>CM055676.1:65879594-67299594 GCA_029448645.1 Andrena camellia | reverse complement strand
CGATTATCAGTGTTTATATAGACATGTTGTGAAAAACGAGTGTTTTTAAATTTTTTTGAACACTAAATTTTTACTTATTCGATTAATAAATAATTATTCGAAATGTTTGGTGGGATCCGAGCCTACTTTCAATAGTTTGCCAACTTACCACCACAGCGCTGAAATCTAAGCCACGCCTCCACTTGGTTTCCCAATAGCTCAGAGCAACGTTAACCGATTCTGATGAAATTTTAGGCATGTATACAACATACTTCAATCTACAAATGGGTTTTTTTGAATTTTCATTACAGGTTTACAAAAAAAGTTTAAAAAACAACATTTACCATTTTTTTCTACTATTCCGACTAATTGCATGTTTTTCAAAACGACGAAACACGTCACTTAGCAAAATATTCCCTCCAGCTTCTCAAAAAAACTCATGTCGTTTGGACCAATTATAAAAAAGTTATGCGATTTTAAAAGTTGTAAACTTTCTTTCGTCCGCCACTGTAGATATCCCCAAAGTTTCATAATTTTTTTAATCTCCGGGTTGAGGGATCTGCCCTTGTTAGCTGGGATAGGCTACATATAAATATAATGCGATAGGTATTTCGATCGTGAATGGAGCGCCTGCGGTGGAGAACGTTGATTCGGAACTCCTCGAGCTGTGCGACATCTTCTGCGTCAACGAGACCGAGGTAGGTCTTCAGCCTGCACTCCGTCTTTTTGTCGATAGTGCCAGAAATCGTTTAACAAGCATAGTATTCCATTTTCAATTGGGGTGGATTGGGGAGAATCTGATCGGTCACTGAACTAACGTGTGTAGGCGGAAGTTATGACGGGAGTGCGACCCCTCGGGCTGTCGAGCGTGCAGGTGGCCATCGAGAAGCTTCTGGACAAGGGTTGCAGCACAGTGATTCTCACCCTGGGAGAATTGGGTGCAGCGTACGCGTCCAAGGAAGCCAGGACTGCCAAGATAATTCCTGTTCCGCCTGTTCAGCCTGTCGACACGACGGTACGTTTAATAAACTCGAGGGTTACAAGCAGACGTGGGTGCGAAGCTAATTTTTGAAATCTTGAAACTCCAAGCCGAAAGTTTGCGGGGCTTCGAAACTCTCGAAACACGAAAAGGGTGCAAAGTTTTGGGTTCTTGAAACTCGAGACTTTCTTGGGTTTCGAGGTTTCGAGAAACCCACCCTTAATTAATTATGAGTATCAATCATCAACGTCCCCTTCGCCACCTCCCCAAGCCACGAAACCTATTATTCTTCCATTCTTACTTTCTGGAGGCTTAATTTTAGACTCTGGTAGATTTAATTCTCCAATCTACGTTCAAAGCTGTTCTCTAAAATTATTCTATTCCAGTCTCAAAGTTTTTTTAAAGAGGTCTTTACAGTGAAAAAGAATTGTTCCTCTCAATCTTTTACTTCCCTCCTTTTTCCCTTTCAAGCTACCTGGCGGGGAAACGTTTTAATTTACCGTTCGCCAGATCCCAGCGTAATTATATCTCGCTAATATTCACGATGCATGCACAGGGAGCTGGGGATGCATTCCTAGGCGGTCTTGCGTATTTCAAAGTGTATCATCCAGGACTTTCAATGGACGAGTGCATTCGGAGAGCTTGCGTGGTCGCAGCAGAATCCGTTCTGAAGCTCGGCACGCACGCGAGCTTTCCAACGAGAAGCGACTTATCGCCGGAACTGTTTATATAATTTAATAATAAATCGCTGGCTGGCCGTCGATGGCCATCGTTCTCCGTTTCGTTTGTTGTAACATACCTTGTACTTGGCTATTCTTTGAGCTCTTGATAAAGGCTTGCGAAACAGAAGCGAACTCTTAATTTCATTAATCCTCTAAGGGAACGAATGACGTACAAGATGTCAGCGAGGAGCGAGCAGGAATATATTGATAAGGAGCCGGTTCCCGGTTAGATTTATTCACACGCATACGCATCGTGTAATTAAGCTTTCCTTTTCGTTTGAAACTTGATCGGTCGGATCAGGTGTTCCCAATAAAATGTTGCCTTCGTTCTGCATTAAGGATGTATTGGACCTATCTTCAAAATGGTTGATGAAAATTTATGAGATTGTTCTTTCTAATCATCTTGATGTGCTCTAAAAATCTTAAACGAATACACTAAACGGTTGCGGAGTTATAACGATTTTAATTTTCACTGATTTTACACGTACTCTTATGGAAAGAGACGATCTTGACAGATAAAGCTGCTGAAAAAATGTTGAAGAAATGGTACCAATGTTTTCAATTTTTTCTTACATGTAGTATATGAGTAGATGAAAATATCTGCCGAGTTTCAATTGTTTTCACTACACCGTTTTAAAGAAATAAATTATAACTTGAGAGAATTGTGAATTCAGGGCATTTTCACTGCCAAAAGTTTAGCAAATAATGCTTGAGTAAGTATATGTAAAGTGAAAAATACCTTCCTAGGGGTAAAAATAAGACTCCAATTGTCGTTCGAGTTCCTTGCATCTAGATTTACTATGCGTAAGACATATTCAAGTATTTCAAATTTCATATACTTTTGTCTAATATTGTAGGGGAATTATGCTTAAGTTGACATAGTGAGGCAAGATGACATACCATTACTATCTTTAGACAATAATGTTTATTCATCGGCTAGTAGATTTCCCCAATAGTACAACATAGTAACATCGCCGGCGGACGCACGTTTAGACGTGCTGGAGAGTTGTCTGATTCTGTGACCGAAAAAATAATTATTCTGGTTTATGTATGGTTACGTAAATACCCGTCAGATAAGGAATTCAATTTATTAGATGAATTTTCTGTAAAGTAGCGTTAATTTGCATCATGAATACTGTACAGCTGAGAAAGAAATCATAAAGCTTTTGTCACTAGAAAGCATGAAATTTTTTCGTTCACTTTCGGGTAAGATGACATAATGAACGTCCGTTTAAGATGGCACGAAAATGGTTACTCCTACGAAAAAAACTCATACGACCTTTTTTGTAGAGAATTTCCTAGGCTATAAATCGTATGATAACTATTTTTATCGCAAAACTGCTAGATAACGAGATATTCGCGAAAAACAGTTTTGTTTTCAACCCTCTGTAAAATTTTTAGCGGCAGTCGGATCGGCGGGGACTTTTGATATATTGTTTAAAACGACCAAATAAAGGCCCATACCAAAATTTAGCTTGGTCTAATTTCACTGGACTAGACTGACCAAGCCCGCTTTAGACTATGTCATCTTATACAGAAGTATGTCAACTTACACAGATGCACAGGCATGTCATTTTTTATTTCTCTTATTTTTGTTATTGTCGCTGGAGTCATGAGTAGGGATTGCAAATTTACCGACTTTTTCAATTACCGGTAATTCGGTAAAATTTTCAATCAAAACCGGTTTACCGGTAAGTAACCGGTATTTTTTTAAGGTATTACATGACCTAAAATATAAGAGTAAACTTTAAAAAAAAAAACTTTTTTTTAACTCTAATCGAGCATTATAAAAAATATATGCAAGTGAAACTATTCTGAACATAAAATATAAAATGATATAACACAAAATAGATATATTTGTATAACTATTGACGATACTTATTAATATGTATCTTCATCAGGAAAACAATGAAAAGAATCAAATCTTACATACATAATTAAATATTTGTTATTTAACAATTCTGTTTAACAAATAACCACCCAAAAAACATAATTTGTCTACACTTTAGTATCCTGATCGCTACCTAATTTTTGTACAAAATAATCAAGCCACGGATAAAGCGCTCTCATATTTTACACTTTTTGGTCGGGTAGTCATTAAGAAATCATATGCCATTTGTATATACTCTCTGCTTACTTTTTCTACTTGAAAATGCGTCCATGATTTTGATGACTTGATTCAGATTCTTAGTTTTCTTTTGGATCAGAGTTGGTTCTCTATGAGATACTTTGGTTTTCGTCTTTATTAGTAATTGAAGTTTTCTTTCACTGATAACATAGCAGATGTCGACGGAATTAATGAACGCATATACGCGCTATATTGCTATACGTAATTTATCGAATTACCGGTAAAAATTTGGCGAATTACCGGTAAAAATTTGAGGGTATTTCTCGCGATTTACCGGGAAACCGGTAAACCGGTTTACCGGTATTGCAATCCCTAGTCATGAGACTGGTGTTTTATGTTCCATTAATAAACAGATAAAGACTGCTCTTTGGTTTTATTTTGATACCACCTTTAATTTTTAAGATATTTGCCTCAGAACAAAAAGTATGTCATCCTGAGCACAATTCCCCTACGTCCGATACATCCTTAAGTTCTACCAAGCTGAATTCGGTATCCACTGCGAACAGGCTAAAGAACAGGTATGGATGTATATCGCCGCTTGATATTGTTCGGTTGAAATGAGTGCAAAGATGAGAATGCAGGTTCCATTTATAATGTACTTCGAAATTTTTTAATAATAAATATCTATGTATAGAGCCGCGCAGAATTTACGATGAGCTTTTCGTGGATCGCGGGGCCATTCGGGGCCCTGCGGGAATGCAAAGAAACAGTTCCACTCGAAGCGTATCCGAGATGCACAGGGCAGCGCGAGTGAAAAGGAAGAATAAGACGGGAGAAAACCGAGGAATGTGATTCACACGAGTGAGACCCCGCGTCGTGATCAATAAATAATTCTCCTTACTCTCTTCCTGTACCAGACCTTCTTTTCCCAATAATGAATAACGGCCCATTTCTTTTATATTTATTAACACCATCTTCAGTAAAGGTGAAGAATCCTTCCAGCTGATTCACGGGATCCGGTAGTCTCCCCTATTAAAAATCCTTGAGGGAATCCTGCGGCTGGCAGCTACGCGTCTGCTTGAAACGTGATGCAAAGGAAACGGGAAGCACACGGTCTGCCCGACATTTCGGAACCCGATTCCGTCCACTTTTTCTTTCAATTATTATTCAATTTAAAAAAAAAAAACGCCGCCTTGCGCGCATCCTTCCAGGATAAGAGGCGTTTCGATGCAAATTTAGGAACTGAAAGATTTAATTAGTAGTTCGAAGGGAAAATCGGTTCGGTTGAATTGAACGTCATTGCCGGTCGACTATTGTACACCACGAACGAGAGAATGCAGACGTAACAACGGCAGAGGTATGTTTCGAGTAATTTTTTTTCTAAATCGACGTCATTCCGGGGTACGCGTTTCACGCAAGCAGGCGCAATGTGCGTTGGCTACAGAAGGAGAAAACGTCTTTATGCAAATTAGAAGACACACAGGTTTATTCGGCGATTGACGCGGCTTATATCAATCGACCACATACTAAAGATCAAACAGCGGCTTCAATATTATTCTGTGGCGATGATTATACTGTATTCTAGACGATGCCGGGTAGAATTGGGCCAAGTTACGCAGAAACTTGCCAACTCTCAAAATGTTAAAATTATTAGTTAAATACTGATCCCATAATTCTGGCATCTTTATTTAGCAAAAAATTACCAACCCGTAGAGCAACTCTTACATTATACAAATATTAAAAACTAAAACTATCAAGCCGTAGTTCCATTTTAGCCTAAAAAAAATGTACTCACTATTAAATAACCCATTAAGAAATATTGCAAATCAATAACAAGAAATAAAATATACACAATAGAAATAAAGTTACTTTTCTTTAACAATTAAAATCTTCAAACTAAAATTTAATTTCAGATCACTGAGGGTTGGTAGCTTTCTGCATAACTTGGCCCAATTAGGGTGACCGTAAAATGGTGACAAGGGTGACACTAAGATTGATCGGTTATGCACTGAATTAGTACCTAACCATATGTAGGAAGACATACTATAATTGCAGCGTCATGTGATCAACAGTTACAAAAAGGGAAGGATTTTAGAGAATCTTAATAGTGTAAAAATTTATTAGACTGCCACAATTTTACATCACATTCGGAGAATGTAAGTCTAATAATTCTGTGAATGCAAGAATATCTAATAGAAATACCTAATTAATGATGTACTTAAGGAATGAAATCGATTCAAATATTTTTCGTAATGAAAATAGCGTTTTTCTTTTAGCAGTATGCGTGTTCTCAATGCCGCCTACCGGAGAACAATGGTTTCGATGTAATGTTTGTTACAGGTGGGGTCACGAAATGTGCGGAGCAACTTTAGTTGTCCAATATGTACATCGGACCGTAAAAAATAAAATATTTTAAAAATCTATATTTTCCTAATAAAAATAAAATCAAAGATGGATAAAAGAAAAACATTTATAGAGCAAGAAATAATAAAAGCACACGTGAAAACGACTTTAAAAACTCATATATACATAAATTAATCAATATTTCTTGAGTAGGCGATATTAGGTACACTGTTTTTTTCAGGACCCGATTTTTGCATGTCTTGCGTTTTTTAATTCCTAATTCAAAATTTGTGGGTTTCAACGATTCTAACTTATACTACACGAAAGATGAATAATTTCTCATTACTTTGAAACGAATTGTATGCAAAAACATAAATTATTATTCAATTGACAGCCATTTAACTTTTGCTAGGCGATATTAGGTACGGTGACCCTATAGCATGAAAGATAGAGTCATATAAAAAAATCGTTTTCCTCGAAAGTTTACAAGCACCAACGGTTATCGAGTCGCCGAAGATTCTAAAATCATCGAACAATCGATTGCAAAAGGATCCAAGGATCCATTGAGATCCTCTAACCCTCCAGGGATCGGAGAAGATCCCAAGAACCCATCGACAGTTGATCGACCCGATCGTCGAAGGGCCGAATGCCGGAGGTTCCCCATCGCCACATTCCCCGACCATCTACATAGGACCAATTATAAACCGCAGCATCCGACCAACGAACGGCGGATGCCCTAGAAAGACGATGGAACACAGGTACATTCTTGCGAGTAATTCCGCGATCTCCGGTGCTCGTTGCACCGCGCGTAGTTGCGCAAGAGAGGCGGCAGGTGAGAAGGGGAGGTCCCCCGGTTGAGGAATCTGGCTCGCTTGAATGACGCGCGTAGGTACTCGAATTTCCACCCACCATCTCGCTCGCCGGGCTAGCCCGCACGAAGACGACGCGCGAAGCGCAATCATCTCCCGGGCTGTTCATGGCTGCGTGAGAATCACCTGCGCGGGAATATGTGTCGTGCGTAAATGCCAGCAGGGAAAGGAGCGAGGCGGCGCGCGTATCAATCAGCCGTCGGCCATCCCCGCGAGGAGTCATGATCCTTTAGCGGGGACATGTCCCACGCACTCTCGTTCCTACCCGTTTCTTTCCCGCCTTCTGCGAACTCGCCGACTTTTCCGCGGCCAGAGGAGGGTGACGCTCGCGCGCCGAGTCGCGTGCTCCGGGGAGCGCTAAGGGAGGGCGGAGCTGCAAGAGGAAACGGGGCCCGCGGTCGGTGACGTCAAACGCGGAAGGACATCATCCGGCCGTGCGACGAAGAAAGAGGGATCCACGGATGGAAATGCTCCCCGGGGCCCACGGGTAAAAGTGGGGGGTTCAGCCACGCGTTGGACACCCGCTGTAGTGGGGCCACCACCCACGTTTCCTACGCGCCAGGATAAAAAATCCTTCGGGAGCCGGAGAACACTCAGTTTTCAGTAAGCCGTACAGCAGCGAGCAGCACCTCTCAGTTCGCGACATATATCTATCGGCCAGTGGACGAATGTCCCGACTGTGATCGCCTCCCGCTAGGTCCATCCGTAGCTCGAGGATCGAACGTGACTGAAAGAGCTTCGAGATCCTTCGCTCCAGCACCGAATTACAATCGAAGAAATTGTTCCGGTCAACGTTCACAGCGGGACTTTGGTATCCGCTGCTTACAACACCTCTTAGTGGTCATACCCGAGGAACCAGGGTTGCCGAGTACCTGCGGAACCTCCTCGTGGAAGCTGACTCCCTCACCTTCTAATTACCTCGCGCATTTAGGATCTCGAGGTACTCTGAGATCCCGAGTCGAAGGGGCTGAAGGGAGGCTAGACGCTTAGAGGAGGAAAGAAAGTGAAGCTCCCTAGTTTAAGAGACAACTAAGCTTCAACAATGTCTCCGTACATCGCAACGCTGATTCTCCTCTGGGGGTTGTTCGACCTGAGCAGCGTGGAGCCAGTGACCGCGTCGCATAGACACTACCATCACCACCATCGTTCGAGCGACTACGAGCTGGAGGAATCAGTGCCTCGGCAGTTGTCCCTGCGGCGCTTGCCCGCCGAGCCGAATCGTCGCTGGAGATCCCTGGACCCATGGACCCAGGGCGACGAAACCGGGCATTCCCGTGGGAGGCCTAAACGGCACTACAACAACATCGCCAAGTTGCGCTCGGATCTGTTCCAGATGGAGGTGAAGCAAGCGAAGGACGACTCGCTGTGCGGCTACATCGTGACGCCTATGGAGCCGATCCAGGACAAGAACGGCACCTTCATCCTCAAGGGTCTGAACGAGATCAAGTGCCAGCACCTCGGCAGCTCGTGCCACACCGGCAAGTCACACTGCTGCATCCAGACCTTCATGTCCATCACCATCGAGTACTTCGACAATGGCAAGAAATACACCAGGCCGGAGGATATCAACACCGGCTGCGTCTGCGCCCACCATAGCATACTGAACGCGACGCCTCATTTGCCGACGCAACGCCACCACTAATAGAGAAAGTCTTTCTGCGTCGCGGATGGAGCGGGAGTGTCGTGATAAACGTTGACGGTCTCTTGTACTGAAAATGCATGGTAAATAAGTGTAAGACGCGAGGAAGGTGTATATTATGTACAGGGAGGTTCGAGAAGTGGTGCGATAGAGGGTGAGGACGGTGGCGCAACTGGCTGTCAGGTTACAGACTCCTGGGGACCGTCTTAGGTGGCTTTTCGATGCTGGCATATCGAAACCCATCCACCCTTATATTTATAAACCGTTTGATAAGCTCAACGAATGCCATATATACTGCTCGACACTATTTTTTTGCCGAATATATGATTATTCATAAATTAATTGAAACATAAATGTCCAGAAAAGGCACATACGATCTTCTTGAAAATCACGTAAGAAGCGAATAAGACAGAGAAAAGAATTTCAATACACGAAATTTACATACAACTTTAGAAAACTTATAACGAGGACTAATTTATTGTCACACATTTGTTTCACGATAAAGTTTGTCGCTTTGAATAGTCACTTCTTTACTAATTCTTGAATTTGAAACAATACGCCATCTTCTACTAACTAATAATTGATAATTTCAGATGATACACTATTCATTTTACACGAATTAATTCGTTCAACTTTTCGCGTGACCGATCGGCAAAAAGTAGTGCCCGGCAGTACGCACTTAAGACATGTACATTACGAGCTACCTGAGTAACATTCGATTGACCCCTCGACGATGGTTTATTACTGAGTGTCTCTTCTGATGGGCACTCTGTAATAAAAATAAAACCACTGTGTGCCATTTGCAGTAGATTCATTTACATGACAGATAGTAACTTCATTCGAGCTTTCCCACGGAAATTCGTCGTCGAGGGGTTACTTTACGCCTGAGTACATACATATTTCGTAAGAGATTATCCCCGAGTACTATCGTCGACGAGAGATCGGTTGGTCGAAAATTTGGCCACTGATTTGATTCTCGATTTCTATAGGTTTATGTCCACTGCCCTGTATCGTGGCTTTCGATGGCACGGCAAGTCAGAATTGCTCACGTTATTGACGCACAAGCAATTACATTGTAAATTCACCAAGAAACAATGTTTTTATGGAATTCGTTTCAAGGACAGTCGTTGACGTACGGGCACGGGGAATATCAATTTGCTCAATACTTGATATTATATAACACAAGCTATTGTTACACGCTCAAATTATTTATAGAACGCCTATGTTGCCAAACAATGTGATAAATGTAAGGTGTGATATTCCCTGTCAGGAATGCTTGATCTACCATATTTATACTATTTATTTATTTATTTATTCGTTTGCTCGCGGTGAAACTGAGAGGAGTACGATCGGCAGGGTGGTGTGCGAATGTTATTATTTCCAAGTAGGTACAGTAATCCTTTCACGCGGATCATGTTGTAAATTATATTTAAGCCAGGTGCTTTCTGCAGTGTACAGTTTCTCTGTAATAAAGATATGTTTAAGTATACACACACGTCAACGATAATTATTCTCCCGCAAACTTTCTCCTTAAATTAACATCGCATAGTTTAATCGACATCTCGGAAACTATAATATGGAAATTAATAAGTCTGTCGACATCTGGGATCATTAAAGTGCACCTTCCGAAGTGCGCGAGACACGCGCCACTTAAGGATGTATTGGACCTACCTTCAAAATGGTACCAAGTTGATGAAAATTTGTGAGATTGTTCTTTCTAATCTTCCTGATGTGCTCTAAAAATCTTAAACGAATACACTAAACGGTTGCGGAGTTATAACGATTTTAATTTTCACTGATTTTACACGTATTTTAATGGAAAGAGACGATCTTGACAGATAAAGCCGCTGAAAAAATGTTGAAGAAATGGTACCAATGTTTTCAATTTTTTCTTACATGTAGTATATGAGTAGATGAAAATATCTGCCGAGTTTCAATTGTTTTCACTACACCGTTTTAAAGAAATAAATTATAACTTGAGAGAATTGTGAATTCAGGGCATTTTCACTGCCAAAAGTTTAGCAAATAATGCTTGAGTAAGTATATGTAAAGTGAAAAATACCTTCCTAGGGGTAAAAATAAGACTCCAACTGTCGTTCGAGTTCCTTACATCTGGCTTTACTATGCGTAAGACGTAGATATTCAAGTATTTCAAGTTTCATATACTTTTGTCTAATATTGTACGTCCGATACATCCTTAAAACGAGTAGGATATGTATAGGCAGAACCTGAATATTGAGTCCCGAAATACTGTTGCAGTGGCAATAAAAACCGAACAAGTGAACAACCTCGTTGCTGGAAAATACGTAAACGTAAGACAGTATAAGCTTATAGTGTTTGTTAAATAATTTCCCGAAGATGGCGCTGCAAAACGGGCAGCTACACTAGAGTACCCCCTTAACGTTCGCCTCCCCCTTAATATCCAAGCACCGTTGTCCTGTTTACTTCGCTTTACCTAAACGTCATTCAAATAGTGACGTTAAACCTGCATAAGACTTTGTCCACTTTCAACATAGGAAAAACCTGGAAACTCATGTTGCATGAGTTTTGCAGCCCATTTATATATGTAAAAAAAGAATAAGGAAGTAAAGCGCGATGGGAATCCAAGATACTTCCATTAAAGAGATTTCACAAATTCGCGAACAATTACACGAAGCGCGTCAAGTGAGTCCAAGGCTTTGCTTTATTAATAAATTCGGTGGAGTCCTTACTTTCACCAGAGCGAAGAAACTAAGCTACAGAAATCCTTCATCGAAGCATCTCGCGATATTACCAATCGTTCGTTCCTAAAGTCACACGATGCTAAAATTAGCATTCCATTGGGAGCCAGAACTCCGCCATCGACCCTACTAACACCTTACCCGAGCAGATCTCGGTAGTCCAGCAAGCAGTTACACAATCGATGTTGATCATAAAGCTGGCACAAGTCTCTATCAATAAATAGACGTCATCGGCGCTGGCAGGAATCCTCGCTCGACGTCATAATGTTGCGTTAATTGACGTAACGATATGTGGGAGAATTCGTTAGTTAGCGGGAGGAAATCGGGCCCAGACATGTGTCTTTCTTCCTCTCCGATCCAGAACGAGAATCCCGGCGCGACGCGTCCCGCACGCAGCGTGACGTAGGTAGGTACCTATGCAGACGCCGCGCGGCGGTATCGCTGCACGCTGATTCATCGGCGATTCCGCGTATACGCGTGTCGCCAGGGGATTTCCTGATAGAGCACGCGAGCCGCTGGCTGGTGTGTCGTAATTTAGCGGAGTCACGCGTCGAAAACGCGACTCCTTGGTGCGGGCGCGAACAAAGGGAGGCCCGAACGAAATAATTGAAGCAATGCAACTGCGTTCACCACCCGTTGCAGGACAGCGTGGAATTCGGCGGGCGAATGGGATCCTCCGTGCACCTTTAAGCAGCGGGATATGCTTGGAAGTCTGCGGTCTGAACGGATCCACGTTCTTCTTGCGGATTCGTTCTCCATTCGCCGCCGTTGAAAAGAGCCGTCTTGTTCTCACAGGCGCCTTTCATATCGCGAAATTCGCGCGTTCGTGGCATGGAAAACCGCGAAACGGAGTTCCTTCTTTGCTTTTCTTTTCTTTTTTTTCCCGTGGCGATACCATTAAAGCTGCCCGCGCGCCGGCGAAACTCGCGGAGAAGTACGTCTTCGGAAACGTTAACCCTTATTGACCCGTTCGACCCAGTCAAGAGATCGCTCTCTCGCCAGCGCGAACGTTTCAATTGATCGAGTCCTTCTGCGCGACGATCGTTCGCATCGGAAGCCAGACGAAAATTCAATTGTCCTTATTGGCTACGTGGCAGACGTTAAACAAAGTCGAGCTGCTTTAGTTCCTTGGGGGACAGAGCGCTGAAATCTAGAGACGCGGTAGCGTCTCGACGCTAAGTACATGCTTCGACACCCTGTACATGTCGACTGTCGCTGCCGCGTATCTTTTACTCGTAATTCGGCTAATCCAACCTTACCTGAAACTTATTTCATTAATATCTCATCACGCCTGCAATATCTCCGAAATTTAAAGGCATTTTTCTTATGCAAACCGCATATAAGCTTTCGAATAAGACCAACTTCAATAAAATCGGTCGCAGAATGACAGAGATATCGTAATATCGTCTCATGGATCTGTCGGAAACGGTAAGATGTTTCTTATTCTTATGACTCTTCTTCTTTTTCTCCAGTCAAAATTTTTGTCGACATAATACGTATACGCGTTACACGCACACCTTCAGTCAAAAGGAACTAACACATGTTTCGTTCGAAATCAAATACGATAAATTGTCAAAATTTGAGATGCCACGTTTTTTTTACAGATATGTATCGTTGTACCATTAAATTGCAACCAAAATGCAGTCTCAAACACAAGGTAAGTTGCCGAAATTTAAATTGCGACATGTTTGTATATCATCAAACTGTTTTTTTATTTATAACTAAACTGAGGATTTTATGTATATGTAGATAATCGAAGCGTAAAATGATGCTGTGATCTACGCCAGGCTATGTATGTACGCATAATTTTGCAGGAGGGATTTCGTATACATACTTATTCAGTTATTTTGATACATGGACACCTTCGATAATACATGAATTTAATCAGTGTTTCTTGTACTATACACAAAGTACTATACATATAATACATATAGATCGGCAATACGGTGCACATGGTTTCTTTTCGTGGTTGTTAAACTTACGTAGAATTTATCCTTAATTCTGTCCCGTGATAATTTGTAATTTATAATTAAAAATTATCTGAAGTCATTCCCTATGCAAATTATCATTGTAAAAAGAAGTCTGGAACTGGAAGTCTTGGCGTGGCCAGGCAAGGTCAAGGTGTCGATGAATAAGAATTATTTAAAAACGCAAAATAATGCCAGTGTACTCATATTGTCAGAGTTTTAAATTGACAAATTATCTGAAAACTTGTGAGAGGGAAAGTATCGGTGCCGATGAATGATCGTAGAATTATTTTAAAACGCAATATAATGAAAATGTACTCATATTGTTAGAGTTTTAAGTTGACAAGTTATTTAAAAGCCTGCGAGAGGGAAGGTATGGGTATTGATGAACTGAGAATACCTTGCCTGGCCACGTCAAGTATTTTACATCCAGGCCGCGGACATCTAGGCAAATGTCTAGATGTTACATTTTATCTTCACATTATTAAAATGTCCGCGATATGAGTAATGGAATGTATGAACACAGCATTTTAGCTGTGTATATGTAGTTGTGTCATCTTAAGCGCAGTTGGAAAGCACCTTTATGTATTTGCAGCTCATTTTGATTTCACATTTTTTTTTTATATTCTAATTATTATTATCTTCTATTCTTTTGTGATTTATTTGATAATATACTTTTCCGTCCTCGACTTTTTCATGTACTTGGCGTAATTTTTTTTACTTTTTTGAAGTTTTTTATGGGGATAACAAGTTCAGCGCGTAAATTAAAATTCTTTGATTAGTATATTTAAGTATTTAATATTGCGGTTCGCGTAGAGCATTAGGTTTGCATTTTTGGGCCACTTACGTCTTTGAAAATTTCGTCCCTGTATCAAATCTGACCCCGGCTGGCTCTAATATTGTTCCGAGATTTTCCTCTCCGTGGGCGTCGGTTATTAAGTTAGATATGTTATTCTGGCAAGTTTGGGGGTATTTTGTTTAAAGGCAGATGGATTAATTAAGTCGCGAGACTTGAATGGCTCGCCGAAATGGAGGGGCTCCCATCGATTTTTCTCTACATTGTCGTTGCCCGGTGAAAAATATTTTCAATTAACGGCGCGCAGAGGCGAAAGTATCGATGGGGAGGGGAAGAGTTTTTTCTGGTATCGGGTTTCGAAAGAATAATGACCGGTAAAGGGTTCATAACGAGCGAGGAACGGCAACGGTGTGTTCCGCGCTTTTGCGAGATGTTACGCTGAAATTTTATATTTTTCCAACGGCGCAAATAAGAACACGGAATTTTCATATCCTCCTTCCTTTTTCCCCGCCGGGCGGAACTTCGCCGCCGGTACAAGCTTCAATTAAAACTACTGAAATTCCGTTTATTATAATTTCTGTTTAACAAAGAAAACGCATCGACTAGCCAGGCCCCGTTTGCAAACGTAAAAATGGTATTTTTCTTTAATTATCAGGCTCCCTTTTTAATGGGCCGTCGGCGTGTTTCGAAATGTTTCGATGCTGCCTCTTAACAAGATGAGAACTGCAAAATGGTCCAGCTTTTAAAACATTCAATGGAATACTCCGCGTGGAGGATAAATATTGTTTGGCATTAGATTTCTCGGAATTTGATATTCTCGCTTGACGCGCGACGACAGCAAGAGATGTATTTTGAAGAGGGAGGCGGGGGAGGGCGATACTAAAACGATGGAACTCGTTCCTCGTTTCACTAAAACGGTGGAACTGGCTCCTCATTTTGCTGAAACGAAGATAACTTCTCTTTTAAGCGGATACAGCCCAATCGAATTTTTGTAGATCAGCTTTGACAAAACGGAAGGTGGGGGGAGGGGGGGGGGGTCGCAGAAAAGGCAGCTGGTGAATAAATCAAACAGCTTACGAAAGCGCGACGCTCGCAAGAATATTCTGTACATCGCCCCGCGAAAGAAGATAACGAAGGAGGGCGCAGGACGGTGATAAGGAAGTGTTTTAACTTCTAATCCTCGGTCCTCAACAGCGGAATCCAAAACGACTCATGCCGATCCTGAAGAGCATTCCATTCGAGTGATCAGCCCTGAATCCTTAATGTGGTATGGAACTTTTGGCATAGTACAACTGACTCATTCAAGTTACGACAAATATCTTGCAAATATGCAGTAGAAATAATATTTTCTGTTAAAAACTAGGGGAAACTCGGACGAAACCGGGACGTGCTATTATTTTTTTAAACTACATTTAATTTTCCCGCGTCATTGCAACGACATATTGCCGCGATGTGTATTATTTCATCAACAAAAAATCATCGTGTTACAAGCGTGCTTACTAAGGTTATATCGTCTTTTGTGCTTTTGAAGGCTCTGATCTAAGTTTCGATCATTAAGAAACTTCAAACACTTTTGACAGTGTTGAGGTAGATACTTTTTAGTGTGAATTATGTTAATTGTTGCATATTAAAGTGCAAATAATTAAAAAGCTTTGTTTTTACTTCGCCACGGTATTGTTGATAATTCGCAACATTCACAAAATTCTATGCTGGGGCAAAACCGTACGGGGTAAAACCGGGTACCCGGTTTTGGACTAAATGTGTATAACAAAGAAGCGAAGAAGAGGAAGTTATCAAAATTAAAACTAAATCTTAATAAAGGACTACAATTAAAGAGAAAGAAAACCACAAAATTAAACAAAATACCGAAAGATAATGATAACAGTGGTGATGAAAACGGTGAAGACATTTGCATTTATGTCTAAGAATCATTGAAACTGAATGATGGTTGGGTGTAGTTTACAGCTTGTTCGAACTGGTTGGGGGACTGAAGAATTGGATGAGTTTCGTTGTTATACAGTAGCGGACAAAATAGTTACCACTTTTTCGATTTGCTTTATTTTTGTTATTTTTTAACATCAACTTGCAACTGTGGTATGTGTTTAATATACATATTCTGATGGATAATTGAAAGCTGTATAAAACCCAGTTAAAATTGAATTTATGTAACTAACAAAAAAAATTTTATGACATTGAACGGGATAACACATTTTTGGGGCCGACAAAGGAGTTATCACTTTTGGTATTCTTTTAGACTGTCCTAAAAGCAGAAGGTGCCCTCACGAAATATATTACACTTCAAAAGTGGTAACTTTATAACAGCTTTAAAAGGGTGTTGTCGTGTTTAATGTTATGTAGGGATTTTGTTTATTAGTTAAATAAATTCACTTTAACTGGGTTTTATACAGTTTTCAATTCTCTATCAGAATATGTATATTGGGCACATGCTGCAGTTTTGAGTTGATGTTAAAAAATAATAGAGGTAGAGTGGATCGAAAAAGTGATAACTTTTTTGTCCGCTACTGTAGGTGCTAGGGCCAGTATGTAGTATGGTATCCGATTTTTTTTGTATTTGTTCTTCTATTAAAAAAATTGGATATATACTATTATTTAATAAAGAGTCTATTCTAATGAATCCTAATTGGAATTTCTTTTTTACATTAATGACATCAATGTTATGATATTAACGTCCCGATTTTGCCCCTGTCTCCCCTAATTGTAGATATAATTTTACCCCGAAAATAAAAATTAAATAAATTGAGGCATAAGAAAGAAATTTTTTGCAACACACCTCGGATTCAAATAATTACAGTGGAGCGTCAATTATCCGAACCTCGATTAACCGAACCGTCGATTATCCGAATCAGTGCTGCATCATCGCTATCCCCACCACTTGTTCGAGCCAGTGTAGCGGTACCGATTGATTGATTGACTTGTGCGTAATATAAATTAACGCAGTAGTACTCTTTTACTTAATAAGTAATTTTAGGTGTAATTCCTATAGCTATAAACTGTGCAAAGTACATGCTTCATTCTCCGAACTGTTCGATTATCCGAACAATTCGAATTTCCGGACGACCTCGGTCCCAAGCAGCTCGGATAATTGACGCTCTACTGTAATAAAATATGAAATAACCAAATAATTATAAATGTAAATGAAGATAATTGAATTATTACAAATATTAATGAAATTAAAAAGATGAGTCGGCCTAACACAAATTTAGATCAAAACCCACACCATTAATGGCACCTTATAATAGGTGTGACTGACAGGAGCTGGTACCTACTTTGGAATTAAAAGAAGACTACTAAAAAATCGCGCCGTGAGTCAGTACGGGTAAGCTTCATTTCCGAGAAGCTCGAAATGTAACTCGGCAACCGGTGACGCATCTCGAAAGGACGTGGCATTACGCGAACGACCTCATAGGAATTATTACCTGTACATCCACTGTACAGCGGTCATTGCTCGGAACAGTGATGTCACAGTGTCTGAAGCTCCCATGAAACTTGGTCGTTCGTCATTCGCGGGGCGGCATTTCTCGCGGTAAACCCCGTTCCGGACACTGACCCACACCTCATTTCGTCACAGGCTAATTATTGCCGAAGTATTCGATGCGGCCTCGACTGAATCACGGGGAAGCATCTCGACCGCATGACACACGGATGGTACTACTTAGTACCGGGCGCATTGGCAGCAGCGGCCTTGCGGATATTCCGAATTGACCTTCCGGAATAACGGATGAAGTAGAACAAGATTAAAACCGTTTAAGGATAAAGAAGTTCCCGCGAAGTTACGGTTGCCACTGTCGCGTGCCCTCTCACTCAATTCTCAGTCTCAACATCAGTTTTCAACACAGCACTGTGATCCTCCTCGATTCTCCAGGAGGAAATAATGGAGCTCCGAATCGTCCTGCGTGCTCGCCCTCATTAACCGCAACAGTCGCTGATAATTTTGATCGCTGATTTTCCCAGCGCTCGGTAAGTAGTCCTCCTCGCTTTCCACGGGATTCCCTGCGCGACGGGGCCACGCGACGAAAATTGCCGGTTACTAGAAGGCTCTCGTATACATATTTATGAACAGGACTCGTTTACTTTTTACTGATCGGGGAACGCGATGGGAACCCCTCCCAGCCCTGTTTGTTCCTGCCGATCTTTTTGCCAGCGCGCGTCTTGCTCGTCGTATTTCAATCCGCGCGGGTAGGATGAATGCGAGGCCGGGGGTGGCTTCATAAACATCGAATAGCGGTTTCGATATTAAATTTATCGCGGCGGAGATTACAATGCGCGTGTCAGCCGGTCTTCAATAGCCCCCCCGGGGACAACGGCGATGGGACAGTGAGTTTAATTCTTTATGTTTTTATCTGGTAAACAGCAGGAGTGCCGAGTTTCTCTTGTTTCACCGGTGTCCGGGGCGGCCGCGATTGTGCCCGGCGATCTTTCGATCGCGCGGCAAGTGCGTGGCGGCGCTAATCGCGCGCGATCGAGAGCGCCTCGAAAGCGGACGGTGACGTCAAACTGCGAAACGTGGAAGAAAAAGCGACGATCGGCTGGATTTATTCTTTCTAAATCGACGCGAGATGCGCCGGATTGACGTCAGAGAGAAACGGCGTACGGTCCGCGGCGGATCGTTTCGGTATCTGATTAACGGGCGGATCGCTGCGTGACGTCAAACGCTGGACACTTGGAGGCAGCAACGAGCTTGGTCGTGTTTTCAAAATGAAGGCAGCATGTAGGTGGACCAGGGAGCCACACATGGGCAGAGCATGGGACACGGTGAATAAACATGGAGCATTGGGACCAGAATGTCGGACAAAAGTGGAATGGAGATCGGTGATCGAGGTTTAAAGATAGAAACGCGGGCGACGCTGCCTTCCTCTCGGCCTTATCACTGACAAGGGAAGTTGGGTCACCTGAACGTTCCGATTTTTTTGAAGCTGTGCAGGATTGTGGAGGATTTCAATGGAAGTATCTGGCAATTTTTCGGTTGTGCCAATTTTCAGTCCTTCAGGGTGAAAACATCCCTTAAGGGGGCCTTCCGGTCTAAAAGCCGATTTTTTTTTATTTCATTTTTTCGAATATTCAACCTTTTAGGAATAAGTGTTTAAAAGGATTTGTTGAAATTCGTAAAATTTCCGAAGTTATAGGCATTTGAGCAGCGGCAAATGCATGGGTCACAACCGGCCACTCGGCGCTCACGTAAAACTTTAAACGCGTTTTTCCCAAAACAGTGTTCTCAAAATCGGTGGGACCTGTATCTCCAAAAATTATTATCTGAATCGACTGAAACCATTTTTTATTATGAAGAATATACTTCGGGCTAGGGGGGATATCAGAAAAAATTACAAAAAATTGAAAATTTATAATTTTCAAAGGCGTTGAAAGGATGAAAAATATAGGGAAAAAGTGACTTCAAACTATAAGTGTCGTTAGTTTCTAAAAAAATGTCAGTTTTGTATTTTTTTCTGGTTTCCCCCTAGCCAGAAGTAAATTCTTCAAAATAAAAAAGTTTCAGTCGAATCGGATAATAACTTTTGGAGACACAGTTCCCACCGATTTGGATAAATTTTTTGACGCCTTGACTTTAACGACTCCCCAGTGCCGTCTGCAATGATTAATTATAAAACAAAAAATATATTTCTATAATTTAATATATCCTTAATACAATGCAAAAAGTCCCATTAAATTATATACAGTAGTTTTCCTTTAATTAATTCCCAAAGATCACCTACTTTTGGGGGCTCTAGACCGGAAGGTCCCTTTAAGGGCGGATTCTCCTGTAACCGCCCCCGAGATTTATGAATTCTTTTTGAAAAAACTATTGTTAATATTACATTAAACTCTTTTGGGATATAAGGGGGCATCTTTAAACTTGCAGAAAATATTTTTTTGTGTACATCCTTCTTATTATTTATTAATTATTGTAAACCTCTTCGACGATGTTGGCGGCAAGTGTAACACTTGTCACAGTCATCTGATTGCAAAAAGAAGAAAATATTCTTAAAGTTAAATAATTTACGCTGGTACTGGACATAAAATTTGAATTTTAGTTTCTATTTATAATACTTTTTTCGTCGATATAAAGAATAATATGAAAAATTTGTCTAAGGGAAAAACTTACTTTTTCTTTCAAACGTTATAACTCTTTCAATTTTTTATTTTTTTTTCTTTAAAGTGGACCAAACCAGCGTAAACTATCTAACTTTAAGAAACTTCTATATTTTTTTCAATCAGATGACTGTGATAGGTGCTATACATCGTCGAAGAGGTGGACAAGATTCCACAATAATTAATAAATAATAAGAAGGATCGACATAAAAAAAATATTTTCTGCAAATTTAAAGATGCCTCATTATATCCCAAAAGAGTTTAATCCAATATGACCAACAGTTTTTTAAAAAAAATCTTAAATATCAGTTACTTTTGGGGCTGTTAGACGAGAATCCCTCCTTAAAGGTTAATGTGTGATTTCCTACTTTCCTTTATATCTTGAAAAGTACAGTAGATACAAACAAATTATTACAATGAAAACTGAACGGCTTTTTATGTCCTATAAACCTGTGTAATCAAATTGTTTAAAATTTGTAGTTTAAATAAAGAAACGTTCCCCGCTAAAAAGTTCAAACAATTCGGTTACATAGTTTTATACAGCATGGAAAACCATTCAATTTTCTTTAGAACAATTCTTTTATATCTGCTATAGTTTTCAAGATATACCTACTTCAAAATAGAAAAACACTCATTAAACTTTAAGGATTGTTTTCACACTGAAGAACAGAAAACGAGCCTGATACTTCTATTGAGGTCCGTGGAGAAGCACACGATGAGAAGCACTATGAGAATCACACGCTGCATACCTCGTCTACGCGACTAATTCATTGCAACCCGAGTAAAACGCGACGCCCTTACCCGCTACTCAAATACTAAGAATTATCGCCTTGTTTTTCCTTATGGAATGACGCTTGGTTACCGCTAACCGATGGGATGTGGGTGACGGGTTACGGAGTACCGCGTTACACGTTCGATACCACCTACGGCCCTCCAAGACACTCCAGGCGAGATGAATCATTTAAGGGTTGCTTGCTCTCTCGAGCTCTAATCCCCGCAGGTTAAGAAAACGCTGAATGTCCCTCCGTTTAGGCTACTCTACGAGCGCGTAAAGCTTCATTAGCGTGCGAGCAGGATGGGACCAAGACACAGAGGGAAGGCGAGCGAGCCGGCGGTAAATCCGGTCGTACGAAGAATCGCTGTTTCCACGGCGCGGCGAGAGAAGAGGAAGACAACGGGCGGCGCCTAATTAATCGAGAAGTCGCGGGCGGCGGGAAATATGTCGCTCGCGGTATCGGGAAATTTTAACGCCTACCGACGAGGCGCTTGCGTTTCACGTTCCTCGAAACAGCATCCGGCAAATTTTCTTCCGTGGAAACGCGCCGCGGTATGACGCGAGATATTGCGCCACGCGTGGCTGCCTCCGCGGTAGAATTTACGGGTAAGCGAAGCTACCACGGGGAGGAGGTGGGAGGGAGGGAGGGGTGGTTAAAGGGATGCAGACGTGAAATGAGGTTTCAAGATTCACGCCGCTTAACTGGATACCTCTGCGCGACTAATTCGTCCTGTCCCGCGATAAGCGAGGCCAGAGGAGGAATGGTGTGGGACGCGCGAGTCTTGGGAATTATCGCCTGGTTTTGATGGTGTCTGACGATAGCTCGAGATTAGTGGGCGGCCGGGATGTGTGCCACGGGTGGCTGAGCACCTCAGCGGTCGTGGGTGCAGCGGAACGTCAAAGGTTCCCACGGAGACAGCGAAAGATCGCGGCGGCGAAGTTTCAAGGGCTGCGCTGCTGGACGCCCGAGCGGAGTCCCGACATCTTCTGGCGGGACATTACCCGGAAGCATCGCGATCGGACCGAGGAATCGTCTCGATCGGTCCCGGGAATAGAATCGATCGGGTTCGCCTAGTGTTCGCGACGGCGATCGGGGTGGTCGAAGCTCGTCGCAGCCAAGTGGCGAAGTCCAACAATTCCGGAGCCCTTTTTTCCCCTCCCTCAGACAACGCGATATATAGGTAAAATCGAGGGGCGAGGGGGTGGTCCAGGCGAGGGGTCGGTCGTGACCCAGCCGAAGCTCAGTAGGACGTAATCGTCCCTGAAGGGGATTTCGCATTTATCGTACACATCCACCCCCTCGAGCCCCCGTGGTCTCTCGCGCAGTTCGACGTACGGGGCTACGAAACCGTACATCCTCCCCCCGTGTACACGCGTGTACACCTGCAGGGGTGCGCGCGCGCGCGCGTGTGTACACGCGGCGACACGGCTGTGGAAGAAAGCCAGTTCTGGGTGGGATGGGTCGGCGGGTACGTATTTCGAAGACTATCAATCATTGGTAACCTGTAAAGGATCTAATTATCCTGGAGCTGACTGGGCTCCGTTCGCTGCACCCACCGCTCGTCTTGTCCACCCCCGGTTTGGTACCAGGCCTCTCTCCCCCGCCGCCCCTCCTCCTCCCGCTGATCCACCGGCCTGTTCTACCCACCCCAGGCCACCCCAGCGGAGGCCACCCTTTTTCGCTCTAGCAACCACCCTTTTTCAGGACAGAAGCAGAGCGAGACAGCGCGCTGCCGGTGGTGGCGCGGCGGGACGAAGACGCGGGGGGGGGGAGGTGGGTCGGACGAAGAGGAAGAAGGAGGAAGGGTTAGTTCGGAGACAGAGGGAGGAGAAGAGAGCGTTCAAGGGGGACGGAGAGGGACAAGGGCGAAAAAGAGAGCGAGCCGCGTGGATGGGGGGGGGGGGGAGAGGAGGAGGAGGAAGGATGGTGGGCAGCAGGGGTGAAAAAAGTGGGAGGAGAGAGAAAATTCGGTGTGTACGTGTGGACGAGGGGGTTGGGTGTGTGCGAGAGCGCAAAGAGTGGCTCCCACCTCGGCAAGAGAGGTTGGCGGCGGTGTGGTGCCGGCTTTTTTTCGTACACGCCAGCATGTCTACCCGCGTGGCCTGTGCCCGGGGTGTGTGTGCGCGGGTGCATGCGTGTGCCCAGGTGTATAATAGTGAGTGCGGGTAGTTGGTTAGGTGGCCCGGTCGATATATCAGGGCTCCGGTGCAGCTGTCTGTCAGGCTTGCGAACTCAGCGCTAGACGACTCGGGCTCGGGGTCTAGAGAAAAAACCGCTCGTCTCTGTCCTCTCCTCTCTTTCGCTCCCCCGAAACACCCCCCCCCCCTTCGGCCGTTCGGCCGACGTTCGCCAAGCCCCTCTCTCTCTCTCTCTCTCTGTCTCTTTCCCGGCCACTCTATCTATCCGTCTCTATCCGTCCCAACCCCTGGCCTCAACGCTCCTACGTCTCTCTCCGTTCAACCCTGTCTTCCTCCCGCGCACCCTCTTTTCCCTCTTTCACCCTGCTTCTGGGTAATTTTTCATCGTTGCAGCGGACGACAGAAGCGCCGCGACGGCGGAGGCGGCGCTTCCGCATACAGCTGCACGCGCACGCACACGTGCACCTTGCACCCCCCGTGCACCTACAGGAATGACGCGAGCACGCGAGCGTGCCCACCCCCTCCAAGTAGAGCCGACACGAACACGCTCCTCGTGTGCCAGACCACACGGGGCTGCTACACACACCGACGCGCTCGCGGGGGGTACGCTGCGCACGGTTGTTGGATATCGTCGGGGGATCAGGAAATTTTTGGCTCACCAAGAAATATTACGATGCCGCCTCGCGGGCTTTCGGCGGGGCTAGCCTGGACACCAGAAGATCTGCATTGGGGTTGTAAGCTTCTCAGGGAGTTCGGCACTGTTTACGGAACGCTTGAATGCGAGGCGTTGGGGATCGCGATCTTTCCAATGACGCAGACTTTGTTTTTGGGGAAGATAGCGACGGTCAAAAGACAGTTTAAAATTGATAGTATTTAGTAAAATCGATGTATAATATAGGAAGATTAAGTAGAATATAATGATTGGTGGGGGGGGGGGGGGGGGAGAGAGAGGAAATGAAGAAGGCGGTGAGTTGGTACTGAGTGCGAGGGGTGCAGTTCTGTTTGATCGGATCATCTCACCTCAAACATTCTTTAGAGCATTGCTGTGAGAAGAATGTCGTCGAAGAAGACCATTCAACCATCTTTTTCCTGTTGCACTGTGATCTTGAACCTCGGGTGGATGCCTCCTCCCTTTCGCCGGCAAGATGCACTTCAACTCAGAAATCCTATAAAGAGGGTTGCCGCGAAGCGAGCAACAAATGGCCGAGTTTCGGAACGGCTTTGATCGTCCGCCACGCGGTCACCCTTCTCCATTTTTCGTTCGCCGCTGAAAATTCTTGACGAGGTAAATGACGGCCGTCGGCTCACGTGCGGCTGAGCGTGATTATCGTTTATCTACCCCCGTGCGGTCGCGAGCCGCGCGTCGTTCAGTTAGATCGCAACTTTCAACTCGATAAGGAATATTAATCCCCTCCCGCGACGCGACGGCCGGGGAACGATCATTTTTAAACTTCCAAGATTATTTGCACTTTGTGCCACGGTTATTGATATTAGTTTAATGGAAACGAACTTGGCGTTTAACTTTCAGATTCTCCTCCCCCTCCCTTGTAACCGGTGATCCAGAAACCCGAGAACACTCGGCTACTCCCGGCACTTTTCGATTCGGTTACTTGAAATATTATTAAGCAACTCTTACCAAGCGAGAGTGTTGGGAGGTAAAGGATCTTGGCTTTTACCACTGAACGCAGTAGACGATACCAGTCGCTGTACAGACAGAATGAAACTGCTCCATAGTCTTCTGATTTGTGCTTCCAAGATCTCCCGTTCCCTTAAATGCACCGTTAATCGCGCGTCTCTGAATGTTCGATCTTACTACGTCCCCATCCCAGGCAACACTGGGATCGCCATCGATGGAATTGTGCTTCTAAACGAGTGGACCTTTCAGGCGCCGTAATAACATTATGACTCGGCGGACACCGGCGAGCGAAGTCCCGTCCCCATTACGACTGGTGGTAGCTGAAATTTCGTGAAAATTGAATCGCGTATCCATCAAAGTCGCGCGGGCGAGCGGGGCTCCGCTTTCGCCGTGAGTTTCGACGCGCTGACACCGTTTCGCCGTCATAAACATCGCGAAAGTGAAGACGCCGCGAAAGTTCGGGGCGTTTACCGCCGTCAATGGGGTGTACTGTACGCACACTGGCGTCCACGCGCGCACACACAGGTAGCACGCGAGACCTAACCACGTGGACCAACACACACACATACCTGTGCCAACACAGCCGGGGAGGACCTACGAAATAAAGAGGGAGAGAAAAAGGAGAAAAAGAGCAGAAAAAAAAGAGAAACGAACTCTGTCCAAGGTGTGCACACGGTTGCAACGCAGGGGAGATGGTGCAGCGGTGTGGGTGGCCGTACACGCGCGCGTGCCTTCGCTGGGCCGCACGACCACCCTCGAAAAAATCCGTTCAATCGCACGCGCGCACCCCGAGGACGACGCGGAACCACGGACGCGCGAGAGAAGTCGCGTACGAGCGCACCAACACGCGGCTCGTACGCTCACGAAGATTCAGGAACGCGGATACACAAAGGCAGACAGGGTACGTAGGTAACCCCGCAAGCCCTCGCCCCTTCCCGCCCCGTTCCGTCCGCCCGCGGTGGTCCACCCCACCCCCTCCCGACCACCCCCCCTCCTCCTCCTCCCCCCAGCCGCCCCATCCTCTCATGGTTGCGAACCTCTCTAGGGGAAAAAGTAGGAAAAGAGTGGGGAGGATCGATTTTTACTGGGGCAACCGCCCTCCTCCTCATGCACCCTCCTGCATCAACTACCCCTCCTCTCACATCCTGTACTTTCCTGAGCTAGCCATGCCATGCCCTGTCCCGGTCGTAATGCACCGTCTCCGCCCCGGCTAACACCCCTTCACCACCCACATCTATCCCACACCATCGCCATCAGGCCATCCCCCTCAACCACCCCCATCCTCCTCCTCCTCCTCGTCCACCCCATCCTCCTTCCCACCGCCCATCCTACTCATCCTCCACCTCACCACCCCTCCCCACCCTCGACCCACCCCCGGCTCGCCATCCGCGTTTTTTCTCTCTCTTTATTCTGCGAAAATATTCAAAAGAGTTTCGGATGATGGTGCATGACGATCTTTCGCCACGACGCGAGCCGGAAGGCAAGCGTCGCGATGCCAGGCCCCTTGCCCGAATCTTTACGGCGGAGGGGGGGTCGTTCGGAAACGATTTAACCCCCCGCCACCCTTTCGCTCTTAAGTGGCATCGACGAGCGTGTCTTTTCCTACCCTCTTCTTCTTCCACCATCTCCTACGCCAACGCACGATCCTCCCTCCCCCTTTCGTTCCTCGGACTGACCTTTTTTTTCCTGGTTCCCCGTATTTTTCTGTTTCGCTCGCCCCCTTTTTTCCGTTTGTTTTTAATTGCACCGTAGGAATTTCGTCGCGGAGCGAGTTTAATTTCGAGTTAACGAGGCCGATGGTTAATTCGTCGCGCGAGGGTTAAACGGATTTTAACGACGATCGTTGCCGAGTTGTCGGCGCCCGTTAAAGGATAAGTGGATTTCCTCGCGGATAGGGCGCTCGTAAACGCGCGTCGCCGCGGCGCGGGTCTGCCTTTTTTTTTTCAGACGTCTCAACATTTTATTCCGAATTGATCTCGCGTTCACGCGCCCATCGCACGCTCGTTCGCGCGAGAGCAGTCGCGCTGCCACCAAGGTTTTACGGCACCTTGACAGCGCCGCAGACGGTTGTGCTCCAACTTCGAAGTTCCCCTTAACATCTTCGGTTCTCGGTGAATCGGTTCTCACTTGTGCTGCTTAACAATCCGTCGCGATGGGGGATGAAAAACGGAGAGTATCACTTTCTCGAGAGTTCACTGGGTTCCACAGCGATCATTAATAATCTTGTACAGAACACCCCTTAGCGGAAACGCAAGGATCTAATGGATCTACCGTTGCTACTTGCGTGCGCCACCCGTGCGCTTGTCGTCATTGCTACATACGTCCAATGTTCTGCTGGTCCTGCGACACGTGTTGCACGGAAAGCCCACTCGCGGATCTTGCGAGGCGGTAGGTCACCGACTGGTGTGGCCGAAGACAGGCAACCCCCCGATTGTTGAGGTTACGGATCGGTGTCAAGTAGGCACCCTATGCCATGTGCGGCGGCCCATTCAGTCGTTCGTTCATTCAGAAATATCCTGCCTCCTCTCTCTCTCTCCTCGCCATTCAACAAGTAGATCATCGAGCCTATGCAGCACCCTCTACCGTCGGACCTACGCAACTTCCAAAGGTTACGAGCTGACTCGGGGGGGGGGGGGGGGTTGTTATGCAATAAATCCGAGCTCCCGCGGGTCTCCTTCGAAGGGACGGGTCCTTCGAGGGTGCGTCGCTATTCAGGGAGCTGGCAGTCGACGACCCCTGGCCCGACGGCCAGGAATTTTGACGATTCAATTACTCGCGGCGATAGGGGGGAGGGGAGGGGGATCGTCGGGCGGGAGCGAGACGCGACGATGTGTTTTCCGGGTTGGGCTCCTTTGAGGACTCGCGAGGGGGGATCCTCCGCCGTAATTGGGATCGGCGGCAGAGTGGATCGATCGTCAACTCATGCTCGGCAATTGCTTGTCCCTCCAACCCTTGGAAAAAAATCAGGGAGGCACTCGTGCGCGCCGTCGGACGCGATGTTCCGCGGATTCTCTGAGTTCTGCTAATCGAGGGAAACGACGTAGTGATGTGGAGTGAAATGTCTGAAGAAGTTGCAGATATTACGTCAGAACACTGACCCCCACGAAGAGAGAATACCAAATCTCTCCGACTTGCAATCTATTCCTCGCGAGTTCCCCTAAACAGAATAGACACGCAGCCTGGGTCAGAGCGAGGCATTAATAATACATGCCAAGTAGCTACAAGTAACGCACGCGGGTTGAAAAGTGAACGTCGCGCTGAGTCGCCCACTTAGCCAACCGTTCGAACTTCGCGACATGCCTTCTATTATGGTAAAAGCCATACTTAAGACCGTTATCGCCCCATCTACGCCCTACAGAACCGAATAAGGGGCACGTATTCCAGATGTTTCCGTTCCAAACGCCGACTTCACACCCTCTCCTCGGCTCGCGTTTCGCGGCAGACCTCGCGCACCGATCCCTCCCTTCGTGCTGCCAAACTGTACCAAGCGCGTTGCATTCCGCAAGGTTGCACAGCCCCTTGGAATCCCACGAGATCGCGTCGACCCCGCACGCAACCCCTTTGATCGGGTAACCAGCGATTACGCAAGCGAGGGGGGGGGGGGGGGCGCGGGAGACGTAGCGCCTCGGTGTCTGCCGAAAGGGTTGCTCTAGCGTCGAATAAATTTTTTTCCGTCGACGTCGACGACGACGAGCTATGTTCGTCTCCTCCGCGGCGGACACGGGAGTGGGGGTCGGTTGGTCGGCGGCCGGTATTTTTAGAATTCAGCATTAATTAAATAGCTCGGGAGAGAAGAATGAAGCCAGTGAGCCGCGAGTGGCGAGCATCCGGGCGATGTACGAACGAGCGGGCGATTTCGCGCTAATCACTAATCAGAGCGGTTCATCGGGATAGAGCTAGCCGGCCAGCCGATGGTGCTCGCCCAAGCCCCGGCCGCCACCCCGCCCCTCCCCGCCCCCCTTTTAGCACTGATGTCAGCCATGGCCAACAACAACAACAACACAACACGGTCGGCATGATTATAATAAGTGATCGCTTGGATACTCGATGTGTGCCAAACTGGAAAGCTTTCTGCCAGGTGGAATAATGGGCTGCCGCACAGCCGACCGACGTCATTGTCACTCATCACGGTCTGATCACTGTCACTGTCTACTCGACAAAGCCCTTTTGTCCGGCAGCCGATGTAACCGGCTCTCTCCTGAACCTAACCGGAACCCTACATTCCCCAATAACGAGGCGGCGGCGGACGCTGCTTCTTTCTCCGCGTTCGCTTTTTTTCCCTCCCCTTTCCCCGTCTCTCTTTTTTTTTTTTTATATAGAACGCTCGCGTACCGTAACGCCGAGGATTATGGTAATTCCTGCGCCGCGCGACTCGATACACCCCCGGCGCCGTTTCTTTCACCGGATCCCTCGCTCCCGCTGAAAATCGTGTCGGGTGGTTTTCCTTTTCCCTCCCGTTTCCGGAGGGGCACGAGGATCGCGGCGGATGCGCGCCCATGTTCCCTCGGAATCCTTTGTCCGAGGGTGGGTGAGTCGGATTGCCGGGTGACGAGAGAAATCGGTAAAGGACGCGACGCCGAGCCTCGTGCTCTTTTATCGAGGCGCAGCTCCAAGGAGTCGCAACGCGGCGCGCTTGGCCGCAAGAGCGGTTGCCTTCGTGCAGGCGCGCGTCGCTGGCAAGCAAGGAATCCTCGCGAACACTGGTGCACGCTCGAAGGAAAGTCTCGGAGATTGACAACTTATGTCAGAGATGGAGATGCGCACTTGTTCCATTCGAGCCTGACCGCCTCGTTTCCTTCGCCGCGCTCGCCGTACGCTATTACCGAAACTTTCTCCGTACGACAACCCACCCCCATTCGACGGGGCGAGACACCGAGTGGGGAAGACAGAAATTCCAGCTCCTTTGAGGATAATTGTCGACCTCGGCGCCGATACTCGGTGCCCCACTGGGGAAAGAGAGAGTAGCGGGCGAGCCTGGGGAGGAGGGGGGGGGGGGGTGAGGCCGGTGAAAGTGTAACTGCGCGGCGACCTCTAATCAAGAGGTATCACCCCGCGTGAATCATCTCATCCCCGAGGGCCTTGAAGCAGTTCCGAAGTTGCGGGACGAAGAAAAGCAAACCGTGAAGCGTGGCGCGAACGATGGATACACAAGTGGGCGAAGGGTGGCGAGAAGGAGACGGGGCGCGGGAGGTAGGGATCGGGGGTGGCACGGAGGTCGAGGAGGGTGAAAGGGAAGGAGGAACAATTGTGGCACTTTGCGAATGCATAGGGAACTCGGGGAAGCAGACACGAAGAAACGGAACGGCGAGCAACGGGACCGTAAGAGAGGGAAGAAGTCTAGGCCACTAGTGGTGAAAGCACCCTCCCTCTCCCCGTCCCGCCTCACTCCCTCATCCTCCAGTTTCTCCGTTCCCTACCCGACCCCCCCCCCCATCGTCTCATCCTCCTGCACCTCCTCCTTCAACTTCCTCCCCCGTCCGACGTCCCCGCCGCCCCTCTCGCTCTCTGATTCATTCAGCACAGTTGCCTCTGTACGAGGCTCCTTTGCGGAGGTGGAAGCAAAACAACTCGAGTGGCCCTGAACTCCATAATGGCAGCGGTCCATTTTTTTCTCTCCTATCGCACACTTTTCCGCGCATTGTTCGGCGGCGAGGTGCACGCGGGCCGAAGGGTAGAAAGAGAGGCCGCGGGGCGGACGGGCGGCCGACGGGGGGAGGAAAAGAGAGATCACCACTGTCCCCCTCCGCGACCCTTCTGCTAGCCATGCCCGTGGTCGTGGTGGTCGTCGCCGCCGCCGCCGTCGTCGTCGTCGTCGTCGTCGTCGTCGTCTGCTCCTTCCTTCATCCTGCTGACCAACTTCGCCCGAGCTCTTCCCCGTTCTTCCCTACCGCTGTCCCGGGATCTTTCTCTGACCCTCTTAACCCTTTTCAACCCTTCCGCTCGGCTCGTCGACGATTCTTTTGAAGGGCTTATGAATAACTTCTCCCGCCGCGTTAAATGGAAAAACGAGCGGCATTGTTTACGAAGAAAGGGGGTAATACCTTTCGTACCGAGCCTCTCGTTGATCGCCCGCTTTTATTCATGACACCACGCTCCGCGGAAGACTCGCGGGGCGGTGCGAACGGAAACAGTGTCGCGAGCGGAGCCTCGTCCGCGGCAATGTTCCCCATGCTTGGTCTCCCCGCGAAAGCCACCGAACGGGCCTTTGTTCCCGCGGGCAAGTCCTACGTATACACACGTGCATACTTTACGTATCGCTCTGGAGACGCGAAACTGGGTGGCGGCTGGGCAAAAGCTTTCGCGTTTTTCAAAAGGTTCGGCGATGCGTCGCGTAACCACCCTGCGAAATCTTCTTAAGGGGAAGGTAGCTTTACAGGAATCTCGTTCGGTGACTCTCGCCCCGCGTTATTGTCCGTTTATCAACGACGTATCAAAGGGCGAGTGTCGAGTGCTCGAGTTCCTTTCGGTCCCCAGGACCGATTCGTTTTATCGATAGCTCGCTCGCGGATTTTTACAAGCGCCCGGAGTGTTTGCGGTTCTCTTAAACCGTACTTTTCCTCCTCGCTCGGGCGAGCCGCAAAGTTTTCGAGGACGTCTAGGCACGATCGCAGCTTCGGCTTTCTAATTACAATTCGATCCTCAAAGCTTCCCTCCACCGTTAATGACACCGCAAATCCTCCACGCGACCCGTTTCCCCATCCGTCGATCTCTCGGCGCTCGAGCTCCGCATCGTGGGCCGGCGTGAAAATAAGAACAGCGACTTTTCCTTGTGCGGCAACTTTCGCGGGAGAAAATCGCTTGAAGTTACGGGGATTCGGGAAAAGTTCGGGGCCTCTAATTTACATACACGCCGCACCCCTTCCTTCCGCGTAACTTTCAAACTAAGTCGATGCGACTTCCCCCAAAGTCGCACATTTATATATCGATCCACGTAACCCAGACCGTCCGAGCTCGCGGTTCAAAGCAATTAGCGATCACCATCCGATCCCCGAAATCTCCCGCGATCAATCGATCATTCCCTTAACTTTAAAAGCCCGCGATCCCGTCGAAAGATCCGCCACCCCTAGCAGAAGAGGAACAGGGATTCGGCGGAACGTATTCCGCTGCACGCGCGTTCCAGTTTCCCTTGGAGCGACAAAAAAAAAAAAAAACGCTCGGACCGTGTCCGCCCGGCTGACCATTCACCTTTCTCCCTCTCGGGAAGGATTTGCATATACGCGACATTTCTCTGTCGAACGGGGAGGTTGCAGGGAGAAGGGTTAAACTTTGCACAGTTAGTCACCGTTCGCGATGCCGAGCTTTCGGAGGTTGATGACATCTTTCCTCTCCTCCTTCATTCGCTCTCACCTACCCGTTCCCTCCCCCGGCTTCTTCGTCGTTCCTCCGCCAGCCTCTTCCTTCGCCCCTTCCTTCGCCCCTTCCTCCTCCCGGTTCACGAAGTCGCGCGCACGAGGAGGAATCGTAGCCTCCTTTAAATTTTGTTTCGTGCTTCGCAACTTCGAGGGAGCGAGATTATTACGCCGACTGAACAAGCTCCCTGGCGTTCCCTTTTCCGGCTAATTGCGCCCCGTGTTTCCACAATTAGGCCGAATTTCCGCGGCCCCTCGTGTTTTATTTTCGACCGGGGATACCGCCGGCGCGCTAAGGCAGGGGTCCGAGGGGATTGTTAAATTTAACTCGTCACGGGCAGAAGGCTCTCCGGTATCGTACCGACGGCCGTGTTAATTGTTGACAGAAAGTTCGCTCGGCGCGATTATTCGACTTCAGAGGTGAAACGTCCGCGAGGAGTCTGTCCGACACTGTGTCGAATCGAAGAGGATGATGGGGGCTGGTGCTATTCTTGAGCCTTCTACAGCGCGTCCCTAGCAGGATGTTGCGGACGCTGCGTGGCGAAGCTTCTCTTGCTCGGGGAAGCTTGTGCAACCTTGGACTCTATCGTACAGCTTTCGGATCAAGTGTAGTAATATATTTTATTAATCGCGATCGCATAGACGTGACGGTTTGGATGCCTGGAAGTTTGCTTTTCTTTTATTGCCCCACCTTTTACGGGGCTATGCAACGCCAGCATGGGCGTCCGGAGGGGGGTGCAAAAGGGGCAGTTGCCCCACCCCCTGGCTTCTGAGAAAAATTCGCTTATTTTTCAAAACTGATCTTTATTAAGTTTATAATAAAAAAAGGGAATATTTTTAAATTTCGGTTTTAAATTTTTAATTAAATTGGCACTATAAAATGGGTTCAAAAAAGTACGAGGGGTATATTTTTCTTTACCATCATCCCAAAGTTGCCCTCCCCTGGAAAAGAGTCTCCGGGCGCCCTTGAACGCCAGAAACCGCCACGCGACGGGACACAGAACGCTTCTCTTCAGAAGTCTTCAACGTTTTCCAAACTAGTGATGCGCGATATTAATCGATAACTGCATGTATCGATACTTTTTATCGATATTTCAAACACCAATAATTACACGTATCGATACTTTTGGTCCACATATCGATAATTGTTTTGCACCCTCCATGGGCGAATTCCACTTACGTCCAGATCGCCCGCCGCGGTCGCCATATGTAATGGATATCTAGGGGGTTGCGGGCGATTTGGGCGTAAGTGTAATTCGCCCGATGTTTCTTAACATATAAATTCTAGTTTGCTTTATATTTTTAGAAAATTAATTTACACGCTTTCATTTTAACACTTTGAATCTTAATTTAAATAAAATAATTTCTTAACGCTATACAGAAACTTTTATTTAACCAAATTTCTGGGTGAGTACTGCACAGAGTATCCAAAGGAAACTACCAGCCTACGAAACGAAACGTCGGTGGGTGGCTCGAGTGTTTGAACGCGATGATTATGTAAAAAAAATTATCGATATTACCAATATCGATTCTTTTTGAGTAATATATTTCGTGTATCGATAATGAGCGAAAAGATATATATCGATATGCATTATCGATAGTTGAGACCAATATCACGCATCGCTATTCCAAACCGATGGAGGCATGTTCCTTCCGCGTCGGATAAAGATTGTTCTGTTTATCCGTCGCGTGAGATACTCGAATTGTCCACTGTTCTAATGGACAGCTGAGACCTATCTCAGCACCTACCTATACCGTCTTCTTTATTTCTCTGCTGCCTGCCACGCGACGTCCATGGGCAGCTAGGAGAGCAACAATGCGTCGTAAACACACCTCGGCTGGGCGAAACGAGCGCGATCGAGCGGTGAATAGAGACACACAGGAAACGCGAAAGCGGTTCCCGATCATCGGTGGCCGGCGATGCGTGTCATCGAGACCGATTATCTCGACTTTTGCGCGGGACGCGTCCAACACGAATCGCATTTCCTACGGCGACAGCAGCGGCCAGGCGAGCGTGCAGGGACAGTTGAGCGCGAACAAAAAAAATAAAGAACGAGGGTACAAGCGACGGGAGGGTATGGGCACAGAGGGAGGGGAACAATCGGCGAACATTGTTGCTTCCCTGATGCAGGCGGACGACGTTCCTCCCGTGTTATCGGGCCCTTCGACAAGCTGCTTTCTCGGTTACGGCGCCAGTCAGCCCTGACCGAAGGAGGCTTCCTTCTCTGGCCGGCGTGGAGATCCAGGCGACTAAGGGCGAACAGGGGGATACGCGGACGGTCGCGCTGGACCGAAACTTTCGGGACACGAGAAGTCTATTCGAGGTACATCGGTAATTTATGGCGGCGTTCCACCATCCGCAGCTGTGAATAATTCCTGCGACTTGGAGGTGCGCGCCGACGCGAAGTTTTGCGCGCCTGTTCTCGCTGCTTTGCGGTCGTGTTAACTTTGCAATTATCGGCGACCGTGCGAGACAGTCGTCAGAGGGTATCTTAGTCCCCAGCGAGGAGATTCTTCGAGTTGTAAGTGTCGTGACGTGGGAGGACTTTGTGCCTGTTGCTTCCTCGGGACGGGGAATTCTAGGATCTGTCGGGGATGCTTCGAGGCGAAAGTCTTTGCGGACTTCGAGTCGCGAGCTGTTAAGAAAAATGCGTCATTACGAGGTGCCGCGTTTAAGGCGGGCTCGCGAAGACAGGACTTTTTGTAGATTTCCCACGAGCCACGGCCCTCCTTCCCGCTGACTTCCCAAAAGTCCCGGGGAATAATTCATGAATAGCAATTCAGGCCGGCGGCTGAGAATGTCGCCGTTGAATTCATTGCAACGTTAAATGGCTTTACTTAGGAAGTGTGGCATTTTGCATTCGAAAAAACAGCTCGGTCCGGCGGGGAGGGACGGAAACGATGCGCGGAGAAGAACAACCAGGAAGATTGTAAAACGAGCAGCTCGCCTGGCTGCTGTTTTACTTCCGCTTATCTTCGACTTCGGACTGTCCGTACCTCGTGAATTATTACAACGGTGCGGACTCAGACTTCTACTTTCTCGACGAACGCAGATGTTTTCGGAGCGTTCATGAGCAATGCAGCTTCGATTATAATCTCAAAGTTACAATGCTAACGGCAGTTACAGTGGTTTCGTTCATCTATTATTATGTAATAATGAATAATGCATAGAACTTCGTGTAATTGAAGTGAGGATTCAAATACAAGGAATATAAACTGTGGGGATGGTGATTTTCAGTTATTTACCTTACCAAGGAAAATGAGGCGACGCATCGCGCAGTTCAGCCCCGAGAAATTTCGAAATTTACCGCGATTATTTTGAATAATTACCCCAACTTCCTCTTTTCGAATGCCCGGTCTAATAAGTGCCGAGGCAGAGATCGAGGGAGGGAAGCTCGTGGAGAGGAAGGAGCACGATTTGAAGCATGAGGACTCCCTTTCTTGAGGAACAAAATTACAAGAGAAAGAAGTACATACTCCAAAAAGTGGGAGACGTCTGAGGAGAAAGATATCGGTAAGGAGAGGTCTCGTGGAAAGAGAGCCACAAAGAGGTGAAAGAGAAGCGAGAGGAGGGCTTCCACCACTCGAGAAACAAGAAATCCAAACAGTAAGACACTTGAAGAGAAGGAACCTCAACCCTAAACAAAGATAAGTTTGATCATGCTCCTCTCCGAGGGGAATCAGACTCCCGCGAACTTTTGTAAGTGTATTACCCATGACACGTGGCTATCAAATAATCACAGAGAATCACAGAAAAATATCAATCAGGTTGGTATATACTCGAAGGAACATACTTTCGGCCATTAACGATGGGAAAACGAGAATGCACTAGGTGGCCGCGATTATCCTAATATCCCGTAGTCGCGGCAGTATTATCAATCAAGTTTTTCCGAATCGGTGGAGCGGCGGGGCGCGCCAAGGGAGAAGCCGCGCGGAGCGAGCGAGCGATACTACATCATAGCCTGAAATCGGGGAAAAACGTGTATCCCGTGGAAAAACCCTCAGCCGTGGTGTTACGCGTTCCTTTTAATTACTTTTCCTTCCACCGTCACTCGAATCACACCGCGCTCCCCCCCCCCCCCCCGCGATCTAATTATTTTAATTAAAACGCTCGACGTCACGATGCTATTTCGCGGGCTGATAAAATTCGCGGACAAGGTCCATCGACGCTAACCGATACTCTGGAGTCCCTCGGGGGTGTCGACGGAGGCTCCTCGTGGATGGGAGAAGAATGGCGAGCGCGAGGATTTCGCGAAAGCTGTGCCCGCCGGAACACTTGCCGAGGCCCGCGAGGCGCGCGATAAAGACGTAGCCTTGTTATTATTATAATTCCATCGGCAAACATCGGAGTCGCGGCACCGTTGACTGGGTCCACCCGTTGCGCCCCATCCTTTCGGAGCTCTCACCATCACCCCCATCTATCTGTGGTCACGGTGTCCAGCGAGAGGAGTCGAAGCGTTGCGAGAGCAAGGGGAGGACAGACAGAGAGAGAGAGAGAGAGAGGGAGGGAGAGGGAGAGAGAGAGAGAGAGGGAGCGGGAGAGACACGGAGGGAAAAAGGGATCGAGCAAGAGGGTCGAAGAAAGAAGGAAAAAGACGAGGAGTCAGGGAGAACCAGGCTGCTGCTGCTGCTGCTGGTTGCCCGCGTCCCTCGGTGCTTCTGGTCGCTGGCTAGCTTGCTGTCGCTACTATCATTGCTGGCATAAGCAAGCAAGCAAGCCAGCAAGCAACGGGTGGGTAGGTAGTGCTGGTGGTGGCTGCTGCAGGAGCGGCTACGCGCTCTCCTCTGAGCGCGCGCGGTAAACAAAAACTCCACGGCGACGTTGTCGGATCTTCCCGCTCTCCGGGGTTCAGGGCCTTCCTCCCATTGGCCATCGCCGGATTTTTGTCCCTCTCTCCTTCTTTCTCTCGCCTTCTCTCCGCTCTCGCGGCTTCCTCCTGCCTGCGCTCCCCCCCCCCCCCCCCCCCCGCCCCCTGGTCCACCTGCCGCCGCACTCGAAACGGCCCCACGGCTCGCGCGCGCGCGAGCAAACGGCGGGGCTGCGGAGGGACGGGGGCAAGGGACCGAGAGGGGGGCAGGGTGGAGGAGACACGCCGGGGAGAAGGGAGGGCGCAGGAATTCCCCCTCCCCTACTTTTCAGCCGGGTTCGCGGCGCATCGTCTCCCACACCAGCGCCCAGCTTCCATGCGTGCACTCGCGCACACGTCGATCGCGAGCCTGTGTGCCAGCGAGCACACCAGCGAATCGATTCGTGTTGGTCGGCATCGATGCACGCGCGCACACGGGCCGCGGGCAAACTCGCGGCCTGTCCCTGCACGGAGGCGCGCACGTGGAGGGGAGACCGGGTGTCGGTGAACGATGGCTAGAATGAAGTTACATCGAATTTTTTTCGCCCCAGTGACGTCGCTAAGTTCGGGGACCAATTAATGCAATCGACGATGACTCCTATCGGTCGTTCGTGGATTCCACTAACTCCGAGTCAACGCTCTAGGGCCCCGAGGCTTTGTCCACCGCCGTTAATTACGAAATTACGAGCTCCTGGTCTACTGCCGAAGGTGCACGCCCGTTCGATTCGGGGGACGAAGATTTGAATCCAATCGTGGCCTGCACTTTGGCCCAGATTCTTTCTCCGAAGGAGACACCAGCGTGTATTCTATTTAATAAAGTTCGAAAAGGTGGGCAGAAGAATGCGGAACGTGTGGATCGATGAGAAGAAATGCGCATCAATTCATTGATCCGGAGGAAAAAGCAGATCCTCGCCCCATATTCTCGCGACACGTGCGCGCGCGAGCGTGTTGTTTCGCGCGGGAACGCGTGAACGCGTGTGCGGCCACACACGCGCACGACACGTAGGAATCGCGTCGCCTTTCTTCCCTTCTCCCTTTCTCTTCCCCTCTCGCCCCCCCCCCAACCGGCCCCACCTCTTCCTCCCCACGAGCGAGAAAGAGAGTGCTCCCTCGTGCACTTTTGTATGTTTAAATTGGGTTGCGTTCTACGCTCGCGCTTCGAGCGTTAACCGAATCCTTAATTACTATTCTGATTGCGTTCCGGCTGGCACACGGATATCTCCGGCCCGCTCTTAATATCTAAAAGCGACCGAGAATTTTCGGGTCGCCCTGGCCAGTGCAGCGCTCGGGGCCAGCCTCTTAAAACTGACCATTCCCTTTAACGACGATCCACGGCGAACTTTCGAATCTCTAATCAATCTCACACTTTTAGCAAAGCGGATCTCTAATTTATAGAGGACTATGAAAGAAGTGGCCATTCCTCTGCAATGGCGTCCCAAGAGCCGCGTTCTTCGCGGATGCACGTTGCATTTCGTCGCGGAGGCAGCTGGACAAATCGACGATGAAACGTCATAATCGAAGGAAGAATTAACGGCGAGCCGTTACGGTGCCCGGGGATTACGGTAATCACGAATTCGGTCCGAAAGGGAACCAGTTACGGAGCCAATGAATCAAAACGTCGCGTTATGTCATCGATCGCGTGCGATTTTAAGGACCGCCGGTTACGTCGGGGAGAAATCGAGAAACGCGGTTGTGTCACCGTTGATATGAAAATTATACACCCCGATGCTAGTTTTATCCGCACGGTGTCCAGGTTCCGCGTACGTGTTCCAAGTAATTACACGGGTGCCGGAGGAACAGAGCGGTTGATGGAAACGTAAAGAGGGCCGCGAAGCGTTGACCAGTCCGAAGTAGAATGAGCCATTATGGTCAGACATAGTACGCCGAACTGTGCAGACTTTTCATAACGGTTCTTCTTAAGATCGTTCCATCGCCCCCCCCCCCCCCCCTCCTCGTTTGGAGGGTCATCTTGCTTCTCGCCAGGAACAAACTGCTGGATGGACAGTCGCTGGATATCACGGGGCGAGTGAATGACGCGGGGGATACCGGTTCGATTAGTATCTTAATTGTAACTTTAATTGTGTTCCTCGTTTAGCGACGAAGTTATCCAATCACTTTCTTGGCCGTCGATGGAAGTGGCTAAATAGTTTCATGAAAGTGCCGCGATGCTAGAAGTTATATCGACTTAAGGCAACTTTCCTTCCCCGCCCCGCCACGGTAATCGTTCGGTACGCGTTCCTGGCGATTAGCATCCGCGAGTACGCGAGCCTTGTATCGATAATTACCATTCCTCGGCCCCTCTGGCCGAATGCGCGCTCTGGGCGGGCCCGAAACATCGAAGTGTTCCAAAAATTTTCTTGACAAAACTTCGGCTGGCGAGACGTCAGGAAGGCAGCGCCGTCGATATTACGCGAGAGATGAGAGATTACGGATGGGGGAGAGTCGAGGAGGGCTCCAGGCGACAAGCGAGTCGCATCCGAGGGGACTTCTGAAAATCCTGGCGCTCGACGTGTCGCATCGACGGCGCTGGACCAGGCGGGAAGGAAGTTGGCGTGGCGGAAAAGAGGACGGAAACGTCTCCTGACGTCTGTCGAGGTGACGATCGGAATTACCGATAACCGATCCCCTTAAGTCGTCCGAGATAATTCCTACGCTCCCCTCTTCCTCTCAGTGCCGTGTGCCGATCTTCCTCCCGTTCTTCCCCCGTGGCGCCACGATCGCGGCTGCCACCGACTTTCCAGACTTTCGCTTATCGCTGTACGAAGGAAGCCCGGAACTAGGTAAACGTAACGAACGATGCGAGCCACGGCGTGGAATAACAATGAGCTCCGGAGGACGTGCGGGGTAGACGTCACGTCCGTGTTTTTACGCGATCGTGGACCCTCTAAACGCGTTAGAACAGCTGCTGGGGGGGAAAAAGTTTCAGTTTCAGGTGTTGAGGAGTTTGCTCGAGGACCCGCGGCTTTTCCATGCGGAATAGAAGTGACGACTCGCGCGATCGATCGGACGGTTATTGGGGAATATTCTATCGGGGGTATCGCGCGACCCTTCGATTTCAACGAAGATAACCAGAAATTACTGCAAGATTATCGGCCAAAGCGATGACACGAATTACCAGTTCTTTCCCCCGAGTAATCTCCTGCATAAACGCTGAGCAGCTCTCTCGCTCGCGAAAGAACGAAGTGGTAATTTCATTAGACGGTGAATCGAGCGCAAGCACCGCCCGCACAAAGGATACAATTGTTCGACGTTTCCATCTGCATGATTAATCGCGTTTCCGTTTTTACGCGGCCGGGGGCTCGCCCTTTGAGACGTATTTGCGAATCTTCTACCAACCGCGAGCGGCGGTCGGCCTGCGTGAAAATTTCGTCGATTAGGCGAGCGGCCGCGAGATCAAACATCGCGCGAAACTCCGGCGACGAGCGAGGAGAGAAGAACGAGCCGCTAATTTCGCCCCATCCCGCCGCGGCTCGAATCGTTTCGCAAATATCCCCAGAAATCTCGTTCCCGTATCGTTGGGAAAACGATTCTTAGCCTCTGGCACACGCGCCAAGGCGATCCTCGCGGAGCATCGACGCCTGATGCAATCGAGGGAATCGCGGGGGAGATTACGATTGCTATCGGCCACACCGAGAGCAACAATTCTTTCCTCCTCCTTTTTTTTTTTTTTTATATAGTTGCTCGCACACGGTGCTCGGCAGAGGCTGGAGGATATTTTTAGATTCACGGGGCGTGAGTCAGCGGCGACGCGATTCCGCGCGTAACGCGTCCCGTTCTCTTTTCGCGCGCGGAATATCTGTGTAAATACCGGCGACCTTGCACCTCGATTTACTTTCGGCGGCTTTTATCGAATCACGCCGGCCGCGGAGGTAGCGATAACGCCGACCGGCGCTGACAAAACCCGAGACGTTCGCGATCCCCTGGAATTTTAATGGCGATCGGGACTCGGGGTGACGCTCGCAGCGCGATAAGTGTTCTCGGAGCGATGGCGCGCGGTCGTTTCGCAAGAAGCTGTCGCGAGGAAGTACGTATCTAGGGTTGCCAACTTTTTTCAGGGAAAATATAGTACTTTACGGACAAATGGGAGAAAAAAATTTAGTACACTAGACAAAAATATAGTACAATCTTAACATATAAAGCAAAAAGTGTTTGTGTGTTTGTTTGTCGCCTGAAAACTTTCGAACGGTAAACTTTTGGGTCACGAAATGTGTTCCAGCTCATTATGCCTAATTAATCCAGATGAATGTGACTATTTTCACAAAAAAAATAAATAAAATTTTTTTCTTATAAAATCAGAATCTAAATCTTGGGCGAAGCCGAATAGTAAAGCTAGTAGGGTAGACCGGGGGCGATAGTAACAGGGGGACGATTGTAACACGTTAAATATCTCAAAATATATGATAGATATTAAGAGAAAATTTGGATATATGATGAAGAATGACATTTGGAATACACACATCCATGTCCTAACAGTATAGACACACAATAGACATGTATAGTGAAGAAAATAACTTTTCGATACCCCAAAGTAACTTTTTCTTACTGATTTAAAATTGTAATGTAAATACTCCCTTGGCAAGTACGTGTTTTTTCTTTTTTTTTAATATTTAATCTGGCCATTTTTAAACTAATACTGATCGTTACCTAATACTTTTACCTCTCTCGTTAATCAAAATTTATAATTTAAGTTCAAAAGCCTGGTCGGGGGCGATTGTAACATCGGCAGTCGGGATCGGTTGTACCGCGACAGAACCGAATAGTGACAAAGAAGATGATGAATATTGTCTTGTTTGGATGGAATCATATAGCACAGCATAAGCAAACGAATGAAAAATGGGTGCAATGTATTGAATGTAAGGATTGATCACATGAAGAATGCACCAGCCAAAACGTTTTCTATTTCTGCCACAATTTCGATACCGCATAAGTGGTTATAAATTTTACCTTTTTTTTCATTTATTATTATAATTAAAATCAACAAATATTTTAATTTTGTAAAGTTAAATTTGTGCTATTATCTACTCCATGCAGTGTTACAACCGACCCGGGGTCAGGGATGGTTGTAACACTTTCTCCGCTTCTCATTTTTTATTAATAACCTAGATATTACTTGACATGCAGCGAAACTGTTGTGTCTCAATAATATCAAATAAGTAAGTAACATTTTCGTATAAGAACTCTTGTTCTGACTGTGATATTTCTTGCGTAATCGTATTCCGAAGTCAAAGTGTTACTATCGCCCCCGGTCTACCCTACTATATATTATAGTATTGTTGGCAACCCTACACAGCGGTTATTTATCAACGCGTTCGAATCAACCGGACGATCTCAAAGCGCGGCGGAGGGGAGGTAACAGTTTCTGAAAGTAGGAGTCGGACTTCAGAGATCTGAAGCGCAGATGATCGCCGCACGGTTTCTACAATGCTAATGCCCAGGCTCCTTTCCACGGGTTTCTGCTACATTCTCGTACCCGCGGATCGGTTTGAACGATCGACAAGCTTCCATCAACTTCTCGATCTTTAATGAATGAGAGAAGAAAGCGTTTCCGTACTTCCAGATGGGCCCGATAAATCCCGAAGGGGGAAAGAAAAGAACAATTAGAAGCGGGTGGATAGAGGTGAGAAAAAAAGGCTGGAGATTTCGCTGAGCCCCGCGGAGCATCCCGTGCGCGCATTTTAATTGTTTTCTGACGCGCGGCGAAGGAGCGCCGGTAACGATAGAAAGTCTGTGCGCCGCTTTGAGGCGACTTCGATGGCGGAGAGTGCCCTCGAGGAGCCTGCCTTGATTTAAATGCGTACGAGGACTTTGGTGGCGCTGCACCGTGCACTTGTATGCGTGCTACTAGAATAGCAATGGTGAGTTATTTTCAGGTGACACTTCGGAGAGGATCCGTGCGAGTAATGTCACTCATAGAGCCTCGCCCGCGAGAGCTGACTTCGCCGCTGCTTCTCGGAGCCGTTAAAAACCACGCGGCTTATCCAGCCATGGAAATCTAGCGGACCAGGAGAAACAAGGAGTTCATCTCGCGTCTCGCTGGCTGCGCCAAAAACTCAAGTGCAGTTTAAATTAATAACACCATAGGAGACGGAGCTGATAATTGCGCGATAGAATTACGTCTACGCTGACTGTTCCCTTGCAGCAGTATCCCTCGATAACTGACAAGCAACTGGCCCGTCGCTCTTCGAGCCTCCTCGGCGAAAACAATTTCACGCTATTATCGACGACGCGCTCGAGTTTGAAGCTCGTTACCGCGGGTCCGTGGAACTTTCCCTGGCCGGCGAAAACACCGGGCGCCCATTTTCCATGCGACCCCTCTCCGCGCTGGGAAACGCCGAATTATCGCGAGCGCGACACCGGGATCAGAAAATAATAAACGTCGATCAAAGTAAAAGCGTGCCCGCGCGAAACGCGACCGGTACGCAGGCAATTAATCCGACGCGGCCAATCTAGCGTACCGCGGGGGGAACAAGAGAAAGCATTTCTAGAAAACGCACGGCCCCGCGGCCGCGCTCCCAAAGCTAGCACGCATGGTCGGATACATAAATGCAAATAACACACGTGATGCCAGGCGGAGCGTACAAGTATCACGCCGGGTAGGTACCTGTTGCGCGTCATTCATTTTGGTACTGATCCAGTCAGCGTTTGTTTGAAAATCAATCCGCCCCGACGGCCAGCTGATGAAACTGACCAATATTTGTAACCGGGTCGCGATTCCCCGTGACTCCGTCCATTGAGAACGAAATGGTACTTACAGCTTCGCTGTTTCGAATCGGGAGTCATTTTGTTTTCAGGATTGTTCCTGCATTCGGGAATGGGGATGGGGGTGTTTTTAGTTGAATCACTTTGTGTTAGGAAAATTAAGGAGATAGTTTGGTGAGTGAATAGCTGACGAGGGAGTTTAGAGTATCTTTTAAGCCCTGATATTTTGGGGTGGGGTTTAACCCTTAGTATCATAGCGTAGCACCGGTGTTACACGAATTGAAAGAATTGTGCGCGCCATTTGGGAGCTTTTTTATGAACTTTGAAGCGTTACTTTACTATTACCATATGTAACAAGTGTCCTTAGGTCAGAAATACATTCGTAGAAATTCTACTGTGATACATTGTTTCGTATTGTTGATTACGATTCAGTGGCCAGGGCCACTGAAAGTACCAGGTAAATGCTAATTTTTTCTCTCAATTATTTCGGTTATTCTTTTTGAATACATTTGATGTCGAACATAATAATGTATGTAACACTAGTGTAACAGTTGTTACATATGGTAATAGTAAAGTAATGCTTTAATGTTCGTGAAAAAGCTCCCAAATGGCGCGCACAATTCTTTCAATTCGTGTAACACGGGTGTTACGCTATGATACTAAGGGTTAAATTGTACTGTTGGATGCAAGAACGGCATTAGGACGCTCAGGCCCTTTTTGCATAAAAGGTATAATTAGATTTCTCATACTTTTCTACGTATGCCCTCGGAATTTTATTATCGTATTTTTTAAATAGATAGAGATATGCTAAATTTTGTGAATCGATGTTGACCAGCTGACCCTAACTCGTATATAAAGCCAAACAAACATCGACCTGAACAGAACACGATCTGTGACTATTTTTATGACTATATTTTTTCAATATTCTATATTCTTTTCAAATATTAAATAAATAATAAAAGATATGGTCAAAAAACATTTTTTATGCAAGAAAGGCCTGAGAGGGCTATAGTTGAGATTAATTTTACTGATTAATTTATTACATAATTCCGATTGTAATGCTGCAACTACAAAGGAGATATATCAAATTTTTAAATAGTATAGACAGTTTTACAACTTCCCTATGTATAAAAAATATCTTCCTAATATTTACAGATACTTTTCTCGGGACTGACCTTTTGGCACTGAGGCCCTTCTTGCATCCAACAGTATCTACAATTCTTAACTCATAGGTTCAGAATAAAGTTGATAACAGAAGACGCACAAATAATCGCCAATGCTTCTAACAGTACTTAGTACTTTTCCCCGACTAAAATTCTACTAGAATCTCCTGTCACATCGAAGTGGTAGACAGCGTCGGTGCAGAAAATTGCTCTCGAAATAAATTGCCCGTGATCGTTCCCGCGAACGTGTTTCTAATCGTTTCGATGTATATTTAGTGCGCGGCGCGTCTAATTCGGCCTCGGTTCGGCGAAGAATGACTAATTCGACGGATCGTAGACGCACGCGAACAGTGTTGGACGTTTCGAAGCTATCCGATCGAAGAATGGGAATTTGACCCCTTGAACTGGATAGTGGTCGCAGAGCAGAAAGACCACGCCGAGTATCGGAAGCTTTGGCAGTGGCTCACGGTCAAGTAGATCGGGGAAAAAAGTTGCGCCCGGTGGCGCGCTGCCAGAATTACTTTGGCAGCGTTAAATTAATTTCAAGTCGCTCGGACGTTTCTTTGTCCGTTCACCCCCTCCTCTGCTTCTCCATCTAACTGGCTCTCAACGACGCTCCCTTTGGTTTCATCCCTTGGTTGGCAAAATAATGAACAGTTCAGCGTTCAAAAATCGGCAAACAAAAGGGGTTGAATTTTTACCAGCACTGGGGAGAAACTCGAGGAGCTCCCGAGAACCAAGGTTATAGGTAGATAACGAAAACAGGGAGGAGGAGCTCTCTTGGCCCAGAAGAAACCTTCGACGCGAATGCTTCGTGAAATACGAGCGACCTTTGGACGGTAACGCTGCACTTTTCCAGGTAGATGATCGGCAGGATCATAAATCACGTAATACTTTAATTAGCGTGCGCCTGGGAGTGGAAGGTGTCGGTACGGGGATCGGGGGCAGAAGGGTCCGCGACACAAGGGGTAAAACGGAAGGAAGAATCGCTTAATTCGCAGTGGGAGCGGGCGCGGCAGAGCTCGCCCCGCTCGGATATGTAAATTTAATAACGCCAATTTGGTGTGGGTGTGCAGCGTAGTGCAGGACAGTTTACATGTGCTACGGTGTGCATTATGCATGCGTATTGTGTGCACCTGTTGCCCCAAATCAAGCTTCGCCTCTTGCGGAAACCTAATGCCGCATAATTGTGCTTTGAGCGCAAACAACGCGGGCGACAAAAAAAATAAAGGCGCGGAGACTCGCTCCGCGTTATCTTGCTCATGCGATATTAATGAGGCTCATTTTCATAAATGCCCCCCCCCCTCCGGCCTGCATTAAAATTTATATTACTTCGAGTCCGCGGCGATCGCGGCTGCCAGCCACTCGTCCCATACGTTCGTGGCCCTTGTTCCGCTGAAAGGTATATGCGCGTTCCGGGGGTGGAAAACTGATAAGAGTAGAGGAATCATTAGTCAAACTTTACCCACAGGCTAAAATAATATCCAAATATCCGCGGAGCCACGTGACTCGCACAAATTGCAATCTACAATCCGCAAGGAACATGCCGGACGTTCGGTCAGTAAGAGGCACAAAAGCTCGAGGAAGATTGCCGGGCCCCGAGGCGCGATCCAGCTCACGATCGCCGGAGTCCTCTCGGCGATCTAGAGAGAGAGTTGGTAACTAGCTCGCGAGGAAGCCGAGAAAGCGGCGAGCTTCCGTCGAAATACGTTGGAAACGTGCCACTGGACCACGCCTGCACGCCCAGCATCTTAGAGCCGCGTCTTATTCTCATCGTTTAATGGCCACCGATCACGAATGCACCACGCGTACCATTCCTCTTAAATGCCTGTAATTCTACCGGCGGGCCCTAGAGGATGGTATCGGCCCCGATAATCGCATCCTGCGTTAATAGGCGCGTATTTTAAAGACGCCGCGGCACGTCGGGAAAAGGGGGGGGGAGGGAGGGGAGCGGGAAAAATCGGCCGGCGATTTATGCGCGCGAGGCGACGGGAAAATTAAATTTGAGCGACGTCGGCGCGCATAAATACGCCGGACCAGAGGGCTGTTATTACGATAAATCAGTCCTGGCGCGATCCCCGTGATAATTGATACCGCCACGGGCGTGCGCGGCTAATGAAACGTATTCGCGGGCCGATTTCCGCGGCGATCGATCCACGATTACACTGTCTCGGGACGGAGGACGTTTTGCATCGCGGCCGGTAGCGATTCTTGGCCGTGGATCGGGCGCATCCAGCTTTCCACGGTGCCGCTGAAAAGTGTGTTACCGATCGACTGAAATTCCGCGGGATCTGGGCGAGGCTGCGGCAACTCCGGCTCGCATACGCATGCAGGCCGCGAAGCTCATTGCACCGTGACAAACAGCCGGGTCCGGGGCATCGATGTTAACTAACGCTGGTATCGAAGTAACCGGGCGATCGATGAAAGCCGGCACGGCACGGCATCGAAACCGATCCTGTCGGAAGCCGTTCCCGATCCGAGAGCGCGATAAGAGGAGTTACCGTTGATAACGGCCGGATGGGAAGAGCCGCGGGTATGCGGAATATTGTATAAAAAAAAAAAAAAGAGGGATGCCTGGATAAGCAGCGTGGAGGAAGGAGAGACGAGTCATTGAGGAGGGAATCACTTGGCTGCAGCCTCGAGATTCCAAGTCGAAGGGCTCCGGCGGCTCTGACCCTCGGTGGCGAGAAAATTCAGTCCTATAAAGCAGCCCCACCTGTGCTCCGGAATAAATCCAAATTATACAGACAAACGGACCGTGCCGCGGAAGGGGTTAAAAATAAATCCCCTGGCAAAAACTCGGAGCCTACGGGATTCCTTCCATCAATAACCGGCACGGGGGGGGGGGGAAGGTTGCTTAGGTATGATTAATATCGAAGAAGAAGAAAACGGTTGCCCGCTACGCGCAGCCGACGGAGAGCAGGCCGCGGCGCGCCGTTTCCCTGGGCGATCGGTTCGCCAGGCTAGGGAACGTCCGCGGCAACGGACGTCGGATGTTTCTGCATACCGCGGCGACGTGTCGGCCGCGCGCGTGCACGCAGAAGAGGAGAGATGCCCGGCCGCCGTGGCTCGGGCGAAAGAAAGGCGAGAGGAAGGCAAGGCAAGGCTGACCGGCAGTCCTAGAGTCGGTACACACGGGTGATACGTCGTACACGGAGGTTGCGCGGTGGTTGTGTGTGCGGCCGTTGGCTATCTAGAATCTAGATGATGGCAGTGAGCTTGACCGAGTGGCGCTTCGCGAGGCCGGCCGACGCCCTTCCTCCTGCTTGCTTGCTTTTTGCGCAACCTACACTTACACGCTCTCCTTCTCCGCCTCTCTCCTTCGCCCCTCCGCGTAAGGCTGTCCTTCTCGCGCGCCTTCATCCCGTCTACACCTGAGAGCGCACCATTGCATCTCCTCCCCTCCCCCCCCCCCATGCCCGGTCCAGGTCCCCGACCGTAATCTCGGCGCGGTATTAGTTTTCATATCGGCTCGTACTTACAATATTAACGTAATATCGCTCCGCTCGCCTTTCCATATTACTGTTTTATCAACGCTGCCCCGGGGATGTTGGGTCGCGAATGATGCCGCGACGTACGGCCGCGAATCGAGACCGCTCGTTTCACGGGCATTCGCGCGAGGCTGAGAATAGATGGGTGATGCGGTTCGTGGAAGAGAAGGATTGAAGGACTGTAATGGGGTGCAGGTTAATGTCGTTGCCGATCGAGTGGAGGTAGAGGTAAGTTTGGGTGAAATGGTGCTTCTTTTGCGGACCAGGGAGTTTTGATCCACGCGATACGGATGACGGTGAGAGCAGGTGGAATAGATTCAGCATTTAGATTAGTCGATCTCGTTGATTATTCTAAATTTATCACTTCCTGTTGGTTCGTCAAGCATTAGCCACGTCCATCGTGAAACCCGCATAGCACAGGTGTTCCAGATGAAGAAACCAGTGAGCATTCAGGTGAAGAACCGACGGACACCATCCTGGAGTCGTGAGGACCGCATCGCCATCGGCGATGCTCGCCGCGCCACACGGAAGCGCTTAGCTGCTGCCCAGTTCTAGGATACACAGCTCGGCATTCAGATTTCCTCGGCTGCATCGCCGCGAAATCACCCGTCCTCCATTTGCTCCTGTTGCCCTCCTCTCGCGCAGCAACGCCCGTCGAGCGATACGGCAGCTTTTCAACAACGACACCGTCACTTGCCGACCGCGATGCGCCCCGTGGAGACAGCTCTGCGGAAGAGGGCTCCTTTTCTCCGGCGGGGCTGTTGATTTTCGTAGGGAAGTCTCCTTGCCAGGAGAAACGGCTACGTTGTTGCGTCCTACGTAACGGCTGGACGGTGTCTCGGGTTTCTTTGCGTCCCTCGAAGACCAGAGCCACTCTCGTTGATCCGCGATAAGAAGCGATCGGCGCTCATCGCGGGTGATTTGTAAGTTTGCACTGGAGCGGGGTAGCCTTACAAATTATCGGCGAGTATGATGGGTATCTTTATGCCGCCGTGAAAGTGGCTGCCCTCGCGGTGCTTCTTTTGCCAGCTTGGATACGTTTCAGAGAGAAACGGATTCCGCTTGCGGCCGGGCGCGCGCCTTCGCTGCTTAGAAACTTCATCGACGACGGTCCCGTGGATCTTTCACCGCCGATACGGTTTCTAGCTCGGATCCGTCGGCCAGTGCCATCGACACCTTCTTGCGGTGGAATCCGAGGCAAGCTGCTGCTCGAACAACCGATTCTACGAAAGACAGCGGAGGTTCATAATGAAAACACCCTGCTAGCAAAACGTTTCTGCGATTTGCGTCTTACCAGTTGGGGAAGCCTCTGAGTTCTTTGTCGCTCGACTACCTATACCGATATAGCAACTCAATTGGACATGACGACGCTGGAAGTTCGCAGGACAATCAGCGATCTTGTATTCCTGTACAAGTTAAATTAATGGTCACATAAAGTGTCCGAGCCTGCTAGGAAGCGTGAATTTTTATGTCGCGGGCAGACCTCTTCGTCGGAGCCCTATATTCTATGCAAGACGGTACAGGACCAATATTGGTCATCTGGATCCAGTTACTCGGAGTTGTAATTGCTTCGACAAATTTAATAGCGACTCGCACTCTCTTGACCTTTTCTCTGGATCCCAGACATCCTTCAGAACATCAGTGTTTAGGTATCTTGAAAGCGGCCAGGGGTGACACTACTCTGTACACTTTGTATATATGTACCTATATATTTATAAGCGTAATCAACGTTAAGTGCAACAACTTGTAACCTAGTAGCAAGTTTTTCTTATTCCTTCTTATGTTTGCTATAATGTATTTAAATTTCTTACACCCGTTAACAATGATAATAATAATAATAATAAGACCCCCCATGGGTGTCCAAGCCGCGAATCCTCGAGTTCCTCGATCAAGCCAGGACGAGCGATCGAGGAGCTGGCAAGGACACGCGGCGACCCTGCTGCAGGGCGTGAAACACGAGGCTGAAATTACGGTAAGTTCATTAACCATCGAGCAACGAGGCGATACTTACGCACGCGATAGGTTGGGGCACACCGCAAGAAACCGATCTGTCCCCGTGGTCGGCGACGAGCAAAAAGTCAGAGGGGGAGAAAGAAAAGGGCGCAGGAGACTAAGGCGAAGAATGGTGGAAGAAGAGAAGGACGAGGTGGAGGCTGGGTAGCAAGAAGGCGAAGTAAAGTGGCAGAAGAAGTAGAAGATAGGAAAGGAGTGTGCTTCTAGCCGAGGTGGAGTGGGGAATAAACACGAGCACGTACACTCTGTGCCTGGCCCGTACATACCCCGGATCCGTGGCTCCACACACGAGACGCGCTATAATCCACCGACTGATTACTCGGTCGTGTCGTGCCCGCCCATTCTCCGCTGAATTTTTCCTGCTCCCTTTCCACGTGTCCCCCTTTTGCTCCGCGGCGGCTCCGGATCGCCAGGATCTTTTTTCTTCCTCCGGCCGCCCCGGTGTAACCGTTGTAATTAGTAGCTATCCCCGTTTAAACGCCCGTAGCCGTGTGCACATACACCGGCAGAATACGCGCGCTCTCGTTGCGGTCGAGCGAAAGGGGGTGGTTTGTCGGGGGAGAAAGGGGGTTGGCAGGAAGAACGGCCGACACCGTGAGAAAGACAGAGAGGGAGAAAAGGAGAGAGGGGAGGAGAGAGAGAGAGAGAGAGAGAGAGAGAGAGAGAGAGAGAGAATGGAAGGTACAGAGTATAGAGAGGTGGCCAGAGAGGGAGAGAGAAGGGTGGTGGCGATGGTGGCAGTGGTGGTGGCGAGCAAACCACACGCCGCCGTAGCTGCTGCATAACTACGCGCTTATTGCACTATTTTCACCGTGAAGCCGATACACGTGTGTGCTCGCTCCCCCACCCCTCCCCCCGGCTACCGCGCATTTGCCTGCCGCAGGATCAAATAGGAGGCCACGGAAGATCGACAGCCTGGATAGGAACACGAGGCGGCGGAAGAGGGGGATGAAAACGAGCGAGAGGGTGAGCGCGGGGGGGGGGGGGGCGAGGGGACCGAGCTAAACGTTCATCCTGTCAAGGGATCAACAGGCGTCGTAGACGGTATCTTCGATTTGGAAAACACCGAGAGAAAGGAGAGGACCGATGGTAGGGGGAGCTCCGCGGACGGGGTGGGAGAGGCTTTCCGGGAGGGGTGCGAGCCTCCAAGTCGGAGCGCGACCGATGGGACGCCGATTTGCTTTTCCCGGTTTCCTTCTTTTCCGCCTTTTTAACGATCCGCTCTAACGGGAATATTCTCGTTCCAAACAGAGACAGTTTAATTATGCGAGCGCCTCGGAATAGCGGCTGATGGACGCGAATCGTCGTTGATGCACGGTTTCCTATTGCAAGGCTAAGTCGCCACCGGTGGACGTTGCTCTTGGATCAGAATTGGGTGCAACTTGGGGGCGTTCGACTGGTGAGAACTGTATCGAGTAAAGGTCACTTTAACTCTACCAAAATCCACCCCTTTGAGGCTCTCCAGAGATAATTGAACTATCAGCGGCTAATATCCTGAGAGTTATCAACGTCCAATTGACTCTCATATTCTAACCCTCGTTTCTAACTGAAACCAGCACCCCAAGATTAGGGTGTTCCTTATAATGACTATTTTTTTAAATTTAAGCATTCGGCCCGAGACGCCCCCTGATTTCTTTCCCTTTGGTGTGGTAAATATGTCTGCAAAATTTCGGTTCCATTAAGGGGGGATTGCACCTTGTTGGGCCGAAAAATAGGTAATGCTTTATGAATTTTTTGTACAAAAGTGGTTCAACAAATTAATTTGAGGTTTGGCAGGCTGTCTTATTGTATCTTGAACTATTGTTCAGAATTTTTATGTGACAGTGAAAAAAAAACATGGCAGATACCGAGAGAGAGTTGAAAAATAATCGGGTGGCCCTGGCGTTGACGAAAAGTACTGTAAGGGTTATCCGAAACACAAAAAGGAAAAGCGATATATGAATGTGGCTATGGATGGTAGTAGATTTATTGCCGTATCTGTTACCGTTCCTTTTTTATTTAAAGAAGTTTTCCTGATTTTGAGGCAAAACCTTTCTCGGACTCAAATCAGGACGCTTCATCTTCTTCAAGATGCTGCCACTTTAACATTCTTTTATTTTTCTTAATGCATCTACTACCACCCATAGCTACATTCATATAGTTTAAAAATCTCTTTTCCTTTTTGTGTTTCGGATAACCCTTACAGTACTTTTTATCAACGCCAGGGCCACCCGATTATTTTTCAACGCTCTCTCTGTATCCGCCATGTTTTTTTTTCACTGTCATGCAAAAATTCAGGACAATAGTTCAAGATACAATAAAACAGCCTGCCAATCCTCAAATTAATTTGTCGAACCGTTTTTGTACCAAACATTCACAAAGAATTACCTATTTTTCGGCCCAACAAAGCACAATCGCCCCCTTAACCCTTAACTGGTATCCTGTCATGACCCCAAGCACGCAAAGTTCGCTGCAAAATTTTTGGTTGTCTAAGTTTGTAAACTGAATTTCTAATTAATTTTATAATAATAGTTTAACTTTCTACGTTTCTATTATTTTATACATTACCTAAGAACAAAATATTCATAGAGGTTGGGTCTAGTGTCGACATTCCAAATTTCTGTGTCCTTTTTTATTTGGGGTCTGCCACAACCACAGTATACCAGTTACGTTTGAAAATACAATATAGCAGTTAAGGGTTAAACAACTCTAAACCCTGCCTCAAGAGGCTCAAAGTTTCGAACGCAACTGCGCCCTTGCAAGCAGCTATTCTTTAACATGCAAGCCTGTATGTAAGCAAATGTGTGATGGATCGCTAAGTGGTGGAAGAACGAAGGTGGTACAAATTTTCCGTTTCCCCAGTCTTTGGACTATGGCAGTAAAATATTTTGCATTCAAGCAACCTCTGTTCCAAGTGAACGATTATTATCTAAACGTGGACAAAAAAAAAATAAAAATAAATAAAAAAACTTTACAGTACATCGTAACTTTAAGCTTCTTGAGGCAGGGTTCAGAATAATCAGATTGTGCTGAAAATTTCGCACACTTACTTAGCACACCAAAAGGAATAAAATTAGCGGGCGTCCCAAAATTTTATCGCGGCTTCAATTCCGAGGGACACCCTACCCAAGGTCGCTACCCTCCCCTCGGAAGAAAGATCTAACGGGGAGGACGTCAGCACGGTGAATACGTGCGCGCAAGTGACCAGGTCGCGGAAATATTTCTCGCGACGCGAGGAATCCTCGACGTACGAGCGGAACCGTGGAGGCTCGCGAGCGTTCGGCTATTGGGCGTGGAAGTGATTCATTGAGGACTGGCGAGCATGAGCCGCGTATTATCCAGATAATGATGAGTTACGTTGCTCGAAATCTTTACGTAGGTCAGGCCTTCGGATAACGGCTTACTCTCTCTCGCGCGCGCGCACCAGGTTCGAGCTTGAGCACCGAGCAGGCCGATCGCACAAGTTCATTAAACTCGGTAGGCGTGTCGGGCTCGAAAGGCTGCGGTTAAGTATGACAATGCGCTAGATTTAGCCTCGATATAATCGATCCCCGTTCGGCCGGCGATTTTCCAGCGACACGGGCGGAAGGGACGAGCCCGAGAGGAGAGGAAGCCCGGGGACCAAGGGAAAACGGCTTTAGACCCGCGGCATAACTCTCGACATTTTTGCAGGAATTAACTCGCGGTGGATCGCTTTAAAAGGCATCGAGCGCGCAATTAATCGTGCGCGCAGGCCGCCGCTGGTAATTTCACGAGCGGAGATTCCGCGGGCACGGGGGCTCCGGCCGCGGATTTATTACGGCACCGGGAGCCGGTTAATATCCGCGCTCGATTAAAAATCATTTTTCTAAGATCGAACCGCCGGCTGCCGCCGGTACGACGTCCAATTTACTTCGATGCTACTTGCCGCGGTCATAATTCAAGGATAATTGCTTAATAACACATCGCCGGACGGAAAACGCTCGCTTTACGATCCCTCAGCGGCCGCGTCGCGTTTCGACCGATCGCTGAAAACCTGGTCCCTAATCTCCTCCCCGTTTCCCATCGCGGGACGGGTGTGCACCTTGCCCGCGCATTAAGGGTACAAGGCAGTCGTTCCTGTCTAAAATGAAGCATTTCTGTTTCAATTAATTACAAAGAAACCAATTGAAACTGAGACTTGTTCTTTGGCATGAAGCTTATTAACATCATAAGCTTTAAAAAACATGTTTGTTTAGTAAAAAATATGGATTATATATGACGAGGCTTATATGGTGATGAGGTTTTACTCTCCCCAAGCTCCAAAAGATGAGCTCTTAGTTTATTTTTATAAAGAATAAAAGTTTTCATTAACTTCAATTTAGGTCCGGTTCGAAACTACACACTTTGTGAACATGCTCGAATTTGATTTGAATCGATTGGAACCTCCGTCTTTGAGTTATCACAGCAAAGGAAAAGAAACATTTTTGAAAAGTCTCTTTAACCTTTAGAGGGCCGGGCTGAGAAGAATTTGGATACTTTGCCGGCCATTTTGGTGGTATATATGCATAAATTTTAAGTAAATAAAATTTACAATTTCAATGAAAAAATCCCGGCCCTTTAAAGGTTAATGATCCATCTGTAGCGTCATATATAATGCATATTTTTTACTAAACAAACATGTTTTTTAAGGCTTATGATGTTAATAAGCTTCATGCCAAAGAACAAGTCTCAGATTCAATTGGTTTCTTTGTAATTAATTGAAACAGAAATGCTCCATTTTAGACAGGAACGACTGCCTATTAGTACCCTCAAGTGGAGTTTGCGCCTTGTTTGGCCGAAATATACGGAAATTCTTTGTGAATTTTTTGTACAAAAACGGCTCGACAAATTAAATTGAGGCTTGGCAGGCTGTTTTATTGTATCTTGAAGTGTTGTTCTTAATTTTTGTGTGACTGTGAAAAAAACATGGCAGATACAGAGAGAGCGTTGAAAAATAATCGGGTGGTCCTTGCGTTGACGGAAAATACTGTAAGGGTTATATGAAATACAAAAAGGAAAAGAGATTCTTAATCTATGTAAATGTGGCTATCTGTGGTAGTAGATGCATTAAGAAAAATAAAAATATGTTAAAACGGCAGCCTTTTGAAGAAGACGCAGCGCCCTGATTTGAGTCTCAAAAAGGTTTTGATACAAAATCGCGAAAACTTCCTATAAATAAAATAGGAACGATACCTAACAGATAAGGGAGAGTGGATTAAACACGAACGCGGGGTAATCGCGAATGCGATGTTACGGCGTTTTAATAAATAAAAAGTTCCCTCTCCACTAGCTAATAGTTTAGATCGTATCCAACGCCGGGCAGAAAGTAATAAATACAGACCGCTCATGCTATTCAAGATAAATACAATTTATTATTTTCATCATGTTTCAAGTAATATTTTGTCCATTTTCAATTGCATGCAATTACTGTTGAATTAAGGATACAATTGTTTTTTTTTTTAAGTTGAAATAAAGCACATTTTTACCAACACTTTGTGACCAAGGCGTTGCTTGAATCGTGATTCTAACCTCTGAAATAAATTATTTTTTATTTTTTGATGTCGTGAGGTATTGACGAACAAATCGGATGGGGTAATTTTGAACTTTCGAGATTAGCAACGTTAACCGATTTTGATACAATTTTCAGCATGTATAAAACTTACTTAAATCTACAAAAGGGATTTTTGAATTTTCATTACAGGCTCAGAAAAAAAAGTTTAAAAAACGACCTTTACTATTTTTTCCGATATTCCGACCAATTGCAATTTTTTTCTAACGCACAAGAAGAGGAATTTGAAAAATACATTAGGTATAGGTTGTAGCAACATTTTTTATGGGTTGACCATTGAAGTCGCGCTTTCTGTGCCACTTCTGCGATATTTAGCACTCTGTTCGTGATTACCCTACGGCAGACGAGTAATCACGAACACCAAGGGTTTTGCTTTTTCACTATAAAGTTGATTTTTGCAAAAATTGTGTGCAAAAATTCGTCACAGTACTTTATAGATGAAGAGTTTAAGTATGTTTCTAAATAATAAACATTCATTTCTCACATAATTTTCGGTTTGTTTGCTGTTTTGCTTAGGTGTTCCCAAGTACCCCACTCTCCCTTGCGGCAATAAATCTACTACCACAGATAGCCACATTCACATAGATTAAGAATCTCTTTTCCCTTTTGTGTTTCAGATAACCCTTACAGTACTTTCCGTCAACGCCAGGACCACCCGATTTTTGTTCGACGCTCTCAGTCAGCACTCTGTATCTGCCATCTTTTATTTTCCACTGCGACACAAAAATTCAGAGCAATAGCTCAAGATACAATAAAACAGTCTGCCAAACCTGAAATTAATTTGCCGCGGCGTTTTTGTACAAAAAATTCACAAAAATGACCTATTTTCGGCCCGACATAGCGCAAACCCCCCTTAAGCCCCTGGAAGGGGCGGGGGGGTTGCGCGGAAAAGAGGGAGGCGGAGAGGACAGCCAGGCTGGAGCACGGGAGAGGAACTTATCTCCGAGCGAGAGCTCGATCATGCGAGAGGCGATCGCGACGGTTAATAATTTGCAGCGGTAATATCCCGCGATATAGCCGCTCGTCATCGGATAACGCTATCTCAATCCCGGAGCCTAGTGGAGCGTACGCGGGGCCGCGGCAATTTAATATAAAAACCGCGACCGCGTGTGCGTGCATCCAGCGGCGGGATCGGTGAGAACGCGATTGGCCGCGTCCGTACGTGTGCCCGCGTGTATGCATCAGGATGACCGATCGTCGGCTTCTTCGTTCTTTTCCCTGCGCTCTCTTAACCGGCTTGCCACCCTGCCCGACCGACACACCCGCCAAGTAGCCCGAGCCATTTGCTAGAGGAACCTCCTAGGCCGGCTCTCCGCACGCATCGACCGTGGATGATCGAATACTCGGGGATCCGAGTAACATTCTCAGGGACGAACGAGCCCGAAGAGAACCAGAAGGAGGCGAGCAGGCAGGCAAGGAGGAGGGGCGGGGAGGGGTGGCGCGGTCGGCGCGGATGCAAGTGAGTTTGACGCGTGCAACGCGCCCTGGGCTGGCTGGTCCGCGTCGTCGGCAACGACGACGACCGGGAGAGTTCGTCGAACTGGAATAGAATTCCATTCGGACTGGTTCTCTCCTAGGGGTGGATTCTGACGGCGGTGCCGGCGATGCTTAAAATAAGACCGCGCAACGGCTGAATTTAGAGCGGCGACGATTGCCGTAGGTTCAGATCCGCCAATTTTTCGCGGCACGCGCCCGTTTCCGCGGCCGGGAAAAGTGGAGGGCGGCACGTTGGTGGTCGGACCGGGCCACACGCGTCGAACCCCGCTGATCGAACTGCCGCGGAGATCTTGGGTCGCGAAGTTCCTAGGCACACCTCTTGTATACGATCAACCTAACAAACTTATGTATTATTACTAGTAGAATCTCATTCAAAAGGAGGCTCCCCGAGTCTCTCTTACTTAAAGTGATTCTATTTCGGAGCCAGCTTGTTCGCGCCATCAGAGATGCTCGCGGTACCCGCGCTCGGCGAAACGACCTGTCTGCCTACGGAATTCTGAAAAAAAAAAAAAAAGACAGACGCCGGTCTCCTCGATCGTTCCTCGGGGGCTTTGATCGGCAGCGCGGGGCACTTTTCCCAAGCGGCCGCGGAAATTCGCCCGACGACAACGTCGTAATGAGTCGGCTGGCAGTGTCGTTAGTCGAGATCTTGACGATTACGAGCGTTTTCCCGTCTGCTAACATCGGCAGCCACGAGGAGGGAGAGAGTGGTCGTGGGGCCTCTCGTGCTCGACTCGCGTAGATGACGGATGGGGACAGTTGTTGCATCGCAGTCGCTGCCAAGAATATCTTCTCCTCCGCCCTTCTCCCCTCCACCTTTATCTCACGAAACGTCGCTCTCCTCCCCCCTCCCCCCCAGCCCCCTCTGTCCCTCCGTCGCTCTTTCTCTGCGGCCACTTTCCTCCTTCAACCCCTCCCGCCCGGCGACCGCGACTTTTCGTATCGCGACGTTCGGCGTATCCTTCCCGCAGCAGCCTCCGTCGGCTCGTCCCCCCGACCGTCATGTAATTATACGCTCGTGCGCGCGAAATTTTCGGCGGCACGTTGGCCATTTTTGGGGACCGCGAGGAGAAAATTAAAGCCATAGGGCCAATCAGTTCCTTTTACTTTTCGCGCGGAATTTTTCCACGACCCTTATTCGGCGGAGGGTGTAAACGCGGTCACGAATACCGCTCCTTAAGAGGAAGGATTCCTGTCCTTCGAAGGCTGTCCCATGGGGAGAGAGGTTCCTCGTGGAAGCCGGAGGAGGGATAACGGTGGCGTCTCTGTGCACCGCGCGGCGGCTATGTATAACGGAGGGAGGGTGGCGCAAATTGTTAGTCGCGCGCCTAACTATCGCGAATTCAGTGGCTCTGCCGCGAGTAAACTGTTATAACTGGAGGGCTTTCCGGTGGTGGCCGAGGATAATTCATGCCTCTGGTGCCCAGACGTTTCAAGACAAATCCGCGCGAGCGCGCGCGTACACGCTCGCTCGGTCCGTGCTTGCGTTTAGAATATTAATAGAGGGGGGTGGGCAGGGGGGGGGCCTCGTATCGACGCGCGGCGGACGACGATGGTATCGAGCCGTTGCAGGAAAGTAATTGGCGGCTTTTTTTTCTGCGTTGCATGGCGCGGGCACCGCCGAGAACAACCGGCGTAATAACGATTTCGTGTAATATCAGCATCAAGACGAGACCCGTTAATGTCTTCGAACCTGCGGAGGCTATTTTTTTCAGAGATACGCCACTTACGCTTAGCAGAGCAGAAATTGTGTTTCAGTTATCACTATGATTTATCGCCTTTAGATTTTTTCGCTAACGAGCGTCAGCCACGTAATTAACTTTGTAGAGCGGGAATACCGGCTGCACGAACTATTGGCAGCTCCTTCTTCTTCGTCTGCTCCGTCCCCGTCGTCTTCGTCGCTCGCCGGGAGTTGGCACGGCGGTTCGTGTTTATGCATCGCGCTCGCCGCGCTGAAATTGCCGTGCGAGTACACACAGGCCGGCGAAATTTACGCGAATGAAATTGACGCTTGTAAAAAGCCCCCCCCCCCCCCCCCCCTTCAACGTTCGCAGGAAATAATATCGTGTTGCTTTTCCACCTCTTCTTCTTCCATCTTTTTTCTCCCCCCCCCCCCCTTTTCTTCCGCCATCGCGACGTATCAAATACTCGAACACGTCGCCTGCATACGGGGCGTGCAATTAAAGGATCCGCGGACCGATATTCCCGAGACTGTAAACTGTAATGCATATAATGCGCCGGGCGTTGTTCCACGGCACTTCACTTGGCCGTAACTATCAACAGGTATATTATTTCCAACAATCGCTTGAATGCCAGTCGTTCCGTTTAGTCTATAATCGAGGACTGTGTACCTGTTCGTATTCTTGCGGAGCTGCGTTGGGTTCTTGGCAAGTTACACGCAAGAAGGCTTCGCTTCCATTAAATCCCCTATCTCCTCGGAATAAAATAAAACCGCGCGAGTCAAGGCGAGCCCGAGGATCCGCCGAATTCATCGCGCGGCGAGAAAGAAGCCTCGAATCGAAGCGTAGATCGAAAGTGCATCGCCCACGATTTTCCATTTATGAATATCGTATCGGTCAATATTTTAATTACACGGGCGTTTAGAGGGGAGAGGTACGAGAAGGGCGTTCCCCCCGGGGAATATCCGGTGGAAGGGAGAAAAAAGTCTGAGAAATTAAAATTCATTTAGTATTAACAACGACCGCCGTCGAACGCACTCCAGGCGTAAAGGCTGCTCCCTGGATCTATATTGAGCGCCGGTTCCACCTCTCGGTTACCATAGCTAGCCGTAGAGCTAACGGCTTCTCGATTTTTGTGGGATTTTATCAGGGAGAGCGGGCAGCGGCCAGAGCTACGCCCGTCGATGCGTATATGCACGAGCTTGCGCGAAAAGAGAAGCAATACGAGGAAAAATAATAATAAAAGGAGCAAAGGAAAAAAGGGGGAGGCACCATGGGGAGGGTTAGGACGAGAGGAGACGAGAGCGATGGAGAGAGAGAGATAGAGAGGAAGGGAGAGGTGACCGGGCGGCGAAGGGAGGAGGGACAGAGAGAGAGAGAGAGAGAGAAAGAGGGAGAGAGAGAGAGAGAGAGAAAAAAAATGGAGAAGCAACGCGAAAACAAGAATCCGTGCGGCTATTGCGGCTTCCGTTACGCCAGGAGAGATGCTGCCTGCCGCTGGTGCCGCTGCTCCCCGGCTACGTTCGATCTCCGCGCCCAGAAACGAAACCCAGAGCGCCAGCTACGAACCGGTTTCGAACACTCGGGATCGCGTAAACCGAGTGACAGCCTTTTCGAAACAGGCATCCTCCCCTTCGACGTTCCGCCGCGAAACACCGTACGCGCCCGTTACGATGTATCTCTAAACGAGTCCACTTTTATGCACGATCCTCTCTCTCTCTCTCCTTCCACGGCCAGCGACGTCGGGGTAGGATGCATAAGAGATCGGTAAATCTCCATCCGTCTCCCTTCCACTATCGATCCCCTGCTGTCTCCCTCTGGAGGCAGCTTCCGTGGCCGCGGGCTAACCCTGTCCGCGATCGCGATTAGAAAGTCGGATCGCGTTATCTGCGGCCCGAAACATCCTGTCGCGGGTAATCTTGAATTAATTAGGAAAGAAATCGTCTTGGCCGCGGCCTGATCTAAATTACGCCGCGAGGTCGCATCCGGTCCGGGCGAGTAAAAACCAATGGAACGGAGACGCCGGGGATCGCCGGTTCCGTTCGTTTACCAGGTTTTGCGCCCATGTTCGCGCGAGTCATCCGCGTCGATCCGATCGGGTGATTAGCGATGAGCGAGCGATCCGAGGCGATCGCGACGCGCCGTGTCAATCCACCCGGTTCTGGGATCGATCGAAAGTTGGGGAAAGATCGTACGGGAAACGGGATTGATCGGAGAGATCACCGATTATCCGGTATGAGATCGGCGAAACGTGTATTTATCGCTGGATAATTCGAGGGGGAACGGCAATTCCGTGCGATTAATCGGCAGTGGCTCGCCGTTTCTTTGCTAGCCACGCCATTCAGAAGTACCTACTTCTCTATTCCCGTTTGCCAAAAGAAAGAAGAGAGATGCAAGGAGCGTTCGAGCGTCGTTGAACTGTTGCCGATCCCCCGTTGCTTTCGTGCCCGGCGCGTCTAGATCGAACTTTTCGAGACGGATCGGCGAAAAATGTGAAAGTGCGAATATCTCGCCGCGAGATAAGTGGCGTGCGCGGTGGCAAGTACATGCTTCGGGGAACGCTATCACGATGATAATGATAATAATAATAGGAGATTCGTAATTACCGAAGTTGCGCAAGTTCCGCGAAGTGGCGAGGGTCCGCGCGCGACGACGCAACGAAACGCGCGCGGCCGATCATTAGAGAAAATGTCGGGTAATCAAACTCCCCCCCCCCCCCCTCCTCCTCCTTTGCCTCTCGTTGGTATCGGTCGCTCCGTTTCCGCGCGAAATAATTCCGGCGATCCCTGGGCGAAGTATGTAGCTGGCGGTGGCTGCGGTAAGTCATATCGACGACACGCGGAGCTTTCTACGTAATTACCGCTATCGATTTCGGCGTATTACCCGGGGGGGAGGTGGGAAAATGCATAAACGCGTTTCACGCTCCGGGGCCAGGATTTTTTTTCTCTCCGCGCGGCACTGCGGCAGAGCGTGCACCGTTCGTCCCGTGGAAATTGGGGCGGCCGTGCGTTCGAGATACTATTTCCTACCAGGGTTGGTGTGGAGGGGGGGGGGGGGGGGGGGCAAGTAATAGTAACAGTAACAGTAGCACAACTTTGTAGCGCTGGAATCGTGTGCACGACCTGAACAATCGGTAGAACGTGGTACGTGCAATGAAGTAAGTAGGTACAGATAAGCGGACGGTTGAAAGGTACAGGAGCCTAGCCAGCCGAGTAAGTTGGGAGAATTGAAGCACTTGTTAAGCCACTTTCCCATGTGCGCTTGCAAAACATCTTAATCGCGTTACGTGCCGCACGCTGCAGATGTGGGAATGGAGCACTTAAGCGTGCTCTGTGCCACGTGTTGCGCATGCTTCGCTGGCACGAGATAAGAAAGAATGTTCAAATTCGAACGTCTCCCGCGCCGCGAGGCACGCACGCGCGTGTGCAAACGCGCAGGCGAGATCGCGCCGTCATAGACGCAACCCGGTGAGCCGCGTCGCTTGGGCAAGGTAGCGAAAGGTCGTGGACGATCGCGGAGTGGGTATCGAAGTGTGCCAATGGCAGATCCCCCCCCCCCCCCCGCCGTTTCGAGGAGAGCGAGCGACTGGAGGAAGAGCCGGGGCGAAACCGTCGCGAGGGCCCGGAGCCGGGTGTCTCCCCCGTCCGCGCTGGTCCGGCACTCGCGATAATTAAAGAAGAGTTTTATTCATATGAGATGCACGGGGAGTTAACGAGCAACATGGATGATGCTCCTCGCTAAGCAGCGCTCCAGATAATGATGCTGCGCATCGGTCTGCGCCGTTGCGCGGTTGCCAGCGCTTCCGCTGCGTCGCTGCCGTTACACGCACCCGGATCAGCTGCATCTAGAGCCGAATGCGTGTACATGCACCTAGACGGGCCGAACTGACACACCCATAATCACGGCAATTATGCACACGAAGCCACGAGACGGGCTATCTCTCCTCCACCGCTTTCTGCCCTTTCCCTCTCCCACCTCCCCACCTTCCGCGTCCATCTTTCCACGTTCCATCCTCGGACGACCGCTGATCATTTACCCCGATGCGATTTAATTATTATGCCTTCGGATCTCTTTCGCCGTTGCTGCGGAATATAGAGTGTGTGTGGGGGGGGGGGGGACGAGGCGAGGCGGGGGGAACTCAGTAGGTGCAGTGCGTCATATACCCGACGGTTCGTTTCGACGTGGTCTTTATTGGTTCTAGGCTGTAGCGTCTAAGAGTTATTGGTCGCGCTTAATGAACCGTGGGCTTTGAGGCAGCGATTTTGACAAGACACAGTGGGTAGGCTCTTAAACGATAGACGCTGTGCTAAGTACTGACCTTGCTCGGCGCAGCGTGACTTCGATGATCTAACGGGAGCCTTCGCCTTCCAAAAACACAACGATATGGAACAACGGGTATTGATACAGACTCCGGCGTCACAGTTTCGCGTCACTAGGTATGCCCGCGACGATGCTAAGCCAGCTCAGGGACGCGAGGAGCGCCCGAAGGAGCTGCAGGGAAAACAGTCGCGAGGTCGTCGTGAATTTTAGAAGACACGGGACGAGCAAACGCGGCCACGTATCGCTTGTATGGCTGTTAGCGGAACACTGCTACTGTTTACCCTCTGTCTTTCCGCGACGTTGCGAAGGACAGGAGCTCCGCGTATCGACTAGCGACGCGCGATAGTAAACATTTCGGGAGACGGCCCGACGTGAATTCCGCCGGTGCCCCCGAAACACGATAATAACAGCGGCAAAGCGCGAGAAGTAATTACGGGCGAATAGTATCGTCGCCCGTGCACCGTTATAATTGCCACTGTATTATAATTGCCGGTCGGCCGTAATATCCGAGACGTCACGGCGAAGTCTTGGGCATTAATTACGAAGATCAGCGAGGCAACAATGTTGCGCGATATTATCACAGCAAGGATCGCGTCCCGGCGCGTGAAACATGGCCACTAAATTAAATCTGCCCTTGCCGCGGGGGGATGTTCTTTTTTCGTGGACGCGGGACAATCCAGCGCGACGATGAATCAAACTAATTAAATCATTCGCCCACGCGCTACAATTATTTCGTACCAAGCCGGAACCAGCGGCGGTTTCATCTTCCCTGGGCCGAAGGGGTTATGCACGCAATGGACAGGCGGGGGGAGGAAGGATCTCGAAAAGTGTACCGCGACTTCGGGGTACAGTACTTGCCAACCTGTACTATACCGTAGTATTGTACTATATTTTTGTCTAGTGTACTATATTAGAATGGATCTTGTTTTCGACTTTTGAATTTTCTTCGCGGCACCCCCTAGAATATTAAAAAAGTAAAAAACAGTTTATATCTTTGATATTTTTGAGAATTTCGGACCCAAATTTTCAGGAAGCATTCATGGCATATCAAACACCGAAAATATGGATTTTTTTATCTTTTTGCCATATCTCGGTATATGCCTCTGAAATGTTTAAAAAGTAGTCCTCGAAAATAAAAATTACAATTTTTTTCGCCTTCACAAATAAAAAGTGTTCGAAAATGATTTAAACTTTCAAAATTTGAAATACAATGTTTTTCCCCCCCAGTTTTTCGGACTTTTTTCGAAAACCGTTTGTCGCACGAGAAAAAGTAATAGAACATAAAAGATGCTCCTTGTCTGGATCTGCAACTTTTGTTTGACATATTATTTGATGTAATCAATAACTTTGAGGATATTATATAAAATCGATTTTGTAAGCTGTTAAATAATTATTTAAATGTTCAATTTTTCTTATTATTTGGAACTATTCTGGGAGGGTGCCGCGAAGAAAATCTTGAAAAAATTTCACCAAGGGTAAATAAGAGCCACCCTACTTAGTACTATATACTGTTAAAAAAAGATATAGTACGTGAAAATACTATATTTCCGAAATATCGATAAAATTTTACAATCTTCACTTATTTTGTTTTATTCTATGGTAACATCAAAACTTTAATTTGTAAATTTAAAATTTAACAGAGAGGATTTTTTCTATCATTATGTTCATTAATATGAAGTGAGGGAAAGAGAGAAAAAAACACTCTATCTCTCATAAAAAAAAGAGGATATATTAAGGATGTATCGGACGTACAATATTAGACAAAAGTATATGAAATTTGAAATACTTGAATATCTACGTCTTACGCATAGAAAATCTAGATGTAAGGAATTCGAACGACAATTGAAGTCTTATTTTTAATCCTAGGAAGGTATTTTTCACTTTACAAATGCTTTCTCAAGCATTATTTGCTAAACTCTTGACAGTGAAAATGCCCTGAATTCACAATTTTCTCAAGTTATAATTTATTTCTTTAAAACGGTGTAGTGAAAACAATTGAAACTCGGCAGATATTTTCATCTACTCATATACTACATGTAAGAAAAAATTGAAAACATTGGTACCATTTCTTCAACATTTTTTCAGCGGTTTTATCTGTCAAGATCGTCTCTTTCCATTAAAGTACGTGTAAAATCAGTGAAAATTAAAATCGTTATAACTCAGCAACCGTTCAGAGAATTCGTTAACAATTTTTTGAACACATCAGGAAGATTAAAAAGAACAATCTCACAAATTGTCATCAATTTGGTACCATTTTAAAAATAGGTCCAATAGATCCTTAACATTTTCATCTGAAAAGTACTCTATTTTTTCACAATCTTAATATATAAATCAGAACGTTTCTATATGTTTGTGTGTTTGTCCGTCGCCTAAAACCTTTCGAACGATAAACTCTGGGATCACGAAATGTGTCTCAGGTCATTATGCCTGACAAATCCAGATGAATGTGACCAATTTCACAAAAAAAACTAAATTTTTTTTATAAAATCAGAATCTAAATTTCGGGCGAAGCCGAGTAGTAAAGCTAGTGTACTATATTTTTCATCACATTTGGCCGTAAAGTACTATATTTCCCCCCAAAAAGTTGACACCCCTAGGGTACAGGGATCCACCTGTCGAGCGTGGAAGCTTCGAGGAAGACAGAAGAGAGTTGTTGAAAGATCGAACGTTACAAACTTCACGTGTCCACCTGCGCGTAAAAGTGCTAACGCACGATGCGTATCGGGACACTCGAAGAACGAAATCTACCAAAGCCTTAAAAACTGAGGTTGCCGCGCATCGCGTCTCTGGGTTAGGTCTGGCCACGTGCATCTTCGCCCAGCTTCGCTCGCCCCTTTCGCTAGTTTTTTCACACGACCAGCGAACCTCCCGGGGAACTGTTTTGCTCGCCGCTTGAAACCGAATTTAGAGCGTGTGCGCTGGTGAAAAGAAGTGGCAGCGCGAGGAGACGGGTGAGGAGGAGGAGGAGGACGGGGCGAGCTAGCCGGCGCGAAATCGCGCAGCAGATTCGTTATGCGTTGCGCCCGGATGAAAGATACGTTCTACGACGACCGAGCGAAGGAAAATTACGAGGGCGCGCTAACGCGGAGCGTAATATTTAACGCGGCTGAAAATTCCCCGCCGGTGTGGCCCAACGTTGCGGCACGCTCGCGTGATTTCTCTGTCTCCCCCGCGCCTTTTATTTCCCCCGGTCCTCTTTCTTTTCCATCGTCGGCCACACTCGAATGGCCGTGCTCGTAATTAATGGCCGTTAATACGTTTAACAAAGGCAATTAATATCCGTGATTCGAGCGGACAGAGGGCGCGAGAAGCTGCCACGCGGCCGGGCTCCCGTCCTTCCCTTCCGTAGCCGGTCGCTCGTTAGAAACCAGCGCGGGCTCCGATGTGCAAATTTGCGCGCGGGCCCGGACGATTGACGTGTTGTGATAATTAACACGTAATAATGTACCGTTAATATTCTTCTACAATTGCATCCTGCAATATTCATGGACTCTTTGCTCCGTTCCAGTACTGGTTGCATAATACCGCTCATTAAGTTCGCAATCAGATTGAACCGCGTTGGCCAGCGCCGCTTGCTGCGCCCGCGCTTATGTATTCCAACATTGTGTCTATTTTCCCGCGCGGCTCGGCCACCACGCCGATTAAGGATGATGGCCGAGCGAATTACCCGACTTCTGCCTTGCGTCAAGGCTACCCGCGCTCAATTTATACGAGATATCTTAATCGGCGCGCAACTGTCCTTCGAGGAGCGTGCAACGAATCCTCGCCGAGCGTATCGAGTTTCTGCATCGCTCCGAAATTCATCCTCGATCATCGGCAACTTGGCGAATGCACCCCCAGAGAGGGGAAGAAAAAGATTTTCAGATTCGAGGTCGAGATTGTGATGTACATAAATTGTAAAAGCAGGATCTTCGGCGTTCTTCGCGGTGAGATCGCGAAGAACGCGCGCGCGCGTGGCACGTTGATGTTGAAGTATTCACGTTCGGAGCAGGACGGGAGGGGAGGGGAAAAGAAAGAGCACGAAGCCAAATTCGGCCAATGCACATTTCGCGCGAAATAACTTGCCCTCGCCGTCCGATTCGACCCACTCCACCTAACTCCACCGGCAGCAACCCTCACCACCGTCGGCGTGCAACCCTGGCGTCTCCCCTTAACCCCTCGGCCGCCGCCACCGGCACCGCCACCACCGTCGTCTACTCTCTACCCCACTTTCGTGCCTCCTCCAATGTATTCCCGGCGTTTCGCACTGCAAGGTCAACAAACTTCTCCCCCGATAAAAAATAAATGAAACGCAGGACTGTTTGAAATTGTAACAGTGGCAACCGAGGGGAGGAGATTGCTGCCGATACTTTAAAGAGGCACGACTCCTTCTGCCCTCGTCCTTGCCTAGCACCACCGACGGCATCTCGTCACTTCTTCCTCCACCTAGCCATCTCCTTCCCCCTTCGCCCCCTGGCATCTGTTAAAGCGATTGTCCGGAGTCACGGCTTATCAGCGATGGAAGACGAGAAACGCGATGAAAAATGGCCCGAGCCTCTAACAAGTCTTTCGCGACATAAACAAACATTCCCACGTGGATGAGGTGGTGATTGCAGGAAGCATCGCCCAAGACGCGATTGCTGAATCCGTTGAGTGGAGGGCGCGGATCATGCACAGACAGACGGGTGGCGAACTTTTTCCCCGCCGCCAGCGGACGGATCGGAAATGGGATGGTTAGTGTTTACGATCGGTCAGGCTACGAGCCATTGCCCCTTCTTTTATCTGGTAATATGCGCGCGACCGCTTAATTACCACTAATCGAACGCGTCGATTGCCGGAGAAATCCGTTGCAGCGTTCAGCCATCGCCGAGGAAACCGGAGTTTCGATCGTAAATAGCACGGGGAGGTAAAAGTCGAGCTGGCTCGTTAATGGCGAGGGGGGCCCCTGTGCTTCCGAGAAGCGCGACTTGGCGAAGAACGATGACAAAACATCGATGATTCCCCTCGGTCACCTCGCGGAGAGGCGTCCGCGCTCGGAAAGGAAATTTATGGGTAATTCGCGCCGGATGATTATTTAATTGCGCGCGGAGGAAGGAAACGCGTGAGCCGTTCAGTCTTTGTTTTTCCACGGCGATAATCGTGGAGGGGGATGATCGAATCGCCGAGTGCACGAGCTCGTCTCTCGATCTTCGTGAATGAGAAACGAGAGGAAACCTCTCGGCGGGTCCGACGATTTTACTGGCGTTCGTGTCTCTCACTGCCGATCCGAACTATCGGCTCCGTTATCACGGGAAGAATTTCTCCGCATCGAACTTCTATTAAACGCCGGCGACCGCTGCAACAGTACGACGAATCCGCCTCTAACAGCGCAGCTGCGTCCGCAGGAAAAGCGTTATTAATCCGAGAAGGGGCATGGGAGGGGAGAAAAATCCGTGGTTTCCGCGATATGGAGGCCCGAAACGAGAAAAGAAGCCGCTCCGCGAGTGGTATCGAGCGTAACCGCGCGCAATCTCCCGATTATACGTTGTTTTAATCCCCCGTGGCCGATGATCGGCGCGTCACCGCGTCGGAGAGGAGCGAGCGCCATCGCGTTAACGTTGCCCCGCGCGGCGGATGTCGTAAAATTACCGCAGCCCGCGTTGAAATCGAGAGATTCCGAACTCCGCGCGGCGGCCAGACCGCTGGAAATTATAAGTCGTCACGCGAACCGCTAGGCCGCGTTTAAGCCGTGGCCTACGGGCGGACGTTTCTAGAGCGGATTTAACGGGGCATGCAGAGGACCGGGAGTACGAGGAAAAAGCGAATGCTAATACGCGACGAAGGATGTCTTAATGGAAGCAGGGGACCAAGTGCGACCGCCTCTTTGTACAGTTTTTGCGCCGTTCCTCTTCGTTCCACGGATCCACGTCGGACTCTTGTCGTCCCCTCGGTCGCGCCCGTTTCCAGGGGAATACTCGCGGCGGAAAAACGGCGCGAGGGCTCCATAAAGATCCTCGATCCTCCAAGATTACGGAGTAATTAGGGGATGAAGCGCGCGGGGATCGGGTGTCCCGAGAGCAGGCGAGTCGATCGGAGGGGAAAAATGCTTGTATACCGGTGATTAGCCGGCGCTAGGCGTTAACGTTGGCTTTCGGAGCAGGTTTGGCGGGGCAGCGGCGAGCGTGCGTGCGCGCGAGCGAGAGGGACGGCGAGGCGACCGCGCCGAGCACGGACGAGCGAGCGGGCGAACCGGCGGCGAACGGCCGATCGTCGTGGAACGGAGAAAGAGAGGAGCGGTCCCGGCAAACAAGAAGCGAGCCGCAATGCATTCGCTCTACTCGCTAGATATAAATACGCGACAGAGGGCAAGGAACCAACCACGCCTGCACCGACAGCTACTGCCTAACGACACGGGCACGCACACGCGGTCGCTCATTGTGATAAAGCAGAAGAAGGAGCGGAGGGAGAGAGCGAACGGGAGAGAAAATTCAGGGAGGGCGAGAAAGAAGGACCGAGGGAAGCGGGAAAAGGAGAAAGATGGAAAGATAGAAAGACGCGGGTTCGGCGGGGCAGGGGTGGTGAGGACGGCAGGGGGGAGGAGGGAGAGAGGTTCGGAGAGAAAGGAGAGAAAGGGGGGAAAAAGAACGGGAGGCAGAAAGAGAGATAGAGGGAAAGGGGGAGGACGGGGGCCGGGAGGAGGAGGAGGAAGAGGGAGAAGAAGAGGGAAAGAGAGGTGTAGGCTGCTCCGAGCCGCTGCTGCGTTCGTTCATGCGCGCCCATCCGCGCGCTGCAAGTTGGGACGAATGTGGCCGGTCGAGTCTCTAGAAGACGCAGCCAAATATTGCATCCTCGGATAAATATAGGCGGCCACGGCTGCACAGGCCGCGCTGCTAACGCGCACTTTTCTCTCTGCTGCTCGCCTTTGGGACGGCGCGCAGCCATCTAGCCACCGACGGCATTCCTCCTGCGAGCCCTCTCTCTCTCTCTCTCTCTTTCTTTCTCTCTTTCCCTCTTTCTTTCTCTCTCTCGTTCGCGCTCGCTCACACTCTCCCTCTCTCTCTTTCCATGTGCGAGAGCGATCGTTAAATTCGTTTCGTGGCCGAGAACTTCGGCCGGCACGTTGCCCCGGTGTGCTTTCCATTCTTCTTCTTATACTTGCGCTAGCTTTTTCTCCCTCTTCTCCTTCGCACCGAAATATCTATACGCGATGGGGATCTGGTGGTAAAGTGGAGGGTTTTCGAAGCAAGTTTACGGGTACTTGGCGAGGGGATTGAAAGTATCGTTGGGGGGAAAGAATATAGGGTTGTCGGAGTGACGGTGGCGCGAAGAATGATAGCGCGGTATAGTACCTAGTGTCCAGAGTCAAGGGCTGAGGGACACGTTCTGTATAGGCGCTGGACTATAGCGTATCGAGGGGTTCGGCATACCAATGTGGACAGGTGTTGTGGGTCTGTGGAAGACCCTGTAATAAGCGGAGAAAAACGCGGTTGATGACTTGTACGTACCCTCATGGGTATCGGTTTCCGCACCACTCGTGTGGGCTCCCAAGTACATACCTCACTGTACTCCTCCCGCCCACAATAGAAGCGAGTCTCTGGCGTTCCATTGGAGTTTCGTGGATATGCAAAGTTCGAAGAGAGCGAACGAGTGTCCTGCGAAGTCGAACGGGCGATTCCTGTTCGAACGGAAGCCTACGCGGCTGACGTTCGTACGGATCGCGCTGTTATCGTGTCGCCGTTACGGCAGGCGATAACTCGCAATCGGGTCAGCACAACGGTGCATTGTGAGGCGCGCGGAGTACGTCACAACAATACTCGTCTCTTCCAATGTATGCTATTTGCCGCCTCAGCCGGATGATGGAAAATCGTCGAGGACTGTCCCAGAGAGAAGCGACGGATCGACGCGTCGCCCGATCAGACCTAGGCAACACTGGTCGGCACGTCGGTCCGTTCCCAGAGGCTCGCCGCCGAAACGCTTATCGGAGGGCAAGGATAACGTGGTTCTTTGTGCTTGAGCACGTAGCCGATTGAAGCGAAGCGCAGTGGCCCGCTTTGTTTTCGCAGCAGGCGTAACCTTCGGGCGAGGAGTGCGCGAGAGGGCGGGAGGGCGGTCGGGCTGGCGCGAGCGAGCGTGTCGCGGTGGTGCACGTGGCCGCAGGCATAGTCAGTGAAAATCATCGTGCGCGGACATTGGGTGGCGGGAAACGTGCGTGACACGAGTGCAAGGAGGGAGGCCCTAATCAACCTAGCGCGTGAACCTAACCTAACGCAGCGTCGCGCGGCTCGGCGCGGGGGCGTCGTGTCGTCGTCCCGCGAAACCGGTGCAAGCGACGGCAGCGGCGGAGGCGGAGGTGGCGGGGACACCCCGGCGAAGAGAGAAGAGACGGTTATCGCGGAAGTTCGGCAATTATAGGTGCCGAGTCGCTTTTTTTTTCGACGACTGATATTGATTTGGGAGAGGCAGTTCGTATTCGTGGCACGAGCATACCTTGTGACTCGCAGAGGCGGCCGGCAGCGCGATGCATCACGGCGCACCGCGCATCGAGGGGTACGTCAGCCGGGGAGTGAGGGACTCCGTGGAGTGGCAATGGGGAGCGAGGGGGAGGAAAGGCGACTGGAGGATCTCCCACCACGTGCCCATTCCCCCCGCCGAAAACGCCCCCACCACGTGACTCGTTGGCCCCCCTCGCGACGCGCTATCAAACCCCTTCCACGTCGGTCCAACGGACATAACTTCCTCGCTCCGACTCCTCTAGGTCCTCTCCCTCCATCCAACCTTTTGCCAACTCTTCCTCTCCCTCTGCTGCACGCGGTGCGTCCTCTTCTCCGTGTCTGGTTCTCCTCCGGCGCGGTCACCGCCGCCGCCACCACTGCCACTGCCCCCACCATCGCCGTAGTCACCACCACCCTAGGCCCCATCCGCCAGGGGCGGAAGCTTCGCCGCCCTTGGAGCCTCGTGCCGATTTCTCGGCCGATCCTGTGCGCCCTGTTGCGAGGGAACCTGCACTCCTGCTGAGAGAACAATGAAGAGAAGGGTCTCCGGTGACATTGTTCGCATTGTATGGTTTTAACACCGAGGAATCTCTTTTCGAGGATTCCTCCTCAGATTATGTTTCATCTCGAAGGCAAACGCGCACGGGAAACCGCAATTTCGGAAAATTACTCGAACCAGCCCTCCCCTCCCTCAAGGGGGCCTCCTATCCGCAGGGCCATCAAGGGAAACCAGCGCTCCGTAATTGACTCGCGAACAAAGTATAAATCCGCTACCATCCAATTAACGACAAAATCGAGAGCTCGTTGACCGGCAATCGTCTGCATGCGAGCCGTCCCGGACGAAATTTTGCCCGTCACGCTACCCCAATTTACCACGGCTGGTTCAGGGCGACCGAGGGGCTCGAGAGGGACGAGAGTGGAGAACACATCGCGGCTGGCCTGCCAAGGGTATCTCCCTCCCGATCGTCCATCCTAGATGGAGAACGAATCTGCGGAAGGAGCGGCTCGGCGCGGCGCCCGCGGCCGCGTGAATCCGCCCCTGCCAGCCATCACCACTCGCCCGACGCCGGCACCTTCTCCTACCGTCCTCTTCTCTCTCTCCACCGACGGCGGCGGCGGTGGCGGCGGCGACGACGTCGTCGTCGGTGTCTACCATATCCCAAACCCGAGCGGAACCAGTCCAGAAATCCCCACTCCGCGGGCGCGCACCGCGGCGACGGAAGTGTGGCAACGCTGCAGCTCGCCAGTGTCTCGGTCTTCGCGAGTTACTCGGGGGGGCTCAGGCCGAGAGTCTACCGAGTTTGTGTCTACCGGCGCGGGTAACCCGAAAGCGAGTGTGCCGAGGATCAAAGTCGCGGCCCTCTAGCCGGCACGCGAGACCGTCTCTCGCTGCTCGAACGCCCGTAACCTTAACGTTCACGCACGTAAACCGAGGAAGTAACGCGGGGCCGTAAATAAACCACGCATCGGGGGACAGGCGGAGAAATATACGGGGGAGAAAAGAGAAAAACGACAGAGAGAGAGAGAGAGAGAGAGAGAGAGAGAGAAAAAAAGAGAAAGAGGAAAGGAGAGTAACGAGAGAGGGAGGACCCGGTGCGGTACGCGGAAAAAGGTGGATAAGTTTTTCTTGCCAAAAGTTGCGTCGCCGTCGTCCCGAGGGCCCGCGTGAACGCAAACGATCTCGTGGAGGGATCGCGACGTGGAGAGAAAAGAAAAAGATTCTCGAGACGGTGGAGAAGAAAGGAGAAGGATAAGGAGCACGACGACGGGAGACGGTTTTTTTCGCGCGTTTGTTCCCCGTTCATCGTTACGCCGTCGTCTTTGCCCGTCCGCCGGCCCCGTGTGTGATCACGCGAGAGGAACAACCGCGCTCTTGTACGCACCGTGTGTATGCGCACGTGTATACATATGTAGATACGTATATCTATATACGCATACCATTTACAAATATATATATATATATATATATATATATATATATACATATATCAAGTAAATTAGACGGTGAGCCGCGCGCGCGACCAAAAAACAGTGTAAATGGCGCTCTCCGCACAGAACCAGTCGACGTCGTACGTGAACTTGTATTACTCGATCGTGCAGCGTGCGGCGACACGCTACTTTAAGGAATATTACAACTCCGGTGAGTACCAGACCATCATTTACAAATGGGACCGCGACACCACGTTACTTTACCGCCGCGCGCGTGTCCCCCCCAGTCCCGTCATCGCGTCGATGATCAGGAATCACGGCGCTTTCGGCCACCTGTGCGCCGTCCACGTTTTCCTCGAAAACGGCGACGTCATCGCGAGCGCGCGCTTTGCACGCGCGCGATTTCGAATTTTCCCGCCCTCCCTCCTTCCCGCTCGCTTGCTCACCGGTACACCTACACCCACACACGCTCCCTGTCTCTCGCTCTCCCTCCTCAGCCCGCCACCCGCCCCCCACACAATGTACACACGCGTGCGGCGCACACGTACATGCATATGCAACGATAGGATACGTGCAACCGGCTGAAGTGCTCCTCCGACACCGATTAAAACACGCCGCTGGCTAGACACGTGCCCGCTTCTAAGCTCGTGTGAGCTCCCCGCACGCTACTGTGTCGAACGGTGCCTGTCATGAAAACAGTGTTCTGGGAGACGGCTGTGTCGCCGGTGGAAAGAATGTACCGACGTACCCGGGAATATCTACTAGGAGGGTGAAGACGATAATGTAATCGAGGATAGGGAATCGGGTAAGCGAGGAACGCGTTCCGTGTAGCTTTTAGTCGCATGTTGGAGAAGCACTCTGTGATTCAGAGGTTTTATGAAAAAGCGTAAGGGCCTGCTCGACCCTGCAATTTAGTTTAATAGCATCTATATTATACCGCGTCAGAGTCACGCGCAGACTGTCTGGTGGCGAGAATCTAGACTTACATGTCGCGATAGAAGTGCATTGTGGGAGGAAAGTATAAGAAAAGAGGGAAAGAGTGATAGGGAGATTGAGAAAATGAAGACAGTAGAGTGTTAGTCATTCGGTTGAAGTAGAAGTGCCCAGACCCGCGTGTACATCGTTTTAGGATTCCGTGCATACTACAATGGGATCGATGGTTTTCGAACGAAAGTTGAAATACTATGCCATATGATCTCCCTAAGGGTCAGCTCCTTGACGCGTCTTTCTCCTTGCCCCGACGCTGGAAACATGTTTACTTTAACGCCTGGATGATTTGACCCACTTCCCTATTCCTCTTCCACCGCGTGGATGGTCGGTGGAATTGGGAGGAATCAACGAACACCGGGCGCGAAGAAAGAAACGTGGGAAAATAAACACGCGAGCCCCGCTTATGGTCGCGCGGAGTATGTGTCTCACCTCTCATTCGGTTCCCGTTAATCCCATTGACGAATGCACGGGGCCTCGGAGCGGACCGCCTTAGACGCCCCTGTCGATGACTCCTACAGCGCCCAGATCTGCCGAATTTACATACCCAAACCTTTGCAGCGAGCCGATTTCACGGCTCGGACAAATCTCTGTCGCCGTGTATACGATAATAAGATGACAAAGAGGAATGATGCAAGAGAACCCCCCCCCCCCCCCTAATCGCGATCCCGACCAGCGAGACACACATTTGCTGACATCGAGGATATCGTTTTATGCCTCACTCGAGTGTGCTCTCCTCCCACCGCCAAGAACGCGCCCAAAAACACTGATCCCCCATTATCTCTGCAAAGTTCCACGGTATTAGCCGCGCTCGCTGTGCCGTCTGACCCACTAAGTCCTCTCTAATAACCAATAACAGTGGCTCCGTCCATTAACGAGCCGAAACAACGATAACGGCAGTCGAAACGTGTCGAAACATCGTGTTTGTTGACGTCTGAAGGAGAGGGGGCTTCGCTGTAAATCAAGGAGGATAGAGGAGGAATCTCGGTGTATCCGCGCGATCGTCTGCTCCGGCGATTTGCAAAACGCGGGAGAGGAAAAAGTGCGTGATGGGGGGATAGAGCGAGCGAGAGAGGAGGCGCGGAATGGGAAGGAGACGGAGATGGAAGGAAAGAGACGCGGAGAACGAACCAAGGGGAGAGAGAGACACAGAGACAGAGAGAGAGAGAGAGAGAGAGAGAGAGAGAGAGAGAGAAAGACAAGCGTGTGCTGATCCGCAAAATACGGTCTCGTTTACTATCGTCGGTGTTGGGTCATCTAATCGCCACTGAAATTATCGTCTGGCCAGTGCAGAGTGACGAAACGGCTCCGCTCTGTGCGGGGGACAAGGAGATTTCCTCGAGGGTACTGGGGCTCTCGTTGCCGGCACCTTGCGGACCCTGATCGCGTTAGCGCGCCTCTCGCGTTCGTCGTGCAGCCAGGCTGTGGTGTGCACGCTCCCGTGTGTGCCCGCCGATCGCGACTGGTCAAGGTGAACGGTTGCTGACGGCGGAGGACTTGTGCGATGATCGTGCCGCTCGTGACCGAGAGAACGTCCCCCCGTGCGAGATCGTGGTGACCAGCGGCACAGCAGCAGCTTCCACGACGGCTGTGATCGGTCCCGCCGATCCACGTAAGAGGTGCCCGTGAACCGTCCGCGCGAGTGTACCGCCGTTGAACGCCTTCGCCGCACACCCAGCCTTGCACCGTCCCGAGGGAGCGCGAGATTACTGGCTACCGTAGGCGACTTTGATCAGTGAACAGTTTATTACGCAGTGGGGCGATACGCGTTTCGGTTGCCGATAGTGCCAGCGAGAGAATCGGATCGCGCTCGAGTGCAAGACTCCCGGAGCGGAAAAATTACCCAGTGCCCCGACTCGAGATGTCGCTAGAACATCCGGTTGTGTTCGCGTCTCGGGGCCCGCTGTGTTGAACGTTCGTGTGGCTTCGAGATTTCGGAGGGAAAACGGCGTACTATATTGCGTGCGACTAGCGACGCGAGAGACCGGGGAGATCGTGTTGGGATCGTGTAGGTGCAAGCTTTCGGGTGGTCAGAGCGCTCGAGACCGTCGTGGTGCCTTCGATCGTGGGACCATGCATTTGCTTCGCCGTGAACGATGGGACTTTAACTTTCGAGGAGCTTCAAGGAGCGATCGCGATCGCGACAGAGAAATCTCCGCCGAAGAGGGAACGAAACGCCAGCAGTGATTCACTTGTTTCAGTTCTATGAAGCGTCGAATTGTAATCTAGTTTCAAAAAAAGAAAAAAAAAGCAACGGGAAATAAAAACAGCGAAAAAAGAAGAGGGAGCTATCGACCGGCAAGAGTGAACGTTATCTCTCTGGTGTAGGTTTATCGCGATATTCCTCGTCGGCGTCGTCATCGAAACAGGATCATTCTCGCCGGTTGACATGACGAGGATATCGCCGTCGGCTGGTGATCCCGGATCGTTATTGGATGGTATAAAGTCAATCGGGCCGAATAAAACGATTGGTTTTCGTTTAACCAGGATTCCGTGCTTGGACCAGTAGAAACCACTACAGATGATCGGTCTGTGGAACTTTGCTTATACCAGAGGTACTTCTAGCACACTAAGCTTTACAATCTCCGACGATCTATACCTAAGGACACATCCCCCCCCCCCCCCCCGAATCACGCCCGTTTAGGATACCCGCTATACTCGCCTTATCAGCGACTCTGAATGTGAAAGCCATCCAGCGAGTCAATCCAATTTGCATACAATTATTAACCGAGCGGCTCCACTCGTCATCGTTCCCCAAAAACACCGGAACGCTCCTCCGCTGTCGAGCAGAGATTCGCGAGGCCAACTCCCTTCAGTCTGCCACCTCGCAATTAATCCCCATTTTTTTTTTTTTCTAATCGAACAACTCGCTCGCAGGAGACTTACGCTTGTATATTTGAAGAATAAACGTCGACGGGTTTATCGTGTGACTTCTGACGATAAGAGGAGCGAGCGTTGCTCCGTATCAACGGGCGAACGTAAGAATCGACGCGCGGGAACGACGACGGATGTGTGCGGCCGGGCGCGCGCGCGCGTGTGCCTCAGTGTGCGTGTCCTCTCGCGTGCAGGAAATCTGCGATCGCTCGATGCCGGACTGATTCACTGTTTCGCGGTGGAAAACGTCGCCAGGGCCCCCCCCCCCCCCTGTTGTACGTCTTTGCGGATCGCCGGGATCACGAGCACGGGAGCGCGCGGAATAAATCGTTGATTTATCTTCATACGCGCGGTGCCAAGTCGCTCTATCGTTTTCGCGATCTCGCTTAACCTCCGCGCCTCTCCGATTGAAAGTTGGAGCGAGCGAGAGCTCCTCTTGTATTTTCGTTTCGCGTAACGATTCAGATAAGCCGCTGTTATTCGGATACGCGGACGATTCCGGAGCCCTTTCTCTCGCTCTTTCTCTCGGCAACGCGCCGAACGGCCGCGCGCGCGCGGCGAGAAGAAAAGCGGATAAAGTCGATGGGAATAAAGTTTGCCGCGAGGACGTTGCGAGATAAAAGAGTTGCGTCGCGGAGTTCTTCGGTGCATTTAAATTTCCCTTCCCCTGTAAATATGGCGCACGAACGGGGGTGATAGACTTCTTAGGGGGGGGGGGGGGAATATTCGAGGCGAGGGTTGCAATCGTAAGGTGTTTTAAAATTGTAACTCCCCGTTTTCATGAAAGGAACACGAGGTGTGGATGGTAAATTTCTGTTACCATTTTGCAAAAATAAACGGATAGAGAAGATCGACACTCGGGGCCCAGAAGTCCTGTTAGTGCCCCCCCCCCCCCCCAAAGTAGCGGGGTACGCAGGAGGAATCGAAAGCTCGCGATCGATCACGCGTAGAGAGTCCCATCCATCACAGGGATCTATACCGATGAGAAAAGTGTTAAAAAACAAAGCGTCTACAGGTTGGAATAACAAGAGACAGGACAAAGCGTGCCGCTCCCTCCGAAAAAATGGAAGAAGAGGAGGGAAAATATAAAACGCACGCGACGTTTCGGCTCGGTCAATGCGCACTAGAGGCTCGGCAGTGTTAACAGCGGCGCGCGTCTCGTTTCTGTCTATTTTTCTGGAAACAAACATTCGATCTGACGAGCTATATAACGCCGATGGAATAACAGAGGAGGACCCACTCGTTCCTCGAGCACCCTTCGCGCCGCCATCGCGGAAAGTTATGTTTTTGTTGCGCTCGATTCGTGTTTTTTTCCCTACCCCCGGGGCCATCGGTTTTTCCTTCCGCCGCGCCGCTGCCGTCGGTCCCTTCGCGGCGTTCGATAACGAAAATGGGCCGCAGGTATCCCCTCCCACCCCCGACACTCGATAAATAGCGGGCAATGTTTGCTCTTGCAAATGAATGTTTTCCGTGAGACCCACGAGTCATTTTAACTCCTCAGCAAGCGGCTGCCTCGACCGCCACCGAGGGCGTTCCTCCGCGGGCGCGTTTTTCAACCCCTCCTAGCAGGTCACACGGAGAGTAACGGAGCCCTTTGATCGCGGCCACGAATCCCAACGATGCCTTGCGAGGTGGTGACGTATCTAGCCTCGGCTTTCTCTCGAGTGGATAATAAAATTACCACGAAAAACCCCGGATCTGTCGCTGAACGTGTACGGAGCTAATCTCGCGCCGTTTCCTCGGCAAGCTTTCGCGAAAGCCGCGAACAATGGGCGCATTCTGGCGCCGCTTTATCGCTAAACTTAGCCCCGGCACGTTCGTCCCGACATTGAAAGGGACTTATGAATGATTCCTTGTAAATAATCGTGATGGTGTGTTTCTTGGCCGGACTCAACGCGCGGGAGACAGTCTTGCAGTGGCGGATTTAACAAGGCGGCCGATGAGCAGTTGCCACCTGGGCCCCTGCAGAGAAGGCCCCCCAGGGCCCCACCCTTGAAAAAAAATTATGATTATATCCAAAGCATATTTTTTTTCTGTATTATTACACTGAGCTCGTTTTTAGTAAAATACAGTTTTATTTCCCCGAAAAATGGGCCCCTACTCAGAAGGCCCGCCTAGGGCCCTGTCTTCAAAAAAAACTTATGATTTTATCCAAGCACTATATTTTTTTCCTATACTTTTCTGTACAGTTACCTCTCTTTAGTAAACTACCGCTTTATTTTCCCGAAAAATGGGCCCCTGCTCAGAAGGCCCGCCTAGGGCCCTGTCTTCAAAAAAACTTATGATTTTATCCAAGCACTATATTTTTTTCCTATACTTTTCTGTACAGTTACCTCTCTTTAGTAAACTACCGTTTCATTTTCCCGAAAAAAAAAACGGGCCCCTCTGAACGTTTGCCACTTGGGCCTTTTTTCGTAAATCCGCCACTGCAGTCTTACTTGGTGTTTCGTGTTGATAAGTGGAATAGAGGCCTCTGCGTTTCGTCGGGGGTGTTGGGTGATCAGAGGCGTTCCTAGCTAATCTAATAATAGAAGATCGGTACCCCCTAAGAGCCCTTAAACGAAAGATTCGCTCGTGAACGGCGTCAGGCGCCATTCACCTCGCTTGGGCGAATTCTCCCACGGGGCGCTAACGAATGCAGATAGCAGGAAAGTGAAAGAAGGAGCTACTAATTCATTCGCCGGAGTGGCTGTCTCCGTACGCAGGTGTTACGGAGCGATTAAGCCGCCTCTCGAATCCTCTCTCCGAAACGCTCGGGGAGAAGAAAAAAAGACGAAGGAAGGATATCTGGCGCGTTCGCAGCCGGTGAACGTTATCGGGTAAACGGCCATTTCTATTTCTTCTCACGACGCGAAAGTTCAATATGCCCAGTCGCGTGCAGCCGCGGGTATTGTTGTCCGCGTATGCGATTAAATCAGCCACGTTCCCCGGGGCGAATCTTAAGCGATAGCTCGGCCGGAGGATGGAAGGAGAGGTGGCGAGAGGAAGGGGCAGGCACCACGGCAAGGACGCGACGAAATAACCGATCCTCCGTCGATTTAGAATGGGAATGAGCCGCGTCGCGTCCGGTGTATTAAGTGACCGTAAGATCGGCGATGACGGTGGCTGCGACCGATCCAGAGGCCACCGTCTACCCCGCTGCCATAACTCATTTCTATCGCGTCTGCCGCGGCGAGCGTTACGCCAAGGGGAGAGGCTAATTGAATGGGCAAACCGATGCTTTCACTCGCCGACGACCACGCGTCAATGAACTTTTTCCTAGATCTGCTTTAGCGCTACCGACAGTTCACGACTCTTCCCCCCTTTCAGCCCCTCTTCAGCCTGTCTAAGAGGATTCCCGTTTCAAACGGAATAAAGAACTCGAAACGGAGGCACGTCGCCGCTCAAGCTACCGTCACCCGTGTATCACATCTCGATCGAGTGTGTTAAAATCGCGGATGGTTACGCGAACAGAACGAATCCCCCTCCGATGACAGCGTCGTCGAGGGGCGAAATTTCGCCGGCGAAGTCGGGATCACGGGCTGCAATAAACTGACCTTAATCTTCTCATAAAGTTTTCATGAGCGCTAAACCAACGACGACGACGACGGCGGGCGGGCGGGATTCGTACGTGTTGCTGGAAGTTGCGAAAACCGTCGGTGCTCCCTGTCGAATGCGAGGGCAGGGTGGGAGACAAGGAAGCAACATATCCTGGAGGAATAATTTGTCGGCGTAACCGAGAGCGCGAGCGGTCTGTCTAATATCGCCGGGGATCGGGTTTTCTCTCGGACCCAGATGGTTTCTTTTATTGTACGCATATCGAGGCAGCGGCGCCTTCACTTTGAGCGCACAAAGTCGCTTTCACTCGGTCAATTAAGCGCCAGAGGACTTTCGAGCAACGACATTCTAGTTATTCGCGGATCCCGTGGAGAGCTGGACAGAGCGGCGTGGCCCCCGAGCGAATTTTATCACCCGTGACTTTTATGCTCCTACGCGTCTCGGACTCTTAATTGGATCTTCGCTGGGACGGAGGCGAGCTGCCGCGCCAATTATCGAAAAAGTAGCCCCAGATTTAACGCCGTAGCGCTGAAGGAGCTACCTTCCGATCCCCAAGCCCTCCGCCGTGGACCCGAGGATATTCGGGGCTGAATTGACCTCGTCAATGACGACGCGGAGTAATAATTTTGCTGAATCTTCACTCACTTACAATTAGGCGTCCTTCTGGAACAGTTGAGTTGCCTCGAAGCTTCTATTGGCAGTGAACGTCTCTGCCGCGGGAATTGGTGTTCAGAGCTCTGTAAACAAACAGTGTTTGGGTGTTATTACCGAGCTTGATAGTGTGACGCTGTGGTGAAAAATCACAGTAATGGTATTTGGACATCGTTACCCATATCTTGATGAGTTAGTAATCAGATCGTAAGCATCTTTCACTCGGAATTAATGTGCATCTTTCGAAATATGAGATATGTTGGCGAGAAGTGTTTCCCCCGAGTATCTCCCGTGATATAATCGATTGTGATTCGCCTAGCGCGAAGAGAGAGGCACCGTCGAAGCGAAACTTTATTCCCAACTAATCAAATCTCGCTCGGCCGATTCCCGCTGAATAATACGTCTCGCAGAAGTCGAGACTAGTCCAAGCACCGTTTAGAGCTAACCCCAAATAATTTTTATTTACGGAACACTGCAAACTCGCCGGGAGAAACTGCCCCCGACGTCTCGCGACTTTGTCCCGTTCCCTGCAGCTCGCCTTTTGTGCTCAAAAAGTTCTTCCGTTTGAGTCAAACAGACGCCCGGCGGGAGGGGGATACAGAGGAAAACAGCGAGATTAATCGCCAGTAAAAGGGGAGCAAACTGTTTACTGATATTCGGAGCACTTCGACCGGTCTTAACGTTCAGCAGATACATTATCTCGCGCAGTTGTTCAAACAAAGGTTATTCAATTCGATCCGATACTTTAAAAATTACGCGTTCGATAACACCTGTACCCTCGTTTAAATATCCAAACGCGACCTTCGTTTCTCTATGACAAACAAATCCTTATCACTGTAACAGACATTTCGCTGACATTAACAGCTCATTCTTTCCATCCACTCTTCCACGAAGGACCATCTGGAATCAGCCCCGAAAATGTCCGAACCCCTCTGTATTTCCAAGGGAAATACGTATCTCTTGCCCAACTTTCCCAGTCATCGAAGCGAATTCTGCTAAGGGAATTAGCAGGGCGAACGGAAAAATATTCGCGGTGATTGCAATGGGCGGGCGCGGGTCGTAACGAAGTGCACAGGGGGCAAGGCAGGCGGGTTCGGGGCATTCGAGAATCGACGGGATCGACCTGGCGACTTAAATCTGCAAGCTGCTACGGGAGGAAAAATCTTTAAAAATGCTGTCCGACGAAAAAAGCGCGCATGCGTAACCACGAGCCATTTCCTTCTTTCTCCCGTTCTCCCTGTTCCCTCTTCATCCCTCTTTCGTCCACCCTCTCCTCCCCCTGCCCTGCCCCCCTCGCTCCTCCATCCCCCCTCTCACGCCGGTCCCCCTTCCACTCCCCCCTCCTCCCACGAGTACCCAGCCACCCCCCATTCGCGCCACCTTTCTTTCCTCTCCGTTTCTCTTTACGCGCTCCTCCTCGCCGCCAAAACAAATCGTAAAGACGCCTTCTGCTACGTAATCGCGTGGTCATTTCCGAAAAATCAATGATACCGTCGTGCACGAGCCACTTGGTGCGAGAGTGGCCCGATATATACTCGAGTGCCGCCAAACTTCCCTGTCGGGCGTAAAATCGAATTCGAAGATATTCCTCCTCCTTCCCCCCCCCCCTCCCCGCCACCCTTTGCGAAGCTTCTTCCCGCTTCGAGCTCTTTGTTAAGCTTCGGGACCCTCTTCCTTCTTCTTCGTTTCTTCTCCCCGCCATTCTACTTCTTCTTGGAGCTCAACGACATCGCCGAGACGTTCTCTGTGTCAAATGAGACGCTTCTTAGATTGTGACGAGGGCAGTCCCGTGTCTTGGAAATCGAATTCGAAAATTCTACTGTTTCCGCTGCGACTCCCTTCTGGGAACGGGTTTGCACCCTTACTCTCTTCAGTTACTCGCTTTTGATTCTGGGGGAGAGTCAGCGATGAAACTCTATTGCTGGTAATTGTGGGAATGGGTGCTGTTCGAGTCGCTGATAAAGATTTCCCTGTGATTGGGTTCTTTTTCAGGGGTTTAGTGATCTTTAGTTTGTTTACTTTGAGTATTCAGTAAAAAGCAGGGGAACTTTAGTTGCATTTGTTTGGATACAGGTTTAAAGATCCTCTTTTAATATTAAGGGGTCTCAAACTACTGTTTGACGCTCTGAAAGTACGACAAATTTTGGGGGATTTTTTAAGAGAAAGGTATTCAGTATTATAATTCCTTTTGCTTGTCGGCGAGAGGGTTGCGTTTTTCGTCCGGTTGAAATCGAAGCTTTCTAATCGCCGCGCGCGCCAAGCTCCTCTTCAAAGTCCACTTTGTCTACCTCCCTCTGCCCCTCTCGATGGCAATTATCGCGCGGCGTTTAGCATTCAGTGAACTTGACAGGCGTAACATAATTGTTCGCCGGGATAAGGGCATCCAGCATCGAGAGCGCGTTCAGTCGGTGTTTGCAGGTGTACCACGTCGGAGATCGATGTAATTATATCGCGAATAATTCATAAGCCGATTGTTCTAGCGGCAGGAAAGCCCGATGAAAGTGATAAGTGACTCTCGTCCCATTGATAAACAGTTTAACGTCCGTCGTCGTTTGCCCGGCGATTCCAAGCCAATAGCAAGCTACGCTGCCCGTTAATCGGGAAATTATCGGCGATACTTTAGCAATTGCCGCGGAATTCATTGCATACTTGCGGAAACTATATCCGTAATCCTTCTAAACCACGATGTTAACTAAAACTGATCCATGGACGTGTTTCAACGAAACAAAATACTTAAGTGAAAAAAAAAACAGAGAATGTCACAAAGCTTAATCGAGAAAATTGAGTTTTAATAATTTAGACCACCAGTTCTTATATAATTTTCTTCTTAAATAATTTCTTGTTTTACCTTGGCGACAGAAGCTTGAAGCTTACGCTTAAGGATGTATTGGACCTATCTTCAAAATGGTACCAAGTTAATGAAAATTTGTATGATTGTTCTTTCTAATCTTCCCGATGTGCTCCAAAAATTTTAAACGAATTCACTAAACGGTTGCTGAGTTATAACGATTTTAATTTTCACTGATTTTACACGTACTCTTATGGAAAGAGACGATCTTCATAGATAAAACAGCTGAAAAAATATTGAAGAAATGGTGCCAATGTTTTCAATTTTTTTTTACATGTAGTATATGGGTAGATGAAAATATCTGCAGAGTTTCAATTGTTTTCACTACACGGTTTTAAAGAAATAAATTATAACTTGAGAAAATTATGAATTCAGGGCATTTTCACTGTCAAAAGTTTAACAAATAATGCTTCAGAAAGCATTTGCAAAGTGAAAAATACCTTTCTAGGAGTAAAAATAAGACTACAACTGCCGTTCGAGTTCCTTACATCTAGGTTTACTATGCGTAAGACGAAAAAATGAAGTATTTTAAATTTCGTATACTTTTGTCTAATATTGTACGTCCGATACATCCTTAACCCTCGGAGACGAATGCAGGGTCAGTTTGACCCATAGCAACATTTCTGTGGTAGGTACACGGGTTTCACGAAAAAATTGAATATAAAATGAATTAAATAAATAAAATTTCTAAAATTATCTAAACTTAATTATTAAAAAAATACATAAAAAAAATTATTTATGTCCATTTGATACATAAAGTAGGTGTATTTCCTGTATGATTTTTACAAATAATGTTACTGCAATTTAAGCATCTTATACTATATTTTGCCATTGCCAACACAAATGTAGGTAACAACGTGATAGACTTTGTCAGCGTTGGATCAAAATGACCCTGCACTCGTTGTACGAAGGATAAGCAAAGAGTGGGAACATTCCGTATTTTCTTCCAGCGCAGAGTGGACATTTCCTGTTTTTATCCAGTACCTATACCACATATTTAACGTTATCTCACAGGGCTATTTGAACTTTATAACACTTTGTGATTCAACAGTTCTATAGTCCCATTTCCAACCAACAAAATATGCTATAAATCGCAAAATTACAAAAAATTGACATTCCTCGTTTTTCCCCCTTACCCTCAAGTATCCTGTTCCTGTCGATCAGATTCACTTCCTGCAGCAACATCAAATAGCCTGCTGCCCAGACTTCTCAGATATCTTCCTCAAAGATGTCCCCTTGATTTCTATAAACCTGTTACACAAGTGCCTGCCCAAATGTCCCTGGACAAGTTGAAGCATTAACGCAGAACTAATGAAACGGTCCACAGACGGTCGCCTCGGAACAACAGAGTCAGCCAGCAGGGCAGAAAATTTTGTCCCCCTTTCACCTGGGTCGAGGCGTTCTCCCAGTAGAAATCTGAGCGCGGCAGGGACTCCTACGAAAGCTTATCGAACGAACGGAGGAGCTAGCACGGAACAACGCACCTTGCGTGGACTGACACAGCGACTCCCTTTAGTTTATCCTAGAAAATGGATGCTTTAAGACAGCAAGGAGGAACCGTTTTAGGGTAGAATTTCCGAAATCACGTTTGTGTGAAGTGGTGCTGCGGAAACGCGTTTAGTGCACTCCGCGGTTCTCCTGGAAGCAGGATAACAGGGAATGGAGGTAAGAAGAGGGGGTTAGACACAAGGAAAAACTTTATTGTCGCTTGCCGACTCGGTGGAGCGGCGATAAATCAGCAACGGGCGTATCGTGCGTGAACGTAAACGTAAACTTCATCGAAGCCGTCTGATAGCTCCCCTTATCGCGCGGCCGATGTTTTCCGCGGGTGGTTCACGCAGGCGGTGAAGGCTCGCGGGAAATTGCGGTAAACACCCGTGGTTGCGATGGTTTCCTATGACCGGAGGAAGGGATCTTCGCAATCAGCCTGATTGCAATCGAAATTGTCGGAGGTCTGCAGGTGTAACGGTGGAAAGAAGACAGTGATACCGAAGACTGATGCTCGGACGTGACGCAGATTGCGTATAGAAGCCTCCGACAGTTGCAAGCGCAGGAAAGTAGACCGCGGAGAGCTCGAGGATGTTCTTTAACAAAGATCGACCAATCTCCTCGAGCGTATAACGCGGCGAAGTCGAGCGATCGTTGTCGAAGGGAGGAAGACGTATCTCGGCGCTGCTTTTGTCGTAAATTTTATGCAATTCGTCGCGTGCTCGCCGGGCTCGCCTCGTTTGACTGTCCAATTCATCTCGTTAACCGCGCTCGTACGTCTATTCGCCGAAAGATTGCGGCCGACTGCGGCAGGCCCCGACCTTCGCCCGTTACCGCGAAAAATAATATCGGCGGCGAGCGATCCGAAAATTGATGGCGCCGCGCCTCCCCGCCCCCCTCCCCCCCCCCCCGCCCGATCGTTTCGTTAGCAGGTAATTCGAAATTTATAAGGTGCAAAATCCAAGCGAGCCGCCCCGGTGATAATTCAACGCGGCCAGCTGACAGACCGAGGGAAACTCTGCCAAATTCTCTGTCGAACCGGGCGCGCTGTGATTCGATTTAAAAAATGGCTGTAAAAATTCATCAGACAGAGGAGGGGGGGGGGGGGTGCAAGGACGACTCGTAATACGTTCGAATTGTGCCCCGCCCGCTCGCGGCGCAATTTGCAAAATCAATGAAACACCAGGAAATATTAATGGCGCCGGCGAATCTGCCGCCCGAAATCTCGTTAAAGAGTCATCCAGTTTGCACTGGTCCTGCAGAACCAGGTAATAACGATCGCGTTGGAAAAACGATTGAAATAATGGGTCTCGGCGTGGACAAATAATCGTTTTATTACGTGTCGCGTGCATCGCGATCAGCGGCTTCCGAAAATTTAATTAATCGAGGAGGAGACGTTGTACGGGTCGGGATCGACCGGGCGGATCTCGCACGTTTCGGCGCGACGAGTCGCCTCGCGCGAGAATCGCCGGCCGCGAAACCTACGCTCGACTATTATACCGGGGAGCGAATAGAAAGCAGTGATAAACGCTCCGAGCAAACAAGAATACGGCCCCGGACGAAATCTGCGAGTGCCGTTCCATCGCGCCTCGATTTTTACCCGCGCGGGCAGTAAAGATCAACGAGAAAGCGAGGGTTAATAAAAGCTAAGTCGTTGAGACTTATCGGAATACGTAAACGCGTCGTCGATCGGGCAGAAGAACGCCGAGGAAAACAGTCGGTTCTTTACGGCGGAGCCCCGTTGGCGCAGACTTCCAATAACGCGGTCTAATGGCGTGTTACCGGCTTTTCCAGGACAATAAAATAGCCAGCCGCGTTGTTTCGTCTACGCGTGTGTACGCCTGTCCGAGCCTGGGTCCCCTCCGGTAGATGAGAACGTTTTTTCGCCTGGAACTCTAACGACCGATTCAATTACTTTGCGCTCCCTCTTCCAGGAACCCGTCGAGCGGATTCCCCGAGAGCGCGCAGCGTCGTCGGGCCGAAAAAAATAAGTGGAACGCAATTTCGCCCGTGAATAACGACGCGGCGGACTTTCACTTGCCGCGGCGATCCTTGGGGCCGGACCGTAGGCCCCCAGATGAGGTATCGATACCTCTCCTTTGCGCGAATAACTCGTGTCGTTGCGAGCTACATTCCACGAGTCACTCGTATAGTGAGATGCTCCCGGGAACGGGTTGACAAGCTGCTACTAAATGCCGGGGAGCTTTGTCCTTCGCTTCAAATATTTCAAGAGTCCTTGTAGGAAACATTGTGAGTGACAAAATTAAAAAATACAAAAAAATTTAGTGGAAAATGCTTTACGTGTCAAGGGTAATACTATAGTATAGGATTTGATTTTTGGCACTTAGTGTTATCTACAAGGACTCTTCATTTGAAGAGTAAGAGGAAAAAACGAGGAATGTGCCTTTTTGACTACAGAACTGTCGAATCACAAAGGGTTATAAAGTTCGAATAACCCCGTGAGATAACGTTAAAGATTTAGTACACCGATTAAAAGCAGGATATGTCCACTCTGCACTGGAATAAAACACTTCATTTCCTGGATAAAGCTGTTTTGTGACGTTCCCCGTTTTTCCCCCTTACCCTTCCATTCGTGCTACACCTTCGCAATCTTTTACATCGACGTTGCAAGTGACAGTCTCTTAGCAAGTTAACCCAACACTGAATTATATGTGTTGCAAGTTAACCCAACGCATATGTGTTGCGATACTGTCTTAATCAGAGAGAAATATAACCTCGTCCTAGGAAACGACGGGTGAATTTCACACCCCATAAGTTCCACACCCCCGCTTCGACTCGCCGAAGAGGCGGCGCAAGAAGGGCGCTCCGTTTTCTCCACGCGACCCGACCAAACTTCCCTTTCGTTTTCACCGTCGTTTTCACCGAATCTCGCGGAACGCCGGGATCGAAAGCTCGCGTTTCCCCGCGTCGCAAGTATTTACGGCGCTGGCGACCGTGGTTGATGTATTTATTTATACGGTCACGATTCCAGAACGAAGCCATCTAATTTATCGGCGAAACAGCACGAGGAGGGCATCGAGCCATATTTTTATCGCGGACGTTTAATTTCGTAGAAATTCCTTCGCTGGCAAAACCGGTTGCACGCCAAAACGTCATTCACAGACGGAAAGTGTGCGAACGTAGGGAGAGCTGGTAAAGGGAAAGGGGGGGGGAGGGCATGTGGGATTCCCCCCCTTGGGCGGGCTTGCAGGTCTCTTTTTGATCGTCCCTTGCAAAAAACCCGTGATTCCGTACAACAGGTACTGTTCCGCGGAGCGTGTCCGGAGGAGATTCGGACCGTCGCGATTCAGGCGACAGGAATGTGTCGTAACGAGTGACCTTTGGGAGAGCGTCGTGCAGAAAATATGTATCAAAACAATGTTGAAGGAAACGTTATTGGGCCATCCCGGGCAAGGGGGAATCCTGTTCCACGACCGTGCGCCGCGTCCACCTACGTGAAAAATATCGCTTCCTCTTCCCTCGTCGGTCTCGCAATTAAATTTACGAGACGGACGCTTATTTTTACACCGTGTCGACGTCGCGAGATTTTTTTTTCTCGCGGTCCACGACGCCTCTGTAAACCGTTCCGCGTTCTCGCTTATCGCTGACTCCTCGGCGATTCCTTTCAGCTCTGGTATCAACAGGGAAGAAGCGTTCTGGCTTCTATTAAATTGTTTGAGAGGGATATTCAGTGTAGCGGAGCTTGGGAAACGGGGGCTTCGCAGTATTCTATTGTCAATGGATGTGTACGACTGACGAGGCATTTAAGAAAAATTTGAATGATTTGGTTAATCATCTTTCATCGGAAGAATGAGAGAAATGTTTGTTACGTCGAGGGTTGATAGTGTATACCTACTGTGCGTCTACGCGCGCGAAAGTTCGACTCGATTGATTAAAAATTGCGGGTTCAATAAATTTGTATTTGCCGTTGCACGGGAGCAATTATTTCAGCGTGGTCGTTGGACGTATCGGCGGGCAGGCATGCGCCGGAGAGAAAGCACACGATAGATCTCTGCTCTCGGAATACTGAACCTCGGATACCGGATATTGTAAACCGACCTTCACCGCGAAATCTGTATATCAACCTTCGCCGCGGCCGGCAAGAGGCGACGGCGCGAGCTCGCTGGTTTTAAAACTGCGCGGCCGCCGCTTGCTGCCAATGTCATTTAAATGCTAAGACTATCGGCTAGCCTCCGCGACGACAAGCCGCCCGGCGGCGGGCTTGTTACTCGTTATCAGAAAATTGGGAAAAATGCAACCTGTTTCCGTTAGGCGACCGTGCACGCATGAACGATCGCGGCCCGTTGCTCCCGGCCGGACGGAGCAAAAAGGGTATTGAAAAATACCTTGTTTTATGAGAGGCAGAAGGCGCGATAAAAAGGATTCCGAGCTGGGAGGGGGGACGGGTGGAAGGGAAATTCGTAATGAAAAATTTATTTTATGAGAGGAAGGCGCGATAGGATGGAATGCGGCGGGGACAGAGAAGTGGGAGAAAGATTGAGAACAGTGCAGGGATTCCTTTATCAAAGCGCATAGCTCGAAAGTTGGAGTCTCACAGGGAGAATATACATTCTATTGATTGCTCGATATGAGGTCACAGATTACGGTATAAAATACGTCTAGAACTTTTAGCGGAGACCATTGGTGTCCGAAACCGTTCCGCGCGTGTTTATCTTTTTAGCGAAGCGTAAAACTGCCGGGGCACGTACAAAGAGACCCGCGCTCGTTTTCCTCGCCGCCTTTCCGAGAATCTCCACGGAACGTGTTAAGAAGCAGGCGAGAGAGTTACATCACGGTTCGATCCCCGAAAGCGTCCAGCCGTCTGATTTAATTGGAGAGGAGTCGTTTGAATGTCGCACACATCAGAGAAAGAGTGCCATCTGATCTCGGCGAATTTCTGGGCCCTGACTCGTGGATCTTCTTCGATCGCGCAATTTTTTTATTGTCTACGGGAAATCGAAAGTTGGAATGCGTACTCTATACAGAGCGACTTCCTCGAGGAAAATCATTCTCCTCGACGGATATACGTAGCTTCCGAGAAGAATGTCCCTGTGCGTCCAGCGGTTTATGCGTCAGATACAATATATGCGTCCTGGTGGGGCCACTTTAAAGCGACGAAAATTAAAAAAAAAAAAGGTGATTCTAGTAATTTCTGCTTGTTTTTCCAATCACCTCTTTATCAATCGCGCTACGATTTACCGAACACCGCGCGCGTACGTGCATGTACATTTATACAAACTCATTAGCGTAATTAATGACACGAGGAGGCCGTTTCGGTAACAGCCGGCTGGAATAAATAAGCGATAATATTATGTAGATGCGAGCGATCAATCCTGACGTCGCGCGATAAGGAAGTGAAAAAAGAAGCGGAGGAAAAATGAATCTGTGTATGCCTCTTTCTCTCTCTCTCTCTCTCTCTTTCTCTCTCTCTCTGTGCACGATGGATTCGAGGGCTGTATTAAGCGAATCCGTCGCCCCGTTCGAGCGAGAGTCGCCTCTCAAAGTTGGAGTGCCCGGATCAGCGATCGCGTTTGGAAAAATTATTTTCGCTACTCGATGCAGAGAAGGAAGCAAGTGGAAGGGGTGGCTACGTAGTCAGACGACTGTTCGCGACGACTTTGTGCGCGTATACAAAGTGACTCGGCGGTGTTAAAGTCTGCATAGTTCAATGAGAAATGCGTCCCGTTTGCGATGAATATATTTACACCGATACGGGATCTGCACGGGATCCACGGCGCTGGGGAGCGAAGTATGTTCGTTTGTTCGAGCACAGTGCCGTTTAATGAGTGATCTGCTTGGAATCCAAGTGTGATCGGATTCGATGGTTGTCTCCGTAAGATTCAGATCGCGAAACTCTGGTCGCGTGAAAAGATGCGATGCTCCTCGTAGAATTTAGGGAGGATACTAAAAAGAATTGGCAGTGTAGTGTACTACAATGAACGGGTGAATTATCGCCGCGTCTACGAGCCGTTCTCTAGACTCCGAGGAGCGAGTCTCCAGGACGCATAAGTTGGATCGATTGAATACCAGATTCCTTGATCGCAGACGTATGCACATCACTAGCCAAGCAACCGTATCAAAAGGCATATATAACAATCGAGCGTGGTAAACAGCAGAGTCACTCCTTTCATCCGGCTGCGGAGGAAAAAGCGGCGCTGGCCAAGAAAGGCTCGCTCATAGAATCGAGATTAATCGCGGAACCAGTGAAACTACAGGCGAGCCGACACGTTAATAAAGCCTGCCGCATCTCCGGCCAAACGGTTTAAACACTTTAAACGCTCGCCTCGAATTTGTTTTACCCGGCGGTGAGTGAAATTAACACGCGGCCGACATTCATTCCGCCGGCAGTAAGTTGCATCCGCGCGGGTCCACTTCAATTGTCTCCAGTCGAGACTCCTTCGAACACTTGCCCCATTTCAATGAGGAATCTCTCAGGGAAGACCATATGAAACCTTCTGTAGTTCTCCTACGCGTTCATCTTCAGACAACATTACCGCGGAATCAACTGCAGGATTTCTCGGTAAAAACATGTCTATCATGCTTCCTGCGCCTTCTGACGTGGCTTATAGTAATTCTCGGCAATTATATTCCATCTGCGTGAGTGCACATTGATTTCTTCAATCCTCAGGGTCTCCGGATGGCTTCTCTATTTGCTCGTTTCAATTTACTCGCGGACTCTCTAAGGATATATTTGCCTATACGCGTCTGAAGGCAGGGTTAAGAAATTCGAAGTTGATTTTCTTGAAAATGAAGCGCGATATCGAAAAAAGTTACTCTTTCTTTTCGACTTATAACAGGTAAATAAGTCGAGAAAAAGGAATAAAATTTTTTGATATTGCGCTTCATTTTCGAGAAAATCGGCTTTGAAATCATTGACGTTGCGTCCAGTCGCGTATAGGAGAACCTAGGCCCTTAAGAAGCCCATTCAGAATCTTTCAAAAGTTCTTCTCCTCTGTTATCTTAATTCCACAACTCCTCGACCAAATAATTTCTACCTAACGTATTGCGATCCTCTCGAGTGCTCGACATCTCCGAGCGTCATCCATCGACTCGAGTTCCTCGTCGAAAGTGGTCCAGAGGCGACCATTCACCGAATTACCGAGGAACCGTCTCTCTCGCATGTTCCTCAGCTTCGTGATCCATCGGCGCTGTCTCGCCACTGTCAGCTGCTCGGACGCATCGGCCGCGAAGGAGCAACAGAGGCGACTGTTGCACGGCGCGGCGAGTAGATACGTATCTTCCCTTGGGCAGGGATCGGGCGGGGGTTGAAGAGCGAGACACGGGGAGCACGGAAGGAAAAGTGCGCTCCCGATATTAATAAAATGGAATGGAGCGAAGATAATCCGTCGATGCGTCATCCCCGACGCAAAAACAAAGCACAGGCTGAATGAGGCGCGCGACGAAGCGGCGGCGCGGGGGCGTGTAGCGTTAACCGGTCGCGCTTCGGGATAAACGAAAGAATGGCACGAGGAGCGAGGTAATTAATCCGATAAAACGGGAATACTCTGTGTAACGTTGCATAATGCGAATTCCATAATCATGAGGCGAGAGAGCGCAGCCTGCACCGTTGTTTTCCTCGTAACACACAACTGTACTGCCCGTGATAGCCGTGATTATGACAAACGCGCGTCGCCCGCGATGCCATAACGAAGCCCCTCGATTCTACGCTTCGCGTCGCCGTGCTCTTCCTTCCGCCTGGCCCCATCCCCGGTCCGCCCATAATCCTGACCTTTTTGCGCTGCTTTCGGTTGAAAAGTGACTGGCCGAATGGGAAGGACAGAGATCGGATACCTGCGATCCGTTCTTTGCCTTCGAATCCTTTCTCTTTAGGTCTACTCCGAATTTCTTCGTAAGGTTTAAATTATTATAGGAAACGAAGACGAGGTGGGAGTGGGAATTGAACGATTTGCTGAGACTACTATGGCAAATGAACTAACAAATAACAAATTTGTAGTCCACTTGGAGGTTCTTTAACCTCCTTTGCCGTCTCGCGCATTTTGGCGAATCGAAGAAATGAATAATAATTAATTCATTGTCGCCGCACAATTTCTTATAAACTTTTCTTCGCGCTTCGCCAAAATGCGCGACGACCTTAAAAGCTCCTAGCGACGCGAGGTTTGAATGCGACGGTCCCGAATCGTGAATGTGTAACATTTGGGAACGGCAGTCGGCTAGAAGCGCGGGAAAGGCGTGGGCCAAAGGGTGGGAAGGCGAAGGGTGGAGCAGGAGAGGAAAGTTTTGCGCTTGGACAGAAAGGGCAGGGAGATTCGACATTGCAGATACAGTGGAGCACTTCATAAATCATTCCCGCGGACGTGTATCCCCGCGTGCATCCGACCTGCATAACAGCCGTTGAACTTGCGAAGCACTCGAACCGGACACGTATCTGACCATGCGTGACCAGGAACGTGGCCGATTCAACTTGGTAGAAAGTGTACACGCGGCGAACCGATCCGATACAATGTTTTACTTGCTCGAAAGTTGCCGGCCGAGCGAGGGGATCAGCGAACCGCCGATTAAAACAGATTCGAGGGGGTTAGCCGTCTTCGGGACGACGAGCCGGAGACCTTGACGGATCGCTGGGATTCTAGAGCCGGGTGTACCTACGTTTCCTGTTTTATCGCGCATAATAAATTGATCGCGCCGGGTTGAAATTTTACGACCGCGATAAACCGAATACCACGAGATCGTTACACCCAACGTTCGCGCGCCATCAGCGGTACAACCGCGTTTCGATTACCGACCCGTCGTGTCAGTCTATCGGGGATAGAAAATGAATACCTAAGTTTTTGCCTGCGCGTCACGTCTTGTTTCGCTGGTGAATCGATTCGATCCGGGTGCAAGGAGGCACTCGGCGTTGGTAGTTACGGGATGACTCGGTAAACCAGAGAACCCTAGGGAGACTTCTATCGAGTTCCACTCCCCTGCGATTAGTAAGACACATTGCGTGGAATTTTGGTAGATTAATTCAAGTTTGTTGGGGAAGAAATTGCGGAATGAAACCGGGATACGTTGGAGGCTGGAATTTGAGAATGCGAGTGGCGATAGGAGAAGTCCTCCCAGGGTTAATAACGATTGAGTCCGCCCCGAGTCGGGCAATCCCGAGCGATCTCTGCCCTGCGCCGAACAAAGCGAGGCGGACGCTTGTTACTTTTCACGGGCACGCATCGATAAAGGTTCGTTCGGCTTGTCTGATTCCAGATACTGGCGCGCCCTACGTATTATACAAGGACAACATGGAGAGACCCCAGGGGCAATGGGGCCCGGGGCCGGGATCTCTCCAGGACGGGGGACTGTACCCGCAGCAACAGCAGCAACAGCAACAACAGGGCTCCTCCTCGTCCGGCAGTCCACAGCAGGCCTGTGGTCCCCCTGTCGAGGGAGAAAGCGGTCCCCCGCCTTCGTTGGCCTCTCCCGTGCCCTCGCCGTACCCCTCGGCACCGCCCGAGCCTCAAGCCTTAACCCCACCTGACGACGATATACAATCGAATCAAGCCACCTCTCAGCAACAGCAGCAGCAACAGCAGCAACAGACGCAGGCTCAAGTGCAACAACAACAGCAGCAGCAGCAACAGCAGCAGCAGGTCCAACAACAGCAGCAGCAGCAGCAGCAACAACAGCAACAGCAGACGCAACAGCAGGATCATTCGCCGCAACAGCAACTGACGCCGCACGAGGTGGACCGCAGCGATTGCTTCCCAGGTGCCGGGGAGCTGCAGCAGTACCCGCAGCACTACTTCAAGGAAGCCAGGCCTCATCCATCGCCGTCGGTGCCGCCTCACATGCTCACGCCAGGCGGCTTCTCGGCGCTGCACTACCTGAAGCAGCCCGGCGTGATGCTGACGTCCCTGGGCCAGGGGGACGGCGGGCCGAGTTTGGACGGCCACCAATACGCCAGCCCCGGCGCGCCGAACATGGGGACGGGGCTGCCGGACATCGTCCAGCAGGGCGGCAAGTCGTCGAAGGGGGCGAACAGCGATCTACGATTGTTCAAGTGTCTGACGTGCGGGAAAGATTTTAAGCAGAAGTCGACGCTGCTGCAACACGAGCGGATCCACACGGACAGTCGGCCGTACGGGTGTCCGGAGTGCGGGAAGCGGTTCAGGCAACAATCGCATCTAACGCAGCACCTGCGCATACACGCGAACGAGAAGCCGTATGCTTGCGTGTACTGCGAGCGTACGTTCCGGCAGCGCGCGATCCTCAACCAGCATCTGCGCATCCACTCGGGTGAGAAGCCATACCAATGTCCGGAGTGCGGAAAACACTTCCGTCAGAAGGCGATCCTGAATCAGCACGTCCGCACACACCAAGGCGAGCATTTCTCTCTGCCTCCCAGACTCCCCAGAGGGCGTCCACCACAACCACACTGACCCATTCACCGGTTCTTACTGTTACTATCACCACCGACGCCACCACCATCGTCATCTCTTCGTCATCGTCGTTTTATACGTCTATCTATATTTAACGCTTGCCGCCACCGTCACCTTTCGCCGTCATCTCGTCTCTTTCTCCGTTCACCATTCTCCGCTCGCTCGAGACAGAGATCTTCCGACTAACAGTTCACCCTTTCTCTCTCCATTCTATTTCGTTTCTGATCTCATAGCCCCCTGCATACCAAATCAATGCCCAGGTCCATTCGGCCCGTCCGTGCTATCCCAAAGTCTGCCAGGGATGATCGTCCATCTCTCGTAAGCCAGCCAAGAGTAGGAGCCCTTGGGTAACGAAGGCTCCCACTGTTAGTATGCAGGGGGTTAGTTCGCCTTGTTCCTTCGCTTGTCCAACAATTCGTTGAAAATTCGATCGAAGCATCGGCCTCGTTGCCGCCCAAGGCCAACCGAGGAACGAGAACGGTCGAGCTGGACGCGAGAGTGCTGGTGAGCTGCGAGATAGAGAAGCCTCTGTCCCACGTCCTCCCCCTTCTAATCCCAGTCTACTTTTTCTGCCCTCTGCGAACCCGCTCTTCGTTGCATCCTTCCAATTCGCTAAGATATTAATACGTCCCCTCTGCTCTCGCATCTACTTTAACGCCGCCTAGCTCCCAGTAATGCTCCCGCTAGTAAACGCGTCCTTTCGTGAAGGTGGAGGAGGTGGACCGCGGACCTGTCCGTCTATAACTGGTTACTGACCGCGGCTAATTGTTGCTTTATTAACTGGCTGGCTGGCTATGCTTGACGCAAATTCCACTCGAGAGGTTCGACCCCTACTAGTTAACTCCTCCGCCGCTCTAGCCATCGATTGGCCATCAGCGGCAGGAAGCCTTGGGTACTAAGAATACTAGAGACTTACCAAAGAATTTGCATCAAGCATAGATCGCGATTGGTCCTTTGAGGGAAGCTAGCTTCTGGGGTTCGTGGGTTGTACGCGACCTCCCGTTACAAGTAGAATAGACTTCCGGTGTATCTAATCGGCACGTATATAGTTAGCCCCTCTAGTGGTCGCGTGGCACCGTAATCCGGGCGACTAACAAACTTCCTCCAACGACCTACTCGCGGGGTCAGCCGAGGATGAACCTGGTTTCGCTCTTTGTTACAGACGTGAGCCCGCATCTGATCTTCAAGAACGGGATGACCCCGACACTCTGGCCGCAGGACGTTCCGTTCCCCCCGGAGGAGGGCAAGGAGGAGGTGGCGTCCACGTTCGGCGACACGGACACCCAGTCGGGCGCGTTCAGCCCGGCGCCGGACGCCAACTCCATCCAGTATCCTGCCTACTTCAAGGACCCGAAGGGCGGCAGCCACACAGTGTTCGGGGCCGGCGGCACCGGCAGCTTCGGCGCCCTGCAGTACATCAAGCAACAGGGCGGTAGCAAGAGCTGTCTGCCGGACGTGATACAGCACGGGCGCTCCGCGGGGATGCCCCTGTACGTGCGCTGCCCGATCTGTCAGAAGGAGTTCAAGCAGAAGTCTACGCTGCTGCAGCACGGTTGCATACACATCGAGTCCCGGCCGTATCCCTGTCCGGAGTGCGGCAAGAGGTTCAGGCAGCAGTCCCACCTCACCCAGCACCTACGCATCCACACGAACGAAAAGCCGTACGGCTGCGTCTACTGCGGCCGTAATTTCCGCCAGCGCACAATACTGAACCAGCATCTGCGCATCCACACCGGCGAGAAGCCGTACAAGTGCCAGCAGTGCGGCAAGGATTTCCGTCAGAAGGCGATCCTGGACCAGCACACGCGCACCCACCAGGGCGACCGGCCGTTCTGCTGCCCCATGCCCAACTGCAGGCGGCGCTTCGCCACCGAGCCCGAGGTGAAGAAGCACATCGACAACCACATGAACCCACACGCGGCCAAGGTGCGTAGGAACTCGAGCAGCGACACGAAGCCGCCCGGCACGCCGGCCGGACTGGGCCCGGTGCCAGTACCGCGGGGCCTCACGCCCACGGTGGTAAAGCCGGAGCTGTACTTCCCGCAATGCTACGCGCCGGCGTTCAATCATCAGCCGCCAGTGTCGACGGCGCAGTTCCCCGGCCAGGCGAACGGCGTGTCCGTCGCCGGCGAGTTCAAGCCACCGACCGGTCTGCCGCCACAGTGACTAACCGTCCATCCTGCCGCCTACTAGCAAGCAGGACTACCGCTGAGGTTTCAGCGATGCTTCGGACACGCGCTGCAGACAGACGCCACGCCGTCGGGCGTCGCGGCGCACCGTTGCAGCCAGCAGCCGATCCAGCAACACTACCCGTGACATTTATCGTGCATTTACTACTAGGCTCTTCCTTTTCGTTCCGCGGCTCCATTCTTTTCCTCGTTCCATTGGTTCGCGGGGCCTCGGACCGCGTCGTCGCCAGCTAGCGTACCCGAGGGGCTCGACGGTGAAACCGAGAGGACCATCGGGGTCGCGCGCTTCTGTTCGTCGTGTGCAATAATAATCGTGGAGGAGGAATGAGGAGCGTCGCGTAATTCACCGGTCGATACCGTTCTGGCTTCTTTATTCCCGTCTCGCGCACCCAAGTGCCGACGTCACCGCTCCGTCGGGGCTCCCCCCGAGGATCGAGAGCGGGGAGGACAGTCGGCGTAGCTCGCGGAGTCACCAAAGGATCCCCTTCCGCGCCATGTCTTTCCGATCATCGATATCAATCGCTACCTGACGAATACTCTCCGCTCCTTTTCGCGACAGCCGAACGAGACTATCGGCGGAAGCCGAGTCAGCTGGCCGTCCCAAGGCCACTTCAACCGAAGCGAATGATTCCCGAGGAGGCCGCGACTTTTAGCCCACGCGAACTTGTTTGCTTGAGAGACAGAGAGCGCCCGCTTCCAGGCTCGTGTTTTTCTGACTTTTAGACAGATGATAGGGATCGAGATAGCTTCACTGTGGCCTTGAGCGGCCGATCGATCCTGCCCCCCCCCCCCTTATAGAACGCGCGTTTTCAGATACAGAAACGCAAGGCGATCGGGGACTCCGCAGGCTGCGCCGCTCTGCAAGGGGATAAAGACGGACGGTAGCCAGACATCGTTCACCGTCGAGCTCTCCGCTCGCGCCGTACCGCGTCGAATCAAACCAACGAAGAATCTCGTCTATTCACCCGATACTGTATTTTTTATATATTAATGAGTAATTAACGAGGTACCTTCTCGCGTTTATTTCGTGGATGATAAGCGAATAGCTCGAGAGAGTTCGGTGGTTCCGGGCAGGCAGGCCGTCCGAGGTGTCGTTCGTCGCGCACCGTTCACGCTCATTCGAATCAGCGTATCGCCCCGGAGGCACCGGGGCGCGGACACGCTCGATTACGACCAGAAATAACAGACAGACAAACAAACAAAAAAAGAAACAAACGATTGTGATACGATATTTAACTTGCCTATGTTTAAAGAAACAGAAAAAAAAAGAGGAAGATGAAGAGGAGGAGGAAGAATGAGGGAAAGAGATGCGGGAGGAGGGTACGTAGCCTCGAGAGGGAGGCGAGCACACGACCACGAGAAGAATGCCTGTAAATATGTAAAGCTGTTCACTCCGACGAACGAAACAAACGTAAAAAAAAAAGGGGGAAACACGCCGAAATGGCGCGAAAAGAGCAGAGAGGATGTGCGTGCGTGGTGCTTGAATGCGTGCGTCCGTGTGAGAGAGTGAATCGAATGCGCGTGCAGGGTCGGGGGTTGAAACGAGAGAAACGGGAGGATACGCCGAGGGAATACAAGAAAGAGGAAGAAAAGGACGAGAGTGGAGGAGGACGGAGTAAGGAGAAGTTGGGGCAGGAGGACGAGAAAACAGAGGAGGCGGTAGGGTAAGAATGAGCGGGGGGGGGGGGATGAGAGATGAGAAAAAGAACGAGGGAAGAAGAGAGATTAGGTGGGATTTACGAGGACGGCGCGCGGTGTCCCCCTCCAAAAAGTGTGCTGAGCCATAGCTTTCGGGTAAGACAAGTTGACGGTGACGATAGTTCGCGCGACGGGGAGGTATGAGACTCTTGTATACTATATATAGTAATATTTGAATGTATATTTATACGACAGGTTATATTATTCTATTAATCTATAATGATGATATTTTGAATCGGTTTTAAAATCAGATTGGTGCTGATATATAAACACTTAGGTAAGCGAAACGAATGAGGAGGGAACGTGGAAGAAGGCTGAGACACCGTAGAGTAGTGTAAGTAGGGTAGCCGATAGAGTAGCTCAAAGAGAAAAGAAGAGTAAAGCCCGAGAAAAAGTGGGAGGGGAGAGGAGGGGTGGGGAGGGGAAAGGACGGGGATAAACAAGACTTTGGAAGGACCCTCGTGATGTCCGCTCATCCGGAACTTAATAATAATAATATTAATGAATAATAATAATGATTATCGTCACACTAGCCGGTATAATGAAAAGTGAAAGAATATTTCGTGGCAATACTTAAAACGAGACGGGACGCGATGGAGAGGGGGAAAGAGGTGGGAGGGAAAGATACGAGGAAATTTCAACGTACTAGAGAATAGTCTTTTAAATTTCTATATTAAGACGTGTGATCTCTCTAATTATTGTACATTATATATATATATAAATATTATGATGATCTATACCTATAGAGAGCGAGATGCATAAGTATATATATATATATATAAATACGATTATACGTATATTAGGCGTTCTACAGTTAGTCTTTTATCGTAATTAGACACAGAGATGATCTGAGAAAGATGATTAATTGCGCGGCCATATTCTCTGTGGCCTGTTCGTAGTGCCTCGGAATTGCTGCTCGCGGCAGTGATTTGACCGTATTTTAGGAAGGTATATTATAATAATTATATTGAGAACTGCAATTATCGATACTCTGATACAGTACTAAAAAAGAAAAAAAAACAGAAAATACGGAAAAAGAGCAAGACGAGGGAAGGGGAGAGGTCGGGGAAGAGGGGAGGTGCAGCGAGGAAAGGAGGGAACGTGTCGCCAGGCGTCACGCTAATCGACTCATTATTTAATTATTAGAGATATCTACTTATACCGCGTTTACGAGAAATTAGAAGGGAGATAAAGGAGAAGACGCGCAAGATACGATCTGTTGTGCCGATATTCGTTATCACTAAGCTCTGTTCGCTCGCGCGCGTTGCTCCTCGCTCTCCCCCTTTCTCGTTCGCCGACAGCGCGTTGAAAACGCCCGGAACGAAGAAGGGGGGGTGCTTCGGACGAACCGGGAAACCTTCGGGAGAACCGATCTCCATTATCCGCGAGCATTATCGTCGCGGTGCTCGCGATCTATCTGGACTTGTTTAGGTTGTTTTAGGAACAGTCCGCAGCGACACTCTTCGCGACACGCCTCGCGATCCGGATCGCCGAGTTTCCGCGGTTAGTTCGATCGTCGATGGCCAATGCTCGCATGCCACTTCGCGGCATTGTTAACTGTAACGACGTCCCTCCGCATCGTCGATTAATCGAGCGACGAATAATCGCCCGTAACCACCATGGACCGCCGATTGTTATCCCCCTTTTTTTCTCTCGATTTTTTTTTTCTTTGTTAAATTCCCACCCGTCGGAAAATACGCCCGCAGCGCGAACAATAATTCAATCCTTCCAGGCCGCGACAGAAACGACAGGAACGCGTCCGCGGGCGCGAACGCGTGAAATATTGTTCGCCAATGAAATAATAATTGGTTTATTATGTGTCGGTCGACGGGCAAATATCGCCGCGTACCATTCAGAGACAATCATTCGTTGAAAACGCGCATTAACGATCCCGCCGTGGCGCGCGGTCCCGTCGAAGTATCTTAATTAGCGTCGTTCGTGCATTCCGCCCGATTCGATTCGAATTTCCGGAAAACTCGCTCGCGACGCGGCGCCGCAGTTTCACTTCTACCCGGGCTGGGAGGGGAGAATCGAAGAGCAGCTTTCCTACGCAATGTTTGTTACTGTTTCGGTTCTTTAAGTATTCCTTTGTACCAGATTTCCGCGTTGCGTTTCACATTTTACTATTCATTGCTCCCTTGTTCCGTGACCCACGCGGGGAACGAGGACGAAGCGCGAGATGAGTTCAGATTTCGGATACCAGCGAGCCAGATGACAGAGAGGAATATTCGAGGGTAGATTGAAAACAATTTCTAGAATTTTTCGGTAATAACCGTGGGGGAAAATTGAATGGAAAAGGGAATCTTGTTTCAGTGGCGAGAAGAGGTACTTGTCGAAGGTCATCGGTGCGACAAGAGGAACGGGTATTTGAGGGAACGGGGTTAGTGCGCCTCCGAGCGACAAAGATTGCAAATCTCGACGTTCGATGAAAATTAAACGGAATTCGTACTCGAATACATACTCGATTGAGGGGTTGGGGGGTTGAATTTGTCGCGTCGATTAAATCGAAGTTCACGGGCGTCAAGCTAGGGGTTGGAAATGGGGGGTCGGGGGGATATGAAAGATGACTATTTGTTGGAAACAAAGTTGTAGATACGAACGGGATCTTGTTTATTGTTTTAACTGGTCGTACTCGATGTAACGATATATCGTCTCATATCATACTATTAATTATTAATTATCGCTATTAATTATTAATTATTATTAAGTTTCTTTGAGAGAGAGAGAGAGAGAGAGAGAGAGATTTTGCATACGGTGCAGTGGTTAGTTTCGTTCTGTTTTTTATAGTTTTTCACCTTTTCTACTCTAGTATTCCGTTTTTTTTTTATATATATATTTGGTCGACTGTAACGGAACGCTCCATCGCACTACGATGTCCGACATTGTTATACGTTACAATTCGTTTCTCTCGTTTTTTCCTCTTTTTTTTATACACGCTACTTTTGTACACAAAGTAATCGACTACTAGTGCTTATGCTTGTTATACTCTTTAATCTCGCAGTCACAAAATCGGCCGTGTGATATATAAATATATATACATACTATACATATATATATATATATATATATATATATATATATATATATTTATAGTGTGTCGCGGATGAGAAGATGTTGATTGATGAATGCGATGTCGGATGGGTTTTTAAACTGTTTTATCTCTGAATATTTTATACAATCTGCGAAGAATCTCGGAATTGGAAGGAAAACCGGTGAAAAAGAATGAAGGAAACCGATGGCCAGCTGATCTGGCCCGACGACGACAGGGGCGCGTTATATTTTTTACTTTTTAAGTTCCGTGTATACGTACTCCGGCCGCTCGCAGAACTCGTTGCGAACTGCTGCGAAACTGGTTTGGGGTGGTTGGACGACGTCAGAGCCTTGTGTGGTGCCATTTCGATCGACGGAACAGCTCTCTCGCGCGCGCGAGAGAGGCGTTTCAGCGCGGCGAAAAAAAAAGCGAGGAGGGGGCGTAGGAACCGCGCGGGTGGCGGGCACTGTGATATCGATTCGCTAAGCGAACAACAAAAAAAAAAAAAAGAAAGAAATAAAACTGGGGGATAATCAAGAAGAGAGCGTCGGTGGGTCAGGATCTCGCGGGCACGCGGGAACGATCGGGTACGATCCACGAGGTTGTTGTGACGCGTTCCACGTATGTATACGATGTTACGATACGTTTATTTGTAAGCGACTTTTAACTATTTCTAGTGTGTACAGTAGGGCGCGCGATCGTGGACGAACGAAATCGTGGTTCGTGGATCGCCTCGTCCCGGCGCGCATCCGCGAGAGAGACTCCTTCGGGCCTTCCCGGGGGTCGAGAGCCTCGGAGCCGAAAGTTGCTGGCTCGACGGCCGAGGAGGACGCGGCGATAGAGGAACGAGGGGGAAAAACCGCGCGCGTCGTCGTTTCGAAGTCGATCGAATAACTATTTCGCGACAGCCGACGTCGTCCCATCCCCTCGCCAACCCCTTGGCGAACTTGTTAATCGTCTATCACGCCTATCGCTACGATTAATGCATTTACTATTACTATTATTTTTGTCTGTCTTTCTTTATTATTTATCGATTGTTGGCGCGTTTACATCGAGAGGGGAGGAGTAAACTGATGGAGCGCGAGTAGCAACGTTTTGTTCGTCTGTATACGTAAACGCGAGGGAGAAGAACAAGGCGATCTGTGTTTCTCGAATCATGTTTTATCATTTACTATTATTATCACTCTCCTTTTTTTTTTGTAATTTTGTAATATCCTTCTTTTTCTTTTTTCTTCAATTTTTCGTGAAAACTATCCCGGGTTGTGTGCTTTCAGACGCTAGAGAGTCCCTCGCGGGCCGCGTCATCCTTCGTCGTCCACTGAATGCTCAACATAGATTAGGTTAAGGCTTTATATATATATATATATATATTATATATATTACATAACGGTTATATATGTATAAATTATTGTTTTCTCTCCTTTATAAGACTCAGGGTTGCGGGGCCGGAAACGGTGCCGAAGCCTCGCGACAGGATGACGCGACCCGTGGAAAGATCTCTCTCTCTCTTTTTTCTTTTCTTTTTCTCCTTCTCTATCATTTCTCCTAGTTGCGTTCCGTTCCGTTCGCGTTCGTTTTCGTCGTAGGAACCAGAGATTCCCACCCAATCCCTTTACACCTCCGTTTTGTTTTTCTTTTTATATTATTGTTAATTTATACCGACGTCGAACGATTCGCTCCCCCTTGCCCACGAGACCGGAAGAGTACGCGTTTACCAATACTTTCCCTCCCCCATATGCCCGGGCGCGCTCGACGCCAGATCTCGCTTTCAAAATTTAGCTTTAATAGTTCCCGGATGCGGACACTGATATCCAGGTGCAATATACATACGTCACACACAGACACAGGACAAGCGCGTACACACGGTTAGGATCGTGGTGGCGGTGCGTTGAAAGCCATGCGAGTTTCGCTGGGAACAACAGCCATGGAGAATAAATTACGTTTCCCGCGTCGATGTCCCCCCGCTTTGGAACGAAAGATTTCCCATTACGTTCCGCGAGCGCGTTTGCTTCTCGCCGGCAAAAAGGCTCGCCAGCGAGACGAATCTGTTCCCCCTCATTTCGTTTGTACTCCCCCTTCCGCACTCCCCTCTCCCAGTTTTTTTGTTTCCACCTCTGTGAAACCAGATTCGCGTGTACTTACTGTTTCAACGCACGCGTAGCTCGCGTCTTATTTATATATAAATATATTTATATATAAATATATTTATATATATATATATATATATATATATGTATACATTGATAGCTCGCACGATCGTAAATTTAAGACCCGGAGGAGAGAAAGAACTGGGGGTGAGAAAGAAGAGATCACTTGGTGGCGCGTGGCGCCGGTGATCCGCGCACGACAATTTTGTTTTATTTACGATTTAATAATGTACACGAGAGCAGCGAATCACTGAGCCAAGACTGACCTCTTTGTGTTTCCTTAATTCGCGCGAACTTTATATTTTTTATCGCCTGTAACAAGAGATTCGTTTGGCCGCTCTGTTTTCTTTCTCTTTCGCTTGCTCGAACCGTCACGAGGACGATCCCGATTGTACCGCGCTTGCGACGGAACGGAGATACCACGGATGAAGCATCTTTCCTTTCGACCAAGAAGCAAAAGCGAATAAGAGTCTCGGAAGATCGCAAATAAATTTTCAATAAAATCTATTTTTCTTATGTGCTCTCTTCATTGCGCTTCTATATCAGCGCGTGCGCTTTCGTTTGATTCTCTGACAGCGGTCGTGTACGCCTTGGAAAAGAGAAGGAAAAGGAGGAAAAGCAGATCGATTCCAATTGATTTCACTCCTCGTCCCTGTTACTTCAGCTGTTCTCTTTTCTCGCGCTTCCGTTCGGTGGAGTCTGGGCGCAGTCCTCGTTGCTGTTCGAGCGTTGGCGCGAAGTCACGGCGGAACCAGGTTCCTAATAGCGATTTAGGGAGCGGGGAACGGCGAGAGAATTCGATTTTCGTCTTATATTTTGTGACTGACGAGTGTCTCGGTAGCGCGGGCCCGCTTCGGCACCGACTTCTGCCTGCTCCAACGAAGATACCATCTCGACTCCTTCCACGCTTGTCCGCCACGCTCTATCCCGCTCCCTCCCCCCCCCTCCCCGCCCCCCGCCACGGCTCTCTAATCCCTCGACCGACTCGATGATGTATCGTACGCGTAGATCGTAATTAATCGAACGCGCGACAAGCGTTCGCCGACAAGCGCGAACCAGGCCCGCGCACGCAGCCCGAGCGTGTTCTGTTTTTCATTTTTCACTTCTTTTTTTTTATACAATACAAACTTGCTAATAAAACCGGAGGCGCGCATGGCGTCCACAGAGAGAAAGCCCCTTTATTATTTTCCGACGTTTTCTTGCCACGGTCCATTGAGATCCATGACGAATCGTCGCGTCGCGTCGCAGACGCGGGAGACTGGGCGGGTCTCTTTGTCTCGCAAGTCCACGGTGTTTCCTTACTCGATGGCATAAGTGTGGGGGACGAAGTTAAGTAGACCAAAGCGAGGTGGAATGTTTATATAATTTGTCTTCAAAGGAAGTGGATCAGTATTCATTGATTACTGATACATGCTTGAACAATAACGAGCAAGGTCGGCGCGCAGTGTACCCAAAACTGCAACAGGAAATAACTGCGACTCGCGGGCAAGGTCGGACAGAACCTCCATTTGCATCGACTTGTTTTGTTACATATCGTCGTGTTTACCCGCGAAGTTACGCCTGCTAATAACGAAACACCGAGCGCAAAAGGTGTGAGTCCACGGTGAGATTTCTATCACGAGACAAGAATCTCAGCAACAACTAAGATGAGAGATTTTTGAAAATATATCATGAAACTTATCTCGTGAGAGACAATGAAGTAATTGAGAAATAATAAAATACTGAAATAATTGTCTCACGAGATATTTTTATCTCATCTCGGGTTTGCACCTTAAAGACAGAGCTACCTGTGCAACCATGACGAAAGAGATCTCGATGGACACTCGAACCTCTCGCGTTGCTTTCTTTTGTTTCTTTCAGTCCGCGCTTCCGTTCAGCTTGCTGCTCTGAGTTCGATTACGATTTGGTTTCCGAGGGACTCGTCGACTATCATCGATATTAAATACCCCTTCCCGTCCGAATGCAAGAGAGTTGGCTCGATCGCGGGACAAAGGGGTTCGGGCGATTCCAACGGGACAGCTGACTGGGTTCGTCGAATTCGCGAATGATCGAGGAATAATCCCGGGCACCGTCCGCGGCCACTCGGGGCGAGCGAAACTTCAAGCAGCCGTAATTCCCGAGTCGGTAACAGTTCCAACGAGGCTTGCAACCAGTTTTGCACGGCCACGTCAGTGGAACCGCTTGTCAGAACGCTCCGCGATCCTCGATTTGGATTATTTCTGCCAGACGCGCGCTTATCGGCTAATACGCTCGCGCGCCCAAGAAAGAAAACGCTAAACTCCATTACGCGGAATCGTACATTAAAATCTTACGGCCATGCGGCCGTAGAAGCCATTCGCCTTCGTCGGGAGCGAGCGGTGCAGGGGTTCTCCCGTTGAAAAGGGTGACGAGCATCGTCAACGTCTTGTTTCCAAGCAGAAACTTTCGTGGGGCTTGCCCCTGAACTGGGATACACGTTACCAGAATTAAAATGCCACTGAAAGTAGCTAGCACACGAGGTTTGTAGGTAGCAGTGGCGCATTGAGAATTTAATCTTGGGGAAGCTGAGTTTGAAGGGATAAAGATGCAATAAAATTCATTAGGTGATTATAAAAATTTATTTGAAGGATAAAATCCAGTTTTCTTTTATTCTTACAAAGCCCCTTCTTTCGGGGGCTGCCAGGGCCCTTGCCACCCTCTGTGTGCGCCACTGATAGATAGTACAATTGGAAAGGTGGCGATCGTTGAAGAATTCTCTTCTCATCGTCTCTGTGGAAATGGAGGTTCCATTCATCTTCAATGTCGATTTCCTCTAAAATGGTCCCTTCGCTCTACCCTTCGATCCGTTCCTTCGCGTCGGACCACCTCGCTCGCTTAGCATACCCCGATCCCAACCGCGCTCCGAAATTCCGCAAGAATTACTGAGAATTCGACCCAGACGGGGCGAAAGAGCGCGCGGCGAGGGACGGGAGCGGTACGTAGAAATTCAGTCGCGCAAGTTGAGACGGCGCGACGACGACAGAGCTGGCGCGGCGCGATGCAGCCGCCGTGGATCGATCGAAAAGTTCGAGCGATTCGCGGGATGGCCCGTAACGAGTTTGAGAAACTCTGCCGTCTGCGCGAGCAGCGACTGCACTTGACTTTCCAACTTCGCGACCGCCGCGCGCGCGGCCACAAAGGCGAATCGTCTGCGCGAAGTCTGCCGGGCGGTGCTGTTACTGTGCCATGAAACGGGGCGAAAATTGAAACGGGCTCGGGAGGACACGTGCGCCCCGGAAGCAAGAAGATCGAAGCGAAAAGTCCCGAGGATTAAGCCGCCCCTTATTCTCGTCCCCTTTCTCCGCGGGCGAGAGGGATTCCTTTCACAAATGACCGCTTCTCTCTCATTCGGCCGGCTTTAAAGTCGCAGCTCCTACGAGAGCGCAATTCTATCCTGCGAACACCTGTTACGGGAGCCGAGCAATCACGGATTTTGTCGGTCAGCGGAGGACAGTACAGGAAAGACGAGGCACCGGCGGTCGCGGCGTGGAATTAGCCTCGTCTGACGAAGATAAGCGTGATTAAAATTGTGGGCCAGAGAGGAGCAGGAGAGAGAACGTTTACGAGGAGCCTCCGCGCGATAAGGGGCAGATGACGATCGAAGATGCTCGCGTGGGGGCCGACCTCTGACACCGGGGATGGCCGAAATCGCGCGGATAACGAGGCTTCGGGCCCGATGCGTTAATGTTGTTATTGCCAAAAATGACGAGGAACGAGTTTACGCGGCTCACCGATCGCCTGTACCATCTTAACCAGCCGCACACCGAATCCGGTTAGACCGGTTCGGCGAGACGTTAGATTTTCGCGTGATCGCACTTTCGGTTTCTGAATATTGTGTCCTTGAATGGAGTCCTGCGCTCGGGGGCCCGCCACGGCCCCGAAGCGAGGTGATGCAAGAATGAGTGCACCGAAATTTACTGGCAAAAGGGGGGAAAGGGGAGAGGGCTGCGAAAAAGAGGGGAAGAGGTACGTATCGCTGGGTAATTACCGGGGCCTTTACCGATGTTTCACTGGGATTTCTTTACCGCCCCGTCCCCTATCGCCGGCGATTAACATCGCGGCTCGTTTCGGCGATCCTCGCCGTCGATATTGGGATTTAAGAAGGAATGATACGATTATAATTGGAGGGGTCGATGTTATCGCGTTAATCGAGACCAGCGCCGTAGATCACTCGGGTTTGTCTCGCTCTGCCTCGAGGATAATGCGGGACGGACGTTTAATGAAATTTTCTACGACGGAAGAGGACGGATGGTATTCGTGACGAGGTATTTTTCCTGGTAACAGCCTGCTAATGGAATATGATTTATTCGATTCGTACCGGGGAACAGGTTTGCTTTGAGAAAGGAGTCTGTTTACTGCTATACATCAAGTACGTGCTAGGAACGCTTAGGGAGCAGTCTCTGAATGAGAATCTATTCATGACGCACGATTCTATTAACCACGTTGTGCATTATGTCGGACAGTTTTATCGTGTTTCGAAGAATTCGGTGTAGTGGATCGGTTACGCGAGTTTCATCAAGATTACGCGCGCCAAAGGTCAACGAAAAGCTAGGGTTCATCGAGAGGCACCGAAGGGACGCGAGAGTCTTTTTGACCGGGACTGCGGTCGCTGCATGCTTCGCCGCGAAACGTAAGCCGAAGGACAAGACCGAGCGAAGGAGGCATTGGAACGGCGCGAAGAATGATGGATCATCATGCATGCCCGAAAACCCGTTGGGACTCCACGGTGATGAAGAATGTTGCCCGGGGAAGAGGAGAGACCGGCCAACCAGCCAGAAAGAGAGAGGGGGGGAGGGATGGAGGGAGGGGGAGAGAGAGAGAGAGAGAGAGAGAGAGAGAGAGAGAGAGAGACCTAACTCACCGCGACGATATCGGCAATCGCTGCCGCTCGAAAAGCGGATTGATTGAGCAAACGAAGGGTGCTCGGACGTTTTTCTCGGCGATGCTTGTCACTCTGTTGCATCTTGATCGATGGTACGCGTCGCCCAGTTGAAATCGCGAGCTTTCCTCTTACAAAGGGTAACATTGTGCCCGTCGAGGGTTAATCTCGCAATTATCACGTCGGTGGTCCGTGATTCGCAGACCAAATCGAGGGAAGCTCTCTTCTCTCCCAGAAGAAGCTACCTTCTGCCTCCCGTGGCGAGCGTCCCGATGCAAGGGCCCCGATAACGAGATGCAACGGGAGGCTGCGTCTGACAAGGAGCTTCTCCGCGAGCCCTTGCCATCGCGAGTTCCCAAAAGCATCTCGCAACGAAAGAAAGCGAGAGACAGAGAGAGAAGAAAGGGCCGATCGCGGAGCTTAAGGACGGAAGGCCCAGCTTCTCGCGCGTCCGACGAAAAATAAGGAGATTCCGGCGAATAAGGAGCCTTCCTTCGAGAAGGCGCGACGAGGAGAGGAGACTGCTCGCGAAAAATATACGAATGGCCCCGGGTGGAACGAAGGTAACGATTAACCGGTAGAGATGTACGCGGTGAACAACGACGAGACAAACCAGCGCCGTCGTCCGTCGAGGGAGGAGTGTAAAACGGCGCGCAAAACGCGGGAAAGATATACGAAAAGAATTACACGATAAACGTGCGGGGCCGATAATAAGAAAAGGGACTGGATCCGCTGGGAGAAAAGACTTCGGGTAGAAGCTGAAGAGAAGAAGGGGCCCCTCGCGACGGGACAGTGGTAAGAGCGGGGGAGGGGAGCGCGAGGGGAGCAGTCAGCCACCAAGAGGAGGAAAGGGGGGGAGGGTCCGCTGGGTCTGCCCGACTCATAACTGGGCAGCCGGTGGTGGGGGAACGCCCTTGACTCGGACTCTCGGCCAGCGGGGGAGGAGTGGGACCACGGCGCGGCCTTGAGTCGGCCCGTCTCGTTCTTCGACAGCGTTTCTCAATCTCACGGTCCCGTCGGGGGTCTACCCGGCTCTCGGGCTCCGTGACGTTCACCGCCGAGAGGAGGCTTGTAATCGACGCGAGAGAGCGGGACCCAAAGCGAGGAGGCGCGCGCTGGGTAGGGTCAGGTGGCCGACATTGTTTTCGTGACATTCCTATGCTATTCGTGTTTTCGCGGTCACGTATCTACCTTTCTCTCTCTCACTCTCCAATTCTCCATCTGCGAGTAAGGAACGAGGAGATGGAATCGATCGTGCACGCACGGAGATCTCTCTGTTTTCCTGCGACACTGTGAGTCACCACTCGCCAGGAACATCCAGATTTAACCCTGTTGCGTTCATGCAGGTGATCGGTTAGTTTCGGAGTGTAGGGGACTGCACTGAGATCGGAGCAGTATGGAACAGGGGTGGCGAACCTTTTTATCTGCGCGCGTCAGAAATGTATGAATAATATTTATCGAATTGCTGACGTGCCAGGTAGTTTTTAATGGGGAAAAAAAATTAATAGAAAATGATATCATTGCAGAATCTTTTTGAGGCAAGTTTAAAGATTAACATAGAATCTCATAAGAATGAACTCAACTTGACATACACAAGAGATTAACGGGAACAAGTCGTGTTGACGAGAAACAAAACCCTGCGAGTGCTTGGCGCCATTTTTAGACTAATATATAGATGTTAATGATATCACCTGTAAAACATTAACGTGCCAGCAAAAGTTTCGCCACCTCTGGTATAGAACACTTTGGACGTAGAGGTCTGACAATTTGACAGACTACGGGACACCTTCGACACTTTCGATTATTGAATACATTCAAGACCCTGCAGTCGGATGTAGATTAGCAACGGCATCTGGCAACGATTATCCCGTGCCGGGATACGTAGAGACAGAAGAGCCGAGGGCTCGCGTAAAAGCATGGAAGAAGACGGCGCTGAACGGAAAGCCAATCATCCCCGGCGCAGAACCGCCAGTCACGCGGGCCTCTCGAAACGAGTCGACGGTCTAAAGAAGGGTTCAAGGTTCATGAACTTCGCCACGGCGATCGTCGCGACGGCTCTTACGAGCACGGCTGAGGAGTAACGAGAAGCCCTCGGTGACCACGTTACGAGCCCCTCCTCCCTCCGTGTTCGCGCTACGAGCGAAATTCCGCTTCGAGCCGCGAGAAACGGGCCGAGCGGCGGGACCCATCGCCTCGGAAGAAAACATTCCGACGCGCTGATTGCATCCGTCGTCGCGGTGCATCGGGAGCCTGCGGAGGTGCTAATCGGGTTACCGCAGGTCTCCTTGAACGAACTTCGGCTGCGACGCAGAACAGTCCGCGTTTCGGCATGGGACACGCGGACGTAAACACGCCACGGGGCAAAAAACGTTTCCGAGGGACAGCGGGAGTGATCGGAGCGGCTCGATGACGGAGTTGACGGGGGACCTCTTTTTCCAGAGGCGCGTTAAATTACACGGAGGGAGAAGGGGCCGCAACTGGGTCGCCGGCGATCGCGGAGAAATGGTTTTTTCGCGCTCGCTTTCGCAACGGAGCGGGCCAGTTCGATCGATCCCCTGTCATTTCGCGTGATTATCGCTGGAAAGCCGCGGGTGCGTCGTCGATAGGGCAGAGATAGGATCGTGCATCAACGCCGCGGAACGTGTGCCTCTCGCGAGCGATCGAACGCTAGCAGCTGCTTGTTACCCGCGTGGATGCCTGCGTCCGTTTGCCTTTTCGATACGCTATCGACCTGTAATGACGACTGTCTATTCTACCCGATGGAAGGCGATTGCTCGTGGAGCGCGTGGATGCAGAAGGCGACTGCTATTTTACAGCAGATTATAGCGATCGAAATTGAGAATCTCTGGGAGTTAGCGATATCACAGGGGGTCCTGCCGTTTGTCTTCGACTACCGAGGGATTCTCGAGCGCGAGGCAAAAAATGGCGAGAAAACGGAGGCGAATATACCGGGTCCCCGGAAGGTGAAATTAAGGAAGTTGAGAACAAACCGCGCCTCGTCTGCCAGAAGCGTCTGCAAGGCTATAGGAGCGGGAGAGTGTATCAGGGAGAGGAAGGAGAGGCGACGGGAGAGTGGATGGGTTTGAAAGGAGACAGAGAGTCGTGGAGGAGAGGCAAGGGAGAACGAAAGAGAGAGAGAGAGAGAGAGAGAGAGAGAGAGGTGGAGCGCAGACGTGGCGCGATGAAACGAGAGAGGGAAACGAAAGAGAGGAAACGTGCGTAGTGGAGAAGAGGAAGAAGTAGCGGCGGTTTCAGACGATCGTGAGGAAGAAGTAGGAGAAGTTGGTCCACGGGCTGGCGTGTACGTGTATACGATGCACCGAACACCCTTTATACTTTATTTTGCCCCGACGCGAAATACCGGCTGACAGTTACTCCCTCGAACGAAATAAAAGGTGGCCATCCTTCTCTCACGGAAGAGAGGAGCAACTCGGGGAGGAACTTCCACTTGGCCTACTACTCCACTCCGCTCGCAGCTCGCCACGGACGAGCTACCGGGGACTTTTCTTTTTACGCGAGCCACTTCCTGCTCGAACTTTGTTTTTCTTTCTTGTCCCTCGCCTCCCCCTCGGCGGGCTGCTTCTTCCTTTCTTTCTTTCTTTCCCTTTCTTGTTGTTGTTGCCCCGGCCGGGACCCTCCCCCCTCGGTCGACGGTGGATTATGCAACGCATAACGGAGAAATCTAAGCAAGCAAACCACCACGAAATCCAGCCAGATTATTATTCGCGGGCTCCCCCGGCCGCGCGTCTAACTTCTCCTATTCGACGCCCACCCCTCTATGCGCGCTGAATTCTCGCCGGATTTGCCTGGCGTTTCGAAAGTGCCGCACGCCAGGCGGACGCGCGACGCTCCAACGAACTTAGCCTTAATTCGATCTTCGGATAAGTTCGCCTCGGAACGGAACCGTTCCAATTGCATACATTAACGAGCCACGAAATCCTGACGGTTTGGAAACGGGGGGCCGTTATCGGTGGCACGTGTGTCTTTCTAAGTCCTTGCTCGATTAGAAAGCAACGGTGGCAGGCATCCTCGATGGACCATATTTCTCTTCGACGAGCAATTATCGTTAAGGATTCATAGATAACATGAATTACCCGTGTCTTGCGATGGGAATAATGGCCAGCGACTGGACTGTCTGACATTCGCGACTCGTTTCTGACCGCGGGTTAACCTGTTGCTGGGGGGGGGGGGAGGGGGGTTGTTCGTCGCGTAAATGGCTGATGTAAACCCTCGATAGGTTTAATCCGAGGACGAGCAAAACCGACGAATATTACGCGGCTACTTCTTGCCGCGGGTTTCCCATCGACCCGCCAGGGAGGGAGAGCCGTAACAAGTCGGAGCGCAAGAACAGACCCACTGTTTACCGGCGTCGCGCGCGTATTACACGTGCCCGCCACCCCCTTATCATCGGGGCGGCCCGTAAAGGGGTAGTTCAGACGATTACGATTGAATTATTCATCGCGCAACTTCGTTAGCCACGCTCGACAAAAGGAGGGCTGCCGTTACTATTCGAGACGCTATCGGCGCAGGTTTAATCGGCTATTATTATCCTATTAAATGAATCTTTAATATTTCAGTGGCGAACGCGTATACGAAGTCCGAGCCTACGTTCCCCCCCTCCTCGTTACCCGACCCCCGCGTGTCTATACTGTCTACGCGTAGCTCGCTCGATGATGTTTACACGCTCAGAACGTTATCGTCCTTCGACCGAGCGGCATCGTAGTTTTCCCTCGCGATCGGCACCCGTCGAATTCGAGTGACCCGGCCCGGGTGGCCGTAGGAGTTCGGCACCGATTCGGGGCGAGCGATTATTGCGTTTCAAGGGGAACGAGCGAGCCGGAGGGCCAATCTCGCCGAACTTAGAGCGACCTTGGTCGATTATTAGCCCCAACTGATACGACGCACCGGCCAATGAGGGCCCCGGCGCACGATCGATACGCTTTGTTTTCGCGGGGGCCACACAGCGTCGCGGCGTTTCATTCCTCTCCCCCTCCCCGGGAACCCCCCTGTCAAACTGTCTATACGTATACGAGCCGCTTTTTGCCTTCCACGCCGGCTCGCTACCTGCCAATGAAACACGTTGGCGACCTTCGAATCGGAGCCCGACTGTTTTTGTGCCCCCTCGCGGCAGTAGTTTCGTGCCAGAGACCTCGCGACTGCGATCACTCGAAACGCACATATCTTAAGTGGAAGCGAGGTGGGATGAGCGAGCAGAGCAGCCAGACAGAGAGGGGCGGGCACACACGTGCACACGCTCACGAAGGCTGGAGGGGAGCGCAGGCAGCCCGAGCTACCGATACACAGGCGTACAGGGTGTTTAAGAAAAGAGGGGTCAGGATTTTGGGAGAGCGATAGCAACACGGGGAGCAACAGGTGAGCACTGTTAGCACTCCAACCGGGGGGGGGGGGGGGGGGCTTTACTTATGAATGCTGCGCCCTGCTTAGAGATCCCTTGAAACTGAATTTCCTCGGGTATCGAGTGGAATAGTGGATGTAGATTTCTGAGGGGGGTGAGTGATATTTGATTAAGTATCGGCAAATATCGAGGACTCTTTAGAATTACGATCGCGAGCACTGTTTACTTGCTGGCTATTGTTTGAGAAAGGCATGCGAATATCGGCGCAACAGCTTGAGGTTTTAGAATCCCCTTGTTCCCCGTGCACGCTGTTCTTTGGATCGCAATCGCACCGCGAGTCTCGCGGGCTCGCTAAGTACGAGTACGATAATTGCCTGAAAGCTTAGTTACTGGGGAAACAAGGTAAAATGCTCGCAGAGGCAGGGGCGCGGACACGTATTACAAATTAATAGGTTCTGTAATGGGAAGCGAGGCCCGTTTTATACCGATACGTTCTTTATAAGGGCTCCGCGCGAAAGAAAGCGACCGGCGGTGTTTGCTCGTCTGTGTAAGAGTCCTCTCGTGTAAAACGGGCACGCCACGGAGCACGATTGTTAATTCTATTAGCCTTAAATTGTTTTCTCGTCTGTAGGCTAGACAAATCTTGCGAATCTTTTTAAAGAACCTTTAACCCTCAGCTGGTAGAAAGGACTCGGTGTAAACTACATTATACTTACCCTATGTCTTCATCTCTAGCCTGTTATTCAACTATATCAAGCCGATGGAAATTACATCGCTCAATAAATAATAAGTACACACAATTTCTTAAGGGGTCTCCTCACCTTGACGAACGAAAAATGATACGAAGTTTGGGAATTTTTTAAAACAAAACCATTAAATATATTTACTTCCAGCTTTGTGGCTTTATTTGTCAATCTTTAGAGAATATAAACAAAAAATTGTATACAAAAATAGTGATTATATTCTGAGTTATAGTGCTTCAAATAGAGCGCCTTACAAAAATCAGTTAGCATAAAATCAGCCGTTGTAGTTGTCCGAAATAGAAAATTTAAAAATTTATATAATCTGTATGATTGTGGCTATCGTCTGAACTAGATTAAATGAAAAATACTAAAAAGTAAAAAAAAAATGGCAGCATCTAAAACAGACATCGATTTTTGCAAAAAATTCGTTGGTTTTTTTAAGTCGCAAAAGTCTAATTTTGCAAAAACCGACTTAGTTTTAATAACAACGAGAATGGGACATCTACTGAAGATATATACCAAGTTTGAAGTAAATCGGGTGATTGGTTTTTGAGATATCATGCTAAATAATCGGAAAAACATCATTCTGAGAAAGACGCGTTTAAAGTTTTAGGTACTGTTATTTTTTAATTAAATTTTTTTCAAAATGTCACCTAAATATGTACAAATATAGGCATAATGTTTTCAATTAATATAATTTGAGGGTTTCTCTTAAAAAAAAATCCCAAATATCGCGCTCCTTTTCAGGCTGTCGAAGTAGGGAGACTCCTTAATAATGAAACTGACGCCAGCCTATCAGGTGAGGGTCGACGCACAGGTTCGTGTCGCGTGTTTTAAGAGATCACTTGGTCGATCGTATTTAGCGGATAGGAGAGCAATTGTGATTGGTACGAGTCGCGAAAGCGTCAATATAACTCATTGGTCGATTAATACGTAGCTTCACGTGCGCCGGTCGCCTTGCGTGAGGAATTCGACGGCAAGGCGACGATTCCCGGGAGCAGAGGGATTAGAGAATTGTATAAAACGTGAGAACAAAACTGGTCCAATTTTTATAAGGCGAAACGATGTCAATGTTACGGAGGGAGGGAAGGGAAAGAGACTAAATCAAATATACGTATTTACTGTAAGGGTCGCCGTGGCGAAGCACGATCGAAGCGCGAGGAAAGAACGGGGAAAGAGGGTCGTCCATCAGTAAAGCTTTTTCATCGGGGGGTTACTGTACCGTGCGGCGGTCGCTACCGTTGTGCATAGCGTAGGCTCGCAGCATGGTAGCACGCCGGGTGCTCCGAACTTCGCAAGCATCTTCCACGCTCTACCGACGAATACGTAATTCAGTGTGACTTATAGAAAGAGAGTAATATGAATGATATCTACGGATTTTAATGACTGTTTTCAAAGCGCTCGTTCCGACGTATCGATAAGACAGTTTATGCGAGCGAAAGTGACAATCCCGTGGTACAGAGACGATTTCAGCGCGAGACGGAAACGATTTCGTTCGACCACGCGATCCGCGTTTCTTAATTAGAGCGACCGTTGCTTGGGCCAACCGCTGCGTAACTAATTACAGAGCCTGATTTCATAGATTCTCGGAATATTTTTGATACGTTCGAATCAGATCGGCACGACTACGAGCCCGATCGAACGCTGCTCCCAAATATTCGCGGCCACGTCGAGCGGCTTCGAAGCGAAGAGAAGAAGGGAAGGGAGTCGTCGAAGTTCTCTGCCGATTTCGGGCCGCGGGGCGTGGCTACGACCTTCGCGGGCCTCGTTCTTTGACCGACCTGTACGATGGTCGATGGTTTGTAAAATCATTCTGTTGCATAGCGATAGTTAGTCGGGGATACAATTTCGCGAGATCTGTTTCTGTGCTGGCCTTAAATCGATCTCGAACGAGGATTGTTCGACTTCTCCACGCGCCACGATGTTCATCAAACTTTTTCGATAATTAAGACGGTTTCCCTCGTGAGATTGCACGCGTTGCGACACCTGTCATTTAATCAAAATGTTATCGTAATACTAGTACAGTAAGGGAATGACGAGTGCGACGAAGGCGGAAGGGATAAAACGAGCGGGCGAGAGCGCGTTTTAATTAAAACACATCGACTGATTATCGTTAAGGATGGATCGCTGGAACGAAGATTAGCGACGATTTTTATTGTCCGAACTAGGAGATAGATTCTATTTATCATTAGACGCGCTTGTTTACGCGAACCAATTGCTAATTTTCGTTTGGCCGTCCATTCCGTCACATCGCGCGAGATTTCAACCACTTTCTCTTCCGTTGTTTCATGAGCAATGCGATCTTTAGAATCTCCGTGGGTCGCGCGACCGAGTACTCACGGTTTCGATACGATTAATCAAGTTAGGATGCACGAAAAAATAAAATAAAAGGGACAGATATTTCTATAGATATACTCTCTGTGCGGCAATAAAGTATCGGGATACGTCGAGCCTCCCATTCGGTAATAACTATTTTACGCGACACCTATTTCGAGACGCGCTGTACATTAACGGAGAACAAAAAGGAACGCAGTAACAATACGACGTCGAGAGACACAAGCTGTCGATAGTATACGAGAGAAATCAAGTTGTTCTTATTTACGCGTCGATGGTAATCACGATACTATATTGCGAGGATCTTCTCTTAGTATACGGGAAACGATGAAAAAAAAAAGAAGATGAAGAAAGAAAAGAGCGAAAGGAAAATGGGAATCACTAGCGTGTACATATACAGGACCACGGGTTCGTTAATTTTACAATGCGAGAAACGCGCGGTAAACGAGAACCGTATGATTTTAAATGGTGAATGATAGTGAATATAGTCGAGCGCGTGTCTCGTTGCGCACCTGACGGACCGCGACCGATGGTCGTTGATCGCGGCTCCGTGCGCCGTCGTTCTGGGCGCACGATCAGGAAGTGTATAGTGTTTTTAAGCTCGCCGGGATAAAGAAGCAGAAAAAAAAAATGAGGGAAAAAACCAACAAAAAATGAAAGGCGAGCCAGCAACTCTCCCTCTCAGCCACCTTGTTACGAGCCAAGCCAGTTGAACAATGATATCTGATTTTTATCAGCCGGGGATATGCAGTAATAGCACAAGTGAAACCGTTTCTAAGTACATTTGTTATACACGCATATTGTTATCATTGCCACGTAAAAGCAATTATTAACTCCATAGCCTGGGCCATTGTTAGTTGAACGAGAGAGCTAGAGACTGTTTCTTGAAGTTGGGTTGCACCCACACCCCGTCCCGTTTCCAGCAATCCACACCCCCCACCCCCATCCCTCCACCCAGATTCCAGATGCCACCCCGCGATACAATTAACCCTCCGACTGACCGAGTAATTTGCGCGATACACAATGCTATCTCGATTACAGCGCTACACTTTCCTTTCTCCCGTTGCACGCGCGCGAGCTCCTCGGGCCTGTGCTTTCGGCGGGTCGAATTTAAGGAGCTTACACCCACTCGTTTCTTTTTCCGTGAGCCGGTAACGTTGCTGGATGAGGAGAGAGGCTTCTTCTATAGTTTGTGACGCAGTGCTTAATGCGAGAAAGTTATGTTTTATTGGTTATCTGATTTATAATTTGTTCCTTCGGATACACCATACGTTCGTGCAACCCTACATCAAGGAAGATACGAAGAGAAAGAGATTATCGTAATAACTGCCGATTAACTCGGTAACAATGGCAACGCCCAAATACATACGAAGTCTGTAATCGAAATGCTTTATATTTTTACACCGAACAAAGCAGTATATTAACGTACAATAAACAATAAAAGAACATGTCCTTCCATACGCAACCTCAAGATGACAAATGTTGAAACTTTTATTTTTACAACAGCCCACTAACACTTCCGATATTCTGAGCTATATTCGAGCGTACTCGTGATAGTTGAGACTATTTAAGTAGGATATTCAAACGAAGTCGGCTAGGATTCATTTTAATCGACCGCCCCCTCCCCGCAAGACAGACAGACTTCTGATCGACGTGCCGTCTAATTGTAATTAATTACGACAGTCTATCGCTAGTGATGTAATCGTAATTTTATTACGTCGAGGTCTCGCGACCGTTTATGTGATCTTATCGCGCCCATGCTTTCGATCGAATTCTGCTATCGTTCGTTTCGCGAGTCACGAGAATAGAAGATTGAATTCCGACCCTTTCGGTGCCGACATCGAGTAGTGTGCGGCGAACGCCCCACGGGCGTTCGGAGAGAACTATTAAGGATCTATGGTCAACGAGACCCGCACGCGGGCTACGACGAGCATTGAAAGGGTTTACTGAAATTGCCAAAGATGGCGACAAAAGAAAGGCCCGTGTATAAAGCGTCACAAGATGGTCTGTCCGGATTAGTAATGTTAACTGTGCTCCATCTATCGTACGATACTTTCGTTCCACCGTTAACCTAACTTACGTAACGCACCTATCGAAGAATTCACGTGAATTTCCGATGAGAATCAAAAGTAGAGAGACCGATCGGTATATACCAAAAAGAAACACAAGTCCCAAATACTGATCCGTTAAATTCTTAAGGGAAATCTGTACATATGTATCTAAAATAGCTATACACGTGTATATACGTACACATACAAACATAAGCGTGAAACACACAAGCACACGTACATATTCTATGTAACATGAGAAGGTTTTCAATGTGCTCTTAGTACCAAACGATACGATCATTGAATATTTCTGTCTCTGCTCACCCTTCTTTTGGCATCCACCGCCGTTAGAAGTTTAGATGGAAGGAAGCTCGGCACTGGACGTCATCGTAAGCTCGCGCGATCGGTTCTGCAACGGTATTCATTCGCTTCTACTCCCCCGGAAACATTGTGTTCGCGTGCAGCACTTTCACAATTCGTAAATGCACTTTGTCAACGCGTTTCGTTCGCACGACACGCTTTATCGCGACCACGCCGACGATTTCGAATGATCAGACGAATTTTAACGGACGCCGCTCGAGTTCGAACCTGACGGATACGAAAGCGCGCGGGTTCCCAACTGCGTGTTCTAGAAGGCATCACTTTCAACGAGCGTTACGCAGAGCCGACCGTGCGTTTGAGCTTTTAATGGGAACAGCACGTATGACAACCTTCGACGTAATGCCATCGACAGCCAATTAGAAAAGCGCACAATTTGCATTCCGGGGATCTTCGGCCGCTCTAGCGAGATGTTAGGAAGGCTTGGCTGATTGGTTGCCGGTGACGGTTACTCAAAGCAACAATCTCCGAGCGGGGGTCATCGACGAAAAGTGGGTTTAACAAATATTTCGTTTATAGTATCGAATAAGATTTTGAAAATACGCCGGGGGGGGAGAATACGAACGATGTTCAAAGAATGCCGATTTTCTTAAATCACGAACGTACGTAATACCTCAGAGCCGTTACGATGTAATGATACGTAAAATAACGAAACGATTTGTGATTCGCGATCTATCGTAGATTATTACCGAGATTACTGGTAATTTCGTACGACAAATAATGAACTATATACGAACGCAAGCATTTATGTACGTCGACGAGACACTTTCGAAACACGACAGCCACAAAAGGGATGTTCGTTTTGCTCTGCACCACTTCCACCGTTAAGACACTTTCGATAGGTATCGAGATCCGATTCACGCGCACCGGTGGTTCCGTTCGATAAATTGTCGCGTACCGTCGATCATCGATCTCTATCTTCTTCGTAAGGTAAAGGACTTTTGTATTATGAGTTTAGAATAAAACGTTTCTAATGTTACACTTAAGGAGACCATCGAGAAACATTAAGAGATCAGAGGATTTACGTTTTTAAGGCACCTCGAGTAAGTGGTAAGAGGAGGACCGTACTTACCTGTACGTGAAAGTATACGTATCCGACAAGGGAACTCTAAATCTTTCGATATATCGCGCGAGTACGAAGGAGCTTTCTTCGAGGGCGTAGACTGTTTCGCAGCGTTTTCAAATTATCGTATTTTCGGGCTGTTTAGCGCAACTAGTAAGTGCCGCGAGAATCAAAATTTCAAGGGGCGTATTTGTGATCTCTCGCGACAAAGAAACAGGGGGCGTCGAGGATGACGGTGGTCCGCTCGAAATCGAGGTCGAGGAAGGTTCCTTCGTCGACAGTCGGCTCGCATAAATAAAGGTTTTTAATAATTCACGTTTTATCGCAATTTCCATCGAAGTCATTTTATGCGAAGACAGTCTTTCTCGTCTGGGGGTTAACGTTACTTATTTTACGCGCATCGAATATTAGGACTGTGTTCGTATCATATGACAGTTGTTAGCGTTTCTCGGTCGCTAGAAGTGGGGGAAATAATCATAAAGATGAAATTTTTCGCAAAAGAGAGAGAGAGAAAGAGAGAGAGAGAGAGAGAGAGAGAGAGAGAGAGAGAGAGAGAGAGTGCAGATGTACACGCTTACTGGGAAACATGTATATGTATTTCAAGACGTCTTTATGCAAAATTGATGAATGTTTTACGTGTACTAAAATGTTCCCTTTTAATCCTATTAAGACTTGCAAAATATAAGTATTATACTTTACTTGTATATATACATATGTGATAAAAAATATATATATATATACACCTGGTTTTCCATGTCATGTTTATATTATGTCCTTGCAATTTCTTAGTACGAACTCGTTAAGGATCTTGTAGATAGTAAAAAGAACACTAACGGTGTTTACCGAAGCGTGACTAATTTATTCTTTATTTATTAAAATTATCAATTAAAGTACAAACATCTTTCCAGGAATGTCCAGTCTTACGTGGTCTTATTACTAACTTGCGACGCATCACTGTACATGTATGTATAACTGATATATCTAATTTTACGCAATACAAATTAAAGTCACTGCAGTGCGCATTTTGATATTGGCACCAGCCTTGCAAACGTTCTTACAGCTTGTGCATAATTAATTCGAGTAACACCCAATGTTACACATTTCTCTATCCCACTTTCAATTAATAGTATAACATGTATATATGTAAACGATATTTTTTTAAATTATATATTCTTGAGTACAAATTAGATTTACAAATTAAAAGTAAATATACATATATTAATAGAAAAGTACATTCTAAGCCAAAAGTCGATACAATTTATACTGTGTATGCATATCCTTTGTAAATTATCGCTTAAAATTATATTGAATCATTAAGATCGTAGAAAAAAAGGTATAATTTAATCTTCACGTTTCTCGGAATTGAATTTATGGATAAAGAGCAAGTTCAATGGGTGCAGATATTGCTCGTCATCTTGTAAAAAAAGGTTGATACGGTGTTTTAAGTGTCGTTCGACTGTAACACATTTAATTCAGAAGCAGTGCTGATACTGGGTAAAGTACTATCGCTCCAATCAGGGTGGGGATAATTCCTTGGCGGACTGGGCACGTTAACAGGCATTCTACTTTGAAGTCTGATATCGTGGAACATGTTCTGGAACTGCTCCGTTATGGCAGAACTTATAGGAATGTTGGCCGAGTTGTTTTTTAAAATGTTCGAGCTAGCTACGGTCGCGCTGGGTCTTTTCTCGAGACTCTGCTTTCTATACAATTCTGAAGATTTTAGAGCTTTGGGTGGATCTTTTACATATCCTTCTTTCTCGTGAATCTCTTCAGGAGACAATCTTAACGGCTCCGATGATGACAATTTAGTAACACTCTTAGAATTACGTAAATTATCGTTTTTTTTGTTATTGAATGTCGTCGAGCTTTCTTGACCCTTGTTAACTGGAAGCAAAACTTTATGTGTCTACGTTTCTTACAAAAGTTAGAAGATGTAGATATCGAGTATGGTTACCTGACTGGCTAATTTCCGTGTATCCGAGATCTTTGTACGATGGCATAAAGGTGTGCGAAGATTCTCCGCCGGGTAAACTAATGAACTCTAAGTTAACGGAATCTTTAGTTTGAGACTCTTTAACATTCTTCGTTTGTTTTTTCCCCGCATTCTCGATGTGGCTTTCCGAGAAAGACAGCAGCTTGTTCGGCTTGTGTAGAAACCTTTGCACATCCCGGCCCTTGGGTTGATCGTGATCCACGGTAGACAAAGAAACGTCTGATATGTCGTGCCAAGAAGTAGGTACATTAGATTCGCGGGAAGACGTGGAAGTCGGCGATGAACACGCAAGACCTCCATGAACCAATGAAATTTGGTGATTGGAACTCTCTTCGTGAACGTACATATTCAAGCTGCTCAACTGAGCTGCAATTTGGCTTTGCAACTCCCTATCATGAGAAACAAGAAGATAATTCGTGTAAAATGCTATTAAAATACAATTTTAGTTCGCTTAATCGTAGTTAAACTAACTTGATCGCATTCCGAAGTTCGATCAATAACGTATCCTTATACGAACATAAAACAGAGAGTTTGTCTGTCTCTAGAGTCAGATACTGCACCTCCAAGTGCCTTTGCCTCGCGAACTCTGTTTGGTCAGATAGTCTTATCCTCAAATCTGTTATAACTTTTTGAGAAAATTCATGGCCCTTAATCTCCTCTCTCAATTCAGTCACCGTTTTCTCTCGAGCCTGAGCCGTTTCTATCGCTTCCTCCAATTCATGTTTCAACGTTTTCACGGTCGTTTCTAAATCCAACTGCCTTTCTCGAGCTTCGTTTAACAATAAGACTTGCTTATGAATTTGTCTAGTTTAAAATAAAAAGCATGTAAACAGCGTATGGCATCTACTTAAGATTAGTTTCTTGTCGAATACATACCGCTGCAAGGAATCTCGTTCCTCGCGTAGCGTTTCACACATTGTATTCATTTTTTTACTTGTTTCTTCCAACTGAATCGTACTTGCTTCTAATTTCGCACGAAGCGCCATAGCTTCCAGATCCTACCAGAAATAGTATCTTTTTGATATGCACTCTTTCTTTGTAATTTCCATCAAACATACCACAAAATGTGATTTCCCAGGTTCTGCCAGTATCCTGTGTAACACTTGCTCCATATCAGTAAGAATTTTACTAGCCTTGTCGTCTTTCACTAAGTGTTCCAATTCTTTCATGAGAAAGCCTAACATGCGAACTGGATTAAATGCACCGAATCTATCATCGGAGCAACCGAATATCCCACCATATTGCACACCCTTATCGTGAACTATGATAGATTCGACACTGCTAGGTAGCGACGTAGTTGAAGGATTTGTAGTACGCGGCGTGATTTTCATGTGCTCTTCTATTCTCTTTTGCGAAGCTGATTGTTTCACAGGGATCTCATCCAAATGCTTATGCTGAAGCCAAGCAAAGAAGAAAAACAATATCTCTCGTTTGACTTGTTGCAAATTTTATACGATTCTAATAGAAAGAATGCGCACTCACGTTGACTTCATGTTTTTGATGAGCCAGAGGCTGTTTCTTCGTTTCTCTAGTCTCAATTACGTGTTTCGTTGATTTCGTAGCTGGAGGTCGTCCCGTCAAGTGCTGCAGACCTTGTTTCATAGTTGTTCGATTCTGATCCATTAAAACCCGACTCCAGTTCTGATGAGAATCGCCGCTGCTACCCGGCCTTCTTTTCTCTTCCACTCCCTTGTGACTACTGGGGCTGCTGCTAACCATCGTCGACGTACGCTTTCGCCCTTTGGTTTTCACAGTAACTTCTACCAGAGTGTTACAATTGTCAAATAAATCAAGCCCTTCTGAGGGTGCTTCAGGAGTGGGCTGTAAACATATTGCAGGATTAACAATCACGCCAGATTCTTAAATATTTATAAAACTTCCGAATTATAAATTACCAAATGCTGTTTGTTCTCCACGGTATTTTTATTATTCCTTGAGCAGACGGCTTTACACGCATTTGCTTTATAGCTCATTATGCTGAAACGAAGAACGGCATCTCTTTTATTGTTACAAAGGTGTCTCGATATATTGACCGATTTCTAACCAGTAACATTACGATCCATCTAACCTGATGCTGCGTTTCATTCACGTTCATCGTACGTCAGGAAACTTACCCTAACGTGCAGTGTTTGCCAGCGTATTCATCCTGGCGGTTAAAATGTATATACCATCCTGTAGGTTTGAAGAATTTAGAATGATCATTTTATCGAAGTAGTGCGCTGAAAAATGTAAGCTCGTAAACAGAATGGAGAAATATACACGCATATAACGTGATCCATTAAGTTCTACGATCGTTTACGACATAATTCAGCAAGTATTGCATACATTCTACGCGTGAAGTAAACGGTAAATTTAAATTATCAATTTTGCTTTACTTTCGCTTATGCCGCATAAAAGTAGGCGGAACTGTATAGACGCGCGTCTGGAAACAAATCCAAGACTTCCCACTTCCGCATTACAATTCAAACATATCGGTAATGCTTTTCTCTTTTCTTCTCTAATTTTCGTGCATCTAACTTTTGCAGTAAAATTTTCATTTCTAAGTATATAAAAGGAAACATCAATACAATATGTTAAAAGTATAACAAATTCAATTTCTTTATTTTTTACACACACGCACACATATATATATATATACACACATACACATTACTTATTACGTTTCATTAGCATATCGAAAAGTTCACTTCTATGCGCCCCTAAAATCTCGAAAAATTGACCAAAAAATAGTTTAGCAGATTCTTCTATATGTGCTTTTCTTCTGCAAACGGCGTTCAGCTTGTCCGTCGTTTCTTCTAATTCGGCTGTAAGTTCCTGCCTGTTTGGCATCGAATCCTGAATTTCCTTAATATCGTTTTGCAAAGCTTTTATTTGTTTTCGTAATTTCTCCTCCTCGTTCTTAGCATCGTTCCTAATTTTAGTCATCAGACTTTTCTCTTCTTTAATCTTATTAGCGACGTCGCTTCTCTCGTATTCGAGAACTTTCTTTTTCTCTTGCAGATTCTCGAATTCGTTAGAATTCAATTCCACCGAACGTTCTTTCCCGACAAGCTGCTTCTTCAATAGATCTTTCAGATCGTTCATTAAGCCTGCTTTAACATTCAGTACCTCCATGATCTGAGGATGCAATATACCTTGCTCTGGCATCTTTAATTCTTCTAGATCTACATCTGTGTCACCGCTGAGGTGCATGAATATTTCTTTATTGTACGTTAGAACCTTCTTGGTCAGATTGTTATTAATAGACGCCAATTTGATGTCCATCGTGTATAAATGTTTTTGTAAATCTTGAACGTATTCAGTGAATTGATCCATATAATTCTGAATCTCGCTACATTTCTCCACTATTTTGTCCCTTTCCGCTTTAGACATTGGCTGCCGTTTAATAACCGAAAGCAACTCGTGGTGCTGTGCATTCTGCAAACGGATTTGTTCGCGAAACGCATCGCGTTTCGAATTTATTTGATCAGTATCGAAATTAATTGTCTTTATATACTCCTCTTTGGCGCTGATATCGCTTAGTTGCTCGGCCTCGTCCTTTTGCAAGGACAACAGTACTGTCTGCAGCTGTTTCACCTCCTCGTCCACTCTATTCGCATTTTCTTCGGCCGCTTGCAGCTTAGCCATTTCTTCCTCCAATTCAAAGCGCACGGTGTTCAAATCCTCCTCGCTAACTCCTTGCTGATCTTCGATCTCACGCAAGTACTTCTCAATCATCAATTCTTCCTCCTCAAGCTTCACATCATTCCAAGCATTATAAAAATCAAGCATCGAAAAGAAAGCATGCCGGTTGTTATCGGCTCCCTTTTCATCGCCCACAAAGGGCAAGTTATCCAGACTGTATTTCTCGAAAGCTATTTTCCTTACTTCGCAAATCTCTACCAACCAGCAAAGCCAGGCCAGAACATTGAGCCAAGAGTGCATGGCATTAGCAGTTTTTAACCAAGATTTAGTAATGACGCCAGGATAGTGAAGTTTCTTCGCAATCTTTGGCAACTCTTCCACGTAATTAGTCATTGTAAGGGCTTGCTTAATGTCCAGCAGTTTTACTAAGTGAGCAGAGACCTCTACAAACATCTTCAAAGTAAGCGGTTTCAAGCTACCGTTGCTATTAAGCATAAAAGAAATCTGATTTGTGGAAAAGTAAGTATCGATCTTATTAAGCATGTAAGCTTGATACATCTTGTCTGTCAACGGTCTCGTATCTTTTCTAGGACCTTTAGCTCCGAGGCTACTAGCGCGATCAGCCGATACAGATCTGGGCCCTGTTGGAAGTGCTGAGTGATTTCTGTTCGAACTTCCAACTGTAAGAAGGTTGGAATGTTTGCTGGCATTGCTGAGAGGTGTCTTAGGAGTTGTTGGTACATGACGAAGCGGGGTCTTGCCTGCAACAGTAACGATCATATTAGACTTCCTTGCAGTTAAGCGTTAAATCACTTCAGTATCGTAGTACACTGATTGAGAAAGCATAGGTGCATATAATTCTGTTAATGTACATATATTACGAATAGAAACAACGATATTTCACCTGTTGCTTTTAAACTGGACCCTCTATTACTCGCTCTGTCACTCGAGGAGGCTCGAAGACGAGGTCTAGGTATGTGAGAGCTGTCGACCGTGGGAATCGAAAGCTTCGACTTTAGCGTTTGAGTTTTCCTTGAATCTGTCCGCGTCAAGCTCTTATCTGCCCTCTCAAACATAGATATTCTTACAGGATTCGTGGATGACCTGCGTCCCGTAGAACTGCTTTGCTTTCTCGTTCCAGCGAAGTCCATCTGACCCGTTCAATAGTTATTTGAAATTCGAATTCTATAAGAATATTTAAAACTTCAACGTACGAAAGTTCTTCGACGTCCTTACCTTCTTCTGCCTTCTTCCAAATATTTTCAAACATTTTGAATTTCGTCGTTACCCATAGACGCGTAAGACGTAAGGTGGTTAACACGAACGGTACATGCGATACGACTTTACATGTTGTCGCTTATTCGAAACCCATCTGCACATCTTACGTCATCTTGAGTTTCTATATCAGAGTTGCCACTCGAGTGCGTTTTATTTTCAGGTTTACACGTGCGGTGGATAAAGCAAAACATTGGGATCTTGTTTAAATGGTTGAGCGCACGAAATCGGCATGTAAAATGTGCAGGTTTAGTCGAGTGTCATTGAATTGTAAATGCAGAACTTTACAATGGGCTATGAATCTTGGAAAGCGATAACATTAATGTCGTAACACCACTTAATAAATGATATTTAACTCGCTGTGCAATAGGCTCTGCATTCTTCCGTTCTGTTCTTAGTATGAATTGTATTATGCAGCGAATAAGATCGATGTAGTGTCTCGTTACAAGCTCCTCTAACAAAATTTTACACCGTAGTGGCGATAGAATTGCGTTGACGATAACAGCGTGGCAATAGGTATTAACCTACGATTATGCTGCGAACGCTATGCAGCTCTATTTGTAGAGACCAAATGCGGAAGGTAATTCACTTACCACAAGGATACTGCACAGCAGTCGCAGAGTCCTTGAAAGATGACAATACCGATTTGAGTCGCTATCTCAAATTTGAAAGCAAGATTTTAAAAGTTATAAACGAAGGCAATCTGATGGAATTAAAGAGGTGAGTATAGCCGGCGATGTTAATGCTTTCAGGGGGAAATCGATGTTCAGTTATAAGCAGTTAATATTCTCATGTAGATACACTTTCCCCATGCATGCTGCAGCATTGATATCGCAGCGTGAGGCGAAAGGACCTTACAATTCCATACAGCACTTGTTTTCATACAATGACTTGGAGCCTCATGTCATAAAAAGAATTTGTTCTTTAATTATTCAGGAGGAAACAAGGGCAAAAGGATATAAATACAGAGTAACGCCAGTCATGGAGGCGAAGGTATGCGAACATTGGTGCAAGTTGCTTCAATATTTCCTGAGAGTTGTGTTAATAGAATTATATAACTTTGTAAATCGCTGCAGGTACCAGAAACAATATTAGGGTTACACGTAGGACCTACAGTGGTGAGTTGGGCATTAATAGATAAGAACTTTCAAGTAGTAGAATGGAATTATACAACTTGGTCCGGAGACATGCCTGGAAGTATATCTTACAATTTAATCAAATTGGTGAGTATTATGATATTCAGCGTTCGGAAATATAACTTAAACGTCATGTTCGACTGTTGCTTTTAACGTAGATACCTACCATAGTCGAAAGGATACCTGTGTCTACCGTTTATGTAATGGAAGAGCCCATGCGTCCAAAGAAAATGCCACGAAATATTATGTACAATATGCAGCTTCAACAACAGTTAATGATCACTATTATGACTTGCGTTGCTCTAAGAAAAGGTATGCTAATATAATACTATTAGGGGTGGGTTCAAAGCTAATTTTTAAATTCTCGAAACTCGAATCTGAAACGTAAGATTTATTAATACCATGGCGGGTTTATTAGAATTACAGCCCATTACTTTCATAAAATGTAATTCTTTAGGGAAAAGTGATTTACCAGCGCCCAAGCACAATGTATACATATTACACACTCAGACGACAGCACGTTTGTTTAACCTTCTAATTCGTTCTGAAGTAATATCTACAGAGTATGCTATGGAAACGATAGATAGAAATATTATTAAGACAAGCACATCGGAAGATATGCAAGTGCATTTAAACGACGAAACAAAACATCTGTACACACAAGCGAACTGTGATGAACAAGAACAGATGAGCTGGTCTTTGTTAAAGGCTTTAACGTTTTTACGCTTAGCTTTGCTAAGAAGTAATTCTAAGAAAAGGAATAAATCAGGTAGTTGATCATGAGGATTAGTCTTACACGTATGTTAATAGTAAGAGTATGTAAAAAGAAGAGCGTCGACGATGGAATGCTAAGGAGTGCTGTATCCTGCGATTCTGAAATTAAATGATGTAAATATCGACGGAAAAATAAAACGGAAGTTGTTACGTTTAATGAGGAATTGTTTGCAATGAACGATTACTTCGTTATGAGAAACAACTCGTGGAAACCCCATTTTTCGTGTTCCTCGGTCACAGTCGTTCGCTGTGAAACGCAACAGCGGAGTCTGCCAGGATGAGAAGGAATAACTGCGCGTGTACAGGTCCATTCATTTATTATATATTAATTTTCATTATACTATCTATTCATAGTACACTGTACGTCTAATGTTTCTCGCTTCTCGAATACGAACTCGTCTATGGTAAATAAACAGACAAGTAACGTTTCGTCACAATGGTAAGCGGCATATATTTGTCTCTCGCCATCGCAACTGTACCATTGCGTGCGATTTGAGTAAGTATACGAGAGCAAGACGTCCGAGTAGTGGCTGTTCCGTGAATATAGTCAACAAATTTGTACGGCCAACTAAAGGTACAGGTTCGACAAATATTTCCGTGCCGAAACTTGCAATTTGTCGAATCGGATATGGTTCTCAACGAAATGAATAGTAACGCCGCTACTTAATCCGGCAGTGATGCTGTATAAGAAGCACGTGGCTACGTATCACCGTCTAAATCGAGCACGAGTAAGCACGCCACAAAATTTTTCACTGTATGCATCTGAAATCTCCTTTCAGTACAATCACATTGAATTCCATCGAGAGAGCACTTCCACGCGACAACAATTTCGAAATGATGAAACAGAGACAGACCGACCATCCATCGATTTAACGCAGGAACGAAGGATTTAATCACGCCTTGGGATACACATCGAAAAGAATTGCGCGTGCCTATGGCTCGTGTGTTTCACACTTGCTCCTCAGTGAACGAAAGTCTTCTAAACACGAAAGAATTAGCAAAATAGCCGATCAAGCCTCTGTACTTCTCCGTGTCTGTACTTTTATGCAACAGTTTTATATACCGATTCTTCTAATCGCGCACAGAAAGAGCTTCCTATTCAAATTGCCTAGTTAATCGTACTACATTTGCAAACGATGCTCGTTCACGCAGGCTTTCGATCGCATATAATCCCGTATAATTATCTATTAATCGAACAACAAAAGTTCATTAACCAGCACACCTTGCTTTCGTTTTGTCGCCTTCAGTGCCAATGGACTACAGATCACTAAACTGTCGTCGGCGCGACAGTGTACGCTATACAATAAACTATGTGATTGCACGCGCCTCCCTCTTATACGTTCCATCGCAATCGCATCGCTGCCAGGTTAACGCAATTTATGATTATTAAAGTAATACCCGATCAGACCAGCTGGAAACGAGTCTCGACATATATGTTAATATATCGACATATCTAATATATAATTCTGTGTATATATATAATATATCTATATGTATATATACGTATGTGCACGTCTGGTTTTGCGCTACAACACATTGTGAAACGAAAGAACGTTAAGTACGTTACAATTGTAATTACTATTCCCGTTTGCTTGTTTCCTTCTTTCTTTGTAGTTCACAACACGTTTGTTTTTTTTTTCATCTTGTTTTAACTCGAGAGAGAGAGACATTCTTACGCAAGCGTATACGTGTATAAAATCTATCCAGCTTAAAACGTACAATACATCTCTCGTGGACCGCGCACCGAGGCGATATCACCAGCTCGCTCGGATGCGCAAAACGGATGCGGCTTGAGCATCAACAAATACAACGGGGGGACAGAATTCTGAACGATCTCGATATTGTTCTTGTCTTGCTCGATAGACACGTAAAATAGTCGAATACTATTATAACAATAAACGATTCGGCATTGAACTATACAGGCTATTGCAGAGTGTAGCACCACCCACCGAAACAAGATGATTCTTCAACCAACAAAAGGGGTGGAGAATGAATTTTTCTTTATGCGAATCCATTGTTTTCAGGAAAATCGATTCTGAAATCACGCTTTCGAAATTGGTTCTCACAGAAACGAAGCCTCGCACAGAAATCTTTAACCCACATTTTGGTCCCGTCTTTGGATCAAGTGTCACCTTCTTTCGAGGGTCACGCTGTACAATACGGGATATATCCTGTGAATCGTTGAAATTATAAACTTCCTCCATCGCTCTAGCCGCAGAGTTGATTCTGCTCGACTTGCAATTCCTCTCGCGGGACGCGCCAACCGCTCAAATAACACGCTACGCAGCAAAAGAACGAATTACGATTCTGAGCAGGGAGATTTTTTCGTAACGCCCAACGTGTTGGTAAATACTCGAAGCCGCGCGGAATGATTTCGTCATTCTAACATCTCGTTGACAGGCATACCCTCGCGATCTCTTGGACTCGATACCCCGATAGTGTGACGACAATCCAGCGGATTTCTTTCTCACAGCGAATCATACCTCGTTTCTTTGCTCGTAGACATTCATCTCCTGCAAATACACGCGGTGCAATTCCGTTAGCAAAGACGGCCGACGATGAACCTCGGACGCCGGGGTGTCACGCGTGCATTCCTTTTACAAGTTCGACTCGCCGGCGACGGACGAACGGTATTGTTTGTACGCGTTTAAATAAAAGCTACGTATCTAAGCCAGTCTTCATCCTGCTCTGCCGACCTCTGTTTCAGACGATGACCCTCTCCTCGGTGGCCTCGCGGCGAATGTATCCTTCTCAGTTTCGTTCCAGGGAGAAACGAAGCTCGCCTTCGTGGACCATCGCGGATTCAACTTTGCCCAAGACTCACGGTGCGCGCAGGAATATTGTATATCCGTTAAACATTCATTAGACGAGTGGAACGTTGTTCCCACTCGGTTTCGCTCGGGATCGAGAGATCTAACAGGTCGCTAACGAAGAACAGGAAATACTTTGGCTCGCTTGTTCTAGTTTCAATATGAAATATCGTTAATTCCCCTGGCCTGCATGCGACACGCTTCCCGCAAGCACGTCGCGTTACATCATCGCTGTCAGATTAAGCAGAAATGAAAGCACAGTGACCGAGCGGCCCCAGGCATCGATCGTCGCCGCGTGCCCGTCAACCGATGGATCGCGACGTTCCCGGTTCACGGCGGCACGAGCACGGCAATTAAGCGGCGAACGGATAAATAGACGCGTGACACAGGTTGCATATCGTGTTGTAGACTTTCATACGACGACACCGGACGATTGTCGATACGCAATCGAGCTGAATGCGCTCGTATTGCTTTGCTTTAACGCGTCGGAAGGTCGGGAAGATCCTCGCCCTCGGGATCCGCCTCTCGCGGCGCATTTCCCATCCAGCGATGTACCTTTAGGCTGTGCACTCGATGCAAAGCGGTCGCAGAAAACCGGGGCGAGAGACTCTGCTCGCTCGGGATCGTTATCCCCGCGCTGTAGTCAGGTAAAGATAGATACGAGCAGCAAAGTCTCTCCACCCGGACTATAACTACGCGAACGGTGTCGAGGGCGAGATTATCGTTGCCCGATTATGGGGACAGTCGAAATGGTACAGAATTCACGTTCTTACTTATTACTTTACGCGCACGGTCGTGCGCTTTGATACACTTAGAGGTCGCCTAGCACGTGGCGCGCTATCTCTTAGTTCCACGGTTAGAAACAACCAGAGAAATGGGGAGGAGTCTGTGGGGGAGAGTTTGAGTGAGAAGCGCGAGGAAAATAGTCGCAAGCTTCATTCTGCTCTTTCGAAAGATATTGGTCCGATGCTGAGAGACTGTTACACTTAGACAGGCGTATAACAGCGCGGGCATTCGTGGAACGGACGCCGATATTATTCGATACAGACGGAAAACAGAAATCATTGTACGAGGGGACACGATGGGTTTCGACGGTGTACTTCAATGCATTGCCTGCGAGCATTCATTTTTGAAAATCTTCTCCAAGCGTGGGCGATATCGCAACTGCGACGATAAGAACCCTGACCAGGCTCCTCTCTGTCCTCTCGAATAACTAGCAGAGAATTTAGAAATTTACAACGATTAACACTCCAGAAGCATCTAATAATCTGATCAGCCGCGCAACCCATCGGTCTGACTCGATACACACTTGGTTCACTCGGCCAGAAGCGCTCGTCGCTTGTGGACTAGATTGGCAAAGGGCCGAGTCGATGGTCACCGATCGTGTGCGTTTCAAGCAACCTGGCAGTCTCCAAACGCACACGAGACCGCCTTCTCGGTTCGGCAGCGAACGAGGAAAGGAAACCCTCCTTTTTTTTTTTGGCGAGGATCGTAAGCGTACTGCGCGTTACAATGAGACTCACTTTCGTGGGTCTCTATAGCTTCGATTCACCGCGCGAGATTACTTTCAATGACGACGACGACAATGACACGAAAACGTACAACCGTTCAGACGAGAATCCTGACGACAGCTCGCCATGCGAATGAAGTAATAAATTATACAGTGGCTCGGTCGTCACACACAACACACACACACACTTATGCGCACACACATGAAGGGCGACACGCAACACGTAGGAGAGAATCGCACATTGGCTGAGAGAGATACACACAGTAACTTGAATCGGGTCGACTCTCTACTTTAAAGCGTTTACATTTAATTCATCGAATGTTGGCTCCGCGCAGATAAATACTCCGTTCGTCTAAATATAATTTCCAATTCGCTGCGCGAGAAATAGACTTTCGCTATACATTTACGCTTATATGTAATACATGTACGTCGCCGTACATCATTCCTCCCCTAATTGCCCAGATTCTCCTCCGTGCCCGACGATAAACTATCTAGTACACGCCCGCCGATCGGAGCTTTCTTATCCACCCTCCACGATCGCCAGAAGTACGATCAGTGTATCTCGGGGAGGGGCTCGTTCGTCCCGCGGTATTCCAGGTTCTCCGTTCTCGGTTTTGGAAGCCGTCGTGATAACAGGCATATTCATTGCACGCGATAAGACATACTCGAAGGGAATGAAAGGGGGCTCTGCTGAAAATAATATCACAGCCTGGAGATACGTCGGAAGACTAAGGAACCACGGCTAACAAAGACTCGCCGAATCGAGCGAGCGATTAAAGGAAAGAGAGAGAGAGAGAGAGAGAGAGAGTAGAACAAAAGAGTGAGGAAACATGGCACAATTTCGTTAACATATATTACTCACTGCATCCTTCCAGCGGATGACTGCAACACAGGCGTTTGAACAGCGTACTCGGTACACGCGCGAAGAACATAAATCAACGAGAACGAACTTGTTACGCGCCGACGACGACGGCAACGAGAAAGAGAAAAGACGGGCAACGGGACTAGGTGTCGGCTCGGCCGCAAGAACCCTGTCGCTGCTTCGCTCCGTTCTCGTGCCACCAGTCTCCTCCTCCCCGCGATTGTGATATTATTTCGGAAGCTTATCGCTTATATAATTGAGTGTTCAGTCGCACGGTTAAATACATAGTTCTCGTAGTAATAAAAATTACATCTGATCGGTCTTGCGATCGTCGGGAAAGGAGCACGACGAGCCGCGCGGCCGTATAAAGTGACTAGCATACGCACCTGTTCGCACAGCGTTCGAAATTAGTTTCAAACCAGTGTTCATATTCGCTTTCGCGTCGGTTCTCCTCTCTTTCTATCACGATGCTAGACGTATATCATACATGTATAACGTGTATCATACACGTGTAACAAAAATAGGTTCGCAGGTTCTTCTTTTTTTCTTTTTTTTCTTCTCTTTTTTGGTCGACTCTTGTTACCAGGACTCACCGATAAGACACACATGAACATACCGGAGGGACTCGAAACCCTCGTCCATCTCTTTCACGCTATCGACGAGTATAAAGATCCGGATAGGTAAGATCGCCGAAGGACTTGGAGAAATCTCGCTTCCCCCTTTGTCCATTTTTTCTTTCATATGTTCAGTAATGGCAACGTTGTTCGACGATTTGCGCGAGCAATGCCAGTGTTATGTTGCGGGAAAGATATGGCTACGCTTTCGAGTCGGTTCGTGAGAAGTGGCTGTTCGTTTGATCCTCGATTTTCTCGCGACGGTGGCAGAATTTTGTAGTGGCTACGGATGCTGGGAACGACGAGTAACAAGACACGTTGATAGAGTCCATCTCCGTTTAACTAAGAAATGCACCGTCGTTTCTTTTTTTTTCTCAATTGAAAGTATAACGATGTGCGCCACAGCAAAACGTTTCAATTTCGACTCGCAACGAACGACGATAGGCGATAACAAATATAAATAACACATTCAGAGACATAATGATTGAACGCAATTTGTTTTGTGCGCGTATATACTGTGTGTGTGTGTGTGTGTGTGTGTGTGTGTGTGTACGCGCGCGCGCGCGCGTATTATGTATAAACAATTAAATAAATGGATATCGTATTGTGCGCTACACGTATACGTATATATCTCATAATACTTTCTCGTTAACGCAAAGAGCAGATCATTAAATTAGGAACATGGGAATTAGGATAATTGTTCTGTTAAATGGTAACAGAGAAGGTGCTCCCTACTCTCAGGCATTGTTAGGTGAATATCAGATGAAACGTGCAGAACTTGCAAATAATATTCCCTCCCCAATTTTCGAAAACTAGTCCAAAATGTCACGTTCTCGTAGAAAATAGTTACCGTTCTTCCCCTTTAAAAATTGTATCATAGATACTAGTGATTGCTCTAACTTGCCTGCTGTGCTCTTTGCCCTTTACACCTTAATTCTCCTAGCAATAGCATCGAAGCTACGATTCGCCGTGGAAACGCAACCGATCGTCGGGGGCCTTAAACCGTGCGTCTCCGTCTCTAATATTCTCGTAACTAAGCTAACGTTTCCGCGATCATCTATCGATAAAAACTCTTCCTCCAATTTCACGAAGAAATGAAACCCTTCCCGATCTGTTCTCCCGAGAGAAACACCATCGAGTTGTTTGAAATAATTTAATTCATCGATGCCCCATCGTTAAAGTGGAATACAGCTCTCAGAGTGTCAAGTGTAAGAATAAAGAATGGCATAAAACGTATATCGTTTGAGAACTGTGCGCGAGTCTGCCGATACGTTGCGTCGCTCCGAGTATTTCATTTCTCTCATTGTTCCTCACCTTCCTCTATGAACGTTCGAACGGAAAGCTTATTTAATTACTCAGACTTCTATCTTGTTAACGATCGAGCACACGACAAGATAGGGTAATACTTGTTGATCCGATGCAGTCTTCAGAGTGTTTCCATCAGTACCGTGTTGCACAGATGCGAAACAGACGAGGGAGAGAGAGAGAGAGAGAGAGAGAGAGAGAGAGAGAGAGAAATAAGCCTATTATAAGTTTTCCTTTAGCGTGTGTCTGTTTGTCTGTCTGCCTGTGTGTGTACGTGTGTATGTCATAGGTACAAACTTGGTAACTATTAACGACGATTCTTACTGGTACAACGTCTAAGTGAACAGTCATTACGAAAGTCGACTCGAGATGATACTTGGAAACACGCGGATGAGATTCATAAAGTGGGTGGTACAAGTTTTTGTGCTCATCTTACATTACTGTACGAAAGTCGGCGTGTGCCTTTGGTACAGCAATGCGCAACGTATCGCTGCTTGGAGACAGTTCATCGGATATCGGTAATGTTAGCTTTGCTGCCAAAGATCTTGACTAGCTGATCTTCGTAATCGTCGATATTACGCTTCATGAGTTCCATGCAAGGCCCGAGTAAGCGCTCGAAAGCTTCAACGTCCAAAACTGAAAAAGTCGTTTTAAACACCATCTGTTTCATCTCTTAATCGCACCGCGCACCCGCTACTCTGCTTATTTCTCATTATTATTATTTCTTATTATTCAATTTTTTTTTTTAAAAAGAAGAAGAAAACCTTGATATCACCAGGTTGCTGCGTAACGTCTACAAAGTACGTATCCCGGTTTCCTTAAAAGGCTCGATTCTAAATGGAACATGTTCTCGAGCATTCTTGTCAGTGGTAGGTGGAAGGAACATTCGCAGCAACGTGGTACAGTGTACAAGAATAATATTGAGAGGGGAACTTACAGGCCAGCTTGATGTCGCCCACAGCGTAGGCCGAAGCAGCGCGAGGTTTGTGTGTCACGAGCGCCAGCTCGCCCAAGTACCCACCAGCGGGGACTCTATTAATCTGCGGCAGCAAATAGAATACCAAATGACATCTATACAATTGACAGCGGGGCAATTAGCGCGCACTAGCCTCCTGTAGCAGGCGCGCTAGTCTTGCCGTGGCGAGCTATGTAGGTCAATGATCGTCGCGATGATGTTAGTCGATATAAAATGAGAACTAAACGCGTACGCAGCGTACCTCTATCTCGCGACCATAGTCGCCGAGTATAGTGATCTTAACGACGCCGTCTTCGACGAAGTACATGCCATCGGCGGTGTCGCCCTGTCTGATTATCTGCTCGCCGTTTGAATACTGTTTCGGCACGAGGGCGTCGGCCAGGTTCATCCGCTCGTAAGACTGCAGAAAGTATTTTTTTTTTTCACATCATCTCGGTGAACGACAGAGTCGCCGGACAAGTTTCAATCTCTTATCGCGCCCCGCGACACCATTCTGTAAACGTTCCTGCGAGACTTGCCTCGAGAGATTTGAGCATCGGGACCTTGTTGATAAGGTCCTCGTACATCTTGCGCTTCCTGTAGGCGGACTTGAGAAGAATGCGCCGGAAGGTCTGCCTGTCCATAGCCCACAGCGTGCCGGGCGAGATGGCCTTGATGCTAGCCGCCCTGGGCATGTTGTAGAGGAGCGCGAGCTCGCCGAATGCACCGCGGTTATCGTAGGTGTGTATCATGGACTCCACGCCCGAATGATCCTTCACGTACACCTCGAACTTTCCTCTGAAATAGCAACGGCACAATAGTCGCCTGCCTATTCTCCGTAATCGATTTGGAGAGTTGATAGTCGCTGGTTCATCCGTGGGCGACCTTACCTTTCGATCACATAAAAGTTGTCACCGTCGTCCCCTTGCCGGATAATGAATTCCCTGGGCTGCACCGTTTTCTCGAACATCGCGTCCAGCACGTCGGCCATTTGTTCCTGCGAAGAATTCGCGCGGCACGTCTTTATCCGTGTCGTGGCTATTTCGTGACTAGCATCTACTACATAGTTTCTAACGTTCAAGGGCATCTACCGTGATCGTTATAGTTTCTAGAGAGATCTCAAGGTAGATGGCCCACTCGCTGGTTTCGGGGACAGAGATTCTGTCAGTATTGTGGGAACCGAGCGTGTAAAGATATGTTTATTAAGATTAAGATAATTGTGTCACGCTGTTCTTTGATCGTCGTTGACTTGGCGAGCCGAATGGCTTTCAAGTGAATGAGAGAAATTGCCCCGCGTTACCAACGGACATAATAGGTCATAAAAAGTAACACGAGAGTGGCGGTACGATCACTAGTGGTTTATATTTGTATCTAGCCGGCTCGTTTCCCTCGGATAGTCCGATTCTGAATCCCAGTTGGGCAGATTACACGCACTCATTGGCATTTCCACGAGTTGGCGCGAACCCTCGCCGCTCTGTATTCCCGTTTCAATTACGTGCAGAGCAGAGTAGGTACTATGTTTAAACTTACCTCGTCTAGGGCCCGAAACAGAAGAATATTCTTGACGCTCTCGCTGAGCCTCTGCCGTTGCTCGTCGCTCTTCGGGTGCACCATCTGAAACCGATTAATAACGACAATAGTGGCACACCAAATCTACGTAAAATCTAATCCGAGTGATTATTAATTTGCGACTAAATCCGTGGCAATCCCCGGTCGCCGCGTAATTGGCAAACTATATTTCGCCCGGCTATTGGTTTCGATTATTAATCGCTCTCTTTTTCACTCGATAGATTCATTGAAGTAACAACCATTTCTAAACGTTACGCACAAAATTACTATCATTGCACGCGTCGATATTATACATATAATTAATCGCAGCGTGATCGATCGGAAACGTTAAGCTTGAACACGTCTCTGTTATAAAAAGAAAGGGTTTCCCATTAGACGCGCGTGGGTAGATTGCACAGCACGGTAAATTTAAAAAAAAAAAAAGGAGAGAAGAAAAGGAAGAAAAAAATTGAAGTCTTCTATGATCTTGCGCTCATTATTGACGCGCCCCGCGTCATTAGCATCGCACGGAATGGATGACAAGAGATGGAAATTTTAACGAGCGTTTACATATCAGATTAAGGCCCCCCGTTCAAAAGCTATAATCGATCTCCCAGGAAACGATGCACCGGAGGACAGTTACGACTCGGATCACAGATGTTTCGAATCGCGATCTGCTTTTTTTAGAAACCCAAGAGACAGGGATAAACAAATTCCGAGTCGCGTTCCGCCGCGTGTTCTCTGACCTTTCTATTCGACTCTTTTTTACTATTCCACGATCCTCTTGTACGGCATCGAGTTTCAACCTCCTCCGTCAGCCCCGTTCGCCTCTTCGAACACCTGCTACCATTATGGGGCGGCCGCATCTCTCTCACTGACCTACAACCGCGCATTATACAGTCTCGTTCTTGGAAGGAGCCTCGTCTCAATTGATTCATCTGCATCCTAATCGCGCGATAATGTTCCGCGCCGGCTCGGGCGCCCGTAATTAACATTTTCAGCGCGCCGAGTTACCTGGCCGCCTCTCTAGTTTACTGCGTCGCGACAACAACTTCGAGCAACCGCTTAAAGTATATAACGGACCCGAAGCGTAAGGCATACTTATTAACAGAACTGCTCCTAGTGATAGCAGAAAGCGCGAGGGAAAAGCGCGTTCGCGAGTAAATAATCTTTGTATATTATTCATTTTTAACTACCGAACGGATAAGTAGGTGGTCCGTTAGTATTGGAGTACCCTGTATGTACATTGTTGGCGCTTTTCCCATCAGTTTTAACGGCTGAGGTTCCCAATAATCACGATCGACGCTGTCTTTTGAAATGCTTTCGAGCAGTACGATCCCGATCCGACGAACCCTATCCCCCCGCTCCCCTGTCGCTCTCTTTTTCTCTCTGCCCCCCCCTCTCTCTCTCTCTCTCTCTCTCATTCACAGCGACACAGGCTCACGTGTATCTACGTATGTACCGCGATGCATATGTAAGTCACGTCGGTAGCAGGTTATCGAACACGCGCTCTGACGTCATAAAGGTACATCGCTCGCATCGCCGGGCAAAGTAAATCATCCCGTTTCGTCACCCGCGCACCCTGAATACGGTGCTCCGATACGGGGAGAAGAGAGGAAGAAAATGCCGTTTTCTATATCTCGCGTACGTGCAGGCGGGCGTACGTATAGCCGACCTCGATAAAATGTTTTTCGGTCTCGTGAGAGGCACACGTCTCCTAGGAACCAAGCCCGCGGTTTCTCCTGAAGCGATCGGCCGTGTTATTATTCAAACGAGTCATAAAGCATCCATATTTAGCTTTCATACACACTGTGTGTATTATGGTACACGTGTGCACGCGTGTCCGTGAGCATGTAGCCGTTACGTGGGGCAGGTTAATCCTATCCTTGCGGTGTTCCAGTGTTCTGGAATGAAGGGATTTTTCGGTCCCTTCGGCCAGTAGACGTATTTAACAGCAAGGGTATAACGTGTCAGTGCGTTCTTAACGAGTTGCTGCCGTCCGAGTCGATTTTCTCACCCCTCCGTGCTCGAGCGAGACGCCGATTGATTGATCGATTATCGACTCGATACATGCAGGCATTCGCTCGAAGGTGTTAGCGACAACGTCGCTCCTCGCGCAACGCGATCGAGGCTCACAGAAGCGGGCAATAAGAAAGGAATGTCATTAAATGGAACGGAATGATTGCTGGACGATGACTGGTCTCGATAACGTACCTTGATTCCATCCTCTTCCTCGTCATCCTCGGGATTGTAAGTCTCCGCGAAGACGCTCTTCCTCCTCGTCGCGAACCTTCCGATCGGTGGTTCTGTAACGAGCGAAACAACTTTCGATATAATCCGATTCAAAAGTACGCGCGATTTCGTGATGTCTTTCTCCGTTAGATAATCCCACCAACTTCGATTAAGAACTATATTCTAATTAATAAACATTCTGTGTCTTCGGGTCGCGCGGCTCGACGAACGGTGCGGAGTAAAATATATGAAATTGAGCGGGAAGAATCGTACCGATATCCATTGGTGCGCGCGTATGCGAGTTTTTCGCGAAGTCGTGGAGAATCACTGCGAGCGCCGGTCGGATTTCAAGCTGAGCAGAATGTTAAATGAAAATTGCAAATCGAAGCGATATCGTTAACGGCACGGTGAAAACTACGGAGGGGCCAGGTACGTGTCGCACGGTCGCGAGACGTGTACTGGACGGGATGGGAAGTCGCATCCCGAATGAAAATACGCTCCGCTCCGCTCGCTCGCTCACCTTCATCGACGGACTCGTCCGGCGTAGAGGAGCAGGTCTGCGCAGTGGCTTGGCTCAACTGAGTCTGTCGGTTTTCCCGTAGCTGCACGAAGAAACCTATGGCATAGTCAAGAATATCCACCGGTTGCTCCAGCAGATAGCTGATCGTGAACTCCAGCAGAATGTCCCGCAGCTCATCCGGCACCGTGATCTTGCCAGCGTTCCGTTGACAACTCATCTTTCTCTGCACGGATACGATTGTGCGGTGGACACGTTACAATGGCATACGCCGGTAACGGGGCCGGCCGTGGGTATCGGTATACTCCTCTGGCCTTATCGCTGTCACCGTCGCGAGCGGTTAGCGTGCACGGGCCCTATGTGTCACTTGTCAGAACGGCGAGGATTATATCTCTATCCTGTGCTGCTGCTCTAGCGAGGCCAGGGGAACGTATGCCCCACGCGTACCGCCCACTTTCGCGCTGGGATACACTCACGGGCACAGCTCGAACGCTATCCGGTCTCGTTGAACCGCTTTTGCCCCTTTCGTCACCAACTTTCAACGATTTTTTTTTCTCTCTGACACTACATAAAGCTGCGCGGATGAGAGGCGACGGGGCCGAATCGAGGAATGCGACTCGGTCGCAAAGATGGCGACTTATTTCACGGCGCGGGTCTTGACATTAGCAGAGGGCTCGCGACGGGCATTTAAGTCTGAAACTCCGCAGGCAAATTAGGCATCGTTGAAGAGACGCGATTGCATAGATCGTAGACCAATAGTGAAACTGTACCGAATGGTCGCTCGAAGTTCGTTAGTTTCAGACACTGGATGCATATGCGCGACTCGGCCCGGCCAATGGAACACTTGATCTTTGACGTATGGCTTTCTTACTAGCCAGTCGAGCATTACAATTGCAACACCGTTAACGCGTGTTGCGTGCACGGTTTGATAAATAATTATTGCGACTTCTGTGTCGGTGCTTGTCGCAAGGACACCTTAAGCCCGATTCTCATCTGCACTCGGCGATGTCCCCTATGGGCAATCTTGGGAAGTAGTTTTCGTGTATTCACGATACGGGAGAGATTCTATGTTTAAATCGGAGTATTTTTAGCCGTGCCTTGAGTGAGCCACGGACACGTGCAACTTGTGGGTTGTCGATCGAAGTAGTGTCAGAAATATTAAATGATTTGTGACATACGCGCATAACGATTATTTGGATACTCATTACACAAGACAAAGGGATCAATATTAATCCCACTTCGTCTCTTGGTATCCATTCGTTGGGAACGGCTAACCAAAATACTGGGTCACACTGGTGTAAACATCGATTTAAATAACACACTGTGTATCGAAGATGGCGGGAAAAGAGCAGTTCGACGAATTCTTAGGCGGATCTGAGAGGTTGCCGAATGAAGTGCATATTATGAAACTCGTCTCTTCGAGGGCCAGCGAAATTGCCGCAATGACGTATTCTATTGGTGTGTTAAATGATATTTCATTCCATTTTAATCTTTCATGCGATGGAATTACAGTATCGACTGTCGGACGCTGGAAAACTATAAATGATATTATGCATAAATTTCAAAGTACAGCTATAAGTAAATGTCAACACTTTTACGTATACAGATTATTATATTTCCAGAGAATCCTCATCAAACGAAACTCGTGTTTCAAAAGCTTCCCGTATATATGCGCAGGCGCGTGATGTCCCACAACGTGAAGCGTTTGCCGCGTAGATTACGGGAGGCACATTTGAATCAAATGACGAAGTCCGGATTACCGCCGAAAACCAAAAGGCCGTCTCGCAAGTATCGCAGACGACCTTATAACTTACTTTCGGAGTACAATCGAAGACAGCGACGCAAAGTTTGGCTGGAGACCCACATTTGGCACGCAAAGCGATTTCACATGGTGGAGAAATGGGGCTACAGAATCGCGAACCACGCGAACGACAAATGCTTCAAGGCCAATTATCGTGCCGTTGCGAGGCAATGCTTGATGCAGGACATTTCTTATTACACGTGCGTCGAGATAAGCGGGCCAGAGGAGGTGCTGAAGGAAACGTTAAGGGACCATTGCAATCCGCTGGAATTAACATTCGCCGCGAAGATTTTTATCGCGGGCGATCGAGAGGGCACTTTGTTGTTCTTTAAAAAGAACAGTTTCCCTCGATCTCCCATCGGCCACGTACACTTCCTGTGGAGACCGGGCCATTCTAATACGAGAACGATCTGGATTTGGGTGCATCCGTCTTTCTTTCACGATTTTGTCGCCGAAATCGTGTCGAGCTTTGAATTAAAGTCAGACGATGCGGAGCCTAATTCTGCGAGTAGCCAAACCAAAGAATCCTCTCTGTACAATAATGATAGGAATTGTAAAATGAGTATTCATAAGAACACCTTAAATCGATTTCGCTTTTATGGCCCTTTAACGATAAGCGTCTTGACGGACGCGTTGCAGCTGCTGAATTTTGATAAGAAGCTTTCGTCGATAACGGAGCGCGGAGATGTGGCTCGATTGGAAGAAGAGAGAATGGATTGCGAGGCCACAGCTGAGGATTTAAATAAGTCGTGGCACATAGAATATTATAATAATCCAGAAAATATGGAGTCTTTGAAAATTCAGAAGCAACTGTGGCAGGTGTTAAAGACGCTACTGTCGCCTAGTCAATTGCCGCCGAACATTGTACTTGGATTCACAGTGCTGGATCCAAGATTCCACCTGCCCGAGAAAAGGAGGAAAGCGCAGAGAGGTACAGGGACAGTTGAAGTAATGCCGATGCCACCCACAAACGCGAACTCTAGCCCAATTTGGGAACAAGAGATAAGGCAAAGCAGTAGCAAGGCGTGTGTAAGAACAAGTACAATTAACAAGCTCAGAAGCGAGTGTTTAGTTCCTGGCGTGAGCAATGATAAATACTTTAACGAAGAAATCATGGCGAAGATACCTATACTCCTAATTCAAAAGCCTGGGAGTGGTAATACAGGTACTCGTTAATTGTACCCGAATTTGTGCATGAAATATTACGAGACATTTAAGAGTAATATAAACATATTTTTACAGGTTTCGGTTCTAGCATAGATGTTATCCTTCCAGCAAGTTGGGCAATGCCATTCTGGCTCGCGTGTATATTGCGTTGCGTAAGAGTTGGCGCGCTTAGAGAATCAAAATCTGTAGCATTCGAGTATGGGAATATGCGATCTCCTGACATCAATGACCCGGACACACCTGCTTACGCGAGGGAAGCGTTGAGCACCAAATTAGAATTAACAGAAAAATATTTCCACTACCCGCCGAACAGGCGCGTGAATTTCATTAAACTTGGAATCTCCAGCCCCTTCTTTTGCGAATGGAGAATTCTAATGAAGGAATGGGCAAACGCGGAAGACTTCTTCGTGTTAAGAAATCGTAAATCGTTGCAACTATTGCAGCAGAACTTATCGACCGCGGGAACTGCAGTAGGTAGAAGAAATAGCGATAAGTTGAACAGCCGCACGCCAAATCTTAATTTGCAAAATTCATTTGAAAGCAGAAACTGTTTAATCCGTGTTAAAATGTCCGTTCTGCAAAAAGGATGTCCCAGAAGGTTCGCGATAATATGCATGCCGACGAGCGAAGATGTAGAGAAATTCAGAAGCAATAGGAATTGGTCAGGACCTGTAGAGAAATTGAATTCCGACGCAAACGAGACTGCTCGGAAAAGTTTGCGGAAAAATCACTTAGCCCTTTTGAAACGTTTGAGGAGGCAAAGAACACGCCATAGAAAGTCATTGGCTGGTAAATTAACTAAACTATTGGCCACGGACTTGCTAATGATAAATCACAAAAATAAGTCGAAGAATTTATTAGAAATAAGTCGCGAAGCTGTGTGCAAACAATCTCAGAAAATGGCACAACTGCATCTTCCAGAGTGTGCCAATGTAAGGTATTTCTGTGACAGAGAGGTCATGGGATACATAACAGTGGGTGATTTTTCTTTCGCAGAAGCGAAAGGTATAGGTTTGGGATACGCAACGTTAGATTCGCTGATTGAATTGATTAATAAAAGGTATAATTTTGTTCTTATCAGAAACACTCAAACGAGACAGTATAGGGTGGCTAAGTTAGAAGTAGTGACTTAGCAATTAAATATACTTTTTTTATTCTAGTGTATTATCTGTTGTTGTAATAAATAATGAATTGTTATGTAAGGCAATTTACAATTAAACTGATTGATTGTTGTATATTCATCGTTGCGGTAATTTTTATATTTTTTCAATGCATAGCAATTAAATGTAGCTTTCCGCCAGTTTGTCACGTTTACACAAATATATGCAATCGAAAAAAAAACGCGGTAATAGCAAGTCGTCTTGAAGTACCGATATAGTTGTTAAAAACCTTCCTTTCTTGCTCTTTCGTAACTGCGATACGGTGATAACTACCTATTTGTACTGAAATTGAGCAGTGACGGATTACGGCACTATATATATATATGAGTTTCTTACATCCAATCCTCTATTGCGGTTTATTGTAGTTCCTCGTAAATTTATATCGCACGGAATAATGGCACGTATAGCTGTTGTAAGTATATTATAAATTGTACAATGTAGAGCGTATAAATAGGAATAAGTTTATTATTTATATTGTTTAGCCAATGATATTAATAAAATTGGTTATTAAATATTTAGGTAACTGGAGGAAATAAGGGAATCGGGTTAGCCACTGTAAAAGCCCTTTGCAAACAATTTGATGGGATCGTATATTTAACAGCCCGTGATGCTACTCGGGGATTAAATGCTGTTAAAAAATTAGAAGAGCAAGGTTTAACACCAAAGTTCCATCTGCTTGATATTACCGACGAAAATAGTATTACTACTTTTCGTGATTACTTGCAAAAAACATATGGAGGACTAGATATATTAGTCAACAATGCTGCTATTGCATTCAAGGTTCATATAGACTATAATTACTTTTTCACCTTTCCTTTCATGTAACTTATTGTGCAAATTTTATTAAATATGTAGATGGACGCTACAGAATCCTTTCCTGTGCAAGCCGAAGAGACGACAAGAGTGAATTACTTTAGTCTAAGGAAAGTATGTAACATACTTTATCCATTATTGAGACCGCACGCTCGCGTAGTACATGTCTCAAGTTCTGCAGGACGTCTATCACTGCTTCCTAGCGAAGCCTTAAGGAAACGTCTTTCTGATTCGAATCTTACAGAAGAGGAATTGGATGTAATCATACGTGAGTTCGTCGAGTAAGTGGGTCTATTAACATTTATTAAATAACTTAGCGATCATTTATTAAATCTAACAATAAATGAACTTTCAGTGCTGCGAAGGAAGGTGTACACGTAGAGCGTGGATGGGCAAATTCTGCCTATGTTGCGAGTAAAGTGGGAGTGTGCGCACTAGCTAGGATTCATCAACATATGTTCAATTCCGACTCTCGAGAAGATCTTGCAGTAAATTCTGTACATCCTGGTTACGTAGATACAGATATGACTAGCCACAAGGGAAATTTGACACCAGATCAAGGTGCCGAAGCTCCCACTTTCTGTGCTTTACTTCCTGAGAATACAAATGTAAAAGGCAAATATATCTGGTTCGATAAGTCATTGGTGGAGTGGAGGAAGGATGCATAGGTGTGCAAAAAAACGATTTGTCAATATGTTACAAGAAATATAATATACAATATCATTTCAGGAAATCTTTTTGTATAATTAAAAATCAAATTCTTTTAATGTCATGTAAATTCGATCTACATACTTACAGTACACAAAATTCATAGGTTTGTACGTTCATTATATGATACTGTTAATATCTATAATAAAAAATAAATCATTGATACTTTTAAACCTAGTAAACTTATAAACTATCTTGCTTGAACCGCCGCTTCTTTGCGCGCAGCGTCCTGTAACAGCTGTGTATCTACTTCATCTCCCGGTAACTGTACATACCGTACTACTGATCCCCGAATGAAACAATTTTTTACTGACAACTAAAAATATAATAGATGGTTATTCTTTGTTGTAATGCTTCTTCCTATCGAACTTCAGAAATGGGTATATATTACGAACCATGTGAGGATATTTATCCGGATCAGTTACGCTTATGTCGGTCAATTTTATGTTAAGGTATTGATCGACGGAGTGGAGAGTGCCACAAATGCTATAAATAACAAAGTCATCGCACATTATCACGAATCACTGCTTATTTTCGTCAACTTACCTGAGATCGTTTTTCAGTTCTACGACAACGTCCTTCCCGATTAAGGATTTAAAGAACGAATAGAATAACTGCGAATAAAAGTCGGAACAAAGTTAGGTCACCTTAGTAACAACAAACTTTGAGGTTAACCCGCCAAAAGGAGAGTCGTAAACTTACCATGTTTTTTTAATTAAAAGTGCTCGGTCCCTTTTACTTTTTAATCGTATTATTTAAAAGACATAGTTTGACCCAGATTATTATATAAATTAAGGATTACAATTGTCTCGATCGCCGGCGGAAAATCGCTGTGATGACAATTTGTTTGAAAGTGTCAGTCAACACGTTGCAGAGTTTAGATTTACCATCCAATGGACGTTACTCTCGATACGTTCGTATGACTTCGAGGTAGGATCGATTTTATTTAAATATACGATCAAACGTTATGCATTTATCGATACAGTTTATTAACGAAATAATGAGATCAAAATACGATTTGATAATATTATGCTAAAACCATTTTCGATTGTATCAAGCAGTTTACTTGCTCTTGTCTTCCTTGCTGATTGGAGGCTTCCACTCTGGTGCGCACAGCGTCACCAATCGTTCCCCAGAATCGTTCGCCAGACTTAACGAATAAGAATTTCCACCAAGGTTGGGTTTTCAAAAAATTTTGTTTTTAGTAGTATATGCACTCATGAAGATAACATCACTGAATCCATAATAAACAAAATAATAGTATGTAAGACTATAATTTGTGGAAAGAAATAACGATAATCAAGTAAATCGTATTGTGAAAAAAGCATTCGCAATTTAGAACAAAAGATTCCATTAAATAAGCAAATGTATATCCTTGAATTCTGCTTTGTTAAAGAACAAACGACTGAACTACAACTTTTGTTTGACGACACACTTTCAACTTATACGCAGGAAATATCTTGGGGCAGAATCGTAAATTTTTCTTTGAAGTCCCACCAACAGGGCCGGCTTTAGAGGTGGAGGGAGGCAGCCAGGGCGACTGCCCGGGGTGCCAAATCTTTAGGGGCGCCGCTGTATGCGTTTATTCATTTATATCCGTTCTGGTAATTGATTTTCGTGCCCTTGGAGGGGCGCCGTGATAATCTTGCCCGGGGGCGCCAAGTATGCTAAAGCCGTCCCTGCCCACCAATTTGCCAACTTTTAACTTTCTTTTTCGTTTGTTAGATTCATCGACAATGTAATTATACTAGAAATAAGAAAATCCTTGGTTTTTTTATTTCAGGGAAGAAATGGGGTCACCATCACACCCGCCAATTTGCAACCCCGGCGCGCGAGTCCTAACGAACGTGTTCATATATCTTCATTTCTACCGAACACTTTGTAACGTAAAAATTAATTTTTATTGCTTGAATGTGAACTAAAATACCCTGAAAGTTTGAAAAAGATCCGCTTAACAGTTTCTTAGAAAAAAATTCCCAAGAATCACCTCATTCCTGGCCGTCCTAAATAGGGTTCCCTCTTAAGGTAGGTTTTCTTGTACGCGACTGGACGCATCGTCAAGAATTTCAAAGTCGATTTTCTCGAAAATGAAGCGCGATATGAAAAAAAGTTACTCTTTCTTTTCGACTTATAACAAGTAAATAAGTTGAGAAAAAGGAATAACATTTTTTGGTATTGCGTTTCATTTTCGAGAAAATCGACTTTGAAATTCTTGACGATGCGTCCAGTCGCGTGTAAGGGAACCTACCCCAATGAAACTCACGGGCGATTTGGGAGTAAGTGGAATTCGCCCTGAACAGTACTGAACCCACGTTTCAGATTTCCCGCCTCTAGTAATTGTTTCCTAGTACCAGCAACCAGAGGGTATTGCCCGCGCTGGCAAAAAAACACACGGAGCGTCCGCACCATGAATACAAGTTCGTTTAAAGATTCGCAGAATGGTTCCGATTGAATGCCCGTAGACGAGAGGGATCACCGTTTCGCGGTTGGTAACAGAAGGGCGTTAACATTTAATCAGAAAGGCGAAACAAGAAACTGAATCTGTGACATTAATTCGCCAGTAGCAACTCGATCGGATTCGTTGTTACGATTGATCTGTAATGAATTAACTGGGGAACCATGTCAATTAATTTAACGAAAAATAAAGACGTCTTGGTGGCCGCCTGGCACAGCGTAGTCGACGACAAGTCGTCTACTAACTGGTAGGCTTGCATCTCTTTCTTCACTGTTACGCATCCCATCGTACCGGCTATGTGCTCCTATCAGTCCTACAGGCTACACGAATCTTCAATTAAATCCGCGGACAAACCTGAATCGTATATTTAGAAACTGCTGCGTTTTTATCGTTATCGATCGGTATACGTAGCGCACGGCACACGTTTACCCCTCACTGTCATAAAACATAAATTCGAGAACACTTGTCGTAGACCAGAGATTCGGACCGATTCGTAAAAATGTAGAGAAGATATTGTTATCCAAACATTTTATTCCTGAATCACTGTAAAGCAGGGGATACAGCAAGTTTTGAACATAGGTGATGATTGTCAATCTGATAAGATTGTATGATTTTTGCAAGACAGTACAGTGATAATTGTATTTCGTTACTAGCTTAAAAACATAAGATACATGTATGCGATTGGTCTTATGCACAGGGCTGTATTCGGATACGAGGGGCAAACTAACAATTTAAAAGTTGTGGGGACTGGTGATGGTGGTTTGGAGGAGATGATTGACCATTTAAGCAGTAGTTATATCATGTATGCCTTTTGCCGTGTAATAGACACTAAGACAAGCCTGCCGAAATGTCTTTTAATAAATTGGGTAAGCATTGCTTTGTTACATGCCTATAGGCAATTAAACCGTTATGTGTATAGAAATACATGTTGCAGCAAGGAGAAGGTGTTTCGATAGTTAGAAAGGGCACTTGTGCAAACCACATTAGAGATGTAGAGAAATTATTGAAAGGTGCTCACATAACGCTCACCGCTCGGTCGGAGGATGACGTCGAAGTAGACTCCATTATGGAGAAACTTGCCAGAGCGACGGCTTCTGCATTCAAGTTCAATGAGCCACGTGGCGAGAATGAAGGTAATACAGGTCCAGTTGGTACCACGTATCGCAGGTACGTATCTTGGCTATGTTAACCACGAGGGTGGCAGGCTGTTGAATTTGAAAGCAACGCACGTTGCAGAGTGATCCCTGAGCAAGAAATAAATGCAACTGAACGAGATCAGTTTTGGCAGAGGGAAGAAATGGAAGAGAAGAAAAGACTGGAACAGGAGCGCGTCAAGTGCGAGCAGGAACGCCAACGGCTGGAGCAAGAGATTAGAACTCGAGAGGAGAAGGAAGCGCTACTTAGAGAGCAACAAGTAAATACACGTATTCGTACATGTAACGTTGAGTATTTGGCATTTAATATCTTATTGGCGGGATTTCGATGCTTTGCAGGTCACTGCCAAAGAGAATTCAATAGCGCGACAGAAGTTGGCGGAGCAGCGCGCCGAGGAGGCGCATAATATACGTAACCAAATGGCAGCGAGTCAACATTATGGCAGCGACGCCGACGATGATCATAAATCACGGAGCGAAGAACTACGACGACAGAGAAACAAAGAAACGCAACAGTTAATAGCTCAGAGGACGATAAATGCGCGAGCTGTCTTCGAGCAGAACTCGGCGGCTGGTCAGATGCAGTCTTCTTCTGTGCAGCAATCGTATGTACAGAAAACCATTCAAATGGAATCGATGAAGAAAGCGCTTGAAGAGGCGCAGCAGAAGGAAACGTCTAATACTACAGAGGAGGAGGAGGAGGCGGTGGAGGAGGTGGTTGAGACTGAAGCGAATGAAACGCATATCGCCGATCCAGTAATAAATTCTGCCCCGAGCGAATCCTTAGCCGAAAATCAATCGCAGGAATCGAAAACGACTGAGCCACAAGAAGAGACTGAACCGGCGGTTACAAAAGAAGCGGTCGCTGAAAACGAACTGTACAACCAAATGGATCCTCAGTATTTGTACTTCGATCCAGACAACGAAGGGATGATAGCAAAAGCCCTGTACGATTATCAAGCAGCTGACGATACGGAGATCACGTTCGATCCCGGAGACATTATAACGCACATAGACGAAATTCATGGAGGATGGTGGCGGGGTCTCGGACCCGACGGAACTTACGGATTCTTTCCTGCTAATTATGTCGTAGTTCTCACGTACGGCACGACATGATAAGAAAGCATACCTACGGAAATAGTATCCTTTTTCCCCGATTGAAATGAAAACGTAATTGCTTCTTTGCGTATAAAGAGTGATACTCAGCATCTTCATTGTTCTGGTGACTTGGCATTTTCCTTTTAATACAGAACTCACGATTTCTCGTATTTAGATACAAACGTATTCTAACGAATATAAAGGAATAATACATGTTCATAACGGGAGAACGAATTACATTTTAAATATCGAATGCACAACTACTCACGAAGGAATTTAATATTTTTAATAATAGTCACGCAAAAAAATAAGAAACGAACGTTGTTAAATATTCTAGCGGAGGAGATTTTAAAATTTAATAGTCTTACTATGCCAGTACGTATATAAATGGCGAAGTACGTCTTCCCATGTTCAACGTCACGAACGAAAAGTAAATTAGCGGTAAACAAATATATCTTTTTATAACATTCTCTGTCGAAAATCGATGCGATCGTAGGAGTAGCGTATTTAATAATTTAGCAAATACCCTTTAAATATATTTACAAAATGTAATAATTACTTACTTAGGGATATGTTTAATTCTTTAAAATAATAAATACTTAAATTTGTTATAGTATCTGATGCTATTTTGGCCCGCAATGTCCCCTGATATGATACGGTTTTTATTGCACAAAAAAGAAAGGATCTCTTTGTATAAATCTTTTCACTTCGTGCTGCGTGTAGACGGTGGAGAGCTGTTGCATTAAGAATCAATGTCAAATCGTTTGTATTAAACTTACTTTACTGTGCAATATAGAAATTTTTACAGGTAAGTGATCTTACGGAATTACAATAGAACCGCAATATCGATCTTATACAAATAAAATAAATGAAATTATCTGCGATAATTTGGATTTTGACTTCCGCTTCCGCTACCTCCGGCGTGACTTAAGAATGCTAAGTGGCCCTTCGGACATTTGTTGGCGTAGTGGCCTTTGGTTCCACATTTGTAACAAGTCACTTCCTCGAGCGGCTTCTGCGGTCCCCGCGGAGGCGGTCCGTTGTGCATATTCATGTGATGCGGGGCATGAGAGTTCCCTTCTATCTCCTGCCTGACTTGTGCTTCCCGCACGTCGGGCGGCATTTTGTTGCAGTAAATAGCTTTGTGACCACCCTCTCCACAAAAGTGGCACGTAATCATAACTTTCTTCCCTTCTTTAGGCTGCATATCTTGCACCGCTGGTAACTCGAATCTTGGACTGAAAGTATCAGGTACCATAGCATAAATTATCATCGGATTTCAGTGAAATATCCCTTCAGAACTTAGTCTGCTAACGAACTTACTGCATAAATTTACAAGTCGGACCATCGGGACAGAATCCTGCTAAGTATGCCATACAGAGAACACGGCGCACGTGTCGATGTCTGCATAATGGTCCATGCCTACAAAACCCACGATCGTACCAAGGACAGTCTCTAACTTTAGTCTCTGGGTCAATGTGTAAGAATGGACATTCCTTATTGTGACAGGCATCTAGTAATTCATAACTGATTTTAACACACCTATACTGGGGAAACTTAGTAATCTCCGAGAAATAGAAGTGTTGAAAAACGAGTACGTGTTAAATATACTTACTAAACCTAGAATAAAAATAACACTCTGGCATCTTCGTCATGTCATATTCGTGTAAAAATTCACACTGATCGCCCTTTTTACAAAGACCTCTTAACCAATGTTTACAAACAATCGTGCGATCTCCTCTTACATGCCTAAACGGGCACGAGGCCCCTTTGACGCATGTGCCTCTCGGGTAAAATTGACATACCGCAGCAGTGGATTCTATAAATTATATTGGAAAAGGCGATTAGATGTTATCAATGGTAGATAAACGATGCGAGCGTAAAGTAAAGGATCGGTGTTTCGCCGAATATGTGTTAGTACAATGAAATCGTTTTTATTCAAAAAAATACACAGTAGCGATGTTCAGTCTCTGACATTTTGATTAGATTATTCTGACATCTCTGCGTTACTAACAAGTTTACATTCTCCATTGTATAACCTAACCGAGTGTGTATCGGCGTATACAGTAAACATAATTACGTACTGTCCATTCCTGTAAACGGTAAAGGAAGAGCTCCATATTGTTCATCAAGAGCGACTTCGATGTCAAATCGCATGTTATCTACGCTCGCTACTATGCACTCCATTATTATTTCAAATCTTTCAACAATCACAGCCGAGTGTACTCGTCCCTTTTCGCGCACACGTCACTAAGGACTTTCGTCGCGTGCAAAGCGTTCTACGATTGAGTATTCACTTTTAGACACGAGCGTATGCGTTCGGTGTTATTTACAAGAGCTTCTCATTTACAAATATCCGATATTTACATTGTTTATTGATCAAAGAAAACATCGAGAGTTCCGACCCCTTTCACACGCGACACCATTCTACACGCGTGTGATAATACCCAGACGAGGTGCAGGATAGAGTCACAGACCAGGTATAGGATAGACCCATCACGCAATGTAACTTTATGTCACACGCTCGGGGGGTTCGCGAGCCCCTTTACCATTTTCATGTCACACCCAACGTTATCGATTGATTCTAAAATAAGATTGTAACGCTACGCGTGGTAGGAATTAGAATTCAACACGGGTAAAATCACAGACGAGGTATAGGATAGACCTATCAACCAATGTACTTTTCTGTCACCGGTTTGGGGGTTCCTAAGACCCCCTTACCATTTTAGTGTCGCATACAACGTTACCGGTCAAGTCTCGAAACAGATTGTAACGCTACGCGTGGTAGGAACTAGAATTCAGCACAGGTAAAAGTAGGTAATTTTTTGAGAGTCGGAGCCCGCGATTTACAAATGTTTCTGTTAGAGTAACAATTTAAAGATCGTCTTAGGAACATATTCCGTTCAACGGAAGAGAAAAGAGGATGAAAATAAAACGATGTCACATGCGCCTTTTAACCTTTCTGTCCTATTCCGGTTTATTTATCTATACCTCGTCTGTGACAATAATTACACTACTCACGGAAAAGCGCTTGGCGTCTCCCATACGATTCCTCTTGCTCCGATGCGTCTCGACAGGAACAAACACTTGACTTGACTCAAGCCGTTTTACGCCGAGATTGGGTAATCGGCCCGGGTGACTTACGCAGGCAGTGTACCAAAAGGTACACCCCCTACGCCCGAAACTTTTCCCTTTCGACCAGAACACCAGGGGATCAAAAACTGATCCACCCATACTAATTCCATGCTCAGTCACTTGCTTCCGGAAACGGAAGCAGCGGCCACCTCCTCACCGGAGATGAGGAGCCAGCAAACGAGCAACAAAGCTAATAAAATTCAGTGACTACTGGGCGATTTTACATGGGGCTTTAAATACTTTATGGTATAATAAATTAACCTGCGTTTCCTTAAATGTCTTCTACCACTACCACTTTTCACCATCACTTGTTACTCGTTTCGGTTTAAATATATTATTTCATTAACTCACTTCCCCGCGAAACGGTAAACCTGAAAAGCTGAAACAGTCAACTACTGAGAGCTGAAAATGGAAACAGATTGATGAGATGCATGACAAGGGCACCGAGTCATACAAAACCATCGAAGAAATATCTACCCGAAACAGAATAAAATTCTGATTAGCTACCGAGACCGAACCAAAGTCACTGAACGTAAGTTTGGCTCGATCTGGGCACTTAACGTAGATCGTAGGCTTCGGTCTTTGATTCCGTTTCGCAAGTCGCAATGCTTGGGAAACGTTACCAATTGTCCGAGTACACCAACATGGAGGTACCTACGAAAGTGATCCATTTCTACGAAATATATTTCTGGTCCATGTTCGACCAATGCTTTGTGCATTTTGAAAAATTTGGAAAAAGTCTTACAACTAAAGCAATTCTTATATCTAATTAGAATATTTGACAATCACAGCTATCGGCTCGGTTCTGACCGATTACCAGGTCTCACCGCGAGGAGGTTGCTGCACTTGGAGACCCGTAGAGAGATGGATGGAATCAAACTTCCATCGATCTCCCTGTACATGAAACACTTAACCTACTAAACCAAAGAGATGGATGGAAACAAAGCTCCATCGATCCTTTCGGTTTAGATATCGAATCTAGAGAACTGTCAAGCAATCACTCGATTGAAATAAATTCAGCTAAGAAGGAAAGACTACGGGTGAGCATGAAAGGAGTATTGGATGGCGCAGTTCCTACCACCCTGCTGTCCGAGTCGAAAGGGAAAAGCGCTCGGCGTCTCCCTGGCGACTTCTGTTCCTCCGATGCGACTCGTCAGGAGCAAATACTTGACCTGACTCAAGTCGCCTTCCGCGGAGATTGGGTAATCGGCCCGGGTGACTTACGCAGGCAGTTTACCAAAAGGTACACCCCCTACGCCCGAAACTTTTCCCTTTCGGCAAGAACACCGGGGGATGAAACTGATCTACCCATACCAATTCCATGCTCAGTCACTTGCTTCCGCAAACGGAAGCAGCGGTGACTTCCTCATCAGAGATAAGGAGCCAGCAAACGAGCAACAAAGCTAATAAAATTCTGTGACTACTTGGCGATTTTACATGGGGCCTTAAATACTTCAACTATAATAAATTAGCCTAGGCTTCCTTAGATGTCTTTTGTCACTATCACTTTTCACTATCACTATCAATATCTAGAGACGCGGTAGCGTCTCGACGCCAAGTACAGGAAAGACATCCTGTATATGTCGACTGTCGCTACCGCTATCATTTACTCGAGAAACGGCTATTCCAACCTAACCTGAAACTTATTTCATTAATATCTCATCACGCCTGCAATATTTTCTAAATTTAAAAGCATTTTTCTTGCTAGTAGTACTATTGCATTTAAATTGCCAGATATTTTTATACCAGCAATTTAGAGTTTTTATGTAAAGCTTAATATTATAGAAATGAAGGGGACGCCCAGGACTTGGATAAAAATGAAGGGGACGCACAGGCTTGGATATAGAATTGAAGGGGACGCACAGGCTTGGATGGATAGATATGAAGGGGATGCACAGGCTTGGAGGTTCTCCGGAGAAGATTAGATAGATAGACAGAGCATCTTGTTTCGCACAAGTTTCTGGAAATTTGTCAAATCAGGTAAATCGACAAAATTTGTCAAGACATAGCATTAAGAATTATTAAGAAAATAGATTATGGTGGACTGCTTGCAATGTAGAGCAAGTCACATTAGTGAAGAAAGTACGCTGAAAACACATCTCCCTTAATGCTTTTCAATCTTTTGTGAAAAACATTCGTAATACTTTAATAAAATCCACAGCAGTTGCCATGCTATTCATTAATTCATTAATTTTTTAGATTCCCATTAACAATATTTCAATTCACCAATAAACATAGTAAATTAATTTTATTCCAACACCAATAAATTGTGTGTTGAAAATATGGATCTCTTTGTTCATGTTCGCTGAATTATTACCATAAGCATTTATTTAAATTTGCTGCAATAAGACTTTCTGTCATACGCTCTTACCTCCTTCGGACACATTATGTAGTCTCTACACTCACTATAGGAAAAGGCTACTCTATTTCTATATAAGTAAGTTCTACTACGTTAAATTGTATATAACTAAAATGTGGCTTTTATATATATTTACAGATAACCTAAGCAGAAGATGATGCAGTGTGATCTACGTCAGACTATGTCCGCACAAATTTGCAGGTAGGGTTTTGCATACGCAATTATTCATTCAATGATCTTGACAATGAGCACGTGTGATAATTTATATAATTAGTAAATGTGTCCTATTTTTCAGTTAACGATGCAGACGAAAAGAATTATTTCAACAGCTGAAAGAGAAAGTAACCCTGCTGCACGAGTAAATAAAACCCATAAAAAAACTTCAAAAAAGTAAAAAAATTACGCCAAGTACATGAAAAAATAAATCACAAAAAATAGAAGATAATAATAATAAGTCATAAAAAATAGAAGAACAAATAAAAAATCACAAAAAATAGAAGATAATAATAAATATAATATTAAAAATTATCTGAGGTCATTCCCAATGCAAATTATCTTTGTAAAAAGAAGTGAGATCCCCATAAAAAAACTTCAAAAAAGTAAAAAAATTACGCCAAGTACATGAACTCAAATAAATCACAAAAAATAGAAGATAATAATAAATCACAAAAAATAGAAGATAATAATAATTACAAAATAAAAAAAAGATGTGAAATCAAAATAAGCTGCAAGTACATAAAGGTGCTTTCCAACTGTGCTTAAGATGACACAACTACATATACACAGCTAAAATGCTGTGTTCATACATTCCATTACTCATATCGCGGACATTTTAATTAACCCATCAAAGAGAAAAATGTATTAAATAATATTAAGCAGATATATCTTTATACAAATAAATATTTTAATACGAATAAATATTTTATTCAAAATACTTGGCGCTGCGCCCAGAATTGGTGTTGCTAAACTGAATAAATATGTATAAATTGTATTAATCTTTTTCTTTCTTTCTTGTGCGTGCGTTCGTGAATGTGTGTATGTGCATATGCTACGTATGATATTAGAATTATATATATGATGTAGAATAAATCTGACTGCGTTTCTAATGTATATGTTTATGTATTTTAGATTGTAAGGGAGTTATTGTAAATTATTAATACTAAGACAATTAACATTTTTTCAGTTTCGCAGCGCCAAGTATTTTGAATAAAATATTTATTTGTATAAAGATATATCTGCTTAATATTATTTAATACATTTTTCTCTTTGATGGGTTAATTAAAATGTCTGCGATATGAGTAATGGAATGTATGAACACAGCATTTTAGCTGTGTATATGTAGTTGTGTCATCTTAAGCACAGTTGGAAAGCACCTTTATGTGCTTGCAGCTCATTTTGATTTCACATCTTTTTTTTATTTTGTAATTATTATTATCTTCTATTTTTTGTGATTTATTATTATCTTCTATTTTTTGTGATTTATTTGATTTCATGTACTTGGCGTAATTTTTTTACTTTTTTGAAGTTTTTTATGGGGTCACTATTAAAAAGGAGCAGCAACATTTGGCCCTCTTGTATTTTAAACGCGCCATTTCAATTATTTTACATTCCTTGCGCTCGGAATGGACTCGTTGGGCAAAGTCTTTTTGCGTGCAATTGGGTGGGATGCTTACCCTTCCAAAATTGCACGCACAAAGATTGCTATCCAGGAATACAAGGTACTCGTGTCTACTATCGCATGCAAGTACAAAATATGACTCACCGGTCGGCGAATACGGTCCACCCAGTCATCATCGCTATCTTCCAAGCTAGCATGGTGACCCTAGACCCTCTCTAGGGCCTATGCTGCAGGTCTTCTCTAAGGCCCATGCTTTGGGCCCAATCCCTAGAGCCCCCCGTTTGGACCCTCTCTAGAGCCCACGCGCTAGGCTCTCTCTAGGGCCCCCCGTTTGGACCCTCTCTAGAGCCCACGCGCTAGGCTCTCTCTAGGGCCCATGTCTTGGGTCTTCTTCAGGGCCCACGACAGGCCCTCTCTAGGGCCTAGAATCTCATTGGTAAGTCTACGCTGAAAATTGAAGCTAAGCGAAAATTTGACTCTACTTCCGCGATAAAAAAACAATTAGAGCGCCGGTGCTCTGGACGAACTTTACACGCGCAAAAAAGTGGCTCTACTTTCGCGAAGAAATTTCAACTGGAGCTTCGGTGCTCTGGACAAGTCACAGATACGCAAAAATTTGACTCCAAATTCACGGTAGTACTACTCTAATTAAGAGCCGCGGTGCTCTGCAAAATACGTAGATGGATGCGAAAAAAGCGGGGACTCTACGATCGCATTACGCGCGATCACAAAGGATCTTGCTAGACTGCAAGATTGCTAGGAAGATTGGTTCCACTTGGAACCTTTTCAAATTTTTCAACGTGACTCTACTCGACTCGATCGATTCGATTATTTTGCGAATTATTAATTGGAATTGTAAAAATCGCGAGCAACTGTTGTATTGATTTAATTTTCTGATTTTAAGACAGACACATGCATGTCACTATCTACAAGTACATTGTATGGTCGGCTCATTGGATACTGCTCTTTCCAACACGTATGTGCAGCGGTTAATGGCTCATTTCATATAATTGGCATTCGTTTTAGGAACATTTCTGCAATATTTCGTGAATGTGGTTTAGAAAAGGGCCACGTCATGAGGCTACTGCCTAGACGCCCTAGACCATATTCGCGAAATATTGCATAAGAGCTCCCGAAACGAATACCGACCATGTGAAATGGACTCCTGTTTGTCGCGTATTTGTGTTGGAACGGCCAGAATCGAAAGAGCTGGCTACGCTACATTTTCTACAGAAACCATTTTGTTCTATTGCGTGCACCCACATTCAAATAATTATAAAGTGACGAACCGTTCGCTGTCATCAAGACTACTGCATCTCTGCAAACTCATAAGCCCTGATCAGCAACACCGAGACCAGCACCCCTTTAGCCCTCAGCCCAGCAGCTCTAGTTGGACTCGTGCATGACTCTACTTTCGCGGTGAAAAGGCTATTAGAGCACCGGAGCTCTCGACTAGTTTTACTTGCGCAAAAGCACTGACTCTACGATCGCATTACGGGCGATCACAAACACTATTACTGAAACAAACAATTTGTATTTAAACAAGTTCCAAAAAATTTCCTCTAAATTCTAGGCAGCCGTATGGAGCGCCACGCAATTCAGACATTAAAAAAAATTTCGAGCAGCCACATTGGGCGCTTAATGATTCTCAAGATTGATAGAAGAAAGGAGTGGCCCCTTTGAGCGTCTATCACTATCATTTTTCACTATTAATATTACTTTTCACTAGTTTTTTTTTAAATGTGTTATTTTATTAAGTCTCTTCCCAGCGAAGGGCTAAACCAGACAAGCTCAAACAATCAACTACGTTATGTTTGTAATGATGTGGTCGGCCTGGAAGAAAATTAAGAAAAACTTAGTGAGTTGGTGCCAATCGAGATAATTTCGACCTATAAATGAGCACGCACGAGCATGCAAAACCATCGTCGAGATACATAAATAAGAGCAGGGAATGGAAACAGATCGATGAGATGCATGACAAGGGCACCGAGTCATACAAAACCATCGAAGAAATACCTACCCGAAACAGAATAAAATTCTGATTAGCTACCGAGACCGAACCAAAGTCACTGAACGTAAGTTTGGCTCGATCTGGGCCCTTAACCTAGATCGTAGGCTTCAGTCTTTGATTCCGTTTCGCAAGTCGCAATGCTTGGGAAACGTTACCAATTGTCCGAGCACACCAACATGGAGGTACCTACGAAAGTGACCCATTTCTATGAAATATTTCTGGTCCATGTTCGACCACTGCTTTGCGCATTTTTGAAAATTTGGAAAAAGTCTTACGACTAAAGTTCTTAAGCTAAAACTTATTGCTAGAACTGTGGCTAGTTGAACCTAAGCACGCGGACATGTTCTTCCGCGATGTATAAAACTTTAGGTTTAGTAGCATAAAGTCATTTTAATGCTTGGGAGAAAAAAAGTTAAGTTTAAACACCAGCCACTTTGGCAGCTGTCATTTATTATTATACTATTATTTTATAAAGGCACCATGTGAGGTCGAGATACGAGGAGGTAATAGTGTCATTTTTTATTTCTCGTAACATTGCCACTAGTGTTTTTAATGTCGGTGCATTATGATTTTAATATTGTACGGAGAGAGAAAAGTAGAAGTAGCGAGCATAGTGACCAAGTAGTACAAATATCAACTGTCAATCTTAGTTATTATTATTTGTATGAGAAAGAACTTTAACTTATATAATTGAAAATCCGTAATAAATGCTTTCCATTCACGTTTTATTAAGAGAATCTAATGAGTCGAATGTAATTAAACTTGAGAAGTGTAACTTGTAGAAGAAATGTGTGTCGTGACGTGCTTTACAACACCATATTTATTAAAATACAGTTTAACAGCATTTAATTTTCCAATATTTCTTCGCGTTTGGACAATTCTTTTTCGCATTTTCGAGCGCTAGTCCCCTTATTGCATCCGAGCCCTCAATTCAGCTAACTCCAAGCTTGTCTTATATGGGTACCCGGGTACCCCGGTTATCCACAAACGTGTATATAAGTTTGAAGTTTTACTATTTAAAATTTTATGAATACATTTTTATTTTCAAAACGTAAATCGACGTAAAAATGTCTACAGAATGGGGAGCCGAAGCGGTTTGTCGATATTTTTACAAGAACATTAAAAATTGTTAAAGGAAACATAGAAATGAGTACCCGGGTATCCGGTTGCGTACATAAGGGTTAAGTATGTATTCGTGGTCACTACGCTCGCTACAACAATTATTTTGTTCGGTGGCATGCAGAAAGATTGAAAGAATGAAAAAGTAGGTATCACTCACCGTTCGTTGCAACAGTCTCACTGCTATCCATGCAGACAAGCATCCCCCTTCAACAGTAGCTATTCGATCTGCAGCCCAATGTCCCGCAGCTGCAGGGTCAGTACCGAATAGAACGTGTCACAAATATGTCGCATTAATTTCGCGATGAAGAAGCAATAAGAGCACCGGTGCTCTGAATTAGTTCTAAATGCGTTAAAACACTGATTGTACGGTCACGGTCGCGTTCACGTTACTGACACGCAGGGCCACTGTGCACTACGAAATACTTTATCGCGAAATAAGCACTGACTCTACAATCGCATTGCACACGATTACAAAAGCACTTCACGCTTTTAAACATCTCTCAACAGTGGGAAGATGTGTTCGGACTCGAGTAAAGTGTTTCCAAAATAGTCCTCTAGACACTGAGTGTAATGTAGTAGAATTTTGTTATTGGGCCTTCCACATAGTCCAGTAATCGATGGAATTGATGCAGCAATCGTGAAATTATGAAATAATATCCACTGTGACTACACAGATATTTAGTGATCCGATCACCGTCGCGGACAACGTCGAACTGTTAGGGCACACCGTTCGGCGATGTAGTGACTTTGGTAGAGGTTGTTGATGTTTTTGTCGCGCTCGGCCGACTCCCAGCTAACTTGAAATTCGTCAAGGCCAGAAATAATATTATATAGCAATGTCCATTGCTAGACAAAATTTTATTTCACAATGCGTGTTTGAAAAGTAACTCGATTTGCAGTTGCATCTAAGCACCCCACGACACTCATGCATTATGCAACTTTCTGCGAGGCTTTTAAGAATTACAAATAGAATCCAATTATTATTACTTCACTAGAATGATTAAACAGTGCATTAGAAACTTGCGGGAATGTCAGTAACAGCGTGAAATTTTAATACCTTTCGGCGTACGATACGTGAAAGGGTTCTACTACACGCAAAGTACTAATAAACAATGTTATCATGCAATTTGTAGCTTAAACGGACTTTGATGAAATACCATTTTTGAGTGCCATAGTGTCCTGATCGTCGAAATGGATTTTTACCTGGGAATGCATCGAAGCTAATTCTATGCACCAAGTGGACGTTTACGCGAGAAATAGAAGCATTCCATGAAGAAAATCTTTCGCCGAATAAACACTTCGGAAAAAATCAGAACTCCCAAAGTGAAACAATCAGGTGGCGATAGCACCCTCGAAGGGCCGTCCTACGTCATTTCTGACCGAATTTTCGCAAAAACTCAATTAAAAGCTTGACATGAGGGGATCCTACCTAGCTATAAGACGATACGGTAATGCAAAGTCAGTCAAAACTCCCAAATATTGAGAAAAAGAAAAAATGCATAGGTATAATGAGTTTTTTTATTAAGGTGGTAGGACACCCTCCATAGCCCTAAAACAGGCCTTTTTTCAAACGCAAATTGTTTTTTCCTAGTTTTAATCGCTATTCTATGAGCTTTAACACAAAATAAGAAAAGTCTAAATATTTCTATGTACAAAACAGTTGTGAGTAAAAACATAAAGGCGTGTACGCGGTGCACCGTTTGATGGTGTACATAAAATCTCGAAAACCGCTCCAATGATTTGGATGAAAATTTAATGAGACATGCAGAAAACCATTCCCTAAGATGTGTCGGAAGCAGAATTTCGAGATGAATTCTTAAAAAAAAGATAAAAAATATTTTTCATACAAGAAATCGATAAAATCGTATTTTTCAACATAAACATTGTATTATTTCTTTTTTCGAAAATCTGCTCCCGACACATCTTAGGGAATGGTTTTCTGCATGTCTCATTAAATTTTCATCCAAATCAGTGGAGCGGTTTTCGAGATTTTATGTACACCATTAAACGGTGCACCGCGCACACGCCTTTACGTTTTTACTCACAACTTTTATGTACATAGAGATATTTAGACTTTTCTTATTTTATGTTAAAGCTCATAGAATGACGATTAAAACTAGGGGGAAACCTTGTCTCTACTGTTATTTATCACTCTACAATTTGCGTTTGAAAAAAGGCCTGTTTTAGGACTATCGAGGGTGACCTACCCCCTTAAACGACTAATCGACCTGGGAATGCATCGAAGCTAATTCTATGCACCAAGTTGACGTTTACGCGAGAAATAGAAGCATTCCATGAGGAAAATCTTCAGCAGAATAAACACTTCGGAGTGATACCGTTTTGCAAGTCGCAATGCTTGGGAAACGTTACCAATTAACCGAGCACACCAACATGGAGATATCTACCAAAGTGACCCATTTCTACGAAATATTTCTGGTCCATGTTCGACCAATGCTTTGTGCATTTTGAAAAAATTGGAAAAAGTCTTACGACTAAAGTTCTTAACTTAAGACATACCTAGTTAAAACTAAGCACGCGTGCAATTTCTTCCGCGATGTATAAAATTTTAGGTTTAGTAGCTTAAAATTATTTTAATGCAAGGGGGAAAGAAATTTAAGTCTATATAGCAGCCACTTTGGCAGCTGTCATTTATTATTATATGGTAAATGTGGCATTTTTGGTTTCTCGTAATATTGCCACTAGTGTCTCTTTATATTTAGCAGATGTAACGGTCAAGCAAAAGTAGCGAGCACACTGAGCAGGTAGTACCAACAATGACTGTCATTGTTAGTTATTATACCAAATTAATGCTTTCCATTCGCGCCTTATTAAGAGAATCTAATGACTCGAATGTAATTACTGTTAAGAGAGACGATTTGAAAGATCTCACACGGAAGAGTTCAACTTCAGAAATTTAACTCGTATTCGATACATTAAGCATCCCGAATGATTGGGAAATTAAAATCTAGTTTAGAATGTTTGAAACGCGATATTAAAACTTCTATCGCGAATTTAAAATTTATTTATTGTATGTTTCTACGCGTATTAAACATCTGGAAGCACACGTATTAATGTTACTATTCGCGAGTACTACTTAACCCTTATGTACGGAACCAAAAGTTTCACGGTTGTTGGGCAACCGGGGTACCCGAGTACCCCATGCGTTCTATTGCGATAGATCTAGAAACACGGTAGCGTCTCGACGCCAAGTACAGGAAAGAAACCCTGTATATGTCGACTGTCGCTAACCTGAAATTTATTTCATTAATATCTCATCACGCCTGCAATATTTTCTACATTTAAATGCATTTTTCTTATGTAAACCGTATATAAGCTTTTGCATAAGACCAAATTCAATAAAATCCATCCACGCATGACAGAGATATCGTAATATCATGTTATGGATCTATCGAAAACGGTAAGATTTTTGTTCTGATTCTCCAGTCAAAATTTTCGTCCACATAATACGTATACGCGTTACACGCACACCTTCAGCCAAACCGAAACTAACACATGTTTCGTTCTTTGTAAAAAGAAGTGAGATACCCATAAAAAAAACTTCAAAAAAGTACAAAAATTACGTCAAGTACATGAAAAATCAAATAAGTCACAAAAAATAGAAGATATTAATAATTACAAAATAGAGAGAGATAAAGGTGCTTTCCAACTGCGCTTAAGATGACACATACACAGCTAAAATGCTGTGTTCATACATTTACATATACACAGCTAAAATGCTGTGTTCATACATTTCATTACTCATATCGTGGACATTTTAATTAACCCATCAAAAAGAATCCCATTTAAAAACATTGTCGTAAATTAATAGCTTTATAAAATTAACGATATACAAAAATTGCGCCAATTATAACAATGGCTATTTATACAAAGAGAAAAATGTATTAAATAATATTAAGCAGATATATTTTTATACAAATAAATATTTTAATACGAATAAATATTTTATTCACCCTATTCTTGACTCTATACGAAGATCATTGTTTCTGATTCAGTGATGAACGGAACCGTATCTTGTATATACCTATGTATAAACAAGTATACTTTCGCATTCACGAAACAAACTAGAGAACGAAACGAAGAATTGCATCAATTTGAATCAGTTCTTTGTACGAATACGACGTGCATTTTGGAATTTTTTTCTCTGGAGTTCTATTCTGCAACGTGTAGTATCCCCGTGAGAAAGATATTTAGTAACTGCATTATTCGAAGAAGAAAATTCTTCTGGTAATATATCATCCACATGATGAGGATGAAGTCTGGTTGCCGCAACCAGAGAGTCATTGAATAACGAAGTGTCTGACACCGGTCAGAATATTATTATTTATGTTCACAAATAAAAATTAATTAAGAATTTTGTGTTCTGTACAATTTCTTTATAAAACTTCCGTTTATAATTCAGCTAACTGCAAGTTTGTCTTATATGGATACTCGGGTACCCCGGTTATCCAACAAGCGTATATATTAAGTTTGAAGTTTTACTATTTAAAATTTTATACATACATTTTTATTTTCAAAACGTAAATCGACGTAAAAATGTCTACAGAATGGGGAGCCGAAGCGGTTTGTCGATATTTTTACAAGAACATTAAAAATTGTTAAAGGAAATATAGAAATGGGTACCCGGGTATCTGGTTGCGTACATAAGGGTTAAATATGTATTCGTGGTCACTACGCTCGCTACAACAATAATTTTGTTTGGTGGCATGCACAAAGATTGAAAGAATGAAAAAGTAAGTATCACTCACCGTTCGTTGCAACAGTCTCACTGCTTCCATGCAGACAAGCATCCCCCTTCAGCAGTAGCTATTCGATCTGCAGGCCAATGTCCCGCAGCTGCAGGGTCAGTACCGAATAGAACGTGTCACACTACAAATATGTCGCATTAAGTTCGCGATGAAGAAGCAATAAGAGCACCGATGCTCTGAATTAGTTCTAAATGCGTTAAAACACTGATTCTACGGTCGCGTTCACGTTACTAACACGCAGGGCCACTGTGCACTACGAAATACTTTATCGCGAAATAAGCACTGACTCTACAATCGCATTGCACACGATTACAAAAGCACTTCACGCTTTTAAACATCTCGCAACAGTGGGAAGATGTGTTCGGACTCGAGTAAAGTGTTTCCAAAATAATCCTCTAGATACTGAGTGTAATGTAGTACAATTTTGTTAATGGGCCTTCCACATAGTCCAGTAATTGATGGAATTGATGCAGGAATCGTGAAATCACGAAATAATATCCACTGTGACTGCACAGATATTCAGTGATCCGATCACCGTCGCGGACAACGTCGAACTGTTGGGGCACACCGTTCGGCGATGTAGTGACTTTGGTAGAGGTTGTTGATGTTTTTGTCGCGCTCGGCCGACTCCCAGCTAACTTGAAATTCGTCAAGGCCAGAAATAATATTATATAGCAATGTCCATTGCTAGACAAAATTTTATTTCACAATGCGTATTTGAAAAGTAACTCGATTTGCAGTTGCATCTAAGCACCCCACGACACTCGTGCATTATGCAACTTTCTGCGAGGCTTTTAAGAATTACAAATAGAATCCAATTATTATTACTTCACTAGACTGATTAAACAGTGCATTAGAAACTTGCGGGAATGTCAGTAACAGCTTCAATTTTTAATACTTTGCGGGGTACGATACGTGAAAGGGTTCTACTACACGCAAAGTGCTAATAAACAATGTCATCGTGCAATTTATAGCTCGCACGAGCTCTGAAGAAATATCATTTTTAAGCGCCATAGTGTCTTGATCCCCGAAATGGATTTTCGGAGAGAAATCCGCGTGAGTCGTTGACAAACCGAGCTAAAGCATAGCGTAGCAAAAGCCTGCCTGCTATGTCAAACTCTCTCGCTCTAAACAAGTCACACGTATACAAGCACGCACACACCTTTCAGCATTTCAACACATTTCAAAGTAGTTGCTGAGTTGGACGCTGTTCATGAGCAGATGCCACTACATTCATTCCTCAAATTATGGGTAGGTAACACAGTTTGGGTGGCGACACGATCATCCATAAGGTGATAGGTCTATCCTATACCTCGTCTGTGCCGACACGATCATCCATAAGGTGATAGGTCTATCCTATACCTCGTCTGTGATAGATTTTGCATCTTATGGGAGTTCGTGTGACACGAACTGAAATACCGACTTTCTGAAAAATTAGAAGTTTTGACGCCCACTCTATGGCCAGTATTCATAGTCGCTACTTATTCTTAAGTAAATGCTTAAGCATTCGGCACCCTTTACTAGCTACTAGGTTAGTAAAGGATGCTGCATGCTTAAGCATGTGCTTAAGAATAAGTAGCGACTATGAATACCGGCCTATAATTAAGAACGGTGAGTCTGGGAACTAATAAAACACACAATCACAGACGAGGTATAGGGCGGTATTCATAAACGTATCTTAAGCAAATGCTTAAGATCATCTTCTAGAGGACGATCTTATTTCACTTAAGACATCAGGTATTCATAGACGTTGCTTAAGACGATCTTAAGCATTTGCTTAGAATAAGCAATTGCTTATATCTTATAAGCACTGCCTATATCTTATAAGCACTGCCTATATCTTATAAGCACTGCCTTTATAAAGCATTTGCTTAAGACAATGCTCATTCGCGTTCAGAAACTTTCGGAATAATTCTGTTAGCACAACCAATGATAGAAGGATATTCCGTTCGGTCCTTGATGGGCGACGGAGTAGGAGCTCGAACATGTGTGTGTGTGAGCGTCGAGGACTCGAGGGTATATGAGGCAGTGAGAACGAACAACAGCGGACTAACCCACATTTTTTCCGAAATTGAGTTAGTCGCAATAACGTATTACAATAGGCTCTACTAATCACATAAAATAGGAAAACAAATTTTGTAATGTGGGTTGGTCCGTTGTCGCTGTCACTGCCTCATATGTTATATTATTCAGCGATGCCGGGGGAACAGTTTATCGGAGAGTCTCCGGAATGGCGAGGATAACCTCCCGCGGTGCCTTACAATGACTTCAAGAACAACGTAATTCGGAGCATAATGAAGGAAATTAGATGTAAAATTGATTTATATAATAAACTAATATATAAACCCAACTAAATGATGTAATATAAAAATAAAAACACTTCAGATAGTAGAGACTCCATTGACAGTGAGTGTAAAAAGTATTCGTACAGCGACCAATTTAAAGTAAAACTTTGTATATCCGTGTCAGTAATAAATTTTAACGGAAAGCGGTGATCAATCAATATTCTTCGATGTTTGTAGAATAGATTTTGTATAAACAAAATTTTATTCGCTTTAACATTTACAAAGATATTAACAAAAACAGAATAAACGTGCAGAAATGGACGCGCAAAAAGTATTCGTACAGTTGAATAAAGAATTAATAAACTATGGAAATAAACTAAACATTTAATGTTTTAATAATTTGTGGGATTGCCTTTTGCTTTTATAATAGCTTCGAGGCTACTTGGTATGGAATTTAGGTATTAAGTTGGATGTCATGGCAGGCTGTATTTTACTCTACTCTTCTAGCAGAGTGGCTTTCAAACTTTCTTTAGATGTAATATTATGATTACGTATTTTTTTGTCCAGATAATCCCATAGATGCTCTATGGGATTGATATGTGGTGATTATGGCGGCATTTTAAAATATTTTGGTGTGTTATATAAAACCCTCTGCCTAGTATTAAATGCAGAATGCTTTGGTAACCTCATTGTCATGGGTAAATATAAAATTGTCATTAGGTCCCATTTTATTTGCACTGGCATGGATGTGCTTGCTCAGGATGTCAATATAAACTCTATGATTCATAACAGCATCGATGAAATGAAGATATTCCACTCCAGCTGCACTCATACAGCCCTAGACAAATGCAGAGCCCCCGCAGAATTTCATCATTGGTTGCAAATTTTCTTTTCTGAACTCTGTATTCTTTTTTCTCCATACTGTGAAGTGTGTTTTGGACCCAAATATTTCGAATTCACTAACGCCAACAAATTGCCGGCAACTTGTCGCAAGTGCGTAACGGACGTAAAGCTCGAGCCACCTCAGGTACGTACCACGTGAACCGCGCGTGGCGCGTTGACAACAAAAACACATCGACAATCGTGCTCTCTGGGACGATGTGGAAACCTATTGATACAATGTCGCCCTAATGGTACGGGTCTGAGGAGCTCCGAGCATTACGGCCGACGCGGTGGCCAAGACGCGCGGCGGAGAGAAAGAGTGCGTTGCTTCTGAAAATCGGCCGAAAAGAGCACTTAGTTCCCAAGCCTGGTATAGAGGATGAACATGAACACATTATACCGCTTTCTTTTTTTGCTTTTCATTTTCTAGTCACGTTAGTTCTACATAATTATAAAATACATTCCAGAAACGTGAGATGCCAATCGACTCGCGGTCGATAGTATGCGTAGCGTGTTCGTTTACTACTCGACTAAATTGTTTAGCCTATAAGAAATCGTGGACAACTGGATAATCGTATGGATTTGACTAATTGTAAGACATTAGGTAAACTACAATTTAATCAACGGAAAATCGATAGTACACGGGCAAAAATAATTTTGCCTCGTGCACCGATTGATTAAATGTACTTCAAGGGTGTTGGGGGCGTTTCAAGGTCGACGCAGGTACGAATAGCTGGCGCGCGATGCACATAGCATGTTAAATGATGCTCGTTAACCCGTTGCTTCTTCCCCTCTAACGATGGGCATCAATCACGGATGGAACTCGGCGATTATTTCCTAGAAACAGCCTGAGCCCGAATAATGCGATGAATCCCGAGCTTTTATTAAAACCAAGCCTGTCTACTGGTTTCTTGTTTATTCGAACCTCGGTACATGTTATATAAATGAGCGATCAGGATGATGAACGTTACACTGTAGCAAATTAATGTGATCATGCGTTTATGTCTTAAGGTTTGTTATAGGTACTCATTGCAAACGTTTATACGATTTTAGGCAGCATGAAGTTGGTAGCTTCCTCCACTCTTTGCGCTCTTTTTGCATTACTTTCCCCTGAAAGAAAAAGATTGTTCGTCTTATAATAAATGGCAAAAGAATGAACTGCCAGACGTTCATTAATGAAATAAGGGAACTTTTTTACGTACCAACTGGAAGATTGTGCTGACGCTGAAGCGGACGAACCTCCGTAGCTGCCTTGGCCACCACCGCTGGAGTAACAAAAAAATTCAAATGTATTATCTCATCTACTTGGGGAGCACTGGTACAAAATTTCTACACAAATTTTACTGCAATTGTAATGCATTGTTATAGTTAAGAAACGCACAACATTTCAAACTCTTGTAGTGCATTTCTGAACAATATAAATAACCAAATAATTTTTCTTTTCTTTTGTATTTGAATAAATGTCTCCTGAAGTAATTAAGCATACAATTTCTGATACAGCTGTCTTTTAGAAGAAATTTTTTTAATCAGAACAGCACTGAGAGTGATCGCTATTATATTTTAAAATAACGTTATTATTTGTAAACGATAAGTAACGGTCGGAATACCTCGACTGTTAAACATTATTATACTCTAAAAACTGTGCGTTAAATTATAACTTTGAAAATTTCGAATCTCAGAGAATTTGGGAAATTACCAGGTGCTGCAACCTCCACCGGACGGATAGGTCTGGTAGGCTGGATATCCAGCTGCAACAGGTACAACAACAATAGGTACAACATCAATTGTGTGGCTACCTATAAAAATCATTTAAGCGATACATATAAGCGGAAGCGACGCGGTACAGCTACATATTCGTCTTTACATATGTTGTATGTTTTCACAATAGCTTTGAAGCCATACGACATATGTGCGTTGTGCTTGATGCACGACATTGTCGCCACTTTAACTTTGGCCTGTGTCATGTAAATTATATTCTTGTTAATATCACGACGTATCATCAGATACATAAAAGATAGCATAATGTAAAATCTTTCTGATATTCCACTGACAGACTATCACAACTCGTCAAACACGACGATTGCTAGCGCGTTTCAGGAACTGCTCATCGTACCAAAAGGATTAATTACGACTTTCATTCGTCCAGACCAGCAATATCCGCAGGAGGGGCCCCTAAGGGGCTTTATACCTACCCCACTACATGTGGATATTTTGTTTCTACTGACGCTCATAAACTAGCGCCAATATACATACATGGCAGCAAATGCAGAGTGAGAAAAGGTGCATAAACCTCTGAGCCTACAATTGGTTTGAATACCCCTTGCTTGGGCGATGAAAAGTCGTAATATATGAAAAATAGAATTTTTAAAAATACAGCTAAACTGAAAAAAGGTCAAAAAGTTATATTCTACGTTACCTCCTCCTTTAGGATATCCTCCTCCACTGGGGTAATAGCCTCCTCCACTAGGGTATCCGCCACCAGAGTGTCCTCCACCAGGATAATAACCTCCTCCAGTTGGGTATCCGCCACTAGGGTATCCGCCACTAGGGTATCCTCCACCTCCACATCCTCCTCCTCCTCCTCCTCCGCAACCACCCTTATTTCCTCCAAATCCAGCCCCACCGCCGAATCCGCCACCGCCTCCATATCCACCACCGCCTCCATATCCACCACCGCCTCCTAAACCACCGAATCCTCCAGATTTACATTTCAAACAAGGTGTCCTCTTATTGCGAACTTTCTTGATCTTTTCTAACTTCGACTCGGATGGCAACAGGTTTCCCGCTTCACTTTTGTCGAGCTTCAATCTCAACACTCTGGTTTCGCCGCTGTGGTCAATTCGTTCAACTATGAAACCCTCACCCTTCTCTAAATCGTCAGCGACTTCGTCGAGGTCCACAGGTACGTTGGTTTCTTCATCTTCTTCATCGACCTCGAGAATCAGGAGCACAGTGGCCAAAGGTTCTATTAAAAAAATCAATTTAAGTAAATCACTATGTACCCGTTTTATTCAGGAACCAGCGTTACGATTTAGATTTCTTAACGTAGGTACTATGTTTCCCGCCATTATTTTTATCACGCGTGTCTATATCTCTAGAAAACACAATTTTCTCTGAATTTCCTTCTCGATTGTATTTCACTGTCACGAATTAAAAGTTACGAAGTACGTAGTTTAGAATTAGTAGCTATGTAAGTTCTAAGTGAGAAAAGTGACTCGCTATTTTTTTTTTATTAATGCCGTTGTAGAATAAATAATTAGCGTCTCACAGTATCTAAATAGGGTCTGCCTTTTTTCTTTGTATGCATTCATGTTCACTAAGGTAAATAAAAGCTAACGGTAGGATACCTGTCAGTTCTGGAACTTTTTTGATCACTTCGTTTTCAAATATCTCGTCCGACGTCTCACCGCTGGAATTTTTCAGTCCGTAAAGGCTTATGACGAAAAGCACGTATTGGTGCTCTTCCTTTTCCGGTGGTGGAGGCGGCTTCAGTTCGGTGGATAAAGTAGAATCTGCTGCATCAGTTGTAACGTCCGTGGTCAATTCTAAATACCATATGGTGGTGGTTATTATTAGAGCATCATGTAATTTATTTATCAAATAAATGCTAAAGCTAACAAAAATATATTTACATATTGTTATACTAATATGCTGATTTTTAGATGAAAAAGAAAACTGCCCGAACAGCAATAGATTGCAGTGATGCATATTTTAATATTATTAAGTAACTCATTTTGGTAAATTTAAAATAGAATCAACGAAGAATCAGGAACTTTCCAACAGCATGGCCTAAATTCTTTTTTTATTTATACAATGACTGAAAGAAAACAACGAAATAGGAAAACGACGACAAAACGATCAGATTCCATTGAATCTATGTATTTATTTTCATGAAAAATATTCCCTTACTTGGAGTTGGTACTGCCGACAGGACCGTGATAAATAAAAACAGGAACAAAGCCCTAAGGCTCCAGGATGTTCCGCCCGCCATTATGAAGTGCTTAGGAGTCTCCTATCGCACTGTGCTCCAATCCTTTCATCTCACTGTTTTTATAGCCATCGATCTACACACACGCACGATTCTAAGATAATTACGTAACATATCGCGAGTAACGCGAGCCTACTCCTCCTCTGTATTCCGTTGTTGTGTTTGCTCACTACCATTGCATCCTCGCTTTTTTGGTTTTTCCGCGGGAATTCCAGTGGCGTCCGACCATGCGCACTATAATATTATTGTACACCAGTTGACGCGGTTTATACCTACATACATACGTTTGAAACTGTTAAGATATTTAACGCAAATTGTGCATTCTATAAAATTCGTAGGAAGTGCAATTATTTAGTGTTGAGTGCTGCAGTAGCCTATGTCAGTAAGAATATGTTAGATTGTTAATCATTAAGTCTATGTGGTTTACGTACGCGTGAACTATGTTGATAACTATGTGAACTATGTTGATAACTATGTGAACTATGTTTTTTTTTCGTTCAGTCCGACTGATTGTTATACGTGAAATTAAAAAATTAACTATCAGTTCTTCGAGCACGTAGAATAACATCTGCATATAATAATGCGAAGAATTTGTGTCTGCATTCAGCAAATTGATAATACTGTTATATAAACGTCGTGATTGGAAGATTGAAAATATTAAAGAGTAACAGATTGCCGTACAACGGAAATAAATATATTTAAAGGAAAGGGTAACAATGTGTTGTTTACATCGTTGGAAATTTATCTGTTAAATATGCTCTTCCTAATTTTTTAACTGTAAGCATATGATTTTGTGGTTTTTATGTTTTCCTCTAATTACATTGATGAATGCTCCATTCATTTTTATAAAGGGTTATTAAAAAGTTGTTAGAGAGGAACCTTATAAACTGTTAATTGCATTCGCTACATTATTGAAATTCACAGAATGCCGTCTAAGAAAAAATATGAAACTGCAATGTATGTATGGCTGCATGTATTTTGTATGTACTTAAATACATATAGATATACCAGTCCTATAACTGATATCACAAAATATGGTAATGTGGTAACTCTACACAAACAAATAAGTCAAGAATATGTTATCAAGAATTCGCAGAATCCAGCAGTAGGTATAGCATACTACACCTGATTGTGAATTGAAATTGTACAGCAACTATTTTCGAACGCGGCCTTGTTTTCGAGAAGATTGGCGTTGAAACTGGAACCGATACCTGGTCAAATCTACATGTAGCTACTTGATGCATTTTCAGAATTGATTTTTTCAAAAATAAAGTCCTGTGTGAAAGAAAGTTAGCCTACAGATTCGTGTCACGTTTGTACAAGGATTCAGTTATCAATGTATTTTTTTTTGTTTGAAAACGAAGCCCTAAATGAAAGAATGTAATTCCACATTTTTTACTTCTCCCTTCATGTAGCATCAACACCTTGCCGATTGTAATAGTAGTTACGGGTTACGGAGCACCCTGTATACATACCTCTGTATAAACTGGCTTGTTTTCCTCAATTATTGGCAATTATTTCTTCCATGTAAATTCTTTCGCATTTTGTTGTTATTCAAAGTTAAGGTGAACATTGTTACGCTACCAAATGATACAAGCGAATTTTAATAATGATGAAATATACTATTTGTAACTATTTAACTTAACTACTTTTAACATTACTGTCATAATAATTACGGAAAGATTGGCAATCGTGAGTTTGAATGTATGTATTGCCAATACTTTATGTAGGTACTGGATTCGAGTCACTTATACTTTTATTGACTGAAATCGATTTTTATGTATAAAAGAATTCAATATAGGTACATATGCATATGTATTATTTATTTCAAATTTTCAGCTTGTTTTTGAATATCAGATGCAAATACGTCAGTGAGAATTGCAGAAATGATAATGGGGTGAAGCGTTGTAACTGAAAGATATGAATGATAAGATATAACTGAAACTATAGATGAAAGAAAAGCTTTTAAATAATTTACCCGAATATAATTTCTATTTTCACAATTAGCTGAATTCTATAAACATTTAAATATTCAATCAATGAACATTAATTTATGAAATACTAACTAATGTGGACATTTAATTAACTTTAATTTTGTATTTCCATTATAAACAAAAAAACAGTATTTCTTACTTTTCCTTCGACGAATTTAATCTTAAAGGGTTCAGATTAAAGATAAAGGCATAACTCGATTATACGATACGTTTTAGTTATTTTATTTCTTATCCGTAATGATCATCATTGAATCACTCAAGTAAATTATTTTCTAGTTGGGTAATAAGATTGAATAACGAGGTGTGGCAAAACAAAGTGATTATGTGTTTCTGATGTTCTATTCATAAATTCGCCACGCGAACATAAAGGTTCAAATCCATTTATTTGATACGGCTCATAATGACCATAATTAAATTGACAAACACTTTATTTCAAAATCTTTTCTTTAAAAAAAATCATTTATATAAAAAAATACGTTCACACATTATATATTTTTTTATCATATATTTTTTAGGGTTTCTTCTTTATTCGAGAAAAGTAAGTACCTATGCTCAATTATTCTTCAGAAATTGAACGATACAAGACATATAATTCAATTTCATTGAAATTATACATTTTTCGCGGGTAATGATTTGACCTAAAATCGTTGTTAATTAATTACTGTATTCGTTGCAATTCGATGTTTGTAACAAAAGCCTTATTAAACTATACGCAGTACCTATTAAAAACTTAAGTATATGCGTGTATGTATAATTAAGTATAAATAATGACATCTAACATTTCTTAAAAAAAAAGTGAAATCCAGACGTTTGTCATTTAGTAAATTGGATTTGTAAAAATCATCAGTAGACAGTGCCTCAAAATTTTTTACACGTTAGTATAAGATGATATCATTCGAGAAAATAAATGATACTACTTAATCGAAACGTTATGTTGTGCATGAGTAACTATTGCATATGTTTTTATCGCTATGAAGACATTCAAGATTTCTTCTCCATATGACGAATACCGACTTAAACTGTCGATGCAATTTGTGTTCGTGATGCACAAACAGATGTATGTAATTAGAAATACCACGGGAACTGTTCTACGTACATGGTAGGTCCTGTGGCGATGACTCGATTCGTTCGAGACGATAATTTATGGGCGATCTTAAGCAAAAGTATGAGATCATTGGTTCGTGTGATTCATACAAATCGGGAACTTCCAAAAGCAATCTAACTAGCCGCCATAGTTTGCTGTTCCTGTTGACTGTTTTAGAATCGTAATCTTTCGCGACCTTGGCCTATCGAAGCAAATCCAATATGCATCATTCCACGCCAACACGATGACTGTTTGCACTCGATGTCAGGGATTTTATTCAAACTGAAATATAATGCAGTTTGTTTCAAGTAATAAGTAGGTATGTGCTGCGAGTCGTACCATCAGCCTACTGTAATAGTGGAGCGCGCGGCCCGCTTACTTTGAAACGGGGCGCACTGCTCTCTTTAACAGCTCATTGCGACGTTAATTTTAAAGACGCCATCTTAAAAATGAGGTTATTTTGCAGGTAGAATTTTAAGGAATGTGGTCATAATTTTTTAAAATTTGTACACACCAGGGTGATAAATAAATTACATTAAGACATTTAACAAATTTTAACACAAAATATATATATTTTGAAATAATAAATAAAGGTGTGAGTGATAAAAGTATTCGGTCACAGTAATAGTAAACGAACCGAGAAAAGTGTTTGTCCGATACTGTATAGTGTATATCGACGCGCGTTACGAAAAGTAGCACGTTTCATTTTTTCTACATGCAGTTGTCCGTAAGAAAAAAAAATGAAATGTGTTACTCTTCGTAACGCGCGTCGATATAATACCTACTGTACTATTATGTGAAGTTCGGACATTTTTAAGTTTCATTGGAAAAGTGCAGTTGGCAATCGATACCAATTAGTATTCTAAGAATAACTAAAAGCAATCTGCTGTGATGTTCGTACGACTTATTTCACGAAATATATTTCTGTTCACCTCCTCTGTTAACATTATTGAACACGATACCAAAGAGGAATCATACACGTGCTTATTTTCTTGAATGACGTTCCGGGAACAACCTGAAGAACAGTTCATTAATTTCGTCGCTCACGGACAGTGATATTACTCGGATATGCAATTACAGAACCGACTACTTAGTAAATGATGTTATCTGGAAAATGATACGACTCGTTTTAAAAACGTTACACCGCAATGTTTCAGCTTTTACAACCGCTGTAAATAAATAATAAATTAATCGTTGAAAGGCCAAGCAAAAGGACTTTAGTATAAATGTTCGGTAAACGGTAAGTAATAATATCAATATCACTCAATTTTTTATAGTTACTTTAATATTGTTTATTTTTGACGTTGAAATTAATTTAATCATTTCTATTATTCATTTCTTTAAATTCATAGATTATACTATTTATAAACGGTACAAATTTTCGGCATCTGCTGAATAAATATAAACAACATTCCCCGATAGCATACAGACGTCTTAAAGACGTCTGGCAAAGTCTTAAAGGCGTCTAAAGACGGATGTTTTAGAAACATCTTGACACAGACGTATAAGGGGAGATTGCGCCTTGTTGGGCCAAATAAATAGGTAATTCTTTGTGAATTTTTGGTATAAAAACGGTTCGACAAATTAATTTGAGGTTTGACGGGCTGTTTTATTGTATCCTGAACTATTGTTCTGAATTTTTGTGTGACAGTGAAAAAAAACATGGGAGATACAGAGAGAGCGTTGAAAAATAATCGGGTGGCCCTGGTGTTGACGAAAAGTACTGTAAGGTTTATCCGAAACACAAAATGGAAAAGAGATTCTTAAACTATATGAATGTGGCTATGGGTGGTAGTAGATGCATTAAGAAAAATAAAAAAAAGTTAAAATGGCAGCCTCTTGAAGAAGATGAAGCGCCCTGACTTGAGTCTGAGAAAGGTTTTGCCTCAAAATCGGGAAAACTTCTTTAAATAAAAAAGGAACGGTAACAGATACGGCAATAAAACTCTTCGAATAACCGCCACAACCCCCAGAAACCGCAATCTCCATCGAAGCTCAGAAATTCCATGTCGTTCGTATCTTCGCGTCACATGCGCCGGGCGAATCGAATTTTATCCCGCAACTTGAGGCAAATCCTCCCGTCCTTCCGCGTCGGGTATTGGCGATGCTGAAACAAACGCACGACTCGACATCGTCGAATGGTGTGCGTGCATCAATACAATTTGCGCGAAACATCACTTACCAGCAGCTGGATTATAACATCTCGATCACCATCGCGCGCATGCGCCTCGATGTCAGCCCGGCGCTGAAACAAACGCGCGACTCAATTAAAACATCGTCGATTAGTATACGCGCATCAGAATAATTTTTCCGAAACATCACTTACGAAGTATCCGACCATCTTGAGAAAGTCATCGCTCCATTCGGCCATTTGGATTTCACGTTCGTGCTGTAACAAACGCACGATTCGATTAAAACACTGTACGCGCACCAATATAATTTTTGCGAAACATCACTTACGAGATGTCGAATCGCCGATCCACGCGCCACGCCTTCGCCAGATTATTGCGCTCACGCTGAAACAAACGCATAACTTTGTTAGAATACCGTCAAATTGAATGCACGCACCAATTCAATTTACACAAAAACCATACTTACGATTTTTCGCACCAGTTCGTCCCGCTCAACGTGCCATGCACGTTCGATTTCCCCATGCCTTCGCTGAAACAAACGCACAACTTCATTAGAAGCCGTTTTCGTCTATAAGATGAGTGCTCACGACCATCGCGCACGCCTGTCACGCGCGCAAACGACGGAGTGTCAGGAGTCCGAAAGACGGAGCGAGACAAAATATTAACGCGTCGTCTGTCTCGTACCGTTCCTCGCTCGCTTTCAGTCCCTCTCATTCGCTCTCGTTCCATCTCGCTCTCGCCTTCGCCGGACAAGAGTGAGACACAAGTGGTGGGGATAGCGAAAAATCTTCATCGTGTAGGCCAAACCGAGCCCTCAGTGAGGAAGTACTGTATGTACATTGTCAGTATCGTTTTACATGACTTAAATTTAAAATATTCGCTGGATATTTTACAAAATAAATGGCAGGTTCATCGGGAGTTAATTTTCCACCAAAGGAAACTAAAAGCAAAATGTACTGCTACGTATATGGTTGTAATAGCAAAACGTGTATTGATACTACTGTACGTTTTCATTATTATTCTCTCGATCCTTCATTATTATCCTCGCGAAGTCCTGCAGGCGAGACGAGGCCTCCTTCCTTCTCGTCGCGTCTCGGATGAGCGAGTCCGGGTCAAGCGGATCTCTCAAGACAGCCAACAACTCCTCCCTCTTGGCCGGGTACGTGGGGCATACCATAATGACGTGTTCAGCGTCATCCCGGGTGCATCTTCCACAATCACTGCACGCATCGTTAGAAACCCTCATGATCCTCCCCATGTAGCTATTAAAGGCTCCATGTACAGTAAGGAGTTGCATCAGGTGGTACTCCAACGGCCAGCCGGGGCCTTCGTCTTTGACAGACGTCGCGACGGATCGGACTAACTCTGCTTCCTGGTCCAGTCCCATTGTCCGTAGGCCACTACCACTTCCCCTGCTCTAAGGCAGCTCTACGCGCCACAGCCCTATATTCCAGGCTCCTTTGCTTAATCACCTCCGGGGAGCTTGCCAATTCAGGATTACTCCTATCCACGGCCCAGGCCATAAACACGGCCCGCCACATTCCCGCTTTTAGATGGATAGGCATCCTGCCGGTAAACACACATAGGGCTCGGTACGAGACCGTCCTATAAGCAGTGCTCGTCCTGATGATGACGGTCCTATGAGCTCTTCTAATTATCCTTCTGTCCCCCTCCAGGCGTAGCGACGGCGCCCATACTGGGCCCGCATAGGGGAGGATGGACTCCCACACATTGTAGTACAGCGACCTATTGTAGTAGGAGGGGCCCCTCGTATTAGGAAGCAGCGTTGCGAGTGCTCCCACCACCTTGTCTGCCCTGGCAGCCACTTTTTCTAAATGCGGCCTAAATTTCGCATAATTATTCAGGGTTACCCGTAGATAGCAGATCGCCACCGCGGTCGTGACCGTGTTGCCCATGATCTGGAGGTTGGAAATCTTCTTGACCCTCATCCCCGTGAGAAGGATCGCTTCCGTCTTCTCAGTCGCTATCTCCAACTTGCTCCTCTGGAACCACTTCTTCATCACCTCCATTGTCGAGGCAATCATAGACTCTAGCTGGTGAGTGTCCCGCGCCGAAAACAGTACCGCCAAGTCGTCCGCGTACGCCACAGCCCGCACGTGCCTATGCGTGTTTAAGGCCTCGAGGACCCCGTCATAGACGAGGTTCCAGAGAAGCGGGCCCAGTACCGACTCCTGTGATACCCCCGCCAAGATTCTTGTATCAATTGCTCCCTGCGGCGTATGGACCGACACTGACCTATTCTCCAGGTATCCTCCTACCGCATTGACCAGCCTCCCGGGGACACCCCTCTTCGCAAGCTCCTGGACAATCACGGTCCATCTCAGGATATTAAACAAAGGATGCAGAGAACTTGGCAGTAAGATCCCCGGCGCAGATAACCCCACCTCCTGGAGTGGTGTGGTCCCTGATGACTACCTCCACGTCCTCCAGGTAGCTATGAAACTGGTGCTTCCCAAAATTCAGTGTGTAGAACGGGGATTACCTTTACCTCACCAACAATTATTTCATCGACAATCATTTCACCGACACGATTTCATCGACACCCGAATTTTGTCGACAGTAGTTACTCACCGACAAACATTTCACCGACAATGTTTACTTAGTGCGTATAATGATTGTTATTTTTATTCAGCCACTGACACCGCTGTGTCGATGGAAACATTGTCGGTGAAATGTTTGTCGGTGAGCTAAAGTGGTGTGTGTCGAGAGATACAGGCTGCGTGCATGGGGACGGGTAAGGGTGGCACTACTGTACTTTTAATATTGCATGAGTGAAAAACAATTTATATAATAGATTTAGAAACGTAATTGCCATATTGAATAATTTATTTGGAAGCGTTGTGACATAGTAACCTGATAAACGGAGCAATGTAAATCCTAGATTAAGTGGACTTCATTGTCTAGCTTTAACAATCAGAAATATGTAATTAAAAAACTGTTATTACAAATAAACTGGCACTATACTAATACACTTATTTTAATGAAATATTTCAAATGTAAGTGACAACTTAAATAACATATATATATCAGGTCAACAATTCCAACTTGATGTGATGTCGCGGATACGCAAGCGGAAGATAGGAGAACAAGTGGACAATCGGTCTTCGCCACTCATATTTAGAAGAATTAAGATCAGCAGGGGTTCTCATAATCACGGGCGCTTACAGCGCAATAGATTAAAATGTGAACGACTGCCGTAAAATTAATTACAAAATTTCGGTTAAAATATAATTATGTATAATTAACACAAATCAATAATATTTTATCGTATTTTCTAAATAATTATAAACATTAGCGAATGAGAACCCAAATAGTTGGGCGGATTTTAGGGGACCTGAAACTAATACTTTGACACTGAACCCTTCTTTGTTCCGCCCAATCTATTAGACCCTCTTTCTTCACATCAAGTAGAAGTTGTTCAGCTATACATATGTATATAATCTATAGAGTGTATATTAGCTATAGAGTGTTCCTGGGATTAACGAAAAGACTCTAATCCCGGATTATCGAGAAAGACCTACCCAACCCACTGTTTGGCTTCCTCGGTGTGAGGACAATGGGGCCCGGGTACTGTGCCCATAAGATACCCATTACAGAAAACTAAAATGCTCATGTTTTTTGTAAATGTTCGCGAAAGTATTACCACTGGATTTTTGAGAATTTCCTAAACACAAAACAATTCGGTTTATTTTTAATGAACGTAGTGTGTGTCGGAGGTCCGTCACAAGAAACGTTTATTTATAATATAAAATAGACCTAATTGCTTCGTGTTTGGAGCCATTTTCATCGACATAATCATGGTATAATGAGAAGTATGAACGTTTTAATATGCAATTTAATATATAATAGATGACTCAAGTTACAGACATGGCTTAACGCATTTGCCTGTTTCGCTGCCGACCGGGGGAAGGGTTGCCAGAAAACCACCTCCTATAATGTAATAGAGTGTAGTAGAGGGGGAACAGCTATTGGAAGTTGGAACTCAGTCACGCGGTAGAGAGTAGTAGAGGGGGAATCCCCGCATGTTATGCACAAGTCATATACAAATACTTAAATTTATTCCCATGTGTAGCCGAACACCCTATGTATACTTATTTGGTGTCGGGAATTACCACTTAAATTTATACTAATACATAGGGTGTTCGGCTGCACATGGGAATGAATTTAAGTGGCGATTCTCGACACCAAATAAGACGAAAAACAAGAACAACGATATTGCGGGACCTCAACCGCAATATCGTTATTCTTGATTATTCGTCTTATTCGTGGTGTCTAGAATCGCCCTTTAAATTTATTCCCACGTGTTGCCGAACTCCCTGTATAACTCTATACATGCGAGGATCCCCCTTTACTACTCCCTACTACGTCACCGAATTTCTATTACCAATAGTTGTTCCCCTTCTACTACTCGGTACTACGTCATATGAGGTGGTTTTTGGCAAAGTTGGCCGGGGGTATCTCGCCGGTGCGCTATGTCACTTTCGGTTTATCTCATTCTCCTTGTTAGACGGTTTGAGCGAGGACTCTGATAAGGGTGAATTTAATAGGTGCTATCAAACCCTAGCTCGGGTTATCGAGAATTTTCCAGTCCCGAATCTTTCTCTGTAATCCGAGGAACACTGTAGATGATAAAAAATATTTTATCGAACTTTTTTTAGTCCCAACCTCTAGAGTATATTCAATTCGTAAAAGAATAATACATTTAAAAGTTGAGCTTAACCCGATAACGAGAAAACGTGCCTTAAGAATCCTGAAGTTTTGCATGTAAAATCCCATAAGTGCTACTGGAAGTCTTTTATCAAAGATGTCCAGTTATCTAGCTGGTCTTTATTCTTGTATATATTAGTGTTTATCTAGGTAGCTGGACAATTTTGCTAGAGGACCTTCAGTAGCGGCGAAGCCACGGTTTCCGATCGATCCCATCTTTTATACAAATTAATTTTTTTGGAATGGAACCATTCTAGGGGTTGCGACAGGAAAAATTCGGAGTTCGAAAAATAGGGACCATCCTAATATATATAGATATAAATAAACATTCATTGTGTGTGTTCATAACTGTACTTAAATTATTTAACTCATTTTTAATCAACAATTGCCTGATTTGTACGCAAATTTTATTCAGATTTCCAAATATTATTTGCTCTATAAGATTAAAATTGTATATTTTATTCATTTAAATTTGGTTTCTGACTTAAAGTATAATTTGTATCATTTGTAAATAATCTTACTTGTGTACCCTTCTATTACAATATCGAGCCAGTGTACAAAATAATGATAAAATATTTTTCTTCTAAAGATATTAAGAAATGGAACACAATTCAGAGATATCAAGATGTAATCTTTGTACATGGTATTCCTTCACATATATTAGTTTGTTTTCTGAATCACATTATGTACATGTAATTAGAGACTACATCCGCCGTTAATGAGACCAGCTTTCGTATCGATAGATGTTTGCTTCTGGAAACAGTCTTCCAAAAATTGAGCCATAGATAGATAAAGGTGGCCTTTAACACCTGCTAAGGTATGGCTTACGTCTGGATATACCTGTAAATGAACAATAGATATAGTGGCAATATTTATATTCGCATTAGTATCCTTTTCGTATTAGCATCATTATCAGTGTAAAAATCGAAGAAATTTTGTTGGTTGAGAAGTCGGAAATTCAAACGAGTCGGTTATTGACAGAACGGCTACGTGAGCGTGGCGGTTTCGTCCGCGCCACGGAACCTGGTGACATAGATGGGAATGCCGTTTTTTCCTAACGTGTCTTCGGAGGCAAGAGTGTGTTGGTCGAGTATTGTATGTTGTTCAGCGGTGTAGTATAAGAAAAGTGACAATAAGAACAAGAATACCTGTTGCCGAAAGAGTATGCCTTTTTTAGCAAGATGTCGGGCAAGTGCCATTGATTGTTGAAACTGGACATTATCGTCTGCAGTACCATGGACTAGGTAAAACATTTTGTTTCGTAGATATTCCACCTTTTCATACACATCCGACTCGGCGTAACCTTTGTAATTTGATGCAACATTTGGGAAGCCCATGTATCTTTCGGCATATGCTGAATCTGTCCAAATATAATAATAACAGCTCAATAGAATTTATATAGTTCACCTCAATTTGTAATGGATGGAAAATTAAAAATTCAAAGAAATTTAGAATCGATTGTTGTATACCATATAGTTTCCACGAAACGATCGGTGCCACACTTATACCACATTGAAATATCTCTTGGTCAGGATGTGCCAACGTAAGAGCGGCCACGAAGCCTCCGTAACTCCAACCCCAAACGGCGACACGATGTTTGTCCACAAAGTGTAATGAGTCCCGCAAATATCTGCAAACATTATAGTCCCATTTTAATTACATATATCCTCGGATCCGTTATTTGTGAAAGTAAAACGATGCTCATCCTACAAAGTTTATAAATGAAGATCGAGTTCATATACGTTCTATGATAAAACTTCGTGTTCTGGAAAAGGTTCTACAAGAATTCAAATACGCTGTGAAGAATTGTAAGACTATGGCCGCTGAGAGTGCTGTAATATACGTCATATGCGCATGTCATTAAATTTAGAAAATTAGAAATATATAATTTGCATTATACTTCGCTTATCTTTACAGCCGTTATTTATGTTTAGATTTATAATCGAATAAAAAATCTGCGACGAATTAGTTGAAATTATTTTAATTCTATACTTTTCATTATTTTCATTTCATTATAAATTATTTCCACTATTCCTTCACGCAGATTGTTTGTTCAGAAAATGTTATTTCGCACATAGGAAGCCGTTATTGACTGTAACTAACCAACCCCAACCACTATTGGCACTCCTAAATCAAAATTGTATAAATACGATCACAGGCATCATTAGCGGCAGTTGATGAGACTTCTGTAAGCCGATTCAGTTAGTTGCATTTTTAATAAAATCGTTTAACATAAATTTTTTTTTTATGTATTTTTTTATCGATTTTGTCACGTTTTTTGTAACGCTTTAACGTGGGGATATTATAAATAATACAGATATGTATTTGGTGTCCTTCTTTTCTATATCTATACAGGTTTAATGGAATATTGTTCGAATTTTAAATTCATGTTGTGTTTTAAAATCATAAACAAAAAATCATGGATGTTGTTGAAAATAATAGATTAATTCGGCGTGCCCCGTTCGTATTTCGCGCCGCAGTTTCTGACCGCGAGGACGCTCCGCGCGATCGACGTGCTGATTGATCGCCGATCGGCGTCTCATTCACTTCCTTTCCGGCAAGCCGACTGGCAAGTAGGAATTAGTCGCGAGCGTGAGTATTCCAACGAATAGTTTTTTCTTTCATGTTACATCCACTTTTCTTTTCTGAATCTTCAAACTCAGTGTTTAAATATATATATATATATATATCACCTAAACGTTTATATTAGAAGCCGTGTTTTTCTCCAAGTATTTTTCCTTTTCGTCCGCGAGTGCGTTTTCATAATCGTAACCTCAATAGACGTCATTGTTTTTAATCGTCGCATTCTTTGTAACGCTTTAAAATGGGATTATTATAAATCATAAAAATATGTATTTGGTGTCCTTCATTTCTACATTTATCTAAGATTTATGGAAAGGGGCTGGATTAATGGAAGGCTGTACTTCTGAAATTTTGAGTAAAAAATGATGATTTTTGGCGACGCGGAAATTTTTTTTAACCTTTTGAGTGTCACTCTCTACATTACCGAGACAAACATAACCGTGGGAATTAAATATGTATATCAAAGAATATTACTGTCTCGAAAAAGAAAAATAAGTAAGGATGAAGACAGTTGTTCGGTATCGAATCAATAAGCGAAGAAATCTGGTCAAGCCGTTGGAGAATTGAACGAACAACGACAACTATACAACAGGAACTGGAAACCTCAATATCTAAAAAGCCAGTAAAAACAACTGCTGAACGTAAAAGGGAAATTAGGCAACGGCAACGATACCTGCAAGGAGAACAGGGACTCTCGACATTCAAATAGCCAGCGACAACTTCTACTGAACGTACGAGAAAATCAAGGGAACCGCAACGACAGTCTTTAGTTCAGATAAATAACCTCGATTTAGTTACAGCTCACAATGTCAAAGATATGACTGAATAGTGCCGACATTGTAACGCAATTTTTTGGAAAAATGAATTTTACAAAAAGGGTTGCTGTCATAACGGTAAAGTGAGATTATCAGAATTATCTCCATTCCCGATTGAATTACAACAAGTTTTCTGTGATAGAACCATAACAAATTGAGAATCGAGTGTTATCAAGGATTAATGGATCATGTATCAAAGAAGTGCATTAAATAATCCGGAGACTTTTCAGAACCACGCAAGAAATACCAGAGGAGGGTCCTTTGAAAACAAAAGTCATTAAACACATGTTATATGGACCGGACACAAGTGAATGACCGTGTTTAAGTGAGAACGGCGAATGCTTCAAAAAGTTTGCAAAAAGATTTGTAGACCAAACTAAAATAAATGAAAAAAAATACCCACATTATAGACGTTGCGATAACAAAGTAGCAGCAAATCATTATAACGCTAAAGTGAATGGACTGTTAGTAACAGTGGACAATTTAATGGCGGTTCCTTATAATCGGAATAATATACTTCAGTTGTGGCCACAAAGTATATTCACAAATATATTCTCAAAGGACACAATAGAACTAGAGTCAGTTTAAAAAAAATTGGTAACACTAACGAAATAATCGGGAGGAAATTCATGATGAAATTACATCATTTGTTGAGAGCAGATATGTGTGGGTCCTACAGAAGTGGCTTGGAGAATATTGGAAATGCCACTATCTGGTAGTTCAGAATTTAAGGCAGCTTATATTTTCTGTCAATATAAATTAAATAAATCTCGACATCTAAAAAGCAAACGAAAACACCTGCTGAACGTAAAAGTGAATTTTGTAAAAAGTGTACCAGCAACGAAGGGGGCGAGCGAAGCGAGCCCCCGGGGTTGGGCACCGAAAGCGTCAGGGGGGCATAGCCCCCCTAGTTTTTTGATAAAAGTACAATTTCTTACATGTATAATAATAATGTTTATGTATTATTTCAAAAAATATAGACGAAATCTTTGATTTTTATCTGTTACAATTAGAATATACCACAGCGTGTAAGCTACTCTACGCAGGTGCGGAATGCGGATGTCACAATCTACAATATTTTTTATTTACTAAAATAGTATTATTCACTAATTCCTTATTATTATGTAAGTATTTATATAAAACAAAATATTACAATTTAACTTATGGGTATAAATAAAATTAAAATAATGCATACTTGTTAATATTTGTCTTATCAAGTTAGATTTCATTGTATCAGGGTAGCATTCTCGGTTTTCTTCTAAAATTTGTGAAATGTATTGCTTATTGTCTTTGTTTGTAGTTAATATGTCAAGGAAAAATCAGTGACGGTCGCTAAATGGATGACTGAATTTTGCATCTCAGGTAGCTGGCTTATGTAGTGGCGTAACTCAGACGCTGCTTTATATGCTAAGCCTAATTCAAAGATTTTTAGTTTATTGTTGGTAGTAATACACAAATGTTACTATTATACATGTAAGAAATTGTACTTTTATAAAAAATATTCACTGATACTTCCAAAGTAACCGAAGGCAAGAAGAAACTCAAGAAAGATGTTGACCCCTATATCTAAGGACCACCCTAATAGGCAGTCGGAGAGAAGGCATCGTTGTGAGGGTTAAAAGCGTTTACAATAAATGCTTATAATTTGACCAATCTACGAGTGCCTGTTTAGTGAACCCTGCCTATTCACCTATCATCCGCCCATATATCCAACATTTTATTTCATAAAACAGAAAATTGTACTTTTATTGCAAAATCTAAGCATATAAATTTATACTTACTCAGCTACTTCAAGTTGGTCAGAGACTTCTACAGAACCAAGCCTATAGTAAACTTCATGAAGAAACTTGTAACCCTGCCCTCCACTACCCCTTCCATCAATTTGTGCAACTATCACATTTTTTCGACTAGCCAAATACGTATTCCAATCTATTTTAAACATTTCCGTTACCAGTTGCGAACCAGGTGCACCGTACCTATGAAAACATACAATAGACAACAGTATTAAATAAACAAGTATTCAATTGAAAAAGTAATTAAAAATGTTTTCAACATGTTGATGTTATGGTTAAATATACACTTACACTTGTACAATTAATGGATAACGTGTAATTTCATCTTCCCTTAATCCAGGTGGTAAATGTAATCTTACTTGTGCGTTATAACCTCCACTTATTTGAACAGGAAACGTTTTCACTTGTGGAAGTGCAAGTTTGGCAATTTTTTCCTAAAACAGAAACATCCAGGATGTAGAATAGTACTTGGGGCTCACTGGAAGGATGACGTAGTCTCATAAAAACAATTTTTCTCGCTGAAAATGACGAATATTATTAAGGAAGTTCATAAAAAATGTGTTAATATACAACTCATACCAAGGTTTGACGTTATTTAAAAAAAAAACGTCTACAATTCAAATAAAACTGAAAAAATGTGACAAATATACACGCTATAGAAAGTGCAGAAATATTTGTAAATTGTCACTCTCATACATTCTATATTATTGGTTGACAATTCAATATGGAGGATTTCGGGAAGGGCATGTTATTGGCTAATGTGGAAGGATGCGCCAAAGCACACCTTATATCCTTACATCAGGGCTCTCCAAGGTCGCTTACGTGTAAGCGTGGGATTCTCCCACTCTCGTCCGCGTTGTTAGGAATACCGCGCGACGCTAGCCCGTCATGGCAGCCGTCGTAGCGTCGCGCGGTCCTCCTTGACAGAGGAAGGCACGCTGCGCGAAAGAAAGATTGGAAGGGGAAGCAGGCGCGTGAGGGGCCCCTACGCTGGAGCCCTGCCTTACATCATAGTCTGCCCTACGCTCATCGGTGATTGGCGGATTGCCATACCTCGAGCTGTTTTCTCACGAACTTTCAATGCTTATAACTAGCTGACCCGTTACCCGATTTCACCCGGGAATTATTTATGATAAACTAAATAATACTAATTATTTATTTCTTTGTTATTTATAAATAGCGTATAGTCTAATATAAAATGTATGTAATGTATATTCAAAATTTCTTTGAAATCCGTTCAGCCGTTTAGGCGTGAAAGAAGAACAAACAAACACACAACGTTTCACTTTTATATATTAGTAGGGATAAACGAAGACTTAATCGCAGCTTAGTTATTCTTGAGTTTTAACTTATTATATCAAATCATCCTGTAAATTTACTCCCAGTTGTTGCCGAACACCGTATATACATAAAATGTATAGATTACTTTCATGTAATTATTACAAACAAAATTTTACGCACCTGAAAATTGTGTAATGTGTCAAAAATATTTTTCAAAAGAAACAGAAATAGTACTTACACGTAATAGAGTATTATTCTGCAAAATATACAAGAGCCGTGGCATGGGTAGTTCAGTCTTGTACAAAGCAACAGTTGGTATACTAGGTCCATAGCATTCTAAGATGAAATAAGTTGTACCAATTGGTGGAAAAATAGCATTGTGGTATTGACATGGTTGTTCAGTAGATTCTAAAAGTGAAAAGACAGCGCATAAATCGAGAACCATTGGTACAGTACCATTCTTAGAAGGGAACACAGCGAATCCGCACTCACCGATTAGAGTGACTCAAGACAAGAACATCGGTGTGTTTCATTAGGGCCCTATTGCCCTTTAAGGGGGTGAAAACTAACCTCAAAGCCGAATAGGCACTTCCACTTTTTCGCGTATAACTCCTAAAGTACAAGAGACAGAAAGAAATGTTTCAAACAGAAGTTTAATCGTACAATAAGCGCTGCAAACTTACGTTAAAAAAATTTGAAAAATTTTTTTTTCGTTCAAGTACTTTTTTTTAAACTATTCAAAATTTTGTTAACGCAAGTTTGCAGCGCTTATTGTACGATTAAACTTCTGTTTGAAACATTTTTTTCTGTCTCTTGTACTTTAGGAGTTATTCGCAAAAAAGTGGAAGTGCCTATTCGACTTTGAGGTTAGTTTTCACCCCCTTAAAGGGCGATAGGGCCCGAATGAAACACACCGTTGTTCTTGTCTTGAGTCACTCTATAAACCCACAAAGTTGCATTCCAATCGGTGAGTGCGGATTCGCGGTGTTCGCTTGTTAGTATAAATTCACATTTATTACAATAAAATTAGTGCCTGGAATGTAAAAATTCTCTGAAACTTCAGTCATAACATGATAATGTGAGACTGACTGTTTCAAAGATTATACCTAGATTATCATTGATAACTTAAATATTTTCCTACATAGTATGCAAAACTGGTTGACAAAATTTGTTTAAAACATATATAGTTGTTCTGAATTGTTTTCCCTCCTAATGCAGCTAGGTTAACACAAAAGACATTTAATTATTATTATTATACAACAAGACAAATATACGAACAATGTCAAATGCGTGTTTATAATATACGAGGGTTATTCCCTGCTAAATCGATCACTTACTGTGGATGTCAGGGGTTTTTGTGAAGTTGAAATATGACGTAATTTGCATGAAATTAAAGGGGATTTAATAGAGAATTGCGCCTTGTTGGGCCGAAAAATAGGTAATTCTTTGTAAATTTTTTGTATAAAAACGGTTCGACAAATTAACTTGAGGTTAGGCATCCTATTTTATTGTATCTTAAGCTATTGTTCTAAATTTTGGGATAACAGTTAAAAAAAAAACATTGCAGATACAGAGTTCTGATTGAGGGCGTTGAAAAACAATCGGGTGGTCCTGGCGTTGACGGAAAGTACTGTAAGGGTTATCTGAAACACAAAAAGGAAAAGAGATTCTTAATCTATGTGAATGTGGCTATCTGTGGTAGTAGATGTATTGCCGCATCTGTTACCGTTCCTGTTTTATTTAAAGAAGTTTCCCCGTTTTTGGGTCAAACCCTTATACAGACTCAAATCAGGGCGCTTCATTTTCTTCAAAAGGCTGACATTTTAACATTTTTTATTTTTCTTAATGCATCTACTACCACAAATAACTACATTCATATAGATTAAGAATTTCTTTTTCTTTTTGTGTTTCAGCTAACCCTTACAGAACTTTCCGCCAACGCCAATTATTTTTCAACACTCCCTCTGAATCTACCATGTTTTTTTCACAGTCACACAAAAATTCAGAACAATAGTTCAAGATACAATAAAACAGTCTGCCAAACCTCAAATTAATATGTCGAACCGTTTTTGTACAAAAAATTCACAAAGAATTATCTATTTGTTGGTCCAAAAGGCGCAATTCCCCCTTAAGGGGGTATTCTCGTCTAGAGGGACGAAATACTCTATCCTCTTTAATAATAGGTCACTAGTATTTTATTTCTTAAAATGTATTTCTGCTTTGCATCGGTCTCTACCTTGCTGCTTCCCAAAACGTTTTTCAACCCAGGACAATAATTTCAAGCAGCTATTGTAATAGTACGAAAGGCAGCAATTAATTAGTGTAGAAAAATTGACTCATTAAGCCTTCATCAAATGTGCAATAAACCGTAATTAGCTGTTTAATTTGAATATATGATTTTATACTTACTTGGCGAAACATTTGCTTTTGATTTTTCTTTCTTTGTAACTTTCTCTTTGGGCTGACCGTGATCCATATCCGGCGTATTCTCCGTTTGTGTCTCATACTGATTATGTACATAATTACTGTCAGACCAAACACTATGATGACGAGAAAGTGTTCTTCGTTGATCATTTCGATTATTTTCTGATGTTTCTGTGCAAGTAATGCAAACAGCAGGATGCAAAGACGAGCCGACATGTGGTAAGAGAGAACTCACGTAATAAAGATGTCTCTGACCTGGGCGTGTAGATGGTATACCTATAAAATATCTATGTAAAAGAAGTAGATTAGTTTTATGGAGCAGTACTGGTATTGTACATACTAAATGCTTTAGAGCAGAATTTAGGGTAATTAAATAAGTTATTACTGAATAAGAAAATCTTGTAAATCAGGCTATGGTATGACCCGATAATGCCTAGCATTGAGGGTGTAGCGGAACACGGTTTATTGCCTTCCGAACGTAGAGAAATTAGCTTGTAGCAATTAATGCTTAAGCCGAAAAACTTTCTTCGAGTTTTACAAGTTATTTACCGGATGTTTTCTTAATTACTTTATAGCGAGTAGGAAACCAAATATTTCCAGTTATAAACATGCAGTAAACCGTGACCCGTTAACAGCCTGGTTTGGGCATCATGCAGATGGCCACATCACGAGATTCACGCCGCACAGTGGTCGGTTTATTGATGGTCTAGCGCAGGCCTGCCCTTTAGGGTGCAAATACCTCCTGAAGTTCTGGGACCTGGGCAACAGCCGAGCACGGAACTGTTACGTTGCTAACCACAACATGGGCTGTGGGAGAACTGGAAGACTGTGCGTGCGTCCATACTGGTTCGTACCACGAGTCTATATAAATGGGCCTCACGCGTATGGGCGCACACACTCTTGCATTTGTCCCAAAACCCACGCAACGGTTAGCAAGGTAACAGTTCCGCGCTCGGCTGTTGCCCGGGTCCCAGAATTTGAGGAAGTATGTACACCCTAAAGGGCAAGCCTGGTCTAGCGAGACAAAAGTCCAAAATCATGACCATTCAAAATGAAAAAATCACGTCTGAATCACGAGTCATACCACGAGCTACTGAACCAGAGATATCGGAATAATATGGTATGCAACTTTATATGTACTTCATAAAAGTAACGATCGGCGAAACGTACGCGAGGCGGCCGCTTAGTTATTGTTAGAATGCGTCAGTATCAGCTATGTATCAAAAGTGCTTAATTGTATCGCGATTTAAATTGTTAGTATTTTGAATAATGGATTGCCGAGGGACAAGTAAGTAGTAAATCAAGCTTCAGCCATGAGTATTTTAATTTCCAGCGAACAGAATTAAAATATACTAATCACAAAAATGATGGAATTTTTCAATAGGTTTCGTTGGAAAAGCTCTAGATATCCAGAAACCTCATGGAACCTGAAAATTGTTGTGCTGTTTTGTTCTATTTGCTTTATAAAGTACATATTCAAAAGTTGTAGCTGCAAATATTTGCAACTCTACATGATTTTTATACATAATTAAAATAATTCTATCTTTAAAACTGGTGATGTTAGGAGCTAAAATTTGTAATTCATTCTAAATAACGTGGTTGTAAACAATTTTTCTCCACAACACACAGTTCATACTCGCTCTCTACATTCTAAGAAACCCCAGAATACGAATTTTGGTTTTAAAAAATCCTTGGAGGCTGAAGTGAAAGTATTATGGGTGGTCCAAAACAATGTGGATGGCGTTTTTAAAACAAATAAACGTTTCCACCTAACTGATGATTTATGTATGACCTGCAACTTTTGTCCCGCTAGATTGTTATTAGATAGACCACTGTGCGCTGGGGGAAAAAACCGAAAGTCTCGACTGATTTTCGGAAAGCATTTTTTCATTTTTTCCTCTAAAAGCTACGAAGAAGGAGTTTTGTTGCGACCAGTAGTATATGGTCCGTCGCACAAAACTCTACCTTCAAAAAATACATGACCTTAAAAAAATTTTATAGGCTCAATTTTGATTGAGCCGTCAGTTTTGAGCGTAGGACTACGACTTGCAAATCGGATAGTTGAAATCAGTTAGTCGAGTATGGTTTCAAAGCGCTTTTTCTTAATTTGTTATAATCAACATAGGTCTATGATAAGAAATATAGCTTACATAATTTTTACAAATAATGTTGGATACATTCCGGACACAACACAAATCGATACACGAAGTACTCAACGGGGTGCTCTGCATGGGTTCGGTTACAACATCCATGCCGAGATCTCGGGACATAAATTCTTTCAATCTCTCGTAATTGGCTCTGTCCTTGATGTTCAAATTGAAATCGCCCATCATAATGATCGGTATGTTGCCATATCCCTTTCTGGCCAGTTGTGGGAATGCTTTTGAAACCTTTGGTGTATATAATACAGGATTTACTGAGTATGAACGTTTCCGGGAAGACGAAAGTGTCTCCTCTCGCTTGTTCTCAGGCTCTCTCACTCTCGACCGAAGGATTCCAAGAAATGGTGGCTGTAGGTTAAATGATTTTATAACAATGGCCTTTATTAACATAGACAAGATATAAGAATAAGAATGATGTGTTCGATACGAATGTTCGAGACGCTCAGCTCTTGCTACCGTACGCAACGGTGCGGAATGGCTATAGTGGGGGGACCAGGTCCCTGTCCATGGTAGCCAACATAGAGACGGCGCTGCTCGGGTCAACCATAATTATTACCAACACTCTCCCCCTACGAGCGATGTCGTCGCATTCTCGATTCTAACATACATACTTTGATTTACATATCTACTAGATTAACTTCCATTAATGACCACAGCAAATTCTCATGAGTCATATGCTTAGTGTCGATAAAACGAACATAAATTTCTTCATTTTTTGTCTCATCTCGCACAAAATGGAATTTCATATTCTAGAAGAGAGTACATTTTTCATCCATTCTATAGCCGCTGTATTATCACAAAATAATACAATAGGTTTATTCAAGAACCTCTTAAATTTCATTTCCGTTAGGATATTTGATACCCAAGTAACATCGTTCACAATTTCTGAACACGCAAACAGTTCTACGACGCATGTCGACAGTCCAACACATTATTGCTTGTTACTGTTCCATAGTATGAGAGAATCTCCTAACATGACTACTCCCCCTGAGAAGGACTTTCCTCCTTCTGTATTTCCCCAACTGGCATCCGCGTATGCCATTAACGTGCCGCGATTTTGACTAAAAAGTAGTTTTTTCCTCTTTGTACCTTGGAGGTATCTTAATACTTTTTTCGCTAATATTAGGTGGCGCTTCTCTGGTCGATGATTAAATTGAGAAAGGTATGAAGTTACAAACGCACTATCCGGCCTTGTTCGATTCGCAAGATAGAATAATTCTCCTATTAACTGTTGGTAGAGAGTTGTATCAACTATATCTTCTGACGGTTCGAATGGTCAGTCCTCTCCCGAAATGATTATCGTTTTAACAGGTTTACAATTGGTCATATTATGTTTAATTAGTAATGCCACGATGTACTCTGTCTGTGAGAGTGCAATGCCCGTTTCGATCTTTTTCACTTTACTATTCAGAAAAGTTTCGTTCTTCGTGGTTTCATTAATCTCGAAAGTTGCTTTTAGTTTTGTAATTATTTCGTCACATCATTTTTTATTGTTATCTACTACCGAGATATCGTCCACATACGTGGTGATAGCAACAAATCCCTGTCTACGCGGCAATACAAATACACAATTTTCGGGCATTAATGGTGTGAAACCTATCTGTATTAGTGTATTCATAAGTTTTATGTGCCAATTACGTCCCGATTGTGGGAGTCCATATATGCTCCTTTTGAGCTTACAAACATTGCTTTCCCTATGTTCGTGTTCGAACCCTGGCGGTGGCGAAAGGTAAACGGTTTCGGCTAAATCGCCATACAAATCAGCCATTTTAACGTCATAAAACCGCAAATTCCAGTTTAATTTACTAGGTAATGTCACTAGCAACCGCCATGCTTCGATGGATACTACAGGAGAGTACGATTCCTCATAGTCTCTATGCTTAATCTGATTAAATCCAGCAGCCACTAATCTTGCCTTAAACCTAATGCCGCTATCTTCTTTGTTATTTTTGATTGCTAGGACCCATTTGCTCGCAGTAATTTTGGCACCGGCTGGTTTGCTAATCACCTCCCATACTGAGTGGTTTTCGAGTTATTGCAACTCATCTCTCATTGCTCTCTCCCACTCAGGCCAGTTTTTGCTCTCTTTCGCCTCAGCGTAATTAGACGGTATTTTATATTCTCCCATTAAATTAACTCTAGTCTTTTCTCGAAGTCTGTCCGATCTGCGAGCCCCCTGTCGATTTCCCTTTCTTCTACTTCGATACGACGCAGATGATCTCTCACTTCCATTACTCTCTGAGTCGTACCCCGAGGTCTGCCTGTCGATCGCGTTGCCTCTCTAACCTCATCGTCTTCACTATCGGAGCTTACGTCTTCTTCATCTAAATTTTGTTCAACATTTACGCCCATACCTCCCCCGACCTCTATGCGCTCGTCTCGTATTCCCTCTACTTCCATATCGGTATGGACCTCTTCTCGTTCTGGAAGTGGTAGTATATTGTCGTGGTGGTACTCGTCCGTTTCACTATTACCTTTAATGAATTTTACACCTACTGCTTTTTCGTTAAACTTAACTGCCCCCTCTTCTAACACTTGCCCGGTCTCTGGATCATATATCCTATAACCGCGTCTTTCGCGTGCATACCCTAGCATTATTCCTACTTTGCCTAGTAGCTCTAATTTATTGCGTTTTTGTTTTGGAACGTGAAAATGTGCGACGCTCCCCAAAACACGCAAATAACTAATATTGGGTTTTACTGCAAAAAACAATTCAAAAGGTGTCTTTTTCGTACCTCTGCGAGGCGTCACATTACTCACATAGCTACTACAAGCTGCAGCCTCTGCCCAAAATTTAGTTGGCAAGCTACTGTTATGCAATAGGGTTCTGGCACGTTCCAAGATTTTTCGGTTAGCTCTTTCGGCTTTACCATTGCTGTCGGGGTTATAAGGAATCGTCTTCTCACGAGTTATTCCATTTTTCCATAAAAATTGATCTATCTCCCTATTCACGAATTCACGACCGTTGTCTGTCCTAAATCTTTTGATTTTAGTATTAAGCAAGTTTTCGTATCTCTCTTTAAATGACATGAATTTTTCAAAAACTTTACTTTTGTACTTCGTGCAATATGTGAAATACATCCCGGAATAATTATCTACTTAGCATGTATCTAGAGCCTTTCAAATATTCTAATGGTAATTGTTTTATGCGACTTTCTTGTTGTTTTACTAAGATTGCAACTTTCACAGACAAAGTCATCAGCGATCACTACGCAATGCCATCCGCAAGCCTATCGTTATACATTCTGGACAAATATTCATCATTTATGTGTCCTAACCTCTTATGCCAAAGTTCATGTTCGGTACTACTAGCCTTTTCAACATTGTAAGAATGTTCCCAATGTTCATCAACGTCAAGTCTAGCCATGAATTTTAATCGTCTACCAATAAGCTCGCCAGTCAAGATTGCGTTACCTGTTTTATCCGATACGGTGATAGAACCGTTTTCCTGTGTACTTTTGTAACCCTTCAACATAAGAGTTGTTGTCGATAACAAGTTTTCGCTTAGCTCCGGTACATACAAGACATCCTCCATCATGATGGTCATTTCCTCGCTATTTTCGTTTTGAATTTTGATTTTACAATTAACTGTACCGACGCCTTCGTAACGCAACCTTGAGCTCGCTCCTGCCTGACAAAGCTCTCCCTTCTGTAAATTAATATCGACAAACCATTTCAGATTATTTACCATATCATTGGTCGCTCCGCTATCGAATAACCAAATTTCTTCGATATTACCTTCATGTGATGAATTGCCAATATTAAAGGCATACATATTATCAATATTATCTACAGTTTTTACGACACTATTCGCAGCTTTCTTCTTCTCGACGTCCTTCTCTCTCATGGTAGCAGCGTCCTTTGTTTTGTACCCTTTGTTGTGGCTGCTAACCTTGACGTTGTCTCTGCCAATGTTGCGATGCCAACACATCTTCGCGATGTGGCCAGGTTTACCACACGAATAACATCGCTTGTCGCCCTTTTTTGTGTACTGCATAGGCGCATTCCGCTTCCGTGTTGTTGCTTCCTCGCCGTTGAAATTCCTTTTCACGTTCTTTGAAAATTTCTTGAATTTCATCCAACAATTTATCTCGTTGTGTCTTGAGTATTTCTCGAATGTCTTTTAATTGGTTACTTAATCGCACTGCGTAATAAGCAAGTTCACGCGGCGTCACATTCAAACCAAGCGACGCGCACTTTGTCGCTAGGCCACGTGCTCGTGCTATATGATCGCTCACCCTTTCTTTGTTTTCCATGTGTAGGAATCTCAAGTCGTTGCTGGCGTCTATCTTCTGGTTCTCTGCTCCTACGTAGGAATTCCTGATTTTAGCCCATAGGACTTTGGCGTTACTTTCTGCGGCGAACTGTAATGCTTGTTTGTCCGACAGATGTAAGCGTATGTACGCTACTGCGCATAGTGGTCCGAGTCACCAAAAACGTGATAAAAAATCCTTACGTTCACATTTCACCATTTATCATTATGAAGATGGTCATTCTAGGGTTTTTCGGGGTCGCAGAATCTGATTCCGAGGTCAAAATTTGTATTAGATTAAAACTAAGCCCTGTAGGGGGGGAGGAAATGTCGATAAAATAATGTTATGTTTTGTTTAACAGTACTGTCTGATTTGATTACGTTATTTGAAGTTAACTACGGCATTAAATTTATAAAAAGTAACAGAGATACCGTTTTTATGATAGCAAAAGCTATTGAGCGCGCGGAAAATAGAAGGTCAATAATTTGTATAAATTCACATTTCAGATATTGAAAATGCTTTCATTTATCCATAAGACGAAATTATGCATTCATTCGATGTTATTGAAATATATAAAAAGTTATAAATAACTGAAATATAAGAAATTATGTGATGGTCGTATTTAATCGCATGTTACATTTTTTGGAATCAACGGGCATCTTTGAAACTTATATTATTTGATAGTCTGTAGTATAAGGAATGTATGTGCAAAAGGTAAAGTTGCACTTTGTTGCGACTTCCGAGCAATAACCAATTATGTTCGCAGCAATCACGCGGCTTGCGCTGAACAAGTAGGTCTGGGTTACATCCGAAGTAATGATCACAGTGAATGAGCGGCATCCCCTAAAGTAACTGACTGTATCTTTCAAACGGGTGAATTCCCGAAGCTAAATTTTTATATTTGGGGTCCTTTCACATTCTTCAAAACAACTTGTCCCGGGTATTAGTGTTGGTTGGGAATGGGTGATAGCAGGGGGTGCGTAAAGCATGGTAGCGTCCGGATGTCGTCAAACTTGGTAAAAAATTAAAAGTTTTGACGGCGATGCGCGAGGGTAAAATATTGACCGGTTTCAAAATTTTTTTTGGCCTCGATTTGTCTTCCCCAATGGCAACTTTTCCGCACTACGTCGTTTCGAGGTCTTAAAATTTGGGTTTTTCGGCTCATCCTAATGTACTATTGCCCGATGAGAAGAAGAACGACTACCCACAAGCTGAAATGTCACAGGGGCAAGGGGAATCGTCCACTTGCGTCAACCTATCCCCTCCAACACTGTTCGTCCCGTGACGAAGAACGCGAACGAAACCAATCGCGACAATCCGCGGATATGGACAGCCACTAAGAACCGAAAAGTAGGACTTCTTGGAGGGGATAGGGTGGAGCGAGCGGGGGATTCCTCTTGCCCCTGTGACATTTCAGCTTGTGCGTAGTCGTTCTTCTTTTCATCGGGCAATAGTACATATATGGATGATACGGAAGAAGATGCGTCTTCGAGTTGTAGTTAATTTTTTTAAATATATCATAATAATACGCATTTATTTATATTTATTACTTAAATATACATAGATTCATTGTCCAACACATATGTATTTTGTCATTATCGCCTCAATGTCATCAAGTTTTTTAATGATACATCACCGTGCACTCAGTGCACGACGCGAGTGTTCGTGAAACCCAAGTAGGCGCGAGTACCGACTGGTTAACTAATATTTATTAAATTTATGAATAGATAGATAGAAATTTGTAGAGAATTTAGCAAAACTTACATGGTACTGTTTGTTTGATCCCATGCCACTATTCGGGTGACTTCGAATTTGCCATGTGTAAGTGGAACGACCAATTTTCGACCGACATGCACCCAAATGATGTGCTTATAATAACCAGCTGCACCATCCTTAACTGGACTTATAGCAATGTAACTGCTACCGTTTGTTGAGAAAGTCGGTGTTTCAGGAGGGCTGTCTACCCAGCCACGATCTTCTGCTTCTATCCTCTGAATTTCCTGTATGAAATGATAAACCAAATAAAGACAAATATATTACTTTGCAAACATACGGCCAGTTTAGTGATTAAAGTTTACCTGACAGTGCCACATTGGACTTTTACAAATAGTCACAACAGACAGATTTTGAGCCCGTGTTAACCATGTTATGCACACTTCTGTTAAAGATATCCAGGAAGCCGTTGTGAAGTAATGTTCTCTATTGATAGACACAAATATAAATTTTATAGTTAACATTTCATTACATTTGGTTATGTTTAAATTACTTAATGTAAAATATGTATAAATTTATATTTATGTATATATAAAATGTATATAAATTCATATATAAACACATAAGGGACCTTGAAATCTTGAAAATGATATTCTTGAGAAAGAGACTTATTATACTGCAGATTTCATGCAAATACATATTTTTTATAGAAAATTGGTAACAAAGTGAGACTGTGATAGAAATTTATTTTGTCTTTAGACGGTTTCAAGTATTCACTATTTATTTTGCATATTTTGCATAATTGATGTGTTTTGCATATTTTTTTTAAAGAATTTATGCATGAGAGAAAAACCGTACGATGATTTTCCTAATGCGTTCATGGTGCACCACCGGACAGTGGGAGAATATGACATAGTTGCGATCAAAAATCGATTCCCACGCCAAATCGAAATGAAAATCAACGAAACCTGTTATACTGGGGTATTAGATACCTATCGCTGATTACGAATCCGTTGCACGATTTGTGAAAAAGAAGATGGCGGATCCAATATGGCCGCCCAAACTCGGCTAAAACTAAGGTCGGTATCAAATATATTGGCCGGTGAGTTCGTTTTCGCGAGCAGCGATCGAGAAGAAATCAGCCACCACCATCTGACGATCGTGGATTTGTCAATTGGAGTTGCGTGGCCCTTGCAGGGTATGGTGGGGTAACGGGAACGCTGCTCGGCTCCGCCTGAACCTAGTCGTTTGGCTGTTATTTAGTCTTAGCGTAATAGTTGTGTGCGTTACGAAGCTATGTGTAGACCAATACGAGATGAAGCTATCGAGAAAGATTCAATGTTCTGACCAATAAAGCTCCAGAATTTTTTCGGAACTAACGCACACCTATTCTGATGTGTGTATGTCTACGCTGACAGCTCGGTTTGGCCTACACGCGAGAAGCTTGGCACCATCCCCACCACTTCTGGCTCGCTCTTGTTCTGCGAAGGCGAGAGCGATATGGAACGAGAGCGAGTCAGAAAACGTTGAGAAAAGGAGCACCGAGGCAGGCAAACTGTGTGGCTAATATATCTGATATCGACCTTAGGAACAAAGTAGATTATTAAGTGCACCATTGAACTATACAATATTCTTATGACCTTATATACATTTGAGTAAATGTGAGTGAATGAGTGAATGGAAAATATGAAATATTTTAATTTCACATACACTTTAGTTATGATTTTAAACTTTATAATTACCGATATAATTATTTAAACTATCAAGCTATACAATACTAATTATTTAAAATGTAACATTTACTATATTGGGAAGTTTCAGACAGAAACGACTATTTAAGGGGTAATACCAATCTAGCACTCGGAGAAACAACCTGATCTTGAGAATTTTTTATGCTAGTATCGTGAATGGAATACAAAATCTGTTTCAAAGCCTTTATTGTATGTACATACCTCTAAGTATAATCACAATTTGTAATTAATTTTTTTTTAGTACAAAACGGCGGCGCCACAGCTCAACAAAGATCAAGGAAGCTTCTTCTATTCCGTGGCCGGAAAGATTTTTCCTTGAATTTTTTACCTGGAACAAAAAGCCAATATTTTTGAGTTCTATATAAGATCAGCTCGGGAAGTACGTACGCACACACCATTCTTACAAAAAACGGTATTTTTTCATTTCCGTATGTACTTATCGTGCTGATCTTCTATAGAACTCAACAATTTTTGCTTTTTTGTTCCAAGTCAAAAATTGGAGGAGAAAATCTTTCCAGCCGTGGAAATTCAGAAGTTTCCTTTGTTGACCTGTGACGCTGTCATTTTGTACTAAAAAAATTTTAAAAAATGTGATCATACGTCAAAGTATGTACAATAAAGGCCTTGAAACCGATTTTGTGTTCTCTTCTCTATACTCGTATAAAAAATTCTCAAAATCAGACTATTTTCCCGGGCGCTAGAGTGGCATTATTAGATTCTCATTGGTGTTACTAGACATTGCAAATTTCATTGCGCAAAAGTAAGTTCCCACGTGTACTCGTTAATATTATAAGTAAACTCACGCAAGCTCGATGGTAGGTGGTGGTTTCACTACCTTCGTATGAATATTTTTTGGATCTGCCAAATCTGCTACGTAGAGCCGTGCCACAGGATTCGGTGTTCCTGGCTATAATGAAAATGATATCTTTATATCCACATTCATAGAACATAAAATTTTGTTTAATAATTCCAAATTCATATTTAAACGTAACAAAATACAATTGTAAATGCAACCTATAGGTCAATTAGCATTTATAAATGTTACGTCCCAACTTTATTATGTTACAGTCCGTTTATAACGTTGCCGTGATCTTCTTACGTCGCATCAGCAGCACACGTATTCGGCGCTTAACGGTATGTAACTTATTACCATTTTACAAATTCAAATGATATAAACTTAAAATCAACTGAGTATCGACTTGCTGGATGAATTGTACTAGATGATCTCGTTTTTAAAGTATAACATCATTTAGAATTTTAAATTCAATGTAAATTTCAAGTTGTATTGCCGCTATAGAATTCTTCGCATGATATATATATATGATATATTTTCACAAATTTCAAGGTAAGGTTCCATTGGTACAACTGCGCGCGGCGCATGGGTCATTTTTACGAGTTGAAAAATATAGCGTGCCAAACGTACTCTACCGCGTGCTCAGCTGATTTGGCTTTAAACTCCGCGGACTGTAGGCGCCACCGCTAATATTCAACTGTTAATGTCTCGAGAACAAAGCGCCCAATCCCAAAACGCCGAAGGACTTTTTTATTTTTTTCAGATTGTACCATTATTTTGGGACACCCTGCATTTGTATGTTTCGATTGACAGTACTTCCTCGCTGAGAGCTCAGTTTGGCCTACACGATGAACACTTTTTGCTATCCCCACCAGTTCTGCCTCACTCTTCTCCTGCGAAGACGAGAGCGAGTGAGACAGACTGAAAGCGAGCGACGAACGGCACGAGCAGACGAAGCGTTGATACTTTGTCTCGCTCTGTCTTTTGGGTATCTGATACTGCGTCCTTCACGTGCACGACGAGCGTGCGCGATGGGCATGAGCGTTTAGACTCGCTCTCATTCCATCTCGCTCCCCTCTTCGGCAAGAAAGAAGCGAGAAACGATCGCTTGGAATTAGCGCCCCCTTAACGATAAATGCTCAATGCCGGTTGCGAGCCGCGATCGTTCAGCGAGGAAATACTGTATCTCGTTATAGTCTTCATATAATTATTATTTTTTTATATTTTGTGACATACTGACTGAGAGTAAAATTTTGGAACCATTCTTTTTGAAAGAATGTAAATGCTGGTGAATGATTAAAAAGTGTATAATTTTATAAATACCTACAAATGACGTAGAAGAATTATCAAGATAATTATTTACTTTAACGATTCCTCACCGATTTTGATGAAATTTGGATATGTTGTAAAACTCCACATTTTGAACAACTTTTTCCTGTACACGTTACCACCGCTCGGTCTTAGATTCGGAGATATTCGCAAAAATATTTTTTAAATTTCTTGCTTTGGTGTTATAACTTGGGTTAGTGTTGAGTTAGAACCTTGAAATATGTTGTCAAGGTTATCATTCTGACAAACTTTTCCCTATACATGTTACCGCCGCTCGACCTTCGTTTCCGAGATATTTGCGAAAAACTTTGGTTGACTTATTCCGACACAACGCTTTCCACTCTTCAACTTGTCCCGAGTATTAATATTGGTTGGGGCTAGATTAGTGCGGAGGGCGCGCGCCCGCTCGCGGGCCGTAAGGCATGGTAACGAACCGATGTGAGTCGGGGTGTTGACGGGAGCCGCCACACACCCAACAGGTGCTCTCGAAAGCACTCTCATCCTAGCAAAACAATTATGTTTCAGAACCAGAGGCATCCTAATATCCGGCGCCCCGAACAGAGTTGGGGTTGAAGGGCATCCGCAAGTTTCTGGTTGAAATCTCCAAACTCACATCGGTTTGCTACTACGCTTTACGCGCCCGCGAGCGACCCCCCCCCCCCCCCCCGCACTAAGCTAGCCCCAACCTATACTAATACCCGGGACAAGTTGGAAAGTGGAATGCGTTGTGTCGGAATATATCAACAGAAGCTTTTCGCAAATATCTCGGGAACAAAGGCCGAGCGGCGGTAACAAATATAGGGAAAAGTTGTTCAAAATGATGACCTTGACAGCATATTTCAATGTCATCAAAATCGGCGAGGAATCGCTAAAGTAAATAATTACCATTATCAACTTTTCTAAGCATGGGTAAACTTTCAATAGTAATGATTTATCATAAAAAATTTATATAATGTGCGGAAGCATAATACGTACCTTAGGATAACGTAACGACCGTATGTCAGGATAAAGGGCTTTATTTCCTTCTCCAAACCAAGATATATGCATTTCCTCTACGAGTGAATCATTAAAAGAGGCATACAGCATCATATGACCATCTGGTGACATCCAAATTGCTTCCGCACGATGCAATATCTCTTCTACGATATTAAAAAAGTATACTTCAAAGATATACACCTGGCTCAATAATATCGTTCAAATTGCCACAGATGCACGTCAGGGAAGGTATCCCTTTGTAGGCGGCAGTAGGCTGGAGTCGATGAGCAGGCTGGATACGTATGCCATTATGTTGTCCGTTGCTCGATGTGACGGATGATCGCAAAATATAACTTATACGATATATCACAACAAATGTTTCGTTGCTATTTCGTTATTTTGCAATGTATTTATTAATTTTTCATAAGTTTTTGGATCCCGATGCAACATGTTGTGCCGTGATACTAAATTGATGAAATGGAGCGATGTAGTCATCGAATGTAGAAAAATATAAATTTCCATTTGTAACGTCATGGTTGAGTACACTTAATTGAAACAGTAATTTTTAGGTTAATTCTTTTGTTTACCAAATGTATGTGTTAGCATCATCTAAGTAAAGATGGATGGCCCCACGTGGACCTGTCTTCGAGGATTTTATGGCAGGGACTTAACCTGTGTGCGGTCCCGATAGAGAGTGCATGAGATTAAACAGTCTTGGCGACGGGTGATAACTGGTGACTATGTTGGGTCTCCCAGCTATCGAGTGTTGTAGGATTGAGTCTTTCGAGTGAGATAGAGAGTAGGGGAATGGCAAGCGGCCCAACGCCGACGCGTGCGTCATGAGGCGCGCTATGATTCCTCCTCCTCATTAAAGAGAAGGTATACTACTTAAGAGGCAACACTCCGTGCGGTATCTTTGAAGTTCTTCGTTGGCTTGTCCCTTTAAATTGGTTGTATAGGCAGCTGTGTATCTTCGTCTTACTATCGCCTCTTGTTAATCCCTCCTCTTTCCGACTACCGAATGGACATTTAAATTGGTTGTATCATTTCGTCTCTCTGTAAAACTGGTTTCTTCGTCAGAGTGTCGCCTGTTAGTATATCTTCTCTTTGTCTTCATCGCAAAACCGTGATTCACCTGCGATAGTCGTCGTCGTCGTCGTCGCAGTAATAAGGATTGCTTCGAAATCGGTGTTACGGAATGTTTTGCAACGTCGCGGCAAGATGACGGACACATGCATAGATCATAAGAAAGGTACAGCTGCAGTCAGAGGCAGCGCGAGCAACTCCGCATCCCCACTTCCGACACCTCGCCCTGCACATCCCTCCGCCCCAGCTCCATTCAGAATTCCCATAGTAACACTACTTCCATCTCTTTGCCAACACTTATGAACAGTTAAGAAATATATTGTACATCAATGAAATAGCAACGAAACATTTCTTCTGATACATCATATAGCTTATATTCTGCGGCTCAGCATCATAGCGAGCAGCGGAGGACATAATACTTTCATACGCAGCCAGACTACGCATCGCCTCCACCCAGCCTGCTCCTACAAGAGGGTACCTTCCCCGACGTGCATATACTTTGACGCCGAGTGCACATACCTATATACAGGATGTTCGACTACTGGTGGTCATCATTTTAGTGGATGATTCTACAGATCAAGATAAGATGGAAATTAAGACAAGAGTGACAAAATTGCAGGCTTCGTTTATTAGTTCGGCTCTGAAACGCCTGCATTTCTGCATTCAGCGGCACACGTTAGGTAGGCTAGCCAGGGTACGTGCAATGGCGACGGACGCACAACAGATTTACTATGTAGAACGCATATAAACCCACATAGCCGAAATTATGACCTACGGTACCATCACAAACAAGGTATACAATACACCGAACATCCAATGCGCGGGATTCCCTTTTCTGTCCCGGGTTTGTAGGGGTCTTAGGACTCCCATAGCATTTTAGTATCACACGCAACGATACCGGGAAAGTCTCGAAATACATTGTAACGTTACGCAAGGTAGGAAATACAATTTAACATTGGTAAAATTAAGTCATTCGGAACCCGTGATTTACAAATATTTCTGTTAGAACATGATTCGCAACTTATGCGAAAAATTGAATTCTTTATTGTTCATGAAATCAATATGGCAGTGGCACCCATGGATTCCTTATATTTTTCCGATGAAAATCATACCAAATGTCATATGAATCGAACTATTTTTAACGGAGATAATTTTACATTATGCAAATCATTTTTTCATGTGATTTCCTTAATTATGATCCGAATTGTGTCATTTTCGGGGCCATTTTCATCGGGAAAACGTAAGGAATCTATTGACGCCACTTTCGCAAAGATCTGATGAGAAATGCAGAACTCAAAATTCGTCACTGCTTAGTGCGCAATATTGTATGGCCGCGCTGGTCTCCAGCGTCAAAAGCCCCGAAACTCAGTAGGCGCGTGATTGCTGGCGGCACGGCCTTTGACGGCTCTAGCTAGAGAATGACCCTGTATTTTGGTTTACAGATCGCGCAATATAACTTTTGCCTCCGAGTGGCCACTGAGTAGGGTGTGAGTCAGCCGCGCGTGCAAGAGTGTCCGACCGTCGGCGTTCTTTTAATTCGATTCGAAAAACATGCAATCGCAAACGCATGAGTATCACGCTAACCCGTTACTTTGTATGATACTCGTCCATGTGCGATCGCATGTTTTTTGAAACGAATTAAAAGAACGCCTACGGCCAGACTCTCTCGCACGCACGCACGGCCTACTTAGTGGCCTCTTGGAGGTAAAGTTATATTGCGCGATCTGTACCCGTAGCTTTATGCGCCTAAAACTGTACTTCGGCATACGCGTACATACCTGGTTAAATTCCAAAGTAAATTTTCTCTAAAACAAAGCGCGATATGAAAAAACCATATTCTATGCTTTCGTATTATTTTGGCCTGTAGAATCAGCCCCTAGAAGGCTTACCACTTGTAGCGAAACACCCTGTACTATTTAGTCTTATTGCAAAGTTAGTCTTGATTTCCCTGCTAATACAGAATGGTAAGTATACTGTACCTTCGTAAAGCCAATCTGGTAATCCATTTGATAAAATGCCAGGGATTCCTGTGTTAGTAACTCGATATCCTGTGTTACTTAAAGGACCAGTTAAATAATAAATATCGTAATCTTGCACCATAACTAATCCATGACCACGAGGAGTCCATTTTGCCAACAAAAGATATGGGTGACCTTCTTTTTCTGGATGTGGAGTAAGTGGTACAGTTTCTCTATAATAACAAAGTATACAATCTTTATACAATCTTTAATATCAGTGACTACGTTCGCGTAAATATTTTATAAGTACAGTAAACACTCGTATTAAACCCGACAAACGGGGCTAGCGGTGGGCGTACGACGCGTGGCGGACACTATTCCGTGCGGCCAATGCCGCGAGTGAGAAAACCAAAGAGCGAGCGAGAGGAAACGAAAGAGCCTCTCGCTCGTTCTTGGGTTGTCTCACTCTCGTCCGAAGGATTTCAAGAAATGGTGGGGACAGTCGCCGGGCGTACAATGCATGGTAAAAATGGAGCCATTACGAGGATTTACTGTATACCTACTTACAGTAGAGTTCCAAATCTCGATTTTTCAATACATTTACTCTCAATACATTCAGTTATACTTATTAATTTCACGCGTCATATCTACTACATAAATTACTAGGTATGTCTTTTAAATAATTTTTCTTCAGGCTAGGTATTAATCCTATACATAAGCTTTAATTAAATCACACACATTTGTAAAATTTGTTACAGTTAAAAATATTCATTATAGTCACAATATAATCTAGTTACAAACCTATGCAGCAGCGCTGTCCAGCGGCGGGGCCCCTAACGCGCCTCCTTCCTCTGCCAACCGCTCTGTCCGCACACAATATTCGCAAGGAATATGTAGTAGTAGCATTGGTTGGCTCTGGCGACGTATGAATACTAGGGTGGACCTTAGCTACTCTTGACGAAAATTATTTTTCGAGATTTTTTTGTCTCACCCCCCAGAATTGTGACACTTGTTGGGAAAATGATCTGGAAAAAATTTCAGGCCGATTGGACCACGGGAAAACGAAGCGCATCGAATTTGAAAATTTTGAATTTTTTTAAACTTGACATAAGTATACATTATGATATATCCTTGAATTTGTATTTTATTTTTGTTTAAGAATACATACACAGCATATACGATTGTTAAGAAAAAAACATCCGTGACCTTAAAAACTCGAAAGAGTGACGTTGAACAAAAAAAATTTCCCCACCATTACATTCGCCTCTTTATATATTACAACTTTTGTCTGAAGAGTTTTTTCATATATCCATAAATGATTGTGATATTAAACATTTTCGCAGGGGTTGAAACGGTTCCAAAAATAACTGTTTCAAACTGTTATACATCGGTTCTGACTGAAACAGTTATGAAGAACCGATATTCTGAATAACTGTTATAAGGAACCGAAATTTCTAACTACATCGATTTCGGTTACGGTTCTACAGAACGGATTACAGTATTTCCTCGCTGAGGGCTCGCTGGTCGGGACCGGGGTTGAGCCGTCAGCGTGAACGGAGCCCTAATTCCGAGAGATCGTTTCTTGCTTCTTTCTGTCTGAAGGGGAAAGCGAGATGAAACGCTTTGCGTACGCGACGGACACGAGCGTTCAGATGAAATTGTGACTGCTCGACGCATCCGCGCCACGGTCAGATAGCCAGGCACGTCACGAGCCTTTTTTCGCGCCCTAAGCGAGCTTGCCAAATTCCGCCATTTATTATAGTACATTTAATTGAGCTTCTTCATGACCTTACTCTTAATTTTTACTCGTAGTTTAAAACCGTTGTAGTACAATTTGAAGTATTTCATTTAAAAATTTATTTTCAACAATGCCAACAATGCAAAAGCCATTTTGCGCCTCTTGTCAACCTTACGCCTTAACAGTTGCCTAATTTTGCAGAGTAAAGTCATAAATAATCTCAAATAAATGTATTATAATAAAGGACGCAATTTGACAAGTTTGCCTAGGGCACAAAAAAGACTTGAGCCGGACCTGCGTCAAGCTTTCGTGGAAGCTATTTTCGTCTTTACGATGAGTGCTCACCACGACCATCGCGCACACGAAGGACGGAGTGTCAGGCGTCAAAAAGATGGAGCGAGACAAAATATCAACGCGTTGCTGTCTCGTACTGCCCTCGCTCGCTTTCAGTGCTTCTCACTCGCTCTCGTTCCATCTCGCTCTCGCCTTCGCCGGACAAGACAGAAACAAGAGGACGAGGAAACAAAATATATGTTTCAGCATTTGCATTTTCATTAAAACGCTTCATTGCACAGAAGAAAAGCAGTTCTAAGACTGAAAATAAGTTATTATAGCTATTATGTAAATTACGAGTACAAGTGTCATAGAAGTATTGCGTCCCAGATCTGCTCCTGGACTCGTCAGTAGGGCCCAGCCAGAGTTGGGCAAAATGTAATCTAATTACAAATTACAAATTACGATTAGAATTTAATTGTGTAATCAATTACACATTATTTTCTGTAATCGTTAATTTAGGTAGTTGACCATAATTTTGTCTACTACCTAAATATTAACGATTCATGGTCCTTGTAAGCTCTGCGATCTTCCAATAATTTAGAGGTTCACAGAACTTTGCCGGCTCCAAAAGTTTACCTCTTTCAACCCACCATCCTCCTTCCAAATAAATGTCTTATCGTTAATTTTTACTTTCCTGTAACCTACTTTCATCTTTGCCCCTTGATTCCTTTCCGCCTTGGCAATATCTTTGATATTTCTTTGTATCTCTCTTTCCTTTTTCGTCAGGTCATTGTCAATAAACAGCCTCTTATTTTTCAATGTATTCTCTTCTCTTATCTTTAGCATTACTGCTCTTTTCTGTTGCCAGCTCCTTAACTTCGCTATCAGTACCCTCCTTTTCTCTCCCCTTCCCACCCAGTATGCTTCCTCGACTTCTGCTTCTATCTGCAACTCGTACCTCAACACATACTCCACCGTATCCTTTGGCGTCTCTTTACACGGTAAATCTTCTCCCCTTAGGGTAATATTATTTCTTTTCTCTCTTTTCTCTAGCCTCTTTCTTCCTTTCTAGCCCCTCCAGTCTTCCTATCAGCCACTCTGCCTGATCCTTCTTGGCCTCCAATACTTCTATCCTTCCTTTCATTTCCTTCCTTTCCTTTTCCCATTTCTCATCCCTCCTCTTCCACTCGTCTTTCAGATCCTGCGTTCCCTGCCTCAGATCTCTATTATCTTTTCTCAGCTCTTCCATGTCTTTCTTAACTGCTAGCACAGTTTCCATTAATTTATCTAATTTATCTATTTCTCTTTCCTGTTCTGTCTCCTGGCGTTTCCGCAGCTCCTATAGCTACCTCTGGTTTCTTAAGCGGAGGCGACCTCTCTACTTTCCTCGCTTTTAGGAATTTTTCTATTTCCTTTTCGGCTCTTAACCTATCCTGCTTCTCCTCGACCTCTCCTTTTCTCTTGAATGAGTCCAGCATCGAGCCTTCTCTGTCCGCTCTTCTCCTTCCCAGCTGTTCTGCCAACGATGGTCTTCCCCTTCTTCTCGTTTCCTTTGGCCTTTCCCCACCTTCGCCTGCTTTGCTCATTAGAGTCGCCGTTCTTCTTTACCTACTGCTGTTTCCGCTTTGTCTTCTTAATTCTTCCGCTCCCCCTAGATGTCTCTTATCCATTTCACGTATCTTACTTTGTGCACTCGTTTCACACCTTCTCTTCTTCACCTTTTTTCTCACCCTTCGAACCTTTATTACCTGTCATTTATACTGTCCACAGGAACCTTGTCTATTTCCCTCGCTTTTTATCCGACCTCGTAATTTTCTGCGCATTTTTGCCACACTTTTCGTCTAGTTCTTTCGCCTGTCTACTCCACACGCGTTATACTCTCTCACACGTCACGCGGTTCCCTAATATATAATGTATATTATAATATAATAAATATAATATAATATTATAACATAGAGGGGACACGATTCCGAGCGATCGTTTTCGCTCCTTTCTTGCCGATGGCGAGAGCGAAATGGAAGGAGAGCAAATCAGAGGGACTGAAAGCGAGCGAGAAACGGTACGCTTCCAATTTGTGAATTTTTAATTCTTTTTCATAAATCTGCTACCGGCTATAGCCACATTCTTACTGATTGAGAATTCTTTTGATTTTTTCGTTTTGGATCAGCGGAATAGCCGGAATCGTGTGGCAACTTTTTTGCACACGCTTTACGAGATGACCCATATCTCCATTAATTATTATTATATATGGCTGATTTTTTTTACAACTAAGTGAAATGCTAATAAGTACGTATGGATAATGCTCATCGGTGAAAACTGTGTAGTTTTTTTGTGCATCGTCCCAAAAGAAAGGCAAAAAATTGGTCTGCTAGACGAGAATACCCCCTTAAAAGCAAGTACAGCTGATGCTCTTCTCCGGGTAATTGCTTGCAATGTAACAAGTACTAATATTGTAGTTTCTAAAGATCGTGAGAAGTATTGTTTGAATAACTTCGTTTCATCTTTACAAATGTTAAAAAAAAATCAGTTCAAATGCCAACAACATGTTTGCGAAGTATTAATTTGTATTTGGGCTGCAATAGAATTAGAAGAAAAAAGGGTAAATTTGTCGAAAAGCTACCTCCTCATCGATTTCAATGACCTTCACATATGTTGTCAAGGTCGTCATTCTGAACATCATTTCCCTTTAAACTTTTTGGCGGTCGGCCTTAGTTTCGGAGATATTAATAAAAAACTTTCGGCATAATATCCCACACAGCACCATAACATTACACAGAGACGCTGCAGGTTCAGTCCTATGTCCGCCTTTGCAATATTGCAGGAGTGTATTCCCGCAACGTTTCGGAGATTTTACAGCAATAGTCCGGCCGCAAACGTTTCGGCCAGTCAGGGACGCGACGACATGAATGTGTATGTGTGTAGGCAGAATCGTAGTAATATAACGCCCATGTGTCTTTTTCTCATAGAAAATTATTTCCCCAGGGGGATTCGAACCGAGGACTTGCAGTATCGTAGGCGAACACTTTACCGCCGCAGCTACAACCGCTGATTGATAAGATTCCTTACGTATTCGAACTTATATTCCTACCGAGCAAAACTTTAAACTCAAATTATTCAAAAACGAAGGCTCATTTGACAAACCCCATTAGGGATTTGTAACACTATAGGTTCAGATTATATTTTTCACCCGGTATCATTTTAGGTTAGATTGGAAAACAGTCTTTAGACTTAACCTTTGCATTAGACTTAACCTTTGTAATTGTATATACGTGTTTGTGCAATAAAGACGTTAATAATAATAATAATAATTTCACACATTAAAATATATAGTACTTACTCTATCTAAAAAAATGAAATTGATCTTCAAATCTCTTCTATAATTTCATGTACAAACAAGTCTCACGATAACACTTTCTTCATATCTTCAACGGCCAACGAGAAATTCTAGCGTATCCAATTAAATGAAACATGCTGTAGAATCCACTCAACGTCATGTACATATTTCGACAAATTTTGTTAAAGTCATAATTGCTTCAGAATATTGCTGTAATGTTTCTACAATATTTTCTCATCAGTATTGCACGGCAATATGTGCGCAATGTTGTTTGGGCGTTGCAACTGGAACATTGCACGTCGATGTGCGCGCAATATTGCAGGAATATTGTAGGATCGTTGCCACTGGAACATTGCACGTCGATACACGCGCTACATCGCAGAAGCGTTGGCACTGCAATATTACAGGAATATTGTACGGCAACGTGGGTGCAATTTTGCTGGGGCGTTGCCACTGGAACATTGCACATTGATGTGCGCGCAATATTGCAGAAATATTGTAGGATGGTTGCCACTGGAACATTGCACGTCGATGTGCGCGCAATATTACAGAATATTGTAGGATCGTTGCCACTGGAACAATGCAGTGGCAACGCGTGCGCAATATTTATGCAATATTTCAAAAACGTTGCCACTCCAATATTGCACAGCAATATTGCAGCATCGTTCATGCAATATTGCAATGCAGCCTACAACAACGCCATATTGCAGTAACGTTCCTGCAATACTGCTGCAACGAAGTGTGCTGTATGGGATATTGAAAGCTACCTCCTCACCGATTTCAATGCCCTTCACATATGTTGTCAAAGTCATCATTCTGAACAACATTTCCCTTTAAACTTTTTGGCGGTCGGCTTTGGTTTACGAGATATTCGCAAAAAATTTTACTTAACACTAGAATTACAGAGTTTAACACATACTCACATCAGTTCGCTACCATGCTTTACGCGCCCGCGAGCGGGCGTGCGCCCCCCTCCCTAATCTAGCCCCAACCAATACTAATACCGTCGGCTGTGGAACAGATTTCAATATATTATGTCGAAAGTTTTTCATATTTTGATGATATCAATATTTTGAGTTTTTCATATTTCAGATTTCAATATATTATGTCGAAAGTTTTTTATTAATATCTCCGAAATTAAGGCCGACCGCCAAAAAGTTTATAGGGAAATGTTCAGAATGACAACCTTGACAACATTGTGAAGTGCATTGAAATCGGTGAGGAGGTAGCTTTTCGATAAGTTTGCCAAAAAAAAAAGTGTAGGGCAATGGGATTTTACCTGAACCCATAACGTTACAAAGCTGTTACCGCATCACTAGGCTACCACGCTATTTCCTATGTTTCTGAAGTGTTATAGAATATGCGTCAAATACTATTTGGTTCTACACGTCTCTCAGGCATATAGTGAAATTAAAAATTCAGCCTGAAGCGAGGGAATTGTACTTATGTCGTAATGACTTGATTTGGAAATTCCATTTGTTTTAAGAGATTCGGTTATTTATAATTGCGCGTTATCGGAACTCTACTGTACTTTTGAGCATCTTTTATGTTAAGTATACTGAATTAAATTTACATTGTAAAGTATGTTTACTAACCGTGTGTTTACGTCGTAAATTGTATACTGCGCTAAATACGAGTATCGGAACAGTTTCTTCACATTATGTACAAGAAGCAAATATTTACGATCCGGTGACAACGAGAACTTGGCAGGATTCAGTCTCCTCTGTATGCAAAAAATTTCTTAATACACAAATGCTTGCTAATAATTATAATTTTTGTAAACGTATATATTAAAATCATGCACATCTCTGTTGAAGAACTTGTTTCACGTTCTTTTATTTATTGTCAATTATAATATTAAAATGTACGAATAATTAGCATAAACTTACAAAAGTTTCGTTAGACATTAAACTCCGGGACGTAAAATTTCCTTGCGAAATAAGCAATAGCGAAATTCCACCCCAAACATCTCGATAGCAAATGTGCTGTTCGCTTGCCCATGATCCGTTAAAAAGAAGAGGGGCTAATTCTCCAGAAAGCACCTGAAAATTTATTCATTTTATGTTAAAATATCCTAGCCACTAACATTTGTAGAGACATAGGGTAAAGTAGCCGAATATGACGACCTCTCCTAATATGAGACCCCAGCTTATCTCCACTACAGAACTCTTGAATGTCATAGCAATGCTATTTCTTTACTAAATAACCGTGTATTTGTTGTTTTGTCCGCACAGTGGCATTGTAATCAATTAATCGTCTTGACCAAAAGTGTATAATGATTTTCACAAATACTGTTATACAGGGTTATCCACTTAAGACTAGCGGCGCTCGCGCTAGTACAAATGAGAACAGCAACAGCGTCACACGCATACTTACTACTACAATCATATGTCGATACACCCGCCATCAATGGGCTGTTGCTAAAAGTATAGGTTCGTGTAGGTTATCTATACGAGTAGTAAGTATGCGTGTGACACGAGCGCCGCCAGTCTTAAGTGGATAACCCCGTATAGTGCTTGTAATGGAGTTTAAGGCTTACTAGTTGTATATCATTAAATGATGAAGACTTAACTTCGAAGCTACTTAATACTTATCATGTTATTGTTTCCGAATATGAGACCCGTGAAAGTTCAACTGATGAGAGTAAAGAAGAACTTGTTCTGAATGATGAAAGTGATTAAGAAAGCAAATTATGATACAGAATGCTTGTTTTGCACAGGTCTTTATTCTTTAGATGTGCCAGGTGAACAATGGGTTAAGTGTACGTATAAAGTGTTATGATGGGCGTGGTAGGCCCATGAAGACTTCAGTGGTGGGCCCACGAAGACTGCGGTAGTGAAGAAATAGATTTCACATGCCGAATTTATAAAAAAAGCAAAGAAAAAGTACGTTTCAGGAAAAAACAAACAGGGCCTCGTATTAGGAATCCATTTTTTTTATCTGCGTATTTGAATGACTTTCGATTTTATTATATTATGAAGAAACCGAATCTTTGTTATAGTACTTTCCAGTAGGTTGCTAAAGAATACATATTCTACTTTTAAAACGTGTATCGAATTTTAATAAAAGTGTTTTCGGTCAAGAGTTATGATGTTTTTAAGAAATGGGTCTCATATTGGGCTACATTACCCTACTTGTATTTTGTAGTCCAAACAGTGTATGAAAGCTTATTAAATAACAACACATTCGCGAACTATGCAAAGAAATTGAAATAGAAAATAAGAATAAAGAATTCGTTTAAAACACTATTAAACAACACTTCTGTTAAATAACAGGTACGAAAATTTGAGATTATTGAGTTCCCTCTATAACGTTGTGACCGTCTCCGGTGCGAGGTCGTCGTCGGTGGGACGGAGAAGGGAGATGTTCCGACTCAGTCGGGTGTCAGGGTCCGTTGAATGAACGAGAGCGGGTTTCAACTATAACAACGTTTATTTCTTTCTTATTGTACAAAGTCGGTGCACGGCCGTTTCGTGGTTTGGTGGCGGAGCTACGAATGCTCGTCGTAGCGCGTTCGGTGGAGGCGCGACGAGTCGCGGCGGCGGCAGCGGCTTCGGTTGAGTTTATAGGATCAAGGAGCGGAGTCAGATGATGGCCGCCCTTGGACGGTCAAGCTTGGCGCGTCCAGTAGGGGGTTACAATCAGGTGCCCGTTGCAATGTGGTCTCTGGTCTAAGGTCGCAGAGTGGTCACTCGAGTCTAGGCAGAGTCGCAAGATTGCTCTTGGTCTATTTCGGAAACAGGCTAGTAATGGCACAGTCGCACAGTGGTCCGAGTCGCCGAAAACGTGATAAAAAATCCTTACGTTCACATTTCACCATTTATCATTATGAAGATGGTCATTCCAGGGGTTTTGGGGGCCGCAGAATCTGATTCCGAGGTCAAAATTTTTATTAGATTAAAACTAAGCCCTGTAGGAGGAAGGAAATGTCGATAAAATAATGTTATGTTTTGCTTAACAGTACTGTCTGATTTGATTACGTGAAGTTAATTATGGTATCAAATTTAGTAAAATTAACAGAGATAGCGTTTTTATGATAGCAAAAGCTATTGAGCGCGCGGAAACTACATTGCATTCCACTTTAGAGCGGACGCGTTCCGCGCAGGGATATACTGTTAATTGGTAGGAAACCGACGGGGAAAGTGCTACGACCCAATACATTCCTTATACTATAGACTATCAAATAATATAACTTTCAAAGATGCCCGTCGATTCCAAAAAATGTAACATGCGATTAAATACGACCATCACATAATTTCTTATATTTCAGTTATTTATAACTTTTTATATATTTCAATAACATCGAATGAATGCATAATTTCGTCTTATGGATAAATGAAAGCATTTTCAATATCTGAAATGTGAATTTATACAAATTATTGACCTTCTATTTTCCGCGCGCTCAATAGCTTTTGCTATCATAAAAACGGTATCTCTGTTACTTTTTATAGATTTAATGCCGTAGTTAACTTCAAATAACGTAATCAAATCAGACAGTATTGTTAAACAAAACATAACATTATTTTATCGACATTTTCTCCCCCCTACAGGGCTTAGTTTTAATCTAATAAAAATTTTGACATCTTCATAATGATAAATGGTGAAATGTGAACGTAAAGATTTCGGCGACCCGGACCACTGTGCGCCGGTTCGGATAAACACGCTGCCGAAAGTTATTTGAAATTTCGAATCTCTCGAATAAAATTCAAATAAACTACGGATAAAGATGAAAACCTTATTCGACGATTCGAATAAACGTTCTTCGAAAAAAAAATTATCTTTCGCCGTCGAATGATTTCACTTCGAATAAAAAAATTATCTTTCGCCGTCGAATAAATTGACTTCAAATAAATTTATTTATCCGTGGTGTTTGGAATAAAAATAACTCGTGTTATTCGAAGCTTCGAAAAGCGGATAAACATAAAGTATTTTTTATTTGAGTTTATCCAGATATTATCTTTGCCCATCTCTGTTCTCCAGCCGCTTCGCCGTGATTCATTCAAGCCTCCCTGACGATAAAATAGTAATAGGGGAAATGCGGCAACACCGCGATACGACTCTCAATACGTATCGGCAACTATGTCTTTCCTACATTTATCGGCTAGTTTGGACTTCCACCGGTTCTGATACTACATGGCGCGAATATACCATCAGCGCCGGTGACGGAGAATCTTTGAAGCCTCATTCTGTCATTTCTCGAGTCTGTCTCAGTGCACGATTCATAAATTCATTATTATTTCAACATACAGTGTTTATTAGCGTTCAAACGCACCAGACCACCCTGCACGAATATCTACTGGAAGCAACTATACCCGCAAAAACTTCTTTCTGGCCGATTCCAGTACGAAAGTTGTAATATATAGTTTATTTACTACATCGCGTATATGTACACGCTTTTCCTAGCTTGTGTGAGCGTAGGCACACACTTCAAGGCCCACTGAGGTGGCCCCCTTAACACGTTCACGCCGGCGCGGACGTTCACGGTGAACGTTCACGCCGGGGTCGATTTTCATTTGTTTTGCTATGAGGCGGCGCTCGAATTAATACCGCCCGATGAGACAATCTAATGCGGGCCACCGGTGGCCCGCGCTGCCCGATGAGACAGTTTAGTGCGGGCCACCGGTGGCCCGCGCCGGCGTGAACGTGTTAAGGATCTAGGACTGACACGAAATTGTCTAGGTAGATAAATAAATCAAGAACGCGAGAAGATAAGGTTATCGCAGCGGAAATATGTCCAAGAGGTTTTGGAACGATTTGGAATGCAAGAGGGGAAACCTGTAAGCACTCCTCTGGAAGTCAATGCAAAGCTCACCAAAAAGATTAAATATCAAGAAAACGAGACAGAAAATGAGCCATTTAGACAGCTAATTGGGGGTCACTAATGTATTTGGCTATTGGAATAAGACCTGATATAATAAGAGCAATTCTTAGATTGCCATCAAAGATGTCATTGGTTAACGGCAAAAAGGGTATTGCAATACCTCAAAGGTACTATTAATATTAGTTTGGGGTAAACTTGTCGAAAAGTTACCTCCTCACCGATTTCAATGATCTTCACATATCTTGTCTGAACAACATATCCCTTTAAACTTTTTGGCGGTCGGCTTTGGTTTACGAAGATATTCGCAAAAAACTTTACTTATCACTAGAACTACCGAGTTTAACACATACCTTTTTCTAAGGTGTGCCTACACGACAGATTTTTCAAAAACTACATGATTCAGGACAATAATGTTTATTTATACAGTGCAGATAAATCTGTCTTCTAAAAATAGATCGTAGAGAAGGAACAAATGCATGGGTGATGTTGACAGTGGACACGACTTCGCACGACAGAAGTATCACACGCTGGCGCGTAATATTTGTCCTTCTTTCGATAAAGACGGAAATATAAACAAATACAGTAATGTGGACCTCTTATATAAAATTTTAGCTTAATTAATTGAAACAGAAATGATTCATTTTAGACAGGAACGACTCCCTAGTACCCTTAAGAGAGGAAAAATGTCAAGTGCCGCATTTCTTATCGAATCTTCACGAAAATGACACCAATCGATTTTTTATGTTTATCTGATGAAAATAATACAATACTATTTGGTGGGTATTAAGGGGTCATTCCTACTAGAGCTCTGCAACGGGCGGGTATACCGTGGGTCAACCCGCCCGTTACCCGATCGTTTTTCGATTCACCCGACTCGCCCGGCCCGCGTCGGGCAAGACGGGTCAGCGGTTCATTTCTACCCGCCCGTCAAGCCCGAAACTGTTGCCAACCGTGCGACATATCCCACCTGTCCGTGTCTGTATTTGCGCCTTTCCTCTATTCATCGGGGTCTCCGTGGCGCGCAACTGGAATTCATAACCCTGTAGCCGATCCTCTACAACATCTGTATCTTTTTTATGTTTTGATTAATGCCTTGCAGTTCTTCAATTTCTATCATATGCGTGGCAAAACTTCTTTCTATTTTGGCAACACGTGACTTTCGCTTTATGACTTTCAGGAGAATAGGTTTATGAGTTTATGAGATGTCATAAATTTTGAAGGCCCATTTTTCGGCCGTGTAAATCAAACCTCCCCTTAAGAGGAAACAGATGAAGACTATTTGTAATCTCGATTCCTAAGTGTAAAGAATTCATAAACTAAAGCTATTTTAACAGGATTGCTATAAAATATTCTGTCGCTGGTTTATGTTTCAAATCACCCACGAAGTACAATATTTCCTTGATTCTTGTCACAACGTTATTTGCACAATTGAGAATTTGTTTCACATTCTCAACTGTGCGAATAATTTTGTGTAATTTTCTACATGTCAGTACCAGAAATGTTACAATTTTACGATACTTGTGTAGTTGAAATTTCGTTTCTAAATAAGTTTTGGTTGCATTTTTTATATACTGTATTTCTAAATTGTCTGATATGTTTGTACTACAATGTTGTTGTTTGTAAAAAACATAAATTAAATCTAAATTTTTTAATTTCTTACATTTATTTGTATTTTAACTTCTGTTATTTTCATATAGTTGATAAGTATAATACACATTAATAATAAATAAGTTGTCAAAGTTTGACTCTCCATTCGAGGGTAACAATAAGTCAGAGTGAAAATCGAGTGAAGCGCGAGAAATGTCTCGGTAAAGAGCGAGCACGGACGGATCGGGCGTTTCGAGCGGGTATGGACGGGCTGGACAGCAGCGGGTTCTTCGGGCTAGTGACGATTCGAGTGCGGGCGGGTCGGATACACCGAGACACAGTCATGGGCCGGACGGGCCAAGCCCGCCCGTTGCAGAGCTCTAATTCCTACCTGTGAGGTCTGAAAACACATGTATTTTCGGGATTTTTTTTTAAAAACTTGAAGACTTTTTTAACTAAACGGTTGTGTATTCGAACATATATATTTTAAAGTTCTTGTAGTTTTTTGCAATGAAATATGTAAATAAATAAAGGAATTATAGGCGCTCTCACAGCAGCTATTTTTTATGTTGGACAAATACTAATAATTTGATATACTCTCTCAATGTATGCTAATCTTCATTCATTACTTAATAAAGTGTACAAAATCGCACTGCGTGATCGGTGATCAGGCGAGAAGCACAAGTAAGAAAGTATTATAAGAAGGGTACATGTGTATAAGAATATAGTGGCGCGCTTGGCGCACCATCCGCCGGCTTGTCATGTGAGGTGGGAGAGATATCACTTTGAATCTCCAACATTTTTTTTAAGTACTTTACGGTGACCACTGTAGTTTGGACCTGGTACATCAGAAATAAAAATTTCGACCAAATTCAGTTAGTATATTAGATTTTCTAGTGCTTAATTGTTCATTATCCCGAAAAATTAATTTGCTACAAAATGGCCGCTGTTATTAGTAAGTATCGATTTTCGCCACAGAATCGCTCTCATTTTTCATCATCTTTCATTAGTTTTCATCTGTAAAATCAAAACTACGTAATGAAATTAAAAAACCACGATTAAGCACTAGATAATCTAATATACTAACTAAATTTGGTCGAATTTTTTATTCCTGATGAACCAGGTCAAAACTATAGTGATCGCCATAAAGTGCTTAAATAAAAAAACGCTGTCGGGAGATCGCCTATGATTCCTTTATTTATTTATATATTGTATCGCAAAAAAAACTCCATGAACTTTAAAATATATACTTTCAAATACACAACCGATTACACAGTTCGACAAAATTGGACTTCTTTTCGGACTTGTAATATTCAATAGCCACTTCTTATAGGTTTTCGTGCGCTGAAAAACGAATCCGCAAACTGTTTGTCGCCATCATCCTCAGTTTTTAAGAAATTCGATTTTGAAAAAAATGCAAATTTTCAAATTTGAATATCTTTTGTGTCGAAACAGTAATAGTTATTCGGTTGCTTGTTGCGTCAAATTATTCTATGAACCCTCCCGAATACAATGATATAAGTTATTAGTGCATTATGAACATGTAAATATCTTTAAACAACGATCAAAGGGAAAAGAACACCCGAAATGCACCCATTTTTGCAGATATCTTTAAATTTATTTCCAAAATTAAGGGTCTAGACGAAAATCTGACTACTCCAGGCGATGCAGCAGACATTTTTCCTTCGGAAAGCATCAACAGAAGTGGTAGTCAACGGCGCACATACTGGATTTGTTTTCAAAATCATTTTTTTTTTGGAAAATGAACCACAAAAGAAAGTACGACAAAATGTTATTGTATCATTTCGATTTATTTTGAGCCATAGAATCTCCACCATATTAGTTATACCACGATTTATGGACCACGGTTTATATCAGGAAATATTTCTACATACCTCAGAAAGTCGTAGTCTGGTGCCTCGTACTCTAGGACCCTCATCCGGTGGTGTCAATAGGGCCACCGATGTCACAATCAAAGCTAGGACCGCAACAATCACGAGAAGAGCTATCAAAATGCCGCGCCAATTCCTCTGATTTGGATTCGCCGATACAAGCTCCTATCACAAAGGTTCTCACTAACGCCAATGTTAAATAATACTGAATTATAGATATTCTAGTTAAGATTCTGAACCAGAAATATATCACGCCAGGATGAACAACGATCTTTGGTGACTCATTGTGACGGCAACTTTAAGAAAAAAAATTCATATGCTGTAATGCATACGCAGGAAATCATGTGCTATCAAGAAATCTTCAAAGAATTGGATAACACTTTTCAGATTGTAAAATATCGAATTTGGCACTGAAAACTATAAAATTTGTATTTTCTTTAATTTTTTCATATTAGAAATGATTCCAAGTATTTACAAAAGGATTTTTAAAAAAAAATTAAGCTTCATGCGCCAAACTAAACGAAAATCATGCCAATACGAATAGGAGCTCCAAAGAAAAATATTAATTACAGACTAAAGACGTCAAACTTGGCCAAAATTAGTAACTTTGATCATCAATATCTCCTTAATTAATGAATTGCGACTGTATTATTATATGATATTTTTTGACAGAATAGAAATATTTATATTGCACAACATATCTCAATATCTTATCTTGTATCGAATACATTATTCGTAATTTTTTAAATTTACAATAATTTCATAATGATATTGAAAAATTATTTCTTACACAATATTAGTTTCCACCTCGATTTTTAAATATAGAATGTTGAAGATTTGAAAAATAGGACCAGTTGGCATACTACCGCTGTACAATGTACAGGGCGTTTCACTACAGATGGTCAATACTCTATAGGCTGATTATAACCGGAAAATATAGAATACAATTTTTAATATCGCACTTCGTTTTCGATAAAATTGACTTTGAATTTCAACTAAATACGCGTGCACCGAAGTATGTACAGGGTGATCCTGCCGCGACTGGACTCAAAGAGATGCCGCCCGGCAGTCCGTGACGGAAAGAACACCCCGTAATGCCTCACCGTGTGTTATGGCATTCGACCCTCAAAGGGGTTGGAATACGCATTATGAAGTGAGATATGTTCAAGAGAAGGACACCAAACACATATCTTTATTATTGACATAATTGATTCAAAGCTATGACTTCTGTGATGTTTTAGTTTGTACTTTTAAAACGCAACATGAAATTTAAATTCGAACAGTATTCCATTAAACCAGGATAAATCTAGAAAAGAGGGACACCAAACACATATCTGTATGATTTATATGTCCACTTTAAAGCGTTACAAAAAACGTGACACATTTAAAGCGTTACAGAAAACGTGACAAAATTAATTAATTACAATGAAATCGTCACTTATGATTTTATTGATTGTCATGTCCCGCGACGTAGAGTCAGATGCTAATTAAACTTTTAAATCATTTACATTTACTATTTCGTACTCTAGAGGTATTAAGGTGGAATCAGACGGAACGTGGCTCGGCGAACTTTGCGCGTGAATCGGAAGCTCGCCAAGCCGACTTGCCGAGCCTGGACGAGCCGAGCCACGTTCCGTCTGATTCCACCTTTATAAGCACCTCATAAGTAAACACATGTAACGTATAGCCGATAAGGCACTGCAACCGAAACCTACGATAAGAAGAGATCGAACCGAGAATCCACGAACGCCAACAGTGAACAGGAGAGCAGGCACCGAGGAGGTAGCGGCCAACCAGCCGTACACCAGCTAGCCGACCGCACGTATAAGAAGACCCCAGTGAACGCCAGCTGATGGGTCAGAGGCCCCATCCGCCAACACAGACGACACCTCCACAGAGCTGCGCCCCTGATCCTCGCTAGAAGATTGCCCTCCCGTTATTTCCCGTAAGTCGACCTCTCGGGGGTGGTCGTAGGATTTTAATGGGTAAAAATCCCACACTACCCTGGCGTCCCCGGGTGATTGCCCTCTGGAGGTGTCGGGGTGTCTTTTGAAGATTTTCCCACGTTAAAAAAAAACTTTAATTGTATTTATACATTTAAAAAAATTAATAATGAATGTTACTACCGTTACTTTTTTCTCAGCGTTCATACAGTGTGGAAAAAATAAAGTGTGAATATAATATATATAGACCGCCCCCCCAGGCGGGGAATTCGAAACTCACGACCGCAACAACGCCACGCCGACATCTTACCGAACGCTCTACGGCATATTAGTAAACTGAGGTTAGCTTTTATGCTTTATACGGGCACTATGAAATGTTTAATAATTTACATGTAAATATCTTTATTATTAAGACCCATTGGCTGAAACGCTCGGACACCTATTTACTTATTTTCGACATAGATCCATCGTGCCAAGGCTCATCAAAATCGATGTTTACGATATGCCGTCGTAACGAAGGCCAGTTCGAGCCATTTTGGAGCCCGGGCTCCATGATGTTTACTATAGCCGCGCGGAAGAGAGCTCGAAAGCCAATGATAACGTGGGCGCGCCACGAACAGGGAAAACTGTAAGAGTGTAAGTAGTAGCATGCGGTGTAGGCTCGTACCCCTAGGCTGAAATAACTGGCCCGCTTACCCCGGGTCTCCACAAAGGCGAACACGAACAAAAACATTGTTCGCGAACGTTTTCGTCTGCTTTCGTCGTGTCCACACCGCGACGAACACGAACAGAACTCCGTGTACGAACGTTCTCGACTCTGTTCGCGTCGGTAGGAACGCAGCGAACGAACATTTCTGACGATACCTGGCGATCATCTTTCTATTGTGGGACTGCTCGTAAACAGGCGACCCTCTACGACCATCCGCCGGCAGGTACTCCACAGAAATAGTATGCGTGACAAGCTCGAATAAAATGTTCATATTTTTTGTTTTAACATAATGAGAATATTTCTAACGTATGGATGAGATATTTCTAATAAAAATGAAACCAAATACAACGCAATTCGGACAAATTTGAGTTCTATTAATAATATATAATGGTTTTATAATATCAATATTTTTTTATACTAGTCAATAACAGATTTTCTTGAAAAAGAAGATAAAATTTTTGTTAGGTAGTGATTCGTGTTTAAAGCTGTGGGATGTTACTAGGAAATAAGGAGAAGGTATTAACGAGTTATATGTGCATTTATAACTCTATACTGTATAGATATTCATATACATGGATATATTTGTCATAAAATGTATTTGCTACATCAAGCCACTCTGTTGGCATTGATGGGAACTGGACCTTTACTAGTATAAATAAATCAAGCGAAAAGTATTTATAAACAAAAGTTGACGCATTTTAGTAACACCTCCCCCCTCCGTGGAGGGGTTAACTTTACTCGAATACAAATTGTAACCAGAACATCAAATTCTGCAGCCTACACAAAACCTAGCAGCCGTTTCATGAATAGTCGTGTGCTATTAACGTAAACATTATTTTCCGCGAATTCGGAGATCCGTACCACTGTGCGTTGTCGAGTTGTTCGTCACACGCGATCGCAGCGCGCACTACCGTAAACTTTGATTTTTAAAATACAGTTCCCGAAATCGCTCCATCTTCTTCGAACCGCTTATTTTACAGAAAATATTGTATATTGTATACCTATGTTTGTATATTGCACATGTTTATAAATATATGTATGTATATGCATATCTATACAATATATAGTTATAAATGCACATATAAGTCGTTAATACTTTCTCCTTATTTCCTAGTAATATCCCAAAGGTTTAAACACAAATTATCTCCTAACAAAAATTTTATCTCCTTCAAGAAAATCTGTTATTGACTGGTATAAAATAATGTTGATATTATAAAATCATTATATATTATCAGCGGAACTCAAATTTGTCCGAATTGCGTCGTGTTTGGTTTCATTTTTATTAGAAATATTTCATCCATATGTTGGAAATATTCTCATTATGTTAAAACAAAAAATATAAAAAATTTATTCTTGCTTGTCACGCATAATATTTCTGTAAATACAATGATATCGGCGCACTGGATCGGTCAGGTTAAAACAATAATTATTTTAATGAATTAAAATAATACAACAAAGCTATTTTGCAATTAGTTAATTATATATATTAGTTTTGCCTTAGCACGGTGACTTATTTTCAATAGCACACGCAGTATTTTATATATGTTTTTAACTTTCCTTGAAGATGATCTAAACCAAGATCGAAACGTCGGAAACTAATATATATAATTAACTAATTGCAAAATAGCTTTGTTGTATTATTTTAATTCATTAAAATAATTATTGTTTTAACCTGACCGATCCAGTGTGCCGATATCATTGTATTTAAGTTTTACGGTCAAAATTTGGTTTATTAAAAATTCTGTATAATATTTCTGTGGAGTACTTGCTGGCGGATGGTCGTAGAGAGTCGCCTGTTTACGAGCAGTCTCACAATGGAAAGAGATAGCAAGGCCCAAGTTTCCTGGGTTTGAAAAGGGACAAGAACGAGAAAACAGCCGATGTTCGTCACAAATGTTCGAGCCGGATGGATCACCGGATTTTGTTCACGAACACCCTCTCTCCACGTCTACCGTGACCATCCGGAAAATTTATCGCCTATTAGAAGGGTCATTTCTTAGCGAACACTGTTATTTGGCGTCCACACCGAGGCGAACAGCGTGTTATCTATCATGTTCGCGAGAAAATGTTTTTGTTCGTGTTCGCCTTGGTGGAGACCTGGGGTTAGGAGCCGCAGTGGCAGTTATCACTGGGAATCTCAGTCATTCAAGCCTATCGTACGGGTATCACCAAGAATCTCAGTCATTCAAGTCTATCGTACGGGTATGAGGCTGCACCGCACACTACTACAGTTGGAAAATGTTTTTCGAATATTGTTCTCGAATATCCCGGAATGACACGTTCTACATAATCTGACATAATCTGTCAATTTTTAGGCAAACATAATCTCTCCGCGTGTTTTGTTTATAATTAATGATATGTATAATATTTGCGAATCTAAATGGCAAGTTAATATCATCTTCATTTTCGCTTTCATCAGACGAATCACAGCTGCTGATTTCATTATCACTATTATTTAATAGTATCGAGGTTATTGTAAACAACGTTTCTTTGTCGATGGTAGCATCCATTTTGATTTCGCATGAAACGCAGGTAAAACCGTTCCGTTTTTGCAAACGCATGAATCGCAGTAACAAAACAGAACGATATGAATGCGCGCAGCGACTGCACTGCGATCTCTGCACTCAATATGTGAATCGGAACGGACCCGGTATGAATGCGCGCAGTGCATTGCCTGCAGTCTATGTACTCCATAGACATATATAGACGGAGCGTAAGCTGAGGGGGGTTGCAAGGTTCGCGGTAAGGGGAGCGATACGAGTAAATCGGGTAACGCAGTGGTTATGCATGTCGAATGCATCCGGAGCTAACCGACGTGCCTGTATCTGAACCTCTGCCTTTTCCCCTCCAAGCCTACCTTCCCCTCGCCTATAGTCCCAGCTTCTTCTTTGATGTCTATGATGCACTCAATGCGTGACACGGAACGCACCCATATTGTTTAAACGACGAAGTAAAGGCCCATACCAAAAATGTAGCTTGCTGGGAATTATTTTCCAGACAAATCCTAACTTTATTGGACTGTGTGCTGAGGTCAGAAATTATCGTACATGACTTTGATTGGTTGATTCTTATAGAGCTATCTTCGCCTCTATCTGAAACAACCAATCAAAGTGATGTACGTAAATTTCTGGCACGAGCACAGAGTCAGTGCAAGGCAGTGCATGAATACCGAATTCGCTATTAATCAATGTACACTTAGCATCAGAATCGGCTTCCCTTCGGAAATTTGGCAACGTTGCATGTAGGCCCCCCTATGTCGAAGAACCCCCGAGTTCTGCCTAGTGACAATTGTGACAATTCTACAAATTATTATTTACTTTGCTGAAATGCATTTTGCTTGATAAAACATTACGCGTAACAGGATAACGGGCTCGATTCCTCATCTATTTGACAAACAAGTAGCATATATCGTAGGTATAAAGTTTTTAGACTGCCAAGGCCGAAGTCTAGGTTAACGCATGAATTCCCCATATCGGTGTTCCAGCCATAGACATATATAGACGGAGCAGAAGCTGAGACTATCGGCGAGGGGAAGGTAGGCTTGGAGGGGAAAAGGCAGAGGTTCAGATACAGGCACGTCGGAAGCATTCGGCATGCATAACCACTGCGTTACCCGATTTACTCGTATCGCTCCCCTTACCGCGAACCTTGCAACCTCCTTCAGCTTACGCTCCGTCTATATATGTCTATGGTTCCAACACGGGAAGGCAAGGGAAGGCGTTTTGCTCGCTGCGACTCCGAGTAGCCGCCTTCCGCATAAGAGCCTCTCACTTGCACATAAAGCCCTGTCCTTGTTTATCACTATCTTTGCATGCCGCATGCTCTCCGTCATTCCCGTGCAGCGACTGGCGCGAGTTCAGCAGACTCAACTGTTGAGTGATCTCACTAAATTTTAGTCGCGTGAACCAATGAACGTGCAACTTCAGAGTAAATTCTAGTGAGATCACTCAACAGTTGAGTCTGCTGAACACACCCATTGGTTCTTCGACATAGGGGGACCCGACATGCGACGTTGCCACATTCCCGAAGAAAAGCCGATTCAGACGCCAAGTGTACATAATACATATGTAGATATTTATAATTAATAAATTTATGCATATACTTTAAATCGGTGATGGCGAATGAAAAGTCCTTAATATCCTAGAATTAGGAAAATGCTTAGAGCATATCGACGCGCGTTACGAAAAGTAGCACGTTTCATTTTTTCTACATGCAGTTGTCCGTAAGAAAAAAATGAAACATACTACTCTTCGTAACGCGTGTCGATATAAATGTGGAGAAAGCATACAATGGGCGAAAATGTAGACGGCGGTGAAAAGAGAAAAATATACATTGGGGACACCCTCTCTCTTTCTAGCGCCAGGGGCGACAGCGTTTTTTTATTGATGTTAGAAAGAGAGAGGGTGTCCCCCATGTATATTTTTCTCTTTCTACCGCCGTCTACATTTTCTCCCATTGCATGCTTCCTCCATGTTTCTATGCTCTAAGGGAAAATGGGACAATACATGTACAGTGCTGGGCAAAATTTATAGTACAGAAGAATTGTTAAGACACAGGTGTTTATAGCTATTAAAAAAATTGAACTAAAGAGGTTATTTTTCAATGTATCTGTATTTATATATTCTAGTTTATTATGTAACAAAAAGCAGTAGTACAAATAAAGTAATACACAAAATAGGAATAAAAATACATTTTCTAATCATTTTGTAGAGGGACAAAACCATTGCTACAGAATACAGAACGTAATGTATCGTCCTTCCTGCAAGAAATACCCAATTGTCATATTGAAATACAAGTAAATGACCTCCCAATAGTCATTTTTCATGCTACTGAACAGCTACGTGGCAGATTTCACTGAATTAGCAAGCGTACAAGTGAAAGGAGCTAACAATGTGTGGGAAAGTAAAAGACCAAGTCAAGGGCCCCATACACGTTGAGATATGTATCGATACAGATCGCGATATAGGTTTCATGAAACTGGCATTTTGCTAATCAGCCAGGAGGGTGAGTAAGATGCAAGGTGCATGTATCAATGTTTCGATACTGAGACAGTCAAATGCACATTGAGATTTGTATCGCGATACTGATACTTCCAACATGTATCGATACAGATCTCAACGTGTATGGGGTTCTTTAAGGAGCCAAATACATGTTGAGATTTGTATCACAATATTGATATTTGCAATATATATCTATACAGATCTCACGTGTATGGGGCTCTTTAGATAAAAAGTATCATGAATTTACATAATATGAATAACTGACAGTGAAATTGCACAAAACATAAACAAAAGTCATTTCACTGCCCGTAGTATCATAAAACGATGTGAAAACCAATCAAGTGTCAAGTATATGGTTCAAAGTGGTTGCTCTCTTATACACGCCATACATAAAAGAAATAAATCAAAAGAAAAGAATTCGCCTAACAATTTATAATAATGTACTCCGAATTTTGGGAGAAGCTCCGAGTTTTGTGATGAAAGCAAATTTAATATATTTATATCTGATGGTACAGTGCTGCTTTGGAGAAAACCTTACACCGAAACAGATGCATGTAATTGGCAGTTATGTTCGTGGAACATATTATGGATGCAAAAATTAAACATAAAAGTGCACAAAAATTAAATCCTCCAAAGAATTTTTATTTTTAATAGGGTAAAAATCCTAAACATACATTGTATATCGTTCGCTAATCCGTTGCATATACCTAATGCTGCCTGTAAGTTGAGATCACCAACACAAAGTCTGAATATGAATCCGATAAGAGCATATGTGGAATGAATTAGGAAGAAGAATAAAAAACATCATATAACGAATAAAATCGAGTTGAGAAAAGTTTTCCTGGAATAAAGGAGTAATATTGAACCCACATTTACTAAAAAGCTCATCTATTTAATGCTCAAAATATTGAAAGGGGATCTTAAGAGGAAGGAACTAGCAACAAAATAAACTTATTTTTAATGGTATAAAGATGTCATTATTTGAGTGTATATACATTGGCTAATATAAAGTAATTATAAATATATTTTCAAAATACAACATATGTAATTACCAAATACCTATGTATAATAAACGGCTGTTAGGTGTATATAATTATACATGTTTTCGTTACTAGATCTTTTGGTAGATATAAATTAATGTATATGTTATGACCGAAAAATCAAATTTTTACAATATCTTAAATAAACTAAATTAACTAAATTAAATGTAAACATTATAATTAATACAAATAAAATCACACCTGTGGTCATTTATTGAACTAAATTATACAGAAACGCTAAGGAAGAGGTAACAGAGTTTAACAGTTCATTTTATTCAGTAGTTAACAAATAAACTGTTAAAAATATAAATTAGTGGAGTACGATAGATTATATATCATATGATTATGCAATGAAAATTTGAATTAACTGACACAAAAATTAATAACGCATGTATATTTTTCCATTCATCATTTTTACTGATTTTTCTTTCGCCATTGTTTAGAGCAGCACAATTTATTCAAGAAAATGTTCAAAATAGCATACAGTTCTTACTTTCATTTCCGTTTAAGGTACGTAAACAATTTTCTTATGCATTGTGTGTTTTAATAAAAATGTTAATCACAATATATAGTCAGAACTACTAACAATGCAATTTTTTCTTGGCGTTTCTTTCATTATTACTTCCATTTATTACTTGATCAGACATCTTTCAATTACTTGTTTTAGTCAAATTCGAAACTATTACATTCATCTTTTCTATATGTATTATTATCTATATTTTTAAAATGCTCATTTATTTTCATTAAAAAGTTTTATATAAAAAATTTTATAAACTGGAACTAAATCAAATCTATATTCTCTTAAATTTATATGTACAATATATAATAAATACAAATCAATAGTAAAAAATATATGGTAAAGAATATTTTGGTACAATATGTGTACATATTATACTTCCTTTTTTCTATGAAAGTAAAATTAATTTCAAAACCATGATACATGACTTTTCACACTAATTTCTGTTGTATTGTTACTCAGATGTAACCTTCATTCAGATAACGTACACATTTTATACTTTTAACGTTTCAAGTAATTAAAGTAACCTCTGTCTATTGAAAAGATACAATCAACAAAGGTATTATATTATAACACGATTTACATGTCATTTTGTAGCGTTAAAAAAAATGTTTACTACACAAATGAAGCAAATCTTTTCCTGTTACAGAATAATTATTTCTCATACCCCTGTTATATTTTTAAGTTAAACTTTTTTCCTTTGTCATACTGTATTCACATTGTAATGATTCATATACTTGATGCTTCTTTAGAAAAGAAAATACAAATTTCATTAAGCAATAAAACGGATTAATTAATTACCTCGTCGTCGTAAATGTTATCGTGATCTGCCATCGAGGAAGAAAATCGATTTTCAGACGGTTCTGCTGGATTAAGAAAACGAGTAGCAAAAAAATGTTTTAAACCGTATCCTGTTTGGAGTAGCAAAAAAATTAAAGTGCCTTGTATAACATGATGTACATATGTATGCACTCATACAAATGCAATGGTAGAAACGTAGCACTAAAACAATACAGCAGAGAAGAGGGGAGAACACTTTCTACATAAACTAGTCACAAGGATTATGTGGCACGTTCGAATTTCTTAGCTTCTTCGTTCACTGTGAGAATTTTCGGTACTGGTATGAAGATTGTCTTCGATGATACAGCGAGAATGCGAAGCCTGCGCGGTTCTGATGCTGCGCGCTTCTATCCTTTTCGTTTTCATCCTACTTCTTTCAGTTCATTCCGTTGCGAATTGGGTCATTAATATTTTATATTGTACCTAATGTGAACGTTATGTTTTATAAATAGCAATTTACAATTCTGTATTAAGATACAATTTATTTTCTATTAACAAGTATAATTCTATTTCAATATTATCTTTCTCAAACACGAAACAATTTTTAAACTTATTAAACTTTTAATGTTTAATATTACTGTTGAATTAACTGTGCTCTTTATATTGAACAGAATACTCGGTAGAAGAAACTATTGTACGATAACATGTTTTATAGACGTCTGTATATGTCGTTTGTAAGGAAACGGTACGTTTTTAATAGTCCAGTGAAATTAGGATCTCTCTACGGAATAATTCCCAGCAAGCTAAATTTTGGCATGGGCCTTTATTTCGTCGTTTTAAACAATATGTCAAAGATGCCCGTCGATTCCACAAAATGTATCACGCGATTAAATACGACCATCACTTAATTTCTTATATTTTAGTTATTTATCACTTTTTATATATTTCAATAACATCGAATGAATGCACAATTCCATCTTATGGATACAGGAAAGCATTTTCAATATCTGAAGCGTGAATTTATACACATTATTGCCCCTCTAGTTACCGCGCGCTCAATAGATTTTTCTATCCTAAAAACGCTATCTCTGTTAATTTTTCTAAATTTGATGCCGTAGTTAACTTTAAATAACGTAATCAAATCAGACAGTACTGTTAAACAAAGCATAATATTATTTTATCGATATTTCCTCCCCCCCTACAGGGCTTAGTTTTAATCTAATAAAAATTTTGACCTCGGAATCAGATAATAATAAATGGTGAAATGTGAACGTAAGGATTTTTTATCACGTGTTCGGCAACTCGGACCACTGTGTGTAGGGATAATAAGTTACCAAATAATAGTCCTAATTAAAAGAAGTAACTTTTTCCGGAACACCTCTTTTCTATCTCCTACAGTTCGCGAGTAATAACACAAAATCGAAAAATTTTCAGGGGTCAATAATTGCACCCCCTTGAAGTGAATTTCGGCAGCAAACAAAACTGCGTTTTATTTGGAAGGGCATCCCTTACATATTTACAAAGTTTCCTAATTTTTTGAATTTCCGGCTTCGAGATCTTCCCTCGTTATCCCTCAAACACCACACTATATTTTCCTAACGCTTCCACCACACTGGGTCCACGTGATCCAGAATTTTCTTTCCTCTATATATCAGGATTTGCTGAACCGATTTAAATAATTTTTTTTTAATCAATTCGTCGGACGATAAAGAAATGGAATATATCAATGTTTGGTCAAAAATATTTTGATACTCAAGATATTTTGAAAAAAAACGTCCGTGTTCTGAAAGTTCCGTTTTCTTTTCTTTTAATCGCAGTTTTTTCTTAAAAAAGGTACGGGGATTTTATTATTGTTACGTGAGGGCGTTAATTTCTTAACGACTGAGCGGTTGAGTCTAATTTTCTCACGCAACTCTTAACGAATATGAAAAATGATTATTGCAATTTTGTCGTAATCAGAGTTACGAAGCAAAGATCAGGATTGATTTTGGGGTACGGCTTTTATCTAAACCTATACAGGTTTTCCAATCAGGATGTGGCACTTAAGAGAGACTGGTTCGAAAAAAAATGAGTCGGATTTATATAAAAATTACCATGTATTACAAAAAATCAAAGAGGAAATTCAAAAGGTGGTACGAAATGGGGAATTTATGCAATGAGTTTATGCAAAGATGTAGACAATATAAGCTTCCCAATTGCGGAGGTTGGAATTTAACAATATTCGCTTTCGGTTCGGAAAGTTACGATTTTTTACGCTAAACTGGATTTAGACGTCGAAACATACAATACACTGTGGCGCGGACAGTAGACGATGGACAATAGACGATGGTCGTTAATTGATCGAGGGAAATCCCATATAACACGCAATGGTTGGATCAATTGTTAATGCCTTTAAATCTACTATATCGCAAACGTAATACAAATATTGCAAGATGAATTTGAAAAAGTGGTACCGGCACGTAACATTATACATCAATCGAAAGGTTGTGAGTCATACTTCAAGGAAATATATGTATATCTTCGATATTTTTCTAAATTTCGGTCCCAAATTTTCAGGAAACATTCATGACATATCAAACACTGAAAATAAAGGAATTTTTTTATCTTTTTGGCATATTTCGGTATGTGCCCTCCCCCCTTAAATGTTTAAAAGATAGTCCTCAAAAATAAAAATTCCATTTTTTTGTTCGTCTTCATAAATAAAAAGTGTTCGAGAAGCATTTAAACTTTCAAAACTGGAGGGAATTTTTTTTCTTCAGTTTTTCGGACTTTTTTCTAAAACCGTTTGTCGCGCGAGAAAAAGTAATAGAACATAAAAGATGCTCCATGTCCGGATCTACAACTTTTGTTTGACATATTTTTTTATTTAATCAATATCTTGGAGGACATTATATAAAATCGACTTTGTGAGCCGTTAAATAATGATTTAAATGTTTAATGGCCCAGGGGCACCTTTTCCCGTTATCCGATCGAGCTCATACTTTACACAGATTTTTTTTTAATTATTTGGAACTATTCTGGAGGGTGCCCCGAAGAAAATTCAAAAGTCGAAAATAAGCGCGACCATAGTCGGCACTCATTATCGACCCCTGGTCTTGGGTGCCGGGGGGGGGGGGGGGGGGTGCTGTAGGGAGCGCAGTATCTGCCTCTCTCTCTCTTTCTTCCCCCACCTTTCCGGCGTGTGGAGAGTGGGGATGTCGTCTCGGTTACAGATAAGAGACGAGAAGCAAAGGGGCGATCTTGCTTGCCTACCAACTCTTGTGTCGTATGGACGCGTGATCAAATACACGAACTTGTTGAGTTTGAGTAAGCGTTATCAATTACCCAATCTATCTTTATTCTTAGAACATATAAGTGACCCCACGGTGGGTCCTACAACATGCATCAACTTGCATGCTCTTCGACCTCGGCTTGCTTCGTTCGCGTTCGTGCTCAAGTCTGTACGCGGCCTTATATTTGCCGTGACTCATCAGCTTTATTTATATCGAAATAAGTATGATATAAACATATGAACTTCTTCGTAATGTGTTAAAAAAATTGATCACTGATATCGATGTGCCAACCATTTTTAAGTTTTCATTTGTACACTTGTTCACGTTTTCCCTGTTATTACACTGAGAAATTTGCTGTTTCCAATATACTATTTCCATTTTATGAAACTAAACAGTTTTAGAGAGTGTTTGAATGACTTAGTATTTGTTTATATCGCGTGTAAAATGGAAAAAGTTGTTACAGCTACGCACACGTAAAATAAGTTATAGGTTATCAGGTTTTTTGGTTATATTGTATTTCGGTGCTCTTGTTCGATTTCTACACTTCTTACTGTTAGGAACCAAAAACAACGTTTTTATAAACTATCAATATAGTTATTCTGCACTTTCAGGTAATTTGGTACTTTAAAAACTATTTTTGTTCATTTCATTTGATTTTCATACAATTAACACCATAATTTGTAATAGGAAATAAGTGAATACATGTAGTAGAGAAAGTGTTGATTTGTATCATACATCATGTTGGAATATTGAAAGAAATGCAGTTATTACGTTAAGGCAGATCATTCCTTAAGTTAAGAAATGGCTGTTGCTATTTTACGTTTTGCCCACAGGAATTCAATCAAGCTTTTGTTTGTTTCCACCATGTCTACATCAGTGTCAGTTGATGAACGTATGTTAAAGGGAATAAGAAAAATAATCCCCAATTTGAACAATACTAAATACAAAGGTCAAGATGGCAGAATTGGTATATTCGGTGGTAGTACTGAATATACTGGTGCACCATACTTTGCAGCTATGAGTGCACTCCGTACTGGATGTGATGTGGTGCACATATTTTGTGCAAAGGAAGCAGGCACCCCTATAAAATCATTTAGCCCGGAGCCTATTGTTCACCCAGTATTGGATCAATATGATGCAATTAAACAAATAAGACCATGGCTTGATCGCTTGCATGTACTTATTATTGGTCCAGGCCTTGGTAGGGATGATAAGATTTTCAAGACGATTGTTGAACTGATTTCGATTTGCCGTGAAATAAAAAAGCCGTTAATAGTTGATGCTGATGGATTATTCCTAGTTAGCCAAAAACCTGATATTATAAAAGAATATCCCGGTATTATCTTAACTCCTAATGCAATGGAATTCAGCCGCCTGGTGAAAGGAGTACTTGACAAGACTATTCAGCCTACGCCTATGGTTAAACCTACTGATATTAAGCATTTGGCAGAAGCGCTTGGAAAGAATGTAGTGATTTTACATAAAGGAGCAAAAGATGTAATTGCTGATGGACATAAAGGTACCGAAGCTGTGTCATGTGGATTAGCAGGCTCTGGGCGAAGATGTGGCGGGCAAGGGGATCTATTAGTCGGTGCAGTGGCTGCATTTTGGTGGTGGGCTATTTGTGCAGGAAGTAGTGAAAGTGCTTTGTCAGCTCCAGTGGCTGCGAGTTATGCGGCGTCAAGATTAATAAGAGAATGCAATGCAGCTTCATATAAGATGAAACAAAGAGGAATGTTGACGAATGATATGTTGGAACAGATACAGCCTGTGTTTGCAAGAATCTTTGAAACTCATTGTAACAAGTGAGCTATTTGGTCATTATGGCTACATATTTGGTGTTGATATACAATGTTTTTTTTATAAAGGTTTTATGCACAAAAGTTTTTATTTATATATCAAGTAGAGTTTAGTAATAATTAAAATTAAATAATAATTATATAAATGTTGATTATAGAACATCTTCATTCAATGGGAGAAGTCGAACACGAAGCACTGATTCCTGAATTGTGCTCATTCTTATAATATTTACTTTCAAAATAAGTACGAAAAAATGGATTTTCATTTCAATTTTTAATCACAGTAAGATTATCATATGAAACTCAGGGATCATAAATTCAGGAATTTAGCAACACGATTAATTACAATAAATTTATTATAATAATTTTGTGTTCTTAATAACATTAAATACAATTACAAAATAAATAACACGTTTTATAACCGTGTGTAGATATAATCTTCCTTGCATTATTTTTATATTTACAAGTGATGCATTTGCAGTACTGTTTTGTCTACAAAGAGAATGAACTTTACATCGTTATACATAGATGTTAAGATTGGTAAGTTCTATTTATAAAATGAGTTGAACGTATAAAGATAAAGGTATAATATCATTTTGTAAATAATGGAAAGATTATCTACATTATTTTACTGATACAAATTATTTATATACTACAGTGAAATAATGGAGCCTGCTTTCCAGTAGATAAACTTAACTGCAAATAATTCACGGTTAGGCTTTCTTTGCAGGAATTTATTCGTCTTCCATTTTGATTTCATAATTGCGAAAGATTTAAAAATCACTGTTTCCTTTTTAATTTCCTATTCAATCGATGAACAACGTATATTCGTCTAAAAAATATTTTTTATTCAGTATCAGTAATATATTTTCTGTTAGCTTAGAAATAAATACTTTATTATTAAGTACCTCTGTTTCTCAAAATAAAAAATGTCATTTGCAACAATCAATTGAGTCGTATTTGGACAGGAAACTATTTATTGCTTGGAACAATTAACAGTTGTGGCAAATCATGGCAAAAATATCTTCATAAGTATGAATAACAACGAAGAATATATTACCGAAGGAAAATAAAAAATATTCCTTTTTACCTGCTGTTTCAATTCAGTACTATACAGTTACAGACATTTTAATATCAACTGTATTACAATATAGTTAAATTTATGGATTAAGTTTAACACATGATTGAGATAAATTATCCATGTATGATATTGAATGAGAAACTAAAGTTTGCACTTGAACGTGCATTTTATTTTATCAATAAGGTGCTAAAGGAAATTATGTCTAATATTCACGCATAACATAAATGTCATTTACCATTATCTTAATAAACAAGATAGTTCTTTGTGTAAAAGTACAACGTATCTTTGAAAAGCTATCCTTGTGTACCTCTCTATTAGCGTGTCCTCGAAACAAGTATCAAAGGTACGGGTGCTCACAAAAGAATCTTACCATTGCATATGTATAATTTATGTTATATGTGTAATTAATTTTGAAGTGAAAAGTACAAATTCTAATCTATGTCAATATAAACTTTGATTAATATGCTTCTAGTTAGTACTATCTACAAAAGAAATGCCAAAACAAATTCTGATACAAGAATGAGACAAGATAACTGCAAATTTCGCAACAGCGTACGAGTTCTATTCTGCATGATAGATTAAAATTTATAATATGATTGCAGGAATATGGTGTAAAGTATTAATTTATCGTAAGTAAGATAATAATATAGAATAATTATATTGAATTTCGGCGAATATTTTTATGCATGATCTTTGCTATTTTCATGGATAACTTCTATTTTGAATGAACTATATATCATTTTTCAATTGAATGCACCGTAAATTAAAGTATATGAACCTTAGATTATAATAATGTGAATTAGAATTGGTAATGTTTACTTTAAAATTAATTTAATATATAAAATACATTACGTGTAAATTTGGTGGATACTTTCGTAAGTAACTGTATAATATCACTTATCGAAATCCATATACTGTTGTCTTTCGCTTCTATGCTATAATAATCTTGTCATTAAGTACCATAGAGTTAAACGTTGGGACGAATACTGTATAGAAAACAAAAACAGACGATAAGTAAGTACCTACATAACTTTTGGCATGAATATACCGAATACTGTCTGTCTGCATCAGAAAAAGTCTTCACCGTCCGCGAGGACCTTTTCATGACGCTGTTCAACGCAAATCATTCTAGCGACTAAAATTATTTTATTGTTTACATTGGTGTCGGTAAACTACGAGTAGAATGTCAGTACTGATGTGTGGTTGCCACGTATTAAAAGTGTCGGTGGCATATCCTTTGTTAAAGCCTCTAACCATGCCATATAAAGCGGGGCTGATACTGCGCCTTTCCGTGGCATTGGTAGTGACCTACAATTCAAAGAATCTGTTATTTATGTGACAGGAGTTAGCAGTAAAATTTTTTTGGTCTAACTGTTTCAACTTTACTAAGACCGACTAAGGATTAAATTAAATCCAATCCGTATTAGTTGATTGAATCCACTGATTAGTGTGATGAGGTGATAGATCGTCTCACAAGCTTGTGTCACGATGTGTTCATGCATTTCATAATAGATTTTCCAAATACAGAGGAATACGAGATCAATGCAACTTATTTTTGCTGTTTGAGAAAAGTTTAGTGAAGACACTGGAGAGTAGGTACTTATATGGTTTTGAACAGTGAGCATAGTGATCTCTGCGTAGTAAAACATCGTGAAATCAACAAAGTTTTAAGCACCTTTCTCAGGTATATATGTAGACAAAAGTAGAATTCCTACTTAGGTTAGTGGAAGAAATGTGAAATTTGTTGATTCAGAAGAAGTGTTAAATATTCCAAAACCAATAATTTATAGACGGAAAAAATGAGGGTGGTCTCGTAGCTGGAACTACAGAACGGCACTTACAGAACGGAATCATCTTGATTGCGTGGTAATGTGCATATCTTTGGTTGCATAGTGCAGAAATAAACCATTAGGTACTGAAGTATCTGGCAATTGAAGATGAAAAGTAAATTGTACACTTTGGTTATCACTTATTTCCTGGATTGAAATATTTTTTACTGAGTAAAAAATTGGAAAATGTCGACACCATGAGAAACAACATTTAAGAATGTTTGAACACGTTCTGTATACCGTGCTATTTTTACCGATGGCCATAATGACTTTACGTAAAGTATGGGAAGAATTTCTGAAACGAGGGGACGATTGTGTTTTTCGTAGAATTAAATGGTATGATTGAAATATTGATTCAACCATAATATCAAAAATTTAACCATATAGATAAAAAATGAGCACGAATTACGGGTAGTTTAATATATAAAAGTGATATAAAAAAATATAATTTTTTTTAAGGATTACTATTACATGTACTAAGGACCCTGAAAATAGGAATTTGCAATTATATTTCGTTGTAATTACCACATACATTTCATGCGTGAATATTTATAGAAATCTGTGCAACTTTTTTTTTTAAATCTTCAAAAGCGGGATCACAAAGAACTAAAATATTTCTTATTTATATACATTTTACAAATACGTACATTACGACCAATGTGGATTGACTGGAATTCTCTAATAATAATTCTCGAAGTCTCAATTGTCTGTAGGTCTTATCTTTTAGAGACTGAAGTTCAAGATCTGTCACGTAGCATTCTGGAATCAAATTATAAATATAAATTGATGTAAAAAAATCAAGTCAATTTGGATGATGGACGGTGATAATTGTTGCCAGTTAATTCAATTTTCTTACCAGAATCGGCTGAGTCGTTTTTTCGGAAATCAGATATGAGTTTATCAAAGAAATCTTGAGTTTCCTGTTTCGGTTGGATACTAATGTCGTCCACCATTTTCAGACTCGTATATCTTATCCTGAACTTCGCCATGATTTCAGCCATTCTAAAGTTTACACAAATAATAATCAGTGATAGAAGTATTTAACTTTCTGCATTTGATTCATGCGATTTTTAGTCTAACGATACTGTAAAATCTATTTCTATTCGCGGTTGCACAAAGTAGCTTTATTTAGATATCTATAAATAAGCATGTAAAAAATCACTATCATAAACAATGTTTGCCTCCGCATTTCCTTCGTATAGAACTGATGCTCGGGTTCACTGCCGGGTCTACATGGAGGAAATATAAGTAAGGAGACTAAAAGTAAGGAGTCGAGACCGATATAATTTCGGTTACGGTCACGATCAGTAAGACGACTGAAATGGCATTTTCATAGGTGCCTCAACTGGAATTGGCGAGCGAAAATCGCTTAAGAGTTTCCTCTCAACCGAAATTGGTGAGAGAATTTCTCTCAGAATTACGGTTTACCGAAATTCTTGAGATATAGAAATATGGTTAACCGAAAGTTTTCAGAGATAGAAATCGGTCAACCGAAATTCTTCAGAGGTAGAAATACGATCAACTAGAATTCATGAGAGATAGGAATACGATCGACTCAAATTTGTAAGAGAATTTGTTACGATCACGATTGCGACTCGCAAGCTGTAACTGAAATTTGTTGATTATTTTGATTATTAATTACATATTCAGCTGGGTCAAATCCAAGACCCGACCGTTTCTCTCATTGCCAGAATCACGGTCAGCGTTTCGCTTACTTCGGTCGGAATTACGGTCAAAATATCTCTCAGAATTTCTCTCAACTGAATTTCTCTCATCTCACAATACGAGCAGAGATTCCTAACCGAAATGAAATCGGTCAAGCATTTCGGTTACCTCTCAGATTTCTGCACTACATGTTACGATCAGAATTTGTCTTATTCTCATTATGGTCAGAGGTTATTAAGAGAAATGTAACCGGTAATGAATTCCGGTCACTGCTTCGGTTTCGATTCCCTGCTTAAAAGTGTGCTAGATTTTTTTTTTTATTATACCACTAATATTACTCGATCATTTCTAACTTACTCTTTTTCTTGAGCCACGATGTCCTGCTTGTGGTTGGCCAATGCAAAAATTCGCATTTTACAGTGTTCCCAATTTGAGCGCGTGCTAATTATGTATGGCAAAAGGATCGTCAGACCTGCCGAATAAGAACCTCTGCCACTTACAAATGAGCCTACATTCTTTTACGATCAACTTGCAAACGATTGAGACGTCATGCGTTATTATTTTAAAATAAAACAACAAGAAGTCAAACAGTATATTATTCCTAAACGTTAGCTGATATTATCTTTATTGTTGCTGAACACTAAGTTCTGGTTAGTTTATTTTCCTTTTTTCGCCATGACATGACGAATCTACTGTAGGTACCCGAAATTTGGAAAAATCGTATTTCCTTTGGGGGGGGGGGGGGGGGTCAGATGCCTTGGGTTCGGATGCCCCCGAGCACCCATGTGACTTAGGTCCCGCGAAATGCCCTTCAGGTGACCAATTAGACAGGTACCCAAAAGTCGGAAAATTTCGTATTTCGCAGGGAAAATTGTTTCTAGAGGGGTTTTCAACAAAAATTGTGCTTAGCTTAGGCGTCTTATTATATAGGATAGTAATGCCTAACGAAGACAGGCTAAAAGATTAGTGTAATATACCTATCGTCCAATGACGAAAATTTCAATCTTCATAATTTGCATCCTAAAAATCGGCGTGAATTGCTGCAAGTATTGCTGTGTGCATTTTCAATGAAGGATTTACATCAGTTTTTCGTATTATAAGTAGAGGTAATGCGCATTTAAATCGGTCCCATCGCTTTTAAAGCAGCGCAAGAGATCGATTCATTACGTGTGACGATAGGGGATGCGTGACCGTAGGAAGCAATTAAAGAGGCTAATCTAGCCTGAAGACAATAACAAATTCCTTGATTTCTTATTTAGTTGTTGAAAATAAGTGCATGGGAAGCTTTATTAAAAAATCAAGTATTTCATGTGCATTAGCCCAATGTCAATACGTATAAACTATAAACACCTCAATCGTTTGCAAACACGTGTAAATATTTTATGAATTACCTCCATCATCGTACAACCACCACACATCGATTGTCCCCTTCTTATGCTTTCTGTGGAAAATTGCCAAGTGTTCAGGCACGGTTGCCATCGCATGCTTCTTCTCCCTGAATGTTTATAACATACAAAATTTTATGATAATGGGGAATAAAAGATGCGTAAATTATAAAGTATAGGTAATTATAACTCTTACATTAATTTCTCAATTGCGTGTTTCTTTTTGTGTTTGAGGTGTTCTCGTGCACTTCCGTGAGTCGGCGAATCTCTAATTATTTGTGGTCCATCGACGGGCACGAATTGAGTTCCTGGAACACGTATCATATTAAAAACTTCAATCTGTCAATAATTTTTGTGAAAGACAATGAAGAAAGAAGGAACACTGAATGAACTAAACAATTTTATTATATGTAGACATACTAAGAAAGAATATTCTTATAATTTTTAAATGATTGGAATCTTTGAATGGAGTTGGAGATTTTTCCCAATATAACAATGATTTTTTAATTTCTTCTACAAAGATACCACTGGAAATAATTTAGTTTTTCCTTTACGTGCCTCGATTGTAACTCGTTTTCTTTAAAGGGGCCTCAAGACGCTGATACATGTTGCAGTGAAACATGCATCTTGCTCACGCGCCTAGCTGGTGAGCAAGATGCCCATTGCGCTTCTGATGCTGAAACACGGAAACCGATCTACAGACTTAGTAACATGTATCATGAAACCTGGTAGTTGATGCATGTATCAACATTTCACTACACATGTATCAGCGTCTGGAGGCTCCTTAAAAGCTTTAAGTGACATCGAATATTTTGAAGATTTTTACAATAAATAAATTTATTTTACCCATTGTCGGTACACTTTGAACTCTTGGAATCTGACTGGACATGGACAAATTGCTATCGACATGCATCAAAGTGCTCCCCGGTAAATCGTAACTGCTTTGTGCTAGAGCGCCGTGTTCTTCGTCACCATTTGCAGTTATAACTTCGGAGCAGTCCAGACCTTCCGCAATTCGCAGCATTGCCACGGCTAATTTTTGGTCAAATGCATTGCTGCAATGAATACAGTGTTTTATTATATGTAAAACAGAAACTGCATCAATATTTTCTATTCAATTAATGTTCTACAATTCTACATAATACTCGTAATGAATATTTTGAATCCATGGATTTTCTACAAACAAATATATCTTCAAGGTACAATTTTTTACACAAAATAAAACCGTTCATTTTTAATTTCAAGTTATTTCCTTAATTACGAGTAAAATTCACTCTATGAGACGTGTAACTATTGGGACTATAGTAATAGTATACACCCTATATGTATAACATGGGGCAGCTGGTGCAATACACAACTCAACTGGCAATATTACGAAACTACTGTGTTAAAAAACACACCTAATGGTATCGAAGTCTTACAAAAGAGGGAATCTCTATTTGTTGCTACATTTTGAAATCTATCATTTCATAGGAGAAATAATGGTCTACTATGTTACTATAATTTGCAGAAAGTCTGATAACATGTTTCTGAGAATTATGATGTGAAAGAGCAGCAAAATACATATTAGGGGGAAGAACATCTTATATGTCATAGCCTGAGGCTACGAGGGTGATTGAGGTGCCATAAACAGTGACAAGGACGACGTCGTATAAACTTCGATAGTGTCGTTGTCTTCGTCACGTGTTTAGTAAATGTCGCTTCTGCGAGAAAGTTACGGGAGTATATATATATCTTGTAGGACCTACTGGCCTATGAAAAAAGGGTGGCAATAAATTCTGGAACACCGATTTTCACGGAAACGGATAGCCGAGTGGAACAGATGATGAGCTTGATAGTCTTCCAGAAATATCTTATGGTAGCTTACAGGGTTTGTAAATCACAGGGTGCTTTTATACAGAGCTGTGCGTTCATCTTACTTCTTACGTATGCAGCAATGAAAAATTATTTATTGCAAACATGAGCTACACAAAGGTTATAAAAAATGGAATCAGCTAAATATTAATCTTTAATAATGTAATCAAGATTTTCTTTTCAAATACACTCATACTGTTTACGTTAGTAATAAATGTTTTGGACCTGATATATAAGTTGTCAGTGTTTCATCAACTTATTTCTATGCAACAGTCGTGTCTTTTTATAAGCATAAAAATACTTTGAATATTTCAATATTGTTTTCATATTCTATGCATCATATTTTGGCGACTATAAACGTTCGTATGCTTTCGTGATGCATTTTAGATACCGCCATCCCCATTGAAAAGACGGCTGGTTTATATACATATAGTAGTAATAATAATTTTAACCGTCTTACTGAAGGACGTTGAAGTATTCCTGAAGATCCTTGTGGTTGCAAGTCGACCAGTGCGTTTTGTAGCCCATTAAAACTACATTTGGCGCTAACTTCCCAACACCTGCTGCTTGCATCAAAGCTGACGCGCCCCGTTCGAAACACAAGTCCTCCACCACGTGGTAAAACGACTTTATGCGTTGTTGATGCAGCCATGCGTAACCGTTTCTTAATCGCACCGATCGTAAACGATATGACAGTCTAGTCTGAAAACATGACGCAGGATTGTTAGGTTTACACTGACACAAAGTTCTGGGTGAATTGGACTTATGTATACATGAAACGGTAAACATGCTGTTTTGGGGACCCACCTCTAATGACCTGGACCTTGACATATGTTGTTGTCAACTTTTGAGAGATTTAATATAAAAAAGAACGGTGTTTCGGAAATGGTGGGTCGTGGGGATTTGAACCAGTAACTTGTGGATGGTGTGCATCCGCAAGTTGCCGGTGTGCTGCCTACCTATTTACCGTTGTTGGAGGAGTATGTTGTTTGTCAGGATATTATTCTACAGGCAGAGTATGTTTCTGTAACACACTTTTTTATCTTAAGTCTCTCATATCTAGCCCCAACCAACTACAGTACGCACTCCTTATAAGCCCGTTTCTACCATACGCTGTACCCCCGGCGAGTATCTCCACCATTTCTTGGAATCCTTCGGCCGAGAGTGACAGAACCCGAGAACGAGCGAGAGGCTCTTTCGTTTCCTCTTGCTCGCTCTTGGGTTTTCTCACTCGCGCCATTGGCCGTGCCGAATAGTGTCCATAACGCTTCGTATGTACGCCCGTCGCCAGCCCCGTCCGTCGGGCTTATAACGAGTGCGTCATGTACAGATACACACGAATCGTTAATAACTGTTTAACAAACAACGAGCAATCGCTACAACATTCTGAAGGTCACTGATGATAGTGACCTTGACAACATATGTCAAGGTCAAGGTAAATTGGAGGTGGGAAAAAGTTTGAATATGGGGAAAATGCCTGTTTCGGAACGATCACATTTTATCTGAAATTGGCGTACTTTGCCTCACCATACTTTTCTATGGATAAGAGTTTACTTAAATGTGACTATGTAGTTGATAGAGTGTCTTTTCACCCATAAGTGCATGTAATATAAAAAGGATATACATATTACAACCTTTTGGAAAATACCCATTTGTGAATCTCTATTTTATTCCATTTTTCCGTTTTAGTTACGTTTACAAAACGTTATTCATGCGTAGTCACGATGAATTTTGCATGAGAGTATTTGTTAGAACCTACTTAAAATGGCTGCATCAGAATCTCTTGCTGCAAGTTGCAGCAGCGCAAGTTATAACGCGATTTATCATCACATAAAAATTCACTTTAGCATTTAGCTATGCAACCCGAAAAACATTTATGCTGCAGAAATATTAAAAAGCAAGTGTAAAAAGTTAAATAGTGATGGCCATGTAAGTTTTCATACTGGAAATTCAACCGGGAGTATAAAAGTTCTTTATAAGGGTAGTTCGTTATCCTAGACCAAAATAATATCAGAATCAGATTCTACTGCTCAAAAAACCCTAAAAGTGTTCCATTTATAATGAATAACGTATAGATAACAGTGATATGAAGTTCACCTTCCCTACGATTCCGGACTACTATCCGCCATTCCATATAAGAGTAGACCTACGCCCCTACCGATGTGCGACCGATCTGCGCAGCTCCCACGAACCTGACACACGCGATTGGTCGTAGCACTTTCCCTGTCGGTTTTCTACCAATCAACAGTATATCCCTGCGCGGGACGAGTCTACTCTAAAGTGGAATGCAGTATACTATGCGACGCTTCTTTAGCTCCACAGTGGCTTTAGTTATCGAGTGGACATATGGAAAGGAAAAGAGAATAAATGTCAAATTTACGCTAATTCCTTTTAATAAGAATAGTAGAAATATCGATTTTGGTAGTTAGGCCGCCATTGCAGGCAAACAAAGCGTCGTGAATGCAATCTTAAAACTAAGGTCGGTATCATATATATTGGCCGGTGAGTTTCGTGAGGGGTATTCTCCCACCACACAATTTGCCTGCCTCGGTGCTCCTTTTCTCAACGTTTTCTGACTCGCTCTCGTTCCATCTCGCTCTCGCTTTCGCAGAACAAGAGCGAGCCAGAAGTGGTGGGGATGGTGCCAAGCTTCTGGGGTGTAGGCTAAACCGAGCTGTCAGCGTAGAAATTCACACATCAGAATAGGTGTGCGTTAGCTCCGAAAAAATTCTGGAGCTTTATTGGTGAGAACATTGATTCTTTCTGGATAGCTTCATCTCGTATTGATCTACGCATAGCTTCGTAACGCACACAAATACTACGCTAACAATAAGAATAAATAACAGCCTCACGGCTACGTTCAGACGGAGCCGAGCAGCATTCCCGTTACCCCACCATACCCTTCGGGGGCCAAGCAACTCCAACTGACAAATCCACGATCGTCAGATGGTGGTGGCTGATTTCTCCTCGATCGCTGTTCGCGAAAACGAATTCACCGGCCAATATATTTGATACCGACCTTAGGCTACATATCTGTGAAAATATCACTTTTAAGACACATTTGCTGTTATTGTTAGTGTAATAACTGGATTATGTTTTGAATTTTCTCAACAAAGTCAGAAAGACAAAATACTAAAAGTATAATTGGAGTCTTGTACATATGTATACGAACTAAATGTTGATGTCTTTGTATCAAACTATACCGAAATATAGTAGGTTGATTTGAAAATATTTTCGTATTTTCAGATAAAAATTCAATTGTATATTATTCAAATTAAATTTCTTAATCTCCTAGAACAAGTTAAAAAGTAGAAAGGAAATAATAATGTACTTCACAAGGAAGTAAGTAATAAAGGATAATTGATCATTTTCGGCAGAAAAATGTGATAACATTTTACGATGAACTTACTAAAATGGCACGAAGAATAAGACACAAAGTTCACAGGAGAAGTAGGATTGTTTGGTTATACTACATACCGGATATACTTCCCCGCAAATCAACAGTGAATGGTTTTTCGTAATGAGATTTGCCAGATGGAGCAACGCTGGCCTGGCGCCAGGTGATCCAGTCAGTGCCAATATTTGGGGAGCGTAATTCTTGACGTGCTCGTCCATTGAATTCAGTCTGCAACATTCGATTCAATTCCATATGTATAAAGCATACGGTCGAGTTACAATAAAAACAGTATTACGTAACCAAAACCTGCACAATAATATATTTGTATATTATTAGTAATTTTAAATGATTATACAAAATCTAAAGACGTATTTCCCCAATTTATATGAAACGGCAACATGAAATTATTAAATTTCGGATAATTTTTAACGCGATCTAGAGACGCGGTAGCGTCTCGACGCCAAGTACATGGACAACACCGCGTATATGTCGACTGTCGCTACCGTGTACCTTTACTCGTCGCGGAGCCATTCCAACCTAATTCTGACATTTATACATTAATATCTCATCACGCCTGCAATATTTTGTAAATTTAAAGACATTTTTCTTATGTAAACCGCATATCGGCTTTTGAACAAGACCAATTTCAATAAAATCGGTCCACACATGACAGAGATATCATAATATCGTCTCATGGATCAGTCGGATTCTTAAGATTTTTCTCTGTCTCCTGATTCTCCTTCTCCAAGAAATTTTTCGTCAACATAATACGTATACGCGTTACACGCACATCTTCAGCCAAAAAGAAACTAACACATGTTTCGTTCGTCAAACGCTATCTTCACTGTGCAATCTACTCAAAATTTTGACAGCTTACAGTCAGGTTATAACCTGGCGAGTGTTAAATAAGGTAAGTTTTCAAAATTTGAGATGCCACGTGTTTTTACAAATATGTATCGTTGTACCAATGAATTGCAACCAAAATGCAGTCTCAAATACAAGGTAAGTTGCCGAAATTTGAATTGCGACATGTTTCTATATCATCAAACTGTTTTTTATTTGTAACTAAACTCAGGATTTTATTTATGTATATATATACTTCAAGTCATTTTAGAAGGAACCCGTTTCGCGCATGTAGAATGAGCTCATTGGCTCCGAGGGAGCGTTGGTTGGGTTATAGCCAATAGTAACTTGTTTCGGCACCAATGAGCGCCAACATGCGCAGAACAGGTCTGAACTTGTCTGTCGGTGGGTTCCTTCTTAAATGACTTGTACAATAGATAATCGAAGCGTAAAATGATGCTGTGATTGAATTTATCCTTAATTCTGTCCCGTGATAATTTGTAAATATAATATTAAAAATTATCTGATGTCATTCCCTATTCACAAAAGTCAAGGACTAAGCTTGCAGAATGCTGTCATAGAAGCAGGTAATTCAATATTTACTTGCGGTAACTGCCCGAGATGTTAAAAAAAATCATTTGAATTTCAAGATATAATAAAATACAATTTCACAGGATGGAAAAATCTGAATGATCCTTGTAATAATTGTGATAATTCAAATTCAAACACAATGAAGAAAATCGATATAACTGCTTCCAAACAAATTCTTATTGCAAAATTACATTTGTTCGATCACGATAGTAGTGGAATAACGAAAGTGGAAAATTTTTACATCAAAGCAATACCTACTACTAAAATACAATTGGTAGATCACTGTTATAAACTTAAGGCAGCGATTTTCCACCACGGTAAAAGTATTGCCGATGGTCATTACACGGGTATGGTAAGGGGTAAGGGCACAACGTGGGTATCCGTTGATGATTTACAAGTAGAAAAATAAGCTTGGCCACGAAATGCTAAAAATGCACACATATTTTTCTTCGAAAGGTGTTAATTGTGGTTGTTATTACACTTCAATGTTAAATACGTTCAGCGCCATAAGCTGCATCGCGCACTATGTACTGTACACAAAGTACTATACATATAATACATATAGATCGACAATACGGTGCACATGGTTTCTTTTCGTAGTTGTTAAACTTACGTAGAATTTATCCTTAATTCTGTACCGTGATAATTTGTAATTTATAATTAAAAATTATCTGAAGTCATTCCCTATGCAAATTATCTTTGTAAAAAGAAGTGAGATCCCCATAAAAAACTTCAAAAAAGTAAAAAAATTACGCCAAGTACATGAAATCAAATAAATCATAAAAAAAATAGAAGATAATATATAATAATAATTACAATATAAAAAAAAGATGTGAAATCAAAATGAGCTGCAAGTACATAAAAGTGTTTTGTAATAATCACGGACATTTTAATAATGTGAAGATAAAATTTAACATCTAGACATTTGCCTAGATGTCCGCGGCCTGGAAGTCAAATACTTGGCGTGGCCAGGCAAGGTATTCTCAAATCATCAATACCCATACCTTCCCCCTCGCAGGCTTTCAGATAATTTGCCAATTTAAAGCTCTGACAATATGAGTACATTTTCATTATATTGCGTTTTAAAATAATTCTATGATCATTCATCGACACCGATACCTTTCCTCTCACAAGCTTTCAGATAATTTGTCAATTTAAAACTCTGACAAATATGAGTACACTCATCATTTTGCATTTTTAAATAATTCTTATTTATCCACACCTTGACCTTGCCTGGCCACGCCAAGTATTTGACTTCCAGGCCGCGGACATCTAGACAAATGTCTAGATGTTAAATTTTATCTTCACATTATTAAAATGTCCGTGATTATTACAAAACACTTTTATGTACTTGCAGCTCATTTTGATTTCACATCTTTTTTTTATATTGTAATTATTATTATATATTATCTTCTATTTTTTTTTTTATGATTTATTTGATTTCATGTACTTGGCGTAATTTTTTTACTTTTTTGAAGTTTTTTTATGGGTACAACAATTCACCTTCTGGCAAGATGATTAGTAATTGAACAAAGCAAAGTAAGCCACAAACATGTGTAGAAGAATTCGCGGAGTCAGTCAAGACCGCAGAAGTCCTCTGAACGTATATGTATTATTAGGACTGCCATCCGTTCGGGTTTCCCCGGATTTGTCCTCTTTTGTAGGGGGATTTTCTGTAGTGATCCGGGTTTTTCGAAAATCATAAATATTTTATCTATATTTCTTGATTGCGGTTACAGTCTATAATTTACAGAAATTTTTATCTTGGGATATAGGATATAGTAAATTTTTTTTTCTTATTTTATATGATTAGTAGAGCCTATTAGAATACGTTATTGCTACTACCTCAATTTCGAAAAAAATGTGGGTTAGTCCGTTATTGTTCTCACTGTCTCATATAAGAAATAGTTAAAAGTGTCCGGGTTTCAAGTGGAAATGTCCGGGGTTTTAATGCTCTCTGTCCTAGATTAATGATTTTACGGATGGCAGCCCTATGTATTGTATCATATGAAGTGAAGGAAATTAAAATGATCATGAATGATTGTAAGAAATATTAAACCTGTTCAACAATCTTACCGATATACGATAGAAAGTGCAGTCTTGTATGTTTGAGCTTGCGTACTACTGCCCCAATTCACATCCGGGTTTCGATAAACAACTATCAAATACAGGGCGAAGATAATGACAAACGTGACGAGCGAGGTCACCCAGTCAATCAGGAACATTATGGAGACGCAAGTGATAAAGCCGAACAGCGACAGCCAGGTGTTATAGTACTGCACAGAAATATCGAATTCTCTTAAGCGTCCATTCGTTGTTGAATAATACACCTGCATTTCATTTGCAAGCTGTTCGTAATTTTTTTTGTTATATTAATTCCTTACTCTGAATGTAGGACGCCATCCAAGTGGTCGAATCAATGCCGCGTGAAAAGTGCAGAAATTAATTAAGGCGTAGGATGCGAGGTAAAAGTTTGATATCAGGGGTGCTACTACGTTCAAGTTTGCTGAAAACAGAAAATATAGAAAAATATGTATAAATAGTATTGTTTAAATTATTATTATTGTTCGCTACTACAATTATTTATATTTACTGTAATTTTTGGAAAGTAAAATACTAATTGTAAGTTATTCCAATTTATCTTTCAATGAAACTGTGATATTGTACATTGAAAAATAAATTTCGTAATTATATAGTGTTCAAGCTATTGAGACTTGAGTCAGTACTAAATGAGTTTACTTGTACGCGTTACTACCTATAGTGATATGCAAAACCCTATATATATACCCCTATGGTCTATATTATAACTGATTACTTTGTAAAATGGAATTAAATTATTTTGCTTCATTGTATATGTATAAAAAATGAAACTCTGATTTGGCCACATACAGCGACAGTATAAAGAAAATGTAAGGTACGAACTGTAGAAGAAACATTGTCTTTTGATGCTGTGAGTGGTGTCGGCTTGGAAACACGCCGAGGGATTTGCATCCTGTGCATGGTTTTGGCGTATTTTCACGTCGATAATTTTTGGAAAACATCGCAAGTATTATCCGAGTGTTCCCCTATGTTTATGTTGAAAAGAAACTAACAAAAAGCTCGGAATTTGATTTGTACACAACTTTCCCGGCAGAAGCGATTGCTTGGAAAAACCTGATTGACTATAAGGGAAATTTCTCAAATCCTTGCGCCACGCAAAATGTTAATACGTAGGTACTGTAGTATCCTACAAATTATATTATACAGAATGAGGGGATTCTCTAAAGTTGACCAGTGCTGCCAACATCACACTTGGAAGCTAGTATCAAAGTTCTTCATGGATGTCCATTAAAATAACAATTTCAAACTTCGTTTTCGCAACCACTATACGTAACAACGTGTATTGAATGAAAAATGATTAAAAGACAATACAATTTATGAGACAGGCAATTATTGAATTGATTAAAAAACTGGGCAACAGCTGCAGAAAGTTAAATAATAGAGAGTATAAAATATATAAGTACTAAATAGTCTAATTGTACGACTGTAGATTATCTGAGATCTAAATAGAAATTTAATTTTACTGGTACCTATTAAAAGAAATAACGCTGCGACGACGAACGTGAGAACATAGCCACGATAAGGTTCGCCGTGTTTCCCGTATCCTTTGCTGAAATAAATTAGACCAGGATAGATTCGATCCCGCCCTAACGCCTGTATTAATCGTGGCACCGACAGCAAGTTTGTCAAAGCTGTCGAGAGGGTTGCTGCGAAGCAACCGGCGTAGATGAATGGACCCCAAACAGACATAAGCTGCATCACCTTAAAACAAAAATTAGAGGATTCCAGCAAGTTAATGTAATGGGAATTTTTAAAGAATTATAAGACTCATTGTAAATTCATTGTAAGTTATTCATTGTAAATTCTAAAATACCTACCCCTGATTGACAGGATAAATTCTAAAGGTTTCATTTTGTTCTTTCAAAATGGAATATGTTTGATTATTTAGGCATAACAGTCGACAGTGTCCAATTTTGAACTTTTGCAGTTTTTATCTTCAAACAATAATCAAGTTTGAATAATTAAATAGTTCCATTATTCATCAAATAAAGAAGGATTACATACAATCCTTCTAAGAGCCAACGAATAGGTTTAAGAAGAGGTTGTGGTTCAAACGACTGAAAAATTAGTGTTTTTCGTGAATAATTATTTTTAAGAAACAGAAAGAAATATCAATATGTGGTTACTAGTGTGGGATCAGGAACCTCTATGCCATAAGAGGGGGCCCGGACTAAGGGACCACGGAGAGTCGACGTACGCGGATGGCTCGGGATCGATTCCCCGGCGCCGTGGCTCTCTTTTTCCGAGGTTCCCTAAAGCGTAGGAATTGCGTCACCTACCGATTCCTACATTTGTAATATAAAAAGTTGAAAATTGACAAAATGGTGCCACTTCAAATCTATATAGACTTTTTCACCATCTTTTATTTATTTCTTAGAAGACCAGTATCGAATATTATCTATTTATAGAAAATGCAAGGTTCAAGTTCATCGATTTACTTTTTCGAGAGATATTTATTTCATTCATTGGAGAAGGTGTACTATGAAACCAGGCAAATTAGGATTCACTCAGGTGACGAAAATTAAATGGTTTTCCATAAACAAAAATATAATCTGATATCATAAATATTTCTAAATATAATATAAAAAAAAACTGATATTGATATTCCTCCTTTTCCTTTCTTCAAAAAATTCACAGAAAAAACATTAATTTTTCTGTCATTTAAACCAGAAGCTCCTCTTAAATTGATAAACTCTTTCAAAAAGGAATACTATCTATTTTCAGTTTCTTCTACAATTTTTTTATATTTCCGTAATCTTTTGATTTCATAGGAGTTAGTTAATTACTTATTGTTAGTCGCATACCGTATAACTGTTGTGTAATCCATACGGGCAATTCACTTGTGGAATGCAATCTATAATAGTGTTATTAGCACTGACGAGGCCGCTGGCATCTCTTATGGCCGCACCACCAGCAAAGAAGACAAAAGTTACGTAACTCAGCATCGAAATTAGTAAAGCGAGAAGTGTTCCAATTGGTATGCTGCTGGCTGGATCCTTCAAATCACCAGAAATATTGGCTCCCGCTTGGATTCCGGTCACCGACGGAAAAAAAATGGCGAACACGGAGAAGAAGGTTTGGTTGTTGTTTTCGGAAAACCGATAATTGGGTCCCAAGTTGTTCATGAAAACCTCACCTGTGGGTACAAGAAGATAATTTTGGTTAGAGAAAATGCAGAAAGTGAAGATAATTATAAAAAATAGTCTCGAAGTTTATTTTAATATTACTAGTTAAACTATAAGCTTGAGATGTTAATACAACCCATTTAATACAGATTTATACTGTCATGATATTAGAATAGGAAAGGGGCCTTTTTGGTTATAAGCCAGACAAGAATATAGACGTTAATGTCGTATTGTGATATTTAAATTAATAAGTAGGTAGTTTAGAAAGATTTAGTAAGATTCCTGATCATTCTCTTTTTAGCACTATTTGTACTGACAATGAGATATTTGAATTACTATCACAGAAATCATATATGCGTTATTACTTGCCAAAATACCTACATTATAGAAGCTGAGTTTTTCTAACGAATTAAAAATAACGTGTTATATGAAACGCTATAAAAGAGTTAGCGTTTTTCAATATTTAGAATTAAGTGTTTGTTTAATAATATCTGGAACTGCTATTATTTAATATTTTGAATGAACCATTGTCACTAAATGATTCATAGATTACATATACCTAGCCACTGTTCAGTTTCTCAATTATTTATTGTTTAATATCTTCTTATCTTTATTTTCTAATATATCTTAGATGAAAGAATTGTGTTTCACCTACTGGAGAATCCAAGAAATCCGTGTGCCTTCTGGCTTGTATCTGAGGGTCCTATAATAGTGCCAATTATAAAGTCAAAAATGGCTGCCACAATGATGGCTATGAGGATATTTTGTGCCTGGAAAAAATGAATTTCCTTAAATTAGAAATGAAAATAAAGGTTAAACAATAAAGTTTCAATTAGAATATTTGTTTAGCTTTTTTCTCCTTACACGCTAAAAAATTGCAATCTAAAACAATGCACTAAGAATCAATTTAGTTTCGACTATTGTAGTTTAAATGGCTTTTTATAGAATTACAGCTAGTAAATTTAATAATTTGTAAAATATTTAGCTTACAATTAGAAAAATGTCAAACTGTATCGAAATTTTTTTACAAAAGCTCCTTTTAAATTATGTAACTAATTTCCATTAAATAAACTATTCAATTCGTACACACAAAATGTCCATTATTTGGACATGAGTACCTACTCCAACTGCACGAAACATTGTACATATGTGTTTAATTGTCATAATTTTTGTGTTTTATTGTATAAATTCTTTCAATCTTTCAAGAGCTCCATTATTGAAAAATAGGAACAATTAGAGGTTTTGAAGGTAAAAATTTCTTTAAATATTATCTTCACAGATTCTCCATTTCGAAAAAATTCGTTTTCTAAAATATGATATAAATGCTGAAGAAATATAATATAATGATAACACAGATAACCATTGACGATCACATGTCGTTTTATGTATGTACGTTATCATACATAAATTTGAAGCTCAAATAAACTTCGTATATATCAGTGTAATAATTCAAGAAATTGACGTTATTACTACACATGTATGTCAAAATATGTATAGGTTTTATTAAAAAAAAGTCCTTCAAACAATTAATTGCATCTATATAGGTAAATGAACGACTTTAAAGAGGACACACCGAAAATTGTGCACTTTGATTAAATAAAGTTGGGATTCCACTAAGCCAACTTTTTGGCAACCGGCAACATCGTCGCATTTTTTTTTCGCATCCAACACGTGCACTCACTTTCGCACGCGTCGCATGCGACATGTTTCCTTGCGTTGCTTCCGTGGAATCCCCTAGAAGGGATACACGAAGCAACGTAAACAACGCATAAACGAATGATGTGTAACATGTATTTTCTTAACAATTTAACCATAACTAAGTAGCCTATATTATACCAAAATAAATGGAATCCTTACCTTGGATTCCCATTCCATCCCGATCGCACAAATCAAGATCATAACGATCAACGCGATCACGCCCACGATTCGTACATCGTTCACTCCATTATCAATGATCTTCAGGTTATACTCTCGTAGTAAATCGTTCATAGAGTCGCAGAACCCAATAGTATTCATCGAAGCCGATACTGCATTAGCAAATGCGAAAACAATTCCCACAGAGGCTCCGAATTCTGCTCCCAGAGTACGTGATATGATGAAGTATATACCACCTATAAGGAATTTTAACATATACATACATCATTGAACTTGTACATTTCTTTGAAAGCGTAACATTCTAATTTCATTTCGACTCTAAAATTACAGTCGTGCAAAATATGATAGTAACAAAATCCAGAGATGCACTAAGAGCCGCTCCGGAGCCGGAGACCTCTTTGCAATTCTGAGCGCCCGCGCCGGCCAGGTCAGAGCCGCGCGTGGAGCTATTACGTTGCTACCCACAGCAAAGGGTGGAGGCAACTGCAAGACTGTATGCGCGTGCAGGCTCGTATCGCGCACACTACTGCAGTTCTCCCACACCCATGTGGTTAGCAACGTAGTAGTTTCGCGCACGTGTTACCCGGATTCTTACCTGTTTGTGCACCTCTGGGTTAGCACCTTGTTTCCACTTAGATACGTATATTTATATGATTTTTATAACAATATTGCAAATAAAATAGAATAATGTTCGAATTTTGTCAAAGTTATAAATATTTAAATCTCTAAATGAAATTTTTTATTTGAATTTTACATAGTGAAAATGTAAGAGGTACATATATAAAAAATATTTATGTACATTCATATCAAATATACGTATAAATGTCATACAGAGTAGAATGTAAGACTTCTATCTTCCAATAATATATATAATAAGTATATAATTCGTTTAATTCAAAATTGTTTTTTCAAGAACCAAATCTTAACGATATTCTTTTTGTCAACAAGTTTCCGACTTTTTAAATGTGCCCCATTCGCATGGATTTCATTTCATCAGCGAGTGTGTTTCGTCGGTTAATCCGAGTTCTTGATCGCTCGCGTCGGTCTGAAGTCTGAACGGGTCCTGTTTCATTTCGGATTATTGAGGTTACTCCGTTTTTCATTAGCGAATTTTCACTAACATTCAAAAGCTTGGATTCGTTACATTGAGTGAAGCTTTATACAGGGTGTTTATAAAAATGTGGGGCATTTTTCAGGATCGGTCCACTCACCAAAATAATAAAAAAGTTACTATACGCGTGTCCGACAATGCTTAGTTTCGCAGTTATAAGCATTTTTATATTCCCGGAATTCCCCCATTAGCAAACTTTCTTCATCTAATAATTAGAGTTAAAAATACGAAATAACGCATGATCGAAAACTTTCCAGTGGTAGTGCAAATTTCATACCACTACACGTACACGAAATTTTGATAATGAGAGTACTTTTTACATTCTTGAAATTCAAAATTCAAAAAGTTTCTCCATTCTTTACTTAGAACAAATACTTTTTTCGTAATTATACCCGTTCCAAAATCGCGTTCGTTCAGATTTATACTCGTTACGAGAGGAAACAAAATTCCTTTCCTCCCCTCGTGCGTCTACGAAAATATTGTCAAAAAAAGAATCTGGAATTGGTGTTTCATTTCTTTGGCTTCTAAACTCAACACTCGTTTTCTTTGAAAAACAATTCTGAATGTGTACTTATGCCGCGTAATAATGATAGAGTACGTTATGTGCCACTCCTTCGAGAAAAAAAAAAGAGAAACGAGAAAATGGGAATCCCGCAACACACCTCCCTTTACTTCCCCATTAGTACTAATTGCGCTGAGACTAAGCGTCGTGATGACGCAGACTACCGCTGATATTCCGATAATGATGACGCTCTGCAATATACCGGCCTGTGCAACCACCCAGGACAATCGTAAGAAGAGCATCACACCCCATATATTCAAGAGGCATGGTATCAGGACACCCTGGATCCATCCTAGTTTTATCCCTGTGTCTTTTTGCTGTGACGTCGCTACTTGGCCAGCCTCTACATTGGGGTCCTGAAATTACAGTGTTGATATCGTTAACTAAATGTTCAGTCGTTTATAAGTTTATTCTCATAAATGCTAACGAATAAATAATTGTGAAACCTAGTGTGCTGCGCCTGTGTTTCTATCTGCGTCAGCTTAAGTTTTTATACATAGTAATGGTGAACAGAAGTTTAACACGTTTCGCGTCACGGTGGAAATCTAGATTTTTGGTAGAACTATAAGGAGTGAATGTTTATAAAAATGTGGGACATTTTTTCAGGATCGGTTTTACTCACCAAAATGATAAAAAAAGTTGGTAAACGCGGATGCCCAATAATGCTTAATTTTGCAGTTATAAGCATTTTTAAAATTATAAAATACGGGTCCGGAATACGGATTAAAATGGCACTTAACGAAGCCCAGGTGTGTTTCTGCGAATCGATAGATTGATTATCATTTCGCCATTGTTTTTTTAAAGGCGAGAAGCAAAGGATATGAATGAAAATATAGGTAGTATATTATATAGACCAACTGACGAACGCGCCTGACAGTCGGTTGCCTGTTAAGGCAGTTTGGTCCGGTGTTTTACGGAACATAAAAATGCTTATAATTTTTTTTATTCTTTTGGTAAGTAGAGCCGATCTTGAAAAAATGGCCCAACTTTTATAAACACCCTGTATGTTACATATACGTTATATACGTTACAAAATACATACGATACTAAAATGCAGTTATCATTAAAAAAAAAGGAGGTGCCTTGTCGGCCATGGTGTCTACAGCTCTTATACCGAGAGAATACATTCATTAGGGTGGCTCTTATTTACTCTTGGTGAAATTTTTTTCAAGATTTTCTTCGCGACACCCCCCAGAATAGTTCCAAATAATAAAAAAAAATCTGTGCAAAGTTTGAGCCCGATCGGATAACGGGAAAAGGTGCCCCTGGGCCCTTGAACATTTAAATAATTATTCAACAGCTCACAAAGTCTTCCATATTTTTGCGAATTTCGGTCCCTAATTTTCAGGAAATATTCATGACATATCAAGCACTGAAAATATGGATTTTTTTTATCTTTTCGGCATATCTCGGTACATGCTCAGCCTTAAATGTTTAAAAAATAGTCCTCGAAAATAAAAATTACAATTTTTCTTTGCCTTCATAAATAATCAGTGTTCGAGAAGGATTTAAACTTTAAAAATTTGAAAAATAAAAATGATTTTTTGAATGAAAAATAAAAATGATTTGATGAAAACTGTTTGTCACACGAGCAAAAGTAATAGAACATAAAAGATGCCCCTTGTCTGGATCTGCAACTGTTGTTTGACATATTTTTTTATGTAATCAATAACTTGGGGGATATTTTATATAAAATCGACTTTGTGAGCTGTTAAATAATTATTTAAATGGTCAAGGGTCCAGGGTCACCCTTTCCCGTTATCCGATCGGGCTCAAACTTCACGCAATTTTTTTTATTATTTAGAACTATTCTGGGGGGTGCCGCGAAGAAAATCCAAAGTCGAAAATAAGAGCCACCCTAATATATTCATATAAATATATTAAATAAATTAGTTTATATTTATGCTTGATTAAGTTTCATTTATTTTGTCATTTAAAATTTTTTTATCTTTTTATCTCTGCAGTAGAGTCATAGGCAATCTATGAAACGTGATATTTGTCGCGGCTAGAAGCAGACCGTGCTATTTTTCGCCGCAAAGTACCGAAATGTGCGAAAAAGCATGCCATGAATGAAAATATACTACTTTTCGAGACCAAAATCGAAACATTCTATTTTTCGTAGTCAGAAAGAGCAGAGTGCTAGTAGTCGCAAGACAAATGAAATGTGCTCCTTTTCGTAACGCACGTTGCTATATGATCTAGATAAGTGCAAGTAATGGTCTTTCGTGAAGAAATTTATGAGTCCCTGTATATACATTCATTGACCTCAGAAAATAGTAAATTGTTTTTTTTCTGACGATTGACGATTTTCTAACTCATTAATTCCATTAGAATTTCAAATTGATAATTTGATGGATTTTATAAGAATATTTTACTTCGTAGCTTATATATATTAACTTATTGTATATTAACTTATTGTAGTAATCTTGGAGAAGGGGGGACGTTTAGAGATTAATACTTTTTTTAATTCCCCTCGCAGCTGGTATTTACTGCTGTGCAAACTTAATATAGGTACTGTCTCCCTCACGGTTCTCGTTTTGAGTTCGATCGTCCTTGTCGAGGGTGAAAGCTGCTTGGAGTTTTATCCGATACTGTCAAGTTACGAACTTCGGCAGCTAATTGCCTTGTCAGTTTTAATGCACACATGCGTAAGCTTCGGTTTTTAAGTTTTCACAAATCTTTAATGAAATATCTAATTGTAAGAGGATTTTTTTGTTTTCCTTTTGAGAGTTAAATAAATTAAATTGCTTGTGCACGGAGTTTGTTAAAAAATAAATTTCGGACTATGTTTGACGAAATTAAAATTTAAATACGCGACCGCTTTACGTAATAATGATGTAAGCACATCTTTTTATTACTAATAAACTTATCAATAATTTGGGTTATCGTTGCTCTTTTATCAAATAAGAATCATTATTATTTTACCACTGTTAGCTTTATTTATTTTCGAAAAAGACATTTTTCCTGTTTTAGACTTTGCCTGTTCTAATTTTAGAAATAAAAATGCAATCAAAAATTCATGTTCCGATAAATTCTTAAATAAATGTGGTAGCTTTTTTCTTTTAATGCGAGTTAAAATAAAATGATTAATAATGAAATCTTCTGAAGATAAAATAAGTGACAGTACTGGAAAAAATAAAGATGGAATTAAGCATTGAGAAGTATTAGCAAATACTTACGTGAGAACTATTTTGTTAATTTAACTTTAAACGTTATGTTACTTTCAGCATCGACCTTGAGTCGTTGCTACAAATGAATGATTTATCTAAAAAGGTTGAAAATGTTTCTAAATCTGTTTGTTAGAAATCGTTCATTCTATTTCTTAAGCACTATAGGAAGTTAAGTTTCTTCTTACGATTCTGAAACACCTTGGCGCAGTGATACAAATATTGACGCGAATATTTCCACGTAAGGATCGGCAATTACGTTAAACGAAAACATAGTTTAATTGCTAGTTACGTTACCAGTCGTCCTTGAAATGATCTATTTTCTTTTCTCAATTGTGCTAGGATACTATCATGTCAATTGACATTCGTTATTCCAGTTTCTTTTTTTACAGAAAAATGAAACCTACTTAGTAAAACTTGAAAAAGCAGTTATATAGTTAAATATAGTCATAAAATTGCAATGAAAAATTAAAGAAGTATGTTGAAGCAGTAGAATAAGATATTATATAGCAAAGCTTACGATTTTTTTAGAAAATGACAATTATTTTAGTTATTTAAGTTAGAAGTAGGAAACACCTCAGTGAACTACAAATTACGCACATTCATATATCTACATATACTTGATGTTGCGTATTTGCATTTCTAATCTATCTTCTGCTGCATATTTAAGTAGTGCATGTATAAGTAGAATAAATGACTCATACTCTGCACGCTTGTTAACAGTTTGTGTACATGAAAATTTAAGTTCTTCAAACGATACAAAAATAGTTTTTTTTTATAATTTATTATAAAAGAAATATATTGTTACATTATGCGGAATAAAAATATAATTATTTGCACGAGAACATGTTTCTTTCTTTGTTTGTTGTCTGTGTCTGTGTGTGTGTTTCTCAAAAGAAATAATTTGAATTTTAAATGTATTTAATCAATTATAAATGTATTTAGTAAAAATTTTGCAATTTTTCAATCGATCAAGATCCATTAAATTGAAAGGTTGGACATACCTCGGAACTGATTTCAACATAAATTATTGTTTGCCACGTAAATTTGATAATGTTTATAATATTGTAATTATGCTAGTTTACAAGAATGATGTTTAAATTCAATTTGAACAATTTTGAAATAAACGTGGCTTTTTATGCTGTACAAATATGACTTCAATCGTCCAATTGAGATGACCGAAATCTAATTTTCTAGTAGCCAACGAGTCATTATTTACAGTTATAGTTTAAAAAAATATTTAAAATATGAGTAAGAAAAAAAATATCGCAGTTAAATTTTAATCATAATTAACTTGTACTATTAGTACCTATTCCTGCACGTAGAATGTGTTTTCTCCCGTTATATCGCAACTACCGCATCTCATAACCAAATATTGTAATACACTAACAATCTCTCTCATTGTATCATTTAGAAATCTTCCAAGGTCAAGACTTTGAATTAATCATTCAAACATTGATTAGAAATTCTAACACAAGAAACGAACCCACTTTTCCACGTACTGCTTAAATCAATTTTTGTTATAATGCGCGAACGCAAATCACTTTCAAAAAGTAATTTTGGGTAATGACGATAGCCTAAGTCCTTGATTGCAATGGCGGCATAAGATTCGAATATGTTTACGCTTGCATCGAACAACTAAGCCGATGAAAAGTTATTTTAAGCCGTGAACACGGACCTTGGTTATTAAACGATGCTTTTCAATGCATTCGATGATATTATGAGGGGCAAGGGTGGTACAACGAATGTCCACAGGGTGTGGCAATCTTACCTTTATAAGATTTCCTTCGTGCAGGGTGCTCAACGATGGCCTCTTAACACGGCGACTCAATCTGCAAACAGAGACGTTCCTGTGACTTAGTGTAACAGTATTGGTGAGGGTAATAGAGTTAATTAAATTAGGAGAAATTGATGAATGAGGGAAGAGATGGTTAATATCCTCGATGTCGAAATATCGAGTTAATCGAGTGCTGTTCAAACTTTCTAACTTACGAATTTTAATGGCTAATTATATGCAAAGTTTACACGGTTCATTTCCAAGTTGCCCCTATGACTCATTAATCTGTCATTAATTTAACATTTGAAAAATGTAGAGTAGAATGTGATTGTAATTTTCAGTTGGTTTAATGCATTTATTAGAATCAGTTTAATGTCTTAAATGAGGTAATGAACGCAAATTAAATAAATCCATATCATTTTTGACAGCATTGGTAATTAAGGATTAATTAAAGAGGTTATATATTTATATAATGTTCTTCGTATACTTCTTGAAGGTTTTAGTAGAACAAAGTTTAGTAGTACAAAGTTTCTTTGTCAAATTCGATTGAATTCCGTCTCTTAATTCTCAGACTCCATTTTTTGAAATTTCAAATTTTTTTCCTTTTTCTTTAGTTTCATTTTGTCGTGTAGAATCACCAATTTCCGTTTGTATGATCAATTACATGAGTAATATTTCGTAACGTAATGATATACGCACCTGTAATGATCCAATCGTGGGACAACATCCCACAATCCACTGACGTTTAGTGTCATTGTCCTTTTATTGTTTTGGTTTCCAGCAATTACCTCATCATCCATAGCTTTAACTACGGTTAACCGTGTCTTATTGAATCTGTAAGCATAAACAGAACACTTGAATTATAATTATTTAGAATTAATTTCAAAGTCATTTAGGTAGTCTCTTATGTGTGTTCTTCGCAGAAACGCAGTGCCTACGATACACAAAATGTCTTAAAAACAGATGGGTTTCTTAAGGGTGGTGATTGAGAATGCGAAATGAAGTTAAAAAGTTCTTCCTAAACATGGTGTCAAAAACGTGTACTTCACGATATAAATTTGTATAAATTTTAAACATACTAGCATTATAAAGCTAAACAATTTAGAATTAGCCAAAATCTATTTATTCTATTTCCTATACTTTTTCGACACAATGGTTATACGACATTCTTTTACTTTCTTTTACTTGGTTGATCACCTGTGTAAATTATACCAATTTTAAAACCGGTTAGTTTTTTAAAAAGTTCTAAGAATAAAGTTTCAGGACTATTCATAGATGCGAGAAGTGGGTACATTTTTACGACGATTCAGTGGATGCAAAGTAGGAAGTTCATACATGTGAAGTGTTACGTAATACGAAACGTTTCGCAGAATGTTCTAAATGCATCAATTCACACTTAAAAGAATATTTTACATTCGTTAGTATTGCTTACTGTTATGTAACGAAACTATTTGGAGTTTCCCTATAGGCATAGTTTTGCTGAATCTACAGAGTAGAGTACAGGTAGGTAAAAGTTCGCACCATGCGAATTTCATTGTTTGATGAGTTGTAGCAGTTGCCAATGGTGATTAACAGTCAATTGTCAATCAAGGTAGAGTCACCAGAGTCGAATTGTGTAGCTGTGCTTCATTTTGTTACCGTATAATGCGGTAAGTACTGAATTCGTTAGTTCTGATGTAATATTCTCATTTTTAGGAATCAATATTATTCCTATAAATTGATCAGTAAATATTTTAATTCATATGTCGTCTGAAAGAGCTGAAATTCTTTTATTCAAAAGTGCTAATAGAAGTTTTCAATTCTCCTCACAGATAACAGGATTGATTAAACAATGGAAAAGTAGCTGTGGGGGCAAAAGTTCGCACAATGCAGTGGGGCAAGAGTTCGAATGCGAACTTTTGCCCCAAAATAATTTGACGCGTGTTATAAATTCATTAAACTTATTTTATTTCTAGTGTTTGCTAAATTAGTAACGAAAACTGATTAAACCGACTATAAAAAAAAATTGAAATTATAATTATCAATCGCAACATAGAAATAAATTTTGAGTTTATGATAGTTGAGCCACGTTGATATCAGCTTTTCATTTTTTGGTAATTATTTACTTTAGCGATTCCTCACCGATTTTGATGAAATTTGGCTATGTTGTAAAACTCCACATTCTGAGCAACTTATTCCTACACATGTTACCCCCGCTCGGTCTTAGTTTCCGAGATATTCGCAAAAATATTTTTTAAATTTCTTGCTTTGGTGTTATAATTTGGGTTAATGTTCCGAGATATTTGCGAAAAACTTCGGTCGACTTTTTTGACACAACGCATTCCACTTTTCAACTTGTCTCGGGTATTAGTATTGGTTTGGGCTAGATTGGCGCGGGGGGCGCGCGCCCGCTCGCGGGCGCGTAAAGCATGGTAGCGAACCGATGTGAGTCGGGGTGTTGACGGGAGCCCCCACACATCCAATAGGTGCTCTCGAAAGCACCCTTTTCCTAGCAAAAAAATTATGTTTTAGAACCAGAGGCATCCTAATATCTGGCGGCGCCGGCGCCGCCGAACAGAGTCAGTGTTGACGGGCATCCGCAAGTTTCTAGTTGAAATCTCCAAACTTACATCGATTTGCTACCACGCTTTACGCGCCCGCGAGCGCCCCCCCCCCCACACTAACCTAGCGCAAACCTATACTAATATCCAGGACAAGTTAGAAAGTGGAATGCGTTGTGTCGGAATAAATCAACAGAAGTTTTTCGCAAATATCTCGGAAACTAAGGCCGAGCGGGGATAACATGTATAGGAAAAAGTTATACAGAATCGTGTCCCCGACAACATATCAAAATTTCATCAAAATCGGTGAGGAATCGCTAAAGTAAATAATTACCCATTTTTTTTATCAATTTTTATTCCACAATATTTTTCCAAAATACTTTTTTTTATTAACTTTCTGATTAAAAAATCAGCTTGAAGTAAATGGAGCAATGAAAAGAAAATCTGAATGCGAAGTGCAAATAAATAATTAGAAAAGTAAAAAATCCCAAAAATAACGTCTACTTCTAAAAAGTTTGAAAGGAACAAAACAAATCGGTTCGAACATTTTGAAATAATTGTAGTAACAAACAGAATTTATGGTCTTAATTTGTGGGTTACTTATTTTTTTTCAGTAGTTAATTGTATTTTATTCCTTTCTTATTTAATCTTTATTTTATCATCTTTATTTACAAGTTACATTATTATTTAATTTAATAGTTGCTTTATTTAGCTGATGTTATTTACTTATTTAGTCATGGTTTCTGAAATTTATTTTTTATTTTGTCTTTTACTCGTGATATGTTCTTATGGGAACATCTCATCGGCACTATTTTTTTCATTCTAAGAATATCAATTTGTTTCCAACTATTTACTGTTCCAACGATTTCTCATGACAGTTTGTCAAATTGCCCGAATTCCATGAGTAATCGCATTTCCGTCACTTGAACATGATGCGTTCAGTTAAAATTCTTGGTATATGTCCAAACAAACCAGTATCCGGGTTTAGTGGTTTCGGAATGAATTTATTCTACATTGAAATGACTAATGCAGTCATTGTACGTACATGAAATATTAAGTTAACCAAAAGGTCTTCTAGTTCTTCTTCATATGGCATTTCTGCGATTTTCTCCAGCTTCAAACATGAAAATTTTGAAAGTGAACTCAGGAGACCGGAGAGATACTCAATTTGTACACCAAAACCCAGCTAAATAAATATAGGTATCGAAAATTTCAGTTTTACACATAAGACTTGTCTTTAAATTTGTTTAAAAAATAGGAGAAAACTTTTTGGCCTCTCCAGTATCATTAATGTATATCAACGTGAAAGTGTTTTTACCAGCGGTCGAATGAAACTGTTAATGATCAATTAATTATGAAATAACTGTAATTTTATGACTGTTATCTTTTCTATTCCGAGAAAACTGTTATAAAACGCCGGTGTATTAACTGAAACATTTATTCCACACATTTTTGTGTAAATAAGAAACTTTTATTTGCTTGAATGTAGAAAAAAGTTCTAGTTAAACATGAACATTTTTTCTGCTCGGAAAAAGTTAAAGTTGTGACAAGCAGATTTCCTGAAAATGTTGTGGGGTAGATAGATCTGAGTTGAAACCTTAAAGCATTCAGTGAAAATGTAGTATATAAAAATCACAATGTGCTTTCTCTTCTAAATTCATCCTGTTTCCAATTCCTTAAATAATACTGATTAAAAAATAATTCCAACTTTTATATTTTACCGTTAAATATCTATTCAAAAATATATGATCCTCCAGAACTTTTATTAATCGAATATAAGACGGAAGACAATAACTTTGAACTAGATTTTCTTAGAATATTTTGAGCACGGTATCGTATGCTTTTAAGGGCACTTACTTACCGGTCAAAACATCAAAAACTTTTTTGCATATTTCCATCCCTCATCTCAAGAACGATGAGGTAAAATTTTACAAAGAATTTCCTAACGGTACAGATTTTACAGGCAGTTAAGCGGGGCCAACAGAATGATGACCTTAAAAATAGGTGTTTCTTGAAAATTACTTGTGGCCGAAGTATAATATATAGAAATGTGATTGTCTTTTAATGAATAATACCTACATTTATTGAACTAAAAAAAGAATCAAGTTTTGTTTTAATCGAATAAACACATCTCGCGGACAAGTCCCCGTCGCTAGACGAACGCGCTCGGCGTCAAACTTTAAGGGGACCTTCCGGTCTAAGAGCCGATTTTATTTATTTCATTTTTCGGATGTTCAACCTTTTAGGAATACGTGTTTAAAAGGATTTGTTGAAATTCGTAAAATTTCCGAAGTTATAGGCATTTGTGTAGCGGCAAATGCATGGGTGACAACCGGCCACTTGGCGTTCACGTAAAACTTTAAACGCGTTTTTCCCGAAACAGTGTTCTCAAAATCGGTGGGACCTGTATCTCTAAAAGTTATTATCCGAATCGACTGAAACTTTTTTTATTTTGAAGAATATATTTCTGGCTAGGGGGGATACCTGAAAAAATTACAAAAATTGAAAATTTATAATTTTCAAAGGCGTTGAAAGGATGAAAAATATAGCGAAAAAGTGATTTTAAACTTTAAGTGTCGTTATTTTTTAAAAAAATGTCATTTTTGTAATTTTTTCTGCCCCCCCCCCCTAGCCAGAAGTATATTCTTCAAAATAAAAAAGTTTCAGTCGAATTGGATAATAACTTTTGGAGATACAGTTCCCACCGATTTGGATCAAATTTTTGACGCCTTGACTTTAACGACTCCCCAGTGCCGTCGGCAATGATTAATTATAAAACAAAAAATATATTTCTATAATTTAAGACATCCTTAATACAATGCAAAAAATCCCATTAAATTATATACAGTAGTTTTCCTTTAATTATTTCCTAAAAATCATCTATTTTTTGGGGCTCTAGACCGGAAGGTCCCCTTAAGTAGGTACGTTTTTCTCGAAACACATTTTCGCACACTATCGCCTCTGTAAAAAATGAAATTCTTGACCGAATCAAAAAATTCAACGGGATTCTATTTGTAATTACACTCGCTTCCGCCTTATCCACTATTATGAATTTTCAAACACTCAATTCTTTTACCGACAGATTCGTACGGAAAAGATCAATTTTTCGGGACACTTTCGTTTGAACATATGGCAATCATCGTCTAATTGTTTTTTGATAATGAAAGTGGGTAAGGCGATAGTCACACATGTGCATTTAAAGAATTTCTGTTTTTTTTTAAAATGATCCTGTCTGGTGTTATGATGACGATGGTCCTGGGCTTTTATTTTTACAACGATGCAGCATGCGATGCATATTAAAGGCAGGGGAGAGACGAAAATGAAATTAAAAAAAACTTTTATACTCTACATTTGTGCTAGAACAAATTACTCAAACTTTTACATCCATATATTGCATACTTTTTTCTAGAAAAAATCACCTATGTTTTTACGCGATTTGCACGGGAAGTGCCCTTAATGCAAACTTATACGTGTTATGCACTATTAGGTCGGTGCAAACATTCGTTCACTCACTGTTAGGTGATGTTAGATGTACGGAAATGTCTGTTTTTACTACACCTACTTGCACTTTTACCGGAAAAGTGGCGACAGATCATAGATAGTCAAGGAAAATACATTGATTAAAAAAACATGTAATATATTTTTACTTTTAACAAAGGCTTTGATTAATACAGCAAACGAACCGTTGCACCGACCTAATATATTCAAAATTTAAACCAAATCGGTGATCCGAAGATTTTGCACTGTCCTTCAAGGCAAACGACAAAAGAACAAGAAATGCGTTCCATTGTACACACATTCCGTCAAAATACACGCGATTGTTTATAATTTCGCGTTTTTAACCTTCGCGTATTTTTGACGATCCAGTAAGAGGGGAAAAGTCGAAGCGCGTGCGCGGAATGACTGACGGAAAAATAGATTTTCGAAGAAAGGCCGGTTCGTTGCCGTGAAATTCGAGGGAAGCAGCCCATGGCCACCGAATTTTCCTGCCTCCATATTCTGTAGAAATGGATTTGTTAAAAAGAATGGAACAAACATGACCATAGGATCAGAAATTGAATCCAATTCTCAGAATTCACTTATATGTGTATTGACAATACAATCATAACATTACAAGTACAGAGTATTTTAAGATTAAGGTCATATAGCACATACTATAAAACATAACAGTTATTCACGAAAGTATCTGCCCACCCTACATGTAATACTAGCAAAATACCTTGCGCTTCGCTTCGGGCCTAAGAGGTATTGAGAAGTCCGTGAAAATACATTTTACCCCTATTCACCCCCTTAGGGGTTGATTAGGGCAAAATCCTGAAATTTGTTTTTAGACATTTATGTGCGTAACCTTTCGAAGTGAAAACCAAGTTGATATGTAATCGGGCCTAAGAGATATTGAGAAGTCCGTGAAAACACAGTTTACACCCTTTCACCCCCTTATGGGTGATATATAAATCAATTATGCATGGATGGAACTACATAGTCTTTTGTGAAATTTGCGGTCATCTTGCTTCCTTCTTCTATTAGACTAACTAAAAGTAGGTATATTAATCAAGGTTTATATAACACGAAGTGGAATGAGATATCCTATTAACCTTAACATTGATTAAATATGAAAAATATGTTATCCGTATGCTGTGAGTAGTTTTGAGTGCCTGTACATTTAAACCTACAAAATGTCAGTCTTTGCACACCTTGAATAGAAACATTGTAGAAGAGTAAAAGTTTCTTGGTTATTTTCAATTTATTCAGAAACATAGGATTAAACAAGGAGAGAATACGTAAATAACGGAAGTTGCCAACTAAGCTGGTGTAAATTTTTTCGACCACTATTTCTCCGGGATTCTGTTAATGAACACTGGCAAAGAACATGTCTGAGGTTTTTGCACCCCTCAGAGATCACGTAGAAATCGCAGAACGTAGAGCCATGCGGGCGCGCGCGCGCGCGTACGCTCGTGGCGCCAGCTTGTGGCACGCACGAAATTCCCCTGAAACTACTTGGCCCTGATCCCAGAACTCGTTACGCTTGACAGCTGGCCAAACTTCGGTTTCATTCATTGCCGTAGCGGACATGTACGTCGCCCAGGAGAATATTGACACTACTGGTGGTGGGCTGCGTTTCCAAGAAATTGCTTTCGGAGCTCTGTCAGCTCGAATAAACGTCACGGTGAACTCAAGTTTCTCCATTTGGTGGGGAACTTAACCCTACGATTCAACACCGTATTCATTTTATCCGAAGTTTCTTTTCACCTATGTAATGTTTGGCGGAATGAGCGGTTTGGTTCTTTCTCTTGCAGTGGGAGCAATACTTGAAGCCTAATTAGGATTGACACCGGTCAAGCTTAAATTACTAACAATTCTTACTTAACACTTTATCTGCGAGCGTTAAATCTAAATTTCTTAAGTATTTGTTAACGAATTTCTTTAATATTGTATCTGTTGAGAAAAGAATCCCGACCTCTAATTTTGGTCAGTCTTACAACCGTACAGTGTCACAGATATGTTTAAATTGCGCGGTCTAATATAATTCGCAACATGCATACTAAGTAGGGTTTACGATAGGAGACGCGAACGTCTTCCGAGGTTGCTTCCTTCTTTCTGACAGCAGCCGCGTTAGGGATAAGGTGAAGTCATCGTAGATAGATAAAACAGATAGCGATTAAGATAAAGAGAATCAAAGACTTGATTAAAACCTTGTTAAGTGCGCTATTCGATCAAAACAAAGATTGCCCACACAGTTACTTTACATTTGTTAACTCATCTGTACACACATTCATTCTTAGTGTTAAAATATATATATAGTCGTTTAATAGATTCTCAAACCACGTGATCCCTAACCGAACTGCGGAATCCTCCTGATCCCTATTATCCCACTCACGCGCATTCATACCTCTGATCGAGCCGATAATAAATTCAAATTAAAATACAAATTCAACAATATCAACGACAATGTGTTATTAAGCAATGTCAGTACATAATCTATGTGTGTTATAAATGTGAAAATGTAAACATATTCCGTGATCCGCAGACAAAGTGTTAACACTGATTTATCATTGCAAAGATGATATTAATGCATAAGTACGGATACCTGTATATATTACATAGGCGTGATCGGATAGCTTTGCGAGAAACTGTATACATATAAAACTATTTCCCACAAAATAAAAAATACACTCTGCAGCCTTTTTTAATTTGTAACTGTCGAACTTTGTACTTTTTAAAATTTGCTAACACTAATTCTGACGAATTGCACATTTGCGACACATTTATTGTTTTTGCGCGAATATTTTGAAGATAAAAGTGTTTGATATATTTCACATTTGAGAATTAAACTAAGAATACAAATTTTGAAGTGAAACAAATGAAAAGTTTCTATGTTTCATTTTCTATTTGTTAAATACAAAAACTGTTCGTATAGTATAGTATTCTTGTCACGAGTTGTCAAAGAATTAGTAATTTTATACGTGGGATATTAGTGCTACAAATTTTTGTACTGACAAAAAATATATCATGACGTTTCTATACACATAATCGTTAAGCACACAAAAACTTAACGGAACATTGTTATATACCATTGCAGCTCTTCCTCGTGTATGCATTTAAAAAATTTAAAAATTCATTACATTTAATGTAAACTGCTTGTTCTTTTACTTGGTCCACAAAAGTATAATAAATAATTACTAGAAAACAAATTTTATCTTCTAAATAGAAAACCATAAATAAAAATCGAACATAGTGCAGAATCTTGCTAATAAGTTGTTAGACATGTTATTTGTTCAAAGGAATGCGAAGTTTCAAACTGCTGGCTAATTACGTTTAAAAGTATGCATTCGTACTTGAAACGCCAAGCGATGTGGGCTGTTCATTATTAGGTGACACATTATCTCCATTTTGTTGCACCTTGCTCACGTCAGCTGGCAGTTTAGTTCTATTTTAGTTCGCAACGATTGGCGAATTAATGAAATACGAAATGGCGTGGTGCGCGGTATCCTTTGTCCATATGAATAGATCGTAATCACGATTCATAAAAGATTTAAGCTAACAGAAATTTAAAATTTTCGTTCATGCGCAGGATTTTTCATGAAATATGTAATATTTCAGTTATGTAAATTCAATTAAGTTCAGGATATATTAATGAAAAAAATGTTCATATGCAAAATATCTATGAATACATATAGTTTCAGCCTGTAAACACCCATCAAATTTCAAGGTCACTGGAGTGCTTTTTAAAGAAAATTTACATTTATTGTATAATCCGGGAAAAGATGTTTTAATTGTTTTTCAAGTTGTTAATCATAATATTTATGCCCTCGAAACACATTAATTCTTCCTTTTACATTTTTTCATACCCTTAAATGCAACGTAGGTGTCATAGGGATTAGATACTATAAAAGAAACATGTTATGCATTTACATCATAAATGATTACATATATTTTTCTCTATGTTATGATAGTCATTTGTGTTTTAGGAAAAGAAGCTTAACCATCTTGGCAGTTGAAGACTTGGCAGGTCTGTTTATCTTATATCATTAATAATCTGTAATACGTTTAAGTTATTGCATACAGACATTCCATCAGTTGCAATTTAGAGTTTTCGATAATCCTGTTAATAGATTTTAATACTTCAGCAAGTGCAATCCACACTATCACTGGGTATCGTTCATGCTTACCTTGGAATGTATAACGCGTTTCAACGCCTAACGCCACAGCAAATAAATTTTTGAGACATTTTTCCTGTCAATTTTTGTTAATGAGTTCTCCTCGCCGATGGTCGTGAAAATGAATGTAAATCTGAACACTTTGCAGTAATTTCTCAGAATTTAACTTTCACTCTGTGTACAGGGGAGCAAACACACCCCAAGTTAACAAAAACGTAAATAAAAACTTGCCAAATGGAAACTTTCCAATGTATTCTCAAGAAAGCTATCTGTGATATGTTTCATAAACAATTTGATAATTAAAAAAACTGATTTTTCTTTATTTATGCACAGTTTTTTAATTTTTGTATTTTGAGTTAAATGTTTTAATTGCTTTTACACCTATCTTTTTAAAAATCAATAAAATTTCACAAATACTTACGCCGCCAAAGTTTCTTTTCTGTCGAATCCTCATCACAATACTATACATGGTGTTTCATAACATATGGACATGCCATAAAAATTACATCTACTATTTCCATCCTTCTACTTATCTTAAGTTCATTAAATCATTTAACAGCCCGAACAATCTCATTTTTATCACATTTCATACAAGTTTTTTCGAATTTGCATTCCACTAGCTCTATGTTTGGTCGAAGAATCTCCAAGAAACCGTGCACAGAAATTCAGTGCAGCGAGCACTTAGCTCGTAAATAAAATAAGCTCAGTCGTGGGAAGGCCACTTAATTGCTGGAGCAATTGTCATCAGATATCTATTATCGGGGCTATCGATTCAGAGATAAGATAGCACAATTGACATTGCGCAAACTTTCTGACTGGAGTTTTCAGTCGTAAACTATACGGTGATTATTACCACCGTCAAGATCAGATCGGCTGCACGCACGATGGATAAAAATAGTTCGCTCGAAAGCAACTGTGCAGCAAATTAAAAATGAGAGGAAAACCTTTGCTGATTCTCAAACACCAATCTTTCTGGAAAATGGAGGCCTTCATTTGGGATTCATTAAAAAGAAATTGTCGGGTAAATGCAATTTAGTTTTTGAGCTCTACCAGGTGTAAAAAAATTATTAGCGATGATTTTTGCAAATGACTTTACACATTCAGATAAAAAAATATACTGCAAAACTGGCTTCGACTCCGCAATTCAAGGTCATAGTATTTTTATTCCAACGTGTTTCATCTATTGAGAGGGTAAAGAGTGTCAAAGGAAGAATGTTCTAAATAGGGAATAAAAAGAATGGTACCGTTGACATTTGTTATCCCTTCCATAGATAAAACATGTCAAAATAGAAAAAATTTGACCTTGAATTTCGGGAACAAGGACAATTTTATAGTACATGTTACTAAAAAATCACCATTGATCTTAGCGTGTGGAATCCCTTGTGAAAATTTGCGAGAAACAATTTTTTTACATTTTTACAAATGTACATTGTGGTTACTTGTTCGAGAGATTTTGTTCACTTTTATTATTTTTCACATTTAGGTATTTTTCGTAGTAGGAACCATTTTTAGGGTCTTATGATTAATGGTCTAATCTTTATCAGTCATTTGCTCCTTTATGTGTAAAAATTAGTATTATAAAATGAATTGATGGTTGTGGACGCTCTTTGCTTTAGTTAGTTTCAATTTTCTTTTTAAATGTTTAGTGTTTAAGTTATGCATATAAGAATTCGTGGTCTATCTTTGGCAATGGACATATTTTCAGAATTGGGAAAAGATAGAAATCAATAATGGTTAGTATTAAATTCGAAAAGTGTCATCACATTCGTGCGTGCAATTGTTGTACGAATTCAAAAACGAAAACATTACTTTCAAAACTAGTAAAGTGGATAACATTAATACTATGAACTAAAGTATTGTTTAGAAATGTCGTTTGCATTGATGGTGCATTCTTGTCAGATGTATTCTCCTCAGAGAATTCTGTTTAATAAATTCTTTTTTTCAAAGATATAACCGTGTCTTCCTCATTGAAATTCCAAGAACTTCCAAATATCAAGAACGCCATTCCGCCATTTCCATGGAATATTTAACGTAAGAGGGAAGAATTTTGAATAATTTCTGAATAAATTATAATCCATGAAATTATGGATATTCTAACTTACATCTTTGACAAATTTTGAAAACGCAAAGTCTTTTGCAAAATCTTATATCAGCACAATTTTGTAATTTTTCAGTAGATTTGATTCGTAAAATTGTATGACTAAATTTTCAACTGTTCTAATTTCCATTTTTATAAAATAATATATTATGATTGTTAAAGTTTCGTGATCCTAGTGTAGGTTCTCATTTCTTGTGGCAGAACTTTGTTCTATTAAAAACATGAAGTTCTTGCATTAGAACGTTTTATATAATTATTCATATACTCTGGATTGCCACTATGAATATCAATGTTTGCACATCCTGAGTGTCAGGCTTCAGCTGAAGTACAAATAAGAAGAATGAAAGGAGTATCGATCAGGAATAAATGGACAGTATGTATGTAGTTGATTCTGGTGGATGAAGGTGATGGAGCTAGGATGAATCAACCTATACAGGGTAGTCCAAAAATTGTGGTAAACTCACATAATATGTACGAAATTAAACTAAACTTATACAAATTCCCTTTTTGTCCAGAGCATCATTTTTGAGAAAATTACTTTTGAAGATCAATACAGTACATAACTAGTACTCTATTATGAAAGCAATGATTTAGAATCGAAGCTGCTACTTTCCCAACTATAAGTACCAAAAATCTTTTCAACTGGCAGTAACAGAAATTGTTTAAGCGATTAAAAATTAGATAATGGTGATCTGACAATGAAATTCATGATTTTTCCTATGAAATATGGAGATTTAACGCTAAGTTTCTGCGAGTTTGCAAAAGTTTGTGAACAACCTTTTCACCTAACACCATTCACATTGTTTTACACTAAAAACATTATTAATTACTACACGCTTTTTCAAATTATATGAATTTATGTGATCACGTAAGTACGTGCAATGGCGAAGATGAGACGAGGTTAGAAGGGAAAGACTTAATGAACACCTTGTACATATTGAAGTTAAACAACTGATAAGGCCTCAGTGCTCTGTTGGAACCCCGTTTTAGTATCTAGCAGGTCCCCTTTATTGTCTTCCGTTTCTGACCTCCAGTGACCTTGAACGTTATAGCGTCACGTGCCATTGTATATGTCAAAGGATAATTGTAAAATCAGCCTTTTTGTAAAAAGCCTATCCTTTTTACAATATTTTTATCTCAATTAGGCTGAGGAATCATAGCTCTTTTGTAATACGACTAGAGACCTCCTATCTTGCACTTACATAATGGAAAACACAAAAAGGCTGAATTTGTTATTGTCCTCCGACAGAAGCACACGGATAGGTGTTTTAATGCTAGATATTCAAAAATAATATCCTTTAGTTTAAAGAAAATTACGTCCACCTTTATATCTTCAAATTTGTTACAAACTTCGAAAAAGTCTGTAAATCACGTGAAATCTTTAAAAAATAAAAATTAGAAAATAGTGCAGCTTTTCTTTCTCTGTGTTTTCTTCTTTCACTAGTTTACAAAAAACATGTTGAGCACAATAATGATGCACGCCTACAACTGAATTTCCAAATTGCGGCAGCAGAAACCAAGTGTTAAATAAGTGTTATGATAAATCCCAATTGTACCATGTCGATTCATTTTTCTGAGAAGAATCTTTTTATTTTTGGCTGCAGTACGTGGTTGTACGTATCTTTTGAAACGTACAAGAAACCAATAGTATGTAAGACAAAAAGACCTTGTTATTGAAATAAAACTGAATGCTATCGTTTATCAAATAATTAATCAAATTATGTTAATTAGTCAAAATATAAGATAGGAATTGTATTGTAATAAAAATACCACTGATTTCTGCAAATTAATTAATTTCCAATGAATCTCAAACTTTTCGCTCACTTCTATGATGTGATCTACATATGTCAGATCTTTTGGATTTTGTTAAATGTAAAATTTCTGTATGTAGAAATGCTTTGTTCACGAAAAGTTTGTGGATGAACAATTGCAAAATTAAGTTTAATGATACGATTTAAAAAATATGAAACCATATACTTTCGACTTAGAAGAATTAAGGAGAACAGTACAGTTATTGAATGGCAAAAGAAGGGTGCTTCAAATCGGCAACGTTGACTTATGTTTTTAAATGCGCAATGTATAAATTTTCGTACGAAAAAATTAAGAAAGGTGTTTGATCCAGATTTATAACTATTCTTGAAGTATACGTCGTATATTGACTGATCATTTTTATATCAACCACATTTTTACTAATTTTGAAATTCAAAGTTAAATGTAAACATTTACTGCATCTTCGTTTTCCATGTTAATCGAATATCGCTCAAAAGGAGAGAAAAACATTCATTATCATTGTAATAATTATTTAATAGTTTTAATATACATCGAAGTTTTCATTGAACATAAATTGCGAAGAGATATTCGCTTTTGGTAATAAGATACAGGGAGTAAAATCATGTTTGTAATGCACCATGAAACATATTGAGAAATATTTAAAGAGGCATTCTAGGACTAATGTTTTTTTATACTTTATGTAGTGTATGTATTTACGTTTATAACAAGTTGATTGTTATTTACAACATATTCGTTATCTTATTCTTCAATTAAAATAAACATTAGCATAATGTGATGAAATGTCACTTTAACGAATACACAGTAACTATTTAATATATTTCTTTCGTCGCACTACAATGTTTCATGGTGCATTCTGAAAAGATAGTTGCAATTTCATTGCAGGTAATTCCAAAATGTTGAAACTTGAAGACAACATATTTTTTCAAATTTATAGTTACAAAATTTATCGCTCACAAATTATGTTCTTCTTATTTAATGTATTCTCAAAACTCATTTTAAAAGCAAATTGAATAACAAAAACAGGAAGTCCATACACACGATTAAATCGCTAATTCTTTATTCGTAACAACTTTCAGCCAGAGTGCAAAAAACTTAGCTGCAGCAACGCACCAATATTATAAACTAAATTTCATAATGTCATTTTTTACAAAGAACCACTTTGTTTTCTGTTCAGAACGGTTTCCTTAAAGGTAGTCAATATAGTGACAATTTGTCAAACGACTTACATGAAATTACCATTCAACATGCAGTGACACCATGCACAAAATCCCATCGTAAAGTAACAAGTATTCAATGAAAAGCCGAAGTGTCGGCTTGAATACCAAAACATAGAAACAAACTTAACGAAGCAGTCTCCTTCCTCACCCCCTTAGTCAGACGCGTATAATCAGCATGCAGCGATCTCAATGACTATCAAAGATCACGTATCAGCATCGACCAACATCATATGCAAGAGTTAAAATTTTAACACGCAAGAAGAATAGAAAATTCCCCTCTTCGTTTGCCGTTCAAAGCACAACCGTTTCGAAAGATCAACATTGGGCGCCTCAGTCTTCCCTCGTTACACGCCCAATTCCTTATTCAAACGTGCAAAAACACCGTGCATAAAGGTTGTACTCACAAAACGTTCTCTACGCGGTTAAAAAAAAGCTAGTATCACTGGACCAAGAAAAAGAAGTAAAAAAGAAAACGTTCTTGGAAAAAGGGGCGAGCTTTCACTATGCCATAAGCAGCGCGGTTCAAAACGGAGCCGTCACTCACACGGGGTGCCGTGGTTGGCAGTTGGGACAACTTCGGTACGCGGTCCACCCGTGATTCACAGATCGCAAACGACCCACGAGCCGGTCAGAACGATCACCACGAATCCAACGCGAGCCACTGAACACCGTGCACCACTCGGCTCCTTTAGGCTGCCCGACATTAAGGAAGGAAGCATGCGTCGTCCTTCCCTTTCTCCGTAAAACTCTTTCAAACACACGCGTGCACACCCACTTAAGTACACACCCGGGTGGCGCGTGCGCTCGTGCGGCCCGCGTACGTCATCTCCGCGTACACGCGCCCGCTTTCGTCCGTTGGCTAAACGTAACGCGAAAGAATAACGCGGCGGATAGGCGTGTTTACTGGCGCGTGTCAAAGACCCAAGACCCCGTGGATCGATTTATCAATTTACGGGGAATCGACGCCAGGTCCTAAAGGTTCCGTCAGAGTGGGAATGACTAGGGGGCATGAAGGGAGGACGAAGGTCGAATTTGCAACGGGGCTGAAGTGGGATTTGAGGCGAGGAGTTTGGGGGTCGAGTGTTTTTGAAGAGGATTTCTTGTGGAGGGTCCTGTTACGGTTTGAGACTGTAGGAATTGGTATTGAAAGCGTGGGGTGGGTGGGTGTTGTTTGGGTGAAGAGAAATTTGAATGGGGGATGAGTATGGGATGATTTGTAGTACACTTTAGATAAGAAACTGTGTAAGAGTAAAGGAATGTGTTATATATGTATGTACATACGTACATGTTTGGCGCATGCCCATTGTTTCAGCATGAGTACGTCCAATTATTTGGGCGAAAGACTATTGTTTAGGCAAAAGAGTTGTTTTATGCTCAATGCGGAATCGAGTGAAAGGGTGGTTATTAGTTTTAGTTATACATTATTATTAATTTTAGATGAGAAATTAAGAAAAAATGAATGTGTCATATGTTTCGGGCACATGTATTGTTTCAGAATAAGGGTATCCAGTTATACCGCCATTTTGTTGTATCAGGGTGGAGAATGGACGGTATTTTCAGTTACAGAATGCCTGATGCTTTACCTCATCGATACTAGAAAAGATAATATACTGTAGTATATTTAGTATATCGGGTATATATGGTGTATACCGAAGATAGTGTAATAATAGTAGTAGTGATGACTTTACTGCATCGTGTACAACGTATGATCCAGGTTCAAAATTAGTTTCTGTTATATATGAAAACAATATTTTCGGTCTACAGATATTCAGAAAGGCCAACCCTTCTGGATTAAAATAAAAGGAGAGATTTCATTCATAGAGGGCGTTTTCGTGAAAATGGCTAAAAGTTATAAACTTTGGCCGCCTGTATTTTTTAAACAAATTCGAAACCAGCAAAATGGTGACTTAACCTCTTCTTAATTTCACGGGGACCACATTATATCTGAATTTCGTCAAAATCCTTGACGTCCAAGGCAAAAAATAATGGATTTAATGTGAAATAGTCCAGTAACAGGTTACAAATAGGTATAACAGGGACAGCAGAAGAACGAGCTTTACAAGTAACTAAGAGTAATACATATGAAAAGCGGTAAAAGTGATTATATGAGTGAAAGATTAAAATGTAGGTGGAGATGTGCAAGAATGGGAAACAAGGAATGAGTGTGCACCTGTAAATAGAAGCATGATACCTATAAAGATGTAAAGACGGATACACGCTTTCAGCATTCGACAAACTGTTCGCCAACGTATTCGCGTGTATCTCCATACTATGCGTTTATATCGAACTACCTTCGAGGTACTCGAAAATTAACTAATTCTAAGAGGAAGAGCCAAGACTTAAACGAAGCAATTCTCAGAGAGCAACTCTGCAATTCTTATTCAGACCGTTGCGATTAGAAGACTTCCATTTCTTTAAGAACGGTAGCAAACCATTTTCTCTTAATAATAAAGGAGGATTTCATTTTTTTATCGTCCATGTGAGTACCACACGATTCTAGTATTGCTAGATTTAAAAAAATTTGGCCGTTGCAATTAGAAGACTTCCATCTTTTTTTTTTCTCCACAAAGTAGTAAATCATTTTCTTTCACCAACGAAGGAGGAAAATGGTATAGGGTAGATCGGGGCGAATCGGATCACAGGACGAATCGGATCAAAATAAGAATTTAGTCCATATTTCTTACATAGCGTTAGAAATGAGCATTCCGATTGTTCGTAGTACATCGCATCTCTCCCCGGCATCGTTTCAGTCAGGTAGACACGCGCGAACGTTACAATTTTGGTCCGAATTTAACCTACGTAATCTGCAATTTCGTATTTAAAATAAAAAGTAAGCTTGAAAATTTAAATGTGTTTACTGTTATTAGTTTGCACGGTGTCCAAGTTTAGTATTTGATGTGTTTTAGACTATTATATCATAATATGTTTATGTAATCTACAACCTTTGAAATACTTATATAGGGTAATTCCGGGAGACGCGGCCGGGCTGGAGAGTTGGTCGAGTTGCTATATTCAGACTCTACATCTGTGTATATGTAAAAATGTGTTAAGGTTCAGAACAATTAATTCTCTAGAAATCAACTGTTTCAACCAACTCTCCAGCTCAGCCGCGTTTCCCGGAATTACCCTATGGGGCTAATCGGATCACGCCATTTGGGGCGAATCGGATCACTCTTTTTTTTCATTTGAGTATCTTTATGATTATAAATATGATAATTGTTTATATACAAATGGTTCGTACGTGCATAAAAATGAGCAATCAGGGATCATGGTGTCCCAAACAAAATAGAGGAAGCTGTGATAAAAATTAAATTTAACGAAATGACGAAAAAAAATAAATTAATGGTCTTCAGAAGATGACTCTATATTTACTATGGTGAAAAAATAATTCGTCCACTTTCAGAAGATCGTCTGAGAAGAGTGGTACTACGAGAATTTATTGTGCTGATAGAGGCGGCAAAAAACGGCAATATCCTTCCGATCTGTGTGCTAAGTAGTGTCACTTGACTTCTCTGTCATTAAATTAGATTTGTTTAAGTTGATTCTAAAGATTTTGTTATGAAAATTTCAGTTTTTTTTTCAGAAATTTCTCGGTTATCCGATTCGCCCCAAGTTTCGGGGCGAATCGGATATTTCTTACTTTTTCGTTTTTTGTTTATAAATGAAAGATTTTTATGTTTAGTTTCCATTTTTATATATTCATGTTCGAGCCAAAGGTGTACTGGTCACGAATATATAATAAAAAATTAGTTTTTTTAATGTTTGACTATTATTTTTTTTACCGTCAAACACAGAGTGATCCGATTCGCCCCGGTTGACCCTACCTACAAGCTTGTCGTTTTCAATTCCAATTATATGACAACAGACGAACATATGAATAGGTACATACATCGTGCGTTTTGCAAATGGCAATAGTGATTACCCAATCATATTCATGATACTATATTTTCACAAAAACTTCAAGATCCATTGAAACCTTGCCCAAATTCCAAATGCCACTTCTGCATACACTTCAACCAAAGGGTTCTGCATAATGTCACTCAATTTAAACGTACTAACAATATGTGCCAGCAACTCAGACAGTGTTAAATTACGAATCACAAATTATTGTCCTCGTTAAGGGACGAACTTATTTCGAACTTCATGAGTTCAATTGTCGCGACACACGTCACCAATTAAAAGGCAATTGCTGGCTTCATTGGTCGCCGCGAATATATTACTGGACATTGAGAGACGTCGCGAGCCATGCTTGATTATTTTACCGGATAAAACTGATACGGACTAGTCCGCTATCGGCTCGAAGTCACCAATATTCTTTTCTTTCACACTGTTTCCTTGTTAACTTTATGATTTTTTTTTATTGTAAACTAAAGGGTCTTTACCCGTGCATTAAATAATAATAATAATAATAATAATAATAATAATAATAATAATAATAATAATAATAATAATAATAATAATAATAATAATAATAATAATAATAATAATACTAACTTCACTTCGTTTTTTAGTCATTTTCTTGGTAATTATGCAGAACAGGTGTTTCCTCACCGATATCAATGACTTTTGAATATGTTGTCGGGGACACGATTCTGAACAACTTTTTCCTATATATGTTACCGCCGCACGACCTTCGTTTCCGAGATATTTGCGAAAAACTTCCGTTGATTTATTACGACGCAACGCATTCCACTTTCCAAGTTGTCCCGGGTATTAGTATTGGTTGGGGTTAGAGTAGTGGGGGGGGGGGGGCGCTCGCGGGCGCTTCAAGCATGGTAGGGAACCGATGTGAGTTTAGAGATTTGAACCAGAAACTTGCGGATGCTCGTCAACACCCTGACTCTGTTCGGCGGTGCCGGCGCCGCCGGATATTAGGATGACTCTGGTTCTAAAACCTCATTTTTTTGCAAGGAAACGGGTGCCTTCGAGAGCACCTGTTGGGTGTGTGGGGACTCTCGTCAACACCCCAAGCGAGCGGGCGCGTAACGCGTGGTAGCGAACCGATGTGAGTTTGGCGATGCTAAAAACGAGACCGTGGTTACAAAATTTCAAAAATAAAAAAATAGGGGGACGGAAGGGCTCCCGGGTAGGGAGGCCTGCACCAACGTCCAAAAAAATTTCCAAAAAAATTAACAATTTTTTATTAATATTTCGGAAACTAATAAATACCCGAAGCTACAATTTTAGATTTAGGGTTCACAGCTCCTCCCCACCCCTCCCCCCAAACCTCATCTCGATCGGCCACCGGTCCCTTTCGGAAGTACAGCCGCGAATTTTTCTTAAAATCCGGGGGGGGGGGGGAGGCAACTGCCTCTTTTGCACCTCCCTGCGGACGCCCATGCATAAGTGTCATTTAGAGACCTTATTAAGCGAAATCCTCGTTCACTGTAATTCATTGATGCTATGTGTTCCCTCTCAATACATTTTCAGGATCGTGACACAAACTCTCATCGAATTTCTCTAAGGTCGGTATCAAATATATTGGCCGGTGAATTCGTTTTCGCGAACAGCGATCGAGGAGAAATCAGCCACCACCATCTGACGATCGTGGATTTGTCAGTTGGAGTTGCTTGGCCCCCGAAGGGTATGGTGGGGTAACGGGGATGCTGCTCGGCTCCGCCTGAACGTAGCCGTGTGGCTGTTATTTATTCTTAGCGTAATAGTTGTGTGCGTTACGAAGCTATGCGTAGACCAATACGAGATGAAGCTATCGAGAAAGAATCAATGTTCTGACCAATAAAGTTCCAGAATTTTTTCGAAGCTAACGCACACCTATTCTGATGTGTGTATTTCTACGCTGACAGCTCGGTTTGGTCTACACCCCAGAAGCTTGGCACCATCCCCACCACGTCTGGCTCACTCTTATTCTGCGAAGGCGAGAGCGAGATGGAACGAGTGCGAGTCAGAAAACGTTGAGAAAAGGAACACCGAGGCAGGCAAACTGTGTGGTGGGAGAATACCCCTCACGAAACTCACCGGCCAATATATATGATACCGACCTTAGGCACTACAATTACAGTATTGCAAAACAAGAAATTAACATTATGTTTGTAGCCACATCCCAAGGGTACACCGTAACCTAACCTAACGCCTCGACTCGAAAGTATCTACATAGCGTTTGTTTGATTCTTAATGTAAAGAACACCTGTGCGCGATAATAAGTGAGGCTAATTCAACGAGATCAAATGAAATATCAAAAGAATCAAATTAGAGCATTTTCACAACATGTTCTGTACCGTATCACGGGTGATCTCGAGACGTTTCAAAGGAACTACGACCATGGAGGATGGAAACTTCGCAGTTGACTTCTTCACGAGCTCATGGCCGTGCAGAAAAAGGTTGATATTTTTCGAGCGATAAATTCTCAAATGCCTTATATAACGACGCGTCATTTCGCATTCTACACGTGACGCGATGAGTGGAAATATAATGAAAAAGTTGAATTAGCCAGTGTTAGATCAGTGTTAGAATGAACCGGTAAAATCTTGCTGCTTCCAACAAGATTGTATCTGTGTTATAATAAGCCTGAGCAACGTGGTTAATTATAAGATTTCAATCAATCTTAGTATTAGTATAATGAACATACATTTGTTCTCGCTTCTAACACTAAGAAACTGTTACGTGCTGAAATAGTAATTAGTGCTTCATGACGACACAATTACTCATTTTTTATGGGTATGTCTCTATTATCGGAACAATTCAAGGAAATAATAAATAATACAAACAACCCATACTTACACTCCATAGTTTATCTCAATTAAGCGAAACCGATTTTTGCAGAAATAAATTTAATGGCTTAATGAATAAGTAGGAAAATGTAAAATGTAAAGGAATATACAAGATGATTAATCATTTTACCTGTGTTCCTTCCACTGTATCTTCTACCTACAGGGTGGGTGAAAACGTGTGGTGAAACTAGGCATAGGATGATTTGTAGTGCAAAAGTAAATCAAAAGAGGAGAATAAAACTATTTTGTATGAACCTTCGTTTTCAAAAAAATCAACTGAAAATTTGTCGAGCACTCGTGCATTTCATTAAAAATCAATTTCACTTTCGACAATTTTGAGTTATTTATAGACGAGGATGTACTTACTTCGTTCGAAGTTGCAAGTACTAACTATACCTATTAATAAATTTTACTGATTTTTTTGCCAAATTTCTGCGTACCAGATGAGTTTTCAAAGTCGATTTTCTCGTAAACGAAGGCTCATTCCAAAAAGATTTATTGTTCATTTTCAATTTATTTTTGCACAAGGAATCATCCTATGCCAGATTCTACCACCTATCCTTACTCGCCATATGTGCAAACAAATTCCAACTATGTATGTTCCTACTTATGGAACGATCTCATGTCTGCGATTGAATCATGTTTTATGGAATTAATCTGGATGAGACAAAGTTATCCATGACGCCACTCAATCGAAATTGCATTTTGGGAATCCGCTGCGTGCGATATAAACGACAGAAATTCGGAAGTGCCAAAAATATGCGTTTGATTAGTCCGACTCGTAATATACGGGAAATGCGAGCCGCGCCAAAAATTGAGTTCCGATGAAGCCCGGAAATGCGGAAGTTCTGATGCGTTGCCAATAAATGGAATTACTCGGTGAAGGAACTGTGGTAACTAGCGAGTACTTATTAAAATAGATCAGCTTAAAATAGTGCCTAAATCCGGGGAATCCGGTGTTTGTCAACTATCAGGCCCGCGATTGACTCATCAACGTTACACGATGTTAATCTGCCAAAAATTTTACGCTCCGGCGCCATTGTCCTATAGTGCTTGATAGAACGACAAGAATTTGTTTTGATGGAGTGTTTTGAGAAATAATTATTCGTTGAGTATATCATTTTGATTGGGTGTAGGGTAGACCGGGGGCGGTAGTAACACTTTGACTTTGGAATACGATTACGCAAAAACTATTAGGGGAAATGTGTCTAAAACGATCCCCTCAAGGCGTAATTCATATAAACAATACAAATTCACATTATTTAAATAAAAGTAAAATAGTTTTTGTAAGTTAGTTTATCTTTCTTATTATTGGCTTAGATCAAAATTTAGCTACCAGATCAATTACATTTTTTATTCGGATTTTTGCGAAGGCATACTATCGCAGATTTGAAGGACGATGCCCTTAAAGTTTTAAATTTAATAGCTTACAAATTCTGTCCTCCTTGGGTAAATGAACGACAAGTACGAAGAAAAATTTTCCGCTTCCTTTAATAATTATGAACACGTAATAACATTTCTCACAATTCTAGTAGTTAACTTGTTTCACCAAGAGGGAAAGGGTAGGTGAACACTGTTTTTGCTTTCATGTTTGCACGAGAGCCGCGTACTAAAGTAATCACTTGCAGTTTCGTAGTTTCGACCTTTTTGTTTGTTTTTCTGGTGCTGTTAACAGATGCTATAATGGCCTAGGTGAGAAACATAAGAAGAAAGGATTGATTTCTGAAGGAAATGTAACTCGCTGCCTCAGCATAGTATTGATTTCGCTTTATTATTTGTGGAGTGCAAAAAGTGAATTAATATGTTTTCAAGGAGCTACAAATATATTGGCTGTTTTATACATATATGTGTGTTTATCTTTAAAGAGAAAAGATTGCGTGGCCCTATCGGTCATTAATAAGAGTATCTACTACACGAGTACGAAAAATCTCCTTGCAACTTAATGGTCTCATAATGAAAAATGTATCGTAAATGTCACGAGAATTAAATACTGTCAAACATTTTAATCGCAGCATAATTACAAGCAAGTTCTATATTCCATTTAGTTCCAAATTTGATCCAAGGCGACCCCACTTTTCTACAGAAAGAATACTTTTCCACTCTCCAATTACATTTAATTGTGAAACAAATACTACTGTGATAGCCTCAATAAAACATCCATCGACAGGCTTGGAAATGAATACGAAGATTTCAATTGAAACTGATTCAAAGCCACCCCCGGGATAAATTCAGCGCGAAAAAATTTTTGGTCCAAAAACAAATTTATTCAGAAAAGGCAATCATTCTTGATTAAAGGAGTACATGGGTATTTCGGGGTAAAAAAATCGATTGTTTATGGTAGCCACAAGTCTTAGAAGTATTTTAAAAAAGATTTCATGGACAAATTCGGAAAATTGCGAGAGTTACAGCGTAAATAGTAACGGACGGGCTAATGCAGGTAAACGCGCTGCGGCGGGCTGTAAAGCCGTTTTTTACAAAAATGTGTTTCTCAACACGGTGAACATCGTAACTCGAGAACGGATCAATATTTTTTGTTGAAATTTTAACTGAACCTACAAAACACTTTGCTCCACAGTGTAGAACTCGCTCACTAAGATCACATAACTTTAACAACATTTAAGACAACATTTATCACAGAATTATTTCAGCAAAATCCTTGAAAGTTGATATTTGTGGTATAACTCCGTGAAGTTTTATTAAAATTTTTCAACCGAGTTCCACATTGTAGATTTTGAGTTAAAGGATACTCATATAGAGCGATTTTGCTTTTAGATGAGCCGGCCAATCGGAACCGTGTTCCCCACATTGAGGCGCGAATTACGCAAGCCTTCACTTTGACGTCTTGCATATTAATCACTTTTTAATATTTTTTAAATATTCTTATTTGAAAATACGCCTTATATCCCTAAGAAAGAATTGTTGACAGAGCACATGGTTTAAGTTATTACTGGCTCTACAATCTAGCCCAGAAGCAACCGTTAAACTGAACGAAGAACTGAGGCAGTGAGAGCGATAACGGATCAAACCACATTAAAAAACAATTTTCCTATTTTATATGACTAGTAGAGCCTATTGGAATACGTTATTGCTACTAACTCAATTTCGAAAAAAATGTGGGTTAGTCCGGTGTTGCTGTCACTGCCTCAACTAATTTCATGCGATTGATAGTTTCAGAGAGAAAAGTTCATTGATAGAGCACCATTTTGTGAAAATCGTAAAAAAATTTAAAGTTTTACAACCTGTAATTTTCAAACAAATTCGAAACCAACAAAATGATCACTTAAACTCCGCCTAATTTCATGTGGATGCCATTATTTCTCAATGCCATCAAAATCCCTAACATCCAGTAGATACAGTGATCGATTTGGCGTGGAATAGTCTTAATGCAATTTAATGGAAAGATGCATTCGATTTCATTTTGTTTCCAAGTTGCAACGAACTTCGCGTTCCAGTATCCTCTCCCAAGGAATACGAACTACGTACATAATTCCATTTGACAGTTTAAAAATAACTCTAAATACGTCACATACGATCTTGTTGACTGTTCTTTAAACGTTATCTGATAATATTTTATGAATCAGTTTAGTTCGTTGTCTTGATAAAAGTACTACATGTTGGCAAGAGTAAACATTTCCAGCACCTCTTGTGAAGGTCAGCAAATACAACAAAAAGAAAATGGAATCAAACTTATGTTCACAAAAACTTACGGTGATCACCACAAGAAATTTAAGAATTGGCATTTCGACATACCTGTATGACTTGAATACTAGACTTTATTTATCACGTTGGTATCATTGCTTGAATCTAGGCAATCCCACTTTCTACATTACACAGATTTTAAGACAATTCTTTCTAGTTAACACTTTGAGTAACATCGCCGTGTTCTCACGTCGAGGGATTTTCATGCTGTGCACGGTTTTGGCGGGTTTTCACGTCGATATTTTCTGCAAAGCATCGAAAGCACCTGTTGTCCGAGTGTTCCCAAATATTTACTTTGAAAACATATCAAACCCGAAGTTTGCTTTCTACAAAACTTTCACAGCTGAAGCGGTCGCACAGAAAGGCCTGACCAACTTAAGGGTAGGGGGATATAGTTGGCAATACAAGAGTAAAACTACCTGCATACATATGTTTCGATTTCTTTTCCTCAGTACCTACTGAGTGAACATATTCTAACATTTTTTTTATATTTATCTCATATGATCGACTTCATTTTGATCGAAGATTTTCCCTCCTCAAGCATTGTGTGGGTTTTATATAATACTTTTTAGTAAATCTGGTATTTTTTACGTTTTCAAACGATCAGAACTAAAGTAATTGTACATATTTCGTTAAATCCGACGATCAAATTGTAGTCAATTCATTTTTGAACAGGTTTAAAAAAAAAATGATCAAACTCGCTTCCGTAGTTTCCGAGAAAAAAAAGTGGGTATATGAAGACAAATAAACACGATTTTACAGGAGAGCGTTATTATGACTCTAAACCAACGCTATCACCTCTATATATCTCATTCAATTTGTTACATTTTGTTTGTCTAGGGCAGGGTGAGATTAGCGTGCAGATATAACTATAAATTATAACTATACCTATATAACTATGTACGTAACTAAAGAACAAAAATAGAAATAAATGTGTTGATATCATTGCAAGTTTGAATTTATTTTTAATGCACATAGACTTCTCCGAAAAAAAATACTTAAATAACACTTAACGCGTTATTTCTAATGTTCAAATTTTAATCCCTCTTTGGACCATGACTGTAAACAATTACCATATATTTTACCCTGCATTATCTCACTTCTATAACAAGGCTGGGGTCACAGTTAAAATTTCAAAGTATCCAGTTTATACCAAATCGATCCAATTTCCTAAACATTTGATAACAAGTTAGCCATTTCAATCATCACAACTATCACATCAATTCAAGAATTAGTAAACACAAGCAAATGATTCTGCTTTATTATGGGACATCACATTCCCCTCGTTTCAGTGCCAGCGATAACTTCTCCACAGACCAACCATTTTGCTTTTGTTTTACAGGGTGTTTTAGCTGAACGCTCTGCGTCGACCAAAATCTGTCTTAATCTTATTTCTCGTTCGCCCCCCCCCCCCCCCCATTTCGACAAAATTCGTGCTCATTTAGTATAAATGGCAATCTTTACTTGCAACTCTTTATCACTTGGATTTTGTCGAAGTGGGGGGCGAACGAGCATTCGTTCGTTTGGTCTAAACGCACCTTTACGAACAACCTCACGGGGGTTCGGTTCACGCACTATTGCAACGGGCACAGGAAGTGCAGATAAATGTTTAAGCCTCTTCAGCCTTATGCTCGGTTACGCGTTTAAAGTTTCTACGTACACATGGCCACGCGATATATGCGTTTTATGCGTTTTCGAGGGGATTCTAAATAAAGCAACGGGAATTCGTATGCCGAGCTGGCCTGTCCCTTCATAAAAGACGGACTCGCCGCGTTCCTCGTGTGTACGAGCATGCCTTGATGCATGCAAGAAATTACTTCATCGCCGTTGGAGGTTCATTGCATTGGAGGAAAAACCTTACTCTGCCTTCGAGAATGTTTCAAGAAAATCGAGTGCCTATCGGCAATGTGCTCGCGTGTCTTTCTTTAAAATCGTAAAACAGTAAGGCCTCTTATTGTTTAACTTTTTAGCGAACTATTAATATATGGGCACAGTTCGGGGTCAGAAAGTAATTTTTGGGGAATTTCAGCTGTTCAGTTTGAATTTCGCTTCAGCCAAACTTTAAAATATTAGGCCATTGAAAAAGTTCGTTCGTGCACTGTCAGGTGAATTTTAGGTTTACGGAAATGTCTTTTTACTACACCTACATGTACTTTTATCAGACAAGTGGCAAAAGGACATAAATACCCGAGAAAAATACTTTGATTAAGAAAACACGCGTTATATTTTTACTTTTAATAACGACCAAAAAATTTAATAAAGAGATTTGCACCGATCTAATAATAATAATACGTCTTTAGTAGTAGTAGCAAGTAAAATAAAATATAGGTAATGCGATGCGAAAGGCGAGAAACAGTGGTGGTGAAAAAAAAGTTCAAACTCATATTTCTATATTGGAGTAAAAAAAAATCGTTTAACAATTATCTGAAGCCATAACAGTCAGACAGAATTCGCGGAGTCGATTGTCAGACCACTCGCGATGGTTCATCATATGGTGGGAATTGATTTATTTTCTTATATTATTTACACCAGCTGCAAATCGATTTTCCATGGTGTGAGTTCGTGTTAAACAGTCGTGGAGAATCGTTCATGCAAAGAATATGAATCCTTCTATTACATATGCCAATAGTAGGTACTCTCTACATAAAATGTAATGATGTATCATAAATAAATATTACCAAAATCAAATATGGAAATAAATTAGTGTATATGATTGACAAAATTGTAATTTTGAGGAATATTAAGAAACAAGAATATCGATTATCTGATATCTGAGATTGAAACTATTTGAAATTTATTTTAGAATTGTTGCAAACATTTTCGTGGGAGGAAAACTTGGGATATTTATACTGGCTCAAACCCGAGGTTTATTTAAGGCAAGTGCTTGTAAACAGAAATTTAGATGATACCATGACGAGCGATTTAATTGACGAACACAATTGCCCTCTGAGTCACTGTTCAATCAGTTTAATTAATAGTTTTTTAAACATGAGATAATGCAATGGCACGCGTTTCAAGTATTTTAACTCACAGATCCATCACAAGCATAGCATGAAACTAGCATGAACCTATTCAATCTAGAACTAATTCACACCATGTCTAGGCCGGCATTATAAAAGCATCCTGAGATCGTCATGGCGGTCGTTATGGAATAAATTCGTTTCTATTCTATTCTAAAACTGCTAATATTCTATACAGTAAAAGGTTTTGGGAGTTATTATTATTGTTTAAATCGAACATTGACACTTAACGTTGTACATTCATTTTCTGCAAAAATAAAAAATTTCCCCTAAAAGAAGAGTAACAATTTCGCTAAGGAATTAAAATTGGATGAGAAATTTAATTCGCGCAGACTCCACAAAGCATACAGCTTGTCATAAAAATTTATTTCACTAACAAATACCTTTACATCACCATATAAGAATTTTCTAAACTAAATCAAACTCGTACTGAGTAGGTATATGTTGAACTCAAAAGAAGTCGACCTTCGTAACTACGCGGAATACCATATAATCACTACGTTCACTGCTTGTGTAAGTGTTAAAATGAGAAATAGCCGTTCAAAACTTGTAGATTTAATGGATAAGAGGAATTTAAGAAATATTACGCCCAGACAGCGGATTCTACGTACACACTTATTCCGCGAATATGCGTGAATCAATTTGCGAGTATGTTTCCTTCTACGATCGAGTAAACCAACCCGGACATCTCGAGATCCAACAGCCCCAATCCAGTTCAAGCCAGTCCGATCCAGCAAACGATCTTGTAGACCACCTGGATAAGACGGCTCTGCCACGGTAAAACTTCGATGGACTCGTCTTTGACGAACGACAAGATCTTCATTATAATAGAGGTAGAACAACACCATGGCGAAAAGGAACCAGTGGAATAAAATACAGAGAGTGGTGGCACGTCAACGGGAAGCATATGGCGCAGTAACTTTGCAAGCGCTCAAAATGATGGCAACAGGAATGATAAAGAAAGTTAATGATTGGAGCATGGTTGGTTGCTCTTTTTTACGAATTCGAGAAGATTAATTTTGTTGAAAATTGTTCTCCAAACACATTACTTTCAAGTGATTAATTTATTCAGGTTAGGCTTGGATTTTCCTTGTATCTGTACTCATGTATAGGTTAGATTGGGATTTTCCTTGTGAGTGATTGATATTGGTAGACAGTGGGACAGGAAAAAGGATCGTTATTTTTTATATATAACACGAAAGTTTCGGTCAATTTTCCCTGTACAATATTCCCGTACTGTACATACAACTTTCAATTCTGACGAGGACCTATATTTTTCATTAATAAACGAATAGAAGATATGTAATCCCCTCTATGGGATAATGTTCAAGGAGATACAAGGTTAGAACTGGAAGAAATATTTTTGATGATTTATGCTACTGTTTTCTACTGTTTGTAATGTATAAGGGTTAGGCACTCTTGGCAGTGTCTCTGTTACTATTTTTAAAATATTACAATTCTTACAGTTACAGTTTTTTTTTATTATTTTTATATTACTACACTTTGAGGAGCTTCGATTATTACTGTTTCATTCATAATTCGTATTATTATTGTGGAAATAATTATAACTGTTGATACAGTTTATCTTCTCTAATTCTACGATCTACTGTCGTATAATACGAAAGAACAACAGCTTACTATTAAAAATAATTAAAATCATTGTTTTAGTTCAAAATATGTTGTAAGTTTTATAAAATTATTTAAGTCGTCGCATTCTTTTTAAAAAACAGTTAAGATTTCTCTCTTGCATTTTACGCACGTTATATTAGTTTTGGATTTTGTTCGCACGATAGGTGATTTCGTCACGACTTGTTTGAATAGGTAGTTAATTATATGATCGCTCAAAAGTTATTGGCGTAACAATTTTGATAAACGAAAACAATTCTTGAAATACTTTTGATAAGAAATTTTATAAGATATTCCACACGGCTATCATATTCTGTTATACTATATTTCACGTGAAATGTTACCAAACATTTTATAGAATTTTTACAATAAAGGTCACGGAATATGTACTTAAAAATAAACAATAGTTTAATAGACATGTTTTTAGTAGAATTTTAGAATCACAGAGCGTTTGTCATAGGTAGCATCCAACAAGGGTACTTGTGCGCCTTCTCTACGAGAACTATTTTCTGTTATATCTTTGCAACTATCATCCAATTGAAAAAGTCCATTACAGGAATGATTTTAAGTTTCACGAAATTTGTAAAGAAGTGTTCTTTAACATTTATTATTTCATTGTAAATTAATATATCTTTTTAAAATATGTAATAGCTGAATTACGTAAAAGTTTTATTAGATCCTACCAGTTGTTAAACCCAGAATATTTACTCCTGGATTTAATGATACGAACTTCACAACCAGGTCATGTAAATAAGGAAACTTTTGCTATAATAAATTAAACTTCTTTGATTATATATTCATCTCCTTTCAATCGATATTATGCAATGCTATAGCCGTAGATACAAAGTTTTAAATTATTCGTGATTGACTTTCGTGTATTATTTTCTTTTACATGCAGTAGAAGAGTTAACGCTAGTCATGAAATAAATGGATAAGAAAATAATGTACAAAAATTATACGTTGCACTGTTTAAATGCCATATAAAGGGTCCTGGTGGAGTTATTCAAATTCGTGGAAGGAAAAAGCAAATAAACTCGTTTAAAATATTTCAATCAAACAGGATATTCATATATTTCGATTATTTAAGTAGCCTCTTAGAATTCAATTTTTTCAAGTAACTTAAATAACCTTATTACCCGAGTACTTTAAAAAATTCAGTTTATTTCAGCCTTTCGATTGACATAAAAAGAATTCAATTTGTTTTGATTAACTAATTAACTTTTCAAAGTTGTTCAATGAATTTCTAGTACTCGAATATTTTAGGCACGTGCCTCGATTCGATAAAACGAGTTTTATTGAATTCAAATTTCGAATATTCAGCGAGATTCAATCTTAATATCATTTGTTCGCGATAAGAGTGATAAAAATGCCTGAATAATGTTTTTCAAGAAGTGTATTCAGAATTTGTTTCTCAAGTGAATTATAAATAATAATTTCATAATATTAACAAACAAAGTAACGTATACACAATTTTGAATATCTCATTGTTTATGATAATAGCACACTATTCTTGAAGTTCATCACCAAATCTCAACAAAAAGAACTAAAAGACCCGGAAAAATTTAATGGTAGTAGTTCATTTTTATATGCAATCACATGTAAACTGCTTCTTGCAAAATGGAATTTTGCATATTGTGCAATTGGTTGAAAAGTATGTCACGGTAATAGCAACCTCGAAAGCAGATTCGCAGTTTAGAATTTAACGCAAGGAAGCTAGTAAAATATTATAAATACAACAATATTTACATCATAAATATATTAATATTTTTACTGTCCTCACTATTAGACCTTTACAAAAAAAATGTATTTTACAAAACTACTAATATTATCTTCATTTCACATTATTTTCTACGTATCAATTACAACAAAATGTATAGACTGTCAACAATTCCTAGTTCAAGCTGAAGCATGTAACTTACATTTTCCGGAAGAAATCGAAGTTTCCTGCCATTTCGCAATCTGATTCTGAACCTCTGCTCCAGCAATTTAGGACCCCGAATTCTGGCGCGCGTTATTTAAACATCAACAGCATATGCGCACACTTAATCGAAACACTAGAAGATGCGTGTTCAATGATAATTTACTTAAATTGTGCAAACACTAAGTTGTGAATTTCACTCCTATAACGTCACCCAAGCTTTGACTTGTACACACTAACAATGAGTTGCAGCGAAATACTTAGAGGACCCCTTTTTGACGGACGAATCAAATATCTGTATCTGAAGAGTAAATGAATTTTAGAAAATGAAGGAAATACTGTACATATAATATCGTAGTACTACTACTGACGTTGAAATTTGTGTGGTATCAGTGGTTTTCAAAATTCAAACTACTACAATTGCCTAGATAATCCTCTAATTATTTCGAGCAGAGTACTTCTCCAGACAGCTCTTCTCACTATCGCCGCCGAAATAATACTGAATGCTCCATGCCGTGTTCGACCTTAGAGGTGTATCAGTACCTGCCTGGAAATTAAGAATCTACAAAAAAATGTAGGATGAGTAGCGAAGAATGGTGGGGACTTGGTCAACCAGGTACGCAGTTCGCAGAGTGGGGACACTTTGATTCGGATGTTGAATAACAAATAAGTTTTTATTTCGTCACAAACAAATAATAATAATAATTTATTCGAATAGTATAAAGTTTATTCGGTTAATTATGTATTCGTTGTTTGTACTATTTGTTATTTGCATCTTTTATTATTTACTAAATACCATACTGCGCATTTATTATTTTCAAAAACGGTTATCAACCAGCAGACAGTGAAAATTGTCAGCAGCATCATTACTCGAATAATTTTGCTAAAGTTATGTGAACAAATGATTCAATTACATGATTATCAATTATTCCAGTAATATAATAGAATAATCTGTCACGAATAACGAATTATTATTTGACTATAGGGAATTCATTTGGATAATTGTTTCAGGTAAATATGTACTTAAACCATTTTTATAATAATGCCCAAGTCTGACACTCAGAACTTCTACGCAAGATTTATAATTAACCAAGTACGTAAGTGTCACAGCGTTTCCTGTGCTAATAAATACATCTATATCTTAATATTCCCTTTTTTTAAAATGATTTTACTTACAATTAGATTCGATCCTCTGTATGTTTGGTGTATGGTTCAAATCTGGTAACTCAATTCTCACCCACTTCCAGTAATCCAATTGTCTCGAAACTTTGCAGATGTGTGTAGTTTGGATGACAATACAATTTTTTTTTAAAAAAAGTCAAAAATATAGAAAAGAAATGTATAAAAAGTCCACAAGCAGTAGAATGTAGAAAAAAATATAAAAAAATTTAGAAAAACTAGAAAAAATAAAAAAAAATCTACAAACACTAAAAACTAGAAAATAAAAAATATATATAAAAAATGTTATGTTAAACGATTTTACTAAAAATGAACTAAAAACTAAAAAATAATTCTCTTCTTGTACTAGAATTTCGATGGTGACTTTGAATAAAATCATACAAATTGTGATTATCCTTTTTCTTTACAATTGATTTGAATAATTTTACAAGATAATTACAGAGTTTGTATGATTTTATTTAAAGTCACACATCACCATCGAAACTGTAGTACAAGTAAAGAATTACTTTTTAGTGCATTTTAGTAAAATCGTTTAACATAAAATTTTTTTTTATATATTTTTTTTCACTTTCTTAGAAATTTTTTGAATTCGCATTGTCTATCGCATGGTTTTGGTAATAGCAGAAACCACTCACAATCAGAAGAACGGTCAGAGCGACATCAGAGCCTTATTCTACTAAAAAAATTCTCTCACTTGCGTATAGTAATTTGTTACTTCATATATCGGTAATATACATAACATAATATAATATAATATGAATATTATTAACACTTTAATACGCGATTCAATTGTACATTTGATTTCGCCTGGTTCTTTAATATTTATGCTAGCTGAAAATACAGATTTTCAATTGTCTCCAAATTTTGGCACACTCTAGTTTATAACTATGAAATAAACAATTGTTAATGGCAACAGTGTCTTCCTTAGATTAACGAAGAAGTGTATTATATTCTTCAATTTTCACGTAAAAATGTATAAATCGTATAAGGTGTTGCTAAGAAGGAGGAAAAGATTGTATTTTTTTTAGAGCCATTTCATGATAGCCGTAGGCACCCCCTCAAGAATATCCGAGTATCGACTCACTACATATATGGCACTGTCAGCAAACACGCGTAGAGAAGAATATTACATCCTACATCTTGATATGTAGGAACGTGACGATACAGTACAGTTCTTTCAGAAAGGGTGATTTGTAAACGTTTGAATATGTTATGTGGTTACAATAATTTCTTCCACTAGTTCGACCTACAACACGAATTCAATCTGCCAAACCTTCTTTTAATCAGTTTAATAACGAATCTAAACGGCAACTAAAGGGTCTGAAAGGAAGATTGCTTAGCTTTCCAAAACACTCATGAAAATTTGTCTACAACAATGCGTTCGCAAGTAATAAGTGTTCAAATTGAAAAGTACCTTTTCTGCTTTGATCGCGAATAACTCGGTCAATAAAAATCATACAACTAAACAAGAAAAACGAAATTAAAGAGAAATGTTTGCTCTACAAGAACTCTCCATTGGATTTACCTGAAAAAAATTTTTTTGGCCCGTGCATACGTTCAAACTAAGCAAACAATTTGAAACTTCGTTTTCTGCGTTTTATCTTGATAAAACAGTAGCATAATTGATGAAAACATTTTTGAGTCCCTGATTAAAAAACTAGAAGCTTTAAGTGTTAAAACGCTTTTTTCAAATATTTTTTGCGACAATTTTTCGCGGAGATACAGCCATTTGTAAATGATCAAAATTTTCGGGAAATTATAGTGTTCCTTTAATTTTGACCAGCAGTGTAGAGTGATATAACTTTCAATACACCAATCGATCCAGCTCGTAATTTCCTACGAAAAAGTATTAAACCATTACTGCCGGAAAACCATTCGTTTAGGAGTTATTTGAATTTCAACATTGCGAAGTGCTACTCATTTTCAGTAGCAAGTACCTACGTCTGACATCTAGCATCATGTGCTTGAACTTATCTCCTAATACACGCGACATCTGACATGGTATGTAAGAACATAAACGACTGATTTTTCGCCATGAATATATTTTTACGATCCTATATATGTATTTACAATCAAATTACAATATATTTCTGATATATATTGGAGAGTGGGGTAAACACGAACGCGGGGTAATCGCGAATACGATGTTACGGCGTTTTAATAAATAAAAACGATGTTCCCTCTCCACTAGCTAATAGTTTAGGTCTTATACAACGCCGGGCAAAAAGTAATATATACAGAACGCTTGTGCTATTCAAGATAAACACAATTTATTATTTTCATCATGTTTCAAGTAATATTTTGTCCATTTTCAATTGCATGTAATTACTCTTGAATTAACCAGCGGCCGTGGCCGTGATGGAAAACACCGGTTCTCGTTAGATCACCGAAGTTAAGCTCACGGGGCAGTGTACTGGGGAAAGATGGGAGCCCACCACCTTTCTCCCGGTGCGTCTGCTGCTGCTGGGACCCGAAGGAGAGAAAGAGGAGGGAAAAAAAATGGGACTTATAGTTCGTTTGGGCAATATAAGCGAATAAGCTTGATGAAACGCCGCCCCATCCTGTGCAAAAACACAGGAAAAAACAATATACATACATACTCTTGAATTAATGATACAATTGTTTTTTTTTTAAGTTGAAATAAAGCACTTTTTTACCAACATTTTGTGACCAAGGCGTAGCTTCAATCATGTTTCTAACCTCTAAAATAAATTCTTTTTATTTTTTTATTTCGTGGGGTATTAACGAACAACTCGGATGGGGTAATCTCGAACCTTCGAGATTAGCAATGTTAACCAATTTTGATGAAATTTTCAGCATGTATAAAACTTACTTAAATCTACAAAAGGGATTTTTGAATTTTCATTACAGGTTCAGAAAAAAAAGTTTAAAAAACGACCTTTACTATTTTTTTTTTCGATATTCCGACCAATTGCATTTTTTTTCTAACGCACAAGAAGATGAATTTGGAAAATACTGGTTGTAGCAACATTTTTTATGGGTTGACCATTGAAGTCGCGCTTTCTGTGCGACTTCCGCGATATTTAGCACTCTGTTCGTAATTACCCCAGTCGGCAGTCGAATAATCACGAACACCAAGGGTTTTGCTTTTTCACTATAAACTTGATTTTTATTATAATTTTTCAAAAATTTGTCACAGTACTTTATAGATGAATAGTTTAAGTATGTTTGTAAATAATAAACAAATTCATTTCTCATATAGTTTTCGTTTTGTTTGCTTTTTTGCTTAGGTGTTCGCAATTACCCCACTCTCCCTTAATATTTGTATTTATATATCTGTTGTTATTATTATTATTATTATTATTATTGTTATTAGTATTATCACCGCCGAGGTATAGAATAGAGCTGTCACGTTATGGACTTTAATGTCTCACTTTCTGAAATACCGATCTCCTGAAACAGTTTTCGAGCTTCCTCTATGTTTTTCGGGGTGGCCCTAACTCTCTCCACCTAAAATATTTGTTATTTACAGTAATAAGCGAAAATGTTATGTAGAAAAGTTGTATGGCTATAAGAAACACATACCACGGTGGCAGTAGTTTCTTTATACGTGGGAGCGTAGAGGGGATGTGGAAGTTAATTTTTTTCAAATAGATTGTCAAATTTTCTATGGTCAAATTTAATAGAATAGCGAATTCTAAGTATAAAAGTACCAAAATTTATTAACCCTAAAACTCATTGTTTCCGAGATATTGTCTACCCTATTATTTTGATTGTGAAATACAGGGTGTTCGACTGCTGCTGGAAGAAAATTTAAGGGTTGATTCTATGAGAACACTTTTTAAAGAAGTTCCTAAGGGTACCATTTCTTTCAATAAAAATTCCACAGGAACAGATATTTTCTTAAACGAAACATATAAGTTCTAACAGAATTTTTTTAAAAACGTGAGTTCCAGAACTTTTTCGGTCCCTGGTTTAAAGATATGCTTAAAAGCAGGCAATCCGCGTGCAGCGGTGCACACAGGGCAAGTCGGGCGAGGGGTCGAGCAGTGGTTTTCAAAGCCACTGTCTCACGGGGTCACTCACCTCAGAGAAGCTGCGACGAAATTTATCTCTTCTTCCTTATGTCTTCATCCAAAATTCAAGGGTACCGTTAAATTATACCACACTGTTTCCATTATATCCACTGTAATCCATTGTGCTATCGAGACACAAGCGTGTGCAGTCATCACACAAAACACAGAATCCCACCACCCCAAGAAAATAAAAAAATATCAGTGGTCTTGCTCTGAAACACGTAAAAAAATTAAAAGATCACAAATTTACTTGCACTGAAACACGCAAAAGAATTAAAAAAAGAAACGTCAAATTCAGCCGCACTGAAACTTGTCATGAAAAAAGAAACAGGTTCACATGCAAATCAGCAATTGAAATTAATAAATCTTAATAAATAATCTTAAAGTAAGTTTTTCGACGTAAATTCGCGGGTCATTTGAATGTTTGTCTACTTCGCGATGGGAACGAGCCGTGCCTCAAGCAGGCAAACCGTGGGTAGACCCAAATTACTTTATAACAGGGGTATGCAGGTACCCGACGTTTCGGGCTCGGTCCTGATAATTTCGTGTTCCTCGAGAACCCGAAGGTTTTGGGATCCCGAGACTCGATTCGGGGTACAAGCATGACCGCCATGAGCAGGAAATTTGAGCGGGACGTTTGAGATACAAAATTGGGACGAACTGTTAATATTTCAAAAAAAGTATTTATCGGTTTAAAAAAATATTATAATACTAAATATAACTTATAAAAATCAAATTAATCTCATAAATGTTCATCAAATGATACGTGTTTAAAGAAATGTACCGAAAATTTAAATACATTTCTAACATAATTTTATATAACAAATTGGAAAATTCATTAAAAATCGTGGATAGTATTAAAAACTACGTTCTTTTAATAGTATTTTAAGATATAAGAATTCATGGATCATGGACTTTAGTTCTCCGAATTTTTTCCATTGTGCGAAACACTGTGCGGCTACGCCCTCTAAGATCGTACCATAATTTCATCAGAAAATTACGAGGATAAGATAGATGAGTGTTTAATGTGGAATAAAGTATCACAGCCTCTTATCATGAGTCACAGTGACTCGGCAGCTTCTGACATGCTTTTGGATACTGTAGCTTATAATACCCGCAGTAGGAGCTAGATTGGTAGTACCCATGAGGTCGTGCCAGATGGTGTGCCCGCTACAACTCACTGGAGACTTGGAGACGGTTCAACGTGAGTGTATTTCATTGAAATTAGAACTCTTAATACCTTACCCGTCGGGTACTCAGCTACTCGAATTGCTAAATCTTGATTCACCAATTAATCATGATAGCTTTCATATATTGGGGAGAGGTGGGATGAAAGGGACACTTTTGTTTAGGACCACATAGTAAAAAAACTAAATAACCATTCGAGTTCTAATTGGTAACATTAGAAAGGCCAGTTATCTGGCTATAACAGTACACGGTCATATTAAGCTTCTCTCTACATTTACATGTCGTATTTTTCGCTTTCTAAAAGGGTGTGTTATGTGATGGTATCTATATATAAGAAATTATAAGATAGCACAGATTTTTTGCATCTTAAGCAAAGTTGTATAATGCTTCTCCGTTGTATGGGTCTGTAGAGTTGCTGATTAATAAACAAATGAAGAAATTTTAATTTTTATATGAACTTTTTTCAATTATTTGACCTCTTGAACATGCTGTATTAATTTGACATCGGGGCACCCTGTATGTAAATTCTCTATGCTATTATAACTTTCATTTCTACCGTATCTAGCGCTGCACTCTTATTTTATACTTACAAGGAGAGTATTTTAGGTGTCCGCCTTCGATCATTTTGATTTTTGGATATGTTATAGAGGACCGAAAAATAAGAAATACGTGTTTTTTTATTTTTCCCCGTTTTCATATTTGGGGGGTGAAAGCTGCGTTCAAAGTTAGGGTTGAAAAATCATTTTTGTGGAATATCTCGAGAACTATTAGAGATAGGGGAATAGTGTCAATGGACGAATTTTGTATCTTTGAATGCGAAATATGTCTGACTCACCAGATTTTCAAAAAGTCCATTTGTTTAAATAATACATAAAAAATTGTTATTTTTTTGTGATCAATATGAACCATAATGTCTGCGATAATGTAAACACATTCATTTGAGGACGTAGCGCTACAGACACCTCGTACGCGAAATGGAAATTTCCTTCACGCTAAAAGTAATATCTAGCATACAAAAGGAAATCATATGCGTATTAGATATGTTTTGTTTAAAATTTTATTTCTAGATAATTTGAGAACTTGTGTTTCCCTGTAGGAGGACAGCTTATTATAAGTAAACTTCAATAATAATTACATTTGTTAATTTATAGGAAATACAAATTCTGATTTATCCGTATTTTCGATTCGGCTGTAAAGTATGAGAAAATAAATTTGCATGAATATAGATGAAGATTTACAAGAATTATTAACAAAAAAATAACATTTTTTATGTATTATAATTTAAACAAATGGACTTTTTGAAAATCTGGTGAGTCAGTCATATTTCGCATTCAAAGACACAAAATTCGTCCATTGACACCATTCCCCTATCTGTAATAGTTCTCGAGATATTCCACAAAAATGATTTTTCAACCCTAACTTTGAACGCAGTTTTCACCCCCCAAATATGAAAACGGGGAAAAATAAAAAACACGTATTTCTTATTTTTCGGTCCTCTATAACATATCCAAAAATCAGAATGATCGAAGGCGGACACCTAAAATACTCTCCTTGTTATATAGCCGTTAACGTTGGATGTGACACGGAAATGGTAATGGCGGCTCATGAACCCCAAAACCGTGGGACAGAAAATAACATTAAATTGTAACAATGATATTAATGTAATATCAATTATTATAAATTCAGGATTATCAGTTATTACTGTTCTGCGACAGAACTTCTATTATTAATTAGTATTAAATCGCAGCATTGTCTGATACAGAATTTATGTAAGCATACCGAAGTACAAGTTCGACAAGTACAATTCATTTCAAGGACTTACAAATTATTATTTAAATAATTTTATAAACTATTGTCAAACCCCATTTTCTTGCGAACAATGTCATAGATTAGATGAATTCGAATTATTATTCATATTTTGCAGAACATCGCCCACTATAACTGCTAGTGGCTGAATGCTCATCGAACGTTGAACCAAAATGGCTACCTATTGGGAGATTTTCTGCGGCATAGCCGCAGTACTTATAGCGGTGTATTATTATTTCACGGCGCATTTTGATTTTTGGACAAGCCGTGGTGTACCAGGGCCAAAACCTATACCAGTATTTGGCAATTTTTTGGCCACTATGATGGGAAAATTATCGATACCCCACTTGCAGCAGAAGTTGTACACTGAATACAAGGACGAGCCACTGGTTGGAATATTTATCAGGAGGACGCCTGTTCTGATTGTTCAAGACCCAGATATTATTAAAGATGTTCTCATTAAGGACTTTTCTAAATTCGTGGATCGAGGATTCATAAAACATGAAATAGTAAGTACCTACACACACGAACAAGAATTCGGATGTCTCTATCTCATGCTTGCTGAAGTTTCTAAATCTTCGATTGGTGCACTTTAAAGATCTAAAATATACGAATTTTTAGAATTTAAATATTGAAAAATATCACATGAATCTACTGTTTAATAAACATAGGCGGAGCCACTGTCTCAGCATCTCTTCGCCCTGGAACCTAAAAGATGGCGACCGCTGAGAACTCAACTTTCACCAGTATTTACGTCGGGTAAACTCAGGGGCACCTTTTCCCTTATCCTCGACTGCGCTGAACACCTTATAAAATATTTGGACACATTAGTAGCGAGAGGGGAGCCAATCGAATGCAGAGAACTGGCTGCTCAATTTACGACCGATGTAATCGGTAGCTGTGCGTTTGGAATCGAGATGAACTCGCTGTCGGATAAGGAGAGCGAATTTCGTCGAATGGGCCGGCAAATCTTTGCTACAGATTGGGTAACGATATTGAAATTTAGAATGAAGGAGTGCTGTGGGTGGCTGTACGATTCACTCGGATACATACTGCCGTACGACAAGATGTATACTTTCTTCATGAAACTTATCTCTGAAACGATAGAGTACAGGAAGAAGCATAACATTGTCAGGCCAGATTTTATAAATACACTTTTAGAACTTCAAAAGCATCCAGAAAAACTTGGCGACGTAGGTATGTCTGCCTGCATAATTTCTTCCTTAACTTATAAAGGTTGACTGGAGATTTTATTTACTTATAATCGCTGTTCAAAATCGCAATGTTAACCCTGCGTGGTCACACCTTCTTATAATAACAAATTGATCACATGTGGTTCACTGCACCACAGCGTCATTTTTGAGTTACCATTTTCTTTTTTTTTTTAATTTTTTAAGTTTTGAGTGATAATTGTACATTCGTAATACTCACACAATCATGCTCTAATAGTCTTTTTCTAGAAATGTAAATTTTCATACGATGAAATTTGTAGTTCAAGAAGAGCGATTTTCCACGGATGTAGAAAAAGCGATATTTCTATTTTTTTTTTTTTTTTGAAGTCGTAAAGGCACAATATTTGAACTCGAAAGTTGCTTTTGTGATGCGATACACCCCGTGTGACCCCATAGGGTTAAATTTATAGACTAATTTGGGACCAAAAAATATCTCGCGAACGTGAAATCGTCACAGTATTAAAGTTTGTTCGAGATTTCTTCTGCAATTACAAACACACGCGCGTATGGGTATACCGAGCAATAATGAGGTGCCCAATGCGTATGCTCAGGCAGTGGAAAAGCAAGTGGATCATTGTTTAAACATATTTAAATGTTCATAATGCACTAATAACTTATATCGTTGTATTTGGGAGGGTTCATAGAATAATTTGATGGAACAAGCAACCGAATAACTATTACTGTTTCGACACAAAAGATGTTCAAAGTTGAAAATTTGCATTTTTTCTCAAAATCGAATTTCTCAAAAACTGAGGGTGATGGCGACAAACGCTTTGCGGATTCGTTTTCAGTGCACGAAAACCTATAAGAAATGGCTATTGAATATTAGAGTCCGAAAAAAATGGAATTTTGTCGAATGGTGTTATCTACTTTTGCAAACCTCACTATTGCTTGGTACACGTACACTCCTGTTGCGCAAAACGTCATTAAATTTTTTTCAATTACAATTCACATTCTTGTTTAATAGGTTTCGTACTGATTACCATTTTTTGCTTTTTAATAATTATAATTTTATAAGTATGTATAGTTTGTCTGTTTTGAAATTTTAACGCTTAACCATACGTGCGTAAGTTAATAATTACTCTGTATTAATACCTTCTACGATATTTACTATTATTTTTCAGAATTAACGGAGAATTTGCTCGCTGCACAAGCATTTGTTTTCTTTGCGGCTGGATTTGAGACATCGTCGACTACGATCAGCAATGTTCTCTACGAATTAGCTTTGAATCAGGACGTACAAGATAAATTACGAGAAGAAATTAAGGAGTACAGCACGAAGAACAATGGAGATTGGAGATACGAAACCATAAAAGATATGATATACTTGGACAAGGTATTTAAAGGTGGGCACTAATGAAAATTACTCATACCAGCTTTCTTATTAGCATTTATGTTATAGTTTTAATATTATATAAAAAACGCAATTGTCTTATGTATTTACGCAAATTATGAAGATTAGGAAAATTCAGTTTCATTCATTTTAAATTGAAACATGATTATTATGACAAGATAAATATATTAATGAAAATCACAAATTATTAAAGTAAAAAATAGATATTTCATTTATGATATTACGTACTTCCATTTCATTTTATTCAACATTTACCCTTTTCTTCTTTCATTTTATTCCACATTCAAATGTTGCTGTTCTGAATAATAATATTACCAGCGTTATGTACTAATAATTTGAAGATTTATGGAATTATTGCTAACTAAATAGTATAATGCGAAAATAGCTTACAACTAAAAAGCAAAATATTATTGGATATATATGTACCTAGATGTAGTTTTTCCATTATTTCCTGGTAAAATTTTTCAACACTTTGTATATGTATTAATCTGCTTCGTTCTACTAAATTTCCAACTGAATTTTGCATTTTGTTTACAGAAACGCTGAGGAAATATCCGCCACTGCCAATATTAACCAGAGACGCGACCGATGACTACACGTTCAACGGCACAAAAGTGTCTATTCCCAAGAAGACGAAGTTATGGATACCAATGTATGCTCTTCATCGGGATCCAAATGTTTACCCGAAACCGGAGAAGTTCGATCCTGAAAGATTTGACGAGGAGGTGGCAAAAACAAGACATCCGATGCATCACCTTCCCTTCGGCGATGGACCACGAAATTGTATTGGTACGTATAAAACGATAAATTCTATTAGGTATGAAGTTTAAGACGAATTTCTTTTTATCTAATTTATTCGATAACAGTTTGTCGATAGTACTTTGATAAATTAATATGTGACAAGAAACAAGGTATTTCCCCTTCAAACAAATATGTTTTTTTACCAATACTTTCACGCGTGGCGGCCCATATAGTGGCAAGGATTTGCAATTGGCTGACTGCCAACCCCATACCAAAAATAAAAACAATTTTATTAATCAGTAAAGAGGACGTGGTTGCTAATCATAACTACATTAATGATACTTTACTGCACGATTTTTCTTATCTCTTTACCTGCATTATACTTTTAAATTCTTTGTAATACTTTTTCTGCTGAAACGGCGCTACAGTAGTCACTCGTTATAAGCCCGTTTCTACCATGCGTTGTACGCCCACCATTTCTTGGAATCCTTCGGACGAGAGTGAGAGAACCCGAGAACGAGCGAGAGGCTCTTCACAAGGGGTTATATGCCCACCGCCAGCTCCGTTCGTCGGGCTTATAACGAGTGCATACTGTATTTGTAGATATACACGTACTATGCCGTCATTGATTGCCCGTCAGTGAGATCAAAATTTGAATCAATTCTAATTTTTCCTGTTTTTTTTTTGTGAAAGGTGCCCGTTTTGCGGTATATCAAACAAAAATCGGACTGATAAAGATTCTTTTGAATTATAAAGTCAGCGTTTGTGAGAAAACACCAATTCCGTACGAACTGAAGCCAGTTTCCTTTATACTCACTCCAACAAAAGGATTGTATTTAAAGATAACCAAGGTGGAATCTTAATACCATCATTGATCTTCAATCAATGAAAAGTAAATACCCTTTACGATTTCATCTGATTACCATAATTGTTTAATGAGTTTTTATAAAGGTTGCTATCAAAGGTCTAAGAGAAGTATTTTTTTTATGATAGTTTAAAGAATTTCTTAAGACATAAATAAAAAGACAGATCATCATGATTGTAATAGTTTTAGGTACTAAAATATTATTTTTAATATCATCAATATTTTAAGGAATAATGGATCAGTAAATAGAAGATAAGAGTGTGCCTATAAAAATATATTGTCTTGTGTAATGAATTCTATTAAACAACAGAAAATGTGTGTACGAAATTTGTGTTAAGGGGGGAAGCCACTGTGACGATCGAAAATAAAGGCTACATTCCAGGTATTCTTTTCTAATGAAATGTAACTTTCTACGAAAAATTTTTAATACCATCCGAAAATACATATATTTAACTAATATGTTATGCTCCTAGATTAAAAGCATTTTGAGTAGTATGGCCACAGCATACGATGACGTTATGCCCTGCCAAAGAATTTACAAAACGAGCGGTCGTGTAACTTTTCAACGTGTGCTCTTATTTGAAAAAATCGAACGTTTTCTTAAAGTATATTACAATAGCTTCAGTTAAACGTACAGAATTAAAAAAATATTTATTTTTGAAGAAAGGGCGGATTTTGGAAGAAAAGGTATAAAAAATCAACATGTTTTTTCAATATTACAATTAGATAAATTATTCAATCAAAATACCTGTACGCTTACCTAAAGACAATTCTATTACGAATATTCCCTGAAAATTTCTAGTGAATCCGATAAAAATTAACTAACAAGGGAACACCACGAATCCGCACTCACTGATTGGAACGCAACTTTGTGGGTGTATAGAGTGACTCAAGTCAAGAACAACGGCGTGTTTCATTCGGACCCTATCACCCTTTAAGGGGGTGAAAACTTACCTCAAAGTCAAATAGGCTGTTTGGGAATGTGGTAGTTCCGCTCACCGCCACACTCACTCTCACCGCAGCACTTCCTGGACAGTGGAAGTCGGGACGGATCTACAATCGATGAGCCAATCAGCGCGCCGCTTCGATCGGTTAGCAGAACGTTCGAGACGAGGCAAAATTGGAAACGAGCATCCATCTTGCAATCACTCTTGTTCACACAGCGTGTATGGTAGGACGTGTCCTGTGCGATTCTCGTGTGTCTATCAACTTGTGAATTCTTATCAATCATTGTTCACTCTCTAAGTGAATAGAAGTCAGAACGCTCATCGTTCAGACTCACGCTCGTATTTTCTCACACTCAGTTTCGATTGTAGATCGCCGCGAGTGACACGCACGTGGTGGTGCAAGTGCACTGATTCTATCATCTTCGTGCATTCAAATAATCGCGAGACGCTAGAGCTCATCGTGCATTCTCATCGACTAATTGTTATTGTATTTGTTCATTTTAAATAAGTCGACGCTACTCATTTTAAGTGCTGTGTTGTGTGCACCTGTACTAATTCTGTCATTGCGGGGAATGTAACGCAGAAGCAACGGATGACTTATTGATTAGATTACTCATTTGGAAGCAGCGACTGCATTGATAGCGTTGGGTGCATCGGGTAATGATTAAAATTTGAGTGTGAAGTGGTGACCGTGTGTAAAGGTTAAAAGACATGACTACGTGGGTGGTAAAAAATGGGTTATTAACATTCCATATGATGGTCGTAACACCTCTCTGTAAACAATGTTAAACGATTTCCCGTGCTCGGCAAAACATGTAGATTTCGGGCGCTGCAGCGTCGCCACTAAAACGGCGCACCATTGTTCGAAGTTACACCGTTAAAAGATAAACGCGAAGCGCGTTTATCGCCAACCGCTTCATCTCGTATCTTTGACACTTTAATACGCGCCTAAAACGTTTTATCGTCTTCTGGGCGATTAAGTAGCGGTTTTACATCCATCAAACCCGTTCGATCGGGTCAAGATGACAGATTTGTGACGACTATATGCGGTTTCAAAGTGGGTGCTGTGGTTGATTTAAGGCAAACGTTCGTGTCGTTTAAATCTTGGCGTTTATTGTTCATGCTTACACACACAGGTGAATACGATTGTTTATAAATTGTGGAAATATGTCCGAGGACTATTATAGGGGAGCTGTGCTGCCCGTTGTTAGGCTGTTGAAGAATCGGTGAGATCAGAATTGTTTTAGGGCCTACCTACCAGAGCAGATCATAGAGTTCAACAAAAATTGGAATAGTATTATGATGTGCATCGTAATACCTCCTATTATCTGCAAGCAAATGCTCCGTTCATTATTCGTACTGTGGTTACGATGAATCTTCCTCGTAGTAAATGTCTCCTGGACACTGCAATTTTTACCTTCGCGAGGAGTGACGCGTTCATCGTCACCACTTTTGCGGAGAAGGTGTTGTCCCGATGCAGCACTTGCAGGGAGAAGAACTTCAACTGTAATGTAAAAGATTAAATAAGTGCAAATAGAGCAACTGGTCTGGGTTAAGTCGACTTGTTCTGTACTCGTATGAATTGAAAAAATAAAGAACGTCATTGACGGTTATCCCTCTTTTTCAACTACAAGTTATACATCACTAATGAACAATGAAAGCGAATAATAAAGCAGTGATTTAGAGTGGAATAAGTAGCCCTCCGCGGCCATTTTATTTCAAGTTACGTATCTTGGTGTTCGTTGCCATTGCCGTTAAATTACTACCTCGCGTTTCACCAACTTGTCGGTCGCACAACTGAGGACATCATGAAGCGTGGTGCCAATCTCCAGCGCTTGATTCGTCGCAGTTTCGCATGCCCAAATCATCAGCGAGAACTTAATCATGAAATAGATGGCAGGCGAAAGATAAGGCCAGTACCAAAACTGAGTTTTCAGAGAGATCGGTCTCCCTCCATTTGCCCACAAGATGTAAAAGTACAAGTTGAAAGTGACGATGGTGAACGTCGTCACAGACAGAAAGATGATGCGCACTAGGAACGTTTTGTTCAACAACTGAACGACGTCGCTGATATGCAGGTGTCTCTCTTCGAAAAGTTTCAGCTTCATCAGCAACAAGAGATTCCGCTCTCCGCGGTGCAGAAAGTTCTCCGTCAGTGGTGTCTCCAGATCAAGCTTGTCGTTGATGAATGGCTGCTTCAATTCTAGAAGATTCTCGTTCATCTTCTTAAAGCAAGCTTTCAGGATACACACGCAGTTGACGTAAAACATATCTAATGAAAAGGTCACCATTATTATATAGAAGACGGTAATATGACGGATAACAAAATTGATGTCCTGCTGGAAGAAGCGCGGCGTGTGAACGACCAGGAACAAGAAAGCAAGGATATCCTTCGTGTGCAAGATCTTTGCGAAATAGTTGAAGTCTTCTGGTGACAATATCTGGGACGTTTGGTATAAATCCTGCAGCACGCGTAATCTTGAACGACTTGTAAGGTGCATCAACACGACGATACTTCCATCGACGGCGTAGAAAAAGTTCGAATGAATTGTCATTGGTATATGATTATCGTATAATGTGGAGAAATTTACTTCGTAAACGGTGCTGGTCAGTAAAGCTGCGTAAACGACAATCACGAGAGTAGAGTAAATGAAACGTGCCCTCGAGAATACGTATGCTGACGATTCACGTTTGTAAGGGAAACAACCGAACACCAAACTCATTAAGAAATTGGGATACATCAGGGTCTTGAAATCCGTAGCACGCAATGGCCTCCATGATTTACTGCCTTTTAAATTCTCGATTTTTAATAGCATCCCAGAAGTTGCTCAATAATTTGTAATTTAAAACGAACGAAATTCTTTACCGTCCCGAATGGAAAGTGTGTGTGTGTTTCGAAGGTAGACTTCGTTTCGACTGATCATGGCTGAAGTTTCAATGAATGCACAACGCAAAATGACACGTTGGCAATAATGTAGATAAATCGTCCAAGTTTTTCTTTCCATAGACAGTAGTCGTTTTCTAAATTGAATTACTTAGCTTAATGGAAGTTGAACATCAGTCTAGCATAATTTAAACAATGTGCAATGGAAAAGACATGCTTCCATATACTCCATTATCAAATTGTAATAATGTTATTGCGTGCTATTATATGATTCTGAAGGATACACTCTAATGCGATTGAAAATAAATAGTGCTGTTCATTTATCTTTATTCAAAGTCGCTACATATATCGCGGATTGGCCGTTTATCTAACACTTGTTTTATTATAATAGCAAAGCATAAAGTTAAGTTTACAATAAGTTTATTGTTCGTGAAGCTTAAATGTGACAAACTTGTGTTCAACAATCTTTTACACGTAAAAATTGTATCAATATCAGCAGATAAATTGCAATACTGCTCGTTACCTAAAAACACATTTAAAATTCTAAATTCTGGCAGTGGTCTGGAGCAAGCGTGATTGGCTTACCTTCGTCAAGAGACTTGCATCTATCGTCAGACCCATTGCGGAGAATGAACAGTTCTGTTGCAGAACTTGCATAGAGAATGACTCCAGCTACGTATCAGGAATGAAACAAAGATGGAAGATAGTCCAAGCTTTAATTATTACACTTTAACAGTTCCACCTTACCTCCGCTGATAATTGTTCGTCGAAAGTGGTTACAAGATTTTGGTGGATGCTGAAACCAACTTTCTTCGCCTGGTCCCCGGCAGACTCGCATGTCGAGTAGGGGTGTGCGGGTATCCGCCTTTTCGGGCTCGGGTCGGGTCGGATAAAGTCGGGCGGGTTCGGCTTGGGGCCCGAGACATACGGGCCTTCGGGTAGTCCGAGTATGGGAGCATGCGCAATTCCCAACAGCTTACGTATTCAAACTTATACTCCTACCGTGCAAAAATTTAAATTTAAATTATTCAAAAACGAAGGCTCATTTTGACAAACCCGATTAGGGTTTTGTAACACTAGGTGTGTACTACACCTTCCATCCTGTGTCATTTTAGGTTAGGTTGGAAAACAGTCTTTAGACTGAACCTTCGCATTTGTCTTTTCTTCTCTCTTTTCTCTTGCTTGATTGTATATACGTGTTTGTGCAATAAAGACGTTTAATAATTATAATAATAATTTCAGATATTAAAATATATAGTAAGTACATACTCTATCTAAAAAAACTAAATGGATCTTTAAATCTTCTGTATAATTTCATGTACAAACAACTCTCGCGATAACACTATTTTCATATCTTCGACGGCCAACACGAATCTATTCAACGTCATGTACATATTTCGAAAAATTTTGTCAAAGTCATAGTTGCTTCAGAATATTGTAATGTTTCTACAATTTTTCATTACAGTATTGCACGGCAATGTGTGCGCAATTTTTCTAGGGCGTTGCCACTGGAACATTGCACGTCGATGTGCGCGTAATATTGCAGGAATATTGTAGTATCGTTGCCACTGAAACATTGCCGGTCGATACGCGCGCTACATTGCAGAAGCGTTGCATTGCAATATTACAGGAACATTGCACGGCGATGTGGGTGCAATTTTGCTATGGCGTTGCCACTGAAACATTGCAGGTCGATACGCGCGCTACATTACAGAAGCATTGCCACTGAAACATTGCACGTTCATATGCGCGCAATATTGCAGGAATATTGTAGGATCGTTACTACTGGAATATTGCACGGCAACGTTGTAGCACCGTTGCTGCAACGAAGTGTGCTGTATGGGATAGTCAGATGGAGATAATTCCTTGTCAAATAATAATAATTTTTGTATCTTTTACTTTAATCACTACTATACTGTATGATGTATGAATAATTGTAGGTATATGATAGATCCTTCAAAAATGTTTTATTTGCAGCATAATAATGGAATTTCTAGCCTACAGAATGAATGAAATATCAAAAACGTTTAACACTTTTGCACAATACATTGTGTACCACAAGTATTTTTCAAAATATTACATACTGCATTTAAAAGTAGATGGTCCATCAACTACTTAGTTTAAACAATGCTTAATTATTAAAAGATTTTGGTATTTTCCTGAAAATCATTGACATCAGAAATAATTTCGAACATTATAAAGAAAAAATGTGTAAGGTTCTCAAAAAACGGTTCCTGTGTATCGAACAATTACATTTATTTCATTGGTCCAGCTATGCTAGGCGCAATTGACATAGCTGTCGCGACAACCATGCGACTGAATACAGTTATCACGATTTGTTCGTCAGTTTTCAATCTCTATCTTATAGTTACACATACATATAATTTTACATCGTATGTCGATAGGCATACACATGCACATTCGTTCCAACTTGCCTTGCGGACAAAAGTATACGTTCATACATCATTTTCAAAGGGTTCGGTACGCAAGGACATCTTTCCCTACCTTTCCCTAAACACATAGTCGTCAAATGTTTATTCATGCTGGTTAATATGCACCAGCATTAAAAACCTTTATAGGGTGTCCCAGATTTTATTAATCGAAACGTATCAATGTACTCTTTAAGCAACAATAAGAAGAAAGAAGCATATAGGCGTTGGCCTAAAAATACTCTATCAGAAAGTTACAATAGAATTATAGAGTGTAGAGGTTAATAGTAACGAATATGTGAGAAAATATAACACGTAAAAATTAGTCGATAAGACATTTTTAATTTATTTCATAATACTGTTAGTAAAAGCTTTGATTAGAGATATCGTAATTCACTCTTTGAAGAATGATAATAAATATACATATACTACTTCACACAACTATAAAAAGCATATATGACCTCATTCTATTTTTCTTTGCGAATATAGTATAAAAAGAAAATTCACAGTTCGAAAGTCCACACGTGCAATGAACTAATTGGAGGAATTAATATTGCATTTGTGGAAATTAATCAAAATCGGCAGGTGTAGCCACAATGTGGGCTGCCATATTAATGCGAGAAATTGAGTAAGATTATATTTTTACCCGATATTCTTATAAATTGTATTTATTGTGTTTGTTACTATATTCCTATTATTTCGTATGTCTCTTATAATTTTTTAACAAAGCATTTTTCGGCTCACGTTTATGTAAAATTTCTTCCTATTTTTAATCGTAGAACACACTGGTACCATTTGGTCAACAAAAATCTGAGACATTTTGTATAATTAAATGTTTATTTCCATTTGTGTTACGTTGTTTTCTGGTAGTAGGTTGTCCTTTAAATTGCATCCATTTTATACGCATATAGGTATGTAGGCGAAAATTTCGTCAAATCACTGCCACATTATTTCATTTATAGATTAATTTTTCAATGAGTCAAAATTCCTTTGAATCTACTTCGATTCTGATCGAAATAGGCGTTCTCTAGTTGGATATATGTTTTCAATAAATACAGAATTATTAATGTTACAAACGTTCAAATCTCATCGATATTTTAGAATAAATTACATTGATGCATGAAATATACTGTATAGTTATCGCTTTGCAGATATTTCAAGCCAGAAATTTAAATTATTCGTTTCCTACTGAAAAAGAAATATTAAATAAAACAAATTTCACACAATTAATAGATCTCGGACGATTGTTAGTTTTATGTTAACCTTCCTCAATACATTTTTTTTATAGATTTTTAGTAAACTTTGAAAAATAGAATTTGAAAACAATTTTACAGCGGGGAAATTTCAGTAAATTTTTTATTTAATATATGAAGTATTGTAGAAAGTGGGCATCTCTTAAAGAACAACCTTGTTTTTTTGAAACCCTCCTCTCCTAATGATTGATATACAATATTTAAATAATACTTATTTGGCGCATCAACACTGGTTTAAATAAACTGAAAATTCTTTGCAATTTAAGATAGACATTCTTATCAATTTCCATATTTAATATATCACACATAGATGTTTTATACGTTCATAATGACTATAAAGGGTTATAATAATGTTCAGTAAGACAAAAATGCTAATGTATACACGTACATATATACGATTACACGACACTTTGTTACTTTATAATACTATTTCGTAAATAGTAAAAAATATTTTACTATTACATACTTATAACGGTTGGTACATCAGTTTTTTATGTCGGTTATACAAATCTCACCTTTGGGAACTAGTACTGTTTAGTTTTACATTTTTAATTAACAGCAAAGTATCTTCGTAATTAGCAATAAAGTGTTATCTTCACTACTAATGTTGAAGTCTCGATTGAATTCAACTTCAAATTTTAGCAAATGAGATCATTATGCTTATACCGCTATTTCTCCTTCGGAAGAGTTAAATTTTAATTTCTAGATTTCTAAAAGCTATAACTTTTGTTTCATGGCAATACGCGTTATTGATATATGAAAGATTATATCGACGAGAGAATTTTGTGTTCTTACACACACATACATCATCACTGTTATTTGATCTTGTAATAATTGTGAATGTTCGACGAAGTCATTATTGCGATTCAAATATATGTACTATTTAAACTGGCAATTTGAAACTTTGAAAGATGTCGAATGTTTCTTGTATAATGTAGATAATACTACAATACTTTTGTCAATTACTTCAACTGTTTTACACTCTGTCAGCTCGATTATAATTCATTTATCAAATTACATTACTATAGTAGAAAATCTTTCAATTGATCCACTATATGTTTATAAATAGCTTGATATTAGCTACAAATTAACCCTGTGTTCCTTATTTTGCGTTCATTTTGCTATGCTTCGGTAAACGTAATCTGAACAGATAGTTATAAAGCTTCTCTCTTGTCTCAACCCTCCTTTTTAACGTGGCTTTTTTTTTCACATGGAAGAAATAAATATTTCGTTCTTAACTATTGGTTTGGGTCTACTTTTAATTTTACGAAAGACTTTACTCGGGTACAATGCTTCTTTTAATAACATGAACAGCGATATGATTAAGTTATTCCTCAGATTCTACTTTCAGAATGTTTCACGTCTATGAGATTATTTTTACTAGCTCTTTAAATCTAAAGTTATCTATGTGCATACATCTAAATTTCTTGGAATTTTCAATTTTTTAATGATTCAAGCTGGTAATTTAAAGACCATTTTGCCTCATTTTTGTACATCTGACTTGAGAAATATGTATACATAAATATAGAAAAAGAGAAGCTTGTGAAAGTAAAATAAGTTCGTAATTCCAATATGTACTACTTGGGCATCAAAAATCTGGAAAAATGTTCGTATTCTTGAAACAAGCGTTCTTTCTTCACAAATGAATGTATTGCGACAGAATCAACTAAAAAGGCAAATAGTACCAAACAAGATAAAAGTATAATAAAATTATTATAATAAATAAGATACAATTATTTATTTAAAAATCAGATGGAGAAACAGGAAACTGACTCCTCTCTTTTAGATCAAATAGGGATCTTGAACGCACACGAAAATTGATTATTTCATGCGTTTCTTAGCTACAAGTTTCTGAAATTCCAGACCAGTAAAAATAATCGTTGACAAAATTATGAATCATTGGAATGCTCGTTTACGTTTATTACATAATCTGATTGTTTTTAAACGATAAAGCAATGCTGACGGTTCACAGAAGCAACACAATGGGTCTAACGAGACCGACAAAATTTATAGGATATACACAATTCAGCGTATTCTGCACACGTGACCGAAATCCTACGAAAATGGCAACTGACGATGAACACGCCTGCCGTATTTCTCGAAACAGGCAATAGATTCGACCGAAATTTAACGATATACAATTAATCATCGTACCTCTGGCTTCGTTTCTATGTACAATTATAGAGAGCAACGTGCTACAAATCGAAATATTTGTACATATTATAACAACAACAATAACAATAACAACAATAATAGAGTAATACCTAAGACGCTTCGAAAGAAAGGAAAAGAAGAAGGAATCGATTTTTCAATCTCTCTGGACTTTCACGAATTCCAATGACTCTTAGACAACTGTAATATAGAAAAGTAATTAACGTACACTTAATTTTTTTTACACCTTTAAACAACATGAATATATATGTATCTAACGTTCTCGAAGAAAGTTACAGGGGGTTGAGGGGCATTTTGTATTCTTCGAGTATTTCGTTTGGTCGTGCAATGCTCTGTCACGTGACACTTGTAAAAAAGAAATCGTTCGCCAGAACAGCCTTTCCGAAATAACACTACCGACTACGAACGTATCATATTATCAACATTAAATATTTACCTACACTAAATTACGTTTATTTATAAATATGTGTATGTATGTATACTTATAGTAAGGAATTGACAAAGGAGACGAAATCTACAGTAAGAACAGCTTTACGAAATTGAATAGGCCTAAGAATTACGAAGTTGAATATCGTCGACAGATGGTTCGTTCGGTTATCACAAATTCATCTCTGCCTTTCAGTTCTTTGTTTTCATTTTGGCTCGTATAACGTACTCCCCCGACTTGTCTTTCCTTTTTGGTCGTAATATTCTTTGAAAAAATAGACATCAGTTCCAAATTGGTCTCTCCATTTAACGAATCCATGGAAATTGAACATAGAGAGTTCTAGAAAAATGTGGATTTTTTGGAATAATTTTCTACACCTACAAAAACGTTCACTTCTAAATTGAAGGATTATTTTTTCGAAGTTCAATACTTGCTTTAGATTTAAAGAAAGCCATTAAAATTGTTATACAACTTTAAGTGTAGCGAATTTGGAACTTACTATACCTATCTCATAAGTGTTAAGTATCTTCCAAAGTTTATGTTATATAACTTTTAAATATCACATCATTGGGATCGATGTATTGGTAACGATTAATAAATCAAACAGCGATCAATAAATCAGCCTTCAGTATTCATTCGAAATATGTGGACGGCTATTTTCTTGTACACCAATATTATAAAAAATATTCAAATATCGACCCAAGGACACAGACAAGCAAAGAAAACTGGGCGTTTCTTAATTTTCTTTCTGGGTTTGTCAAGCTTGAGGGGGTCAAGCAAAGTTCTGTAGCGGAATACTATCATCGAAATGGTCCACGTATTACAAGTCATCTTCTTTCGGTTAGAAATTAATATAATGTACGTATGTATTTCTTTTCTGGTAATGCTGCAATCTCGAATGTCCTACAATCTCGCGGTCCCTGTCATCTTCGGTGATGTTTTGTTATCGTTTATTGATACAGCAGCCCTTTGCTGTGACTTAGATTTTCTTCAAGGCAGAAAACACCTTCGAAATTATCTGGTGCGATTCACGTTGAGTCCAACACACCGCCAGCAAGTTTGGTCGCGTACAAGTTTAACGCCTAAAACATGGAACAGGTGTCAGCCACTTTTGAGTACCACTTTCTTTTGGCGTATAATGTAATTGCTGTGGAAACTACATTATCTGAAGTAATAGAGAGACATAAGTTAAGTCACATAACTGTTTGACTGAGAATATTTTTGAAGAATAGAACGTTCACTTTTTTACTTTCATGATGTTATGTTTTGAGTAAAATAATGCAGTGGTATAGTAAAATAATATAGGGTGATTTACAATCTGCTGTGGTGCGTTTTAAACATCGTATTACCTGTATTGCTAAGGAATAGTTTTTTAGTAATGTGAATTTACAATTCAAAGCTTCCCCTTTTTATTAATTTTAAATTACGAAATTCAAACTCATTTCACATTTAGATTGTAATCATACTTCTGAATATGTTTGAACATTAATTACAGTATACACGAGACAAAAGTATAGTACTATTATATAACGAAATAAAAATTCGATATTTCTTAAAAAAAAAAAAACCCGCTTAAATACTAAAGTAATACTAAAGTTGTTACATATATTAGGAGAGCCCTCACATGAAATAGCTCAACAAACGAATAAGTAGCGGAGGAACATTCTAACTCACTAAACTATCTTTAATTTCTCTCCAACGATAACATTAAAAATACACATTGTTCCATATAAAAAGATACCACCTACTCCAAAAACTTGGAAAGGATTATCCTGAGAAAACTGACTTTTCTATTCTCGCATGTCCCTCTCTAAAATAAGTAACCTTTCTTTATAGCCCTGCTTCTAACTCCTCCTCCTGTACAAGTATACATTATCTCATTTAAAGGTAGAAGAAAAGAAGCATAGCCACGAGGCAGAAAATTTAAGAAACCAGTCACCTTGTAAATGAAAGCATATTGTTCTTTCGTCTGGACAGCCCCAGCACGGTCTCGTCTGATAGTGTAAACGACCCTTGGCACGTCCACAGTCCTTGTAATCTCGTATTGTCTAATTCCTAGGTCAAGAGCTATTAACGTTCCTGTGCGTCCAGTGCCGGGACTACAGTGAACCACAATGGGTCCTGGGCCACCCCTCTGGAGTGCCCTCGCCTCAAGGAGCACGGCTATTAACCCCGCCCCGTCCGATTGTGCGCCGTTGACAGGCCACAAATACCAAATATGGTACACTTCTCGGAACGTATTGTTCTCCAAATTCTGAAAAAGAAATAATTCACCTGCCAGTCATCTGTTTCAAGCTGGACCTGAGCTATTTGAACAATTTAACACTTTGGGTTTGGGAAAATACTATTAAAAATCGGCCAGGCATTTTCAAACGACCCCTTTTACACTAATAACACGCTAATGAAAATTAACATTTTTACAGTTTCTATTAGATTCTTACGAGAATATTACTTATAGACTGAACGTTAGCGATCAGGTGTTTTAAAAATGTCTTGAAGGCAGATAGCCAAACGCTTTTTCGTTTTTGGAGGGTTTATGGCTGGATCAGGACCATGATGAGGCTTAAAATAAGCGTTATAAGCCATGCAGTGCCGGTTTTAGGGGCGCCGCTACCTAAGTAGTTAAGCAGAAAGCTGCTAATTGATTTCCATGCCTTTGGATGGGCGCCATGATAATCTTGCTCGGGGTGACAGTGTGCTAAAACCGGCACTGAAGCCATGCACCCTCGTGAGTGGGCACTAAATGATAATTATATGTATAACACAATGTTCTATACGTAGGTATATGTTATGTATACATATGCACATGTAGTGACTTTGAGCCAAATGTGATTGCTGTATGCAATTGGGAAACTATTACCACTTAACGTGTCCACAGATAGTCTATATGTTTATCCCTTACTTTTAAATGAAGGGTAGAAATGGCATATTTCTCTTTGGTTTCTCTCTTCTTCAGAGTAACTTGGAAATCACCGTACAGCCGGTGGCAATCAGTTATCTCCGAGGGTGGAATGTACTCGATGCACTTTTCCACTCCATTCTCAACGAGATCAGTCAACATAATGATCACTTTGCACTGCTGCTCCCAGATCATCCTCCAAAAGTCGGTGAGAGTCGCCTCCATTGGTGCCTGGCAAGCGATGTAGTATCTCATTGCATTCTTTGGTCCCTGGAAGAGATCGTGACAGTTGAAATTTATAATACAAATGAGTTTATTAACAATAATGTCCAAGAATCCAAATATATCTAACAAGAGGTATTATGAGCTTATTATATTGTTTAGAATTAGGTAGAGAATCACGACGAGACCATATACATCTGCGATCTTTGAGTTGCAGAAAATAACTTCTGTCGAAACTTTAAACGCGATTATCTCGAAACGGCATTTTTCAAATTGGGCGGATTAATAACTCAGTCAATTTTTATTGGATTCACTTGAAATTTTCAGGGAATATTCGTAATAAAATATCTTCAGTTAAGCGTCCAAGTGTTTTCACCGAATATTTCATTTAATCATAACATTGAAAAAACATGTTGATTTTTATACCTTTTCTTCCAAAGTCCGCCATTTCGGTAATTATTTACTTTAGGATTTCACCACTGATTTGGATGAAATTTAGATATGTTGTTGGGGGCATGATTCGGAATAACTTTTTCCTATAGATGTTACCGCCGCTCGGCTTTAGTTTTCGAGATATTCATAAAAATATTTGGTGATTATTTAGAAGTTGGCCTTCCTCACCGATTTGGATGAAATTTAAATATGTTGTAAAACTCAACATTCTGAACAACTTTCTCCTATACATGTTACCGTCGTTCGACCTTCGTTTCCGAGATATTTGTGGAAAACTTCTGTTGATTTATTCCGACACAACGCATTCGACTTTCCAATTTCTCCCGGGTATTGGTATTGTAACACGTATGGGAAAAAGTTGTTCAGAATGTGGAGTTTTATAACATATCTAAATTTCATTCAAATCGGTGATGAAACCCTAAAATAAATAATTACCGCCATCTCTTCAAAAATTAATATTTTTTTTTAATCTGGACGCTTAACTGAAGCTATTGTAATATATTTTAAGGGAACGTTCGAATCCTTCAATTCAGAGTAAACGTTGGAAAGTTACACAACCGCCCGTTTTGTAGATTTATTTTGCAGGGTCTAACGTTGTCGTATGCTGTGGCCATACTACCCAATATTTTTTCAATTTAGGAGCATACAATTTTAGTTAAATATATGTACTTTCAGTTGGTAATAGAGATTTTACGTAGAAAGTTACATTTCATTATAAAAGTATGCCTCGAATATAGCCATTATTTTCGACCGTCACAGTGGCTTCCCCCTTAAGACGGTCGTCTAAAAGACGTCTTGACACAATCGTCTTAAAGATGTTAAAACAGTCGTCTAGGAAACGTCTTGACACTGACGTCCACAGATGTCTTAAATACGTCCTGATAAGATCGTAAGACGTTCAGACTAAGAACAGACGTAGATGGACGTTCTAAAGACGTTGTGTACTGTCTGGGAATCGTCATAGAAACTTAGTGTTCATCTGGGCGCGTATTGCTCGTCCTTTTTTTTTTTAAATTCAATTCGATTTAACATTAATATCAATATTTTTTAACAAAAATTACATTTTTCCACCGTAAAGAATCAATTTCAAACCACAAAACCATTTGTATATGAGACTATAAGTCGGGATTAATTAACTAAACACGATAATCGGCAATTTGAAATCAGTGGACGAACAGAATTGTTTTTTTGCAGCATATTTCGAAGAGGAAGGGATTCAAGTCTGAATCAATTAATACCCGTACTAATTTCGTTACGTCCGGGTGCACGATATCAGCCGATACTATCGATCAGCAAGAAGCTGTACGTGTTAATTGCAAGTCGGAACGCGTTCCACTAGGTGCATTAAATGCATGCGCGCTGACTAATTGCAACACGTATACCTACAGAGGAAACATTGGCAATACCAATTCCATTACGTCCAAAGTAATTCTAATGAGCGGCTTGTTATTCCTCGAATATCAGCGAACATTCTTTAAATGACTAGCAAAACATGAATATCGGTTTTTATAATCATTTTGGTGTATAATGAAAAGCATATGCTTACCTATAAAGCGTGCTGCACAAATATACCAATCCCATCAAAATTGAAGGATATTAATTTCTAATGTAAGACTTTAGTGTAATTTTATTTTGTAGGGAAACTTAATGCTAAAATACTAAATTTGCTAAAATAATAAAATATAATCTAATGTGGACAATAAATTTGACTGTAGAGATACCGTTCCAATAGTGTCTCATAAATATATTAACACCAAATAGAACTTACTTTATTTCAAGGGCTAGGTTAGAAAAATTCTGAAAAATTCTGTCTAAAGAATTACTGGTAAATGTTGATATACTCCTGAAATGATAGAATAGGAAATAATTCCCATAAACATAATGTGTAGGAATTTATTATCATTCTTTTCTAGTTTACTTCGTTGGCTTTATACATATATTAAGACAAAATTAAATTTTACTAAAATGTTTTAGCTCGCCAAGCTCGGTGTGAAATTCAACTTAGCTCGGGTTTGTGTATTCATAAAACACACTGTACTAAGTAATTATGTTTGTATGTATAGTCGCGCTGCAGGCCGCGGTTTAAAAGCCATAGTTGCATTTAGTAAATGTATTTAAATTAAATTACGAAACACGTAGGAAACTGTGAACATGTGTATTAAAATTGTTCACATATGAAGTAATATGAAAATTATTTATAATTCAATAGTGTAGATTTTAATTATTACCAGGTTTTAAGTTACTAATGGATTTGATGAAATAGAATTTATTGAATTTTATGCGGCCTAGTAATTGATTCGCCCTTTTTATCCATCATGGTTCAAATACTCGTCATAGTCTATGTACAGGTTCTTTTTAAAATAAACTTTAATCAAGTGTTCTGCTTTTACTGCATTGTTCTGTACGAAAAATATTCTGTTCTGGGTTATAATCAAAGCATACCAAGAATTCCTTACATGAAAAACGAAATTTACAGACAATCTTAAGTTAACGCTCTATGACTTGTTGCATTTATTAAAATCAACCCAATAAAAACGTTCGCCCAATCTTCATAGTTTAAACCGCTAATTGTAAGAAAAATACATTTTCAGTGTTCTCCTAAATTTTACACAATTAAGTCTTAATTTCAAAATAATTATCCACTATCTCCACATTTTTACTCAAATATTTATTGGTTTAATTATGTTCCAATGCGGCTTGGAGTATGGTATGTTGATAATAATTAATCGTTTAAAATGCGATCAATCTTCGTATCTGTTACTACTACGCGTTGTTTAAATTTTCTAATCATTCCGTGGAAACAGGTGTTAACGTCCGTTCCCCGCTTCCGCAAACATATTGCTGCGCTTGGAGCTTATGCAATAGGCATTCGTATTCTTCGTAATGCATTATGCAACATCCTTTTCTCACGCAGACAAAACGCTGTGTGAACCCTCATTCACGTGTTCTTCGATCACTCGTAATACATTCGAGCGTTTTGTTAAGGACACACGTAAAGGTATGAAAAAAATTGTTTACATTCGTTTCCAAGATAAAGAAACAAGCACCTTAGAAACGAGTACAGTGTGCTTCATCCATTTGAATACAAGCGAATCGTATCGGCAGATTTTTAAACGTTTCCAGATGGAACAATGTTATAGCACAGACGAGGTATAGGATAGACCTATCACCTTATGGATGATCGTGTCGCCACCCAAACTGTGTTACCTACCCATAATTTGAGGAATGAATGTAGTGGCATCTGCTCATGAACAGCGTCCAACTCAGCAACTACTTTGAAATGTGTTGAAATGCTGAAAGGTGTGTGCGTGCTTGTATACGTGTGACTTGTTTAGAGTGAGAGAGTTTTACATAGCAGGCAGGCTTTTGCTACGCTATGCTTTAGCTCGGTTTGTCAACGACTCACGCGGATTTCTCTCCGCAAATCCATTTCGGGGATCAAGACAATATAGCGCTTAAAAATGATATTCCTTCAAAGCTCGTGCGAGCTATAAATTGCACGATGACATTGTTTATTAGTACTTTGCGTGTAGTAGAACCCTTTCACGTATCGTACCCCGCAAAGTATTAAAAATTGACGCTGTTACTGACATTCCCGCAAGATTCTAATGCACCGTTTAATCATTCTAGTGAAGTAATAATAATTGGATTCTATTTGTAATTCTTAAAAGCCTCGCAGAAAGTTGCATGATGCATGAGTGTCGTGGGGTGCTTAGATGCAACTGCAAATCGAGTTACTTTTCAAACACGCATTGTGAAATAAAATTTTGTCTAGCCCTGAAAAATTCATCGGTTCAGTGTTCAGTGAAGTGTGTGCATGTCATAGTGCATATTATTTCGTGATTTCTCGATTCCTACATCAATTCGTTCGACTACTGGACTAAATAGAAGACCGTTTAACAAGATTTCACTAGAATATACCTATCATCTAATAGACTTTTTGACAAAGAGTTGCCTAGTCTTTGATCACATCTCGTAGTGATAAAAATACGTGTAGAAGGTACGGGGTGCACGATTGTAGTTGTGAAAAGTGAAAATTTTCCAATGGACATTGCTATATAATATTATTTCTGGCTTTGACGAATTTCAAGTTAGCTGGGAGTCGGCCGAGCGCGACAAAAACATCAACAACCTCTACCAAAGTCACTACATCGCCGAACGGTGTGCCTTAACAGTTCAACCTTGTCCGCGTCGGTGATCGGACCACTAAATATCTGTGCAGTCACAGTGGATATCATTTCGTCGTTTCACGATTCCTGCATCAATTACTGGACTATGTGGAAGGCCCTTTAACAAAATTCTACTACATTATACTCAGTATCTAGAGGACTATTTTGGAAACACTTTACTCGAGTCCGAACACATCTTTCCACTGTTGAAAGATGTTTAAAAGCGTGAAGTGCTTTTGTAATCGTGTGCAATGCGATTGTAGAGTCAGTGCTTATTTCGCGATAAAGTATTTCGTAGTGCACAGTGGCCCTGCGTGTTAGTAACGTGGACGCGACCGTAGAATCAGTGTTTTAACGCATTTAGAATTAATTCAGAGCACCGGTGCTCTTATTGCTTCTTCATCGCGAACTTAATGCGACATATTTGTGAGTGTGACATGTTCTATTCGGTACTGACCCCGCAGCTGCGGGACATTGGCCTGCAGATCGAATAGCTGCTGCTGAAGGGGGATGCTTGTCTGGATGAAAGCAGTGAGACTGTTGCAACGAACGGTGAGTGATACCTACGTTTTCATTCTTTCAATCTTTCTGCATGCCATCGAATAAAATGATTGCTGTAGCGAGCATAGTGACCACGAATACATACTTAGTACTCGTGAATAGTAACATTAATGTGTGTGCTTCCAGATGTTTAATACGCGTAGAAACATACAATAAATAAATTTTAAAGTCGCGATAGAAGTTTTAATATCGCGTTTCAAACATTCTAAATTAGTTTTCTTAATATCCCAATCATTCGGGATGCTTAATGTATCGAATACGAGTTTAATTTCTGAAGTTGAACTTTTACGTGTGAGATCTTTCAAATATTCTTTCTTAACAGTAATTACATTCGAGTCATTAGATTCTCTTAATAAGGCGCGAATAGAAAGCATTAATTTGGTATAATAACTAACAATGACAGTCATTGTTGGTACTACCTGCTCAGTATGCTCGCTACTTTTGCTTGACCGTTGTATCTGTTAAATATAAAGAGACACTAGTGGCAATATTACGAGATATCAAAAATGCCACATTTACCATATAATAATAAATTATAGCTGTCAAAGTGGCTGCTATAAAGACTTCAATTTCTTTCCCCCCTTGCATTAAAATAATTTTAAGCTACTAAACCTAAAATTTTATACATCACGGAAGAACTTGTACGCGTGCTTAGTTTTAACTAGGTATAGTCCTAGCAATCAGTCTTAGTTTAAGAACATTAGTCGTAAGATTTTTCCCAAATTTTTCAAAATGCACAAAGCATTGGTCGAACATGGACCAGAAATATTTCGTAGAAATGGGTCACTTTCGTAGGTATCTCCATGTTGGTGTGCTTGGTTAATTGGTAACATTTCCCAAGCATTGCGACTTGCAAAACGGTATCAAGCTGAAACCTAAATGGCCCAACCATTGTACTCTTTACTCTAGCATTGTAATCTTATTTTCGACTGAGTAGATAACGTTGGATGTGACACGAAAATGGTAAGGGGGCTCGCGAGCCCCCCGAGCGTGCGACATATAATTACATTGGATGATAAGGCTATCCTATACCTGGTCTGTGGTTATAGGAAGTATAAGATATATGATACTTTTTATCATTCGAATATGTATTAATTACTGTCAGATTTAATAGCACATTTTCAAATCGTTGGATTGGACGTGAATTAAAAGTAGGACCTATTACTACAAGATGCTCTAGAAATCGAAGAAAATTTTGGAGAATATTTTTGGACCACTGTAAAAAATCGGAAAATCGATTTGTTCTTTTTCACATTTTCTGAAAAACATACGTTTCAAGAATGTTATCTCCAAATTTTATGAAGAAATTCGCAAAATTGACAGAGATATAGTATTTTCCGTGAAGCGGTGTCAAGCGCGTGACTGAACCGAGCGGAACTTTGAACGCGTTTTTCTCAGAATCACATTTTTCACCGTGTTGACAGTACCTATACAGAGAAAACTATACATTCAATTGACGTCTCTATTACGCGACGATCAATTCTTTTTAATTAACGGCCTCCTACTCTTTTATCAACTTTTTTATCAACACCCTCGACTGCGGGGCGCAGACCTCGATTTGCTGCGGTCGGCCGAGGATTCATACCTGTTTCAGGAATAAAATAATTCTTTATTCTTTATCGTATCGATATGGAAGTAGCACCGATGGATTCCTTATGTTTTTCCGATAAAAATCGTACCAAATTTCACGTAAATCTATTATTAACGAAGTCAACTTCAAATGATATAAATCAATTTTTCATAGCATTTGCTTCATTGTGGTCCGAATTACGTCGTTCTTGGTATCAGTTTCATCAGCAAAACATAAGGAATCGATTGGCGTCGTTTTCGCAAAGATGTGGTGAGAAATGTGGAAATCCTGGACATTTCTCACTTCTTAAGGATATTCTAACCATTTCGAGGGTCGAAAGTCATAAAATTCGGCGAGGCATCACGGCGGGTGACCCCGCCACGAGGTACCAGGTGGCATCTCTGTGACAGGCGTCGCGAGAGAATCACCCTGTATGTCTCCAATTTAATATCAACTTCTTGAATTTTTACATTAGAATCAGAAATTTCGAAATAATTAAAAACAGTATAGAATTCGTAATGTCGTTACTTACCCTGACGTAACTGGCGTTGATATACTCCGAGAGGGGGTCGTTGTTTATTTTTTGGAGGGGCACCCTCGTCTCTGGCAGTGGTATCACATTGGCGTATCTATTCTTCAATTCCGCGCCGGCCGGCAGTTCGTCTATTTTCGCCGAAACTTGCGGAATACCGGAGAACTCCTCGTTGATTGCATTAACGTCGTTACAGAAAGATGAAAGCCCGGCAAAATTCAGTGGATGGGACGGTATAGCGGTCTGCAATGAGGACACGCCTTTCGTAGAAACATGCTTTTCGAAGCTTTTATCATGACGTTAACAGAGTTAATACAGGGAGTTCCGCTGGGCGTCTGACTGTCATTCATTTATGGACACGATTTTCATGGACGGTTTCGAAGTTGTTAGGTTACTTTACATGTATAATGCTAATGGAAGTGGTGTGGTGCAATTTAAATCCAGTGGTTCTTAATTTTTTACTATACTCTTCTTGTCAAAGTAATTTCACAATTACCTTTTTTGTTCGCTGCGAAATGAAGTTTTATAATAAAGATTGACTGTACAATTCTTTTGTAAACGGTGTGGTACATTTTTTAATTAAATCTTGATACTAAATTATGATTAAATTTTGATATTAGACGATATTTTTTTTGTTTTTACAGATTTTTAAAAATTAAGAAACTGATAGTTATAGGTGTATGTACCGAGTAATAATGAAGATTGTAGGGCGAATTAAGAGAAGAGAATGGGGAAAGATGGAGTCTGTGAGAGGTCTTTAATTTTGTTAGCTACTAATTGCAATGCCTTGATACTAAATCGCCTGCCAAACCTGCAATCTGTCACTACCCACTCAACTGTTACGTTACTTCTTGATTTTTACTTTCAGAAATGAAAAATATAATATCTTTCAAAGGATAGGTACTTCACTTATTACATTCTAATGAGCTTCTTATTCGTGTGATATCATCGTATGAAACGGATAAATATAATATTAAGAACCAATGATATAAATGTCATTTAGAGGATTCGATTTGGCAATACTTCTAGTATTTGTATATCAATTATACGTAATAACAGAGATTCTATTCAACTTCCAAACCGTTTACTTTGAAACCTCGACAGACAAATTTTCTTATTTCACAAAATGCGACTAAAAATTGTAATTTGGTATTTAATATCATTTTTGGAGGGATTAAAAAACCCGTTGATATCATTGTATTATGTACGATCAAATAATAAAATATATATTATAAAGGGTGAGTCATTTAATTAAATAGATGACTTTAGGTTATATGTAATCCGATCGTTTTGTGAAAAATATGTTAAAAAAATATTGAATAATATTAAAGATGGCATTTATGGTAACTTAATTATTTCTATTTTTTAATTTTATTAATATGCAGAGATCTGCTTTGAATTTCTTCTTTTAAATGAAACAATTATTTTTCTCCGGTTTTCAAAATGTTATGCGCTGATTGAAAAAGGACAAATATGTGATATCTAAAGTGAATAAATACTGGAATATTCGTCCATTATTTTATTTGAAATACAGTCAATTAATTTAAAACATATTTTTACAGAATGAACAACTTACGAGTACCATAAAGCCATTGAATTGCATGACCCATTTTATATAAATATATAATAAATGTTACTTATTTTTAGCTGCGAAAGTGGAGTTTGTTTATGATAGTCCATAAAAAACGTTACGTTTCTACTATTACTATTACGCAATACTGCAGTACAAATATTACGAAAATACAATTTTGTATAATTTACCTGGGCGGTTAAGTTATATTTACAAGTACGTGTTATATGCATGCTATAAACAGAAGAAAACGTCTGCTAACTATAAACATAAAGTACAATTCAGAAGCAAAATATGTATTACTATTCATGAAAGTGTATAAGTAGAAATGAATCTACAGATAAAATAAACATGTCATCATTTTCTAATGTAGATTTCCAATTGAGAAAATTGCAATATTAATACATATTTATTTTTTCATTTGTAATTTATTTTCATTTCTTATCTTAAGATTATTATTTCACAAGTAAATCCCAGAAATAAGACTTTATCTGTATACATAACAAGAACGACATTCATGTGATTAAATGACAAAACTGAAAAGTTCATTTTTCCTTGAAGGACCATTAAATTCTCCTCTTACTCTTAATAAGTTAAAAATTATTTTATAATAGCAGAACTAAACAATCTTGTTAACAGAATATTTAGTCACAATATTATATTTAAAATTAAATTGGGTTACTTTATGCAAGTTGCTTCTACAAAAGGGGAAGGAAATATTTTATAATAGCAGAACTAAACAATCTTGTTAACAGAATATTTAGTCACAATATTATATTTAAAATTAAATTGGGTTACTTTATGCAAGTTGCTTCTACAAAAGGGGAAGGAAAATGGAAATGCATTTGATCTGTCGTCCTTTGTTCAGCAGGGTGTTTTATAATAAATGCTAGAAAAATGTAAAATTAATGATTCTACATGAAAAACATGTAATATAATTTTTTCATGCGAGGTTTTGTTTTCTAGAAACTTGGTTTTGAAAATCTGTGGAGTATAAATGCGTCTGACTAACAATAAGAACCGATTCTATATCCGAAACTGATTTTCTCGAAAACAAAGTCTCAATAGAGAAAAAATTATTCTTCAATTTCTACTTATTTTTGCATAAGGATTTATTTCATCCACAATTGTACTATATTTGATGCTATCAGCGCAATAGTGGCGTAACCAACAATTTTGGGTGAATTGACATTTCAGCCTAAACCACTTCTTATACAGCAAAATTTTAATTCTATAGTGTCCTGAGCAACTCTACAAAAACATACACAAAATGGCAGCACAAAAACGTGTTTTTGCACTGAGCATTTTGTTCATTTACGTCGCGCAATACTGGCTTGCGCAGGATTGGTTATTATTTTATATACTAATAGTATACACCTTAGCAATTATATTTTCTAAAAAATCATACCTATGTACCTAAAAATATAAATTTTAAGCAACGACTTTAAAACGTCAATAATTTCATTAGCCGTTATCTCAAAACAAAAATGTTGGGTTTACGCCACTATTGCGCTGACAGCCTCATTTGTTATTTCCATTCTGCCAATTTCCATTCAGGTGCGCGCTTACGTAACAAATTTTCGAAATCGATTTTCTTGAAAGTGCAGTCTCGTGTGAAACAATTCTATTTTACATTTTCTTATTTCTTTTTCATGTAAAATCACTAACCTTCCAGTTGGACCACCCATTATGAAACACACTGAATAATTCGTATTACATCGTGAACATGGCTTTGTCTTTATTCTGATAGATTTACCTGAAGGCGGAACTACACAATCGGTATTCGGTGAGCAATTACACACATGTGTGGATCTACTTGATGTAGACAAATGTTTGCTATTCGTCGATGACCAAATGTTTGAAACGATCATCATTTGCCAAATAAGCGCATAGTGTGGAGATATACGCGAATACTTTGGCGAACAGTTTATCGAATGTCGACTGTGTGCTTCCGCCTTAAGAGGCAGATGCAATACATAAAAACAAACCAGTTTGTTTTAAACGCGTAATTCAGAGGGTACAAATATTTCTCAACGAGTTACCGCGGGTCCATACCGAGGCGAACAATGCTAACGAACATTTTACACGAAAATGTCAGCTAACACGCTGTTCGTCTCGGTGTGGACACGAAATAACACTGTTCGCTAACACATGCCCCTACTATGTGTCTAATAGATGTGTAATCGTCCGGATAGTCACGGTAGACGTGGAGAGGATAGTGTTCGCGAACAAAATCCTGGAGATCCACCGAGAGTGGAACATTTGGAAAGAGCATCGGATGTTTCCTCGTTTTTGTCCCTTTTCAAAACCATGAAACTTGGGCCTTGCTATCCCCACCAATTGTGGGACTACGTGTAAACAGGCGACCCCCTACGACCACCCGCTAGCAGGTACTCCAAAGAAATGCAGGGTGGTGAAAGAAAGTGCCGCCGGCACCCTGCCCCGTGGCGAAAACAACACACCACGATGCCTCACTGAGTGTTGTTTTCGCCACGGGATGCCGGACGATATCTCCTTTGACTAGTGTCGCGTTAGGGTCGAACTGTAGTATGCGTGACCAGGAATAATTTTTTTTATTTTTTGTTTTAACTTAATGAGAAGATTTCCAACGTATTTGCGAGATTTTTTTTTATGAAAATGAAACCAAACATGAAAATTCTGAGAAATCTGAGATCCAATGACAATATGCACCTACCTAATTGTTTTACAATATGAATACTTTTCTATACTGGTCAGTACTAAATTTTCTTAAAAAAAAAAGAAATAGAAAAATTCTTGTCCGGAATAGGTGCAGTAAAGTTGAATTAATCGTCTACACCAAAGACATATTGAATATCTAATGTTTGGCAGAAATAATTTTACAATATTTGAGATTTAAAAAATCGGGAATTCATAAAACATACTATGAAGACTTCCAGTGTATAAATTTTGGAAGAATGAAGAAAACAATGTTAATTTCCGCACGATTCTATATACATATGTATGTAGACACTGAGGTGTCACACACATTCGCAGCTCACACCGTAGTTTTTCTAAAATAATATTCCCGAAATCTCTTCATCTTTTTGAAACGCATGCTTTACTGATAGGACTTCAATGAATCTGTTGCTATTTTTTTTTTAAATCAGTCCAAGGGTGGGAACAGCGCCAAATTGAGAATGAAAAGCGTAACTTCGAATACTGCTATTTGATATTAAAAATGGACAAATTGTTTTGTGCATCTATGAAAAGAACATTTAGTCAGATTTGAAACAACTAGAAACATAAAATGGTATCTCAAAGCAGAGCGGCAATATTGAAATTAGAAGAGTGATGGTTTCTTATGCGCTTACTCGCCCGTCATTTCTTACAAATTTATTATGTAACGGAATGAGTTTTTTAAAAGCACTAAGTACATTTTGTAGGCGTAGCCTGAATATATTTATTTAACATTCGGTGATTGAGTGGTTCCTCATTCATTGCTGCGGTCAGGGTGTCGGGAGGCATTTAGTGCCCTTCTTTTCAAATTAGATAGCGTCTACAAAAGGCGGCCTACCCTGCTGCAGAAATCAATTAAGTTTGAAACATCGTGCCGACCAGTGGTGTTTTGCAAAGGGGAATGATCTCGAGAAAAAGTACTTGAATTAATCAGAGAATTTGAAAGATGTGACTGTCTGTGGGACATGCATGTATGTATGTATAAAATACACACATATATATATATATATATATATAATTTTTAACAGGTTATATATATATATATATATATATATATATATAACCTGTTAAAAATTCCTAATTATTTTCTACCAATAACCTATAGAAATACGAATCACCCCCTAACAAAAATTTTACTAGCTTTCGTGTTAAAGAAAATCTGTTATTGACTATATAGTATAAAAAAGTGTTAATATTATAAAGGAAATACAGAATTGTCTGAATTGCGCCATGGGTTCCATACTTATCAGGAAAATCTTGCTAATATGTTAGAAACATTTTGGTCAAGATAGAACAAAAAATATACAAAAATGTGAAATTACTAAAAGGTGAATAGAAGCTTCCGTCACGCGTATTATCCCCTTGGAGTGCCTGCCAGCGGGTGGTCGTGAAGGGTCGCCTGTTTACGAGCACTCCCAGAAATGGAGGCGAGGCGGATCAACAGAATAACATCAGAAAACTGCAGTAAGAATCTTGACCTGTGTTATGTACACTTTATAGCGACCCACTCAAATGTGCAATGGATACCATTGAGGCCACGAGCCGCCAAATATGTCCTTTGCTACTTGTTACAGGGCTGTGTTTATTTGGTTATAGATGTACTGACCTCAAATAACTAATACCCAAAAAGTACGCTGAAAATGTCCCTAGGCGTTTCACTTGCCACTGAGATACTCGGAGGCATTAAGAACCCGAGCCCCTGTTGTGTTTACGAGACTATATCCTCTGTGTTCTAACCGACGCGAGCACCCTAGGGAACGTTTTTACGCTGTATATTAGTTCGTGTTCGGCTCAGTGTGGACCCGAGGAACACATTACTTTTCAGAATCTGTTTATATATATTACATGTATATCTACGTGAAAATATATATTAAAAAATGAAGTTATAATTATAAGCTATTTTATAAACTCAATAAGAATATTAAAGGAATTGCAACATATTGTACGAAAATTTAGAGAAATGTAGTTAGCATCTCATTACACATCAAACACGGAATAGGTGACAAAAAGACTGGTTTGTTTTCATTATTTAAGACTTTGTGCGCACAATTGGACAATATTTAACACATTAGTTATACCCTAACAAAAGTTAGTATTCAATTTGATAAATGCTAGATGGAAATTTGCATTTAGCATCGCATTAAATAAACAATTACGAACGTATGTATTTAAAATTTTTCAACTAATTTCAAGTCAGCGAAACGATGACTTCAACTTCCGTAACTGCACATTGACTGTATCATATTTCAATTTTATAAAAATTTCTGGTATGTATTGTAAAAAGACCCTTTCGAAAGTGTCACAAAGACTGGAAATCCGTTTAATTCGAATGTAATATAATCGAATTTCACATGGATTTCAGTAAATCCAAGAATTATTTTTAAACGCTACAAAACCACCAGTAAAAGTTACAAAAACCATCTTCATCTTAATTTCACTTTAGTTCTAATTCACTTTAATTAAAGAGCTATTCATTTGATCGTCACACGGCAGTAAATTCTATGCTCAATGTTTATCCAATGCTGATATTATGAAACTTGATTGACACTTACCGAATCTTCGAAAGTGGGATTCCCATAGCTCCTTTTTGATGATCTGGCTGCACCCTTCCGCCTGACGCTGTTGTAGGCGGAGACACTGTCGAGACTGTACGCATCCAAGGATACTGGGCGACATCGTTCACCGTAATTGAACCTTGTTTGCCTTTTCCTCATTATAAACTGCAAATAATTTCATGAACGGTTAGGGAGTTTCACTTTCTGGATAACTTCACTCTCGTCTGGTGGATGCAGGGTCGAACCCATTCTAAGCTATACATATACAATACATTATGTTTCTTACTGCATCAAGAAAATAAGAATCTTAAGTCACAACTAGATTCAAATTTGATATTAACAGTTTGCTTTACGAATTGTAAATAGAAAATTATACTATTATGGGCCGAAACTGACCCTGCATCCCCTGTAAACGTTCTACAAACTTCTGAGGTATTCGTGGGAGGACTCCATCGCCAGCATAACGCATTTGAATTATAACAAATTGTTTACCAAAATGTGGAGTGATTGTTAGTTAATGAGCAATGACAATGCAACTAACTGTGTAGATGATTGAGCTGTAAGCATCAGTGAACAAAAAGATGAATGCAACAAAATTCAGCGATGTTAACAGTGCTCACAAGCTATGGTTTTGAACGTTTTATTCAATTTTACGAAGTTTCACACTGAAAAACCTGTAATGAACAATAATTCTGGACAAATGAATGCGAGGGAATTCCGTGTTTTTGACAGGGACCAATAGAATGAAAACTGAATGCTTTTGACATCAGAATGAATAGTGTACAAATAAATATTGCATCAAAATTCTGATTTTTTACTTAAAAAAAGGACAGAAACATGTATCAATATCATTTCAGTAAAGCCTATAAAGAGACCCATAAAACATCCTAAGTTTAGATTCTAGATTATCCAAATATCGAGTTTATTCCAGGGAACCCTACATACATATGAAGCCTTTAGAGCAACAACCGACTAACCCACATGGAAAAAAATGAATTTTTCCTATTTTATACAATTAGTAGAGCCTGTTGGAATACATTACTGTTACTAACTTAATTTTGTAAAAAATGTGGGTTAATAATAGGCATATTATATGAATCCAACACTTATTTGGTAGAGCTATTCGGGTACTTCGATATTCGAGTAGCTTGAAATTCGAACTGAGCCGGGACTCGGTTTTCGAGCCGAGCCGGGTACCCGTAAAATCCGGGCAGCTCGAATTGTTTCGGGTGGCTCGGAAAATCCGAGGGCCTCGAATGTGGTTCGAGCAGTCCGATTGTGTCGAGTAGGTGAAATATTTCAAACGGTATGAAATATTTTAAGAAATATTTTTCTGCTGGGATGTAAACGATGGTTATCAATAATGCGAAGAATTAAAATGTAAACGGTGAATAGAAATATTCGGTAACAATTGAAAATAGAATTGAAAGTATTATCCAAGATTCCTCCAATGTTTACTTCGAAAACAAAGCACACAAGGAGTTCGCCTCCCGCGCTCTGTGCAAAACTTTCCCGGTAGAGGCAATCGCTCGGAAAGGCTAGATCGGCTTAAAGTGGCATTTTTCAAAACGTTGCACTACTCAAAGTGTTAACGACCGCAAACAGTAATTTGAACTTCAGCAATGGGCGATTGAAGTTGCAACATCATCGAACTAAACAACGACGGTGCTGAATTCGAGCTGTTTGTCTCCGCATCGAAGACGAGCACTACCGAAACGACAGATCATGTAACAAGCCATAGTTCTCTTGTCGAGACACGTCTCGGCGGGCAGGGTCGACATCGAGGCTCGCGCGCATGGAATAAATACGTGAGGCAAAAGCCAATGAAAAAGTGATTGTTGCTCGATCTAATCGTCGATTCAAGGACGACACTTGTACCTTTTTATTCACGACAAGTATCAAAGTGCATCGCGTTTCTTCTGGTCAGCCATGAAACCGTGAACGAACGCAGTCTTCTGAAGAATTCCACGCTCAATGAGAGGACATTTCATTTCGTCACGTTCTCGAGCAGGAATGCATATCTGTTTTCCTTTCTCCTTCTAGTGACCAACACGCCTACTATGTATTCGCAGATCGCAGTACGAATAGGATGGGTGATACTTTATTCCTAGGAAGAATTCTGGGGTCTTGCCTGACTCCACAATTTTCAAGATTGTCTGTACCTCGTTTTGCTTTCTTTTAGTATCTTGCCCGCGCGTAAATTTGTTGTGCTATGTTCAAAGTTAGAAGAAACCGAGAAATGTGATACAGCGTCTCGTACTACCTAAAGAATTAGTATTTCTAGATAATGATCTGTTGCAGTGAGCAGTGCAGTAATGATAGCAACGAGTAACATTCCTCAAATTAATGAATTCTATGCAAATGCTACAATACATTTTCTGTAGAAGTTCTGAACTTTAATAGGAAAGGATAAACTAGTAGATCGAAATTAATATTTGGTTCTTAAAGTGTTCAGAAATCACAGGATGTACGTATATAGTCTGCAAAGACAACGTATGTAATATGCAATGAAAGTAGTATTCACGTGCAGATACGGAAAGCAAAAAAAGAAGAAAAATATACATGCACTATCGAATATAAGCTGAAAACCATTCCTTAATGACTTAGGATTAGTAAATCGAAATTGCAGACTAATTTATGGAAATTCTATAATTGATAATGTCAGATTTTCTATCTTTTCAAACTTTTAAGATTCTATAGTGTATTTAGGAAGGGAAGTATTCATTGTTTTCGTCCAATCGAGTACCCTGCGAGGCGCGAAATAATTTCGTGCCAAAGAGGCTGCCTACCCTCTTTATAGGCACGCCAGTGGACCTGATTATCGTGTCTATAGAAAGGGAATACCGTATAATGTACTATTTCATTCAGTATAATCGTGTCCCTACTGCATCTGTTGTATACTATTCTCGATTAAATCGTTAATTACAAGAGTCGACACGTTATTCCGTATTTTAAAATGTTCAAGTAATTGCTTCTACAGGTGTGTATAATAGGGTGGCCCTTATTTTCAACATGCGGTTCCTTTTGCTCTCACCCCCTAATATGGTTCCATTTCATAAAAAAATAATCTCTGAAAAAGATTATTGCAATTGGACAACAGGAAAGGGTGCCGACCAGGCCTTAAAGTTTAGAATTCATCAATGGTTTGGATGTAAAGAATTTCTCAAAAATGGTAAGTCGTATCGAAATTTTATTCAAACAATACTAAAAGAACATTCAATTTTCTACAGTTATTGTATATACAATTTTTTCGTGCTTCCAACTATTTTTTTAGATAATAGCGTTTGAATATAGAGAGGTGCCGCACTACTTACGCGCGTATAGACAATACGTCACGCCGTACAGATGGGACGCGCGAAGTGCGGACCTCTCTATATTCAAACGCTTTTATCTAAAAAATGGTTGGAAGCAGGAAAAAATTATATATATAGCAATTGTAGAAAATTGAATGCTCTTTTAATATTATTTGAACAAAATTTCGATAGGGCTTACCATTTTTGAGAAATTCTTCAAGTTCAAACCATTAATGAATTTTAAACTTTCAGACCTGGTCGGCACCCTTTCCTGTTGTCCGTTTGCAATAATCTTTTTCAGGGGCTATTTTTTTTATTAAATGGAACCACATTAGGGGGTGAGAGCAAAGAAATATTAAAAAAAATTCGGCACGTATAAATAAGGGCTACCCGAGTGTGTAATGCTGATGAGAATCTTAGGTATCATAGGTACCATAGTTGATAATACGACTAATTTAACTAGTAATTAAAGGTAATTATTCTTAATTATTCTTATTTGTAAATGTCGCCGTAATTATTCTCATTTAGTCGTTGTATTCCAAAGTGGAAGACTGAAGGAAATGGTCTGCAACTTATAGCTGATAATGCGACTTACGGATACGCAAAATATACATAAGTAAAGAAATATAATTATCCTGATGGATAGTAATAACATTACATAAAATAAAATTATATTCAAACATATTATAATTCTTCAGTTAGAGAAACTCTCCTTTCATTGAGGATATTTTTTTTTCGAAATTTCATACTTCCTAACGTTTGCAATGATATTTTGGAAAATCCCGAAAATTTCACCCAGCAGAAGCGAGACAACACAGACACACACATACATTTATTTGTCATTCATTGTTACGTACACTGGGAGTAAATCACAAGTGTGGACGGATGTCGTAACACCGAATACGTAACACCACGCGAAATGAGCATAATGCAAGTACGACGAGGCCTTTCAGAGAACATAGATTTTTGCGGACCTGCGTAACTAAATCCTCCTTCATTAGTTCCTTCCTTGAATAATTTTGGTTTCGTAAGATGTGTGCAGGGCTGGTAGGTAAGCTTACAACGGGCGTTAACAGTTTAAACGTAACGGTGTCCCGTGAAAATGATAAGTTTACAAAAGCTACCAGTTGAGACAGTTTGAAATTTTTTACAAATAGTGTGGAAAGATAGTAATCATGAAAAAATATAATCTTTTCTTGGCAGTAAATATTGAAATGTTTCCGCGACTGGCTGCAGGTCGATGAAATCGTGAATTTGGCAAAGGTGAGCATACAAACTGAGATAATGAAAATCACTGAACAGTGGAGTACCTACTATCCATATTACTTGCAAAAATAATGTCCGTAGAAATTCAGTTAACAAAAATAATCATGCAAATTTATATGATGTAAATATTTGACAGGGTGGTCAAGTTTTGTATCACTTACAAGGGGAGTGTACGACGTTCGGATCACCGATTTGATTGAAGTTTTGCGTATAATAATTAGTCCATGCCATTTATATTAATGCTCTAAATGCATAAAGTGTACTACTTAAAACTCCGTCTCAAAGTGGAGTTCAAATTGCTGTGTCTCACAAATCTTGTATATAGATATATATGTAAGAAAGATAGTGATATAAATAACAAATTATAGGAATAATTAAATATTAGGTTGCTGCATAAGTTCTGTACGCCACTTCGTTTATATTATGAATTACTCAATCCAAATACAACTGTCAATGCTGATTTATATTGTCAACAAGAAGTGCAGCAAGAGCTGCAAATTATAAGACCATCCCCTGTGAATCGAAAAGGTGCCCTGCACCTCCGCGACAACGCGTGACCACGCGTGGCGATAGCAACGCAAACAAAATATCAGAACTGCAATGGGAACTTATTTCTCATCCACCATACTCCCCGGATCTGGCACCAACAGACTTTCACCTTCTTCGATCACTACAAAACAGTTTAGATGGGAAAAACTTCAATAATTTGGAGGCCAAGAAGTGCAACAAGTTCTTTTTTTAAGGATAAATCCGAAGATTTGTATAAAAGAGGCACAACGGAACTTCCACATAAATAGGAAATTATCATAAATAATGATGGATAATGCATGGTTTGAAGTAAATATAAGCTGTTTTGAGAATTCAAAAATGGGATTTGTAGAAGACGTACTCTAGCGAACAAAACGTATGCAACAACCTAATATTAGTAAAAATCCAAACATATGCCTAGAATCACAATGTAGATTGCAATCGAGCTGTCATTGCAATTTATTGTTATTTACAGTTTCATGTTCACGAATTTGTGCGAATATCGAGGGTCTGGAAGAGACAACGCTTTGAACCTTTTTCTTATTCAACGATTTGAACATTTTCTCGCAATTTTCAATAGCGCACTCTATCCGTTTAATATATTGTTATAGGTACTTATAGTGCAATAACTATGTGCACTCTGACTGGAACCTTGTATACTCTCCTTGTTATAATAATAGAAGGTGAAATTAGGTCTATTTGATTTTTAATACGTTTTAGAAATGTGATCTCTTCGCGCCTTTCAAACTCTATTGAATATTCAATGAAAGAAGCACAAGCTGAATACATTTCATGGGTTTTTTGATCGAATGAGAAATGTGATCGTGAAAAAGTCCTCTTACCAGGAGACCAGTCAGAAGAACCAGACAGATGAAAGCAACGGAGGAGACCACGAGGACTGCTATCGCGTTTCCGGAATCCGGAATCGTTTCCTGTACCAGAAGAAAGCTGTGTATCTGAAAAGAGTGGGTGAAGCGGCGGAATATGTTAACTATATTAAATGAATCGATTACTCTTGTTTAAAATTTATATCTAACTATGAATAAAATATGTTCATTCTTTTATTGTACCTATACGCTGACGCTAACAGATTTTTCTGGGTATATTTTTCAATAACTAATAATTTCGTACATAAATACAATATAAGTAAGAGTAAAGATTAAAGGGGAACATAAAAGTGATGCAAAAGTAATTTTAGAGAGATGGAAAATTGACTTAAGGTGTTATACCTAGTCAGGCGGCCGAAAAGAGGCGAATGTTTGTGAATTTTTTGAAAAAGCGGAAGCATATATTTTTTTACAGAACTTTTTGTACTTAAAAAAGCAACATTTGAAGAACATTTGGTCATTTTTTCGAAGAAAAATATTTACGTTTATAATAAAGTAACAACCCACATCCAAGAAATCTTTTTAAACATTTGGTTTTGCGGTGAACACTACCATTCGGAACCAGATTAGCTAAAATCAGAAAAAAAAAGATTTCGTTAGTATATTAATGTATCGTCTGATTAACGGAAGGAATTTCCGAAATATTCATTTAAAACAAAATGGCGGCTATTTAAAGCTGAAATCACGCGAAAAATCAGGACTCCAACTTTAAATAGCCGCCATTTTGTTTGAAATGAATATTTCGGAAATTCCCTCCGTTAATCAGAGGATACGTTAATATACTAACGAAATCTTTTTTGTTTTTTGATTTTAGATAATCTGGTTCCGAATGGCAGTGCTCATCGCAAAACCAAATTTTTAAAAAGTTTTCTTGGATGTGGGTTGTTACTTTATTATAAACGTAAATATTTTTCCACGAAAAAATTACCAAATGTTCTTTAAATGTTGCTCTCTTAAGTGCAAGAAGTTCTGTAAAAATATATGCTTCCGCTTTTTCAAAAAAAAATTCAAAACATTCGCCTCTTTCGGCCGCCTGACTAGATATAACCCCTTAAGAATTTGATCAACTTCCATATTGTCAACAGAGAATTTTTAACTTTTTTTTTTAATATTCAAGTTTCGTTTGATGGGAAAGTAATCGATTTGAAACTTTAACGTTGAATATGTTCAAGTTATAAATTCAAATTTTGTAATTCTAATACTATAGTACCTATTTGAATTTTATTCGATGAATATTCAAATGCTCGAACTGTTTGAATATTAGAATAGAAAAAAAATCGCCGAATAGTTCCTGCACTATTTAAATCAAAGAAAGGAATATGTCTATTAATAAATCATTTTAGCAAAGAACAACCATATCGTTCACGTTCTCTTAGTATTCGTATTAACTTACTGTCACTGGGAATTTCACGCGATCCTGAGATTCCTTGTACAAATTGGGCAAGCTGTTTGTCATAGAGCTATCGAACTTCGAATTCTCGTCGACGGCGTATACCAGTATCGATGTCAACGGCATTTCGGATGGCGTTGGAGTCGAACTTGGGGATTCTCGGCATGGATCTTGGTGGAATATAATTTGCTTATCAGAAACCGACCTGTAATGGGAGACACAACAACATGTCATTGTCTATTGAGCATCCTCCTATGACATCAAGGGGAAATTACATGTGAATTAACTTCGAAGCACTCCACGGTTATGGAAACCCCTTAGGTATAGGAATCTGATTTTCGTAAGATAATATAGGATTATTGGTGTAGTGCACATTGCGAACAAAATTGCTTCACACTGCGATTTACTTCATTATAATAAACTACGTCAGAGCTCTCACAGAGGACATGTTAATTTTACGAATTGTTATACAAGATGTGGAAAAATTTAAGTGTAAACAGGTACCCATGGGAGGTTCTAATTAATTAGTATGGTCTCAAAATTTAATGCTGTCATATGCGTTATCCTGTGCTTGAATGCAGATGTTGCTAATAATTCATTGTAGATATGGAGTAATTATTTATGTGACAGAAAAAGTTCTTGTTTGGATGTGATTGGATTCGCAGATCTCGTGAATTTGAGTGTACAATAAATTTAATTACATCTCTTTACTTGGCAGTTTTTTCATTGAAATGAGTTCTAAATAGATAATAATCATATAATAATGAAACCGTTAAAATAAGAAAAAATATTTCTTTGTAATAAACATGTCAAAGAGGAAAAAAGTATCCACAAGTCGTTACACCATTGCAGGCTGCATTATCAATATTTCGACGAAACTGGATGGGAAAATAAATCCTAGAAGAAGAAGAATAGAACATCTTTTTTAAGTTCTATTATAGTTTAAAGGAAAAAGTTACTTTCTCTATCTCTTCTAATATATTTTATACAATTTGTGTTGATTTTGTTATAAAACAAAGTTATAGATATAGGAGAGCGAATATTTATTATCGAATACAAAATGTAAAAAATAAATTTTACACGCAGAGAGGTGTGATTGATATTACTTCCTTTCACAGCATTTGTGTGTGTTGATTTTTTTTTAATAAGGTCGCAGATTTATTGTACCTGTTCGAACGTAAGTCCTAAAAATTATGCTAGGTATGACAGAATGAGATACTTTTACGCAATGAAGACAATTACTTGCTACATAAATAAGTATCTTTGCACGATATTTAATAGATTTGTGCTTTTTCACAAGGAGAAAGCTTACGAAAGGAAAAATATTGAAGATACAAATATAAATCAGAAGTAAAACCTATAGACATCTTAAGCTTATGTTTGATTGATTTGTGCATCACTATTTCTAACTTTTAAAATTCTTGAAGACAGTTACACGAAGATAAGTAAAAATTTTGAGGTTTATGAAAACCCTTGAATAAAAAGAAATTAAACATACTTAAAGCACAAAAATTTAATCAATATATGAACAAATAGTGGACTAACCCCATTTACATTATCACATCAATTAAAAAGCAATTAACGCCTAATCCATAAGCGTCATTAAACACTTACAACTCTTTCATAACATAACGGTAGTACACTTGCCATTCAAATTTAAAAGCTTACCAATTGTCTCAGGAAAGAAACACTTTAAATAACAAAAAGGGGTTAGCGTAACATCCCATCAACAAATAAACTTAATCACGAGTACTAGCTACATCATACTTAAACTCACCTATTCATGCCGGATGTTAAAATCTCCGCAAGCGTCAACTTCAATTTATCCATTTTTGGACACACCTCTTGCAAGCTGCCCTCCATGACTATACGAACCAGCGATGTGATCTCTTCAGGGGATGGCAGCACCATCGTGTCACCTGTCGTCTCCTTCGGCATGTCTGAAGCACTTGGACTATTCGTGGTACTCAATTCTGCCATCCTTGGTCGCAGACTGCTGGAAGTAACCATCCATCTATCATCTATTGTGCCAATATTCGACGTCAGCGAGAATTCCGTGGATGTGTCAGTGGCGTTCGATATGAAATGAGGATCTTTGGAACCTGGTGAAGGCGATTGCCCCATTGTAACTGTCATAACAATGCCCTCGTCACTAGTGGTAGTCCAAACATCAATCACACTACTATTCTGGATATCCTCTAGCATGAAAGTTTCAGTAGTTTCTCCTTCAACTACACTCAGTACAGTTGTAAAATCATCCCTAAATTGCGTCGTCGGGACAATCGTTTGTTCGGTTACAGCGATACTCGATGATCTATCATCGACATCAACCGTTTTCGCTTCACTAATAGATGGAAAACTATCCGTCGTCGTTGGGACACTGATCGCCGAGGCTTCGTTGGATGAATTCTTCGCCAACGAATCCCGAACTGTGGGCACAGTTGTGAAAGCCCCACTCAACGGTTCATGACCTTCTGAAGCATCTTCAGTAACGTTCTGACTGAGAAAGGTGGTCGTTTCGGACAGCCCCACAAACTCGTACGCGATGCTAGTTGTAGTCTGCACGAAGGCATCGTCTGGGCTAAGAGTGCCACTTCCATTGGTAGGGATTTCGTTCGTCCCATTCGTGTCTGATAGGACAGAGGGCTCGGTGGCATTTCCCACTGGAATTTCTTCGGTGGTGGTCGCAGACAGCATCATAGCGCTCTCAGTTACACTCACAGTGGTGGCGTCCAAGGGGGAAGCGATTGGGATCGTCGCCATTACTCCCTCTGAAAAATTTCCTTTGACCAACGGGTATTCGGTGAAAAGCTCCGTGGCGTTGAGAGTCGACCGAATCAACAAAGAACTCCCTACGTTCGTTTGAACGTCGGCGCTCGAAGGCATTCCAATCTCTGTCTGCGGTTTCCCCACGGACTCCGTCGTAGAAGGGGCGAGCGTCGTTTTACTGGCAATCTCTTGGAAAGGAAGCTTGTAAGTTTGTTTGTTGTCGTTTTCTGGCTTCATGCTAACTTCCGTTATCCCGTTCCCAGTCACGTCAAAGTTCCCCTTGCCAGTAATCGTCTCCCGAGCTTCGATCCACCGAGGAACGTCATTTCCCGTGCTTGTCGATTTTTCTTCGGGAGCGACGATTGTCTTCAGATCGTCGGATTTATCGTTCGTCGACTGGTTCGTTGGTGCAGCCTCCTCCACCGTCGCCAAGGACACAGTCGTCATGGGGATGGAAGAACGGAGCTCCGTGGTGGAGACAGTTGACGATTCGTTGGCTGTTTTCTCGTAATAGGTCGATTTGAATTGCTGGATGCTGTTTTCTAATACGTCAGACGCCTCTGTGACGACGAACTTCTCCTCTGCTCGACCTCTGCCAATCGTGTTCTCCAATGCTGAAGGCTCCTCAGTCGTCACGTCCACTCGATTGCTGGAGTTGTGGATTTGCTCTTTCACGGACGATCTCGCGTAAGGATATGGCTTCTGGTCCAGAAACTTATCCAAGCTGGTGTTCTTCTTCGTGAATGAAACGTCGATCTTCGAGGCGACCGTGGTCTTCGGTTCCAGACTTGGATATTCGTTCATCCCTGAGAAGGCGATAGTCCTGCCCCTGGGGACGGGGCTGGAGACAGCCTGCATCGTCGAAGTTTCATCAGGGTTTGGCCTTTGCGTCGTAAGATCCACCGGTTTTTGCTGGTGCTTCTCACTGATCAGTTCCTGTGCTTCAGGAGCATGGCTGGGTTCAACTGCTTTCGTAGAATTGTAAATGGATTTTGGACTCGACACGTCCAAGTGCCCTGCGTTCTTCAACGTTGAATCTTTAGATTGCTGTTCCACCACTTTCTCGATCGTTGGGCGAGTCATGTTCCGGACGACCTCCACTTCCTCCTTCGGGTCTCCAGGCACGTGAGTCACCGTGCTCTCTTCAGAAATGAAATTCGTGGGATTCTCAGAAGCCCCCGACTGGTTCCCTAAACCAGTCTCAAGGTTCTTCTCCGTCGATGTTTTGTAATAGTTGACATACGTGTCGTTGATCAACGAGATAGGCTCATCGGTCCCTTTACCCTCATCTGCCTCCTTCAGATCCAGCACTTCCGAGTTCTTCATCGGGCTCAAATCTTCCGACTTTTTCACCCTCTGCTGAAGCGGCCCCAGCGAAGGCGCGTTCCCGACCGTTGAATCATTTTCAAAGTTCGCCGTTTCCAATTTCAAGTTAGACATTTCGGCCAACTCCTTCGAGGATCCTCCAGATGTCGCGTTTGTATCGCTCTCCTGTTCCCCTTTGAACTCCACCCCATTGTCTAGAGATTTTATATTTTTGCTCGTATCGTGGTCGCTCGTGTCGTTCCCTAGTTGCTGAATAGGATTTGTTTTATTTGTTTTTTCGTCAAACTTGGACTCCTCCAGCGCTGGTTTTGTAGTTACACTGGTCAAATCGTTGGTCCTGGACAGCCTAGTCAATGTCTTCGGGCTGGAACTCTTCCCAGATACCCCATAGAGGATCTCGTCGAACTTCGAGCCTCCGTTAGTCGAATCGGAGTTCGATAACCTGTCGACTTCATTGCTCGACCTTATTCCCTCTGCCACAGCGTCTTTGTTGATAGGCGTTGCCACTTTCTCCTCGCCCTCTGGTTTAGCGGACTTAGTATTGAGATCTATTTTAGTTGAATTGGACGAATCGACGGATTCTTTGCTGTTTCTTGACAGAGTGATTTCTGTATCATTTCCAGGGAGTACTTTGTTCGGAATCGCTTTGTTCGGTTGGACTATCGACCCGTTAGGCGCGAATAGTTCTTCTGGGATTAAGGGTGGCCCTCTCGTTGTGCCTGCAGCAACGGTGCTGAAGAGCAGCAGGAACATACCTGGAATGCAATTAATATTGCAGTTGTGGTTAATTATTTGCACTCGAGGCCATTTACGTACAGCTAAAATACTTAACAGCTGGAAGATATATGTATAAATATGGCCGGTTAAGAGTAATGCAAGATGATATTAGTAAACAGAACAACGTTTAGGAATTTAATGTCAAGTGTTTACCGCACTAAATGAAAAGAAAACCACTTAAGTCACATATGAATCATGGTGGTCCTGAAGCACAGCTCAAATGTAAAAGGGTAATGTTAACAAGTACAGTAGTCGTCAAAGGAAAGTTCAAACTATGAACGGTAACAGAAATAAGACAGTTCCATTAGAAAGAATTGTAAGTCAAAATTTATATCCCATAGACTGGGGGGGGGGGGGGGGTGCCCAGAATCGACCACGAATACCAACATATTACATAAAGTTTAGTATTCAGTTTGTTAGGCAGACATGTAAAAATATGAATTTTAAACTATCTTTTGACCACCACTGCAGATACAACACTGAAAATATTTATTGTATTCGCCCTGAAATCCACATAGTGTGTAGAATTTTCATAGTTGCGTGATTGTTAAAGTAGTTAGTATCAAACTTGTTTTGGTAAAAATATTGACCACTGAATATTTAATCAACAATCACGCAATAGTATTTTCCCCATACTAATCAAACCATTGCACTCCCTCCGAACATGCTTTTCACAATCAGCCACGCCGAAGTTTAAATTAACATTGCATAACGATATTATTTCAAACTCGTAAAAATGGATGAATTCGTAATTGGTGGAATCGAGTAAATTGCTAGATATGCAGTCACTTTACTATATTATTTCACATTTCGAAGTCCTGCATGTAATAAATCCAGGAGCGAACACAAAGTGTGTATGGTCAATCGAGCAATGAATAAGTTAACGCACAAAAGTAAGATGTAACCGATAATATGTTAAGTATTTGACTGATACAGACCAACAGACAAATACTTTCTGCTTTATATATTAAAATTTTACTTGCGATGTTTGTAGAAATAAAATTTGAAAAGAAATATCTATTGTACCAATGAAATGTCTTTTTATTAACACTGTTAATAATTTAGAGCTAAAAATCTACTAATTTAACAGTTGGTTGGTACTGGACGACAATTTTTCGTATCCTAGAAATTACAACTTTTTTACTTTTGCGAATTATCAATTCTTATTATTAAATTTCACAAAAAATAATTTCCCTCCTCTTATTAAGTTCTATCTATACTACAAACACGTTTTTGAATTTCTGATTTTTATCGACTCTAGCCCAAGATGTAACAAAAAAAACTTAGAGGGGTCGGTACTGCACGACTACTCTCCCCTACTACGAAGTGGTCTAATATAATTGGACCAATATAATTGTTCGAATGAAAAAAAAAAAGAAAAAAAGAATCTATGGAAAATAAATTCTTTTAAAACAATGTAGAATAGAGAACAATTCGTTATATGGTAGTATAGTTGCTTTCGATATATGAATATTACTCTTAGTCTTGTAAATGAAACGATACTCCCTCATAATGTGGCAAAGATATCCCCCAAAACAAATTATGCATACTACATAAAAATCTGGAACGTAAAATTTTCCAACGAATATCGCTTCTCCAACCTACATGATATTCAAAACTATGAAGGCAGTTAAAATGACTGAACCGAGAAATACATTTGAAAATCTCACCTTGATAAATGGTGTCGTTTAATCTGCAACAGAATTGTACCAGTAGGTACTTTGTTACTAGCTTTATCACGTAGCTACCAGATACGTACACCAGAATATTTCATTGTCAACGTGTTAGCGACACGTCGTTTTTTGTAACCGCGATATCAGAGGGTACTGCGTAAATCTGCGCCTATACGTAGGTACGTATACTAGGCGTTTTACTAATTCTATCACAAAGAGTTATTCAATATAGTATTAAATTAAACGTTGATATACTTTTCTTATTTTTCACAATATGAAGAGGTGTTTCATATTACTCGAAGAGGAAACATTTCGCTGCTCTTGGCAGAAGGTTCAATCCAAGAAATCTAAAAAATGCCTACTAAAGTGCACACGTATAAAGTTTTTATTTTTCAGGAACAACTTTTACGTTAATGCACTAAACGAAATAAATGGGAGGTAGGTATACTATACATATGTAATGTATAGGCTCTGTCGTTCTAATTGCAAATTGTATACTACAGATAATTATTTTTTTGTTTTTAATATTGTGATTTTGAAAATCTTTAGTTTTTTACTTTATACACAATTGCAAACCTTCATGCCATGGAATATCATTCAACATCGTGAATATATTCGAGAAAAATTTCTTCGACAGAGTTTATGAAATACTCTGTATACTTGTATCGAGTAGGTAGCATACACGTTCACGTGTTGCACAAGCTAGATCAGAGTAATAAATAAAAGTAAGGCAAAAAGAGAGATAGCGATTAATACAGACTGACCTATAAATGAGCGATCAAAGCCTAGTAACGTATTTTATTCATTTCGAGAATGAAAAAAGTCGTTCTATTGTATGTTTCAAAACACTCCTTTTTCGAAAATGAAAGTGATGAATCGCAAATGACGAACTTGAATTATCCAATGTAAATAAATCATAGAAATAGAAATATTCTAGACGTGAACCCATGTTCACGAAACACTGTAGACATGTTCACGAAGAAAACGGGCAACCGTGTGAAGTTGACTACTAATCGAAGGCATGCGGCCAGAATCGAATGAGCCGGTTGTACCTATTGGATGTTTGAAAATACATTTTATCATCAACATGAAGCTTTTTACAAAAATGAAGCCAACACGTTCCCAAGAAGATGCCAGGGTGTCACAGAAAATATTTGCGAATGCCTTCTAAACTGACACAATTCGTAGATCGAAAGACTACAGAAACACGATTATTTATCTGCATTATTTATGCCTCGATCTAATAGGGTAGGAATAAGATTCCCAAGATACTAGGCTGCCGGTAAACGTCGTCGTGGTATCACCAGCGAACACGTGCGCGCGTGAATGAGAGCCAGAGATCGGCAACGACGACTGGTTCCCACAGCGAGACGCGATAAAAATGAACGGAGCGTAGATGAAGCTTTTAATGGATCTAAAAACCGGTTGGCGAAGAATTACTCAGCCAGCTTCGAACTGATTCATGAGACTCTATGATACAGTTCGCCGCGCTTTCTGCGCTGCAGCGAGCGCAGAAATGCATATTCAACAGCGTGCACGCTTGCTTGCCTCTGAATGTTAAGCAGACCTCGGGATTACGCGCAGGATTTAAGTGTGCGCACCTGATCTCCGCCTGTGCGGTCAGGTTACGTAAAAACGCGCACACATATGATTGCATTTACTTCTGCCTTCAGACGCAACTGTCCGGGTGCTTTTCTTTTAGGTTTCATTCCTGTTAAGTATTTAATAAATATTACTGCTTGTCTGTAGTTTCAAGGCCTTCGAATGCAGGACAATTTAGGAGCAGAACGAATGCGTTGCTTATCTTTGAGTTTTATTTATATACTGTCTTCGATTTATGCTGGAGTACGGGGAACTTGCAGATAGACTGCGTGAGATGCAGGGCATGGATGTATGCTAGAGTTGAGACTCGTCGAATACTCATAAGTACTCGACTGTTATGAATATTCTTCGAATATTGCAATATTAACGTGGACTTATTCTATCTAAAATGCTGGAAATCCGCCTCATTTAGTGTTAGTATTTGGAGAGTCCTTTTGTGCAATTGTTGAGTAGGCACACAGTGGCCGATTTCTTGGTTAAAATAAGTCGGATATTAACTACTTTATCAATCATGTAGCTATGAAGATAGTTTCATAGGACATGGATTTGGGGGTTATGCAATAAATATTTCCAGTAGGTACTGTATATCATGTTATATTAATACTCTGACGGTCCCACCTTCTGAGGCAAACACACTCACTGTCGATTTTTTATAAATGTTCTTCTCGTTTTCTCGATGATAAATATGAAGCAAAATTGATTTCTTAGGTTCACGAAAAGTAGTAGATCGAAATCGTGAGACCACGCATGCGTGATAGCGGTCGTCAAAATGATAATTAGTATTTTCCTAAATACTTGAACTGTAATTCACTTGTAATTTCGAATAACCGTTCGTCCACGAATCGAACAGAAGCTTAAATGTTATAAAGGAACACTGAAGTTAAAATGCAAGTTGCAAATTCACTCGTGCTGTTTTTAACCGTGATTGATCGTTCAGATCGTTCGGGTCTTGTTGATGTTTGCCCGCGGTGTGCCGACTACAACCATTCGATCAGTTCGAAAACGCGTTGTGTTTATTCAACGAGAGCTAAATCAAGTGGTTCAAATCTGACGCTGAGGTCTACACCCTTTCCAAAAGAAACTTGTGAAGGCCATTGGCTATTAATGAAAGAACGGGGTGAAAATACCACAACTGCCATTGGTCGACTGAAACCGGCGCGCAAAATGAGACAATGGTGGGAAAAACGTCGGTGGCAAGTAAACACGGGTTTTCCCAAAACGTGCGTGTGACAGCATTCAAGGTCGAGTAGGTAACGTCGGAGAAAATTCGGATATAACCCTGAGCCGCAGACATCTGTAAAACAGATACCCAGGTAAAAGTTCGAGTAGGTATTGCCTGTCTTAATAGAATTTACAATCCTGTTCCTGCTCACAGGAAAAACATTTCATACATAGGGAAAGGTGGGATAGTTGATCAGCGAGGATACGTGATCACATCAGTTCTTTAATTAATATATTGACAATTTGTGCCTGCTGTCACGTTATCGTGGTAATGTTTACATTATCGCAACACTTCACGTTGCAGATTTCTCTCGAGAGCATAGAATAGTGTGGTTAGAAGCTTCGATCTTATTTGCAGCCAAAAAGTAAATATTTCGGTCACCTTGTTCTTCCTCGTTCTCGAGTGAATGTTGCATTCTCAACGATTTGAAATATATTTAGTAAAAACAGCAATGTCTGGTCTATTACTGCTATTTATTTATTGATCTAAATATTTAAGGTAAGTTTAATTTTTCATCTTTTTCAAATCGAGTGCATGGAGGAATACTTAATCAGTGTGTGGGGTGGGATACTTGAACCGGTGAAAATGCCCCAAAATGAACCATAGAACGGCTAATGAAACAGAAAAATACGGTAAAGAAAGTGAGAAGGAAAATCTTTCTTTCATCATCATCTGAATCAGATGATATCTACCTAATTCTAAGTCTTTTAAGAATGCATTTATGTTGTTTTATGTCATAGAGTTTATTTTTTTAGTAATTCTTTCAAGTTAGTTATAGTTTACTTTCTTTTTATGATATTCCCTTTATTTCATGTTATTGACTAAGATAATAAATATTTTTTAGAAAGTTAATGTGTTATTTACTCTTGAAGTTCATTGATCAAGTCTCCCCCTCGGTGGGAGATACTTGTGCATAACGTCACTGCCAGAAAATGTTTAAATTCAGACATCAAAATTAGTTTACACTTCTCAAATCTGTACACGTAATTCAAGAATACTCTAAGAATCACAACTTAAACAATTAAATACAAACAAAGCAAACCATTATTATTATTTTAATAAAAAAGCAAAACTGTGATCAACTATCCCACCTTTTCCCTACATACTTCGTAAATTTCGAAACAGTTTAAACGTCATTCTAACAGAAACAATCGAACCAAAAACATACAACGCTATCAGAAACCGAATTCAGCTTTCTAATTCCTTAATCAATTCGATTCTCGCTTTGCATTCTTTACAAAATCACCAGTTCGGAACAAATCATCCGGCAATAACACCGATTCGTCTGGAAAGCCCAGTTTTAAAGGAACTTTCCATTTCGATCCGGAGAGAATGAACGGATACTGGAAACTTTCGTTCTCCGTACTATCGTTTCTCACGTTGATCCTTCCCGACACGAACGATTTACGATTTATAGCTCTTCGGGCAATTTGGAACTCTTATTCCAAAGGAAATGAGAAAGAATTGTAAAACAAATGCATCTGTGCAATGTTGTTATTGATACCGTGGATTTCTCCATTTTCAATAAGAATGTTTTGAACAACAGTAATTGAAAATTGATAGAAAGATTTAGATAATACTATTTCTTTTAAGCAGTAGAAATATTTAAAGATTAGGAAATGTATCATTCGGTCATTTGCAACATTTTGGTTCGCCCGAACGTCAGAGTCTAACATTCGCTACTATAGAACTATATGTTACACTATTTATGTACATACATCGCAAATCTCTATATCATTTAAATAATTCAAATACACATAGACTTCACATTCAACCTACCTAATAATATTTGAATGCTACGTTATTAAAAAAAAAATCCGTAACATGAAATCTTACAAATAAATTATGAAATATTCGAATATTAAATATTGTTAAAGCTATTATTCTCAAGTCCTCGTTATAAATTTATTGTTATACTAGTTCAAGAACGGCCAAGTCATTATTATTACTATTATAAACCCTTTGCACTCCAATGTATTGTCCCGACAATCGACGCGAGGTCTTGTGCTCAATATTGCACTTACTAAACACAGAACTTTGGAATACAAAGGATTAATACTTAATTCATTGAATTCTACGAATTCTGAAGTCTTCCACTTTCCCCGAGCTTAATGATATCAGTACGTAACAGTAATCTGAACTTAGGTGTGCCTGAGGGGTATACTTGCTATGCAAGTAGGTTAAATTATGAACTCACTCGCTCTACTGTCGATTTGCAGGTATAAGAGGAGAATTGATGGTATCGATTGATACGGAGCTCGTTCGTGGGGACTGTAAATTTATATTGTCAAGGCAAGTGTTACAGTTAAGTTGCAGCCTAGCATGGCGCGGTAATTCTAACAGCACAGACGAGGTATAGGATAGACCTATCACCTTATGGATGTTCGTGTCGCCACCCAAACTGTGTTACCGACCCATAATTTGAGGACTGAATGTCACCACATTCAGTCCTGCATCTGCTCATGAACAGCGTCCAACTCAGCAACTACTTTGATATATGTTGAAATGCTGAAAGGTGTGTGCGTGCTTGCATACGTGTGATTTGTTTAGAGTGAGAGAGTTTGACATAGAAGGCAGGCTTTTGCTACGCTATGCTGTAGCTCAGTTTCTCAACGAGTCACGTGGATTTCTCTCCGAAAATCCATTTCGGGGATCAAGACAATATGGCGCTTAAAAATGATATTTCTTCAAAGCTCGTGCGAGCTATAAATTGCACGATGACATTGTCTATTAGCACTTTGCGTGTAGTAGAACCCTTTCACGTATCGTACCCCGCAAAATATTAAAAATTGACGCTGTTACTGACATGCCCGCAAGTTTCTAATGCACCGTTTAATCATTCTAGTGAAGTAATAATAATTGGATTCTATTTGTAATTCTTAAAAGCCTCGCAGAAAGTTGCATGATGCATGAGTGTCGTGGGGTGCTTAGACGCAACTGCAAATCGAGTTACTTTTCAAACACGCATTGTGAAATAAAATTTTGTCTAGCCCTGAGGAATTCATCGGTTCAGTGTTCAGTGAAGTGTGTGCATGTCATAGTGCACATTATTTCGTGATTTCTCAATTCGTACATCAATTTCATCGATTACTGGACCATGTGGGAGGCCAAGTTGACAGGATTCCACTCAGATATACCCGTTACCTAGAATACTTTTTCAGAAACTGAAGGACGTTTAAAAAGAACAAGTGCTTTTGTGATCGTGTGCAATGCGATTGTAGAGTTAATGCGTATTTCGTGATAAAGTATTCCGTAGTGCACAGTGGCCCTGCGTGTTAGTAACGTGGACGCGACCGTAGAATCAGTGTTTTAGTGCATCTAGAATTAATTCAGAGCAGCGGTACTCTTATTGCTACTTAATCGCGAAATTAATGCGACACATTTGTGAGTGTGACACGTTCTATTCGGTACTGACCCTGCAGCTGCGGGACATTGGCCTGCAGATCGAATAGCTACTGCTGAAGGGGGATGCTTGTCTGCATGGATAGCAGTGAGACTGTTTTCAACGAACGGTGAGTGATACTTTTTCATTCTATCAATCTTTGTGCATGCAATCAAACAAAATGATTGTTGTAGCGAGCATAGTGACCACGAATACATACTTAGTACTCGTGAATAGTAACATTAATGTGTGTGCTTCCAGATGTTTAATACGCGTAGAAACATGCAATAAATAAATTTTAAAGTCGCGATAGAAGTTTTAATGTCGCGTTTCAAACATTCTAAACTACTTTTCTTTAATTTCACAATCATACGGGATGCTTAATGTATCGAATACGAGTTACATTTCTGAAGTTGAACTCTTCCGTGTGAGTTCTTTCAAATCTTCTCTCTTAACAGTAATTACATTCGAGTCATTAGAAATTGAGAATTTCAACCTGCATGGGAAACAGTTGAGGTCGACGGCAACCTCTACCAATGTGACAATATTGACGAAAGGTGTGAGCTATCAGTTCGACTTTATCCGCGATAGTGATCGGATCGGTGAATATCTGTGAATGTTACAGTGCATATTATTTCCTGATTTCTCGATTCCTACATCAATTCGTTCGACTACTGGACTAAATAGAAGACCGTTTAACAAGATTTCACTAGAATATACCTATCATCTAGTAAACTTTTTGATAAAGAGTTGCCTATTCTTTGATCACATCTCGTAGTGATAAAAATACGTGTAGAAGGTACGGGTAGTTGCACGACTGTAGTTGTGAAAAGTGAAAATTTTGCAATGGACATTGCTATATAATATTATTTCTGGCTTTGACGAATTTCAAGTTAGCTGGGAGTCGGCCGAGCGCGACAAAAACATCACCAACCTCTACCAAAGTCACTACATCGCCGAACGGTGTGCCCTCACAGTTCGACTTTGTCCGCGACGGTGATCGGATCACTAAATATCTGTGCAGTCACAGTGGATATCATTTCGTTGTTTCACGATTTCTGCATGAATTACTGGACTATGTGGAAGGCCCTTTTACAAAATTCTACTACATTATACTCAGTATCTAGAGGACTAATTTGGAAACACTTTACTCGAGTCCGAATACATCTTCCCACTGTTGAGAGATGTTTAAAAGCGTGAAGTGCTTTTTTAATCGGGTGCAATGCGATTGTAGAGTCAGTGCTTATTTCGCGATAAAGTATTTCGTAGTGCACAGTGGCCCTGCGTGTTAGTAACGTGAACGCGACCGTAGAATCAGTGTTTTAACGCATTTAGAACTAATTCAGAGCACCGGTGCTCTTATTGCTTCTTCATCGCGAACTTAATGCGACATATTTGTAGTGTGACACGTTCTATTCGGTACTGACCCTGCAGCTGCGGGACATTGGCCTGCAGATCGAATAGCTACTGCTGAAGGGGGATGCTTGTCTGCATGGATAGCAGTGAGACTGTTGCAACGAACGGTGAGTGATACCTACTTTTTCATTCTTTCAATCTTTCTGCATGCCATCGAACAAAATGATTGCTGTAGCGAGCATAGTGACCACGAATACATACTTAGTACTCGCGAATAGTAACATTAATGCCTGTGCTTCCAGATGTTTAATACGCGTAGAAATATACAATAAATAAATTTTAAATTCGCGATAGAAGTTTTAATATCGCGTTTCTAACATTCTAAACTAGATTTCTTAATTTCCCAATCATTCGGGATGCTTAATGTATCGAATACGAGTTAAATTTCTGAAGTTGAACTCATCCGTGTGAGATCTTTCAAATCTTCTCTCTTAACAGTAATTACATTCGAGTCATTAAATTCTCTTAATAAGGCGCGAATAGAAAGCATTAATTTGGTATAATAACTAACAATGACAGTCATTGTTGGTACTACCTGCTCAGTATGCTCGCTACTTTTGCTTGACCGTTGTATCCGTTAAATATAAAGAGACACTAGTGGCAATATTACGAGAAATCAAAAATGCCACATTTACCATATAATAATAAATTATAGCTGTCAAAGTGGCTGCTATAAAGACTTCAATTTCTTTCCCCCCTTGCATTAAAATAATTTTATGCTACTAAATCTAAAATTTTATACATCGCGGAAGAGCTTGCACGCGTGCTTAGTTTTAACTAGGTATAGTCCTATCAATAAGTCTTAGTTTAAGAACTTTAGTCTTTTCCCAAATTTTTCAAAATGCACAAAGCATTGGTCGAACATGGACCAGAAATATTTTGTAGAAATGGGTCACTTTCGTAGGTATCTCCATGTTGGTGTGCTTGGTTAATTGGTAACATTTCCCAAGCATTGCGACTTGCAAAACGGTATCAAGCTGAAGCCTAAATGGCCAACCATTGTACTCTTTACTCTAGCATTGTAATCTTATTTTAAACTGAGTCGATAACGTTGGATGTGACACAAAAATGGTAAGGCGGCTCGCGAGCCCCCTGAGCGTGCGACACAAAATTACATTGGATGATAAGTCTATCCTATACCTGGTCTGTGCTAACAGTACTTGGTGCCTGCACAGTTGGTGCAGCCGTCTCTATTGAAAACCTTTTGCATCACTGTCTCGCGATGCAACAGGATGCAACGAAGAGAACTCTGCGCAAAGGAAACGCGTATCATACAGTTACGTGCGCGCGAAAGTTATGACGAAATTCTTCCACCAAGTAATCTGCTGTTTGACGGATATATTTGTGACGCGATGCAATCGCGACGATATGTAGAAAGCGCGAAGTTAGGAATATTTTAACCATCACAGAAATCATGAACAATAATTTTCTGTTCCGTATGCCAGTAACTTGGATAATATTGCTATTTGATGAAAATATTAACGATTCCTTTGTCGCCTTATTCTTTGATACTTGGTTCTGGATATGTAGTCAGATTTAGGTGTGTGTTTAAATTGAATGTTTATTAATATCATTAGTGGCGATTAGTTAAATGTTAAAAACAAAATTTAAAATGTCCTAAATTTAAATTCTGATGTAAATGAATACACTTGTATGGAATTTCAATTGATGTAAATTTATTGAACACATGCAGCCAATTGAAGGTGATTTCTTAAAACTGTTACCGAATTCGGTAATAGAAATCGTTGAGATTTAGGAGACCAGCTTTGTATATTAGTTTAACTATAATATATATATATATATTAGTATACTCCTATATTAGTGCAACTATAATAGTTCAATCAAATAATAATTGATCGGTAACTTTAAATAGTCTGATTAATATTGGCGTATATTTTATATATTGCAAGTGCAATGAAATTTTTTCCAGGATTAAAAACTTAACAATTTTCAAGCTTTGTTAATTAAATATTTCATTTACCAGATGTAATTGATTTTATGTATATAAGAAATGCTCTGGTTTATTCTTTTTTAACTATATTTTGTTATTCATTTTTTTTCAGAATAGATCTCACATTCGACAGCTTAAAGAAACGAAGCGATCGATGTACACTGTTTCGACATCGGAATTACCAGTAACCTCAACCTTCAAACTGCTCTGCGGATGTACCTACATAATGCATGTGCGACTTAATGGATTATGCAAATCGATCGATAAATACTGGTTTTTTAATATATTCTTACCGATGCACACTCCTAACACGAGAGGTGCTCTTCTTCTTCGAGTCATCTCACCGTTCGTTAGATCTCCTCGCGAAATCTGCAATGAAAATTATGTTTTTCTTTACACATCCTTGTAAGATTCTTATTTCTATTTTTAACTAGCAAACTACTCCCGCGCTTCGCTTAAGGCCTAAGAGATATTAAGGTCTCCATGAAAGCACATCTCACTCCTTTTAACCACCCCTTAGGGGCTAATTAGGGCAAAATCCTGAAATTGGTTTTTAGGCATTAATGTGGGTAACCTTTTGAAGTAAAAACCAAGTTGATATCTAATCGGGCCGAAAAGATTTTAAGAAATCCGTGGAAACACATTTTACTCCTTTTCACTCCCTTAGGGGTGGATTAAGGAAAAGTGCTGAATCTGGTTTTTAGGCATTTGTGTCGGTAACCTTTGTAAGTAAAAACCAAGTTGATACCTAATCGGGCCTAAGAAGTAATAAGGAGTCCTAGAAAACATATTTCACCCCTTTTTACCCCCTTCGGGTTGGAATTTCCAAAAATCCTTTCTTATCGAGCACTCACGTCGCAAAAGGAATATACTCTCCGAATTTCATGTTTCTAGGGTCAGCGGTTTGAGCTGGGCGGTGATGAATCAGTGACACAACGATTATATAAGTATAGATAAGTAACCATTAATTAATAGTACCTACATATGATCTTCTGAATATACCACCTATTTAGAAATCAAGTAATTATACAAACTGGTGTTTTTAAGAGATTTAAAAAAAAACACCAAGATCGAAGAGTGTGAAAAACGGGGTTCAGATTATACAGGGAAGATAATATTAGCTAAAGTGATTAATAGATGGTTGGGTAACACAAACCAGGAACGTTGTCAGAGCTGAAAATAATTCTTGAATTTGATGATGCGAGCCATTTGCTTTCTTCTATTTATTGCACGTAACGTGTAAACAAATGAATACTGTCTAGGACGGGTTTTCTAGGTATACTCCTCCAATTTCCATACATCCTTTGTGTCCCAAAATTTCTTGCTGTTGCCAAAGTTCCTGGGCTGCGCTTGACAGCCATTCTCTACTCGCCGCAGCAAGAATTTTATTGACGTTTCGAGCAGAACAAATGGCTTCTAACGTTGACGATAGTAATTTTACGTTTAGTATGTAAAGTTTAATTTGTGGAACATCAAATCTTTTTTAAACGTGTAGAGACCTATTAGAAATTTTGTCGCTCAAATCTAAAATATATAGCAGTAATATTCCATCACTTTCAGTCGTATAACTTTTTCCCTAATCGAGTTCATTAGGTGGAGGAATTTTAATGAATATTTTACACAATTTGCCGTGGTTACGTAACCATCGATATAGTAATAATTTAATTGGGTATTGATAAGAATTTGTAATTAGTACACTGTATATTATACTGAAATTTTCAACCGGAATCAAAATAGGCAAATAATATCGCTAAATATTTTGTATAATACATATTTCTTAATAACTGATCTCGTGGAATATATATATTATTTCGCCAACATTAGTTGTTAAAAGCGTATTAATATGTAAATCTTTTTGATTTAAAAAGCTATCACTGCTCTGCCTGCAATTTCTCAGCGTGTAAATTAATATATTTTTTGTCTGCAATTCAAATTCAACCCTACATTTAATAATAGGTACACTGTGGCGTTAATAACAACAATTCTAACAATAAAAGTAACGAGGAATTGTAAATTTATTATTGTTAATGTAGGATCGGAGTCATATTATCAGACTTTCTGAAATTCATCTTTTCAATTTGTTCACCAAATAGTAAGTAAGCAACCGCAAAAGATGTATTTTCTTCAATTATAAAACTCCACTGAAACATTAATCTGTTGATGAAATTCTGTAATTTAAGTCAGCCATGACATTCGTATTCAGTTAGAACGACTTCCAATAACGTTTTATAGCTCTTTAACGGACATAACGAAGTTCAGAGCTTCGTGGTTTGTCGTGCAGATAATTTGTGGTTTCGAGCAAAAGTATAATAAACTTTGTATCGAACGATAGGTCACAGAGCAGAGTGAACTGCGAATATATGAACATATTATCTTCACATTTCATGGATAAGGAACACAAATTAAAATTTCGCGACCAAATCGAGCCCAAAGTTTTGTCCACTCCAAATCCCGTAAATATATCTAATGTAAAAGTGGATCTCATTTAAGTAACAAACCACAGAAATAAGTCAAAATTAGGAAAAATATATACAGGGTATCCATCATAACGGTATTTACACTTAGAATAATTTGTTTTAAAAAAAAGAAAAAGTTACCCATAGATTTAATTAGGTTTCAGCTGTCAATAAATTACACTAATTAAGCTTCCTAAAAAATATTTTTTTATTATAGGCGAGGTCACCTTCATTTCTTTATATGAAAATACAAAGAGAAACAAATGATATGGTTCCATTAAAAAATCTGGCGTACGTCTTTCTTTTTTAAAATGAAAAATATATTTCGGAACTCCTGATTAGTGTAATTTATTGACAGGTAAAAAGCTAATTAATTCTATGTATAACTTTTTTCTGTCAGATTATAAGTGGATAGGTTATTGCACGAATATTGTGAGCACTTTCATGATTGTGGATTCTGGTGTGAGACTCCTGAAAGAGAATTCACGATTTTCCTTTCCCTTGGTGGACTTTTAAATGTTTATGGTACCCGTTCAGAGACAAATGTTTTTCAGAGTTTTTCGACATGGTATACTACGAAGTTTAAAATATGAACGATAACAAATGTGTTATAACTTGACCAAAAGGAACTATAGTCTGCACATTATTTGACACAGAATGTGAACATAGTTTTGGATAGAACAGTGATATTAACATGTTAAGAAAACTCTAGTGTTATAATCTAATATTGTAGATTAAAAAATGATTTTAAGATTTCTTAACGTGTCTTGGTATAAAACCAGATGCCAGTGAACTTTGATTAGTATTGCAACGGTAAACTGGAAGTTAGCATAATAAATTATAAATGTTGCTTAAAAAACTGGTTTAACCGGAAAGATGGTCACGATTTTCAATGCCAAGGCGAATTCTGTGTCACTTTAAAGGGGGAAGGATAATTCTATAGTATGTGCTATTATCAAAGCGAACACTCCATCGATTACATTGCCGAGGAGAGTTCCTCCCCATCTCATTTTCCTGATTGATGGCTTAGCTGCTTAAAATTAAACATTATTTGGTGAAAGCAATGATGGGTTTGCGTGTATCGCAAGTATTATTATTTTTACGATTCTAATGAGATGATTTTTATTTACTAAATGGTTTGAAATTTACGTATGAACACAGAACTTGACTTCAATACCAGGTGGAGTTTCATATAATAATCATTGAAATAAAAAATTCCTATTATTCATTATTCATCCTATTATTCATTATTCTCCATTCCACATAATTTTCGCGTGTTATTCTGATTAACATTATTTATTATTGAGATATAATATTCTCTTTTAGTCATAAAAAAGTTGAAAGAATGTTTATATTATTCATGAAATACTTAAATGATAAATTACTTAAAATATTTAATTCAATCTTGTTCCTTCGAGCAGTGTGTCCTTTTACGTAATTCAAAAACTTATTTCACTTTTCTTTATTAAACAGAAAATCGAAGTCTTCTTCGTATAAGTAATCAATTATATATAAATTATTTATTTAAGATGTTTGTAATAACTTATTCAAAGTGTTTGGGACAGTCGATTCTTTTTTCAACCGAACTGTAGAACGATTTCAAATAATTAAAGCAACAAAAGAATCGTGGACTGTTAACTATTTTCAGCAAAATGCTAAAGTCTCGGCTCTATTGACCACCTAGTAGAAACTTTTAAAAGGGAACCACATGAGGTGTAACGCACCGATTTTGATGGAAGAATTGAAAAATATTTGACCCCTGTTTAACTGTAACCTAGTAGTTTACGAGATATTTTAACAATAAAAGTCGCATTTGCTTCTTAATGTTAAATGTCTGAGACTTCAATGGCGTAGCTAAAACTGCATTAGGGCCGTCTCGCTCGATTTTGCAAAAATTTAACGGTAAAATCCTTGAAAACCGCTTGAGCTAGGAGGTTAAAATTTCATCACCAACTGTTTTCTCAAGAGTAGCAATAAGTGGGCCGAATTTGAAAAAAAAAATCGGTGACTGGGTACGTGGCAAATCTTGTGCAATTTGATGTGGAACGATTCCGTACTTGTCTGCTTCGAAACTGTGAGCACAACTTTTTATCTTCCACCTACAGTTATTTTTAAGATGATCCTACAAACAAAGGTATACGTTTCATTGAAACATTTTCGCCTACAATATCAATCGCTGTTCTATGGCAGTTTCACTCTTAAGAGGAGTGATTAAAAAAGAACGTATGTAGGTACGTCGTGAGCACGATCTCTCCATCCAGCGTTCTAAAGTGTAACTCCTAAAGTGTTATACCTTCCAAGGTAAAACGTTAGAAAAAGAGTGACTAACAAGCGAGACTTGCACTGGAACAAGCTTCGCTTGACATAATTCCTCGAGTTACCAGGGCATGTAACCAGTGAATCTGTTTATTGTTCCATATTTGGCACGATGAACTTTCATGTAAATTAATTGCCTGATTTATATTCAAGGTGAGATGAAATGTTAAAGTGCAAGGTTCAAGATAATTCACGGGCATTTACAGTTACTTAAAAAAGTATCCGCCCACCGTATATGTAACATATTTTACATATTAAATCGACTGAAAAGTAAGAATTCCCAATTCTAATTCACATTAATATAAACTTTGATTAATATACTTTTGTTTTGGGTGCATTCAATTGAGAAATTGTACAGGCTCAAAAAAAAAAGTTTAAAAAACAACTTTTACTATTTTTGTTGCTATTCCGACCAATTGCATTTTTTTGCGAAACGACGAAACACGTCACTTAGCAAACTAATCCTTCTAGCTTCTAAAAAAAAAATCATGTCGTTTGGACCAACTCTAAAAAAGTTATGCGATTTTAAAAGTTGTAAACTTTCTTTCGTCCGCCACTGTATGTATGGGGTAGGTGGATACTTTCGTGAGTAACTGTACATTGGGACTCCTTGGAACTGTTTCCTTGTTCGTTCACTTTCGAATACTATTGTAACGACGACTATTCCCTATTGTTCTTAGTAAAAAATTTACGATTATGGATAGCGTTACTTTGCAAAGTAATATATTTAATTATGGTTTCTAATATAATACTACTCATAGTAGTTGTATGATACAAACGTATGTAACTACATTTTTATGATTATATTTACAGATTTGTGATTACACAAAATTTTGGCGCTCGAATCTAAATCAAATCTAGGTTAAGACAGAACTTTTATTTTGATTACTAAATTAACTCTTTATGTGAGGTCATGGTCGTTTTCAAGATATAATGTCTTTAAAGAAGTCAAGTTCATTTTGTCCATTATATTAATAGGTACATATACAGATTAAGTTATTCTGCTTGACATCGTAATCAACTTTCAGTTTTAACATTATAAAGAAGTGTTTGGAAAGAAATATACTCTGTTTAATAAAACACACTCAAGACTTGGAAGCAGATTTCTATAAGCTGCTTTAAGGATTTAAAGCGCGTCTGAATTTTTTTAATTCCAACATAACGTATTCTTTCATATATCCCTATAACTGATGCGAAGAGAAATTCAATGACCTACAAGTTCGTTACCAGATAGTTCACTCTTCTGCGTTATCCAGATATACATACAGTGGTGGTCAAGAGAAAGTTTAAAAGGTGGATGATAACAAGAATACCATAAAGGTAGAATCACACTAGTCGTCTAGCCTGCCTCTGCGCGCGCCGGCTAGACGGATAGTATGAATCTACCTTAAGAGGGGAATCCTATTTTATGAGCTAAAAACGTAGCAAAATTTAGGATTTTTTTTAGAAACTAGCATTTCGATTCATTCGAAATTTGGACCATGTTTTTATGCATCCATGAAGAAGTTGCAGAAAACAACAATGAAGAAAAACGAGTTACAAAAATAAAAACATTTAAAAGTCGATGACGACACGGTTTCCCGTTCCCCGTTTGATTTCAAATTTTTCACATATAATTTTTTCTTCCAATGTCACAATTCTAGGGGGGTCCTCGCCAAAAATCTCAAAATTATTTTTCGAAAAGAGGAAAACCATCTTACTACACATGCATGATGGAATAACCTTTACTGTTTTGCTCATTCATTACGAAAGCAATATCGAATTTAAAGTAGAATTCTTGTCCCGAATCACGCTCACGCATCATCACTTACAACTTCACATTCTTCTCTTGAATCCACAGTTCTTCTATTGTGACACAGATAGCATAATTGAATTTCTGAAAAGCTGTCTGATTGGTGTATGCTCGTTTATGTGTGTAGGATTTCTTTCGTGTAGGTGAAAATCGAGCACATCGGTTAATTAGAGCACATTTACGGATAATGTGACAGATGCACGTGCACCCATATAGGTATCACGTAACATTATACTTGAAAATTTGTCTCATTTATGTTATATGACACAATAGCAGAAAGAATTTGGGTCACATATTTGGTACTTCTTTCGTTTCGAATGCTCGGGTCGAGGCCACTTTGATCGGTAAAAAAATAAGTACAGAACGCAAAAGTTTGATTTTTGTGTTTTTTTGTAAAAGTAATAAATGTTGATTAACAAATATACTTGTTTTTACTTTTCAATGCCTTTTGATTTACCATAAATATAAAAAAGAAGTTGGGGTCACGGCTGACCCCAGGCGCTCGCTGTGTGATTTTGCCAATGCGCCTACTTAAGGGGGTAGACTACTGTGATGGCCCGAAAAGTATGTAATCTTCTGATGCAAATTATAGAGAAACTAATCAGCCGATTAAATTGCGGTTTAGCACTTGATTTTGACATATTGTAGAGCATTAAAAAGTATTATAAAAATTAAGAATATATATCACTAGGTGGCTCCGAACTGATGGTCTTTCCTAAACGGTGTACCTCCTAACTCAAATTGGGATTGTCTAAAATAAAAAGACAAAAGTTGTCTATTAAGTATAATGTTATTCCTAAGCATTAACGGACCAGTTTTTTAATATTTTGAAAATTCGCTGAATAACAGCGTATTGAAGAAAAGGATGCTGATTTTCGCGACGATTCGACTGTAACTCCTATAAAAAAAGGAATTTTCAAAAAATGATCCATTAATTCTTAGAGAATGTAGCAACAAAGATGTCAGCAAAATTTGGTCACAATTGTATCAATACAGATTGAGTACCATGTACACCGTTTTGAAAAGTATCGTTCGGCGCGCAGATATTCGAGTGTGCATTTGGCTCTGTATCTTCAAAACTAAGCTATATTTATATTTCAAACCTTTTGCATGTTATTCTAGAGAATTCAAACTATTATTTAAGCGAAAAAAAGTTACGATTTTTCGACCGTTTTATAGTAGTCTAACTCTAACCCCTTAAGTGTTGTATCTGCTGAATTGTTAACTTTATTACTATGCGACAAAAATAAACATTTATAACGAAAGCAACAAATTTAGCTTTCTCGTCGCTTCCATGCCATTCGTACACCTCAGGAAATATTTTATTGTCTTCAAAATCATAAACTAGGATCCAGGGGCAGTCGCATTAGGTTATTCCATAAGTTTTTCCGTTTTTCACCTGTTTAAAAATTGTCCAAATGCAATACACGAAAGGATAAAATTAATTGATCAATTGTCCTTCGTGCTTTGCATGCAATTTTATATCTCCCAACTAATTTTTGTAATCTGTCTAGTTTCTCACGACAAACATTTTCAAAATAATCGACAAGGGCGCAAAGATTCATGGAACAGTTTTATCGTGGGTCACTCGAAAAATTTAATAAATACAAACAACGAAGAAAAAGTAACTTATTAAGCGGTGTAAGAATTTGTACCGGAATCACAATACAGACGTGTCATTTAGGTTTCATCCTCTTCCAACCACAAATTGCTGTTGAAGAGTGTGCAACATAACTCTTTGAGGGGCTGCAGCATATAAAATGGGCCGTATCGTACTGATCTGATGATTATGATCTAATTTTGAGAGAGCTAAACTTAATGACCCCTGCGCCGCGTAGATGAATATACACTTGACCTTATGCCCCTATTTAAAATTACATATACTGGGTGTTTCATCTAACTTTGTCACTTGAAGCCACAATAGTTTTATTCTGTTAGGAGGGGTTAATGAGATACGAAGGTCAACATTGTTTTTTAAATGGAGTGCTGTATTTTGTTTGTCGGTAGGTACCCGATACCCACTTTAAAGACAAATTCAACGATCTACAACGTTAGATCCATAACCATATAACCATGGTTATAAGTCCTTCAAGGTCACTAAAGGTCGTAAAAACATTTTCTGTTTAATTTTCGGTGCCACTATAATTTGGTATATAATTCTTTACTGTCTCTATTCTAAAGACTCGTGTCCAGCTGATGTTAATGAATAAACAAATAGGTAAGAACCTAAATAACGTTTCAAGTACTATGCCTACCAGCATATTGAAATCTTATGAAAAAGTTTCACCAGAATACCTATCGGTAAATATATTGTAAATTCCAAGAGAGTTTAAAAAATTGTCATACATTCCAGCATGGTACTTGGTGTAGAATGATTCATATGCACATACGTGAACACATATGACACACGACAATATCCTTCATATGCTTCGTAGGCATCATTTAGTTAGACAGTCGTTCAAAGGAGGTCGACCTCAAGGTTTGTCAATTAAATTAATACAAATTAGTCCGCCTCGAGAGCGAACTCTCGTTTTACAAGGCTTTCTCAAGCGTAGAGTCTTATTTGCCTTCTTGATCCGACAAACAAAACCACTTTTTAACCGACTTCAAAAAGGAGGAGGTTATAGATTCGACACGTATGTATGCTTTAAGTTTGTCCGCGCACAACTCCTCAGCATATGGACCGATTTTGATGATGTTTTTTTTATTCGAAAGATCGCGATGCCTCAGAGGTCCCATCATACACTGCATCAATTGGCTCGATAGTTAGCCAGTAATGGTTGATTCAAACTTCGGCTCTTTACATAATTTGTATTTCATGTATTCTCGCATTTTAGAGAGCATTTCCGCGCGTTGAGTTGTAGACCTCATATAACGAATTTGAGACGTCCTTATTCGCACTTTTTCAAGTAGCTTATTTTCCGAATCTTCCGTTTCTATCAAACGGTTCTTTTTTTTACGTGCAGCACTTTTTGTAGGCCTATCCATATTTTTTTAAATAAATTTATTTATATAACTTAAATAACTAAAAAGTGAAAAATAAAAAGAATTAAAACCGACTTCAAAAAAATAAAAATGCAGTAAAATGTAAAAAAAAAAAAATTTCGCTTATTTAATCTACGTCTCTTAATTTTTTTATGTCGGCGCCTCATCATTTGCACTGTGTAAATCTCGTAGATTAAATAAAGAAAGAAATATATTTTTTACTTTTTAGTGCATTTTTATTTTTTTGAAGGCGGTTTTAATTTTTTTTTCATTATTTGCATGAATGCACTATTTATTTAGATATTTATTATAAGGCTTGGTGTACAACAGAATCGAGCATTTTTCAGATACCTATATTGTTATTGAAATACACACTTATTTTCATTTTTTATATTTCTGCTTGGGATAAACTGAAAATTTCAAATATTTTACGGAGATAAGATTCTTTTGCCCTTATGGATGCTATATGTCCACGTACAGTGGTGATACAAGAAAAGATTAAAACTCATATTTTTACATGCCTGTGTAAGTAATTTCAATACTAGACTTTACATAATATATCAGTATCGCTGGCCTATTGTAAACTAATCTATGTGATATAAATTTTAAGATACAATTTTCTCTACTAAAACTGTCTTATATTTGATACTGCTCACATTTTGCATCTTCTTTGGACCACTACTTTACATGAAGCATGTAGAACAATACTTTCTTCGCCACTTCGGCATGGTAACAGGCCAATGCCAGTCAAAACGTTAAGCATTCATTGTTAGATTATCCATTAATTGCTGAGTTCTCGAGATATTAATCATTCAACGCTACATACAATGCTTACGATGAGTTACGATTAAAAGAACTGAATGTCTCGAAGGAAATTAGTTAGCACGCCTACTTTTCTTATAATTAATGATGGGATCAAGTATATTGAAAGTAGGTTCGAATCTGACTGTATAGTTTCGAACAGTTCACGAGTACTTCGGAAAAAAAAACACTACTTTCAAGTAGACTCGAACCTTGACGAGAAAGGTTCGAACTCTCTATAAGAACTTTGAGAAACGTCAGCGGTACTTGCAAGTATAATCGAAACCTGACCATTTATAGATTCGAATCCTTTATGATTACCTACTTTAACCAGGAGTTTTCTATTTGGTGCGAGTGTGTGATTTGTTTTCGGTGAAAATTACCTATGTACAAGTATTCCACATTACATTTAGTTAACTTTATTATCATTAACAATTAATTTATTTGGCAAATACACAAAATATTCTTAACATTTGTGAGGATTGAGGAATAATATTTGATTGACAATTTATTATAGCTTCAACCTATTTCGTTTTTTACTAACGACATTTCCTACCTTCGAAAATATTCTTTCTGATGGGAAGGAGATTCCCATGGTGCACAGGTAATAATATTTCATATAATAAATCAACTTCTGATGCAAAACCTGATCTAAACCAATATCATCGGTAGTAACATATAAACGAGTACTTAGTTGATTTTTGAGTGGTATTATTTTGGATAAATTTATATTTTTTCGCTACTAATTTCTTTGGTAACTAAAAAAATATACGCAATATGGGCAGTATTATACTCAGAGTATTCCATTCAAGATCAGTTAATAATTCAAAATGATGTGTTAATGTGGCAACGCTAAGTTGCCGGACAATATCCGGAATCACAATCATAGATTTTTATACTATGAGGTTCAAGGTATGTGCAAAACATAGTATGTTGGTCGTTCTAGGTCTTTCAGGGTTCAAATACTACTTTTACGAGATTCGATTCTTTCAAACGTCGAAGTACTTAGAAGTACATTCTGAACTCTGCCGGTACTTTTTCTGAGGTTCGAAACCGGCTTCTATAACCCAAGTACTTTGGAAGTATATAGAATGAAACGCCAGCTCTTATGAGTAGTATTCGAATCCCATGAAGTGAAACTTTTGCATTGGAATTGACTCGGATTCATCAGTACGTATTGAACTTGATCCCATCCCTACTTATAATTTTGTGTCTTTCTCTGCGCGAGTCACGTTAACCAGTTAAAATTTCATCTGCAGCTCTGAAACACGTCGTACTATTCAACTTCTGTCAATGATTTTCATTTACCTCTCGCTCGCTTTTCATTTCACGCGCATCAGTTGCGCAACAGTGGCAGCCATTCTATCGGATAACAGTTGAATCGGTGTGCGTGCGAGAACTCTCGATTGATTGTTATAGCTGCGCATTAAAAACGGTATTTTCCGCCATTGCCCTTTCACTTTCGCGCTCTTTGTGCTCGTTGATTGCACTGCTTCTCCTACAGCGACAGAAAACGCTATTACGTACTAAATATCTACCTATTTTTCCCAACGAATTGGGCCACAGTCCCTTTTATTTCACCAGAAACCCATCCTAACATACATACACATCGAACTGAGAACCACTTTCTTTTTGTAGTTGGTTAAAAATAGTTGTGGATAAAAGCGATTTTTTTATTTATTAAAATTCGCCAAATTTTTATATTTTATTATTAAGGTCTAAAAATTAAAATTTACAGAAATATTGGCAAAGACATGTCCTGGAGTGCGACACACCCCGTATGACCACGGAAGGTTAAATAATTGGGGCTGTACTTCGGCATGGCTCCAGTGGCCGATCGAGGCGAGGTTTGAGGGGAGGGGAAGGGAGGGTGTGTGGACCCTAAATCTAAATTTGTTGCTTCGGGAATTTATTAGTTTCCGAGATATTAATGATAAACTTTTAGTATTTCTGTTGACTTATTTCGACATAACGCATGCCACTTTCCAACTTGTTCTGGATATTAGTATTGGTTGGGGCTACATTAGTGCGGGGGGGGGGGGGGGGGCGCGTAAAGCATGGTAGCGAACCGATGTGAGTTTGGAGATTTGAACCAGAAACTTGGAGATGCCATCCATCCTATTACACAGGGTGGATACCTATTACTCTATTGATAGTCAATACTCTAGGGGGGTGATTCTACAGGCCAAAATAAGACGAAAATATAGAATACAATTTTTTAATATCGCGCTTCGTTTTCTAGAAAATTAGCTTTGAATTTCAACTAAATACGCGTGCCATTTAGGCGCCTGAGGGGCACGCGGATGTAAGGGGAACGCGTTCCGGTGTCCGTAGAACAAATGGGGGGGGGGGGGGCAGGACGAAACCTCGTTAGGGCTACGTGTATGCAGATAAAAAAAATTTGAAAAAAATTAACAATAATTTTTTATTAATATTTCGGAAACTAATAAATACCCGAAGCTACAATTTTAGATTTAGGGTCCATACTCCCTCCTCACCCCCCCCCCCCCAAACTCGTGTCGATCGGTCACTGGGGCCATTCGGAAGTATATCCATAATTGGCATTATATTTCCCTAAATTATGTCATTAACAAACAACTGAAGACAAACACTGCATTAGTACAGCAACGCTCACGTCAGCAACGTTCTCACTTTAATTCTTCCCAATTATGAGCCATCATTATTCCCGCGATACAAGATAATACTGATTAAACCATTGTGTTTTCCATCCCATCTTCCGCGGGAATTCATCTTGTTGGTCGCCTGTTTCGTAAACGGAAATATCATTATTCTAAATACACATATGTAATATATTAAATTTGGCGTATCGCTATCTTCGATGTCCACCTGTGTGCTGTCTCTTTTAAACTCTCGTACCTTAGCCACTTTCTCAAATTTCAACCTACAACTGTACTACTTACGTTATGTCCAAGATTATAAACTATAAGATAACAGGAAAAATTCGATTCCTTGAGCACGTTAAAGTAGAAAGCATCGTTAAACATACTTTGTATATATTTCCATGGAATTCTTATTTTTTATACAAAGATAAGAAAAATTTCAAAACAATCAACACTTTGAGTTCAACGTTACTAAAACCGATAACATGTCATTTACAATTATAGGAACTTTTAAAAGTAATAATCGGCATGTTTCCCTCGATGCTAAGTTATTTGCAGAAAATATTTTTCACACACAATGTTCACGTGTTGGTGAAATATTCGGAAGGCTTTGAAGTATAACGAACATGAAAATAACGAACAAAACATAGAAGCACACACAAGCTTTGCTACAAAGTTGAACCAAAATTATAGCGTGTTTTCTGTGTTTCCCAATGCTCTAACGACCGTGATCTCTTGTTTTTCATAAGCACACTTTTCCGCAGAAAGTTCCCTGTTCTAATAAACCGGTTTACTTTAATTTGCTTGGAATGGAGCAGTGCTCTCTCTTTCTCCAGGTGAAGCATAAACGTAACAGCAATGTCCAACATTTGGATATCTGTTATTTTCTACTTTATTTTAACAGATAATGCACGCAACGATTTTAACGAAAAAATGATGACGTACTTTGTTATACGGGATGTCATGTAACTGGTGGTACAAGAGGAAAATTCATTTGGACATAAGAAAATGAATCGAAAATAAAGAATAAAATTTTTTCATACGAGGCATTGTTGTCGAGAAAGGTAGGTACCTTTAAATAAATATTACGGGTTTATAACTTGATTGTGTCTTGGCTCGACGAATTTCTCTGCAATTTTCATTACACGTACTTTTGTTCGTATTCATTTTATTCGGTACTCGAGGATACACAAGAAGCAGGTTCCTCACATTTGAAACAGCTTATTTCATTAGCTTATTTTAAAAGTCACTATTAGGTTTAAAATTGTTGAAAATGTTGTCCATTTGGCTGCATACATAATTTTACTTTACGTAGTAAATTTCTACAAACGGTTTTTAATGAAATATTTTGTGCTTTTAATATTTCGAATGCTACAGTAATTATTTATTTGTCGTAATTGTTCAATGCTCGCTACAGCATCACTATAAACAATAGATTTGTCGTAACCCCACAAACGAAATCGAATTTTGAAATCCATCGAGTCGATACACAATCAAGGACACACGTACTCGACAAATATCTCAAGTTATTTTTCTCAAAAAAAAAAAAAAAAAAAAAAAACAGCCTGGTATCAAAAAATGGTATTCTTTATTTCCGATTCATTTTACCATGTTTCTGCTTACACCAGCAATTACATCACACCTTGTAGATTTTGTGAATAGTTCATAGCATAACTATGTAGCTACCAAAATGAATTTTTTCGATCTGTTTAAAACTATTGTTACCAATATCCAGGGTGAATCCGAGATAGGTGGAAACAAGGTCATACCTATAAACCTACATCCGGAAACCCTTTCTTCCCGAGATATAACACTTTTTGTATACATTGAAATGACTATGTTAAGTTTGTACCGTGATTACTCACCTATGAGTAGCCAGCGATTTTTATACAAGTATACACCATTCGAAAGATCTCGCGAATAAGAATCAATTGATGCGGGTTTCAACTTCGAAATCAACTGGGATCACCTCGAAAAATGGTCTCAAAATTCGAGATTTTGCAGTTTTCCTCGGGTGGACACTTGAGAAAAAACCGAGAAGTATAAGCAATACTGTAGCAGGTTGGAGCGCCAAATGTGCCTCACCTTCATTCCAGGGCCGTGTTAGCTTGCTTCAATGATCCATCTAACAATAAGTTTTGTCCCCATTCGTGAATCATTGGCTTGTTGTGGGCCCACGTGGCAAACGCAGACAAGAATTACATTGTCCATTACATGAATAACTGTATCAGCACTATCATAATTTTTTTTTTCTGTTATCAGTACCTAAGTCTTTGTGAGTATTGATGCAGAAGAAAATCATTTCCAGCAATTTCTTTAAGTAGGTTATAAGCATTCTTAAAGTGCGAATCCACGATGAGATTTTACACGAGACTTTTCTATCACCAGGCAAAAATCTCAGCAACAACTAAGTGTAAATAATGGAAACAATCGCAAGAGATGAGATTTTTGAAAATATATCACGAAACTTGTCTCATGAGAATCTAGTTTCATGAAACTAATGACAAAATAATTAAAAAATTATGTAATAATTGTCTCATGAGGTTATAGTCTTATGTGAGACACGATATTTTTGTCTCATCGTGACTTTGCACCTTTACAATACGCCGTCATAAACAAAAAGTGTTGCTGTCTCGGAAGGAAAGAGTTTCCGGACTTATGTACGTGTATATGACCTTTCTTCATACTTAGGAAAAGTAGAATACGAAATCAAAGTTTGGCCACCTATTTCTGTTACACCCTGTATATGTATACATATAGTCAGTCACAAAAGTGTATCTACATACACTCTGTTTTGAAACACGTTGCTGCACAACTTCTATTCCCACATTGACTATGGGAAGGGAACAAACTTTTTAAGCACATCATACATACGTGAACTATATTTTTGTTTACTAATTTCCTATACATTTCCTGAACAACATCAAGAAGAGATACAGTAGTGTAAAAAGAGAGTTTGTACTGCGAATGGTAACACAAATAAGATACTTCCATCGGAAAGAATTATATCTTAAAAATATCCCATTGATTGGGGGGTTTCGCAGAATAGAACAGGGATACTGATATAATACGTGCAGCCTGGTATTAGGTAAACTTGTAACACAGACGTATGAAAATATGAGTTTTAAACTTTCTTTTGATCACCACTGTACATTTTAGAAGTATTAAGTGTTTTATGCCATAGAAAAAGCTTCTCTTATATCCTAAGAAATAGACGATCATTTATACAACAAATTCTCATGAAAATGTGTGTACGTTGACTTTTGTGAGTTGACTATGTGGAGAATTTCCAGGAAAACCTTAAAACGATGAATTCCTTATTCATATCTCGAGAAATATGTAGCTGAAGCGAACGCATTTTCAATTTGTATTCCAAGACGAGAGAAATGTAGCATTCTCTCTGAATGGCATTCACGATGCACCAGGAAAAGCAGCATTCATAGCAGGTGATAGCGTGCCGATATGCACGACATGTCGATCCATCGTTCCTCCAAGTAACACGAAACGCCCCGCACTCTTCCTCTTTTTCATTCAGTTTTCGTATATCTCCGCCCTTGCACCGTTATTTCCGTTCTGTTTACGCTTTTCCCTTTGCAATGCTATTTTTCCTTCGACTTTCCCTCGTTCCACTTACCACATCCTCTTTTTTCTTCGTTTTGTCGGTATTCCTCGTGGGAGTCATGTCTTTTGTGTACTGTTATTAATCACTTTTTGTGCCTTTCTTATTGTTAGTGTTACGCGTTGATGTTGACAGTTCAAAGTTATTGTAAACTTCTCCTTAATAATATCTTGTTATTTTGTATTTTCCATTTGGATTGCTTGTATTTACTTCGTCTCGCTTTTAGTTCAACCTCTTTTTATTTCGTCTCTTCCCTCTGGTTCACTGTTTTTGATTTACTGTTGCTTTTTTTATTCATTCAGGTCTTCTATTAAAACCTATTTTTCTCTTGCTCCTCTTTTCTAAGGATCTGCCACTCATCGTCTTCATTATTTAAAACTTCTTTTGAATATCATGGTTGCTCCACCTAATTTGTCTTCAGCATCCTAACTTTTACGCTTTCTTCTTTAACAAAACTCCCTGTACGTAAATGGTTTCCAATTCTTTTGTAGAATCTTGTGTTGCCAAGAAGTGTTTACTTCTTTAATTTCATAGCTTTTTTCAACTTTCAAGTTTGTGAATATTCATCCTTTTACTTCACCTCTTTTCGTTCTATTTTCCATTTCCTTATTATAGCTTTACTAACTTCATCTCCTACCTTCCATCTCTGCGCTTTTTGCCCTGCCAGCTTCTACTCACTGGCATCTTATATCTCTTGACACACCTAACTATTAACTACACAATTTTCCAAATTCCTACTTCTTGTCTTTTTCTTCTCCATCCCTTTCTTTACACTGTGTAGGTGCTAATATTCCAATACAGTTTTCTTTCCCCTTCCTCACCACACTTTAATCCTCTTTGATTCCCAATCTTTATGTTACACCTCATACCTTAGTTACACCTTCCTTTCTATCATTCCATCTATTTTCCTCCGCTTCTACCTTCACATTCTATTCGTCCGTAGAAACCTCATCACTTGCCCCCTCGTCCCATTCATTTCCCCCCTTTTTTCTCAACGTTCTCGTCCAATCTACCTTGTTATTCCACTTCAATCCCCCTTTTTTCTTCAGCGATTCCACACTTCTCTGTTTTCCTTCTTCGTCTGCCCCGTAACCTGACGTCCTCGTTGGCCCTTCTTCGCTCCCCCTGCTCCTCCTCGCTCTTCCACGTCGATGCTCGTCCGGCAGCCGTAGAATCGCGTTACTCGACTTCCGTAATTTGCATGCTAATAGAGGCGCGGGCGAATCGCGAATAATTAAAGGCCCATTGTTGCACATGGAAGAGCGAGCTCGCGCAACTCGAGCGTGTAAATTTTCCTGCATTCCGCCAGACACACTTTCGCTCGGCTTCACGTCGACGAGGGCGAAGGGGGTGCTCGTAAATATTTTACGATTCGTCCAAAAGGCACCGAATCAATCGTTCTAGCACGCGGTTTATTAACTATTCGGGTTTGGAGTACTTTCAACCACCACCGCGCGATCACATCTCTCTTTTCGCCACGATCCTTCGTTTTTAAACCGTCTAGAAGACACACGCTGGATTTTGCCTGACTTGTGCAATCTAAATATTTGGTATTTAAATTCAATAAATTGTATTAGATGTACTGATCTCTTGTTGGATAATTAAACTTTTCGTAGTCCTCTCTTGACTATATATTTTGCCTAGTAATAAATTATTTCCAAAATATGTTATGCTTGTTTTCCATTTCAATGACTACATATGTATATACCGTTTAGTAATTAAGGGTTTTTTTTAGTAATTAAGATCGCAGAATAAGGTCGAAAATCGCGAAATTCCCGAAATCAGCGATTTTCAACCTTATTCTGCGATGTTTAAGCGTTTATAGCTCAGAGCAACGTTAACCGATTTTGATGAAATTTTAAGCATATATATAACTTACTTCAATCTACAAACGAGTCTTTTGAATTTTCATTGCAGGCTCACAAACAAAGTTTAAAAAACGACCTTTACTATTTTTTTGCTATTCCGACCAATTGCATATTTTTTTGAAAACAACGAAACACGTCACTTAGCAAACTAATCCTCCTAGCTTCGCAAAAAAATTGATGTCGTTTGGACCAATTCTAAAAAAGTTATGCAATTTTAAAAAGTGTCCAAATACTTTTTTTTAGTAACTGTAGTTACAATAGAATAAATGTTAAGTGCGGCCAAGGATTTTCTTATTTCTAGTATAATTACATTGTCGATGGACCTAAAACTTTGATAAATAAATTGAATTGAACAACTCTTTTTTCATAAATAGTACGAAATATCTTGGGGCAGAATCGTAACTTTTTCATTGACGTCCCACCAATTTGCCAACTTTTAACTTTTTTTTTCGTTTTTTTTAGGTTCGTCGACAATGTAATTATACTAAAAATAAGGAAATCCTTGGTTTTTTTATTTCAGGGAAGAATTGGGGCCACCATTACAATCGCAAATTTGCAACTCCGGCGCGCGAGTCCTAACGAACGTGTTCATATATCTCCATTTCTACCGAACACTTTGTAACGAAAAAATTAATTTTTATTGTTTGAATGTGAACTAAAATACCCTGAAAGTTTGGAAAAGATCCGTTTAACAGTTTCTTAGAAAAAAAATCCCAAGAATCACCTTATTCCTAGCGTCCTAAATAGGGATCCCCCTTTAATAATTTAATCAGATAGCCAAATGTACCTACTTTTAATGATATTTCGTCCACATAATTTATTAAAAATCAAACACTGAAAAACTGGCCTACCAGCCCCGGTCTGACCTATTAGACGTTCTTCAAAAATCAACTTTCTCAGTAAGAGATCCCCTTCGAGTGAATTTTATTCCACACTTCCTACTTATATTATTTTCATATAAAATCACCACTCTTTCAGTTGTATCACCTATTAGAAAACACCCTGTACCTATATCCAAAATATAATTCATGCCGGCAGCCAGACGGACAGTGAAAATCCACCTTTAACCTGTCTGATGGAACGCGTGGAACGACGAAAATTCTATAGTATGTAGGTGGTAAATTCGAGACACCTTGGGCAACCGTATCCCCGTTACTGAAGGCGGCTGTTTGGAGATCGACGGCTCGTGATCACCTGTTCCACGATGGTGTTCCATTGTTGTTGATGGCATGGCAGAAGCCGCAGTTGTTCATGGCATGGTGATTCGCCGGATACGGGATGGGGCTACATGCTCCACTAACTTTCCCCAACGTCTTTTATCAGCAAGACGCCCGCAGGCTTGCGGGAAACCGACGTTGGTCGGGGTGGGATTTTAAATAAAAAGGAGAAATCAGAGAAGGTGATTTATTTATATCACGACGAAGATATTTATGGTTTAATATGGCGCTTTTGCTGCCCCTCGCCATTTACACTAATTGGATTTATGTTCGTTGCATGTATTGGATCTTCCTTTTAGCGTAATAAAAACCCGGTCATTATGATTATTAAAATATTTTACATATTATATATATATATATTTAAAATTAATTTGCATGTGTATGATAAAATTCATCTAATTGCAACAGTTTAGAAATAAATGTCACGAATAGTTTTAAATTTTAATAAGACGTTACTATTTTTTATGAAAATGTTGATAAAAGTAACGGTAGATACCAGTAACAATAAGAGTTGCTTCGTAGTTTTCGTGTAGGTACCTTCAACTGCAGAAATATTACGTTAATAGAATTATTTATACAATAATCCCATTATAAAATTATAAAATAAATTGAATAAAATTGGAGGGGGCCTCATTAAATGTGTAAATTTCAAACAGTTTTCTTGAAAATATTATATTTATTATATCTACGTCACAATATTTGAAGTGGACATATTTTGTGGCTCTGAATATAATTATCGATAGTTTATAACGTAGATGCGTCGAGCTCCAATAGAAGAATTTCAAAATAAACTTGCGCGTATCAGGATTTCCTTTCACCGTGGAATAGTTATGTTTTTCAATGGGAAACGAGAGTACGAAGTTAGATGAATCATAAGCAAGCAATCGAGACGCAAAGTTGCAGTAATTATGCGTTTCGATAATGCAACTTTTTGCAAAGTAAGGAAACTTGAAAATTATGTTCGTACATTTACGGTTATCGTCAGACTTTTCTGAGGCCTATAAATCATTACTAAAATTTCTTATGTAAAAATTAAGAACATAATAATCACATCGTAAGTCAGTATAGTTTATCCTATTGAATGTTATCAGGAACTCACTTTACTACAAATTTACATAATATTGAGACAAATATATCGCTAAATATATCTGCAATTTCTTCTTTAAGAAACAAAGCATTAGCGAAGAAGTGGTTTTAGTAAATCCTACATAACTCCACCGAAATCCAAATTTTTCATATTTAATTTTGTAACGTGAATGATACCTAATTGTAAAATTATACTTAATTTCAAAAACATGCAATATATGACATGATAATATGACTGTACCTATATACTTTGTTTATGTACAGAAATTAGTGTCAACATGAACATTTTCAATTTTATTAAATGCTCTGTGTGTAAAAACTATGTAGATACCTATCAAACGAATTTCAGTGCTGTATAATAAAGCGATAGCAACAAGAAAAATAAATAATAGTATACCTAATGAACGTGAGAAAAGTGAATGTTCGATTATCCGAGAAGAGGAATCTTTTCATCAGAACAATCATGGTATCCTATTACAATGCTATAATACCACTGAAAATACTCTAATATTACTAAAAAACAAAAAAAGTAATATCCCAAGATAGACACAATACTAGAGATTGCGAACTCCAATGATACAATTACAACGCAGAACAATGCCATAGAAAATCTGAAATATTTATATAGGTACCCTACCGTTTGTGCTCGGCGAGATACCAAAACTTAACAATGGTCTCCCTTTAAAAATTGCGCGAGACCCCGAATTGATTGCAGGCACAATACGATACTGTGGTCGAACCACGAGGAAGCCGAATAACTGAAATTCTGGGAAACCATAGTTTGACCGCTAAAACGAAGGCAATCGGGCGCGCACACATACACACACACATACACACACACACACACACACAAATGGTTTTAACTTCCGCATTTCTGGAAACTATTATGAGGATAGTCGTGAACTTCACTTTCATTACAACCAGAGTTGGGCGTAAACTAAATAAAAAATTATTTAAATAACGGATCAAATAAAAGTTACGTTAACTTTAGATTATTTGACGAATAAGGTTAATGGTTTTATTCTACGAGAATTGGAGCATTGAGAACAAAAACGGTCTAACCCAAATTTTTGCGAAATTGATAATAATGTAATAAGGTATTCCAATAGACTCTACTAATCATATAAACTAGGAAAAATTATTTTTTTTTCAATGTGGGTTAGTCCGTTTTTCATTCGTCGAATAAAGTTAACCCGGTTCAACTTTATTCGATACATGACGAATGATTTTTTTTAGCTTTTATTCATTATTCGAAATTTTATTTAAATAAAAATTTTGCCCATCTCCTGATTACAACTCGCAATTTTCAGTCAGGAATATTGTTCAAAATCTTCCACCGTTTCTTCCTTTATAATAATATTATATCAGTGCACCCCATACGACTGGGGCTACTTTTTACGTAAAGAATAATTCTACGAAGTGAAAGTAGGGGAAACGAGCAGTTGCTTATGAATCTTAAGGTGCGATCCAACGGCACGTGGCTCGGCGAGTTTCGCGCCGTATTCCCCGAGCCACACGGCACGTCGTGGGAATTATGAGTTCGGGCGCGAGACTCGCCGACTCGCGCTCGCCAAGCCGGCTCGCCGAACCTGGGCGGGCCTGGGCGAGCCGAGCCGACTCGTCCAGCCACGCGCCGTGGAACTTCACCTTTAAAGTTGAGATTGGGCAAAAACAAAAAAATACATGTCTTTTAGATTTTTGTGCTTAACATCATATTTTAAGGAGAACATCGACGGCGGACACGTACAGTACCGGACGTATGTATTCTCTATATATTTAAATGATTCAATGTATTAACATTAAATTAATTGAATAGTTTATAGGACAGGGTGATAAATAAATTACATTAACAAATTCAACAGATTTCAACACAAAATATATATTTTGAAATAATAAACAAAACTGTGAGTGATAAAAGTAGGCATTCGGACACAGTAATAATAAACAAACCGAGAAAACTGTTCGAATACATTTGCCCGGTACTGTAGACAGTGTTCCTTGTCAGGTATAACATAAAGCTGGCCATTCAGACTCCCATTTTTCGGTTGTTAGTGTCCAAAAGAACATAATATAATGGAAGGATAGTTGTGGAAAAACAGCTTATACAACGAACAATTGCACGATTAGCTAAAGAAAGATTTAATCGATTGGCAGCGAAGTTACGTGTAATCGATCGTCCTTGTATTCAGGCTTCACAAAGCATCGAAATAACCCCGAAACAGGAGATAAGCACGAGTGGTCCGGTGCTGTCGTTGCATGAGTTCGTTGTGATGTAATTGTTCGCGTTATCTTGATGGAGAAACGATTATATGTCGCTTCGATATCGATTTCCTTCCTTAAAGAGTTGTTGCGCAATAATTTAATAAGAAATTGGAAAGGGAATATTTCAACTTTCATGTATAAATACCTACGTTAGCTTATTTAAAATACGATTCAAAATTTTAAGATTTCGAGAGTATGAGTTTTGAACTCAATTTATGCTAAAAACAAAACGGTGGTAACAGAATTTACTGATTCGTGGAATAAGTGAAACTTTACTAATTTCTATTTATAATGGTCATGTGGTCTTTATTTCATTGACATAAAACTTCAAAGAGTGCTAACTGAAACGCTAACGAATAAAAATAACCTTAAGTTTTGTGAAATTCATGCCTTTATTTATTTTATTTATTGTTATTATTATACTTATACTAACAATTAGAACTTATAATCAGACTGAACTAATCCTTCTAGTGACTGTCTTCGAAGTCAATACTAGTAAAATCCTCAATGCCTATCCTACGCTACCCAATCTAAAAACACAAAAGGCCAAATAGCCTATTTCAGTTTTTCAAAAAATTACGAGATACTAAATTCAAGTAGTGCTGCACTGTGCCACTCTGATCACCATTTCTTTCTGCAACTGCCAGTTAAAATGCACACCGATGTGTGCAACCCAATCTTCCAATTAAAAAAAGAAACAAGAAATTCATTCAAACGTACGCATTCGCTTTGCAAGTTCAAAGCCAAACTCTGATTGAAAAACTTGCATTTATTCCTCGTTTTGTTCGCAGGGTGGAAGAGGAACACCTACTCGCCACATCCGTTTCCGTCTGCAATCGATACCACTTCGTGGAAATGGTTCAAAACCTAGCTTGAAACACGTCGACCGTTCGATCAAACGAGATCGATCGGTTTTCTGTTAACTTGGCTTTCTTCACTGGAAACAGTACCCACTCTAGCGTTGCGTGTTACTTTCTGGGTCGTTTGCTCTCCGTTGCGGACGCTGTTGCACTGCTGGACAACACTGTAATGGCCGCCTTATTGCTCGGAAACATCGAATTCCTTTTCCCTCATTTTCAATCTATCCTTTTTTCATTCCACGAAACTCGTTCCTCCAACTATTATAATTAAAGGCACCGACTGGAACAGAAAGAACTCGGAAAGTTCCTCCCCCCCCCACCCGTGAATCGCTCAAAGGATCTGGCTCCACAGAGCTGGAATTTTTCCATTTCCAAAACCGTGAATGATTTAAAAGCTGGACCTAAAGACGCCAATTATGTATTACCTACGTTGATTTCACTGAGAACAGTGTCTACCATTTTCCGAGCTTTTAACACATATTTTCATGTCACAAAACACCTTTACAATTTTAAATACATTATTGTAGAGATATAACACATTCTTACGTTGAAACGGAGTAGTGAAATTTTTCGATTTCATTAATTAAAAATCAATGATTTTTATATACTACATTCAATGTTAAAATTTCAAATTAATAATCAGGGTTTTCTGTATCTTTAATTCAACTAAACTTAAGGTTTTGCATATTCTTAACTCTAAATTGAAATTTCAAAGTCAGGGCTTTTTATATTCCTAATTCAAACTAAAAATTTTAATGAGAATGTAGTAGAAAACTAAATAACTAGCTACTAAAAACGAAACTCGCGTAATTGCAAAGAACTTAATTAAACCAAGGAATATCGTCTTCAATATTTAATGTCCACATTTAATGGACGCTTCAGTTTCCATAAAATTCTCATTGGGTAAGGCAATAAAGATTTTTTCCCATTGGCATCAGGTTCTGTATCGCTCACAAATATATTCTAGGTTCCGTCGGCAAGCGAACCGGACTCATTTTCAAACTGCTTGGCTGTGTTTAGTGGCGTGTTATTGTTGAGAGTGAAGCCACGGGCTTGAAATCGTCTCCAGCCATTATTTCATGAAGACCATTGCATCAGAGAAGCGTGGCTATGAATACGAATATCACTACGGGTGCAAATACCGCTGTCCAATTATCCAATGACGAACAACGGCCTTGTCTCACCTTTTTTTTTCAACAATAATACCCCATTACGCTCTTGTAGTTTATTTGCCACTGGACGACGTCGCGACGTCGCGCCCTGGCTGTTTGCCCGCCCGCGCCGTACGTACCTACCTAATTGGTGAAAAACATTACGAGAAATTTCTCACCGAATTTTCCATAATATTTTGTTCTTTGTTTATTTATTTATTTGCTTGTTATCCATTAGCGATCACACTGGATTACATTACATATATTTCGTACACTACAGATTTTATACATAAATCTAATTGAACACTAATGTCTATTTGAACATACTTAGAACAAACTTACTATATTTTTATTATTCATAAAATTGTGTTTTTTATTAAGCTTATTTCCTATTTTTTTATATCATGTTCCCCAGAGTGTTTTGATTTCTTTTAAACGAGTTATTATGCTCGCTACATATTTCTTGTCATTCAAACATTCTTTGATGGTCATTAAAAAATGTACTTTTTTTCTTATATTTTGACTTGCTGGATATCCTTACATTATTGCCATAATTTTATTTCACCACGATAGAAAGACATGCATATAATGTTTTATCAAATGTCCCTACAGCAGTCCCAAAAAATGTTTAAAGTGACATTTTTATGTGCCTGCATAACAACTCGCAAATATATGGGATATAAAACTTAAGACATATAAAGTCTTTCTAATGCGACTATCTTCTTTCTGTCACCGTTAACAGTTTAGACTTTCCTTATGCCATTACTGTATACATTTAATTTCTTATTCTCCATAATTTGTAGAAGTATACATATAGCATGTAAGAACCTTACTTCCAAACACAACAGTATTTATTAACAACACAACGACGACAGGGTAACGGTTATTTAAATATGAATATTCAAAGATTCTGGTGTATAACTGCAGTTGTAAGTGAAAAACTTTAAAATGTAGGATGTTTGAACAGTTGATTAATAACTATGGAGAAACTAAAGGTGGGGTGCTATTTAGTACAAGTGGCGATATCTAGACAGTTTACAGTTTGAAGAACACAATGTACAGATTCGCAGTGCGATAGTTGTGACTATGAGAATGCCAGTCTAATCGCAAAGCATAAATGCATATAGTTTCATGATTCGAAGGATTGTGATTTTTATATTTGATCTACTACTTACACGAAGAATAAGTACTAATTTCTAGCTTCAAGGTAGGCTTGGAATATTGTCAGCTGATGAGGAATTTTTAGGCAATTTTCCAAATTTTACATACTTGCTTTATTTTAAATAGGTTGGTTATAAGAGACTCCCAACGAAACTATGACCATCTCCCCCGGACTTACCCTGTACATTTCTACACCTAAATACGAAGCATTCAAGGTTAACAGCACGTGGTGTAATCTGAAAGCCTTCCGTGTGGATAATTCATGCCTCCTTTATCTGGAATTCCCCGCGCATTCATAATTTCATCACTTTCGCTTCTTTTCCTGCGCGCGCGAGCAAACGCTAATAACGGGCATCTCGTTCAAAGTCCGCCATTGTGCCGAGGGAGCACGCGCCGGTTTCGTCGCGCGAAAGCAATTGCAAAACGGCGGCGTTGGCGCCGCGCGCCACGGGAATTATTCATACAGCGAGAAGGTTGCATCGTTATTGTTGTCTGGGACCAGGCAACGTAACGAAACGTGAACCCGTGGAAATTGTCCCGAGAATGTTTCCACGGTTACCAGCCCGTCCGATTAATCACGCTGCGCCTGTAATCGTTGTCAGATTTGTCATGCCTGACAAGTCCTTGTAATTAGTACATTCATTGGATGCACGCCAGTGTTCGTAACACGAAGAGCTGAAACTGTTTCCACTGTTTAGCTACTAATTATTCAAGCACCCTTGTTACGCGGGAAAGAATAATCGATCCGTTTGTGCGTGATCGTCGCGTGGGGATATTTTTCCCTTGCAACTGTTGACGTTGGAGAAATGTAAATTAAGGGAGAATTCTCGTGTAACAATCCCGAAAGTAACTGATATTTATGAAATATATTTTATAATACTATTGTAAATATTGGATTAAACTCTTTTGGGATATAAGGAGGCAACTTGAAGAATTTTAGCTCTTATTTATAACACCGTTTTCATCGATATAAAGTGAATTTATCTAAAGAAAAAAGTTACTTTTTCTTTCAAACGCTATAAATGTTTCATTCATTTTTTTTCTCTCTTTAAATTACTTAGGTTCTTTTTTTTAGAAATGTTTCTTTTTCTTGCAATCAGATGGCTTTGACAGGTGCAACACTAGGGTGGCCCTTATTTTTAACCTGCGATTTCTTTTGCTCTCACCTCCTAATATGGTTCCATTTCATAAAAAAATAGGCCTTGAAAATGTTTATTGCAATCGGATAACAGGAAAGGATGCCCGACCAGGCCTTAAAGTTTAGAATTCAAACCATTTATGAATTTTAAACTTTAAGGCCTGGTCGGCACCCTTTCCTCTTGTCCGATTGCAATAAACTTTTTCAGGGACTATTTTTTTATCAAATGGCACCGTTCTAGGGGGTGAGAGCAATGAAATACAAAAAAAAAAAATCGACACGTATAAATAAGGGCCACCCTAGTGCCACACGTCACGCCAACAGAAGTTACGTACATCGTCGAAGAGGTTAACAAGATCGACATAAACAAAATCTGCATGTTTAAAGATGCCTCCTTATATCCCAAAAGCGTTTAACCCAATATTAACAATAGTTTCTTAAAAAAAAATTATAAATATCAGTTACTCTTGGGACTGTGACAAGAGAATCCCCCTTAATATCAGGTGGGAACAATTCCTTTCAATTTTGTTTTACTGCGTTTTTTATATTGAATGAAGAATTTTTGAAGTTTTGTATATTTATTAGTATATTTGCGGAGTACACGTTTTTGTATAATTATAATTTAATGAACCTCCCATTTTGATGGTGTCTAGACTAAATAGTTTATTAAGCACTGTATTTGATTGATTACTCCCGCTACATTTATTGTTTATTAATTTGCAAATTAGTTGTATGACAGGTTAATTTAGGATTAATGACGAATACAATTAAATAGTTAGCTAAATGCATCATCCAAATTTTTTGTTCGAGGTCTATTTAGACTCATTCGACGAGGCATGTAACTAAGTGCATGTATTTAACTACTAATTAGTAACAAATTTATACAGAATTGTTGTTGCAGTTGTTACGCAAAGCTGGTTAATAACACTCGAGCATCTTACGATAATGGTTGACTTTTGTTTAAAGAAACTTAACAACCAGCAGAATCCTTAGAAGGCTACAACTAAAATATTCTCACATCGTAACACATCCTTCTTATTTTTTATAGAATTAATTTAGCTTCAAGTTGTTTTACAGTTCGTTGCTATTTGAAATGCGAAACCTCGGTGGCTATAATAACTTTTGACATAATGTTTTTGACTGAGGACAAAGTATTGTGATATCTATAGTATTTATTTATATTAACTTCTGTGATATCAGTTGAAACACATATCAAATGACAAATTCAAACGAGTTTCTACTGAATTTAAAAATCAACGCGAAATAAGATCATTTTACAAGAAGAAAAGGATAGCAAACACTTTACTCAAGACAACGCTCTTATTACATAATATAGATATTATAGATTGTAGTACATATGTATTCTTGTTACAAAATTCAAATACCATTTTAATATTCAATAGCTTGGTCAATAATGAAAATACTACACTGACAATTTCTAATTTTAATGGACGAATATAAAAATGAACTTGTTCAATTTTTTCATTCAAGTTACCATTCGCAATGCAAGCAAACGTATTTAAGGATTCATAGCGATCATTGCAGCGACCTACATAGTTGTCTCGACTGACGTTTTGCATATCGAGTTAACTCTGTTATTCGCATTCACACACCGAACGACGTGTCATTCAATAAAAATTTCCTCTCAGTAAATTTTCATCATCATTGGTCAGTCCGCTACATCAATTACAATTATGGCTGATTTACGCTTTACATAACGAACATTTGCGAAACGGACTGACAGGGAATAATAAGAAGCTGCACCGCGTTTGTGCATTCAAAAATGCGGAAGCCGCGATTCAATTATTACGATATGCAAAAATGCTGCACACATTAACCCGATGTAAAGAATCGCATTAACTGTTACCGCGATGCTGCACTCGCTTAAACATTGTCGAACGAATGCATTAGTGAAGCATTATGAGAATTGAGTAACACCTCTGCGCAATAACCAATGCCAGAAACGTGTTCGATGACAGTCAAACAATTCACATATTATGATAGTCTGTGGATAAATGATCGAATATTTTCAAGATGTTTTATGAAATACTCTGTGTGTACATAAGTCATCACAAGAAAAAAATCTATTTCGGATGCATGGCTTACAATTACCTCTTATAAAAATTAGATTTTCATAATTTCATCTAATAATACAATATATGATTCTGTTTGTGTTACTTTTCTTGTATACAATTACAGAATGCCAAAGCTCATATGAATTCTTAATTGCACTGGAAGACTTATTTACAGCAACTAATTTAATAACCGTTTCGCGCGATCATGTTTCTCCTGTGGGTTATTAATACATTTGCAATCGATATCACACACCTTGTCAACAGATATTGTTTCCATTCAGGGCTGTCGATATCGAGATGCGGACAAAACGAGCAGAAAACTGGGTAATTCGACGCTCGATTGAGGTTGCTTCTCAGAAAACGGAGGTGTAAAAAAGTTTACACCGTTACTCGTAAAATATCGACTGGAAGTAAGAGATATCCCCCCCTAAAAAAGAATTTTATGATGCTTGACCGTGCCTTACGAAGTCTGCCTATTTCTATCCTGTATCCACTTTACATCGATTAAATTTGTTTCCTTCTCGAGTATACAGGGTACGGCCGAAAGGATGATACAAGCGGGCAGGAGGTGGTTCCTTATGCAAAAATAAATAAATCAAACGTGTAGAATAAAATTTTTTCATCCGAGGCTTAGTTTTCGAGAAAATCGATCGTAGAACATGAATGAACCGCAGAATTCCTTCGTCGACGATTAATCCATAAAAAGAAGTCCCGCTTCCAGAAAATATCACCTACTGTAATAATATTTTCTCTGTAACAGTCAGAGTCAGTTTGTTTTAGTCGATGAAATTATCTCGATCGATTAATCGGACAGATAAGATCAATGACAATAATTCAGCCGCATTATCGCTAACACATAGCCAAGATAAGAACCATTAGGTACTAATAAGGAAACGTTCTCAACCCAAAAATTCTGGGTTAAGTGAAACTTCGCAAGAATGTGGAGCACATTGCAGTATGCAAGGGGTAATTTTTTTTCTGTGGAAATTCACTCCGAAGCACAGTGCGGCACATGATGGACACAAATCGAAATAATCAATATTCAATTCTGATCTATATTTTACGTATGTAAACTGTTTTTTAGTGTTCTGATAATACTAATATTGTTTTTTTTTTTAATATAATTACTATATTTACGTAATAAAACTCAGCTAACTTGGTTAGAACAACTTTTAATATAAAAATGTAAATTATTACCACATTGTATGTATTCTCTTATTTTTGTCCCAAACCCTCATTCAAGTGCGGCACATTAAAGTTATCGCGTCGTTTGCTTTTCTAATATAACTGTGTAACGGTGCGAGATAGAAGGAAACTTCAGATAGGTATAAGGATCGTTCAGTTTTTTATGCTCTATCACGCTACGAAAAAAGAAACAAAGTTACGTATGTGAAAAAATATAAAAAACGCGATAACTTTGAGGGCTGATTTCACCTATTCAGAGTGAAGTTCCGCAGGAAAAAATGGTCTCTTTGCATTCTCCAATAAGCTCTACATTCACACGAAGTTGCATTAAGATCAGAATTTTCGGCTTGGGAACATTTCCTTGTAAAGGTGCGTTTAGACCAAACGAACGAATGCTCGTTCGCCCCCGACTTCGACAAAATTCCTGCTCATTTAGTAGAAACGGCAATCTTCACTTGCAACTCTTCATCACTTGGATTTTGTCGAAGTGGGGGGCGAGCGAGCATTCGTTCGTTTGGTCTAAACGCACCTTAAGAAACGAACTAAAGGCCAGTCCCTTGCGATCAGTTGTGATGGGATGTTTTCGAATCACGCGCCACCAGTGTAGAGAATTGCCGGACGTGATTGCCGTTCTGATTGGAAATAGACGCTTCCGGTTTCTCCTTCGCGCATGCACATTGCAAACGCGCGCGCACGCGACACGCAATATGTGCCACAGAACTTGACCGAAACGCAAAGCGGAAGTTCAGTGGGAGAGGCTTTTACGTTCGGCGCGATTCATATTGGCAAATCCGTCTCTAACGCCCTGACACGATAGGAGACCGTTCACAGCAAGTGGTACTTCCTCTGGCAGAATTGGTAGCTAACAAGACAGACTTTGGAATCCCTTAACTGGTAGACAAATTGCATAGTCCTGCAATATTCAGGATCGTAATAATTTTTTTTAAAAATGTATGCTAGAAGTCCAATTTTCTATGAAATGCAAAAATAACCTCAGATTTTCGTTTTTATGTTATAATATGAAACTTTTTATTGCAGCATCCAAAAGAATGTACAAAAAAATTATGTTAAACGATTTTATTAAAAATGCACTAAAAACTAAAAACTAATTCTTTTCTTGTACTACAATTTCGATGGTGTTTTCTAACTTTGAAAAAAAATTGTGGTGCTGTATTAAATTGATTCATATTTTGTTATGAAATATCCCGCGCCACGATTTTATTTAAAGTGAGAATACACCATCGAAATTGTAGTACAAGAAAAGAATTATTTTTCAGTTTTTAGTGCATTTTTAGTCAAATCGTTTAACATAATTTTTTTTTATATATATATGTTTATTTTCTAGTTTTTAGTGTTTATGGATTCTTTTCTTTTTTTATATTTTTTCTTTTTCCTTTTCAATTTTGACTTTTTTTTTTATAAAAAATTGTATTGTCATCACACCCTAGCACGCCTGCAAGTGGGTGAAAATTGAGTTGCCAGATTTGAACGATACACCAAACATACAGAGGAGCGAAGCTAAGTAAAATCATTTAAAAAATATATTAAAACCGGTAAAATATTGTAAAACGTTTTTTCATCGCAGGCCTGTGTTATCCCCCACATAGCACAAAAAGACGTCTGAAAGACGTCCGAAGTTACAAATCGGGACGTCAGGTGTTCAAGCGAAGAATGAACGTAAAATGAACATCTTTGAGACGTTGTGTGCTATGTGTGTGGGAAATTATGGTGGAATCTCGATTATCCTGACATCGGTTTAAAGATGAAGCCAACCTATCGTTAATGAACACCGATTATATTATTGAGCATTCCAGATTATTATACAATAGTATTGTTGTTAGTATCATTATTATTGTTAGCATTATTCGTCTTCATTATGTAGATGGTAGATTTGAAAACGAATAAGTGCTTAGGTATACATACAGGGTACAGGTACCTACTGTCGTAAGTCTATAATAAAAACTAATCTTAAACGATTCGTACAATATTATGTAGCAATGGAAATATCTTACAAAGAATGTTAATATCCATGAGCACTATAATATTGATAAGATTATTCTTTTATTTATATGAAACAACAAATGTAATAGAAATGAAAACAACCATAAAGCAGATTACACTTCTAGAAGTTATAGCGCTCTCTACTTATATTTTGAAGCATTCGCATCTTTACAGGCAGTTTTACGATGACACGACACGCAGAAAAGATACACCATGGTAATACTCGCTTGAACTAAAACTAAACGTAAAAGAAATTGTTCAACTTTAATATTAGAGTGGCACAGTGATTACAATAGGCAATACGAATACATATATTTGTTAAAAGAATAATGCATTGGTTCGTACTACATCACACAACCGCGTGTCTGAGTTTCGCGGTCAAAAACGGAAGTGACTGGCGAGGCGAAAAAACAAAAGAAAACAAAGGTAACATAAGTGAGCGTTACCAACTTACACGATATTTAATGCAACTTTGAATATAATTTTCGTATGAAATCTATTCACCGTGTACAGTGAGATGCACACTAAAAATGACAAATTTCAATACAGCTTTTGTCTGACACGCATCCATAAACAAATTCCATATCTTTTGTGTGACATTTATAGAAAATAATTACCAGAATTAGGACACCATTACATACTATGTACGATGTGACACGACACACTAGGACACTACATACTACCACACTAGGACATTACAACTAGGGCACCATTACAAATATTCGAATAGTATTCGAATACTTAAATATTCGAATAGTATTTGGATACTTGGATATTCGAATTATATTCGCCAAATAACTGAGCAACTGAAGTATTCGAATATTCGAATACCGAAAAATTCGACAAATAGTCCCAGCCCTATTACATACGTAAGTACCGCAAATAAAAACTTACGATATTGCTGTGACAAAATCAGCGGGGAACCTCCTCGCAAAAATGACGTCCACCTTAAACCGGCCAATTTGCTTCCTATTTCCACACGAAATTCGCATCGATGAAAAATCGAATCACCGGTGGCGCGCGGCTTAAACCGTTTTACGACGCAACTGGTCTTATCTTATCATCGTGGCTGTCCTGACGTTTGCGCCACGGCTGCTGTTAAATCTTGTAAACCTCGAGCCGGCGACGAATCGAGGTCTCGGACATTATCGAGGAAACGCCTGGTCGCGCCAGGTCTACGTCGATGAATGCAACAAGAGGGAAATCATTTCACTGATTGCTCCTAATCTGAATGTGCAGGAACGTGAAATGATAAAAGGGAGAGAAAAACGTGACGATTTCTTCCCTTTCTCTTCCGCTATCGGTTGAAAACGTCGAAGGAAGCTCGCGCTTGCTTCCGTTTCCTGTTAAATCGACAGGGACCACGATTGTTAAGATTGTTAATACTGACTGTGTTTATGGTTATTGGCGTTAAGTGCTGATCATTTTAGGTTCACCTATAAGAACATTTTTATGCCAGAAAAGTTGTTTGTTAGTATGATTATTTATACATAGGTGATTGATATATTATTGCAGTTCTTTGACGTACAGGTATTGTTTAAGAATATTTACTTTTAGGATGCAAAGTGTATGAAAGATGGCTCTGCAAATTTTTAATGCAGTTGCTCCGTAATGTGTTTTGCAAACAGCTTTTTATTAAGAATATGACTGCGCCAATCGTTTATTTCGGTAGCTACAAATATCTTCCGATGAGTTAACCGATTACGATGAAATTTTCAGCATGTATACAGCTTACTTAAATCTACAAAAGGCATTTCTTAAATTTTCAATACAGGCTCAAATAAAAAAGTTGATAAAACGACCTTTACTATGTTTTTCGCTTTTATATAGATACGATTACATAGGAACTGTTGTACAGAAAATGTCAGAGGTGGGTGCGCCGTTTATAAATGTTTGTTGTGCAACAGAGTGTAGTAATGCAAAGCTACATGTAAACTGAGCGTGGTACTTACCTTTGAGTCTCTTCACCTCCAACGTTGGTAAATCACGAAATATCCTATCTACCATCTACTGAATACTATCTGCTGTATAATCCCAATAACAGGAACACTCGACAAGGAAACATTTTAGAGAATGATCACACTGCAAGTAGTTTATTTATAAAATGTGTGCGTAATTTTCAATGCAGACATTTTCATTGCAATATCGCTTGCATGCAATAAAGGTGACGGAAGCAAATTTTGAGCTTCAGAAGAAGTACCTATGTTTCTATTTTAAACGTTTGCATAGATCATATGAATGCTATAGGTACATTGTTATTACTCGCGTTTTAATAAAAATCAGCTTCTATGTGAAGAATTCCAGTTCCACGATTATTTCATAAAATTAGTAGAAATATTTTAATTCCGTTTCAAAAAACTACATTCCCCTGGAATGTTGTCAAAAACTCATTTCCACAAATTGTAAGCGAAAACTAATTAAGTAGAAGAAATTTTCTTTCTACGATTCATCCATAAAATCTCTATCTGTGCGTCATTTCAAATACCATTTCACTTGGGTCACCATGCAATAACTAATTTCATGTCGAATGTTCAACTACACGAGTTATCAAAAATTAATGTAATTAGAAACGGTGCACCGTTGTTTGTACAGGGGACTGCAATCCAATAGCAGGGAACGGGAACGATGCATGTATGTAGGTGCGCCAAAGCGTTTGAAGCAAAGTGCACACAGAAGGACTGAAACCGTAATCCAGCCGCCAGAGCCAGTCTCTTGACCTGACATTTAATGCTGTTACACAAGTTGCAGTACTCGTTGCTCTTTGTCTGCAAGGATTGTGCTACTTATCGAAATGACAGGGCAAAGGGAGCAACGAGGAGTCAACGACACCGCCCTAAAGCTTTAAACGTGCGTGATACATCGTTTATTCTTTGTAATTTTTCATGGCAGGAGCAGCTTTCGATTTAACCTTGTAACACTCAGATTTGTTCGCTGGTTATTCGACCAGTTATCTGTTGCTAAATGCTGTACTTACTACGCAGAGAACTTCGGAATAGAAAAAATATAGTACAGTGGTTCCAAAATCAATAATTCGTTTATAGTATAATTGTATGCATCACAAATTCCACTTTTACAAAGTTTAATTTTATTGGCAGCTGTAATACTACATTTTGCTTGTTACGTCGGTATCGCTGATCCGGTATGGGGAATTCCGATATCCAGGACGCGTAGGCCGTAGAGTGACGAATATAGTTCCTTTTTGTCAAATTAAGGAATTCTTATTATCTTTCATCTTGTAACATTTCTTTTGGCCATCGCTGTGTGACCATCGACGATGCAGCAGATCAAAAACGAGGAAGAAATTCGTATATTCTCTAAAATTATATTGCGATCACAGTAATGGAGATTTAATAGCATGTAATCTGACAGCAGACATTCTGTATCTAAATTCGAGGATTGTTCGTACTCTGAGGTGAGAACGAAGCTCGTTCGTAGTTGCGAGAGTTTCCTGTGCCAACCGTGATTAGTCGATTTGACTTGCTACAGAGCGTGTTTCTGCGCTTCTAGCGAAATACAATTCCCACATACTTGGCAACTCTGATGGATTCGAAATTGAATTCGAGAGGAATGCATTTCCTCTACGTACGTGTTTTGCAACACTTTGCGTATGAGTTTTGTGTGTACATACGAGTGTATGTCAAAGCATAAGCAATAAAAGTTGTCTTTTAGATTGATTTTATAGAATTGTGATCTTTGAAATTAACACCTTAATCACCAAAATTGAGTAAGAAAATACCCATAAAAAATGTTGACTCTTTTCTCCTTGATGGACAGGTTGATTCAAGATCACATTCAGGGAGACGAATTTTTTTTGAAAAACATCAAAGTTTATGAACACATGTATAGTGGCGGACGAAAGAATGTTTACTACTTTTAAAATCGCATAACTTTTCTAGAATTGGTCCAAACGGCATGAGTTTTTTTGAGAGGGTAGAAGGATTAGTTTGCTAAGTGATGTGTTACGTCGTTTTGAACAAAATGCAATTGGTCAGAATAGCAAAAAAAAAATAGTAAATGTTGTTTTTTAAACTTTTTTTGTGAGCCTGTAATGAAAATTCGAAAACCCGTTTGTAGATTGAAGTAAGTTGTATACATGCCTAAAATTTCATCAAAATCGGTTAACATTGCTCTGATGTATTTCGCGATTTTCTACCTTATTCTACGATCTTTAAGCGTTTATAGCTCAGAGCAACGTTAACCGATTTCGATGAAATTTTAGGCATGCATGCAACTTACTTCAATCTACAAATGGGTTTTTTGAATTGTCATCACAGGATTACAAAAACAAAAGTTTAAAAAACGACATTTACTATTTTCTTTTTCCTATTCCAACCAATTGCATTTTTTTCCAAATTATTACTAGTATTACTTTTAGGCTGAGCTCAGACGGACCACTTTAGAAACCCACTACAACCACAAAAACGGTTGTGCGTTGTGTCAACCACCGACAGCGATAATTTCGTGGTACAGTTTTTTGTCGTCGATACAAAAGCGACAACCCAACCACTGTTTTGTGGTTGTTGTGGGCTTCTAAAGTGGCCCGTCTGAGCTCAGCCATACTCTGCGAAGATGGCGTTTTCTTTACTTTTGAAACGTAAAAACGTGGTTTCCGAGAGTTTTGACAAAACTAAAGTCATTTGCTAGACAGCAGAAATGTGGAAATAGTATAAGTTGGAATTAAAAGCAGTTGAAAGAAAGCAAGTTTTAGTCCTAAGTCTGAAGTAATAGGATATCGAAATGTTATCCATTTCTCATGAAAGCGCTTTACAAAACTAAGCGGGAAGTAAGTGTATTGTACCTCGTGTGTCATTAGATACACCGTTGCACAATGCATGCGACACTTAAACTGTATCACAGCTTTCAGAAAATAACAGCTAATCGTAAGATAATTCTTTATCATCACGAAGCAACAACTTAGCTTGGTGGTTTAGACTTGGTACTTGTCACGAAGCAAAACATAAACGCAAAATAACGAAGCTAATTGTCATTTCTACACTACAAATATCTATCATGAAACGCACAAAACGATCAGACACTTCCATTGAAATTAACTTCTATAATTAGTAAAACTTCAAATTACGTATATGGTAACCCCAAGCATTTTATCCCAAAGGCATCACCCGTCTCATTTATAACGCAGAAGCCTGTCTCAAGGGGCCAAATGAATTATTTCATCTCGCATAAAATGCTCCAATTTCCATTCAGCCGTGAATAGAACGGGCTACATAACGGCTTTCGTTTGCATCCGATCGAGGCTGTCGATTGTCTCGTCGCCATTGAAGGGGGCCACAGAGAGAAAGACGGGGAACTGAATGACTTATAGGATCAGAGAGTAAAAATTATAATAGCACGAGCCCCGTGTATTGCGTAGGTCATTGAGAGTGTCACGGGGGTGATGTGGGAGCGTGTGTACGCAAAGGTATGCCAGGGAGAAGAAAATACAACGGAAACACGTACAGCCTCGAGGTGGCCACAGTGGAAAAATAATGATAGGGAAGGGAAGATCCCAGGAGGGGAGGGGAGTAGTGCCACGGAAGAAAGAAGACTAGCGCCGACTAGCCAGACAATAATTTTTATAATTTGTTGCTACGCCGCAGGAAGTTGAATTACTGCACGGGAGAAACTGTTACTGGGAACATTCTTTGGAATATGTTGTCCGATATTAATTATACTTTCTGTCTCATTTTCTAAGTCTCCAGGCGAATTTAGACTTAACACTTTGGATGTGCATTGCGCATGACTCATCCACAGTGAAAGGTGTATAGTAGATTGTTTTCATCTGCATTTCATCCGAAGTGGCCAGCGAACAAAGTAGAGCCAGTCTCTGCTTTTGATGAATTCACATTCACTGTGGATGAATCATCCGCGATGCACACCCAAAGTGTAGAGTCTGAATTCGCCTTTATTCATTTGTTCTTAGTTAACCCTTCGTTGGCACACTGCCCGTTTCGATCAACTTTGACATACCTGGGTGGCTCACGCCCAGAGCAACTTTTGAACGAGTGCCGTTCTCATCTAAAGAATCCAATTATTATGAAGAAAATCATGGGTCAATTTCAAGGTCTCTAGAATGTAGTAGGAATTACCATAAAATAGTGACAGAGCACTTCGCTAACAATTCTTGACCCCCCCCCCCCCCTTTCACAATTTTGCAAACGATTCACACACTTAAAAGTAAAATTGTTCAATTAAAATAAACTTCACTCTCTTTGCGTTTCTATACATTCATACGGGCTTGTTCAAAATTTGCGCACAAGTTTTTAAGTTTCTTTTTACAGAAGCGTGTGTACTTGGATATTAATGATATCATCGAATCCTTACGCTAACCTTCATTTAATTCTTATCACGTACTAAATCCATATCAGTGATAGGGAAGTATCGCCTGTTATCCTGTTAAACATATAAAATGATTAAGATTTCTTGTGCAAATGTTGCACAGCGTTGAAACAACCAGTGTACACATAAAGTGACGCCCATCGTAGGTAATACTTCCAAAATTCAAATACAAATATTACAGACAATTTAAAATTAGGATGAACATTGAAAACGTACTTAGTGTTTTATTTTGACCGTCATTTATTCTACATTTACGTTCCTATTTTATAAAATCTGTATTGTATTGTATATTATTTTTTCCTGTTAAACAGGATGGCGTTTCAAGCTTTTTTCGCTTATATTGCCCAACGAACTATAAAAGTCCCTTATCTATCGTTTTCCTCCTCTCTCTCCTTCGGGTCCCAGCAGCAGCGGCGCACCGGGAGAAAGGTGGTCGCGTCTCCCATCTTTCCCCAGTACCCGCCCCGTGATGCTTAACTTCGGTGATCTAACGAGAACCGGTGTTTTCCATCACGGCTACAGCCGCTGGTATAAATCTATATTTTCAATATCTTCAAAATATTGTTGCACTTGTTTACTATTGTGTACCGCGTGGCAGCTTTAATCTAATTAAAAATTAATTTAAATTCGAATTAAATTAATATTTAACAGTTTAGTAACTGTGCATGTCAGCAAAAATCCGCTCAAATATTAATTAATTTGCTAAAAGAATAATAACACATTTGCGAATATGTACCTTATTCGTCGACAAACGCTTTCGTTTTATCATATATGCTCGCTATTATATCTGCAGACCACTTTTGATAATAATTTCAAACCGAAGAAACAATACTTGATAACGTTTACTCCGTTCTGATTGTAAGCCATGTAAACCCGACCACGTCTAGATCACTTTGAAAAGCAAATTGTCTTCTCGTCAAATCGTCTATTAAGTAAAAGAATTCTTATTAAACAAATACAATACGCTACTTTAAAAATTATACTTTATTTAAATATTGTAATTAGAAGCTTTTCCTTCACACTATCATTGATTAATAAGGTAAGCATGTAGTTCGTTTATACAAATTAGGGTGGAACCTTCATCATCTGAACACCGGCTATTCGAAAATATAATTCAAACCTTATGCTACACAAACTTTCTACATAGATTTTCGAAATTCTAAATAACATTCATCCCCATAAAAGTCTTGATTGGAAAATTAATTATTTCTTAAGTAGTAGCATCTCTTATTAGCTCTGTTAAGAACTACAACTTTTTTCTTTCACTAAATCATACATATCCTTATCTTATCACATATTATTTTTTCCATAAACATATAGTTTTATTACGACAAATAATTTCCAAAATCTATTCAATTATTTTATCACCTCGGTTAAAAAGCAGTACCAGTACTCATACCTCAACTGCGCAGTGGAATTAAGGACCATGACTGTATTAAATATAAATACAATTCTTACTGTTGGCAAGTACCATTCGAACAGTAAAAACTAACCTCCCTATTTCCAAAAATCATCATGCAAGTTTGTAAAAGTCAACCTTAACTTTCTAATAATTACCCTACAAGTTTGTAATAATAAGTTTATAATATAAATGTATAAAAGTCAGTCTACCAATCTTTAACTCATCCTACATATTTGTAAAAGTCAGCCCATTAATTCTTAAAAAATCAGCCATTGAATTTGTAAAAAAAACAATGTACAATATTTTTTATTTTCCAAAGGGCACGCGGCAATCTTTCCTCGAAAACGTTTCACATGTAAATTATAAGGTTTCGTTTTCTCAGTTCTTCTGGCGCGCTAGACGCTGCTCTTCGTGTATCTTGACCAAACCGAAAACTTACGGTACCCGAATATGTGTGCGTGCCTGGACCCAGCGGAAAAGTTAAATATATGCAGTTACACACGGAGAGTCCCGTTTTAATCTCTGCCGATAAATATCTCGTGTTGAGCCCAGCGAATTCAAGATTCGAGCCCACAGATAGCATAGAATTTGTTCCTTTCTTTGGTCTTCACAACATTATCTTGCAAAAATATCATTGTTTTATATTTTTTAGTCGTGTTGATTTTCCAGAACGAGTTAAATTAGAACTTATCGACACGATGCTGAATTTCTATGGTTTCCTTTCTAATTTTTAGTCGTAGAAGTTTATACAATTATTATCAAAGCAGGTACGTACGGTATCTTTAGCATTGATTATGATAGAAGCCCATTATGTACAAACACGCAAACAAGGAAGACATATTACGAAAGTGAAAAATGTACGCTAAATATTTTTATGAATATTGAACGTCACTTTCAAACACCTTCGTAATCAATTGCTGCACATTTGTTATTTACGACAATCTTCCATTTCTCTAACATTTTGAATCCCGTTTCGCATAGATATCAGAAATGTAGGTACCTATTAAATATTTGAATGTCAGAAAATCTACGGTAACCTAAATCTCGCTTATGTTAGGTACTATCATTTGCTTTTCCATTAAGGTGCTTCTTACTCATCTTTTCAGTATTGACCCAGTTATTTATAAAAGTACTGTTAAAATATAATTTTAAAAATCACTTTACTTCCCATTAAAATTGATACCTATGCACAAGAAAGTAGGACGTATAATGATACTCAAAATTACAGGTAAATTGAAACATGCAAATTGAAAAATGTAAATTGAAACATGTACAGGGTGGGTGAGAACAAGTGCTACAACTGGATATAGGTGGATTCCTTGTGCAAAAATAAATAAAACAAGTAGAATCGAATTATTTCATGCAAGCCTCCGTTTTCGAAACAATTGATTTTGACAACTCATTCGGGTACGTGCACAGGACCGCACACCTCACCAAAATGTACCTGTAGGTATTTCCATGTGGTACAATAACGAATAAAATGAATCCTCGTGTGCAAAAAAGTCGATCTTGTGGAGTAACTTTTTTCGAATAAGCCTTTGTTTGAAAAAAATTGATTTAAAATGAACTTTAGTTAAAGCACGCGTACTCAATAGATTTTCAAATTCAATTTTCTCGGAAACAAAGCATCGCTCGAATAAAAGTTATTCTACCGCTTCGTCATATATCTGCAAAAGGATTTATCACATTTGCTATTGCACCATATTTAATCATAAATTTTGCTAATTTTTAGTTAAGTGTGCATATGCTCGACGATTTTTTAAAGTCGACCTTATCGAAAGCGGAGATTTTTATTTATTTTTGCGCAAAGGATCACCATTTTCGCGATTTAAACATCCATCCTTACCCAGCCTGTATATCGTTGTTATTACTAAAAATTACAATGCAGCGTATACATTTTTTACTGTCCCAAGATTTTCGAAACAATCACTTAGCATGATAAACTTCCTCTCCATTTTCTCATTCCCTCGCTAACGTGCAACACGGAATTGTTCCGCGACAATGAAAAAAAAAGCGCACCACGGATGAGTCAGCTAGTTCTTTCGCAACTTTCTAACGTCATTTACACGCTCGTGGATCCGTGTCCAATCGCTTGCATGCAACTCAACGCGAAGACGGCCAGCTTTGTCCCAAATGAGCCCGATTGTTCGACAATACTCACTGTTTGAACTAGATTTTATATAAAAAACCCTGACAGCTCAAAAGTAAAAATAAAATCTTATTAACTTATTTCGTTTTACTATATTTTGAGTATTGGTAAACAAGGTTTCTTTCTGCCGAGCTTTTAATTTTGAGGTATATTTAATCAATTTGGTTGAAACACTGCAGGTAATTGCAGAAATATTCGAATAATTGTGGTTTTGGACTTATTATTTCTGCAGTGACCCTGACTCGATGAAGCTAATTCGCTGTCAGATGAGCATGATGTAAGCAGATTTGTGACTCTAAGTTTTCAGTGAGCTTCTAAGGATTCGTGGAACTTTCGTTTCTTGAAAATTAGAAGGCCAATGATAATTCATTGTTCTTTTAATAGTGTTAGTACTCACTGAGAACAAAGCGAAAGGAAATAATTAGTGCAATCGAAACCAGAGGAAATACGATTTCTGTTCAAACGGTATATCCATATTTCTTCAAATAATATTCAAAATTCTGACAAAGAATGAACGAAATGTGTCAATAAATGTTTGGTAATAAAACTTGACAGTATGTAGTTACTACATATGAAATACAGAATGTTACATATTATTATATTTAAAATTATATTACTAAACATTTCTAATTTTCAATGCTTATAAGACTGGGTGCTCACAATTTTTAAAAAATTAGTTATATCCTCATGATTATAAGTTGGTGATTAATTGTTTATCCTTAGACACAATTCATTTAAAAAACAGGATAGTTTTAGTGTAAAGTAACTTTTAAATGTGTTTTTACATCTTATAGTACCTACAAGCTACAAATGCAATATATTTAAACCAGCGATTAAAATCATACATATGTACCTATAATAGGTTCTATTACTTCTTTTTCCGTAGTATGTAACATTCAGCTGGGGTAGTCCACTTTCGCGAATGAAAATTGCTATTTTGATAAGATCTTGTTTTTCAAGTCTCTCTAACGCACCATTTAAAGTAATAAAGCGACAAATCCAATTACGCTAATTTGACGACTCCCTTCGTGGAGTATTTCAATAAGGAATGCTCTTCAACCTTGTACTCCAGACTCTTTCGTGGTCCTTTAAGTTTCGAAATTGGATTTTATTTCGTCCCAAAGTAATTAATTAAAATCTGATTAGCTTCAAATAGTAACGAATGTAAATCTTGTTATCGAAATAAATTCATAGCGTCTGCAAAGGGTGATCTGACCGTAGAGTCCATGTTACACTGTTACTTGAACACGTAAAACACTTCTCATTTCATTAGAGGTTTTAAATTGGAGAAGTTTATAAAAAGCCCAAATTATTTGTAACAACTTCTGCCTTTGCTCTTCACTGGATAAATTCGTCCACAAAAATCCTAACAGGTGCATTACCCTATCATCACAAAATTAAATTGAAAGTGTCAGGCTTAGGGTCGCCGTCAGCCTTTGGCGGGACCTGATCTAGCTCTTCCCCCGTTCTGGGCAAAAATGATTTTTGCCGCTCTTTTTATTTAATTATAAATAATTATTTTAAAATATAATTTTTGAGAGTGAGTGAAAATTTTTTGTAGGCATTTGTTGAATAATAAACGTCTTTTGTATAAAAATTTTAATATTCATAAAAAAGCAGGTAGGAGGCAGGTACCTATATTTTAAATTAAAAAAAAAAAGGATTTAATGAATGAAACAAAATAAATATAAGAAAAGGGGAAAAATCCAAGATCCTTAATATGTAGGTACCTATAGGTACGCACCTTTCCCTATTTAGTATCTATAATGGTAATTATATGAGTGATTTAAAAACAATTTATAAAGTTGATACTAAAGGCAAACATGTATTGTATACTTTTTAACGCTTTTTCAATAAGTTTTTATTGATTTTAATTTTCTCTTTCTACCAATGTTGCCGCTCTGGGCAGCTGCCTTGCTTGCACCCCCTAAATCGGGCCCTGGCCTCTGGTATATACCGTTAACCCTAATCAATCGATTAACTTCCAATCTAAAGTGACACTTCCATGAATCACTCTAGTGAATACGAGTGGCTCACGAACCTCATCTTTCGAAGCAGAAACGCGACGCGTTTCCAAACGACATGGCGCAATACGCCTCGCGTTTTAATAATCGCTATCGATCGCGAGGAAGACATAAGTAGGTGCTCCAATGAACGGTTCGCGCATTATAACGGTTTATGAGCCTTGTCACGACCTCTATTGTACTTTCTATTGACCGAGTAGACCCTGCTGGAACGATCCTTGAACGGGTCGAGACAATACTTACGACCGTCCAAGTTTCCTTTCTTCGAGGGATACTCGAGAATAGTAATTGGGCATTTTTATTATTTTTTTAATCGATTAAGGAAATAATTATGATATCAATAATTGTTAATCAAATTAATCATCACTGACAAGCGGAGTGCACAATGTTCGTGTCATTGATTTGATTCAAATTTTGCATAGACGTAGGGGAACAATAGGAATAGTAATAACACACAGAAATAAGAGAAACAAACATATTTTTTTACCATATTGGATTATACACGTTTGTTTTCTAACATCTGGAATAGAAAAGCTCAGTTACTTCAGAATTTGATAAAATATTTGTTAAAAGTCTTCTACAATTTGTTTCCTTTATCCCACTAGCAAGATGATGTGAAAAATAACTCACAAAATAAATAAGTCCCGGAAAATCAAGTGTTTTAAAAAATATGTTACAACTTGTTTGTGACAGAATTTGAAAGAAGACTTCAATTTCAGAATATCCGAAATTGAATACAAGTTAAAATACACAACAAGAAATAATACGCTAAAGACTGGATAAAATTATAGGAAAAAAAAACAATTTAGTGTATTGTATTACATGTGCTCTGATTGATTTTGAAAAGCGAATGTTGTTCTCGTTATTTGTCAGGTAGTTATACTATCTACGTTATTTAATAATCATTAATTGCAATACTTGACAGCGGTATCAAAGCCCAACTCTAACTCGCGGCTAACTTTACAGCTTATTGTTCTTTTAGCAGAGTTGAGCATTATTCGAATAAATAAGTATTTATCTAATTGTGAAATAACTATCCGAATAAATTCTATTTACTCGAATATTTCATCCGGATCATAATTATTCGTTATTTGTAACTATTATTCTATCCATTTATTCAAATAATTTATCATTATTTGTTCGGGTCTCTATTACAAAATTATTCAAATAATGGTACCTAGGAATAACTCTTCATAGTTTTGATTTCCTCTTGGTTTTGTAAAACTGTGTTGTAAAACAAATGTAAAACAACGAGTAAAGAATTATCGAAACAAGAATTATTTATATAATCTGAATAAATTATTAGCCGATTAAAAAATTATTCGAATGTATTCTTATGAGATTCAAAATTCATTCGGATAAATTCTCATTTGACTAAAAACTTATCCGTTTACAGCGAATATGAGTTTAGTAGTTATTCGTCGTACGAATAATATTTTGTCCACACCTGCCTTCTAGTGGCTTTGCAGCGACATCGAGAAACACATGCACTATCTGTATTTATAGTCTCCATGAGAACCTCAGATCAATGACTCTTTTGATTACCTGTCCGAGAGTTAGTGAAGCACATTAACCAAAACCCATAATTTCTAATCGCTTGCCTCACTAACCGAAGATAATTTATGCCGCTGATCAGTAGAATGACCTGTTACATCGAGAATAACTATTCTGTTACGAAATCTCTTTTATTACAGCTATTACAAAGCTTGGTTTTTATCCACTTAAATTGAATTTATGATAGCAAAGTGAAATATTTAAATATTGGTGGCTAGAGTATCGCATGTAACAGTTTCGTCTAAAAAATTACAAAGCGCTTAGTTTCCTACTCAAATTCTTTAACCTCGCTTTGATGGGGGACGTATTCTTATCTTAAAAATATCTCAATAATTGAGTTTACCTAGCACCATTTGATACAATAATCTCCACTCATAATTACCCATATAAAGAAGCCCAAGTCTACGTAGAGGGCGCCACTGAGTCAATTATTCCGAGCAGTGTATAAATTTATTCGAATCGGAATTAGAAAAGGTGCGCTGGCCAAATAGCAAATGGTAACAAACTGTCACTGTAACAGAAATCCAGTTTTCGCTACTTACTACGAGTAGACCCGAACGTCCTGTTGATCAAAGCGGAAGCAACGAGTCCGCATTATTCTCCCTCTCCTCTGCGCTGGCTGACTCTGTCTCTCTTCACTCCCGGTCACCAGAGAGTAACCTTTCGAAGTCTTGCTGGTCACTCTTGTCCACTCGTTCTCAGTACTTTCGTTCCTCTTCTTGCCCCTCTCGCTCGTTCCCTCTTTCTTCCCCTGATCCCCGGTACCCTCGGCTGCTCTTGATCCTTCCTTGAACTGTCTCTCTCACACTCTCTCTTCCCGTCGATTACGCGTTCGCACTACACCCGCGGGCCACACTACGGGGTACCCATGGCGACGGCATTCTATCGCCACTCACGCGGCTACCTTTTCCTGACACCCTACTGTCGCGATCTACGAAATATCCTACCCTCAATCCATTTGCATCCGGGAATCGGCTCATCAGCGGTCGAGTTCCTATTCCCGCAATCGGTTTTCCATCTAATTTGCAAGTTTCTGTGGTGTCCGCAGTGCTGGCTAGTGATGGGACCGAGTGTTGTTAGTGGAACAGATATAGCAAACTCGTACAAGCAGTAGGAGTTGAAGATAGTGGGGTTATCAAGAGTGAGGCCCCAACAACTTAAGGATTTGTTTAGGATAGCTTTCAGAGGTTAGTATTTTGCCTTGCAGAGGTACGTACGTATAATGGTGGCGTAAAAATAGCAGAGAATCAAGCAGTAAATCAAGAACTCAGGGATGCATGGAGCATATTTCGGGAGCACTAGAACTTTAAGGCCCTTGAAATATGTTGACATGTGACTACATAAGTGTAGCCCTGTAATGAATGGCGAGAAACGCATTTGGTGACTTATACAAGAGCGGACAAAATAGATACCGCTTTTTCGATTTGCTTTATTTCTGTTATTTTTCAACATCAACTTGGAACTGTGGTATGCGTTTAATATACATATTCTGGTGGATAAATGAAAGCTGTATAAAACCCAGTTAAAATTGGATTGATGTAACTAACAAAAGACATTGAACGGGATAACACATTTCTGGAGCCTACAAAGTTATCCACGTAACTACTGATAAACAACAGTCTAAAAGATTACCACTTTTGGTATTCTTTTAGGCCGTCCTAAAAGTAGAAGGTGCCCTCACGAAATATCAGATTTTTGATTACTTTTCAAAAGTGGTAACTTTTTAACAGCTTTAAAAGGGTGTTGTCGTGTTTAATGTTATGTAGGGATTTTGTTTATTAGTTAAATAAATTCAACTTTAACTGGGCTTTATACAGTTTTAAATTTTCTATCAGAATATGTATATTGGGCACATGCTGCAGTTTTGAGTTGATGTTAGAAAATAATACAGGTAGAGTGGATCGAAAAAGTGGTAACTTTTTTGTTCGCTACTGTACGTACTTACCCTCAAGGATATTGCTTTATATGCTACCTGATTATATCTCCTCAAGGAACAATACTTTGAAGTTCTGGGCATACCAAGGTGAGTAGTCATTTTGGGTCTGCATGACCCTGTTGTGAGTGGCGACATCTGACAGCGATTACAGCCAAGGGTATCGTTTTATAGAGCACTTGAGTGGACCACAAGCAGTTCACTATATCTATTCTAGTACAGTCTATTCTAATACTATATCTATTCTAATACAGTGTATGGTGATTTGCTGAGATAATGTTGAGCTTGTGGCCCACTAAAGTGTTGTGGAAAACGATATTCTTCAGGGTATACAGCGTCCAATGTGATTTTCACCACTCATTTCTAAGGCCCACACCTCAAGGCCTTACACTAAATGGTAACGTGCAAAAAGTATACTGAATACATCTGTAGATTCCCAACTGTTCGGATGAGATACCTGTGCTCGAATTCTATGGGAATACTATGAGCAATGGAAACAATAAAATTGTAATTGAAATTTGATAGAATGTGTCAGTGTTCCACATAAGTAGCTTAAAAAACAAGAGCAGTGCTTGTAAATATAATCGAACCCTGACAGTACATGTTTAAATCTCATATAAGTACAGCTGCTCCTCTGTTTCTCATGTGTTTACCCATACATACACACGTATTATGCACACATACGTATATCCCAAAACATTCGACAAGTCTCGAGCACGACTCCCACAGATTCAATGCTTGCGAATACAGAGATACATGGTACTTACAAGTGCTTTCGGAATTCGAAGGTACTTATTGCAGATTTCGAACACATTTGAATGACATCAATTATTTATTAAATCTATGAATTGAGACGTTTGCGTTTCTGAGTAATATCGACTCCAACGAAATGGAGCTTATGTCTTATGTATCGAATTGATTGATATTCATGAGTTCATGTTGAACTTACTGTTATACAGTCCCAACACTGGTCTTGGTGCATTCCATCGCGAGTTCGTTTCACGACGATGTAATCCAGTTATGGAAACAGGAGTCAAGGCTCGATACGTTAGAGTACGATACGATAGATCTGGCGATTAATGATTAAAGGTGGACTGTCGCTATCCACGTAACTACTGATAAACAACAGTCTATCCAAATATTCTTCAACCGGTTTCTTCGATGGATGGCGACGAAGGGTATAAATATGGCCATGCAAAACTCGTTGAAGAAGATTTAGATGGACGAATAACTGCTAGCCGGTAGAGGACTAGTGAGAATCAACTTGAACAATGTAAAGAGAAGAATAGGTATCCTGTCTTTTTGATGTAGTTTCGACGTGAATGAATTTTGTAATGAATTTGTATCTGGATGTCTATCGACTTGTGTTCTCTTCTTGATAGGTAGGATTTGTTAGAATTAAGAATATTGTGGGTCCGAGTTGAGTGATTATCGATTTTTCCCATTTTTTAATTGATATGTATTGTAAGTTTTGAGTATTTCAATATTCATTTAATGTGCATCGGTTTAAAAATTTGCCAAATCGAACGCATGAATCAAAGATCTGATTTAATAAGAAGTAATACTTAAATATATCACCAACGCAACAAATAACAAATATATTAGCATTATTGGAAACATGCAAATATACAGATACTTCGACATTCAAGTAATGACACTCAAATATTGAAATATTATAATAATATTACAATATTCTAAGAGATTTCTAACAGAAGATTCAAACACTAACTTATTAGAATAGTCTCATTGTTAGCCCTAATTTAAATGCCTAGTGACAGTTTTCTAAGTGATTTAAATCTCCCAGTTCTGAATGCATGAAAGAGTATCTTATTTTTCAGAGATGTCTAATTATAACTATCAATTAAACATGTTTACTACTTGTTTGCAGGCATTCCGATTAGATATACTTTTTGTAGATTTTTCCTTGATACATCTCATACATAAACGCTTCATTATATATGTTCAAACGTGTGTATGCAATTATCTCAATGAAAGCTATGTACATAGTTGCTTTAAAAGGGGAAGTGTGATGTTGAACTTTTTTGTTTGAACTGTATATCTTTATCGCGTCCTCATTGTGTGCTTCAACTTGGCACTTCCTCAGCGCCTCTAACAAGGGAAATTCAACACACCTCTGATTAATCATTTACTAAATGCTCCCATGAATATTCGGCGTGAGTATCAAATTTAGTTTGTTCGTGATTACGTTGAATGTATTCGTTGAAATGTTTGATAAATTGGTCACCAAAAGTGCACTATATTTTCTTTATAAAATGTGCAACTATAAATGCACAGAATAATGGAAATTAGAGTACGTACATTAAAAACAAACGGGGGTGATATTGAAATCTTCACAAGTAGGTACTAATGCTATTAAAAATGTAGGTCCAATATTATATTTTCATATACAAATTTGGCAAACATTTTGTGCTTTGATTAAGAAATAATGGAGACTGAAAATTTAACCTGTGAATATTATATTTTCTCAAAACCTACTAGAAAAATAATAAACTTCCTTTTCGTAATTTATAGAGCAATGGTCTTTTCTGTGTGACACGAGTGATATCTTTGTCGAATTACTTCTACCGAATGAGAGTTGTGAACCCCCTATTTGTACACGAACAATTTTATTTCAAATGTTTTTCTACTAAATAATTTGCATAATCTGAAAGAATAAAAAAAATTCTTTATTTGTACAACTTCAAAATGGACGAATAAAAATAATTTTACTAAATTCTTAAAACATTCTACGTGTAATTGTCAGCGATTATTGCATTAACTACTAACTGCGTTACACCAGCAATGTATCTTACATTTTAAGTAGCATCAATAATAATATTAATAAATATTTACATATACACGTCCACCGTTTCAGTGATTTAGTAAAATTATTGTTAACTCACAATACATACACTTTCAAGTATTTTTTCCACCCTAAAAATCTTAAAGCAAAGAATAATCTCCACGATTTCAATAACTATACATACAAAATACAAGATGACGTTTCAAATGAAATTGATTTATTTTTCAGAAAAATATACAGACGTGCCAAAATCGAGCAGTGCTGCCACAGATGTCTCATAAAAGACCCCATTGTTCTGCAAAATGTGGGAAAAAGTGTCGCTACTACAGCTCGTGGTATTTCAGAAAATTGTTACTAAAACTAAGTCGGTTTTTGCAAAATTAGACTTTTGCTACTTAAAAAACCAGCGAATTTTTTGCAGAAATCGATGTCTGTTTTAGACGCTGCCATTTTTTTTACTTTTCAGTATTTTTCATTTAATCTAGTTCACACGATAGCCGCACTCATACAGATTACACAAATTTCTAAATTTTCTATTTCAGACAACTACAACGGTTGATTTTATGCTAACCATGCGCGTATGATTTTTGTAAGGCGTTCTATTTGAAGCACTGTAACTCCGGATATAACCACTATTTTTGCATACAATTTTTTTTTCATATTCTCTAAAGATTGACAAATAAAGCCACGAAGCTGGAAGTAAATATATTCAATGGTTTTGTTTTAGAAAATTCCCAAATTTCGCATCATTTTTCGTCCGTCAAGGTAGGGAGACCTCTTAAATGTCTCACAAGCTAGCCGCTAATCCAATCTAACTCCGACCAACTACCGATCAGAGTTTTTTGCGAATATCTCGAAAACTAAAGCCGAGCTACGGTTATATGTACCAAAGAGAAAAGTTGTTCAGAATGTTGATCCTGACAACATATTTCAAGGCCATTGAAATCGGTGCTGCAACACCTTTTCTGCATAATAACCAAATGCTGTGTTAATATGTAGATTTCAGATGGGTAAAACACTTTGAATATATATCTAAAAATATTTTGTTAACACTGTTTTTATTAGTTTTTCAGAAGCTAACATATTCGAAGCTGCCCCCTCCTCACTGCAAAGTTTTCAATTGCACCGAGATCATTTAGCGCTTCGTTCCCAACGCATCTGCAATCGCGACTAACGCCGTGATTACAGGCGATCATTAATTATCCCACCTTCCTTAGCGTATTGTTTTTGGAAACGTCCTTTCAGCATTATTATTTAGTCAGCGATAACTTTGCGGTTACAATGAAATCGAAAGTTTTCCTCTAAAGGAACTTGTTGCTCGACGCATTCAGATCCACGAGCTCCTTAGCCAACAACAATTAGGCGTACCGTTACCTGTACAAAATGTTTCCTCCGTCGATATCTGCGTTTTGTCACGGTTACCGTGCACGTCGTCGCGTAGATACACCGTGAATGGCAATGGAGGAAATATTCAGAGTAATTCGGCAAACAAAGAGCTTAATTATCCGACAAGTTTGTCGTCGTGGGCTGAATTGAACGGAATTGCACGACTGATTGTCAATCGTACTCGTTCGAGCGAGCAAGTGTTGAATTTCAGACTAACAAGTCCCTATAGAGGGAACAAATACCGTTTTGATTCGGCATGAGACAGAGAATAGTGACCGACAATGAGACTTTTTCCTCTGCAGAAAGAAATTTGCATTCTTAAGATTTAATTTGAAAGAAACATGGGTCTTCTAATTATGCTACTCTATGAGCTATGATACTATTTGTGCTGTCAAGTTTGGACGAGGTTTGAGCTAAAAAACTGTCACTGTACAATTTAACTCTTTTCTTTCGTTGTTATTTAACCAACCCAGATTGTAGAAATCTACTCTGAATTTTATTAAACGTATAAATGTATTGTTGCACTACGAACAAGCAAAGGGCCATAGAAATTTTAATAAACTGTTCGTGGCTAGAAATTAATAAATAGTAAATATACATAAATTAATGAAATCTCAAAGTAATACGCATGAAATTAAATAATATGACTCAAAACACTATTGCCTTATGGAATATTTCACTCCAATTTCACTTTCATTTGTATTTAAACAGAACAACTTTCAAAATTATTTCCTTTTCTTTCGAGCGAGATTCAATATTTCTAAGAAACTTCCAAAAGAAATCGATATACAGGCTGTCTCATTTTAATCTATTAATGCAAAGATTTAGAAAGGTACGTATAAAAATATGTTTTTAAGGGGTTAGAGGAGGTTGTTAGGTGGAGGCATTACGGACAGGTCACTTGCGTTTTCTTAACTGACAGGTGATATATTTTCTTCTGCAGAACGATAGAGGATAATGAGGCGAATTCAACCACACCATTTTATACATGACTTTATTTAAAAATTTCTGAGATAAGGCAACAGAACTTTCCCGAACATTTGGATGAAATTCATTGACTCTGACGAATCAACTTTGACGAATTTGTCCCATATTTACATTAACAGATTAATACGAGGCACCCTGTATATCGCGAAGCATTAACGCAATATAAAAAATAGGAAAATCAACGCAACGTCAACACCAATCTAAAAGCAGCGCGCACGTTCGCGCCGAATTGCACAATGATTTTTCACAATCCCGTGAAATCCCAACAGCGTGCAAATCAGAGAATGCTAACCTTCGACGTATTCGTGAGATTACCGGATGCAAACGAATATATTCCACGTTCTCGACACCTATGTGCAAGACGCGTCACTTGCCTCTCGGTTGTCACGCGCACAGTATTCTTCAGTCACTTCTCGAGTTCGCGGAAATTTTCGGTGCCGTCAATTCGGGACGTGCAACGTCACTACTTCAAAACACCATACGCATCACACAACGCTCGGCGCGAGACTGGCGACGCGAGCCAGGCACGTAAGCGTGGGGTGCCTGACTGTCTAGCCGTCGACCAATCACTGCTGGGGATACCTGAGTAGCTGCGCTTCCGCGCGCGCGCAGCGTGCCACGAGTACCAGCTTGCCGATCGCGATCTTGTGACAGTTGGCGCTGGGCTTTTATTTGAAATGAAAATAAGAGCTAACGATTTGGAGCAATCTTTCTATAGTTTATTTACTAACGATGCTACTTGGAGCGAAGAAAGCAACTGGGGCAACGGGAATTTTGAATAGTGAAAATGTTTTATTTGTTTTCATTTTGAATACTGGGGAGAGGGTTGCGGAGTAAGGGTTGTGATAAATGTTGGAAGGAACAGATGAATTATTAAAGGGATGTTAGTTTTGGGGTATTGGGGGAAATGTAGAAAGGAATTTATATTAAATTTATGTGATATGTAGGGGAAACTCGGACAAAACCGGGTATCTGAGTAAAACCGGGACTAGTTATTATTTTTTAAACTGCCTTAAATTTTCCGCGTCGTTGCAGCGACATATTGACGCGATGTGCATTATTTCATCAACAAAAGATGATCGTGTTACGAGCGTGCTTACTAAGGTTATATCGTCTTGCGTGCTTTCGAAGGCTCTGATCTAATTTTCGATCATTAAGAAATTTCAAGCACTTTTGACTGTGTTCAGGTAGATAAATTTTGGTCTGAATTATGCTGGGGCAAAACCGTACGGGGAAAACCAGGTACTCGGTTTTGGATTGGGCTGGGACTATTTAAATAATTTAATATTCGAATATTTTAAACTTCGAATATTTGAGTATTCGAATAGTATTTGGATACTTGAATATTCGAATTATATTCGCCATATAATTGAGCAATTGTAGTATTCGAATACAGAAATTCCTCGTAATAAACCCGCCGAACGGGGCTGGCGGCGGGCGAACGACGTGATGCGGACACTATTCCCTTAGAGTAGTATATGCTCTAAGACTATTCCGTGCGGCCGATGCCGCGAGTGAGAAAACCCAAGAGCCGAGCGAGAGGGAACGAAACAGTTGACACGAAGTTGTCGTCGACTCTTTCGTTCTCTCACTCTCGACCGAAGGATTCCAAGAAATGGTGGGGATAGTCACCGGGCGTACTACGCATGCTAAAAACGGGACTATAACGAGGCATTACTGTATTCGAATACCGAAAAATTCGACAAATAGTCCCAGCCCTAGTTTTGAACAAAATATGTATAACAAAGAAAGGAAAAAGAAGAAGTTATCAAAATTAAAAATAAATCTTAATGAAGGACTACAACTAAAAAGAAAGAAAACCTCAAAATTAAAACTAAATCTTAATAAAGGACTACAATTAAAAAGAAAGAAAACCACAAAATTAAACAAAATACCGAAGGATTGTGATAACAGTGGTGATGAAAACGATGAAGACATTTGCATTTATGTCCAAGAATCATATGGTTCATTGAAATTGAATGAAGGTTGGATGCAGTTTACAGCTTGTTCTAAGTGGTTGGAGGACTGAAGAATTGAATGAGTTTCGTTGTTATAGATGCTAGGACCAGTATGGAGTATGGTACCCGGTTTTACCCATGCCATGGAGTAAAACCGTAAAAGCGGATCTAATTGCAATTTCTTTTTTACATTAATAATGTCAAAGTTATGAGCTTTTATCCTTAACGTCTCGATTTTGCCCGGGCTCCCCTAATTGAACTTACTCGGCTAATTTTTTCGTTTATTTCTATTCTTTAAATGACACGTTTCTCATATTTTATATTATACATTACACATATATGTATAACGTATACATATTTTTACAATCAATTTACTCTTTCTTCCTATCGTTCACCTTCGACCTCACTTTCTTCCGACAGCCACTGTAAGTACAAGTTTGCATCCTTAATAAAAATTCCTGCAGACAAATAATTAAACACGACATTTTACAAGAATACAATTACCACATTTCATCTCGGCTGTCACCTTCACTTGCACATTGCTTATTAATCAATCGATATTTTCAAACATTATAAGAGGATAGCAAAGTTGTATAACGTGAAAATGGTTAAAAATGCCACAACATTTATCATTAAATATTTCCACCAAATTAGCAACTTGTTGAAAAATCAATTTAACGAGTACTATGCAGCATAACGCGTAGTGTTGTGTCCATTTTAAATGACACAATTGGATGGACAAATATTTTATGGAGGCTGACGAACGTTTAACTTGAAAGAGTTTTGATATCGAGGAATTAGTTGATTAAACAAATTACTGGCCTGGATCTACATCGAGCTACGCTCTGCTGGCTCTATACGAAAGCAGAGAGGCTGCACTTTTCGGCGGAGCGTGCGTGTGTGCATTTTGCATTTATAACAAAACGAGGAAATCCGCCGTGCCACCACAGTTTACCACGGTGCACGAGTTTCCTCGTTACGAAGCGTGAGCTCGAAAATTGTATTTCCGTAGCACTGAACGAATTACAGTAATAACGAACGCTGATTAACTTGAAATCCTTTCGCTGCAGACCCAAGGGCCGCAGAGGCGTTACTGTACACAACGTAATCTGCTTCGCTTCGTTTTCATTTTATAATAATGGACAGTCTTTTTGCTTGTTTGTCCTCCATTTTTGTGATTTAATTTCGCTTTGTCCGGTTATGTGTCAACTAGTTCGTTTTTTCATATCGTGCAAACCTAATCCGCCATATGCATACTAGATAGTTGCACGAGGGATTAATTTTGATAGCGTAGGAAGTTTGTGTTTCTTCTACAAAATTTGACAAACAAATTCGACATTGTTTGGAAACGATATTGAAACTCTTTGTACGACCCAGTTTGATGCATATGGGATTTGATGCTTTTTATTATTTAGATTCGTGTCGTTGATTAAAATAGAATATTCTGTACTTGCTTGAGTGTTTTAAAACTGAAGAAATGGATAAAATTTTACCAAATAACCATGGATTTAGATAACAAGTAATAATTTATTTGGGACTGATAGATTTATCTTTGTTTCAGCAATAATTATATGAATTCAGCTATTGTTCTGTTAGTTAGAATAATAATCATCTTTTTTTTATTTAAAACACTTTTAGTAATAACAATGGAAAACAGATCATTAAGGATTATAACATTTTAAATCATTTCGCAAATTGTTATTTCCACTGTCATCTTCACTGACTCTTTCGTAAGAAGTTTTCTATATTATTTATTGGAAAACGATCTTGACTGCATCACATGTGATTATTTCACCCTCTTCAAGGTCAGAATACTCTTTCGAAATTTAATTTTTTAAACCACTACCTGCCTCTCGTTGATGTGTAAGACTCAAGTCTTAGATGTCCTGAAGACTCCTCAGTAATCAATGATTTTCTAACGAGCAAAATTTCAGATTTCTTTTAACTACTTATTTACCCATAAACTGGACGGTCTATTTCTGCACATATTTTCCTTATAATAAACAGTACATCGTAAATAAAAAAAAATTATTCAATAAATTTTCTTTTATGGAATTCAGTACTCATTAAAATTCTCAAAACTAATTCCCGACTAGAACCATTGTGTGTAATAAGACAACGCGCCGACTATTACCTACATCTATGACACTATGTAGAAACTTTTGCATTTTCTCCTGTATTCTCTTACGTGCCTCTTCATTACATTTTTTGCTCCTCAATACCATTCAAGCTGACTATAAATTACCCTGAAACTCGATTTTTAAGGTGATTTATGTCTTAATTGATTAACGTTCTTCAATGAATGTCGCCCTATATACCAGTTTTATTAAGTTTTTCTGCTCCCTCTGTGATTTATTATCGTATTCTAGTTCATATGTAGTTGAAATAAAACCGTACTATTATTGTCATCATAATTATCAATTTCTTCGATACTTATGAACAAACAACGTCATTTAATTAGAGCTCTTACTTTTTGACCCGTCGGGTACCCGGCTACCCGGAACAACTTCAAGCAATTGAATGTTGTATTGTCTGTGGTATTGTTTGATGTTAGCCAAAAATGATCGAACAATATAACATTCAATGGCTTGAAGTTGTTTCGGGTAGACGGGCACCCGACGGGTCAAAAAGTAAGAGCTCTACATTTAATAGCGTAATTGCATTAAATTTTCGAGTACGTAGTAGGTATAATTGTAACACAAAAATGACTTAAACCAAAACGAGAAAAATTTTGAAGGAGGAAACCTAACACTATTTAATCAAAGTGAATTTACAATGGTCTACCAGCCAATCTAGAGCAATTATTGTTTTACCTAGTAACATTGTACACTCGATCGATTTTTCACTGTAAATATAGAACCTGTTTAATAAATATATATATATATATATATATATATATATATCGATATTGTACAGAGTAACTGTCAGTCTTCACCCTGAAATAAGTGCACAATGTTGGATCAATATAGAAGGCCATAGGTATGATAGCAATTTACGAATTATAAAAGGTCAAAGATAGTGTACGTCCTTTTTTTCAATGTATGCTAATCTACGAGAAAGTTTTGACCTGACATTGTTCAAATAATAATATGTGAATAATGAAGCCTGGTATTTTCCAACGATTTTGAGATTTCGTATTAAGACACTACGCAGCGCGTATTAAGGTAGGAGGTCCTACCTGGTAGGAGGTAGACACTTCCAGCATTTCCTTCACACTTCCCTAACTTAGTTAACTGTTAATTGCATCTTCCTCATTAGCCTTGGTAAGATATTTCACGGAGTGCAAGATTTTCTTTATAAAGTACAACGACTTAAAGAAGACCTATTCTTTTTAACGTACTGCAGTAGAATATAAATCCTATGTTAACAATCTTAAACTTTTATACTAACTGTAGTGATTACTGAATGGAGTAACAAAACAACAATAAACGAATTATTAAATACAATACTTTTCATTGTGTTGTTTCAACATTTTCTTCAATATACAGGGTGTTTCACATAACTTTGCCATCTGGAATATTTCTGCTGTATTTCGAATTTAGTTCGTAACAAGTGGCACACAAAGACGTATTGATAAACAAGTGAAGCGTTCTAAAAGGTCGCGAGATTAAACAGAACGTTACTCCGCAGTGGCGCCGGAAATTAGACAGGCAATTTTGTTTGTACGAACTTTAGTGACTTTAAAGGACATATTGTTGTGGGTCGTTAAATTTGTCTTTACAGTGACTATCGCGCACCGGTAACTAAAATGCATGACATTAAAAAAACAAAGTTAATCTTCGTGTCACATAAACTCCTCTCAACAAAATAAAACTATGTACATAACTCCTGTTGGCGGGATGTGTAGCACTAGAGTGGCTCTTATTTTCGAGTTTCGAATTTTCTTCGGGGCACCATCCAGAATAGTTCCAAATAATTAAAAAATATCTGTGTAAAGTTTGAGCTCGATCGGATAACGGGAAAAGGTGCCCCTGGGCCCTGGAACATTTAAATAATTATTTAACAGCTTAAAAAGTCGATTTCATATAATATCCTCCAAGTTATTGATTATATAAAAAAATATGTCAAACAAACGTTGCAGATCCAGACAAGGATCTTTTATGTTCTATTACTTTTTTTCGTGCGACAAACGGTTTTCGAAAAAAGTCCGAAAAACTGAAAAAAATCTTTTTTTCTTAAATTTTGAAAGTTTAAGTGCTTCACAAACACTTTTTATTTATAAACACTTTTTCTGGACGGTGCCCCGAAGAAAATCTTGAAAAAAAGTTTTACCAAGAGTAAATAAGAGCCACCTTAGTGTAGCACCTATCACATGCGTCTGATTGCAAAAAAATAGAAGTTTCTTAAAGTTAGATAGTTTGTGCTGGTATTGGTCCACTTTAAAGAAAAAAAAAATGAAAAATTGAAAGAGTTATAGCGTTTAAAATGAAAAGTAAGTTTTTTCCTTGGACAATTTTTTCATATTATTCTTTATATCGACGAAAAAGTATTATAAATAAAAACTAAAATTAAAATTTTAGGTCCAGTACCAGCGTAAATTATTTAACTTTAAGAATATTTTCCTCTTTTCGCAATCAGATGACTGTGACAAGTGCTGCACCTGTCGCCAACATCATCGAAGAGATTTACAATAATTAATAAATAATAAGAAGGATTAACATAAAAAAAATATTTTCTGCAAGTTTAAAGATACCTCCCTATATCCCAAAAGAGTTTAATGCAATATTAACAATAGTTTAAAAAAAAATCATAAATTTCGGGGGCTGTTACAGGAGAATCCACCCTTAAAGGAGAAACGTGGTCGTTGCGATTGTTATGTTGAGGGACTGTCCGTTGACATTTCGACCCTAATGGGTGTCCGAAATGCACGCGACCCGGCGGGGTCATCGTTTCCTGCAGTGATGTGATACAGCCGAGGTTTTCCACGAAAAACTGATACTCGGCTGAGGGCATTTATGTCCCCACCACTTATTAAGCCCAATTTCATAGTATAAAAAGGGCTACGGATGCATACTCGGGGGCTCACTTCTACTTTAATACGTTTAGACGAAAGAGGCTGACGAGATCGAATTACATTCTCCTTCGAGTATTCAACTTAACCATACAATACGTAAATTGTTGTTAGGCATTGTATTTATTAAACTCTTTGAGACTCCCGTATTTCTCAGTGCGTCAAAACCGAGAGGTGGACTTACTTAAGTACTGCAAAGAACTACCTACACTTTATCAATTGTAAAGGCTGAACTGATAGAATATACTTTGTTATTTCTTACTCGGAGTTCTTTATTAAAATCCAATCGTTATTTGAGTTTCCAGTGTGAGATATACCTACAGAGATACATCTTTACCGCTCGAGGTGTATCACATTATAAAGTTACGAGACTGAACCGACATTCCTAGTGAACAATTATCTTCCTGCGACTCTCGGTGTTAGCCAGGCACCGGTTCGTCCGCAACTAACAAACTCCATAAAATAATCTCAAATCCTCAGCTTCGCAGTCGCCAATCTCATTGCTCTCAGCCTCTGCTCATAAGTCGATGCATATTTCATGCGACAACTTTGCTCTTCCGTAATGGAAAATCAACGCCCCATGAAAGCGCGCGGCTGTTGTTCTCTTGGAACAGCGATGCCCCGATAGGCGGTCCGAGAGCCCGAGCATCCATAGCTGTTTCTACGAGCCGCGCGGAAGGGGGTGCTCGAAGCCAACGAAGCGGCGGGCATGCAACGGATTGGGAAAACTCTAGTAGGGTGCGTGTAGGCCCTAAGGCAGCGATGCCCTGATGAGCGATCTGAGGACGCTCGTACCCTTTGAGCCTACAAACGCTATGGATGCTCGGGCCCATCGGGGCATCGCTGTCTTGGAATCTCAGCAATTATGCGGATAAGGGTCACTTCGTGTTGATGGCTCCGTCGAAACTGCAGAATACAATTCACGCGCTGCTTCGTGCAATAATATATTTTCTACACAATAAACAGTAGTAATTATAACCGGAATTGTAAGAACGGTAATGTTAAGTAATGAAGAAACTGAAAAATGGAAAAGAAACGGCAGAAATATTCTATTGTTAAAATTTTGTTTCAGAAATCTGTTCATCAGAAATAACGTACACCGCCCAACTGTACACGCCATGGCATACTTTCGACTGCCAAATTTGTTTTTAAAGAAAACTTGAAAAAAGGAATTATTATATATTATTCAAAGATGTCCCTACCCTTATTGAAAAATTTTAATAAAAACAAAAGTGTTTTTGTCACTTACAAGGAGAGGTTCCCAGGTTTCCGCCTCTGATTGCTTTGGTTTTTTGGATATCTTTTAGAGGACCGAAAAATAAGAAACACGTGTCCTTTTATTTGGCCTGTTTGCATGTATAAGGGGTGAAACCACCCCTCAAAGTTCATAAGGGGTACAAAATTGTGTTGAATAAAACTTGACATAAATTTAATTTACGTCATAACTTGCTGCATAGATGATATTCTTGTCGTCAGTCACCGTTATTAGGGAGTAAACAACCCGTAATCAGTTAACTACACATTTGAGAGACTTGAAGCGTGTAAAAAATTCATAAAATTCTTAAAGAACCTTAGACATAATTTATTTTAGAATGACACATCAGTGATTGTATGACCTCCCATCGCTAATGACAATGAGAGGTGTCCCACCCCTGGGGTAGTTTACCCCCTAATAACAGCGACTGGCAACAAGAACATCATCCATACAGCAAGTTACGACGCAAAAAGACATATATATCAAGTTTTATTCAACACAATTTTGTACGGCTTATGAAGTATGAGGGGTGTTTTCACCCCCTAAACGTGCAATTGGGCAAAAATAGAAAGACAGGCATTTCTTATTTTGCGGCCCTCTAAAACATATCCAAAAACCAAGGCAATCGAGGACAAACACCTGAAAATCATGTAACTTTGAGGGGTGGTTTAACCCCCTAAACATGAAAACAGGCCAAAATAAAAAGACACATATTTCTTATTTTTCGGTCCTCTAAAACATATCCAAAAACCAAAGCAATTGGATGCGGGCAGCTGGGAACCTCTCCTTGTTAGAAATAAATCCCCACAGATGCTTTATTTCTTGACCTGGCCAAGATGATCTAACCCCACACATTTCACAGTGTGTATTAACGGTTTCACATGCAATGTTAACAACGACACGGGAGCTATTTCCACTGCGGGGGTTAAGAATACTGCCACGTTTTTTCTCATGTAAATTGCTTTTTTGAAGCTCCGTCAACACAGATGTATATGTATATTCATAAAAGAGTGTAAGTATGTGTATGTTAATAAGAGGTTTTTCAAGCGAGACGTAGTAGAGTTCATTATAACTCATAATGTACGTAAATCCTTTCCGAAAATAATATGCGTCGCTTGCTACGTATGTCGCAAACGAAGGCAACAATCCTTTGTGCATACAGTACCGTCTTGTTTTGCATTTTATGATGTCTGTGTATAGTGTACAGACCCACGGGTACGTTTTATTGTAAGCACAATGCGAATTACTCGCATAAATACCGACTCTCTGCATGGGACTTTAATGGCTCAATTACACAATGAAAATCAAAGCGGTTTGGTCACGGGGGTTGCTTTTTTGTTCCCTTCTCATGCCACTAATTAAGGCGAATGACAAAATGGCATTACCTACGTTTTTAATTGCAGTCGTGTTTAAGAATGCTAATGTGAAGGTTTTTATGAAATCTACAATATCTGTGTATCATTGTATTAAAAACATAGATTATGCTTACTACTTGTTAGAGAGGCAACGAATTGCATTGGGTCATTTCATAAGTAATAGTGCTGTTTTTTTTTTTAAAACTGATTGTGTGTTCATAACAATTCATTTCGTGTGAATAATAGATTGCGTAGGTTTTTTGACAATGTTTTATTAGATGATGTCGAGTGTACATAGAATACTTCACTTATTACAATCACTTAAGGGAATTAGGCAGTAGAGAAGTCGATCTTTTTATTGCATTTTCCAAAAGTACTATCTTTTTAGAATAAAATGCCGTTTGGTTTATATTAAAATTCGCAAAATTGTTGATTTGGCAGCTAAAAAGGTGAAGCGGTAACTGTGGGATTTAGAAGCGACCGGATCAGAAGCAGGATAAAATAAGGCGACTCGCATACCACTAACCAAGTTTATTATAAATAGGTATGAATCCGACTCTGGTGGCCGCTCTTCGATTGTCGATCACCCTATGCTCCTTTAGAACACACACCCATGCCACGCGCCACCATGTACACCGTACACATTCGTCCACAATTTCCACGTGCATTCTCAGAATCATTCCCGGTCGCAATCGACACTGAAACCCAAACATTCACTCGCCGCGCATATCTCTTTCATCCCAAACATTCGTTCCTCGCGCCGACCAGTCTTGAAGATTGCCTCCTCGGCTTTCCCACACCCACATAACTTATAGCGTCGCCTTTGCCCAGAAACATTAAACCCGTTTTTCTCGAATCTGTTTTTCTCTTGGTTTTGCCGTATTTGCGAATGAACGGAGGTTCAGATCAAGTTGAAGAATTACAGGATGTATAAAATATGTGCCATTTCCTGCGCAACCTATTACATGGTCCGTAAAAAATCGAGATTTTCATAAAAAAAATTAAAAAGTCGCGGATTTTTAATAACCCACAAATACGACCAATTTTTTTTTTAAATAATCCCCGTTTTCGGCCATCAATTTAACAATTCTGTTTTGATTTTAGTTTTTATTGGTTGCGCGGGAAACTATGGATGTAACAAACAAGAATCACACCTTGAAATTGGATTGCGTCACTTTTTAAGACCAATATTACAGCAAAACCACAGAAGAACGTTAAAATGTTTAACAGTCAGCACCGCCATTTTTAAAGCACATTATATTTCATACCAACTTTTTTTTAATCTCTATGATAATAATAAACATTGGGTAAAAGGATATATCTGGATTTGCTTCCATTTTTCTTACAAATACATTAAATGGAAAGGTGTTTCTTTCACGGAAAACGACTGCCTAAGTAGTCCCCTTAAGGGGAGAAGCCCGTATAAACGGCTTATTTTTGTATCAATTTTTAGGAATTTTTTGCAAAGATACCAGTGCGCTAATCCTTTCGTAACCTTAAGGGTACTTTATTTAACATTATAACAAGTAAAAAAATTTATAACATTAAAATTATAATAAATACAAAAGAAATAGAGCGGTATCTGAAATGGGTTTTTTCTCAAGATGCAAAACGGCGCCGGTTGTAGCGTCTCTGGTAGTTATATGTGAAACAGACCAATATTTTTTTTTAATTTATATACCAATTGTAAGAATATGAACCACAAATGGAGTAAAAAAATTGCATATTTTAAAAATGGCTGAATTTCAACCATTATCGCCAAAAATTCGCGTTTTATTTGCTTAAAAACAATAGTTAAAATTAATAATATGGTTAAACATTGTGGTTCATATTCTCAAGGAATATTATACACTATAAGTGTGCAAAATTTGAAGTTGATTGGTCAAATAGTTTTTGAGTTATCCCTGGAGCCAATTTTGAAAACGTGATTTCGGGGAAAACACGTTTAAGGGGGGTACAGGACTATTGAAATTTCGAAAAATCGATTTTTTTATTAGTATCAATTCTGTAAGTGTCATTTTTTGTGAACATTTACAATAAAGTTTCATGAAGAAATTCGAATAATTACGGAAATTTTAGCGCTGACCGTAACTGAGTGAAGCCGTTTATCTCGAAACTACATTTTTAAACACCGTACATCACCGTGTACATCATAACTTTTTAACAAATGAATATTTGCACTTGAAATTGTAACTGGAGGTGTAGACTTCCTTTCTCTATAACATGGCATTTCCGCATCAACATTGGATGTTTGTACAATTTTTTATAAACGATTAAAGACGACTTTCTTCCGTAAAAATGTGGGAAAAAAACTGATTCGGGTGTAACTTTCACAATTTTTGTTTAAATTCGCCAGTTAAGTTCCATGCTGCAGATTTTGGTGTAGAAATTACTCACCCAAAGCATTTTGCTTTCAGCTGATTGATTCACCGGATAGTACGTACACCGACTACAGTTGCCCACTACGCAGGACCATCTTCAGTGCTTAATAATGTCAACAAATTTGAACATTCCGACAATTCTTTTTTTGGCAATTACTCGGAAACGCGTCCACAATAAACTGTGAAAAGTACGGGTATAATGATTACTTGGTACCTAAGCAATCCGACACAAAAGAAAACATCTATTTTCCGTGTCCAATAGTCCTGTACCCCCTTAAAATGCGTTTTACTTACACAGGTATGCTCCGCGCTCGGAAGCGCGCTCACTCACCAGGCTATAGTATCGATACGGAGTTGAATTTCGGCCTATAATTTTGAGAATAATTTTGGGAAAAATTTTTGTTTCTATTTTTCGTTCGATTTATACGGCCTTTTCCCCTTAAGGGGATACACAGGTATTAGACGGCTAAAATGAACGGTTCCTTTTGGGTTGGATTGAAGGACGACTAATAATTCATACCGTTCGCACGTTTTACAATACTTTATTGTGGCTATAACAGGCATTTTAAGACCAGGAAACCTGAAAAATATAAAAAATTAAAGGAATTACAGGGCGCCAAAGTGGGCGCTGCGCAATGCACGCGTTAAAACGGTGAACATCATAAATCGAAAACGGATTAATATGGTTGAGCTCATTTTGCTATTACTTATAATATACAAGAAATGGACGTATTCAAATCCATTAAAAGAAATTAATGACATTCATTTGAAAATTTTTCAAATCAAATCACGTTGCCAAAAATTAGTTCTGTTCATTATATTCATCTTTTGAATTATCTACTTGCAAATTGTAACTTACACGTTTCTTCGTATATTTAAATGAAAATTCTGAATTTCATCATTCATCCTATATGTATATATAATACTATAAACTATTTCTAATAACAAAATTAAAATATGTATAATTTTGCCTTTTTCGTTTGTGCAAACGATGATTTCGTTCTTAAATGGGATTCCTATTGCGATGTAAGTTGCCATGCTCGTTTATGTAACATCGTATTATTGCTACATTCCACTCTGAAATTCGCAGTACATTTCACGCTTTCACGCTGTCACGCAGGTGTTAATACCTAAGTATGAAAAATTCGTGGCGATTTAAACCTCGGTTCGCAGATTTTCAATGGAAGGTTGTGGTAAGCGTAATAATAAAGATTTTTTCTTCTTCTTCGAGGTGAAACACTGAAAAACGGACTTTTAACCGTGTCGATATAAAACATGGTGGCATTCGATCTAAGAATAGGAATTAGAAATGCTGCATTCTTAGATTTTCACGCGCGATTCTTATGTGTATTGTACGATTAAGCAATTCGATTAAAGGAATTTGATGTGATCGTATTTTCAACTTACATAACTTATTTTTGAATTAGTATCATATTTAACCCTGTACCACGTCTATTTTAACCATCTACTCATCATTTTATTTTTAAATTAACGTTCCATTGAAAATAATCGATTTATTAAATTCGAATAAATTCTATAATATTTAGTAACAATCAACATTTTGAATAATTTACCAAAGTAGCTAGAGAATCGCACAATAACTATATAAGTTACATAATTGTTAAAAATTTACCGTTTAAAATTGTAGCAAATTTGTAGTGAATTGTAAAAATCCCCTCTCCTCTGCTTTTCAACCAATGGGGCCATCGAAGGTTTGATAGCCCCGGACCCCAAAATCTTAATTCGGCTCTGTCAACAATTATTACTTGCTTTGCTTTCTTGTGAAATTGAACTGTGTAACTTGTTACTAGACAAATAATAGCTTTGTGTTTTTTAAAGATGTATTTAGCGTTTTAAATTTTAGAAATATTTTTGAAAATGCTTCAATAACAAAAAAACATGGCATTGTGTCACATCGTTCACAAGATATTCGATTAAATATCTAAAAATAACAAGAACGTATAAAATCAATACTTTATCACATTTTTTCACTATTCGAACTTCCTACTTTTTCCGAATTCTACAATTCTCAAACTGTATCTCTTAATCTTTTTGAATTTCCTGCGTCCTTTGCGGCTTTCTTCTCTTCTTTACCTACTTCAAACAGGGCTAACAGAAAATCTGCGTTTCTCGTGCCTAAAACTTACTTAATCGCATCTTACAGTTTCAAATGTTGCGCTCAAACGATCTCCGAGCGTTTTCGTTTATCTCTGCATGTACTTTTACACGGAATCTTTATTCCGATTTCCGATAGATGCATATCATCATAAATATTGCAGATCCCATTTTCCAGAGTCGAGAACTCCCTTTGTCGTTGGAAAGCAACTTCGCTCGAACTTCGATGGGTCCTATTTTAAATAAATACATTTCCTCTGATCCCATGGGATTTTTGTCGGCAGCACCGTGATATGTTGCACGCGCTGGTTCTGCGACTCGCTTCCAGGCTACACGTTTAGAGAACCCATTCCATGATGTATTTGTTAATCTCTTCTGTTTCATTACTTAATAGCTTCTGACGTTGCTCAACTTCGGTTGACGGTTTTTATTTTATTCGTGATTATTTTGTAACTTATTTAGTGTCGTTTAACAGTTTCAGAGAGAAAAAATCATTTGCGAAGGCAGTTGCCGTGGAAATCGGCAGTAACTATAAACATTGGGGGCTTGTGGTTTTTAACAATTTTGAAACTAGAAAAATGATGACTCAAATACCCACTAAGTTCATATGGACTACAATATATTTCAATATCATCAAAATCCCTGACATCGAGGCACAAAAATATCGAGTTTCGAGTTGATTAATTTATCAAATTCACACAATATAATACAAACAGTTAGGAGAACGTTGCCACTTATTAATACAAAATTGCACTTCGTTTTAAAACTCGGCTATAGGTAACTATCATGTATAATGTATTAACCACTGTTTTCAAACGAAACTAACGTCATTGCTACGTAGACACATGGTCGGTCGATAAATATTCGTCGACTTATGCACAATTAATACGAGCGTATGAATCATACACAAATCGAAGTGCGAGCATTCGTTTCACATTATCTCGAAAACTCTTATCCACCGCTGTCGTTAATAATATGGTGGGCGGCGTGTAATTGATTACGTGTATGGAGAAGTCAAATTCACGCTTGCTTATTGTTCCAATGTTCTTTAAATTTAATTATCCAATCAAATATAGACATCAATATCAATTTATTTATTATCAAAATAAAGAGCAATACCAATATGGAAGGGGAACTTATAAGCAGCGTAACAAAAAGAAGGTACCAAAGCAAATTTTTCATAATCTACCAAAATATTATCTATTAATTTATTCATAAAAGCACGAACATATTTCGAAAATAATTGCATTAACGTGACGCGATTGTTTTAGACGTTTGCAAAGCTCTCATTTCACTATTTTCTTCAAAACTTTTCAAACATGGACATGATGTTCGTAATTTCGAGTAGTGAAGGAGAATGGTAGAAAGTAGTCGAAATGTGGACCGCATCTAAAATAATAATAAGGCGTTATCCTATAGGTCCCAAGGAATTGTAAAAGTACAATTTTATTTACCGCAAATATGATGAGAAAGTTACAAAAAATGCAGATAAAGTGGAAGGTGCAGAGCGAAAAATTGGGTATTGTGGACTTCAAATGCAAAAATTCTGAAAAGTCTAATTTTGCAATGCATTATTAGTACCTAGTAGTAGTACTAATACTATTATTCGTAATACATAACACCACCACGACCACTACTAGATACTACTACTAATAATAACAATATTGCAAAATTAGACTGTTTGATACAAGCTTTTGTTTTCCTTAATTAAGTACAGATTACTGATGAAAGAATTACATAGATAACGGTGAAGCCCACTTTTCGATTATTTCACCTTCACAATTATACGGACTTACGAAAAATGTGGGACAACTAATTTTTCAATTCCCTCCTTTGAATTTATACGTGTACGATATTAAAGAGGGTCAAAATATATCACAAATATCATTGCAAAATTTCCTCGGTTGCTATATTACTTTTTTTCTTTACTGGTCTGCGTCTGCCGTATGTGCATTTCAATCTCGTCGAAACATTTTATAATTAAATCCCACGTAGAATGATGAGAAATGGAATCGAAACCAGGGAATTTATTCCGCACTAAATCCCCCTTTCCAATTTAAATATTTTGGTATTTCGTTGGGGACCAGAATCTTTGATTATAATTCCCTTGGGTGAGATAATTAAATCATTTTAATTAGCCTTTTGTGGGGGCTGGTAAATACTCTCCATGTAACGATGCAATTTTGTGAAATTATTTAACTAAGTAGTATAATTTGTATATTTATATAATTAATATTAATGTATAATTTCAATTAATTATTCTCTCTATTCTCATTCCAATCAATTAATTTACAATATAGGGTAGTTTGTTATTGGTCACACAACAGCACGAAAGGTGATTTTTTCCGAGAACATATGCCGAGAATGTACAATAACATATTTTAGATTGTGGCCTCCTCTGTAAAAACAATTCTACCGCAAGCGGGGGTGACTTGATGAATAATGGGGTTACTTTATACTTCTATGTATATTTCCCTGTTATTCATACGGTAAAACATCTGTTTCCACAAAAACATCATACGGTAAGACAACTTCAAATTTTATTTCTCTCGTAACTATAAAAATAATCATTGATTTGTCGTAAGGGGTCATGACTAGCTGTGAGGTCTGAAAACACATGTGCTTTCGGGACTTTTTCTGTAAAAAACTTGAAGACTTTTTTAAATAAACAGTTGTGTATTCGAAAGTGTGTATTTTAAAATTCTTGTAGATTTTTGCAATGCAACATATAAATAAATAAAGAAATTATGGGCGATCTCCGGGCAGTGTTTTTTAAGCGCTTTACAGTGACCTTTGTAGCTTTAACCTGATTCATCTGAAATAAAAAATTCGTACCAAATTTAGTTAGTACATTAGATTATCTAGTGCCCGATCGTGTTTTTTTTTTTAATTTCGTTGCCTGGTTTTTATTTTACAGATGGAAAATGATAAAAAATGAGAGCGTCTCTGTGGCGAAAATTTTGTAGCAAAATAATTTTTCGGGATAATGAACGATCAGGCACTAGATAATTTAATATACTAACTACATTTGGTCGAACTTTTTATTTCGCCACCGCAAAGTGCTTAAAACAAAACACTGCCGGGAGATCGCCCATAACTCCGTTATTTATTTGTATATTGCATTGCAAACAATACTACAAGAAGTTTGAAATACATATCTGTCGTATATACAACAGTTTATTTCAAGCGCCTTCAAGTTTTTCCAAAAGAAAATCCCGAAAATAGATGTGTTCTCAGACCTCACAGGTAGACATGACCTTTTTCACCACTTAGTGTATTGGTCCGGGATTATAATGTTATAGTTTTCACAAAGTGACCCTCGCTGACAGTACTTTAAAGATTAATTAATTAAATTTGTAGCTGACTATTTAAGAATTTGTAAAATGCAGGACTAAATATGGAACAATTGCAGATGACATGAATCCTTTTGCAAAAATAAGTCGAAATTGTCGCATAACTTTTTCTCGGGCAGTTTTATTTTCGAGAAAAACGATTTTGAAAATCTGTCGATTGGGTGTACATGTAATTAACAAACAATTCCATCTTCAAAACAAAGCTTGCTTTGAAAAAAAGTATTCTGTAATTTCGACTCATTTTTGCACAAGGATTCGTTTCATCCAAAGTTGCACCATACTTACTCCTGCATTTTGCAAATCGAACGTAATAGACGGGGATTCAAAACCTGTTTCCTTCAAAATGAAGCTCCAGTTCCAAAAAACTTTATCCTACATTTTCGACTCATTTTGTCACGAAAAATCACCCCGTTTCAAGTTTTACCGCAAATAACGGAATATTTCAAATTAATTAATCAGAATGGAAATGTAGAAAATGATCGATTGAAATTATTATCTGTACGAATAACGGATGATTTCAAATTCCAATACTACGTATACAACGTGGATAGTATACCACCATGCTCTGAAAAAAAAATCAGAATCGGGCAATAGGTAGGTAATTGACGCATCAATACTCAAACACGATCACTATCGTTACATATGTACTTCCCAAACTATTGAGTGCTTGCGCAAACACTTCAGCATGTGCCTATTTATTTGCATAAAAAAAATCACATTATCAACGACTTTGCGCATTTCGAATTATCAACTCGTACACTTGGTTGTTAAGGAGCCATGTTTTTCCAATAATTGCAACGAAACAGACTTGCCAGCGAATTACCTACGAATGACGTTAGTTGTGCAAGTTACCAATGGAAATTGATTGTCACGTTGAATAATGCAGATTAGCATCCTTATCGCGCCGTCGCGTCGCGAAAACACATGAAACGAGTCGTAAATCGTTGGTTGGGTTTCCCTGTCCTCTCAGTCAATTCGTATCATTAGCCACCGTCCACTTTGATTACGAATGGCGTCTGAAAACCGCCACAGCCGGCCAACACCGAAATCCGATTCCGGGCGTGATCATTATTCGTATAAAATCCGTAATTTACGACGGTGGGCGTATCTCCTGGTTTCCCCTTCTGGTCGAAATAAAGTCGTACGATATTCATGGTTAAAATAGCGTTCGTACGTCACAAAAGAAGACGCACCGCCGCTGAAATATTCCGATCCCGAGGCGGATGGCGTACGCGTCACGTGATCCATCGATAAATAATTCAGGACTCTCTTTCATTTTTTTGTGGAAACGAGTTTATGATGTGGAACGGGAAATATTGGAACTGTTTTGGAAGGAATCAACTAGCCTTTTGGCACGGGACACTTTTCTGGCTCGTGATAGGTACCTACATATTTATTATGCTAGAGATATTAGTCTAGATTTTGTATGTATGTCTCAATAGACACACAACATAACAACAATTTCTTTAGGGGTTAGGCCATCTTGAAACAATACCCGCATTACAACAGTACTCTTAGCTCGTTCGAAATCAATTTTTTACTATGAGTAAAGTATACATTCGACTTCGTATACAATCGAATAATCTAAGTATTCAAATATTCGAATAATCTAATTATTCAAATATTCGAATAATCTAATTATTCAAATATTCGAATAATCTACGTATTCAAATATTCGTATAATCTAAGTATTCAAATATTCGAATACTAGAGAATTCGAATTTGAGATTCGAATATTCGAATAATGAGGGGCGTTCGAATATTCGAAGTGATCGAATTTCGGATTCTACCCAATAGGAATCTGAATATGAAATATTTTTTCACACTTTATCGTGAAATTCTTTTCACATTAGCCTTTACAATTATTTGTGTTTTAAACGATAAATTTGGAACTTTGTTAATCTTTGGTAAATTTATAAATTTTGAAACGAAAGCAACCATCACTTATTATAGTATTATAATAGTATTAATTATTAAAATATATAATGATGACTTGTTCGAATAAATAGAAGAAATAATTTGTTGCAAAGAGTACCTAAATATTTATTATTTAAATAAAATATTCTACTAAAAAGAATTTATTCGGATAATTACGTTGCACGTGTATACATTTACTCGAACCGATTGGAATAATGCCCAATTCTGTTTCACAGGCCATCTACGCGACTTCATTTTCAACACAAAGTTTGAAACATTAGTATAAGCATACATTTTTATAGGAAGCTAAAAATTCACCAAAGATTAATAAAGTTCCAAATTTATCAATAATGTCCGAATATTCGAATACTCCTAATTATTCGAACTATTCGAAGAAACTATTCATATTCGAAATTATTCGAATATTTATAGCTCTACTTTATACCAAATATATATGAATGACATTCGCATCGAGTTATATTATTATAAACTCTGTTCTCAAAAATACGTATTACTTATGAAATCACCTATGTGTACTTATGAATACCTAGTCCTAATATTGGCTTTATTCTTCCCATGTTATCCAAAGACCAGAAGCTTAAACTGCTCTGAGTAACACTTGAATTAATTGAAGTTTATCGTCGCATCAACTACTTTTCTTGGTTATTAGCGACATAATGCATTCGGTAATACAATTAATATTTACATCAATTTCTCCATACGCTCGTTCCTATAAGTATAGTAAGCAGGTTAGTATTCTTCCAATACTTAAATTGTCTTTTAAATTGAATTCAATGTGATATTTCTGACGTAGAGATGAATGTTTAGGGTCGTCCACAACCAAGTGTTAATATGCAGCACGGTTGTTCTTCAAAAAAAGGAAAAAAAAAGGAACAACAGTGATATCGAATTGGAGCTTGAACAATTATCTCGGACTTTAGATGAGGATGTGAAATAAAATTTTCAATTTGACCGGTGACATCGGAGTATTCAACGGTGCCGATGACAAACGAAATTACAGCATTTGCAAACGATGTGTTTCAGCGAGCAACGTCGACATTTTGCGGTGACATCGATCGGTCAGCGCACATCCATGTTCCAGACAACTTGCCAGCGAATAAAATATTTAATCGTACAGACTGTACTACACACCGGCACAAGTTGTAGAAAGGGTCAATAACCTCGATCGATTTCTACCGCAGTCTGTAGCTAATAGTTAAATAATTCAAACGTTGGCTGAACATGCTGAACACCGAGTAAAAGATTGGTGCAATTTCAAGGGATCGATACATACGTAATTATAAGGTAGTGTAAGTTAATGTTAAATTAAGAGTGTTGCAAGTTAATGTTTCAGGAATTAAGCGATGCGTACTTTGTGCAGCAACATGTGATGGCACCTTTTTGTGCGTGTTTTGGGGAATTGTTTCGTATTCTGGGAATATTACACAGTTAAGTCAGCATTATTGCTAAGATGGAGACAGTTCAGTGTCGTCAGTGTCAGTGGTCTCTTCTGTGCCACTGCCAATAACGGATGCGGATAAGTGTGAACTGCACTATTCCAAAACATGATACACGATATATTGTACCACTAACACTGACGGCTGTCCTAAGATTTGTCGAACGGGGGCAGAGTTTGGTAAACTTTTGTAACGATCATTCCATAACGGAAACATATTCGTAAAACAGTTTCGTGGCGAATGACGTATATTGCTACGTCTTCTTGGTTTTTAAATCTGTTAGAGGTTGACGTAGTATTCACCACATCTTATGATGACTCAAGCTGCTAGCTTTGATGTAGGTATGCATAGGATAAGTTGAAAGTCTCGTCACACAGCGCACAGTGGTCTGGATGGTGGCCAAAATTCAATTTCTCAACTTCAACTTTACAATGTCATTTTTTTTTATGAATTGACAACCCTCCAGAGCTTCTAAATCCGCATAGCTTTCTCTTTTCAGATGACTCTTTGATTAGATATAATATTACAAAGACAAAATCATCAAATTTTATGTGAATCTAATTGTTTTAATTACTCATTATAGAACATCAAAATACGTGTTTATATCATACAGGTATATAAGTAAGGAAGTATATTTCAGTTATTTATATGTGTCATAGGCATTTTTTAGTCCATGAACAAATAGTGCAATGTTTATATGAATTTAAAGTTTGAGAAGGCTTATAAAAAAAGGATTAAGCCAGATTAACATCGGACTTTTTTTTACATGAAAGCTTACACAATTGTTAACAAGAGCATGTAAATTTCAAGTGCAATCTCCTGCAATCTTTAATTTTATGCAGACTTTTAGAAATGGCGCTCGAGGTATTGTATATATTTTATATGTATAATAATTTTTAATATTGTTTTTTTAAGTCAAAGATAATGTTAGGTCTGATTCTTTTTCCTCTTTCTTTCTCTAGTACGGCTATGATTTTTAATTTTGGCTATAAAATACCGCTTTCCAGATCACAATGCGCACCATATCGAATCCGCCATTTTGATTTTAAATTTTTGGTGCCAAATTCGTTATCAGCGACCGCAAAAACCCTTAATCACCAAGTTTCAGAATGATCAGAATTTTGGCCGCTAAATGTAGATATCCCCAGACCACTGTGCAGCGGTGTGGCAGAAAATGGCCATTTCGGGTACCTCTTGGGAAAGAAAAATTCACGCAGCATATTATTAAGGAACATGTCTCACGGACTCCCTTCCGAAAATTAGTTTGCAGTCCATTATTACTGAAGCAGTTAATAAATACAGTTCAGCACAATATTCTCTTAAGATAGTACCTCGTGGAAACAATTGAATTGAAGTAGTGATAACTAATTAAAGAACTACGTATTGAATTTAAACCTTGCCTGGCGGACACAGGGCCAATTTGGAACTATCTACTTATGCTACTTATTGCTGGCTAGTATCACTTCTGTAAGAAGGCAAGAGTTGATCGTAATAATGACATTCACTACTCACACAGAAGCTTGTTCTCAGATATGTATGTCGTCGGCTTGTTGGTAAAATTGACCAAGTGCATCATTACATTCTAAAATCGTTAAAGATTAATGGGAGCAATTACTTTCTAATTTTTTTTACAATAAATTAATAAAAATCCATATCGGGGATATGTTATGTATTTTGCAATAGCTTTCGATTGTTACTTGGTTTATTGGAACAGATTGACTTTAAATTTGTATTTACCGAAAATTAAGAAACATGGACTTGGTCAGTTTTACCAACATATTTTATCCCGGTCATTATTTGCTATCTCGGGATTTTTTAAAGTCCATCTCGGGATTCCGGGATTAATCCCGGGATTGGGAAATAGAAAATTTCAGTAATTAAAATGATTTATTATGTGTTAAAATTCTAAATCTTTACTTAAAGTAAACAAACTTACTTTCTACCATTAGTCTGAAACGTAAGCTAAAATCATTTTTAACAATAAAAACAGGAGAACAATGAAGAATAATAAAGTCTCAGTAAGTAGATAATATCAGTAAACTATTATGAAGATTTTTGGAAATGTGAACGAAGAAACAGCAAAGCACCTAAAGTACATAGGACTTTACGTGTTCAGACGAGTCGCGATTTGCAACTCTCGCGATTTCGAAATACCGGAAAGTGAGAATAAAAACCATGCAGAGGAGAATTTGTGAAAAATCCTTAGAAAATAAGAGCAGTTCACGCAAGCCGTTTTAGTATTTTCGCTTCTCGGCTGCGCGACGTCCGCGAATTAACAAAGAACCGCAGGCCACAATGCATGCAGACGGCATATGTAAATTAGAGAGGTATGCGGATAGGATGGAAGGAATGCGTTTTCCGTGTACCCGAGCCTCTATTATGTATTAATTATATTTTATGACAACCCGGCCGTGGTGCGTGCACGATTTTCATGATTTCGGTTTTTATAGAAAAAGAAGGTCGGAATGTGGCAAAGTGTTACATGGACTGTAACGCGTAGAGAAAGCTTAGGACAATACGTAATTCCACTTCCTGCGAGCGACGCCGGTCAATTAAATTGATGAAAATTAACATTTCTTCGAGATAATAGCGACGGAACTTGTACAAGGTGACACAAAAGTAACGCAACTCAAAATTTTTTGATTAAAAAAAGTTTGGTTTAATTTTTTCTGCCCAATAGGAAAGTCGGAAAAATCATGAAATCGGCTGAAAAATCGGCCGTCTAAACCCGAATACTCCCTTAAATTATTCTAACACTGCCTAAAAAAGCAATAATAATTTTAGTTGGCCAATAATTTCATTTCTGCCGCAAATTGCAGTCTGAACATATTTTAAATCAAAATGTATCATTGTGTCTTTATTTTAACATAGACTATTAATTAATTTTCACAATATCAAAACTGTTAAAAGGTTTAGATGGAAACAAATGTACCACTTTTGTAAGGCGCATTGCTCTAAAAAAAATTGTAGAATGAATGTGTAGAATACGAAATATGGCAATGCCCCTTTGACCATTAATATGCATAAAAAATTTATGATCAAACAACTTTATGGAAACGAATTATTTAACTTATATCTGATGCTAATTGAAAATCTGAATAATGCACCATGATGTTGAAATTTGGAGTCCACGGAAATTCGAATCACCGCATTTTTTTCGGTTCGACGATAATGAATAGAAAGTAAGGCACGAACGCACGATGCAAAATGACCAGATGCGTTACCCAACACTCTTTTAATGATTTCGCAAGCCGTTAAAATTTTTCTTTACTATAAAAACGAAAAAAAATATTTTTTCGTTGAGTGAATAAATTTGCACTATTATTATCTTTCTCTTGTTCAATCTTTTACTTCATGTAGTCAAGATATATACAATCTGAAAATACATATTATTCTCTACTATATTAACACTTCATAAATTAAAAAAAGGGAACCTGGTGTTGAATAAAGAACATGGAAAGCTTTTTCTTGATAGATATTGTTAAAGCGATAAAATTACTTTGAAAATTTAGTAATAATCACGCGATATTCACTATAATGAATTATTACCTGTAAATAGAAATTCGTTAAGTAGTCCGTGATAATGTTTACGTTCCCTATTTTCCTAACTTTTAACGTAACGTAATAATTCACGCGTTGATGTGACAAGTAACTACTGAAGAATCATACTGAAGAATCAATTACTTATCGATTTAAATACGACACAAGGTTAAATAACTATAGTTTCTATTATCATTGTATCGTTTAACTAAGAGAGTAACAAGGAAGGAGAAAAAGAAATGATTCACTCAATAAATTGTAAAACACTCGTTTGCATTTGCGCTCTTTAGTCCATACAAATGCAATTACATTCGATAAAGTTTCGTATCTACATAAATACACTGCGAACATATTTTACATGCACACTGGCGAGGAAATTGCAATAATCACAATATATTCAACGCTCGTGGATCAATTTAAATCAAATACAATTATTGTACAGTGATTTGAAATGCAAACAAAGGAGAAACACTGCCACGTCCTGCATACCTATGCATAGGTGCTGTATACACTTATTATATATGTATGTACAACTAAATAATTTGTGAAATTTAGCCTGTTTGAAAATCATATCGATACAGTTATCGACAGGCAAAGCATTTCAAAGTATTTGAAACCTTTATATCCTCTATATTACTTGCAATTCTGTAGAAGTCTTACTAAATTTCCATTTGGATTGAACAAATGAAGAAGTTGCATCACAAAATTTTTAAAAATTAAAATATAAGAAATCCCAGGATTTAAACAAATTGGTTTGAATTCTGCCCTCAGCTACAATTTTGTTGTTCAAGAAGTAACAGAAGAAGTTATGCAGAACTGTTTTCAAAGCTAATATAAAAATTATAATAACTTTTGTAAGAGAATATTGAAATTATGCAGATGTTGGGTAAGTAAACATTATATGCAAATTATGCTAAGTTGCTTATAAATTATTATGCAAATTTTATCACTTTTCATAAAACCCGTAAATGGTGCCAAGTTCAGCAAATGACATTAAATTAATCACATCAAACACCAAATATTGTAAAATTCATTGATCCTGATTATTTCTTTTAACTCTCAGAAAAAAGAATTAACAGCCTATATAAGATGGAAACTATCAACTTTGTACATAAATTTGGCATAGCTTCTATTGTACAAGCTGATTGTACAATAAACACGAGTCACGAGCTTGTATGCAGCAATATCGTTCCCAGGTGTCAGCATAAACACATTGAAAGGAATCGCACTTAACGAGTCTACCACTGAACATTTCTTCCAATCGTGTAAAGTATTTCGCTTTACATTTCTTTAGACATTCAATCAATTTCCGTAATTTGTTTCACTGGTCCTATTTTGGATTTGGAAGCTGCGTTTTCCAAACTACAAATGAGAAATAGAAATGCAATTTAAAATGTTCTAACGTCAGAGCAATATATTTTGGCAGTTTTGAAGGAGTTTTCATTGACATTGTTATTTGATTGATCAAATATCGGTTCAAGGAAAGGTAACAGTTTTAACATGTTCACTGTAAGTGTCCATCAGCATGTATGTTGTCATGCATACATCCGAAGAAGCAATAAACATTTTGGCTTCTGGTGCAAATATTATGCAGTGTAGCTGTGTTGTTTAATTTTGAAAGAATCGTAAGATTAATCACGCCGACGACCTTTGTTTTACATTTAAGGGAATGCAAAACAGAGTTAAGACACAGTCAGCGAACTGTGAACTTGTTAAGAGTATCTGTTTAGGCAGTATTATCCATCATATGCTCTGCAACTATTTTAGAGACCTTATGTCATTCTGACTTGATTACCATAACAGTATAATATAACACCAGGTAGCTACTCAAGGTCGGTTTTGCAACTGTAAATTACATTCGTTAAAACTCCGTCATTTTTGCGTCAAGCCAGCCCTCTCTATTTACATATGCACATCTACACGACGAAATAAGAGACACAGTAGTAAGATACTCAGAAATGTTGAAGAATGGCTTCTCAATAGCATTTTTATCTTGTACAAGCTATACTCGATATCAGTTCCCATAAAAGCATGAAGACACCATACAGAACACGCGCTAGGGGGTACAAAAACTTCGAAACACGTCGGGTATAATTTCAATTCTTTCGCCATGCTATCTAAAAGTCCAATTCAGTTGCTTACTTAAAGTCATTAAAGGTTTATCCCTAATATGCTATCTGGGTAATTTGCCATTTTTACTTTCACTCCTTCGTGCGAATCTGTGCCAGAGAGACAAACTAGCATGGCATAAAACTATTATGTTTTACAGTCCCTCAAGTTGCTTCAATATTACCTTCTTCCTTTTGGGGGCACATTGTGTGTACAGCTTGAAAGAACATATATAGTTTATGAACCAGTGAGTGATCAATACAAGGAAGAACTTAAGTGTCTGGAATCAAAGCGTCCTAGACGAGTCTGTATAGCTTTTGGGCCCTAGCAGAATAACATTTTACATATCACTTGAATATATCTGAGGTATCTCGATATACTTCTTCCACTCAACAAACCTCAAAACTTATTAGATATAAACAGCCAGATACTCGCAACAAACATAAGTGGTGTATGAAGCGACACACTTTAAGCGTAATAAATCACTAAATATGTTACCTGCTACTCGTTATAGGGCCACACAATTTAAAAAAACTTTCTACCTTGATACACTCAGACCCTTAAAATTATAATACCTAAAAACTGTACAATATGCATTCCCAGGCTTCTGACCCTTGACACCCAAGTGTAATATAGTGCTGCTCGGTTCAATTGGAATGAAATCTGTTAAATTAAATTTCGCCTTCACCCTTAACTCTCATCACCTCAAGCTCAGCGAAAATAACGAAACATGACGACACTCTTGCTACATCTGTTTACTTTCCCTCTCAATCTGTTATGAGGCTAATTCTTGGGATCAAAATGCTAGCCTGCTCGCGAGAATTTGAATCCGCGGACCCGAATGATACATATTTAACTGTTTCACGCCCATTGCGTTTGGGATCTCACTTTCCCCACTTAAAATGCTGCGAAGTAGGCAAACTGTATGGTAGGGGTAATCCCTCGGCTGCCTTGAGTAGCCAGTTAACGTTCACCCGACTATAGCTTGGAAAACACTAACGTACCAGCGCGAGTAAACGGGAAATCCTTGTATACGATTGAAGCGTTCTCCTATGACATGATTCACAGTTGAAATCCCTTTTTCATTGCCACCCATAGTGGGGAGCATTATCATTAAACTGTAATATTTCATTATTTAGCGTTTCATACTCATCCCTCGGTTCGTTTAAATTGTAGGCCTGTACATTTCGCTTTTTATTCATCATCGTATGTAAACACAGATGCCAGTTGCATGCTTTCTGTCGCATTCTAATTAAAAATTAACAGATAACAGTCACGTAACCTACGAATCGTGAGCTCCGTTTCAAGGGGAATCGCTGTTCACCCTTGCCTCGTTAAATTAAATACTAGTAAATGATTGGTACGAGAAAATGATCGTGGCGAATGATTAAAATCGAACGGAATATAAAATACATTACACATCAACATTCGATAAGACTATTTCGTCGAGTGACGTAGAGCACGATGAAGATTTCAATGGATCGCCGGTTGCTCTTCTTTTTGGTAACAATGAGCTGGGATGAATGTTTATGTATAATTCTTACTCCTTTGTCTTTTTCGCAAGTGGTACAATTTTGTTTTAACACGCAGCTTTCGATTTCTTAACAGGTCTTAAACTGTACACGCGAGGTAGTTATATAATTTGTTTCCGATTTTCACTGAACGATTTTCATGTTTCCTTTGTATTAACATTGTTATTATCGAAAACCACGACAATATCTACTCGATTTAAAAATAAAATAATATATTAAAATAGGTTTCTAACAAGAGAAGTTCGCGACTTGAAAATTACAAAAAATCTAAAATTTTGCAGAAATGAAATTCTCTTTATGCCATATCTACGTTCTGTTCCCGCAACGAAACGATTTTCAGGATAAAAACATTTCATGAAACATCGTTTCATGGTTTTCAATGGCCTACAAAGTGGTGGTAAAGAATTTTCTGCAAAGTTTCAGATTCATTTGAATTTTCGAGTTGCTCAACCTCTGCTGTATGTAGATAATTGCCTGCAATAAAAATACATTTCAAAAACGAGAGCGAAAGATTGTTCAGAAGTATATAAAATAGTTCGATGAAAATTCATCTGTTGGTTAAAACTAGGATATATACAATTTTCTATTTTTTACAAGTGCTTAGATGTGTAAGACTTAAATAATTTTACGCAAGTAGTGATGGCGTTCAGCAGTTGCCAATCGAAAAAAATGTATCCTTGCTTTAGTAATGTATACAACAACGTGACTTTAGAGATCTGCGAGTCCCATGAGGTTAAAGGTCCTATTCGAACGTTAAAACTAAATCGTCTCCTTCTAATCTTATTCCTTGAGAGACATCGAGCGTCTTGATCTTTCCTGCTTTCGGGGCTTGCACCACCATTTCCATTTTCATGGCAGACAAAACGACCAACGGTGCACCTTTCTCGACCGTGTCACCTACCTTCACTCTGACATCGATCACAGTACCAGGCATGGGTGCACCAACTTGGTTTTTATCTCCTTTAGCAGCTTTTGGATGCACGTGCAGTTCCTGATTGAAACAAAAAGTTTTGTATTGAGTTCTCAGTGTATGTTTCGGGAGAAACTTGGTTTTCTTTGTAACACACCAAGCCATCATATTGAATTGGAGAAACAGATTGGAATGCTTAGTAATACACGATGTTTGTAAGAACAGTAAATTTAAACTTTACAGAAGCTTAAGAACTTAAGAAATTTAACTGATATTCAATATGAAGTATATGATAGATCTACAGTGTGTCTAAGTTAACTGAGACCGGTCAAATATTTCGTAAGAGAGTAAACATATGAAACCATTATCCCGGGAAAAGTGTTTTGGTATAGAGGAGGACATTACGTGGCGTATATAGTTTTTCCTTAGTGGTGGGGGAGATTTCAGGGCCATCATAATTTTTTTAAATGGAATACTATATTTTTTTTTTATATGATAACGTTTTTTTAGGCATATTCAATCTCTACCCCCCTCTGTACCAAAAATCTTTTGTAGGGACAATTTTTTCATATTTTTAGTCGTTTACGAAATATTTAACCGATCTCAGTTAACTCAGACATACTGTACATATGTATAAGTAGTAACTAATATTGAATAAGTACTTACACTACTCTTTAATTTTCGAAATAAATTTAAATATAAAACTATAAACTACAAATTGCGATGATAACAATCACTATTTTTGCAGTAACGATGCGTGATATTATTGCTGACTATGCACTTTTTATTTTGGACTACCTCTTTGAAAATACCCTATATAACTATGCCAAGAAATTCAATACAAATCACTAGTCTAGTCACAATAAAAACTAAAAAACACTATTTTACCTTAACAGCTTCCTTATCCTTAATAAACACAGATCTGAGTTGTCCGTTCATCTCGAAGAACACCTCACGTTCTCCATGCTGAGTGAGGTCTTCAGCAACGGCCAACGTCTTAATCGCCAAAGTTTTACCCTTTTCTATAGTTACGTCGAATTCTTCTCCGACCTTTGGTCCAGTCAAGAACATTCTGGTCTCCAGTTTATCTACTGGCCCGTATTTGTCTCTGAAGTTCAAGTAATCGTTCGTTACTTCGGGATAGAGCGCCGCCGACATGACGTCCTTCTTCGTGACGTGGGGGTGAGATTCTTGCAGATTAGATTTCAATGCGTCGAAATCTAACGGTGGCAAACTTGCACCTGGCCTCCCTTTCACTCGTGGCATATCCTTCAACACTTTCGACCTACGAAGCAAAATTATGTTAAGCACAATAACCAGACTTCGATTCCTCAGCACACCTCTATCCCTGTTCTTGTTCTAATTCCGGAGGATGGGTTAGAAGTTCTTGCCCACTTTACAGCATTTTATTTTTTGTTTTTTTTTTCTATACAGGGTCTTCACGTTATTACTATCTCTTCATATTTCTTTCTTATATCACGTACAAATGTATAGTGTACATAGGGAATCATACTACAGAGGGAATCACGCAATTAGCATATGAAAATTTTTATCAACAAATGAACGATGAGAATAAACTCTATTACGTATGATATTAAAATACCTGAGAGGCTCGGGGAAGCCTCCATAAGGTTCGCCAATAGCGCCCTGCAGGAATTCGACGACCGATTTCGGGAAGGACAATTCCTCAGCCTTGTTCAGGACGTCGTCAGCCGAGAGCTTATTCTGGACCATAAATTGTGCGAGGTCACCAACAACCTTTGAGCTCGGAGTAACTTTGATGATGTCACCCAGCAACAGATTAGCTTCTCTATAAGCTTTCTTAACATCCTCGAAGAATTCTCCCAAACCGAGAGAATAGGCTTGAAACTGTAAGTTCGTGTACTGGCCTCCCGGAATTTCGTTCAAATAGACATCCGCGTTTCCTGATTTCATAGTGGTCGTGCACTCAAATGGCGCGTACAGAGTTCTGGTCTGTTCCCAATACGCGGAGTATTCCGAGATGTCGCTGAGATCCAGCTTGGTGTCGTTCGGAGTCCCTGTAAACCAGGTGAATATTATTAGAAGATGCATGCGAATTGAATCCAGTGAATGTGCTGCTACTTTTGTAATGTCATAAACTTATTCATAAGTGGTTTGAGGATTGGGTAATCGAAGTGAGATACAATGAACGTCATTCTTTTGAGAGATTCATTTACATTACGTAATATTGCATAGTCTTAAGCGTCCAAGTCTATCCTCACTTTTTAACGCGCTTTAGCCATTATGCTGAGTGCGCTTAAATCTTTTTGCGGGTAGACCAGGCATGCTCAGTCGGGAGCAATAGTCCTCCTTAGGTTGTGGGGCCCGGATAGCAATCGAGGGCGGAACTATTACATTGCTAACCACAACGTCCAGTTCTAACCCGGGTCCCAGAACCGAAGGAAGTCTTCGGCTCCCGACTGAACACGTCTGGGGTAGTTTGTTAGTAGTTCACGAGATATTAACACTTTGAGTGGCACAAAGTGCGGAGATATGCCTCCCTGAGTCGGTCAGGCCTACCTGAGCGATCGCTTCTTCTGGGAAAGTTTTGTTCAACTAACCCCGCGCTTTGAACACATGCCGATATTAATGAAAATTTAAACTTCTATACTGTCTATTCAATTTTCACGAGAGTATTGCCAATAAATTAGCGATAGATTTTCGATGAAAATGAGTCCAAATATGACCCTATTCAGGCTATTTTTAGTTACACATACATTATACAGTATCGAAATAAGGACAGGGCTTCTGTCTCGAAATAAGGTGATCGCTATTCCCTCCATTCCGTATGTTGTTGCCGCTGCGAATGAGCGAGACAGACTGACAATGAGTGCCATCATTGTATTTCGTTTCCTTCATGACAGACGACTCGGGTTGCCGCCGCTTCAGTCTCTCTCACGCCACCTTCTTTCGAGACAAATCTGTAATTCGAATCGCTTCCAAATTCTGTAAACCAAGTATACATCATCTATGATAAATGATAGCCCAAAAAGGATCTTGTTTAGACTCATATTTATCAGGAAAAATTCGCCAATCCATTGATAATACTTTCACGAAGATCTAATGCAGAATATAGAAATTAAAATTGTCATTACTAGATAACTCGTGGAAGGCTCGACTGCTGCACAACAGGGTGGTCCTTATTTTTCAAGTTCAAGTACAATTCAAAGATTTTGAGTATACTGTTAGAAGTCACACACAAATGATACCATTATACACCTAAGAATTTGTACTTTTATTAAAAAATATTCATTGATACTTCCAAAATAGCTGAACCCAATTATGTCCGAAATTTACGAGAAATCACTAAAACTTCAAAACTTTAACTCAAATGCGGCACGGGTTCCCGGTTGTCCAATCACTTTGAAATTTTGTACATATCATTTTCTCACCAAGTGTAATAATTTAGGGGCGTAAGACAAAAATAAAATTAAAAAAAATTTTGATCTCTATAGCTAAGAACCACCCTACTGCACAAGCGAATGGTTGCGGATGCGGCGAAATACGAAGTAAACTCCGAGCTTGATTTCTTTTCTAAGTAAACACTAGAGCAGCCATTGTTCCTATGCTTCTAAAAAAATATCGGCATGAAAATATCCCAAAATTGTGGTCTGGATAGAAATCAAACTGTTCACAATATTAAAGTAACTTCTAGATCGCATCAAAAACGACTCCGCTATAGTTCTATCCCCATATATACATAAAGATCACCCCAGCTGTACATAGTTACTGATTACGATTACCTCTAAACATGAGGCAAACACAGATAGTCTCATTCTGATGATACACATCAATTCATACAAACTCTATATGCCCGTCAGTAGAAGACTTACCCAGAAGTGAGGCTACCACAGCACCCATGGAAGGTTGACTGGTCATTCCAGACATGCTGTCGACGGCAACGTCAACAACATCAGCTCCGCTTTCTGCGCAAGATAACATCGATGCCACACCAGCTCCAGCTGTGTCGTGTGTGTGAATGTGCAGTGGGACGTCAGGATGCTTTTGTCTGATCGCATCGATCAGTAAACTGGCAGCTTTCGGTTTCAAAAGCCCAGCCATATCCTTGATCGACAGGACATGAGTACCAGCCTTCACCAGTTCGTCCGCCAGGTCCGTGTAATACTTTAAGGTGTACTTCTGCTTCTTTGGATCGCTCACATCACCTGTGTACGATATAGCGGCCTCGACAATACCGCCAGCTTTGCCTGCGGCCTCCATTCCTGCAGAATTTCATAGTTTTTCGGATTTGCGGTTTATGTATTATTTAACTCTTAATTACATTATGTTAGGCTATAATTGTGTTTTTTGTTAATTGTTTGAAATTTGTAAACAGACACTGTGAATTATATATACGTATATACTGAAGATTTTGCAGTTAAATTCTGAATATCTAATGTAATTTATTATTTAGTAAAATAATTTTTTAACATTTGCAAAAATAAAAAATGCTTTGTGTTAAATTATGTTACTAAATAATAAGTTACAATAAATATTTAGAAAAAGTTAAAGAAATTTAACTACACAATTTTTTTATTATCTCTTTACATAATTTATGATTCTTGTTGGTTTTTACAAAGTGATAGAAATAAGTTACAAGAAAGTTGAATCAAATGAAGGAAAAATTTTGTCCGACTTCCGTTTGCTTTAAACAGCGAGAAACTGGCCGTCAGCTTCTCAGAAACCTAGCAGACTCGAAAAGAAAATCTCTATAATGTTCCTAAATAGTTTAATTTATGCAGTGATTGTCTGTAAGAAAAATAATCCCAAACATCAACATAAAAATCATTAGACTGAAATAAATAGTAAATCGTAAATTCTTGTTACCACAGCTTACCAAGAATTAAATTAGGCAGATAATTCAGCGAATCGAACACCCTGAAAATATCCATTCCAGTCTGTACAGCTAGCTCACAGAACTTATCGACAACATTATCAGGGTAGTTAGTGTAACCGACAGCATTGGCGCCTCTAAGAAGCATTTGGAAAGGAATGTTCGGTATAGCTTTCCTCATGTCCTCTAATCGTTCCCATGGGCACTCGTGGAGGAACCTGAGGGCGACATCGAAGGTGGCGCCACCCCAATTCTCCAGGGCATAAAGGTTGTTGAATTTATGCGCAACAAAGGGCGAGATCGTTAGAAGATCGTAGGACCGGACGCGTGTCGCAAGAAGAGACTGATGAGCATCACGGAAAGTGGTGTCCATCAGAAGTAACCCTTTGTGTTGTCTGACGGCTTTGGCAAAAGCTTCTGGACCCTTCTCCTTGTAAATGTGACGGAAGCCTTTTGGTGGGTCCATGACGCCTGAAAAATTCGTGAAAGGTTGTTGAAACTTTGGAGCACCAAGTCAATTATTGTGGGATAGTTTCACGGACAGTTGTTAGTAAGCTTGCACGTGCACTCGCTGGAAGAAGAGTTAAAACGGAGAGGGATCCATTGAAGAGTAAGTAACATCTTGAAACTACTTCAGAGTAGTTTCTTCTATTTCTTCTTTTCATGGGATCTGATAAGTGCCTACCATCGGAACAGCAGCAATTGTAGCTGAAGCATATCCTATTGTTATTTTGTATTATATTATTGCTATATACGTGAAAAAAATTTTGTGACACTCGGTCACATTAATTCTACCTATGACCACAGACGAGGTATAGGATAGACCTATCACCTTATGGATGTTCGTGTCGCCACCCAAACTGTGTTACCGACCCATAATTTGAGGACTGAATGTCACCACATTCAGTCCTGCATCTTCTCATGAACAGCGTCCAACTCAGCAACTACTTTGAAATGTGTTGAAATGCTGAAAGTTGTGTGCGTGCTTGTATACGTGTGATTTGTTTAGAGTGAGAGAGTTTGACACAGAAGGCAGGCTTTTGCTACGCTATGCTGTAGCTCAGTTTCTCAACGAGTCACGTGGATTTCTCTCCGAAAATCCATTTCGGGGATCAAGACAATATGGCGCTTAAAAATGATATTTCTTCAAAGCTCGTGCGAGCTATAAATTGCAAGATGAGATTCTTTATTAGTACTTTGCGTGTAGTAGAACCCTTTCACGTATCGTACCCCGCAAAATATTAAAAATTGACGCTGTTACTGACATTCCCGCAAGTTTCTAATGCACTGTTTAATCATTCTAGTGAAGTAATAATAATTGGATTCTATTTGTAATTCTTAAAAGTCTCGCAGAAAGTTGCATGATGCATGAGTGTCGTGGGGTGCTTAGACGCAACTGCAAATCGAGTTACTATTCAAACACGCATTGTGAAATAAAATTTTGTCTAGCCCTGAGAAATTCATCGGTTCAGTGTTCAGTGAAGTGTGTGCATGTCATAGTGCACATTATTTCGTGATTTCTCAATTCGTACATCAATTTCATCGATTACTGGACCATGTGGGAGGCCAAGTTAACAGGATTCCACTCAGATATACCCGTTACCTAGAATACTTTTTCAGAAACTGAAGGACGTTTAAAAAGAACAAGTGCTTTTGTGATCGTGTGCAATGCGATTGAAGAGTTAATGCGTATTTCGTGATAAAGTATTCCGTAGTGCACAGTGGCCCTGCGTGTTAGTAACGTGGACGCGACCGTAGAATCAGTGTTTTAGTGCATCTAGAATTAATTCAGAGCAGCGGTACTCTTATTGCTACTTAATCGCGAAATTAATGCGACACATTTGTGAGTGTGACACGTTCTATTCGGTACTGACCCTGCAGCTGCGGGACATTGGTCTGCAGATCGAATAGCTACTGCTGAAGGGAGATGCTCGTTTGCATGGATAGCAGTGAGACTGTTTTCAACGAACGGTGAGTGATACTTTTTCATTCTATCAATCTTTGTGCATGCAATCAAACAAAATGATTGTTGTAGCGAGCATAGTGACCACGAATACATACTTAGTACTCGTGAATAGTAACATTAATGCGTGTGCTTCCAAATGTTTAATACGCGTAGACAAATACAATATATTAATTTTAAATTCGCGATAGAAGTTTTAATGTCGCGTTTCAAACATTCTAAACTACTTTTCTTTAATTTCACAATCATACGGGATGCTTAATGTATCGAATACGAGTTACATTTCTGAAGTTGAACTCTTCCGTGTGAGTTCTTTCAAATCTTCTCTCTTAACAGTAATTACATTCGAGTCATTAGAAATTGAGAATTTCAACTTGCATGGGAAACAGTTGAGGTCGACGGCAACCTCTACCAATGTGAGAACATTGACAAAAGGTATGAGTTACTTCGACTTTATCCGCGAAAGCGATCGGATCGGTGAATATCTGTGAATGTTACAGTGTATACTATTTCCTGATTTCTCGATTCCTACATCAATTCGTTCCACTACTGGACCAAATAGAAGACCGTTTAACAAGATTTTACTAGAATATACCTATCATCTAATAAACTTTTTGATAAAGAGTTGCCTAGTCTTTGATCACATCTCGTAGTGATAAAAATACGTGTAGAAGGTACGGGGTGCACGACTGTAGTTGTGAAAAGTGAAAATTTTGCAATGGACATTGCTATATAATATTATTTCTGGCCTTGACGAATTTCAAGTTAGCTGGGAGTCGGCCGAGCGCGACAAAAACATCAACAACCTCTACCAAAGTCACTACATCGCCGAACGGTGTGCCCCAACAGTTCGACGTTGTCCGCGACGGTGATCGGATCAGTGAATATCTGTGCAGTCACAGTGGATATCATTTCGTTATTTCACGATTTCTGCATCAATTACTGGACTATGTGGAAGGCCCTTTTACAAAATTCTACTACATTATACTCAGTATCTAGAGGACTATTTTGGCAACACTTTACTCGAGTCCGAATACATCTTCCCACTGTTGAGAGATGTTTAAAAGCGTGAAGTGCTTTTTTAATCGTGTGCAATGCGATTGTAGAGTCAGTGCTTATTTCGCGATAAAGTATTTCGTAGTGCACAGTGGCCCTGCGTGTTAGTAACGTGAACGCGACCGTAGAATCAGTGTTTTAACGCATTTAGAACTAATTCAGAGCGCCGGTGCTCTTATTGCTTCTTCATCGCGAAATTAATGCGACATATTTGTAGTGTGACACGTTCTATTCGGTACTGACCCTGCAGCTGCGGGACATTGGCCTGCAGATCGAATAGCTACTGCTGAAGGGGGATGCTTGGCTGCATGTATAGCAGTGAGACTGTTTGCAACGAACGGTGAGTGATACCTACTTTTTCATTCTTTCAATCTTTCTGCATGCCATCGAACAAAATGATTGCTGTAGCGAGCATAGTGACCACGAATACATACTTAGTACTCGGGAATAGTAACATTAATGCGTGTGCTTCCAGATGTTTAATACGCGTAGAAATATACAATAAATAAATTTTAAATTCGCGATAGAAGTTTTAATATCGCGTTTCAAACATTCTAAACTAGATTTCTTAATTTCCCAATCATTCAGGATGCTTAATGTATCGAATACGAGTTAAATTTCTGAAGTTCTCACTCATCCGTGTGAGATCTTTCAAATTTTCTCTCTTAACAGTAATTACATTCGAGTCATTAGATTCTCTTAATAAGGAGCGAATAGAAAGCATTAATTTGGTATAATAACTAACAATGACAGTCATTGTTGGTACTACCTGCTCAGTATGCTCGCTACTTTTGCGTGACCGTTGTATCTGTTAAATATAAAGAGACACTAGTGGCAATATTACGAGAAATAAAAAATGCCACATTTACCATATAATAATAAATTATAGCTGTCAAAGTGGCTGCTATAAAGACTTCAATTTCTTTCCCCCTTGCATTAGAATAATTTTAAGCTACTAAACCTAAAATTGTATACATCACGGAAGAACTTGCACGCGTGCTTAGTTTTAACTAGGTATATTCCTAGCAATAAGTCTTAGTTTAAGAACTTTAGTCTTAAACTTTTCCCAAATTTTTCAAAATGCACAAAGCATTGGTCGAACATGGACCAGATATATTTCGTAGAAATGGGTCCCTTTCGTAGGTATCTCCATGTTGGTGTGCTTGGTTAATTGGCAACGTTTCCCAAGCATTGCGACTTGCAAAACGGTAACAAGCTGAAGCCTAAATGGCCAACCATTGTACTCTTTACTCTAGCATTGTAATCTTATTTTAAACTGAGTCGATAACGTTGGATGTGATACAAAAATGGTAAGGGGGCTCGCGAGCCCCCCGAGCGTGCGACACAAAATTACATTGGATGATAAGTCTATCCTATACCTGGTCTGTACTATGACTGCCAGTGGAACTGCCGCGTAGGATTTTCAATTGTTTTTGTTTGATGGCAAATGAAATCGAAAGGTTTTATTTATAGTCTGCGGCAGAAAGATCACAAATATAATAACGATGTAAGTACACTAATCTTTGCAACGATGAAATAAAAATACTTTCACCAACTTGAGCCCAAAAAGGAAGCCTGTGTTGGAATTGTCAGAATTGTGTGACCCATTTGTTGACATGTAACTAATTTGTTATATTAGGTAGATATCTCTTGTTCTATTGCATAAAATAAAATAGTGACTTAAGAGCCAAAAGTTATGACACTTTGCTACATATTGAAAACGATTCGTAGTTTTGAAATAAATGGATTTTAAGTAATTTTTTATTCATTTTGGGGATATTATACAGAATGTTTCACGCATAGTGTTAGAAGATGTTTTCTCAGGAAATATTCTTTTGTTCACATTTTAGAAATTAATACGCATTTTATGCGAACCATGTGTAACAGTCAGACCACTCTTAAAATATGAAAATGGCGGTCCTTACAAAAAGGCACTAATAAAGTGGCACATAAGTTTCTACATTCCTTAATAGTCATTTAAGAAATCGATACCAACTATTTGAACTGATTTTTCATATTTAATCAAATTAAATGTATATTGGACGAAATAGGAGCAGACATAAACAAGAAATTTATTTATGCAATGATAGTCAACTACAAAGATCTTAATAAGTATTTAATATTAATGGACTACTGTTATTTAAAACATTCTATTTAAATTAATATGTATCTAATTATGTAATTTGAGCGTAAATTTATAACATAATTTTGATACCTTTCAATTTACCAAAGTATTTATTAAAGATACTTTCTGTCACCCCTTTTTTAATTATGCAAGATATAAAAAATGTATGAAGAATCATATCATTGGTTTTTAGAAGTACTATACAAGGGAAATGAAAACACGCTATTCGATTCAAAAACGGAAACAAGTAGAACAGGAACCTCTCGCATCCTCTGGCAAGAATCTTGCGAAACTATATGTCTTATACAAAACTGCTTTAATGAGCCTCAAAATACGAATAAAAAATTCGTCCACTAATCGTACCTATTTATAAAAAAAAGATAATCTTCGAAATGTTACACAAAATAGCGCATCGTTACAATTGAATTAGCTAGATTACACATTGTATGTTGTTAATTACGTGAAAGCTATATTTTGGTAATTTAAAACGTTTTTTACTCTTCAATTTCCCTCTCCCCCTTGTCTTTTCATTTTTATTACATTCAGATGAAGTGCGTATCTCGTAAATCAAGCAAACTAGCAAAGAAAATAGTTTCTGGTAATGTTTATATTCCTTATATCCACTTGCTTATTTTAAAAATTTCTAAATTAAGGTAAAATCTTTAATAAAATTTCAATTAAAGTTAGACACGGATCCCGAACACATGTATTTGTTCAACAGAATCCAATTTTTATTTTTTGAGCATTCGATGAAATATTTTATGCTCCTTCAAATGGAATGAAATAAAGCACTGTCTGCAACAAATATTACAGCTCTAAGCAATACAAATCTCAATTTAAAAATACATAAACTAAATGTATGTCACAGAAGAGTTTAATTTCTGTATTTTTGGACAAATTTAAATAAATAAGTATTGTTTTCGAATTCGAGTTGATTTATTTTTGAAAATAAATCATTAGTAAATGGATCGTACGAATCGCTGAAAACTGATATGTATTTCACAAAATGTTTGAAAAAATGTATCACTTTTCATAAAATTTTTCAAAATTTGCTTAAATCTTTACACGTCCCTTGACTGTCTTAACATAATATATATGAGAAGTTCAGCTAAATTTTTTTAGAAAATATTCGTAATTCTGCCTTCTAACCCGACGAATTACGAAGCTGCAAGAAAACCAAATTAAAGCCAATGAAAATGTTAAAGAGCGACGAATTGATGTTGAAGCTATTAATTGTACCCTTTCATTCGGTCCTACTTAAATCATGACCTGGTTCCCCTTATCAGAAATAAATAATCTATGAGTCGAAATGCAGAGAAAATGATAATACGTTTTAAGCGTACCTGGTGCATCGGGATCGCTCTCTTCTGCAGCTGCAAGCTTAGCAAAGTCTAAAAAAATTGCCAAACGAAAAGATAAAAGCATGCGATAAACAATGAAGTATAATTACGAGAGATCGTATTAATATCTAAAAGAAAAATAAAATAAAGTTATTCAACGACAGAGGAAGAGTAATAATAGTGATGAGAAGGTGACAATCGTCGAAACTGGACTCCTCCAGCTCGAGACAGTTACGAATTAATGGACACGAGAGAAGTTTTAAATTAGAAAGTGTTCGTTCGAATTTCGCCCACGAAATGAAAACCTGGTATTATAACAGTTCTTAAACACGTAAAATACCATGCCACGCGATCCTGTGTTATAATATAATGAATTTTGCGTGTTTGTGTAGAAATGTGAGGCATATGCACGCGTAATGCAGTAACCGTGGCCCGAAGTTTGGAACTTGTACTAATAGTACAGTGCAACATGAAACTCTTAATAGTGTGAATCCCATTGCAATTGACTTTGTACCCAGCAGAGAAGCGTGGAAAATTGTTTTACTAAGCCAACAGGGTGTCTACTATCGACTGTTTAAAAAAATACTCAAAGTTTCGAATACTTAATTCTATATTCTCTTTCTTCGTAAAACTAAATTTTACTGTTCCACTTTATTTCTTAATAATATTTCTTAGGTATTTATATATACTTTTTATGTAAAACTGTAAAAATATATAAGCCCGTAATAGTACCTACTCCACTTAAAAAAATTTGCTTATTATTGCTGCTCTGTTATGAAACGTTTCGATATTATAGATGAATTGTTTATTATTTCGAATCAAAATATTTTGCAATAATCATATGTACTCCATTTTGAACAAAATCAGCGTTCAAGAGCTTCGAAATATTCCACTACATATACAGTTTGCCCCCCCCCCCCCCACCCTCCTTGCTCACAATCTACCAGATGTTTTTAACTACAAAATAATTTACATGAAATTACAACGCTGCAGCTTGTTTAAAATAGAAATATTTAATAATGCATATGCAAAGTACTAATAAGCGTGTAAAGAGGTAAATTTTTCTTATCAGAAAATTGTATTTTCAGTTGATTTGATCAATGAATATAAAATAACATAAAATAAAGTAATTAAACTGCTATGTTACGAACCACAAAAGGTTAAAACACTTTAGATCAATGTATCTATATAATATCATGTCTCATGGAGTACTGACGTGTCACAAAAGTTTCGTAAATAATCGCTATAAATATAATGCATAAAACGAAAATCGATGTAGAGTATCTTGTCAATCTTAATTTCTTAATGAGTCGATTATGATTTATACCAACTATATTATACCAAAAATATAATGCAATAAGAACACGATCATCTTCCTACAAGTAAAAAACATTTGCTAAGTTTACTGAGCATTTAAAATTCATTGACCACTACTACTACGTTCCCTTATATATTTATCATAACCCGAATTCTCAAACATTAATAACTAAAAACCGAAACCACCACCGCTATTTTTTTACTCCTAATTTTCGTCTTATTTTGTCATGTACACTCACCCATTTCATTTTCTACTATTTATTACCGAACACCCTGTATATTCCTCATTGAAAAACTATAAATTCTCTCCATATAGGCCAAGTTAATATCACAGAAATTCTTCTCAGCGCTAAAAGTTAAGGCAACTTAAAAATCAAAACTTGCGAAGTACTATCCCCTTGCATCCCCCTTTTCACGAGTTCCCGGAAAGAAAAGAAATAGTATACATGGTCAGTGTTGCATGGGCATAATTTTTAAACACACCGCGCTATGCATTCACCTGTAGACACCCCATACGCACAAACAATAAAGAAGAAAGTCGGACCCATTGGTTTCCTGACCTTCGCATGAAAAGCAGTCCTCCATGTGCTTCCGATATCTGAACTATACCCAGTCACATTGGTCCGGTTACGTGGCCGAAGTAACAATGTGTTCAAAGTTCGTCTACAGCAGGGTTGACTAACTGGCAGCTCGTGAGCCACCGAGGCCCCCCCCCCCCCCGCCTTGCTGCCACGTTCAACGACCCCCTCCATACCTACCAGACTCTGACGATCGCAATCGAAAAGTAAAGGAAAGAAGCAGGAATCGACTGCGATCGTCAGAGTTTGGTCGGTATGGAGGGGGGCCGTTCAGCGTGGCAGCAAGGCGGAGGGGCCCCCGGTGGCTCACGAGCCACCAGTTAGTCAACCCTGGTCTACAGTGTCGCGAGTATATGTGAATCGAATGTTAATTACTCCTGAAGGAAGCTTGAATACCATACCTAGAGCAATCTGAGGGATATGAGGCTTTATCTCTGCAGGTTTCAATGGCGTCGCCAGAGGAGTGCTGGGACCGTTTACGAGAACGGAACCAAGGTAGTTTAGCAGCTTCTGCGCCCGGTTCTGACTCGGGTGGAACTGGAACAATTGTGGATTCTCGTCGATGAAGTAAGTGTCGACGTTTCCATTGAGGAACTTCTGGTTCTCCAACACATTCAGCAGGAACGGGATATTCGTTTTCACGCCACGAACACGAAACTCGCGAAGAGCGCGGTTCATCTTCGCGCAGGACGACTGTAAGTCACCTGCATGAGCTATCACCTTGAAATAAAAAAGATTCCCTGTGTTAAAGAACCCTATGCTAGGCACTTGTGTTGGTTTACAGGACGTTTCTTTCTAATGGCTAACTGCCATTTTATGAACATACTTTTTGCCTTTCCAGTTGAAAAAAATTACGATGAATTTGATAATTTTGAAAACGTAGAATCTTGTACATCACGTTTGTTCTTTACATCAGTACTATGATTTATCTGTTAGAAAACCAGGTAGCAGGGGTCTGCATTCCTATTACCAATTATGCATGTTGGGGGGTGTAGGTGAAAGTTTGGTTACTTTCGGAAACTTCGATTTGATGCTACATTAAATAGTTATCTCATAATGTTTTATAAAGTCACATTGTTGCATATACGGGTAGTAGTACAATTGAATGCCTTAGGCATTACAAACGGATGACACTCAAGATATACAATAGCCGATTGTCAGATATTTTGTATGCGGTGTCGTCAATGTATATACAGTATTCCCTCTCTACAAGATGTCCCAGAATTGAGGGACAATCCGGAACATGCAATAGCCTGGTGCAAGAAGACATCGAAAAGTCCTTTACCGTTTTGGGATCCGAAGCTTTTAAAGCCGGACCGCGCAGTTTAAAGCCGAGACAGCTGAGCGCGGAGCAGTGACCGCTCGCATGCACACGCAGGAGGCACGCGTAGATACAGACCCACACACGCAGTAGAGCCGACCGCGTTAACCCATTTTCACGGTTTGAATCAGCGCGGACGGCTCTACTGTGTGTGTGTGTCTGTATCCACGCGTGCCTCCTGCGTGTGAGTGCGAGCAATCACTGCTCCGCGCTCAGCTGTCTCGGCTTTAAACCACGCGACCCAGAAGTTCCATCGCCAATATTCAACTGTTAATATCTCGAGAACGAAGCCTCGGATTCCAAAACGGTAAAGGACTTTTCGATGTCTTTTTCCCATTATTTTGGGACACCCTGTATATGCTTCACAGTAGATCCCATCATTGGACTTATAGAGAGTACTACTGTAGAATATCTTTCGTGGCATGCCATTCGGTGTCGAGTAGTAGACCAAAGTGGTAGAAGTAGACCAAAACTGCTAATGAGACCTAGTGGCCGATCGCCAGACATTCTGTAGCTCTGTTTGAACGTTGTCATTGTTTACAATGTGTCTGTGGTAGCATACCGCGCGAGTGTTGCGTCACTACGTGTGTCATCTTAAGTAGGCCTAACACTGCTATTATCTAATACTATTTAAATTAGACGGTAAATAAAAATATCTACTACGGTTATCGTCGATCTCACAAGTCTCTCATAAGTCGATCTCGGTCAGTCGACCTCTGTTTAGTTTTAAGACGAATGATAGCGCGCGCGCGCGCGCGCGCGCGTGTGTGTGTGTGTGTGTGTGTGTGTGTGTGTGTGTGTGTGTGCGTGCGTGTGAATGAGGGGTGCGTGACGATGACTGCCTGGGAAATGCTAGAGGAAGGCAGTGTCGTACAAGCCGAGTGTGCGAGAACTTTGACCTGCGAGTTGCGGTCAGAAGAGAATCCTAGTGAAAGTTGCGTTTAGTCTAGTTTAGTTTCATTTAATATTACTTAGGCTACTTAGTTAATAAATATACATATTCAACACTTTAAATGCCCTGAGTCTCGACAGTCATTTCAAGATCCCACAAATGCTTATATTATACTATACCTTAACGAGAAGGGAGTCATAGTAGGGCGAAATGATCGCTCCAGCAAATGCGGACGCGCCATCCAATCGAATGCCCATACCTTCTCCTGAACGGAACACCTCGATCCTCCCGGTATCCGGTTGGAAGCTCTTCGCCGGATCTTCCGTTGTCACGCGGCACTGTATGGCGAAACCTTGGGGAACGATCTTTTCCTGAGTCATCCCCAACTCGGGTAACGTGATACCCTCTGCAATACGGATTTGAGACTGCACGAGATCGATTCTGAAAGAATTATTTCAGATTATTCTGATGATAACTTGAAACATTTGATACTAACGAGTCCTCAGACGTAAGAGGATAACACAACTGGAGCAAATTTCGACTTTATCATTTTTAGTGGCACTGGCGAATTTTCACGCCATGGCATGTGCATCCTATGCACGGCTTTTGTGTGTTTCCATAGGGATATTTTTTGGAAAGTATCGAAAGTATTGTCCGAGTGTTTCTGAATGTTTGCTCAGTGCGAGTTGAACAAAAAATTTTCGTTAGAAGCGATCACTCGGAAAAACTTGACTGATTTACAAGTGACATTTCTTAAAACTACGCCGTTCGTAGTGTTAACATTTTATGAATTACAAGATGCATGTGTTGTAACTAGGGCTGCGACTATTAGACGAATTTTTCTGTATTAAAACACATATTGTATTTGACTAGTATTCGAATGTGCATCGTATAAAATTTGAATATAGTGGCGTTTGAATTATATGAGTATTACATCATTCAAGCAGTTTAAGGAAATAACTATAACAAAGAATCTGCTTCGTGTGAATTTTAAATATTTGTGAGTGCAAATTAATTACATGAATATGTTGTATTTCTTCAAATATACAGGGTAGCTCAGTAATAGTGGCGTAACTGGGAAAAAGTAATTCTCCATGAAAACACAAGTCGAAATTGCAGTACAATTTTTTGTTGCATATCACACTTCGTCTTCGAGAAAAACGACTTTACAGATCATTTTATGAGATGTCAAAGACGACTCGTTGTTTCCTATGGCCAACTGTGTTCAAACATATTATACTATGTAAAAATATTGGCTTGAATAAATGAAATGAAATATATATCATTAATAAAGGTATGTGGCACAATACACTACAAAAATTGCAAACTTTGGGAGCCTGTATTTATTAAACAAATTCGAAACCAGCAAAATGACGACTTAAAGTGCACCTGAACTACGTGATACTTCAATTTCATAAAAATCCTTGACATCAAGTTTAAAAAGTGTGACCGAGTGGTGATATTTTAGTGTTCATAAAATGTCAGCTTTAAATGTTTGTGACGAAGTATCAGTTTGGAAGTTTTTGCTCTGCAATGTACAACCATCAAAATATAATATAATAACATATACTACTAAAAATATTTATTGCATCATCTATATATTTAACATATTACTATTTATACTTCACTGAATATTAATACTATTAGGGAAACATTACTACGTGATTGTTGACTAAATGGGTTCACTGTTTGATGATATCTTGATTAAAATAAGTTCTATACCAATAACTTTATTAATCATGTAACCACAAATAATTGTGCAGACTATGTCAATTTGTGACTGATGTAATAAAAATGTCTAGTACTGTATCGAATGAATGCAAACATTATTTATTTCTAAAACTAAAAGTAATTTACCCAGTGATTTCCTCTGTCACTGTATGCTCGACTTGAAGTCTGGCGTTGACTTCAATGAAGTAGAAGTTTCCAGATTCATCAGCCAAAAATTCCACGGTGCCAGCATTAGAATAACCGACGTGTTTCGCCAATCTCACAGCATGGTCGGTCATCTTGTTCCTGACCTTGGGGTCCAATCGCGGCGCAGGAGCAATTTCGACGACCTGAAAGGTCCATTTGTTATTAGCAAAGTAATTAGAATGCGTCCGATGGTCGACCATTCTTCGCGATAGAAACGAAATCTCCATTTCAAATGACTTTGCGACTGCACGTTGTATGCGCGTGGATTCGCGGTGCTTTGACAAATACGCCGCCCTAGATTTTTTTAATTACTCCTCTTTTCCACTAACGTCATTCTGCACTTTTCTACGGCTGACCTCGTTTCCTGAGGAGCATATACACGGCTGCAGTTGAAGTGGTCGCGAATGACGGTTAAACACTAACATTAAAAAGAATGCAGCAATACTCTGGATTTATATTTATTTACTTGTTTCGATAGATAAATGATTTTATTGCGAAAAATTATCATTAGTAGTACTTACTCGTTACAATACAGTATAAAAATATAATGCTAAATTTTGGTCTACTTACGGAGTAAGTAGATTTTGATCTACTAATCACTGATTTCATGACTAAATATACACATATGCTAACGCATATAGCCATAATAGCTTTTTTTAAATTTACTGTCTTGTTATTATATGTCAACACGAAACGTAAGTGTACCTACTATAATTCAATTCTTTACAGGATGGTTAGAATATTCAGATTTTAGGCAATTCCTGTATTCGTTGCATATACTTTATGAATCAAATTGAGGGAGTAAATATTCGTGTAAATATCCTGTGAACTAGGTAGAGGAGGGGAGCCATTTTATGAATGACCGTCATCCAAGAATCCTCGATTCTCGTCGTGTACTGACCTTTTGATGGCGACGTTGTACGGAACAATCACGTTCGTAGAGATGAACAACGTTGCCAGCAGTGTCCCCAAGCAATTGAACTTCGATATGTCTCGGCCTCTCGATGAATTTCTCAATGAACATTGCTCCATTTCCGAATGCGGCTGCCGCCTCCGATGATGCACGCTCGAACATTTCTCGGACTTCTTCCATCTGTTTTACCACTCTCATTCCTGAGGGCATATACAAAATGATGTTTCCCTTTTTTTCGACAAAGTTCTATCAATGAAAAGGTTTACACGTTGCAGGGTCTCTAAGTGATGCTTCTCTACATTTTCTTTAGCAAACACATTTAAATTGTAAAGCTGCGCCCTCGCTGAAGCAAGAACGAGGAACTTTTTGTTGATTTTCCATGTTTCTTGAAAATGTCGCCGCTTATTACCAAATGTTTCTTAAGGCTCCTTCATGTCTTTGTTGCCAGTAAAGCCGGCTACACTCGTTTGGTAGACCTGTCAGATAAGTCTGCAGATAAGGGTGGTTCTTATTTACTCTTGGTGAAATTTTTTTTCAAGGTTTCATCGTGGCACCTCCAGAATAGTTCTAAATAATAAAAAAAAATCTGTATATAAGTTTGAGCTCGATCGGATAACGGGAAAAGGTGCTCCTGGGCCCTTGAACATTTAAATAATTATTTAACAGCTCACAAAGTCGATTTTATATAATATCCTCCAAGTTATTGATTACATAAAAAAATATGTCCAACAAAAGTTGTAGATCCAGATAAGGAGCATGTATGTTCTGGTTAAATTATTGATCCTATGGCAATAACCTCATAAGACTTTTGTATTCCTTTCATCAAGATCTACTATTTAAAAGAAGAACGAAGTCGATCCGACGACTTCATAATTTTAATGTTCGAAGCCATTTTTTATAAAAATGGCTGGCCATTCACAGCTAATATTTTGGAATTTGTTTATACACATCGACCCCAACATTTTCTGCCCGGTTTCGTTAAAAATTCGCGTCCTCCCCTCGTAAGCAATACATTGGTTTCCTTGCACTGTTTGGTAGAAAAAAATTCCCGCAAACACCCTTACTTTTCAGACCGTTACAGTGTTTTCCCCCGTTAATCGTGTAACTAAAGAAATAGCTATAAATAGGTTTCTTCATTCATTCTTAAATAATTATTCTAACCTTTAAATGCAAACTGCAATTCACTTAACAAGTTTTCATGCGAATACTTTTCTCTAGCTAATAATAGGCCTACTATCGCTAAAGCGTCGTTTGTCGATGTCATGTTCAGTCGATAAAACTGGGGATACTGACAGGTTTACCGCATCGTGTGGGTGCACTACGGGCATCCGGTAGACCTGCACTGGCATGTCTGCATAGCCACCCCGGTGCAGGTCTACCGGACCATGTGCAGCCGGCTTAACCCTCGTCAGGCGGCACAATTTTACAACGTTAACAGGCGGCAGAGGCACAATTGCACCCTCACATATTTTATATGAATTTTCTCACTGTCGGTATAATTTGTACGATAAATTGAGAACATTCAGTCTCAATGAAAATCCATGAAAAAAATTTCCCAAATTTTCTTTTATAATGTAAATGATCTATTTCTTTACTTTTTTATAATAAAATAACATTATCATTAAAAAAGAATCGTATTCTTTTTTTCTTGCATTTTCTTCATACAAAATATATGACGGCGCCATTGTGCCTATGTCACTGTTATGGATGCAACCCTCGACTCGATCCCCTATCTTGGAAGGGGGTTGAGATATTTTTCTGAAATTTGGTCTGTATAATCTAGACCAAAAATTTAGAGATGTCACGAAACTTCAGCCCTCCCCGGCTTCTCGAAAAAAGTTATCGCAATTTAATGTAGTAGGCATACTGGCATTTAGGCAACGGACTTTAGCACATAGGTGGCGTGCATTTATGAGGAGTTCGGGGGACAGGGACCGCGGAGAGTCGGCGTAGCCGTGGTGGCAAACGCGACTGATCAGTCGCTCGGGTTCGATTCCCGGCGCCGTGGCTCCCTTTTTCCGGCTCCTATATTAAAAACGCAAAAGTTACGCATGAAGTATGTCAAGTCTTTGCAGTATCTATTATCTATTATGGACGAATTGCACATTTGATATGGTACCTACTGGGGGGTTAACACGGTTACGTAGAGTTCTCGTTCTTAATGAGTTCACCAGCATAAATCTTTCAGGAAGCTGACACTTTTATTGAACCTACAACGGCCTGAATGAAATCCACCTACGCTGGATTCTTATTGTTACCAGCTGAATTGAAAAGTACGCTTTTCTGTAAATGCTTCAAAATTTTCAGAATTTTTTATTCTGTTAAACACACAGTAACGCTAAACTCTTTTAGTTTAGAGAGAAAATAAACAAAGGTTTGAGGGACTGTGTTTCAAGTAGAAAACGGAACTAAATCCTTTGTTAGTGAGAATTGGGAAACGTTACCTCTTCCTCCGCCACCGTACGCGGCTTTGAAAATGACCGGAAGGCCATGTTTCATGCAAAACTCCATTGCTTCGTCGGGCGATGTCACTGGCCCATCTGTTCCTGGGACAATTGGCACTCCAGCATTTATTGCAGCTTGTCTCGCAGCCACCTAGTTGTTCATTATAAATTAAAAGACATTTTTTAACAATCAATACTCTTGATCAAATAAAATAAGTGTAAAAGAATATTGCTCCATTTTGCTGTGTAAATATAACTTGGTTTGTTATTTACATTTGCCATTTTTTAGCTAATAAACATATGTTCTATATGAGGTGTTTATGAAAAAATTATACAGTGGCGCCACGTATGAAATGATCAAATTCTTCTTCGAGTCATCTTATTACTCGTGAAATACTAAGAACTTTTTATATTTGACATTTGTTCTGTTCCTATTAATTTCCGAGGAATTTAACGAAATAAGTTTTACTAACCTATGTGTCAAAATGGATCAAAATTGAATTTATGAGTTAATGTATTCAGTGATCCTTAAGAAGGAAGTGATTCAACGTGAAGAAATTAATTTATAGAAGTTAAACAAGTAGGGTGAGCATATTTAAGAGAAAATAAACTATTAAATGAAGCAAAGGAACAAGTAATTTAAATGTTACAAGAAAACAATAAATAAACATGTTCTACCTACTTAGGATCTCCACGAAAAAGTCTTCTATAAATGAAAGAAAAATTGATAGTAGTTAATGTTTCTACTTATCGATATGCCTAAGGTACTTTTTTCTTGAAACGAAAACAATTTGATAGCAGTAAGTGTTCAATTACTGGGCTCTTATCAACACAAGATGTTACAGAATTAACTTCTCTAAGACATTTCAATTTCAAAAAACAATGAATAAACAACTTATGACTCAACTTCCTACATCCTCCGTATCACTATGACTATAGTTTATAGGACCACTAAACATCATTACACAAAACAACCCAGTATTCAATTTTGAACTAAAATTCAACATTTATCACAGTGTATAAAATTTACGTGACAAATGCACTGATAAAACAAAATACAGGAAAACAGTAGTTATACTAATATACAAAATACAGTAGTTTCTGCTGCACTACAATGAAAAATTCTTGACACAAGCCCTCTTAAACTAACTTTTCCCTAAAATATGACAAATTTAAAAGAAATGTATACCTTGTCTCCCATTTGTTGGACAACTGTTGGACTGGGACCAATAAATCTTATCCCAGCGTCAGTCACTGCCTGCGCAAAATCTGATCGTTCGGACAGAAAGCCATAACCCGGATGAATGGCGTCCACGTCGTTTTCTTTCGCGACTTTGATGATTTCTGGGATATTTAAGTAAGCCTGGACGGGTGGAAGCCCTCTGCCAACCATGTAGCCCTCGTCTGCTTTCTGCCTGTGCATTTGCATCTTGTCCTGTTCCGAATAAATGGCCACTGAACGAATGCCCAGCTCTGTACATGCTCGAAACACCCGAATAGCGATCTCTCCTGCAAAATATTGCAAAATATTTTCATTTATAATTGTTACATATACATATTAATTGTATTGCGTGGTATGTGACAGCCCTGCCATGGCTATCTGTTGCAGAAGATTTAGATTCGTTATTTCATCCCGAATTGTCTCGTAAGTGACGTAACCATGGCATTAAGTGTCAATTTTGAACCTAGGAAGGTATACAAAACTTATGTGTAGGAACTTGCTTACTATTAAATATCAACAGCTGTCCTCAAACTTCATAGTTCCGTAATACAAAAATAGTTTTTCACTATTTGTGCAAGTCAATGATAAATTATAGTAATTTGTGGTTGAACTCGTAAAGTAACACAAAATAGAATTCGTTCCAGTTAGGTCAGCGAGGGCCAGTTGGGCCATTAAGGAGCCCGACTTCCATGGTGTTTTCCAGAGCTGCGCGGAAGGGGAGCTCGAAGCCAATGCTACCGCGGATGTACAACGTATAGGGAAAATTATTCGAAATGTATTTACATTGTTGTTTGTCGCCGTTGCCTTCAGAGCTTGCGAACATAGCGCCGTAACCTAGCAGCTAATTGTATCAAGATATTGTGGCCTAACACATAGAAGTAAAGAATGATATATTGCTGACCACATTCGTTCGTTTGTTGTTGTCTTTCCTTCTTCGAATAGAAAGAAGGCCGTATTGATTATTTATAAAACACGCATGTAAAATGAAGAAATTGGATCTATTCATTTCAAACAAGAGTAATGGTCAGTGACATCAGGATACTTACTATATAATAGTGGTAAACGTTGTATTTCTAATATTCTAAGTACATATGCTACTGATAGAAATAGCAATCCTGCATGCAACATTGCATCTCGTATGAACCCTGACTGCAAGCCGTTAAGAAATTAGCTAAATGACGGGAAGGTAATAATAGTAGACGGGAGACTCAGAAATAGCGTGCTTGTGGATAACTCAGACTTTATTGTCAACACTTTCTGTAACGTCGATTACAATCACAAGATTGAACTGAAATATCGACTGGTCCGCAACTATTTAGTTTCATGTTAAGAATGCCCGAAAAAGCACTGAAAGGTTTTATAAAAAAAATTGGTAACTGTTCCAATGCAGTGCAAACTCTCAAATCTCGCAGCATTAATATTATTCCTATGTCACTTGTAGCATTTGCGTAATGATAATTAAACTCCGAATCACTAATAAATTGATGTCTCCATCCTTATAGTGAGGGATAATTGCTATCACAATGAGAGGTATTAATAAAAACTTGGAAAAAGCTTCTTTCGAACCTAACTGTATTTATCATGATGATTTCTACTTGATGAGTAGATTGTGTTGTTGAGTACGTACAGTGACTCCCAAAAATATTCGGACACTAGAGTATGGCTAACTTTAGGACTTAATATTTCAGTTGTTTATAAGGTATCCGCTTTGGTTATTTTTTCTAACCATAAGTCATTTATTACTGTTAATAGAAATATATAATTTATTTGAAAAATTCACATACATTGTATAATAATAATTGCTAAAGGAAATAATGCGTCATTTTCGGCTCACAAAAATATTCGGACACGTGATACATTTTCCGATTGCGTCTTTCTGGGAACTCGATGTTTCGGAAAATTAGAAGAGTATGTTTATAAACAAAATATTAGAGGTCCATGCCTTCTCACTAGTCCTCAGTAGCAACTCTGACATTCGTCAACATGGCTCGCAAAGGCAAGAATACGTCGTTTAATATACGTCAGCTCATAATTTTCCACCGGGAACAAGGAAAATCCTATCGACAAATTAGTTCCATACTTGGCGTGAGTAAAAGCACTGTTGCAGATATTATTCGAAGATTTCGTACTGAGGATCGCATCGAATCTGTTCCACAAACTGGTAGACCAAGTCTTCTAAGCGCAAGGGAGAAAAGAAGTATTGTAAGAAAAGTTAAACAAAATCTACAATTAAGTGCTCCAAAATTAGTCAGCGAACTATTACAAGAAAGTTCTAGAAAGGTGTCGGCAGAAACAATTCGAAGAACGTTAAGACAAGCTGGGTACAATGGTAGGGTAGCCAGGAAGAAACCGTTCATTAATGAGATAAATAGGAGGAAGCGAATAAACTTTGCAAAGGAGGTAATTCCTATGGATAAATTGTGGTGGGAGAACGTGATATTTGTGGATGAAAGTAAATTTAACATCTACAATTCCGATGGAAGAGCCATGGTGTGGAGGAAGTCAAACACAGAGTTCCATTTTACCAATACACGAGGTACGGTGAAACACGGAGGAGACAGTGTGATGGTTTGGGGCTGCATTTCAAGTTTTGGCGTTGGAAACTTAGTGTTTATAGACACTATTATGGACAAAAATGTTTATTTAAATGTACTTAAGGACAATTTCATTCAAAGTGCAGAAAAAATGGGGATTAGCAGTAGTTTTAAGTTTTATCAAGATAATGACCCCAAGCATACAGCAGGTATTGTGCAGGAATTCTTGTTGTACAGATGCCACAAAATTCTTCCCTTGATTTGAACCCTATCGAAAATTTATGGGACGAATTAGACAGGAAAATTCGCAAAACTCCAATTTATTCGAAAGAAGAATTAAAACAAAGACTTCAAAATGAATGGGCGTCTATAACGACAGAATATTTAAAAAAAATTATACATAATATGCCAAATAGATTACAATATGTTCTAAAGCAAAATGGTTTTGCCACAAAATATTAAAATGAAATGTCTACTTATAAATTTAGTTGGCAAAAAGTTATATTCTACATTGTCCGAATATTTTTGTGACCCGAAAAAGTGACATCATTTCTTGTATCAATTATTATTATATAATGTACATGAATTTTTCAAATAAATTATATATCTTTTTTAACATTAATAAATGACTTATTATTAGAAAAAATGAAAAAGGCGGATACCTTATAAACAACTGAAATATTAAGTCATAAAGTTAGCCATACTCTAGTGTCCGAATATTTTTGGGAGTCACTGTATATGCTTATGCGAAGCTGTCGAGCCGTATCCGTACTTCACACGTCGAATTAAGTTTGTGTGAGTTGGTTGTAAAAACTATACTCGATTACCAAAGAATGGACTGTATTTAACAAAACAAAATTAAGGTCAGACAGTTGATGGCTTTTTCACTTGAGCGCTCGTATCGATCTAAAAAAACATGATGCATATTTCCTACAAGGAAAACGCTAGGCGTGCCTGATTGCTTGCTGCCAAAAAAGTGGAGTGAAAACTACCCTGCTTATTGGCTAAATACAAAATCGGCGCGCAGAATTAAACAGTGGTGGGAAGATGACCTTGTCGGAGGGAAAGTTGTTCTCAGCCCCGAACCGAGAGCCTGGCAAATGTCATTCGAAAGACAAACATTTTAGGATTAGGTTCGGGTCGCGCATCTCGCATACAGCCGTCTCGTGCCGTTACAATTGCCCGCAATAAACTGCCCTGAAAGTACAGCCGTGCCTAGATGTCGACAAGGAAAAATAGGCATGCTTTGCCGCTTCAACGGTGTAACCGTTGCAAACATGTATTTTTGTGGTGCAGATATCCGTCGTACCTGAAGTGAGTCGTTTGAGGAAACCTTATCAGTTACTTATAAACCGTTACATCGAACTAACATTGTTTAATAGAATTATCCTTTTTGCTGTTACACTTGTAGCGATGTGTGGAAGAGTGTGCGAATCAGAGAGAGAGGGAGGGAGGGAGGGAGAGAGAGAGAGGGGGGGGGAGAGAGAGGGAGAGAGAAAGAATGGACGAATTAGGGCGCATGTGAACAGGTGACACTGATACACCAATTAAAGGAATGAATGATGTAATGTGTGGGGAAAACGAACGACTGCATGCGAAAGGATCGAGCGTCTGAAGCGATCATATTAGGCGCCAACTTATAAAGTCTGGCAATAATCAATTAATCTTATCGTGTGGAAAATTAGGACACACTGGATAAGTTGAAGGATATTAAAATGTACTGAAATGAAAATTAGTGTAATAGTGGCTACAAATATTAACTGCGAATTAGAAGAAAATTTGTCATACGATATGGCTTTACAGAAAATGAGAAAGTGTATGTGTAACGTTTTAATTGTTAATTACAGTACGATAGTACGCTAAGAATGACAGATACATATCTCTTCAACCAAATAAACCACGAGAACGCATGCCACTAGCGTAACTCATGTTAAAGAACGCGGTGTAATTAAGTAGAGTGCTCGCTCTAGTGCCTCGTCCTAAAGTAGAAAAAGCGGATCTTGATTAATTCGACGTCCTTGTTCCATAAACTGCTACCGATAATTCACTGTCGAGTCGAACGTTCATTAAATCCGTAAGATTTACAAACATAAATGCATTTTGTAAAATGGCTTGTCACTGTTGTATACCGCAAATCAGACACTCCATTTACTTGAAAACAATAACTTTATTTTAAAATGAGGTCTTAGATATACTTTAATTAAAGGACTCTCGAGAAAGAGTATATCCTTCTGAATATCTGTTTGCCAAAATTTTACATTGGCACACCCCCATCCGGTCGCTTTCGGTGGGGATCACCAAGGGAATGGCCAGGGTCGAGGTTCTACTCTACTTCGAAGATTTGACAATGAGTTGAGTTCGGTTAATGTTAGTAGCAGCTGAATGTTGTTAAGCACCTTTGACCTTGGCAAAATAACACCTGGGGACAAGATAAGGCGTTGGAGAGCGTGCTCATTGACAAAAGCCAGGTGGACCTCCAACATCAAAATTTACTCCACTATCTCCACTACCTCCACTATCAAAATTTAAATTCGTGCATCGATTTCGTAATTCATATTGCACTGATCCACTGAATGCTATTATCGGAACACTTTTAACATATTTAGTTTTCAGTGTTCTAAAGAAGTAGATATATACTGTTTTTGTATTATTTTCTTTTTGTCACGGACGAATGTTACTCGCATCTATTGATTGAATTTTCAAAGATTTTTAAGTGGCAATACTTGTTAAAATAAAAATAATATGAGCAATAGTATTATAGTAGGTGGTAGTTTTATACTGATTTTCATGTTGTGGATCGAATACTTTAATTGTGTGTCATAGTTGTAAATAAAAGTTGAACAGATTACAGCATATTATTAGTCTTTGTCATTTGACAACGATAAGTTTTATGTGGCGACTACAGAAAGTATTTAACCGTTTCGCGCCTAGCGTCGGATACATCCGACGTTCGCCAGTGGTAGTCAATGGCGGTGGGCACGTCCACTGCCGCTCAGCGTCACAGAATCGCGTAACGCGCGTGACTACCACTGTCCGCGCCGCACGTTTTGCCAAACTCTATCGTTTCTGTATTGAAAACAAAAGATGTTTTGCCACTTCTGTTGATGGTTTCCGGAGGAAAAATATCTGCTGCATTGCGTGGAGTAGTCAGATTTTCTCCTAGGCCCTTAGTTTTTGAAACATATAGAAAGATATCTGCAAAAATTGGTGCATGTCGGGTGTCCTTTTCCTTTTGATCGTTGTTTAAACATATTTAAATGTTTATAATTCAATAATAACTTATATCGTTGTGTTCGCGAAGGTTCATGGAATAATTGAACGGAACAAGCAACCGAATAACTGTTACCGTTTGAACACAAAAGATATTCAAAGCTAAAAGTTTGCATTTTTTTTGAAAATCGAATTTCTCGAAAACTGAGGGTGATGACGACAAACGGTTTCCGGATTCGTTTTCAGCGCACAAAATTCTATAAGAAACGACTATTGAATATTACAGAACAAAAAAAAATCAATATTGTTGGACAGTGTTTTTAGTTCCACATTGACATCCACGACATGGACAAGTGTGAACCATGGACCTGAAGGACGGAGCATTAGGGCTGACTTGACCTTTTCGCGATGGCGATGCTACCCGCCAATATATACATATATATATATTTTTTTTAATCGTTTCGTGGACGTCGAATATATCCGACGCGAGGCAATTTGGGTCGTTCCACGGACGTCGGATATATCCGACGCTAGGCGCGAAACGGTTAACGATGCGAGGGTTGAAACAAAAGACGGAAGGGGTATCGCCTGTTTCAACCATCTTGGTAGGGGCCACTGCTGGTGTCATCTATGTCATGCCGCGGTAAGTTTATTACAATATTGTCGTTACAATGGCAATTTACAAATATTTGAAACAGAATTCAGAGAACATAAACAGTCTTAGGAAGTAGTTAAATTACATAATTATTCATTATCAACAGTGGAGGGTATGAGGCTACATTATGAATTTTCTGATTAAATTATTATATACATAAGTGGCTGAGTGTCAAACAATTAAGTAAAGTTCTCTGTGACTCTGTGTTCACAATCAGAAATGGCAAGAAATGTCGAAATAACTTTGCTTCAAAAAATCTTACCATATTAGAGGTTATGTCATGTAACATCTATTGTGGTAGTTCATGTTTCTATGTAGATTTCAGTATAACCATGTTAGACCTTTTGAAAAATAAAATAGTTTAGGCATTCTAAACACAGAGTCACAGACTACTTTACTTATTTTTTTTAACCCAGCCACTTAGGTACCTATACAATAATTTAATCAGAAAATTCAGAATATAGTCTTATATCCTCCACTGTTCGTAATAAATAATTATGTAATTCAAATACTTCTTCAGACTGTCCAAATACCTTGAATTCTGTTTAAAATATTCGTAAATTGCCATTGTAAACGACAATATTAAAATAAACTTACCGCTGCATGACATAGATGACACCACCAGTGGCCCCTACCCAGATAGCTGAAACAGACGATACCCCTGCCATCATTTGATTTGACCCCCCGCAACTATGCTCCGTCCTTCAGGTCCATGGTATGACCTGCCCCCTTGTAAAACAAGCAAACGATATTTTTTAACACTAACATTGACGGCACGGAACTGACGTGCACGAATACGGAACTGACAAGTGTGAACTGCTCCATTCCAAAACAAGAAAACGATATTTTTTACGATGACACTGACAGCACGTAACTGGCATGGAACTGATATGTGTGCAGAGACCTTAACAGTGGTTCCTTTGCAACATCTAAACTACTTAGTTTCCAGCTGTGTAAAAGTCGGACAAAAGGAGAGTGGCAGAAAATGGCTAAATGTATGGATCGTCCGACACTTACAATTTTAATAAGCGATCATTCTATAAGTCCCAAGGAATTATATAAGCATAATTATTTACGAGAAATACGATGGGAAAGTTACCAAAAAATGCAGAGTGACGTGCATCCGGCAGCAAATGGAAGTTGTTGACTTTAAATAATCATAATTTCGAAACGAATGCATGAAATGCAACAATTCCAATGTTGTTTTGTTACCCTATGGGATGAATATTAATAAACAGCGTTATCGAAGAGAGACATAATATTCCACGTATTGCATTGCTCCGTGTTATCATACGTCTCGGCGAGACAAGCCACTCTTCTTCTCGAGATTTATGCTTTTTATGCGTGAGAACGCTGGCAAGAGTCGTGAGCTGAATAACTGCGCTCTGCACAACGAAGCCAAACGTATTTGCGAGGTCAATGTCACCTGTTATTGCGACGCTGCATTCAGAAAATTTGTTTCCTTTGTCAACGCAAAATACAGTGTAGTAAATTGTATTACACTAAAACCTCGATCGTTACAAAACAACCGGCCTGAATATGTGCACAAGTACGTACAACATGTGTATCAAGATTCGTACAATTATCGGGAAAACCAATCAGGTGTACTGAGACCGAAATCTTCATCCTCTGCTATCAGTTTCTACTTCTTCTATTCTCGTTGCTAAGTAGCCACGCCTACCATTTCTTAATGGAATGCAACAAATGAAATTCGCCTACAAGTATCGGGGGTTTACTGTACAAAATCAGAAATATGGATGGCACAGGTATTTGTTAGATAAGCACAAAGGTTCTATGTACTTTATTCACATTGTTCAGTTCGCGAGAGTAGTACGCAGGGGGGTCAAAGAGTAAAGTGTTCTTGTATTTATTTTTGAATGTAATAAAGTTACATTGATGTACTTACTTCGCTAATATAGACATATATGGTAAGTGCACCTATTTAAGTAATATCGTCTAGCGCTTCATATCGCCACTCGTAACATCTCGCGAAGTAAGTGTTGACATGTGTTAGCAATATGTAAACTGAATTAGTAGCCGAGCATGTGTAGGAAGACATACTATGTTTGCAACGTCACTTGAGCAACGTCTAGCGTAGAAGTATTTTAGTGGATCTTGATAGTATGGGAATTTATTGAACGGTGACAATTTTACATCGATAGGTGTGAAATGTCTATGAATGCATGAATATTTGCTTAAGTAATTGCAATCACGCTTAAGTAATTTAATCGTTTTCGACATGTTTGTTAACGGAAATACATTTTTTGTGTCTTGGCCAGAGTGCGCATAATGTCGCTTACCAGTAGTTTCAATATTTTCAGTGTGGTATTTGCTACAGATGGGGATAAGAATTTTGTGGAGCTACAGAGCTTAACTTCGTTTACTCAACATATAAACGCGATCGTCTCAAAAAATAATGAGACGTGTTTCTTTATTTTTATAATAAAAATAGTTTTTAAACATAATCCCAATAAAAAAAAATGGCAAAATGCCTTAAAAATATTCATATGATTAAAAATAATAAATACACATGTAAATATAACTTTAAAGATCAAAAATACATGAATTAATCAATAATTCTCAGATAGGTGATATTATGTGCACTTTTTCAAGACCCAGATGTTTGCTTGTCTTGTTTTTTTCCACTCGCGATAGAAAATCTTTAGATTTCGACAGTTCTAGCCTGCCGTACATGAATTATAAACAATTTCTTTTTTATCTGAGACTAATTAGAAACACAAATATCAATTACCTTTGCATTGAGAACGATTTTTATTTGGGTAGGCGAAATTAGACGCACTTACCCTATCTCGTCTATTTTTCAACCAGGAAGGGTGTGATCTCATGAAATCATATGTTGAAAACATAGAATAATATTTTTTTACTTAAGTTCCCATAACTGTATAAAAAAAGAAAACTAAGAGACAAGCAGATGTCGGACAAACTAGAAAGAACTAAAGCAAAGAACTACCCTGGCAAAGAAAAAAAAAGATCTGCTAGAGGATCAAAGAAAGAAATTGATAGTAAAGAAACAAAAGCTACTGGTAAAAGAAGATAATAAGAAATTTTAAGAAAGATTGTGGAATGTACTTTTATAAAGAGTTTATAGAAACAATTTACTCTTTTTCCTATCACATTAACGAAAAGTAATTCATAATAATTAATATAACAAATTGTACAAGTAAATCGATAAAGGGGACAAAAAGATCGACTGCACCGTTTAGTGTGATTTCGTTATAATTCTTTGTTATACTTAAAATCGATAGAATTAAGAAACCAAGGACAACATCCTCAGTAATCCATATATATATAACTCTAATATTTTCCATTTTCTAAACTTATTTTCAAATTTATTATTTAAATATATTTATTGTTATAATCAAAAAATATATGGATCACTACTAATGTGTGAACTTAACAATATTCGTAGTAAATCAGATTTTCAATTGCTCAAGGTTCTGACGAGCTTTTTTGGGAAGAACGCAGCTCAGGCAGCATCTTTTGTAGGTAGGTATGGTAGACATTTATTTAAAAGTGTTCGATTCTAAGAATTGATCTGGATAGTCATCGGGAGTCTCTCCCACAGGTGACGATTTATGACAATGGTGTTTTGCGAGTCAATAGGTAGACACTGAATGGAGCATCGAAGTCACGGCGTGAATTTCAATTCCACATTACGTATTGCACTGACTACAAACAGTACAATCCAAAAGTCCAACTCCCATAAAACTTAAGTTTTATATTATGCCAATTGGTGTACTGTTGAATAACACATTTTTCAGTTTCTGATTTGAATAAATGTCACGTAGTAACGTCAATGCGTAAATTAGAACCGATAAGCCATGTGTAGATAAACAACTCTATTTTGATCCACTCATTAAGGACTTTCGTTTACTCTGTATGTGCTACATGAAGTTTAACACCAGCCTTTCGGAAATAACATTTTTGACAACGTCTAACTTGATATGAGTGGTCTTCGAAGCATGATTAACATGGTCAGACGTGATGTAACAGCTTATGAAACTAACGTCCATCGCTGTGCTTATTGCAGTTCACTTGCCAATGATATATTATATAAGAATTGAAAAATAAATATTTTCGTTCTTTTGAAACGATTTTATTTCTGTACCGAAGATTGAATGTCAAAATGCAACGATCACATTACTTACGATCAGCGTTAAAAAATTCTGTCTGTAACAACATGAGCTAAATATTCGAGAATGGTTAAAAATAGTTCTAATTCTCTTATATAATCATTCTGACTCTAATACTCTTCGTAGAACTAATATTTCTTCAATCTCATCGAATATGCTACTCGTGCTACAAATTATTGCAAATGTATTTTGATATATCGTGGCTGTACAAGGTAAGTCCACTAATTTTAGGTGTATTTTTGTTAAAATTCATATTTTACCAACACTAAGTTCACAACTGTTGTCTACTTTAGATGTGGTCGATTTTTCTGAAATCGTTAGTTTTATGGACTAACAATTAGAGGATTTTCCTTGTACGCTCACGATATGCTGTAAAAGATTGTTCTCCAGTTTTAAACAGGTACCACATTTGAATGTGCGACACTAAACAAGTTTGTTTCGGATTTATTAAGAGAATAGGAACTAATAAAACATTCATTGTTTTTCTTACTAACATTGAGTGACGCAAGGTTTGGCTACTACCAAGAAGGATTTGCTTAACATACCCCGAAAAGACATTCAGGAATACTCGGGCAATACTTTCGATTCGTTTCAAAGTAGATCGGCGTGAAAACACGTCGACGCCACCCAAAGTTTTAATGAAATAATTCACAGACATGAATTTGTACAATTTTGTCCACCCTTTCGAGACCCCTAACGTACTTTATAAATTAGTATGAATAATTTTTTTGAAATGTTACTAAGATTTAATAGACGTTATTAATTTAAAGAACTGCCCTAATAATTTTGATAGTGCAGTCTACAATGTACTGTTTATTCTTCTATCGAGCCCTTTTTGTATTTTCCCACTTGTAGGTATGTACTCATTTTATATTAAAACAAAAACTAAAAACATTATACCAAAAATGGAATTTACAAATATACACGACAGTGATATTTTTTTTATAAATTATTGTTGCACAAAAAGGCGGCGTCGCACGAAAGGCATAAAGTCAAAATTTCATGTCAATTTGTGTATTAGATCCTAAGAAATCTTGACAATCCCAAAATAAACTTTCTTTTCGTATCTGCTGGTCATCTTCGGCGAGGAATTTTATAACGAATTTGGTCTTATTCTACTTTTCAAGCAATGCATTTTTCGTGTATTAATAAACTGCAATAAAGAAATTACTAATTTAAAAATCTCGTTTGTTGATTTAAGTAAGTGTAAGGTGATTTCGATGAAATTTTCAGCATATATACAACTTACTTAAATCTACGAACGGGATTTTTAAATTTTAATTACAGGCTCAGATAAAAAAGTTGAACAAGCAAGCTTCGCTATTCCGAGCAATTGCAAATTTTTTGAAAACGATGAAACACGTCACTTAGTAAACTAATCCTTCTAGCGTTTCAAAAAAACTTAAGTCGTTTGGACCAATTTTAAAAAAGTTACTCTGCTTTAAATGGTGCCCGAATATTCTTGTGATTCACTGTACTTATATGTTTGGACTTTCAAGGTTGTTCCCCTTTTCACTTTATGTCATATTAAAGTAATACTTCCTTTTAGCCACCAGATGGCATAAAAATCAGAAAATTAACAAAAATGGATACTTAGGGGCCGTCCTTAAATTACGTAAAGGTAATTTTGGCAAATTCTTACCCCCTCCCTCCCCCAGTATAAGAATTCGTAAAATTTGATATTCCAACCCCCTCCTTACGTAATATTTTTTACATTTAATTTTTTCAGTTATGAAAATTCTTTTAAGGGTTTATATAACTAATTTAACTCGGTTTCGGGAAATCTAAACTAAAACTACTTTTCTAGAACATTAATAATAGAATTTGTATTTATTGAAAATTAGGTTAAAAAAATATTACGTAAGAGTCAGGTAGACTCCCTCCCCCCTTGTAAGAAAACGTAAGAAATTCGCGACCCCCCTCCCAAAGCCTTACGTAATTTAAGGACAACCCCTTATCATGTTTCCTCCTGCGATCATAAATTCTATTGTCAGTATGTAATGGGGTCCACTCGAACTTTGAGTGTATGATCCCATGTTTATTTTTATAAATTCAATAGAAGAGTGGAAAGTCTTACCTCGATTGGCGACAAGGACGCTTCTGATAGGTTTGTACTGGACATCAGTGGCGAAGAATCTCGCTGCAACGTTATACACTTGCAACACATTTCTGTGCCTGGCTAAAGCACTTCTGGCTCGCGAGGAATGCATTTTGAACATCTTGATTGTAGCACCTTCACTAAACGTATCGACTGCACTGCGCGTGGACTTTCGAGGAACGGCACTTTCAACGTTTTAAAAAAATTCTGGCATTCGTTTGAAACTGTTCTTTCTCGATTTTAAGCTTCTAACTCTTTTTTGGCTGCGTGTACTAAACGTTTGAGGTTGATAACGTCTGTTGAAGTATCTAAGCTTGATTTACGATTTACGTGTGAAACTTTTAGCTTTCATCCGCACAGTCACTTTTCAGATTCTTTATAAAAATATCTTTGTCTTTCCCTTGTGCGACTTATCACTCGTTATGAACAATTTTTGTTTATCCAAGAACACTGTTTGGCGGCGAATTTGTTGCTGTTGCTGTACAATGCTTGGTGGTGTTCAAAGGTCCCACTAGAATTCGTTGTTCCTTGTCGATAATCCGGCGTGGGTAGTTGGGTTTCTGAAACAGAAGATTTGAGAACTGATGGTTAGAGTGGCAATGATTCAAAAGTGATAAATTAAGTTAATATTATGGTTGATAAACCTTTCATTGAAAAATATTCTGATCGTTCAAAGTGTGCGAAGAACACTACAGGTTCCTTAATTTACTAATTGTCATGGGGCATTAAGTGATCGCTAATTAGTACATAGTGACCAATTATTTTGGACGTAATGTTTTCTTAATACATATTTCGATGGCCTCAAGCTTCGAAACTGTTCCGCAGAAACTTTTGAAAGTAACATTTTACGAAAATTAAAATATCACAATACACTTATATCTTGGAACAATATTATATTTTTAATAGCATTCGTTTATATGAAATGGAAACCCACAAACTGAAGAAAAGAATCACTCCTTTCCAATTTCGATATGATGAAACACTTTTGAATTTTGAGTTTTTATGAGCTGAAAATTATGTTGGAATTGCATGAATTACTTTGCAAGTGTTTCTAGAAGTATACCTAGTACTTTGTGAGTCTAAGAAAGGATACTGGTAGAAAATGGCCAATCGTGGTCCTTCCTGCCAACGTAAAGTTTTTACAAATCATAAATCTAGGAATCTAGGTTCTAGGAATTCTGAAAAGCATAATTATATTTCCGTCGTCTGATGAGAAAGTTGAAAAAAAATTCAGATAAATAGGAAGCCGCATCGGGGGACAAATTGAAAGTTGTTAGCTTCAAATGATCATGACTTTGAAACGAATGTATGAAATGCAACCATTCGAATGCTGTTTTGTAGATAAGTGTCGATACGTTTACTGTACGTAAACAAGTAACGGAAGAAAGGTTAATTAACAACCACAGAAAGCGTTAAATTAACGGCGCAGATATTCACGAAAATTTGTAAGTACAGAATTACTTATGTATACTTTAATTTACGGATAAAATCAATCTCAATGTATTGAACGCGAAGAAGAATTGTTATATTTTGTACTCCTCTTCTTCAGATGATGGGTTTTCATAAAATAATCGTTAATGAAGGGCTTCGCAGTTGAATGTATAAAAAATATATAAAAGACAAATTTTATGTTAAACGATTTAATTAAAAATGCATTAAAAACTAAAAAATAATTATTTTCTTGTACTACAATTTGATGGTGCTATACTACGAACGCCTGCAAAGTTTTAGTTTTACTATTCGTACATACGTGACGGATCATTTCTCGATAAATTGTATATTTTCGGTAATTGCGATGCGACTAGCGTCCCGAACGCAGCGGCTTTTTGTCGTTTTCGTAAAGAACGCGAGTGGCTGATTACAAGTCGTTTGGATTTGTGGTTATGGGTTATATTTATTGATGACTAGGTAATTTTTTCACCCGCTCGGGGTTAATTTTTTTTTTTAAATATTGTATTGTCATCCAAGCTACGCACGCCTGCAAAGTTTCAAGATAATTGGATAGTTGGAAGTGGGTTAAATTTTGAGTTGCCAGATTTGAACCATACATACATACAAACAAACAAACAGAGGATCGAAGCTGAATAAAAAATCGTTTAAAAAGGTTGGTGTCGAGCAGATCCGATGAATCATAATAAGTATCATCATTTTGTTAGACGGACCTTACGATTTTTGTAGAAAAGTTCCAACCTTCTAAAGTACTACATAGGTATTCTACATACAAACATCGACTTCTGATAAAACCTATGATGACAGTATTAACAGATGGTTATATAGCGTTAACTAGAGCACAAACGATTTTAAAATCAATAAATATTGAAGGCCCTGTGGTGTTCCTATAAGATTTGTCGAAATATTTTTAGAACATTCGTTTATCCTTTCATTAGTTATTTTCACAATGTATCGGGTCTTTATAACGAACTGTAATTAATTATATAGCGTGTTCTGTCGTTAGAGATTTTCGAGGCGTGTCTGCAAATGATGGCATTTTACTCACAAATCACAAACACGATCAACACAACAGATGTGTATATTAGGGCGGAGCGAAACTATATAGGCGAAAATTTAAATTTGTATTTTCAGTTGGCCTGGGTGCGGGATAGTTGTCTTTTGATCAACCAAACACAGCTGTAAAAAAAATTTGGAAAAATATTCATGTCTGCAGGTTCCTTTTTCTCTTAAAAATGTAAAAAATAAGATTCACAATGTGATTTTTTACATTTTTAAGAGAAAAAGGAATCTGCAGACATAAATACTTTTCCAAATTTTTTTTACAACTGTGTTTCGTCAATAAAAAGACAATTATCCCGCACCCAGGCCAACTGAAAATTCAAATTTAAATTTTCGCCTATATAGTTTCGCTCCGCCCTAGTGTATATGTATCCCTTACTCCAAACTTATCCCACATAATATCTACTGGTTTCGAGAAGTTCATTCAATACTGAAATATCGGTTTTATTTCCAGGATAAGCTCCCCAAACATTTGCTACATGTATGTGAGTACATATAACCATCTGTTAATACTGCCGTCATAAGGTTTATTAGATTTCGATGTTTGTATGTAGAATATGTCGCACGTTTGAAGAAAAAATTGGATCGTTTCTGCAAAAACAGGCAAGTGGCGTATAACAGAATAATGGATTATTTATAACAGAATGATGAATTATTCTATACATATACACATTCCCGTGAATATCTGCACCGTTAATTTAACATTTTCTATGGTAGTTAATTAAACTTCATTATGCTACTCTTTTACGTACAATCAAAGTATCGACTTTTATCTACAAAATAGCGTTCGAAAGGGTGCATTTCATCCACTCGTTTCGAAGTTATGATCATTCGTAGTCAACAACTTTTATTTTGTCACCCGATGCACTTCCTCTTTGTCTGCAATTGTTACAACTTTTTATATTAGCCAAAATAATAAGCCAAATTAATTCCTGCAATTACCTACTAATGAACAAAATTCAAAAGTCGAAAAAATGATAATTCATTTCAAAATTAAATAAATGTATAAACTGAAATCCAAGAAAAGTATACGTACACATAGACAAGGTGTTTCACCCAACTTTATCACCTGAAATAATTCTACAATTCTATATTTAAAATTCCCAAAAAATGTTTTCTACGAAACTTGCACAGTTGCGTGGGAGCCGACGTATAGTAACAATAGTTTTAACTTTGTTTTTTTTTTTTAATGGAATGCTATATTTTATTTCTCGACATTTGATAGCCACATTAAAGACGAATTCAACGATCTACAACGATAAGTCCTTCAACGTCACGAAAAGTCCCTTAAAAAAACTTGAAAAATGAAGTCTCTTCTCTTAAAAATAAAAGCAATAATAAGTAATAATAAATAACGAAAATAAGTAAACAGTTTCGATACATTCTTGTCAAAGTGTGCCATCAATTTTGTGGATCTTTTTTCGTCGAACCATTATGTAACAGAGATATCGTATATTGCGAAATATTTTTAAAGATTAAGAACCCATTACTGTTTTTTACGAATACTATTAAAGGAATCACAACAACTTTTAGTGAACATTGAACCAATGCGAAGTGTTTATTGATTAAATAGCTGTTGCGTAATTATCTGCTTTCGTTATATTCTTCTTTGGTTGCCTCATCAAAACGATCATGTCAAGTGCCATGACGGAAACATGATTTCAAGAATCTTGATTCGAGATTCTTCACTCTGAACAAGATTGATAATTGCACGCGTGTTACAATAAGATTGCTTGATCTAACATAAGGATTTATATGATCAATAACAATGACGTCGAAAACATATTTATCAATGAGCAGTGCCCATGATTTGGCAAAATATGATTGTATGACTAATTGGAGTGACAATTCGATCTCCTGAATGAACATTTTATTATCTAATTTCTCTTTCCTGAATGTAATGGAAACAGACACCTAGCGTTTATGTTACGTGAAATTTGATCCCGCGAATTTTATGGAACGTGCATTTGTTGGATTTTTTATAATAATAAAGTGTAATGTTAAATTGTAGGATTATGTAAAATTAATTAAACTATGTATTTCCTCGATTCGTTTTTTGGGCCCATTTTTAATCAATTAGACTTTTACATGAAATTTACTAGGTATTATTTGTATCGCGATCTTTTAAAAAAATGAAGTAGGTCTCACAAGGAATTACCTACTGAAATGGTATCGGCGCACTGATGCGGTCACTTTAAACAATTATTTTTTATTAAAAATTAAAAATAAGTATATAATAAATTAATATAAGTATTTAATATTTGCAAAACAGCTATGATGTATTATTTTTAATTTTTAATAAAAAATAATTGTTTAAAGTGACCGAATCAGTGCGCCGATACCATTTCAGTTAAGATCTACGGTCGAAATTTAATTTACAAGTTTTAAAAGGAATTACCTAGGTCCAAAAAAGTACGATCGATAAAAAGGAATGTATTTCCAGCTTTCCTAGACATTTCCAATTACTCTACAATTCAAACATGAACATTCTGTAACCATTTTGGATTCTGAATTAGCCATTTCCTGCTATACTATAGTACGTTTTACTACAAGATGGCCGTATGGGTTGTCGACTATAACTCCCATGCAGTAAGCTTTATGGTAATGTTACAGTATTGGAATCATTAATTTGTAATTGTTTCACATTATAGTATATAAAGTAAGTACGTAGATTCGCTAGTTTTGAATTTGCCCAACGTATTAACGATTATTTCACAAATGGATTGCCATGAGAAGACAACGAGAACAAACACTTATATTTACTATGACATTTTATTATTTATTAAGTATCTATTTATTATAAATTTCCTGCCATGCATAAAGCATCTCTGTGAAACACGCAGAAAATACTTCAGCTCGTAATTCATAACAATGTGACTTCATCTGCAAATATGCAATATTAACATTTAACTAACTATTATCGTTTCGTGAGTAAAAGCTCATTTTTTTAATCATCAAAACTTCAATTCTGAAACCAGTCAAATCGTATTCATTCTTGATTTTCATGTAAGGAGAAATAACAGTATAAAACTGAATAATCTAAAATATATAAAAACCATTAAAATAATTAATAATAAAATAAAATTTGCATACAATATAAATCTTCACCTACTTACTTGCACATCGATGTACGAGTACACTTTTTAATACATCCTCTTAAGATACTCGTATTAAATGATAGAAATGATTATACTTAAGAAAAAATAATAGGCAGGAAATAACTTTCGGTCAGTTTCTAAAATGAATCTGCGTTTAAAACAATTTTAGTACGCTTGTTAACATTGAGAGTGGAATGCAAATATTTAAAGCTGTGCTTCGACAGACAACACTGTTTATAAGCTTTACCGAAATTCTGATTCACCTGATTGTAAATCGCGTCGAAGGTAGACTGCGCGAATCATGCGGTTTCTATCAGACATCATAACTGTTGTAAGACAAACAAAGTTATGGTATAAGAGTTAATATCTCTAATTAAATGATTGTGGTTACGAATAATCACTATGAATGATTAACATTTTTTTGGCTGCCAGTAACCATTATCAATGACCCGAATTTTATTTTGCTTACCGATAACCAAAATAAATTATTGAATGTTGTCTACGGCGAATAATCATTTTAGTTACCGCTGACCATTAATTTTTATTTAATTACTTTTTTCCAAAAAAATTCTTAAAACAACTGTTAATTTGGATCTCTGGTTTCTTTTAAATAAATACCTACGCCAATGTCAATTATTTAATATGAATGTTACACGCGACCAGGAACCGTTCACTGTACAGGAAAATATTTTGAACTACGGGCAGTTGATTGATTTGCAGATTAAACAAAATGACGAAACTGATCTGAATACGAGGCGACATGCTCCCGACCTTCGATTGCGTACTTTGAATCCGCGAATCATCTGTCAGTCAACATGCTTATTCGATACGTGCCTCTTATACATAAATGATAAGTATCGATTATAGTTTTCATGAATACGTTGCCATAATAATTGCTCGTGGAACGTCGCACAAATGTAACAATATCTGATGGATATATTAAATGGATGTCATTGTGTTCAATGGAAGGCGCGTCAAAGCAACCGCGAACGATGTAAATTAGAAAAAGCGATATTCTACCATTCTTGCCACTATTTTTATTCCTGCTACTACTATTATTCTTATTGCTGATATTTTATGGCTTTATTGGCGCGCTGACAAAGAGTACCTACAGTCAACAATACAAACAGGGAAAGAAGTACATGTACAAAATGTGAGGTGCAGCTCGTCAGGCTACTATGTACCTACATATAAAACCTAAACTCAATCTTAAATGTATGCTACTCTAAAAACTACGAATAATCGAATGATGATACTATTTATTATTATCAGAAATTATTTACCAATTCACTTCAAGATTAGAGAAATTTTTATTCCAGTTTCATGAAAAGTGTTATTATTATTCGTTAATTCTACTCAAATCGTAAACTCTGGTGAAACGTATATATAAGTAGGTATATGTGTAAAATGATTTTCATTGAATTGTGTAATGCTCTATTTACAGATGACTGAAATGGGGATTTCAGCAGTCTTGAAGTTTCATTTGAGTAGAATTCATGAATAATAATGGTTTCTTATTTATTTATAAAGGGCCATCAAACTTCCTTGTTAAACTAAAATTTTGGAGAATAAAGAGAATACAGTTATGCGTGAAAATTGTGTATAGTATACATTTAAGAAAAGTTGTTGGAATAATGATGAACATTTTTATGCATCAGTGGAATACACTCATTTTTACACCAATTAGGAATCTAGAATCTAATCCACATTTTCTTTAAAATTCAAATCTCAATAAGGGCCTTTCCACACGAAAGACTTTTGGAGCTCGCGACAGGTATTTTAAACACACTTCCATGCTTTCTAATTTTTTCTATTTTTGTTAAACCCTATCTTCATCAAGTGTGTGAAGGCCTTAATGGCCTGAATTTCTCCATGCCTAATGAACTACTGGTCAGTCTCTAATTACTAGTTTCCAAGTTAAGATTATAATCATTACTACAAATTATAATTCGTTGGGGTCTTTAGCTGCTTAAGACTTTGAGTGGCCCAAGGTTTTTAGAAAATGCCACTTCAGGTTGGTCAGACCATTCCGAGCGATCGCTTCTGGCAGGGAAGTTTTGTATAGGATCGGTGCTGATTTGTAAAAATATTGCAAACCTCTAATTTTTATCTAAACATTAACAATTTCATTCTTTTGCATCGAAACGGTACGTTCGTGACACATGGTTTCCTTTAAACTTTTTTCTCATTCAGTAGAGCACGTTGACGTAAAAAAATTTGACAACAATTCTCAGCTGATTATATACAATAGAATAGATTCACCGCTGAAAGCAGTGACCATTACTTTTTATACATCTTATACATAGCGACACCTAAGTAGATTGATTTGTTTTTAATGTAAACATTTGGGGGGGGGGGGGGCTCGGAAAATATCAACGTAAAAACTCGTCAAAACTGCGAAAAGGGTGCAAATCTGAGGGCGTGAAAAGACGCCGACGTCAGCCAAAGTGTTAATACTGTAAGTATGTCACTTACGATAATGTTTTCACGCAAGATTTTTTACAATATCACGAAATACTGCGTACGCGACTATATACACAGAAGAATGACACGTTTTGAGTTATTTTTATTAGGCGTATTTTTTAATTCAGCGAACTGATAAGGATGCCCGAGGTCATCCAAAGATAGGATGTTTACCAAACAGCTAGTGTGTATAAATATGGGAATAGAGTTTTAAATATTTGATACTTTGCTGACCGATAAAGTGCGGTGCGCTAAAGGAAGATTGGAACGGGAAGCAGGCGCGTGAGGAGGGGCCCCTGCGCTGGAAAGCCCTGCTATATATGTTTAGCGCGAGACACTACCGTGTCTCTTGATTTCTTTCTCTGTTTGGTTTTTTCTGGATTTCTCTACTTTTTAAACTAGTACTAGTTTTTGAAAATTGATTGTATTCGAAATGTCAATTTAAGGCATAGAAATAATATAAGCAATTCCACAATAAATCGATCACTTCTTGCGCTAGGTGTCAGAGATTTTGATGTAACTAATTGTAAGTAGTGAAAAAATTTGACGGGCTGTATTTTTTAAATAAATTCAAAAACAGTAAAGTGATGATTTAAACCCCCCTCATTTCACGTGGACTACGCCATTCTTCAATTTCATGAAAATCCGTGATAGGTATCTGGCCTGGAATGGCTCATACCAATATGATAAACAGATCTTAGAACTAAAGGTATACGTAAGTGTATAAGTAAGTGTTCTCATACACAAAGATATCGACACTGAACTTTATTTTGACTATTACCGCAACTCACAACGCTAGTAGTTGATAATTATTAGTAGAGTGCAATTATTTCATTACTATCAACAGAATTATGGTAAATGTGAAGTATTGTCTAAATATACTACATACGTCTTATGACAAATATACACACTGAAACAACACATGTACATATGTGACCGTTTGAAACGTTTAAATAGGAGAAAAATTGTGTTGACTTCTTTATAATCTCGCATTGAATAAATTATGTGTTCTAGAATCGATGCACGCATTTTATATGAAATCACTTTTCCAATAAAAGTGAAGATATCAGCTGTGTTTTCCTATAGATTTCGAAAAAAAAATTCGATCAAATTCACAATAAAAGAAACATTGTAAATGTACCTTGAAACAGAAATGACACTAAATTTCTAACATATTGAAGTTCATAACACCGATAAAACTTGGTCCATGAAATTTGAAATGCAAATGATTCTGGAGCGTTGAGGTAATTCCATTTCGTAGTGAGTATTACACGCAGGTAATTTTAAAATCACCGTTCCTTTAGATGAATTTGTTTTTTTTTCTTGAGCGAAATGCATTTATATCTTTGCTGAAATTTTACGAAACAGTTCAAACACCGTTTAATTGCGGTTACGGCATGATCTTAGTTCATCAATCGCGGGATCGAACAGACATCTGCAAATGCTTACAACACGACTTCGCTATGTATTACGTTTGGTCAACCGATAAGAAGTCATTTACACCAATAACCACGTTTAATGTGCTGGTGAACTTCGGCAGACCGACAAGAGCAGCGCGATCAACATCGCGCCTTCTAATTCATGGAGGTCGACGCCAGTCAATGACAACGATGACTTTTATCGCTGTTTGACAGCGTCCGTATTCCACAGCGCTTTCCTTGCGTAACGCGTAGACTATGAACCTCAGACGAAACGGTTATTTGCCATTTTATTGCACTTGACTATGCACGAGTTCATGTGCTTCTCGCGGGGAAAAAGGATCCCCGTGTTATCATTCAATGACGGTGCATCTAAAACTACAAATTGACCCCAATCGTTTTTCACTCTTACTTATAGTATCTCACAGTGCTTTTCTTTTTCTATGCTATGGAGATGTTGTGTAATGTGTGGACTACGAAGCTGGTGATATATGTCCTCGCAATTTGAAAACAACGCAAGTATTTTTGAGAATTATATTGCTCGAAAACGAAGTATTTTATATCTTCATTATTTGTATCCGTTTTTGGTTTTATATTCTCTCGTCGATGACTGTTGTTTCTGTTGCAGTACTGTGATCTTCGTACCTTTCAGCTTTGTACTTTTAATGTAGAAACAGAAAATGTACTGCAGTAGTAGTTTCCGTATTTATTTATTTATTTATATATTTTTTGTAAACGGGGAAGGTTTCACTTTAGTGTACAGGAGTAAGAGGGTGCATATAAAAGCAAGACGAACATTAAGACAGATGACGCTGAGCACATAAAATAATCTGACTGTTCGGTTGCGGAAATCAAAGTAATCACATTAGTAAAGTGCAGGGCTAAAATAGAGTACAGCTAAAGCATATCACAGAACATTCTTTGAAATACTGAGATGAGTGTGGAGTGAGATATCGCTTAAAGATCGAATGAGCTGGTATACTTATTAGCTACTTCACAGATACCTACGATTAATTGGATCAGAGTAACCAAAATTCGACTTAGAAAAAGTGGTATAAATAGTCTTGAATATGAAAATTAATGGTACACGAAATCTATGGACAGTTAACTAGACCATTAACGATCTTGTGAATAAATAGTAAATCAAATACAATTCTGCGCTCTTGTAAAGTAGGAATGTATTATTAAGGCAGAAAGTGTATCCCAAGATTTCTGATATTTATTTGTATTTTTGTTCAGTGGTGTCGCATGTTTTTTGTGAATTTTTATTCTTTCTATGTTACACCCGTTTTGTTTTGGTTTTGAAAAGTTTGACAATCTTCTGTACCTAATTTTGATTTAATTGCTACTATTACTATTCTTGTTTAACAATTAAGTAATGATGATTCACGTAAAATGGTAAAATGTCAGACAATGCATGCATATTTTTCAGTTGTAGGCTTCAAGTAATAATTTTCCATAAATGGATAAAATTAAGATATGTGTATAAATATTGTAAGAAAACTGATTGCCTTTTGACAGTTAAAAATAAAAGAGAACTCTTCTTATAAACAGAAGAAGAACTTGCAATGTTTTAACACATATCTTTCTAAACGAATATTTTCCTTTGAAATTAATTACTCAAGTGACAACTATAATAAGAGTTTAAATATTTACGATTTATGACCTTTAGAAAAATTATTTGGACGTCTAAAAACTTTCCAAAATTTGAAATTCGAAACCCTTTTGTGCTGAATTTACAACCTAACTGTGTCGGAAATGCTTCAAGCATAGTTCAATCCTATTAAGGACTACAATAATCCAAATATATTCGAAACAAAATATTAATATACATACATGATCGTAAATGAAAAAGTAACAAACAGTACACTAATTCCACTGCGCTGAATTCACTTTCAAAGTGAACACAAATCTTCACTGCCCCGATTCAAATCCGAACTCGTCAAATGACGGCTGTTACACGTTTCGTTACAAAGCTCGCAGGTAAACTGGCCATGAAGAACTTTATTACAAAAGGAGGCTCTGCGGTGAATGTTTGACGCAGGTAGAAAGATGCGTGCGCATTCAGATTGGGACCGAATCATCATGTGTATCAAATGTATATGCTATGATAAAAGTATATGCATACATGTATCGTCGTCCTTTTGGCCCTCCTGCGTACAGGATGTCCTGAAGTATGTGGGACCCACTTTACCGATGGTTTTAGTATTTCACAATAATATAAAAAAATTGATATAAATTCTACGTACATGCTCCATTTTATCTTCTTCGCGAGTTACAGCAAATTCTGTGTTGTAATCATTTTTTTGACCCACGAAGTTGCAGGGGCGGATTTTGGGATTCGGCGCCCCTAGGCTAAGAACCGTCTGCCGCCCTTTGCGTGAAATATCACCAAATATTTTAATTGAAAAGAGTTGAGACAGTTTCAAAATTAATTCAATATGGCTAGTCACATGTGAAGTTGTTCCTAATTCGCTACATGAATATCTCGGAAACTAAGACCGAGCAGCAGTTATATGTTTAGGGAAAAGTTGTTCAGAATGATGACCTTGACAACGTACTTAAATTTCATCAAAATCGGTGGCCTTTTCTACATCATTACCTTTGTTTCTTTATTTATTTATGGATTATGATAGTAGATCAATTTTTGTGTATTGCATTGAGCTATTTTAGTCTAGTTTTTTGAAACCACGTATAAGTATCTCTCAGTTTAATATTTTTTGTCTAAAGCCAGTTTCAGTAACAGGAAATACGATTATTTTGATATTACTCGAATATTTTAAACTGATTCTGATTTTTTTATATTTTTCCTAAACTGAAAGCAACATTCATAGCTTGTGTCAAAGCTTCTTTTGTTTGATCACCCTTTTCGTGGACATTTTTGGTGTGATAATTTATAATTATATGAAATATAAAAATATACTACTTCAAGGAATACAAGAAGTACATGATTTTCTCAATTGGAATAAATAACATAATAGAATATATAGCAATTAATCCATCATTATAATAATTTATTATATATAAAGTAGTAAATCATGAATTAGTACTTTAAAAAATCTCTTTATTTTTAATATAAGTAGGGTGTTTTAAAGTAAATATATTCTACCTACTTTTGTTAATAGCACGTCGAATATTTTACATCAACTTCGCATAAATCTTTGTTTAATAAAATTTCAAGGTTGTCTGGACTTTTCTTCACCGAGTCTCGAAACGCGTAGCGGAATCTTGAAATGTTTTAAATCAGATGCTTCTATAACTACTTACATAGGTAATATTATAAAACATTATCAGTATTATTACCTATACAATTTTTCTAATTTTCTGACATCTACATTTCAGATTTCTAAAATAGAGGTTAGAGCGTATGCCAAAAGTCACAGATACACACAGTTACGCTGTGAGATCGAATTTTCTAGTTTGCCAAGACGGTTACAAAGAACTGATTCACACCATTAACCCAAACGAAAATACTACACTAACATTGTCAAATTGCAAGTAAAGTCGTTGCACAAATGAACAAGCATTATATAACGAATTAGGAAAATAGAAAATAAATTACTTGAAGTTTAAAGAGTTTCCAAAAATTTATAGCCACCCCTTCCTTTACTATTGAATGAAATCAAAGCAATTTTTTTCGTTAATTAATTGAAAATTACTGATAAAAGAATTTTGGGAACCTATGTACTTCTCAAAATCAAGTCATAAACCAAAATTGTAAATTTTCTAATTCCTCACAACTTTTCCCACCAATCCAAGTCATAATTTCCATAACTTTTCCTTAAATCAGAATCATAGTTTCCATAACTTTCCTTGATATAAAAATCATAATTTCTATAATTTTTTCAAGATCAAGAACGCGATCAATATAATTTCTAATCTAACGAGGAACGTAAAGTGGACTGTATTTCCATCTATATATGTAGAAAAGAATCAGCGACTAGAACAGGTGGTAGGTATAGGTACTGAGAATTAGATACGAATCACAATGTGAACAGTGAATTGAATTATTATACAAAATGAGCCATTGAAACGTGTCGTTAGCCGGCCTTGAGCGTAATACTGCGCCGGGCACATTGAATTAACGCATGTCATAGAACTGGCTAGATAAGTCTGGCATAGCTCGCGATATCGACTTCTACCGTCGGGCTTGGATCCAAATTTCGTCATGATTCTATTCGATGCACATTTAATGGTGTAACCGGAGTTCAATGATCATTTCATAACAGCAGCATCACCCAGTTAGAGCTTTAAGGCGGATTCACACATATGAGTTCCGTGACGGTTTAATGCCGTCAGTGTCAGTAGTAAAAAATATCGTTCCCCTGTTTCGGAATGAATCAGTTACTGACACTGACACAAAGATAACACTGATACTGATGGCACTGAACCGTGACGGATCTGATAAGTGTGAATCCGCCTTTAACTACCATTCCATAACCATCCTCAAACTTGCCTCAACAATGCCAGACAGAACAGTGAGAACACTGGAATTCAAACGTAGTTCAAAATTTCACTTTACGAGGCTTCGATTCATCAAACTGAATCAGAAACTCCTCGCACGAATACTATTATTCGATTATTCGTGTAGGTAGAAAAAATCGAGTATATGCGTCACTAAAGTTTTTCAAATAGTCCAATTCGGTTTAGTCTAATTGAAACGTTCGATACGCTGAAAAGTACCCAGTACTTGTACTCCGTCTTACGGGGCAAATGAGGATTCAGATCGGCGCGAAAGTTCCTTCGGTATTTTACGACCGGTAATTTCTTATTTCCGAGAATAGTTTTGGAAATATCTGCTTGCCGTATTTCTAAACTTCGGTCTTAACGCTAGTTTTCCTTAAACAGTATATTACTCCGTCGCCAGGTGGTACATGTGATGACTTTGCATCCGCACGTACCTACCGTCGCGTCGTCCACTGTTATGAGCTGTCTGTTTACATTGAGTTGTTCGGTAACAAACTACTTAGATTTGCTGATGACTTCAATGCCTTATCCAGAGGTGCATACAAGGTGTGCGTCACAGTGGACACGTCACCCAGTACCCCACCACCACGAAAAGGGAAATACTTATTACCTAAATCCCCGAAAAGAGAGCCGGGGCACTATGTAGGTACATAATTGGGAATGCAGTAATATGAGTAACAGCTATTTTTCTGAGGATTCTTTTGTCCGACTGTTATTAAGAGTGTATTTAAGGGCATCTCCCGGTCAAAACATCAAAAAAATGTTTTTGCATATTTTCATTCAGGTAAAATTTTACAAGAAATTCCTAACGATACAGATTTTACAGGCAGTTAAGGGGGATCAACAGTGTGACGGGCTTAAAAATAGGTCTTCTTTGAAGCTGGATTATGTCGCAGGTATAATAGATAGAAATGTGATTTTTCTTTTAATTAATAATACATTTATTGAATTAAAAAAAGAATCAATTATTGTTTTAATGGAATAAACACATGGAAAATAGGGCGCTCACGGGCAAGTCCCCGTCACTAGACGAACGCGCTTGGCGTCAAACTTTTAGTACATTTTTCTCGAAACAATTTTTCGCGCACTATCGCCCCTGTAAAAAATGTAATACTTGACCTGAATTGATTTTCATACGCTCCATTTTTTTACGGAGACTTTTATGCAAAAAAAAATTTTCACGTACGTAGGAGAATTATAAATAAATTCACGTGCATGTGGTATGAATATATATATGCCAATGAATTTGGAATAAAGTGCTCGTCATTTTTTGTCATTATGTAAATTTGAATCAGTTGTAAAATTTTTTTGTGTTATAAACAAAGTGTACTTTGGACACTTTGTTGGCACCGTGTTATTGTACATAAAAAACCATGACTTTCCAATTTGAAGTTTTCATGTATCTCCTCTGGTTTCCGAGATAGCACTTCTGGGTCGAAACTTTGGGGGGTGGTTTCACCCCTTAAAGTCGCGTCTCCGCCGATAAAAAAATACATGTCTCTTATTTTTGCCTCCTTAACAAACGTACGAAGTTTCATCACAATCGGAGGGGCACACTTCAGTGCCTTTTCTTGTTAGACTTGCTCGTGACTCCAACGCCTTATCAAAGGGTGCGAGGTTTGTGTCACAGTAGATACGCCACCGCGGACGCGTCACCCTGTACTCCATCAGCAAAAATGGGTACATATAATAGCACCCCAAAACGGGAGCAGAGTTAGTTCCAAAAACCCGTTAATACAAGCAGTACTTATTTTGCAAGTGAGCAGTAATTCTCGCGCTGCAGAGTGTCTGAGGATCCTCGTGCCCTTCCTGATAAGTATGCGTATTCTATTCTTTTAAGTTTTATTGTTATAATAAAGTGTAATAAGTGAGCCTGAGGGTTTCCGCTTTACTTCACCTCATAACAGCATAAACCTATCACCATTTGATTGCTGGAGTTGTATAAAACTTAGCTTGTTTCATTTGAATAGATAATCAAATACCTTTAACCCAAGACGCATTGTAAAAGCTACGCTGCAAGTATCACGTTTGACACACTTATTTTATAAAAAGACACCCTAGTTTTTTTTTGTAAACTAGGGGCACGTTGAATTATAGATGTAACTGGCCTTGAAGACCATGGAGCTTGAAGGCAATCGTTCTTCATCCTACTTTTTAGATGCACATGAATTATTCGCTGCTACAGTTTAGAAACAGCCTGCACGTGACAAGTCCGGGTAAAAATACGTTTACGGTGCTATTGATACTGCATATGTTATATTCTTTGTTATTTACTTGAGAACAGGTATCTCGCTTCATAAATCTTACGTATTATTGTTCTACTCTAACAAGAAACAGTAAATTTAGCAACATATATTATGAACCATACAACTTGCGAGAATTTTATTATCTATACCATTTATAATTATTTTTCAACTTGCTTGTCAGTTGTATTATTATCATTACAAAAACGTGATAAGGATTCCTTATGTCTCGTGAAAATGTGGTTTTCAGCTATTTCATATTATCCACATTGCAAGATATAAAATAAAAAAATATTTTAAGCAGTGAGTTATTAGATGAGCAATTGAATTTTTTTGCATGCTGTTTCATTTTTAACGTGTTTAAAAATTCGAGGTCGCATGTATTAATTGTCACAATGACTGAGCATAATTTCTGAGCCTATGTTTATTGAAGAATCATCATTCAACAAACCGTCAAATTTGTATTCATTAGGTGGGCCACAAGTCAGAGTTGTAATTTAAAGGACGTCTTCATCATCTTCTTCGTTGTCTCTCCAGGTTTTATAACACTTCTCTTATTAAAATTTCGTACATTAATTGTTAATAATACAGCTTATAAAATTATTAAAAGCATTCACCTGATATGGAAATTGATTGTATGCTAAATATATGTACTAGGATTTTATATCAATTAACGCGAAGCAAAATAATGTTATTTAATAACAAAAATGGAATTATGCATATAAATATAATTAATAACTATTCCAACAAACTATTCTAATTTGGTAACTATTCCACTACTTTTACTACTTTGTAGTTGATGCATTTTTTTATGCTCAAGATGACATGAGCAACATGTTAGCCTAAGACCTACTTAGGTCGTTGAACATCTGTCGCAGCCACTTATGACGTCACACGAAGAACGTATGATGATATACACATAACATGGAAAGCTATTTTATTTCTACAATTTCTGCCTTTTCACATAATTTCAGAACTTCAGAAACAATAAATATTGTATTTAGGATGCAAAAATTTAGTAAGATACCGTTTTAAATGAACTACATACCTACATATATGCACTAGAAAAATAATTCCACCAAAACTAAATAAGAAACCTATCACCTTTAATTACAAGGTGTTTTTAACAAATATTTACCGAATCAAATGTGTAAATTCACCCTTCAGGGCAGTGATATTTCTTACAAATAATAATAATACCAATACCAGTTTATTACACTAGAGAAAATGACGATAAGAAAGCAAAATGTCACAGCAAAAATAAATAAAGGAAACGAAAGATTTTGATAGCAAAGACAAGCACAGTTACGTAAAAGAAGACATTCAGCAAAAATAAATTATGTTGTTATTAAATATAACCCTCTACATACATGTAGTAAAGAAGAAACTAGATTGTCTACGAAAATCTCATTAAAAATAAGAATTATCAAGCACAATCTGAGGACACCAACTTTGATAGTATTTGTATCGTGCAAAAATTATTTATATTCCTTATTTTACAAATGAAGGGTAAGGGAGAAAAACGGGGAATGTCCATTTTTCGTGATTCTGCGATTTTTTATCACATTTTGTTAGTGGAAACTGGGAGAATAGAACTGTTAAATCACAAAGAATTATAAAGTTCAAATGCCCCCGTAAGATAACGTTAAAGATTTGATATACTGGTTAAAAACAGAAAATGTCTATTACTGTACACTGGAATAAAATATGGAATGTTCCACTCTTCGCCTAAACATAAGCTTCTGTCGTCAAGGTAAAACAATAAATTATTTAAGAAAATTAAATTCATTGAACCTTGTTTCCTTACTGGTGGACTAAAGTATTAAAACTAAATTTTCTCGATAAAGCTGTTTTGTGACATTCCTCGTTTTTCCATCTTACCCTTCAAATTGCATGAAACCTTCACGGGCAAATTTCCTTCTGTCCATTCAACCAAGAAAATGGAATTCCACGGATTAAGCTCTCGTGAGCTATTTCATAATTTAATTGCATTTATCTTCCAGATATGACGTTTCCCGACAAAGGAAAAAATTGTTGACACACTTCTGTAAGATCAATAATGGTATCGCTGTTTCGACTTACAAAATATTATCGAAATGTAGAACTTTGCCTAAAGCTCCAGATCTGCAATTGGCAATTTAGATCTGGTTCTAAATCTTCGATCAGAAGGAAGCGATTATGGCGCGTCTTGTGCGTAATTCGGAAAGCAAGCGATAAGAGATTAGATTAGAAAAGGAGTTTCTACGTTATCTTTTCCTTCTGCAATGTTTCTGATATGAAAGTTGACATTTCTTTCTTTTCAGAAACATGGATGAATAACCTGACTCTGCATCTGTGCAATTAGTACTAATCACTTAGCAATTACACGGGATCCATACTTTGTTGCGGTTTATAATATATGTAAGCTAATCGTGGTCAATTTAGGTACCTGCATATACTTTACGATCTCACAAAGAAACAGTCGCGGATTTAACAGGGCGGCTGATGAGCAGTTGCCGCCTAGCCCCTGCACAGAAGGTCCCCTCAGGACCCCTTGACCAAAAAAAAATATGATTAGGTGTCCAAACACATTTTATTTCGTACTACTACACTTGGCCCGTTTTTAGTAAACTACCTCTTCATTTTCCCGAAAAATAGGCCCCTGCTCAGAACTCCTAGGGCCCTATCTTAAAAAAAATTATGATTTTAACCAAACACTATATTTTTTTCTGTACTACTACACTTAGCTCGTTTTTAGTAAATTACCTGTTTATTTCCCCCCAAAACTGGGCCTTTTTTCTTAAATCCGCCACTGCAAGGAAACCTTCACAATCCGAAAATTCTGATTCTAATAAAACTTCGTGCGAATGTGCAACATACATGTACTGAAGTATGCAAGGAGAATTTTTTGCCGAAATTCTCTCTGGAGACGCGAAATTTGCCATTAAAGTCATCACGGTTTTTCGTTTTTTTTAATATAACTCCATTTTTCTTTTGGTAGTGTGATAGAGCATAAAAACTGAACAATTCTTATATTTAAAGTGTTGTTCTATCTCGCACTGTTACGAAGTCATATTAAAATACACGAAAAAACGCGATAACTTTAAGTGCCGAGTTCAGACCTTCAGAGTGAATTTCCGCAGAAAATGTGCTACCTTGCATACTCCAATATGCTCTACATTCGCACGAGGTTTCGTTAAAATCAGAATTTTCGGGGTGGGAACGTTTCCTTATCAGTAGAAAAAGTCACTGTGCGGCGCTTATGAACTCTGACCTCTGGAGTTGCATGCTAACTACTTACTACTACGTTAATCATCGAGGATATAGACATAAATACAAATAATTTTTTATAGCAATACAATTACCCACCTCGCTCAACTTGATACAATATGATGAATTTTATTCTGTTGCTTTCAGTGACGAATTTGTATATAGATGAAACAGGCTGCAGCCTAGGGCGGCCAATTTTAAGCGAAAGAAATTGAGAAAGGTAGCAAAATATTTTTGCCTGTAAATTTTATTTTTTCATCGACAATAATAACATAGATTTCCGTTGTAAAATAAAAAGTCTATCTATTTTCCCTAACACCGAAAGTGAAGGGTGATCTTTAAACACAGTGGCTTGAAACAACTTTAAAAACAATTCCCTTCTTTCATGTAGCAAGTTAGCAATAACTCACGTAAGTTGTTATAGTGAATTAATTTTAAAATTGTCTCCGCTCTTTTAAATTAAAATAATTGATGATATTTCACGGAAAGGGCGGTGAGGCGCTTTTTAGCCTAGGGGCACCAAATCTCCAAACCCGTCCCTGCCTGCTAGTTTTAATCACTTATCGTGTATTCTGACTTTCCAGTGATAATTCTTAGAAATGTATGATTCTATATTAAGTTTTATTTAACCTGTCGAACTACTATATAACTCACCTCACATTTTGGCGATAAACTCTGTGAAATTTTATAATTGCAGGATTCATTTTGCAACATAACTAAGTAACAAACTCAGTATACTCCTATACATTAATTCTTCACTGAAGACAAGCGGTTCTCAAATGCTTGATTAAATCAGGCTTCCAGCACGCGTTTAAAAATTTGTAGAAGAGATGGAACAAGTGCATCCAATTAAATAGAGAACAAATTGAACGTGAAAAATCTGCGGAAGATTGATCTTGAGTTATAAACTTTGAATAAATTTTATCTATACATTCCATTTCATAGGATGAAAACATTTCGAAACGTTAGAAATTGAATGCAATATTATACTACAATACTATATTTAACATCGGTTGGTTCAATAATAGCGTTCCACCAACTTTCAACATTAAAAGATTAATAAGCTAGTTATTACAATTTGTTTCATAATGCAGTTTATGTGATAGCCTTTATCGTTTATCAATATTTATACTATGGGAAATCTAACGAATACTTGTTTTCCTTAGATTAGGAAAGTAATTTTCCACGGGAGTTTAAAGAAACCGTAGTAACGACATAGGGCTTATCAGTTGTATTCAGACCAAGTTTAATATTTCGGTATATGCCTCCCCCTTAAATGTTTAAAAAATAGTCCTTAAAAATAAAAATGCCATTTTTTACGTTTGCCTTCATAAATAGAAAGTGTTCGAGAAGCATTTAAACTTTCAAAATTTGAGAAAATTTTTTTTTCTTCAGTTTTTCGGACTTTTTTCGAAAACCGTTTGTCGCACGAGAAAAAGTAATAGAATATAAAAGGTGCTCCTAATCTGAATCTACAACTTTTGTTTGATATATTTTTTTATGTAATCAATAACTTGGACATTATTATATAAAATCGACTTTTTGAGCTGTTAAATAATTATTTAAATGTTTCCCGTTATCCGGTCGGGCTCGAACTTTACACAGATTTTTTATTAATTATTTGGAACTATTCTGGAGGGTGGCCCGAAGAAAATCTTGAAAATAATTTGCACCATGAGTAAATAAGAACAACCCTAATGTACACTGTATGAGAAGGGGCAGTGGATTCGTAACATTTATATTAATGTGAATTAGAATTGCGAGTTCTTATTTTGAAATCGATTTAAATGTAAAATGTGCTATATATACGGTGGACAAATACTTCTGTGAGTTAGTGCATACCATTTCAATTCTTGAAAGCCTTTCAAATAGAAACATCCATATGGAATCCTATTGATGGAAATAATAACAATAGAAAGGCAATTGCAGATGCATGGAAAAGAATTCATGAAAAATGAAATCTAAATTGCACTTTTGCACATTTAAAGAAGAAAAAAGATTTATTAATGGCAACCTTTCGATTCCTTTTTTCCTTTATTTTGCAACATGCTACCAGAGTGGCACACCAAAAAGTATGATGCAATAGCGATAATTTCTTCGGGGCTCAAAGCAACCTACTGTTGATCGCATTTCACACGATCTTTTTTAAATGAATGTTAACTGCCGAAGAACGAATGGGTTGAAAATATATTTAGCGAACATTCATCTACTTACTACTGCATACATGTATTGGAATGTAGTGGTTGTGGGAATGCCCTTTTCTGATGAATGCGCAGGTATCTCAAGGTCATTCAATACCTAAGAAAGGTATGTTGTCCTATATACGCGTCTGGACGCAGCGTCAAGAAATTCAACGTCGATTTTCTCGAAAATGAAGCGCGATATCAAAAAAACTTACTGTTTCTTTTCGACTTATAACAAGTAAATAAGTCGAGAAGAAGGAATAAAATTTTTTGATATTGCACTTCATTTTCGAGAAAATCGACTTCGAATTTCTTGACATTGCGTTCAGTCGCGTATAGGAAAACCTACCTTTAGGGGCATATTCACATGAAACACTGAGAGTTGTCTCCACAAAATTTTACTATTATGGGTTAGGTATCGACTGCCAGATTGTTCGTTAACCAAAGGTTAATGTACTATTAACCTTCGCCTGACGTTTACAGATTAAGACCACATTCAAAGTATCAAGTTAAGTGCGTATGTTATTTGTTGTTTATAATTACCACTTCTTCAAGAAAATCACAAATATTAGGTCATGAGTGATATTATGTTATTGGTCAAAATGGATCCCGTATCCGCCACATTGTGGTTCATCGGAAAACTACTGTCGTCTGAAAACACAAATGTAACGGAGAGAAAAAATTTTTTTCCTTTCGGAGACGTAGCGTGAGGAAAAGATCAGAAGATAACAGTACCTTCCATATTTCGCTGATTAAATAGTTCCCATTCGAGAAGGGATTTTCACCTTTCGAATATCTTAATTAATCTACCCCTACTTTCTACACCACAAGACTTCGTATAATTAATGTTATCAAACGTTGACACCAATTAAAGCCCTCACGATACGCTATTGCGTCACGGTGTTGCAAATGTGCGCGTGGAAGCTACAAAACAATTTCAAGTATCGATCCCGACGGCAGTGCGACGTTAGGAACAGCTGAGTTCTGATTGTGAGTGGAACCTATATGTATAATCCCATTCCTGCTGTAACGATTGTTTTCATTGAGAAACTTGTTTATTTTTATCGCATCGCTTTCAGTAACATTCAATTCTGAAGTGGAATGTACTACGGTATGACCCAACCATCTTAATGAACTGAAATTTTGAGGGGAAGAGGACCCCTATTATAAAATTTTAGCTTCGGGTATTTGTTAGTTTTTGAGATATTAATAAAAAATCTTTCGGCATAATACATTGAAATCTGCCTATACAGACGTTACTAATGCAATCATCTTCTCGTCACCGTCAACTGTTTCACAGCCGACGGTACAATAGCGATATTGACCTCATCGCGCGATGTTTGTAACTGCAGTCTCATTTTTAGTAAGTACAGTAATTCGTCGTTAGTGTCCCCTTTTTACCATGCGTTATAATCCCACTCACTATCTCCACCATTTCTTGGAATCCTTCGGTCGAGAGTGAGAGAACGAAAGAGACGACGGCAACTTCGTGTCAACTGTTTCGTTCCCTCTCGCTCGGCTCTGGGGTTTTCTCACTCGCGGCATCGGCTGCACGGAATAGTCTTAGAGCATATACTACTCTAAGGGAATAGTGTCCGCATCGCGTTAGTGTCCCGCCGCCAGCCCCGTTCGTCGGGACTATAACGAGGCATTACTGTATTCCCAAACTCACATCGGTTCGGTAACGGCTGTATAGGCAGATTTCAATGTGTTATGCTGAAAGTTTTTATTAATATCTCAGAAACTAACAAATACCCGAAGCTAAAATTTTATATTACAGATTCTCTCCCCCTCCCGCCCAACCCCTCAAAATTTCGGTTCATTACGGTGGTTGGGTCATACCGTAGTAAAGCCCTGAATTGGCCCAATGGTCGAAAATAATTCAATTAAAACTTCGAGAAAAACATGTGCCATCAGATAAATTCGAGAAGCCTTTTGTAAAATAATTTGATACTTTTATTAAAGAGGACAAGTGAAGACCAACGTTTCAACGTATCACGTTTCCAAAATAGAATTGTTTATTCAAACTTTCGACTACTGTAATATGAATTTACAAGTAAATGAAACGTGTCGTCGTTAACACATCTAATGGTTGGATAAAGGTAACAAAGTAGATAAAAAGGTTTAGTATTATCGTTGCTATTGCATTTCAAAATTAATATCACAATTTAAAGAAAGCCCTTCGTGGCACAAGTCTGTTTTTAAAATAAAGGTATCAAAGTTATGAATTAATGGCGATTAGAAGATAAAAAAGAATGGCACGCGTCTGTTTTGTTTCTAGAACGGAACGTGAAACAAACCGTAGTTTCAAGGCAGTTTCAATAATAACGGCGTCACTGAAACGAGGTGAGCATTACTCACGACCTGCAAATTTTATTATGAAATATTCCTTTATGGACATCACCGTGTAGTATCGTTGAATGAAAATTAAGCATCAAGAAATAAGCGAAACAAAAATTATATAGTTTTACTAGTGTTTCACTTTAATATATAGATAAAAAATTCATAAAAATATTAAAAATATTCAGTTACAATACTTATAAAATGTCTAACGAAACTTAAAATATTATTGTTGCAGAAGACACAAAATTTCAATTTATCAAAAGTGTATGGCAGCAATATTATTATTAGAATAACGAATCCTCTTATAATAATTTCTCTCTAAAATTTGTTTTATGCTTTGTCAAAGTTTAACTATTTCCGAATATCTCCCTCGAAAACCATAAAGAAGTCTAAGGTCATGATATTTCATTTAATATTACAAAAAGCATTTATTTGGATTTTTGAAAAAAGTGTTTTGCATTTTTCTCGACGATTTACTACTTTCGTTGTACCAGTATGATATAAGTTGAAAATTATGGAGGTCAGAGCGGCATTAAGGCTGTCGCATTTCCTAGGCACGTTTGTATTCGCAAGTCATCGTTGTATAAATGTGAATAACAGTTATTTTTTGCAATATCAAACTGAGTATTACTACCTTGCACTTCTTGACCGTTCTTGAAGGAGATATTCGTAAATACTTAATCTTGAACAAAGAAATATAAAAAAAATCTCCATTTTCTTCGACCTTACACAGTCATTATCCTTTTCAAAGGAACGCACAGTGGTCTGGATGGTGGCCAAAATTCAATTTCTTAACTTCAACTTTACAATGTCATTTTTTTTATGAATTGACAACCCTCCAGAGCTTCTAAATCCGCATAGCTTTCTCTTTTCAGATGACTCTTTGATTAGATATAATATTACAAAGACAAAATCATCAAATTTTATGTGAATCTAATTGTTTTAATTACTCATTATAGAACATCAAAATACGTGTTTATATCATACAGGTATATAAGTAAGGAAGTATATTTCAGTTATTTATATGTGTCATAGGCATTTTTTAGTCCATGAACAAATAGTGCAATGTTTATATGAATTTAAAGTTTGAGAAGGCTTATAAAAAAGGATTAAGCCAGATTAACATCGGACTTTTTACATGAAAGCTTACACAATTGTTAACAAGAGCATGTAAATTTCAAGTGCAATCTCCTGCAATCTTCAATTTTATGCAGACTTTTAGAAATGACGCTCGAGGTATTGTATATATTTTATATGTATAATAATTTTTAATATATTTTTTTTAAGTCAAAGATAATGTTAGGTCTGATTCTTTTTCCTCTTTCTTTCTCTAGTACGGCTATGATTTTTAATTTTGGCTATAAAATACCGCTTTCCAGATCACAATGCGCACCATATTGAATCCGCCATTTTGATTTTGAATTTTTGGTGCCAAATTCGTTATCAGCGACCGCAAAAACCCTTAATCACCAAGTTTCAGAATGATCAGAATTTTGGCCGCTAAATGTAGATATTCCCAGACCACTGTGGAACGTTATGAATTTCTGAAGGAATGATGTCTCAGAAATTTTCAAGAAAAAAGTACCATAACTTTATGCTGATCCCAACATTCTGCTAAAAATAAATATCGCTTCCTATCTCCATACCGCACTTCCTAAAACACTGAAACGTAACCGTTCGTCTTAACAGCCCACGTGATCGTTCTCGTTTCACGACGATGTCATAACTCCATTAAATGAGATTCGATATTCTAGAAAGCAATATCGATCCTTCGCATTAAAAGCATTGTTGAGATTGGAACAGCTGATCCATCGTTTTTACGATCGCCCATGAAAGCGAAGCCAACGAAGAAGGTATTGAAGACTGCGGGAACCGTAGCGCGCAATTTCTTTCCATACCCACGGAAAAAGAGCGTCAGCGGAATTAATATTTCTGACAGGCAAGTACCTTAACTGATCCTTAAGAGAACACGATAAGCATATCCTTCAGAGGAATCACCTTTTCAGAACAATTTACTAATCACGTTTCAGGCCTTTTATCTCATTTAATTATTGCCAGCACATATAGTTTCTGGCAGAGTTTGGCATTATTCGAATTGTATCGAATAAATATTTATCTAACTATGCGAATATATTCTATTTAGTCAAATATTTCATCCGGATAATAATAATTCGTTATTTGTAATATATTATTATATACATTTATTCGACTGTCTATTACAAAATTATTCAAATAATAGTACGGATAACTCTTCATAGTTTTGATTTCCCCTTAGTTTTGTGAAAGTGTGTTCATACGACGTATACAACGAGTAAATAATTATCAAAATAAAAATTATTTATGTTATCTGGGTGAATTATCATTTGGTTAAAAACTTAATCGGTTTAATCCTTATTCGATTAAAAATTTATTCGGGTAAAAGTTTATTCGTTATTACTATTATACGTATACTATTTCGCTCATCTCTGGTTTCTGGTGACAGAAAATGTTACGAATTCAGGTCACCTCAGAGACGTATTTCACGCAAAAAGAAAGTTACGATTACGGTGCTGAGTCCTGGATCCTTCTTTGCACGCTGCTGAACAGTGTTGGGCACAATTTGATTCAGGGTAAGAATAACGATTAACGAATATGATTTGTTATTCGTCACAAACGAATTTCTTGCTTGGCATAAGAATTTATTTGAGTGGCATAGGAAGGATGATAACTTTTATTCGAATGACTGTTTATTTGGTATTTTATTATTGAAGTAAAAAAATGTTCATATACACATTCGGGGTATAATTGAAAGAATGAGTTTTAAGTTAAGTAAGCGTTCGCCGACGGAGGAACTTTTGAATACCTGTTATAACTTAAAGTTTTAAAAAGTCGCGCAAATAATGACTCGCAATGATTACAGATATTTGTTTATCAATCAACAACTCTACAGAACCATAAAACGGAGAATAATTGTACCTACAAGTTTACTTAACAGATAACGAATCTTTCCTTTCTTATAACTTAATAAATCATTTTCGGACACGTGTTCATGTAACCTTTTTTTCAACTATTTAACCTCCAGAATACGCTATATTAATTTAGCACCAATCTGCCAGGACACCCTGTATACGTATCTATATCTCACTCGATTGGTGCGCACACGCGTGACAAACGCACGTGCTTTCGTCCCCGCATTGATATGTCAATTACTGCAGTCCTGCGCATTTATCACGCGAATTGCAATTGCACCGGACATCGTAGCTGTTTAATCAACCTGATTACATAAACATCTGTCACTGTTGTTGCCAGTGTTTTGTTCAAGAAGCAAATTGAATTTTATAGGAAGAAATAATGAAGTTGAAATGGAGGACTTTAGCAACTGTATATTTGCTATATACCTTTGTATTCTCAGATAGATAAATATTTTACTGTTCAGGTATTAAAAATGGGATTATAGATTTGTTACTGACAGCTCATATTTCTTATGGTTCGCATTTAAACCTTTTTTCAACATTTACTATCAGACCTTTATTTGACGAATTTACACAATCACAATGTCATAATACTTTGAAGTATTTAGGAAGCGTAACATTCTTCCTAATTTCATAGTTCTAATCGGTCACTATTTACCTTTGATACCGTTAATCTGATAAAAGTTTCACAGAATCTAAGAAAAGATAATGTTGGAGCAGATAAGGTGTGGTTGCATCGCAAATCAATATTTCGTATGTCAAAAGTTTTTTTTATTTAATATGAAACCTAATTTAGGAATATTAGCTCACAACTATAGTCGTTGTTTCTTTGACAAAGAATGCTAGTATATTCGAAAATAGCAGTTCGAAAAGCAGTGACATATTTTTCTTAGAATTTACTTTATTTTCCATTCAATTATGTTACGTATAAATCCGTAATTGTAAGCGCTCGTGCGCTGTGAGAGAGATCCTCTTATATTCCTTATCTTCACTTATATAAATTAAACCTATTATTAGTTTATATTTTATATTAAAACGTACAATTTTATTTTAACTATCACATCTAAAAATTATATTTCAGCCAGGGATTTATTCAATTGAATGTGATTATTTAACTTCATTAACAGCAACAAAGGTGGAAAATATTGGAAAAAGATTTTGCACATCAGCATTCTATAAATATTATTGTGCTGCTCTTATTAGGTATTCATCGATCATCGAACAACAGTGTTGACCCAAAGTGAACAAAAATATACAACTGAAATGCAAAACGAGTACACGTGCTAGATAATGTGCGTTATAAATTGCTTCGGACGAGTTCACATCGACATTTCCGTATAAATATTCAGAATTGAATTTCACTAACATGTTTCGAATATAAGAATGGGTTTGACAACATGATTCCATAACCACAAATATTATTCGATATCAGAAAAGTACCAGATCTCACAACATTAAAATATTCCCGACATAACTTAAACTATACATATCCAAATATATGCTATACTCATTCGTCACTGATAAAATTCAGACACCTAAATTTAGTATATCCCTTTGATAAATTATAAAACGATGTAAAAATCTCAGGCCAAACCTTTTACCTTGAAATAAAATCCTCATAGTCTAACATTTTAATTCCCATTTTAAATCTTCGTTCTCAACAAAACAAAGAATCTCTTAAATTTGTCTGCCAAGTAGTATACTTCCATTCAATACGTAAGTTACTGCATCTTATCCAAGAAACACATTTCGTACAAGGCGGTACTCTGTTTCATACTTAAAAACGTAATCTAATTAAAATCACGTGAAATGTTCCACACGAGTGCAATGAAAGTCAATCATCAATTGACGCACCATCGCACATGCCTATGCAAATGTACCGCGAAACGTCACCAGAAGCAACGAAAATGTAGATCCGTCTAGAGGCAAAGGAAAGAGAATCATGCCGGCACTTGTCACCGAACAGGTTATGCAAATAATGTCCATTAGGTATATTGACACAACAAATGCGCTCACGTAATAAGAAATTACCGAGGCAAGTTGAAAGATTCAGTGATTCTCCAATCAACTTCCCCTAAAATTATCACTAGATGGTTTAAATGATTCATCTTAACCCCTACAACCTGTGATAAAAAGAAGCAACACGCAGCTTAAAAATTTCAAAATTGTTTCCACGTATTTATTTGGAAAAATGGATCAAATCCTTGACAGCAGAGGCAACGAAGTCTTTCGAAAAATCAGAAACCAAGGTTATCATCGAGCAGTCATAGGTCGTGATCTTTGACCTTAACCCAGACCCTATCGTTGAGACCTTGACTATCGACATCAACGATCCACCGGGTTATTACACGAATGTCCTAAACGTCATTCGAAGACTGTTTAGTCAGGTCTTCAAGACGTCCTTTATTTTGAAATTCTGCATGGTCGCCAATAAACGTTACAAAAAAAAGAAACCTCAAACACGCTCGCTACTTAGGTACTCTTTCTCGAGTATAGACCAATTAAGAGTTCTTTTCAGTGTTTTGTTTTGCGTCTTTCCAGAGACACAAATGTGACGCAATTGAAGTCAAGTTTATTCGACTTCGTCCCACCATGAATGGAGGCTGGTGCCTCACTGACGATGACCAAAAATTCAACGACTGCGCAATCAATCCGCGTGCTGCGGCGCGCGTCACAATGATCAGGGTGGTCCAGTCGCAATGAACACACAAGAGGACTACATACGTCGCGGCGCACAGTGCGCAAGGGTTCGCACGGGTTGCGGCAGGGACCGCAAGGAAGGGTCCGTTTGAATTTCGTAACACAGCCGCCGACGAATAGGTTCAGGTATCTGGGCCAGTTTCGTCCGTCACTTCGCGCAGGCACGGAATGTTTTCTCGATAATTAATTGCCGCACCGTTTTCCGCTGTGGGAACACGGCTATCACGCATTTAATGAAGCTTGCCGCAACGTGACACAACGAAACAGCACGGAAATCTGACGAGTTTCAGTCAGTAATTCGAGTACTTACAAAATGTGACGCGCCCGGGACGCACTAAGCCAGACCCCGTCCGACTGAAGTGTAAGCCACACTGAAATCCTGGAGCATGATGGGTTGCTCCCGCTGGCACACACGCGTTCGACCTCTACGGAAATAGAGGCAGACACGATTGGTAGCCAACTTGCGCCTGCTCGTATCACATGCGCGTTTCGTGCGGAGGCCAGAGGATGGCGCCATCTAGCGGGCATCCAGAGCGAGGGGTTATCAGCAGTGATGGGTTACGAGTTTCGGAACAACCCGAATGGTAACGCTTCGAATGTATGACGAACGATACGAAGAGAGAGAAGGTCAAAATGAGAAGAGGAAGTGACTCAATACTGTGGAACGAAAGGAACAGACATGTAAAAAGTACAAAATAGTATACAAAAAGCAGCCGTAAGGACCAACTACAAGGAACCATACCACAGACGAGGTATAGGATAGACCTATCACCTTATGGATGATCGTGTCGCCACCCAAACTGTGTTACCTACCCATAATTTGAGGACTAAATGTAGTGGCATCTGCTCATGAACAGCGTCCAACTCAGCAACTACTTTGAAACATGTTGAAATGCTGAAAGGTGTGTGCCTGCTTGTATACGTGTGACTTGTTTAGAGTGAGAGAGTTTGACATAGCAGGCAGGCATTTGCTACGCTATGCTTTAGCTCGGTTTGTCAACGACTCACGCGGATTTCTCTCCGAAAATCCATTTCGGGGATCAAGACACTATGGCGCTTAAAAATGATATTTCTTCAAAGCTCGTGCGAGCTATAAATTGCACGATGACATTGTTTATTAGCACTTTCCGTGTAGTAGAACCCTTTCACGTATCGTACCCCGCAAAGTATTAAAAATTGAAGCTGTTACTGACATTCCCGCAAGTTTCTAATGCACTGTTTAATCAGTCTAGTGAAGTAATAATAATTGGATTCTATTTGTAATTCTTAAAAGCCTCGCAGAAAGTTGTATAATGCACGAGTGTCGTGGGGTGCTTAGATGCAACTGCAAATCGAGTTACTTTTCAAACACGCATTGTGAAATAAAATTTTGTCTAGCAATGGACATTGCTATATAATATTATTTCTGGCCTTGACGAATTTCAAGTTAGCTGGGAATCGGCCGAGCGCGACAAAAACATCAACAACCTCTACCAAAGTCACTACATCGCCGAACGGTGTGCCCTAACAGTTCGACGTTGTCCGCGACGGTGATCGGATCACTGAATATCTGTGCAGTCACAGTGGATATCATTTCGTCATTTCACGATTCCTGCATCAATTCCATCAATTACTGGACTATGTGGAAGGCCCATTAACAAAATTGTACTACATTACACTCAGTATCTAGAAGATTATTTTGGAAACACTTTACTCGAGTCCGAACACATCTTCCCACTGTTGCGAGATGTTTAAAAGCGTGAAGTGCTTTTGCAATCGTGTGCAATGCGATTGTAGAGTCAGTGCTTATTTAGCGATAAAGTATTTCGTAGTGCACAGTGGCCCTGCGTGTTAGTAACGTGAACGCGACCGTAGAATCAGTGTTTTAACGCATTTAGAACTCATTCAGAGCACCGGTGCTCTTATTGCTTCTTCATCGCGAAATTAATGCGACATATTTGTGACACGTTCTATTCGGTACTGACCCTGCAGCTGCGGGACATTGGCCTGCAGATCGAATAGCTACTGCTGAAGGGGGATGCTTGTCTGCATGGATAGCAGTGAGACTGTTGCAACGAACGGTGAGTGATACCTACTTTTTCATTCTTTCAATCTTTCTGCATGCCACCGAACAAAATTATTGTTGTAGCGAGCGTAGTGACCACGAATACATATTAAGTAGTACTCGCGAATAGTAACATTAATGCGTGTGCTTCCTGATGTTTAATACGCGTAGAAACATACAAAAAATACATTTTAAATTCTCGATAGAAGTTTTAATATCGCGTTTCAAACATTCTAAACTAGATTTTAATTTCCCAATCATTCGGGATGCTTAATGTATCGAATACGAGTTAAATTTCTAAAGTTGAACTCTTCCGTGTGAGATCTTTCAAATCGTCTCTCTTAACAGTAATTACATTCGAGTCATTAGATTCTCTTAATAAGGCGCGAATAGAAAGCATTAATTTGGTATAATAACTAACAATGACAGTCATTGTTGGTACTACCTGCTCAGTATGCTCGCTACTTTTGCTTGACCGTTGTATCTGTTAAATATAAAGAGACACTAGTGGCAATATTACGAGAAATCAAAAATGCCACATTTACCATATAATAATAAATGACAACTGCCAAAGTGGCTGCTATATAGACTTAAATTTCTTTTCCCCTTGCATTAAAATAATTTTAAGCTACTAAACCTAAAATTTTATACATCGCGGAAGAAATTGCACGCGTGCTTAGTTTTAACTAGGTATGGTCCTAGCAATATGTCTTAAGTTAAGAACTTTAGTCGTAAGACTTTTTCCAAATTTTCAAAAATGCGCAAATCAGTGGTCGAACATGGGCCAGAAATATGTTTCGTAGAAATGGGTCACTTTCGTAGGTACCTCCATGTTGGTGTGCTCGGACAATTGGTAACGTTTCCCAAGCATTGCGACTTGCGAAACGGAATCAAAGACTGAAGCCTACGATCTAGGTTAAGGGCCCAGATCGAGCCAAACTTACGTTCAGTGACTTTGGTTCGGTCTCGGCAGCTAATCAGAATTTTATTCTGTTTCAGGTAGGTATTTCTTCGATGGTTTTGCATGACTCGGTGTCCCTGTCACGCATCTCATCGATCTGTTTCCATTCCCTGCTCTTATTTATGTATCTCAACGCTGGTTTTGTATGGTTTATTCTATTTCATGCATTTCTTCGATGGTTTTGCATAATTTGTTCTATTTCATGCATTTCGTCGATGGTATTGCATGATTTATTTTATTTCATGGATTTGTTCGATGCTTTTGTATGATTTCTGTCACTTTATCATGTATCTCATTGATGGGTCTACATTCTCAGCTTTTTACTTCATGTATCTCGACGATGGTTTTGCATGCTCGTGCGTGCTCATCTATAGGTCGAAATTATCTCGATTGGCACCAACTCACTAAGTTTTTTCTTAATTTTCTTCCAGGCCGACCACATCATTACAAACATAACGTAGTTGATTGTTTGAGCTTTTCTGGTTCAGCCCATCGCTGGGAAGAGACTTAAGGGGTCATGCCTAGTTGGCAGGCGAAAAGAAACGTGATTTTCGGGAATTTTTTCTGGAAAATCTAATGTATATTTTTTACAACTATTCGATTATTTTAAAAGTACATGTATTTAGCAACTTTCAGTAATTTTTTTATAGGAAAATATTAAAAAATGAACGAATAACAGCCACTGTCCCGGAAGCTATTTTTTTAGCGGTGAGCACGATTTCTCCGGGCCGAATCATCCGAAATCGAAAAGTGAAGAAGATTCTGATAGTACATGAATTTATCTAGTTCGTGAACGAAGGATTTTTCAATAAAATGATTTCAGACAAAATGGCGGCCGTTTTACGCAAAATCATGATTTTTCGATGTCTCAATTGTTCGTTTTTCGTGAATTAAAAATAGAGTTTTCATCGAAAACAAAAATCCTTCGTTCACGAACTAGATAAACTCATATACTAACAGAATCTTCTTCACTTCTCGATTTCAGATGATCCGGCTTTGAGAAATCGTGCTCACCGCTAAAAAAAATAGCTTCCGGGAGAGTGGCTGTTATTCGTTCATTTTTTAATATTTTTCTATAACAAAATTACTGAGAGTTGCTGAATATATGTACTTTTAAACTAAGCAAATAGTTGTAAAATATATACATTAGATTTTTCACAAAAAATTCCCGAAAATCACGTTTTTTTTTCGCTTGCCAACTAGGCATGACCCCTTAATAAAATAACACATTTAAAAAAAACTAGTGAAAAGTAATATTAATAGTGAAAAGTGATAGTGATAGACGCTCAAAGGGGCCACTCCTTTTTTCTATCAATCTTGAGAATCATTAAGCGCCCAATGTGGCTGCTCGAAATTTTTCTAAATGTCTGAATTGCGTGACGCTCCATGCGGCTGCCTGGAATTTAGAGGAAATTTTTTGAAACTTGTTTAAATACAAATTGTCTGTTTCAGTAATAGTGTTTGTGATCGCCCGTAATGCGATCGTAGAGTCAGTGTTTTTGCGCAAGTAAAACTAGTCGAGAGCTCCGGTGCTCTAATAGCCTTTTCACCGCGAAAGTCGAGTCATGCACGAGTCCAACTAGAGCTGCTGGGCTGAGGGCTAAAGGGGTGCTGGTCAGAAGGATGCTGGTGTCGGTGTTGCTGGTCAGGGCTTATGAGTTTGCAGAGATGCAGTAGTCTTGATGACAGCGAACGGTTCGTCACTTTATAATTCTTTGAATGTGGGTGCACGCAATAGAACAAAATAGTTTCTGCAGAAAATGTAGCATAGCCAGCTCTATCGATTCTGGCCGTTCCAACACAAATACGCGACAAACAGGAGCCCATTTCACATGGTCGGTATTCGTTTCGGGAGCTCTTATGCAATATTTCGCGAATATGGTCTAGGGCGTCTAGGCAGTAGCCTCATGACGTGGCTCTTTTCTAAACTACATTCACCAAATGTTGCAGAAATGTTCCTAAAACGAATGCCAATTATATGAAATGAGCCATTAACCGCTGCACATATGTGTTGGAAAGAGCAGTATCCAATGAGCCGACCATACAAGGTACTCGTAGATAGTGACATGCATGTGTCTGTCTTAAAATCAGAAAATTAAATCAATACAACAGTTGCTCGCGATTTTTACAATTCCGATTAATAATTCGTAAAATAATCGAATCGATCGAGTCGAGTAGAGTCACGTTGAAAAATTTGAAAAGGTTCCAAGTGGTACCAATCTTCCTAGCAATCTTGCAGTCTAGCAAGACCCTTTGTGATCGCGCGTAATGCGATCGTAGAGTCCCCGCTTTTTTCGCGTCCATCTACGTATTTTGCAGAGCACCGCGGCTCTTAATTAGAGTAGTACTACCGTGAATTTAGAGTCAAATTTTTGCGTATCTGTGACTTGTCCAGAGCACCGAAGCTCCAGTTGAAATTTCGTCCGGAAAGTAGAGCCACTTTTTTGCGCGTGTAAAGTTCGTCCAGAGCACCGGCGGTCTAATTGTTTTTTTGTCGCGGAAGTAGAGTCAAAGTTTCGCTTAGCTTCAATTTTCAGCGTAGACTTACCAATGGGATTCTAGGCCCTAGAGAGGGCCTGTCGTGGGCCCTGAAGAAGACTCAAGACATGGGCCCTAGAGAGAGCCTAGCGCGTGGGCCCTAGAGAGGGTCCAAACGGAGGGCCCTAGAGATTGGGCCCAAAGCATGGGCCTTAGAGAAGACCTGCAGCATAGGCCCTAGACAGGGTCTAGCGTCACCACGCTAGCTTGGAAGATAGCGATGATGCCTGGGTGAATCGTATTCGCTGACCGGTGAGTCATATTTTGTACTTGCATGCGATAGTAGCCACGAGTACCTTGTATTCCTGGGTAGCAATCTTTGTGCGTGCAATTTTGGAAGGGTAAGCATCCTACCTAATTGCACGCAAAAAGACTTTGCCCAACGAGTCCATTCCGAGAGCAAGGAATGTAAAACAATTGAAATGGCGCGTTTAAAATACAAGAGGGCCAAATGTTGCTGCTCCTTTTTAATAAAATAACACATTTTAAAAAAAAACTAGTGAAAAATAATAGTGATATTGATAGTGATAGTGAAAAGTGATAGTGACAGAAGACATCTAAGGAAGCCTAGGCTAATTTATTATAGTTGAAGTATTTAAGGCCCCATGTAAAATCGCGAAGTAGTCACAGAATTTCATTAGCTTTGTTGCTCGTTTGCTGGCTCCTTATCTCTGATAAGGAAGTCACCGCTGCTTCCGTTTGCGGAAGCAAGTGACTGAGCATGGAATTGGTATGGGTAGATTAGTTTCATCCCCTGGTGTTCTTGCCGAAAGGGAAAAGTTTTGGGTGTAGTGGGTGTACCTTTTGGTAAACTGCCTGCGTAAGTCACCTGGGCCGATTACCCAATCTCCGCGTAAAGGCGGGTTGAGTCAGGTCAAGTATTTGCTCCTGACGAGTCGCATCGGAGGAACAGGAGTCGCCAGGGAGACGCCGAGCGCTTTTCCCTTTCGACTCGGACAGCAGGGTGGTAGGAACTGCGAGAATATTCATTCATTCAATAGTTATGATGTACACGGTGATGTACGGTGTTTAAAAATGTAGTTTCGAGATAAACAGCTTCAAAGTTAAGTCCCCTACGTCAATACCGCTCTGCGAGGCCGTTACTCGAAGCAGTTACGTTCAGCACTATGATTTCCGTAATTATTCGAATTTCCTCATGGAACTTTATTGTACATGTTCACAAAAGATGACACTTACAGAATTAATAGTAATAAAAAAATCGATTTTTCGAGATTTGAATAGTCCTGTACCCCCTTAAGAAATTAAGCCAATTTTAACGTTTAAATATAAAAACAAAAACTAGTGTCAATGCTAATCAGACACAGTGTGTAATCTGACAAATTTAATGATAACATTAAAGATATGACTCTCCTTAAAAATGACTAGTGTCAATGCTAATCAGACACAGTGTGTAATCTGACAAATTTAATGATAACATTAAAGATATGACTCTCCTTAAAAATGACACCTATAATAATTTAAAATTTACTTACTAGTCAAAATTTACAGCTTATCTAAGTTGGAGGCAAAATTACATCAACCGGCATCAAAACAAAACATTCATCACGCTACAGTTGTTACTCATTCCACAGTGTTTTGTTTCTATGCTGTTACTAATTGTAAGAAACATGTGAGCTACAATCCCATGCTAAGAGAGGTTGCCTATGTCAATTGATATGTGAATAAAGACTATGGTCCAATTTAGGAGCCGGTCCAAGTTAGGGAACTGTCCCCTACTATTTGGCGAATGATCCGATTCTCATTGACTATTATTTGTAGCTAAACAATTTTTTAAAGTCTTGATGGATCTTCAAATTCTCAAGCGGTCATGAGATTTTTGAACAATTTAAAGTATCTTACAATAGCAGATTAGACATTTCGTCAATCTTTAGTAGTGCAATTTTAAATGAGTATTAAGTTAAAAAGCGTATTTATGTATAAGAAAATGTATCCGTGTCAATTATCGAAGGCCATCGCTATAACTCGAGGCTATCAGTATCTTCAACATCGATCAAGACTTTCAAAACCTATTAATAGTTTTATAGGTAGGTTTGAATTATGTTTCGTAATTCGAAACATGACAATGACTGATTTGGTTAAAAATTCGCAGGAAATTGAATTGAACGTCCACTACTATTATTCATAAGCCCGGAAAATGGCGAACGGTGTAAATGTTTATCAAACATTCATAGTGTAGTATACGAGTTATTTGTATACAAATGAGTAGTAAATAATTGCTTCTATTATGTCGAGGGACAATTTTTAAATGTATTGCAGGGATAGTAAGTAATATTTCTTAGGCGTTAATTGCGTTTTCTGTACCCATACGGAACACAACATTGCAGAAACATCTCAATAACATTTCTATCCAAAATTGGAAATATTTCACGAAATATTTCGGAGATGCTAGCGCAACATTTCTATTTCCGCTTCTTTTCCAGATTGCAGCAATTATTCTGCAACATTTCGGGCAGTACCGAAAATGTAATTTGTAATCATATTATTATATATTACTGTAATAATATATAATATTAATATCATTATTAGAACAAAATGAAAATTATTTTACGTGTAAGAGAAAAAAGAAAAATCAAACAGCACCGGGATTCGAACCGAAAACCAGTAGTACCTATACAATTGCTGGTTGGTGGCATGACTTACTTATTAAGGTCGTGTTCAGATATATTGGCCGGTCAGTTTCGTGAGGGGTAGTCTCCCACCACACCGCTTGCCTGCCTCGGTGCTCCTTTTTTCTCTACGTTCTCACTCTCTCTCGGGCTAGTATTTTAGATCATCTTATACTATAAAGCAGAAAGTTCATATATTTGTGTTTGTCTATCACCTAAAACTTTCGAACGATAATCTCTAAAGTCACGAAATGTACCTCAGCTCAATATTCCCGGCTAATTTAGATGAATGTGACTATTTTCACAAAAAAAAAAATTATAAAATCAGAATCTAAATTTCGGTTCAAGCCGAGGAATAAAGCTAGTAATCACTAAATGATGAAATATGTAAAAAAAAAAGAAGTGATGTCTCCTTAAGTGTCGATCCGTCCCACTTTGCGGCACGCATGACATTTTCGACCACTTGAAAGGGCCGCCTCCTTTTCTATATCTTGCTTTCTTTATCTAAATAAAGCTAAAGCCGGCGGTTGGGACGGTATCCGAAACAACGTCGTCACACTTTATACCACTTGAGACGTTTGAAGGGGTTTACTACGTCGCGGTCATCAATTGCTGGAAACTGGGTTTCAAATGAAATGAAGGAAGTTCTCTACTCTGGATCCTCTCCCAAATTCCCGCCATCGGATTGAAGATCGCTCACTCGGCGTCCCGTTTGTTTTTTCCTCTCACAAGGTGCTACATTTCGACTAATAGTGAAACTACGAACGCCCTTTGTTTGGATAGTTTGGAAAAAGGTGGGCCATAGGAAGGAGATTATATCCTGACCAATTGGACCTGCATTCCTCACAGACGTCAACTTCCTACCCCTGCACAAGAAATACACTTGAATCATTTCCCGTGCTTAATTCGCATTTCTGAAATGGATAGATAAGTATGGACTGGTGTTCGTACGGAAAGTCCCGACATACCTGGCTTATAGAGGATGCCATAAATGCTGTTACTTTATTGCGTACTGAAACATCTATTTTTAAGTACCTAGCTACATTTCATTTACCTGAAGGTAGGGTACGTTGCACAGTGGGACGAAACTACCCGACGGCGATAAAAAATCTATAACTTTGGTTCTGATCTAGATATTTTAATGAAATTTGAATCAATTAAACCGTAAATTTATGGCCTTTAACTTGTATTAATATAAGGGATATTAACCCTCGTAGGCTCGTGCATTTGGATCCATGTTTTCGAAAAGTGAGGCTATTGGCCAACTACAATTCACATTTTATTAACATCCTTACTAATTATTGTAATTATCGAATATATTCGATTCCATCAGTCCATCTGGTTTCTATGCCACTTACTATATTCTCCATTTCTTATCGAAAATAAATTATACTCGAATCAGATTCAACGACATACATTTGTAGTTAAGTAAGGCTCTGTCTTAACACGCCAAAGTGTTCTAGGATGGAATAACTAATTGGATGTATCTCGCTCGTAATTTTCTAACATGTGGGTACTTACTATCTACCAATCTTGTATTGTTAGGTCATGAATTTCGGCGTTAGAAGTGAATTGTTTTAGTAAGCTATCGTCGATCCCAATCCGAAATTTGAACCATAGGTATATCATTGGCACATCAAGATAAGATGAAAATATTAAAGTCGCTATGAAATCACTTCATGAAAGTCGTGTGTAGAAATGAAACAGTTAGATATGATAAAATATTCCGTCATTCGACGATAAGGTCCCCACATAATATAAAAGTCGTTTTGTACACTTTACATTAGTCAGTGTGTATTGAATTACAAACGAAAGTATATATCGTTTTATAAATTCGGTGATAACTTATTTGAGCATGAGAGGTATGTATTTTGAAAAGTCCATTTTTGGGGCAATTTAGAGGACTATGATGTATGTTATTCGCACTGATGGCTCGTGTGACAGAGAAAATAGGGACTGCTAGATGTATTACTAGCTTTACTGCTCGGCTTCGTCCGAAATTTAGATTACGATTTTATAAAAAAAAATTTTTTTGTGAAAATTGTCACATTCATCTGGATTAGCTAGTCATAATGAGCTGGGACACCTTTCGTGACCCCAGAGTTTACAGTTCGAAAGTTTTTAGGCGACAGACAAACACACAAACACTTTCTGCTTTATATATTAAGATATCGAATGATAAGCTGTTTTACTTGATTTCAGACTTCTATTTGCCAGCCATTGCCACAATGGCAATGGTGGCCAGTGTCCTTGCCACTGAAATTCCAGCAGCATGTCGATCGAAGGATCTCAGAAACGGCACGATTCATATGACTGTACTCTTGCCGTACGAGTGCAATTGTGCGAAGTATTATGAATGCAGAGACGGAGAATCTGTTCTAAAACAATGTGACTTCGGTGAGAAGTTCGATCATAGTCAAAGAAAATGTGTCACGGAAAAAGAAGCGGTGTGTAGTATTGTACCACCATCTTCAACTGCAACTACACCGCCAGCAATAAACTGTCCCCCAGGCAATGATATCACAGACATTCCACACGAGACGGACTGCCAACTTTATTACACATGTGAGAATGGCAAGAAACAGATAAAATCATGTAAGACTGGATTTTATTTTGACGAAACAAAGGGTCTGTGTATTTTGTCGGAGGACGTCAATTGTGGTTCAAGAGCATCCCGGACGACTGCGCCTCTTTTGCCTGATACAGAAAACACCTATGATATTAGCTTGACTGAATGCCCACCGAAGGGTTCTCATGAAAATCGAACGTTACCACACCAATGCTTGTGTGATAGATATTACCTTTGTGTAGACGGAGAACTTATTCTTAAACTGTGCCCAAAAGGTACCGAATACGATTACATCAGAGAGATTTGTGACGATCCCACACACTTTAAGTGCATAAGACCTATTCCTCCCCCCACAACCACGACAATTGCTACAACAACCACAACAACTGAGCCAACAACCACAACAACTGAGCCAACAACCACAACAACTGAGCCAACAACCACAACAACTGAGCCAACAACCACAACAACTGAGCCAACAACCACAACAACTGAGCCAACAACCACAACAACTGAGCCAACAACCACAACAACTGAGCCAACAACCACAACAACTGAGCCAACAACCACAACAACTGAGCCAACAACCACAACAACTGAGCCAACAACCACAACAACTGAGCCAACAACCACAACAACTGAGCCAACAACCACAACAACTGAGCCAACAACCACAACAACTGAGCCAACAACCACAACAACTGAGCCAACAACCACAACAACTGAGCCAACATCAATTACGCCCGAACCTGAGAAGTGTGATGGTACTTGTATAATTCGTGATCCTGATCCAAAAGACTGTGCTTGGTATTATGAGTGTAAGAACGGCTACAAAGAGCATAAGCAATGTCACGAAGGTCTTCAATTCAATCCGAGTACGCGAATGTGCGACTTGCCACAGTATGCGAATTGTATAGTATGTACTGACACTACTGATGCTGAAACTTACTGTAGTTGCTCTGATACAACGGGCCACAGGTTTCCTCACGAGTGTCAATGCAATAAATACTACCTATGCGACAATGGAAAGGCAATCGTTCAATCTTGTCCACCTGGATATGCCTATGATCGCATGCAGCACCATTGTGAAATAGCCGACAAAGTCGTTTGCGACAAAAGTCCAAACAATAAATCTCAGGACGCACTGGGATGCGTTGGTACTTGCCCGGTACACGATTCAGAACACAAACCACCAGTGACGTATTTGCCTCACAAAGATTGCACTAATTTTTGTTACTGTGACAAAGGCACTCCGTTCGCATACGAATGCTCGAAAGGCTTTCATTTCAGCCAGAGGGACCAAAACTGCACGGATCCAGCGATAGCTCAGTGTGTCTCGGCTTTTACGTATGATGACGAAGACCAAGAATCGATAAATGCGAAAGAAACGTCCTTTTGGTCACATATTCATTTCACTTATCGGTAAATTGCTTCGATAGAGCAGAACACTCGCTAAAACGTGGAATAAACACGGTCTAGTTATTTCGCCCAGTGACTGCAATGAGTAGGCACGCGCGAATAACTTGCAGACATTATATTATAATACTGTATAACTACTAATTATACTTCGTTTATCACGTGGATCACGAAACACTGAGTTACTAATAAAACATTTCAGACAATGGTATATGTACTATGTAGTGATATCATGTATTTCATATTTTAATGATCCTTCACGCAAAACTAAGGGTACCGTACACACAGCACGGAATATCGCGACGCGAGAGACTGACATCGATGGGAATTAAACTCACACTTGAGTTACGTGTCACTACGTAGTCGTTTGATATCACAAGTTTGTCGATAATGAAAGTTTTCCACGAGAAATACCATTTCACGGATCTGAATTTAATATCGAACTGCAGTCGGTCGGCAAATCGGGACATCGTTGGTCCACCTAAAATGTCCTAAAATATGTCATCTCGGAATGTACGTGAATGAGTCAACATGTTTTTCCACTACTTTTCTGCACGCACTCTAAAAATATCAGCCCTTCGAGAATCAGATAAACAGATAATATAATAATTGCAATTTTGTGTTCCCATACGTGGGCGCAGACATATAGATTAACGAAGTAGAACTTTTTGTTATAATCGATTCATGATAATAGGCATTCACTAACTGTGTGTCAGGTGTACATAACTTTAGCTTCACAAACATGTATCACGTCGTGATTCAGTAGGAAATTGATAAAGGTAATGATATCGATTCTTAAGAGTGCCTCCGACTCGATAAGTTGGGCAAATCGATTCCGAAGAAAACAGATTAGGGGACCAAAGTTGTTGCGCCTGGTTATATCGTTCGACAATAATTTATTCACTTGCTTCACTAATCATAAAATTTTAAAAACTTGTTAAGTACTTATCATTTATAATGTCGTGGTTCTGTTGGCATTGTTGTAAATTTTAAAATAAATAACAAATAAAATACAATAAAAAAATTAAAAAAACATTAAAACCGACTTCAAAAAAATAAAAATGCACTAAAAAGTAACAAATAATTTTTTTCCTTATTTAATCTACGACTCTCAGTTTTTTAAGTCAGCGCCAGATTTAATTTAAAAATCAAATTATTACCATTGTTCGCAAATTTAAAAAAACTGTACAAATATTAACATACAAACTACATTTTCATTTACTGCCTATGACTATATTTCATGTTATCGGTAAGAGTCTAACGCGACAGTGAAAAATACTTTGAATATTATCTTTCATCGATTAAATCCTTATATATTATACTGTATAGTGAAATTTATATTCGCTAGAGGATGGCCAGTTGAGACCGTTTATCTTACATGCAAATAATGAGAAATTGTTTTCTTCTCAGTTCTCTTTGTGTCTTAGTTATTCTTTGAATCAATTTTTTTTTTTTTATTAAAATTCATAGTAAAGAGCATACATTATTTTTATAAACTTTTATTAAAATCTGATTATCATTTGTACTGTGTCAATCTGGCGCCGAGTTAACAAAACTGAGAGTCGTAGATTAACACTAAACCTACCACGACGGGTCAAATGACCCTTTTTCAACATTCAGGCAGAATTTCTTACGGATATACTATGGTATGACCCAACCTTCATAATGAATCGAAATTTTGCTGGATTGGGAGGGAGGGGAAGAGAACCCCTAATATACAATTTTAGCTTCAAGTATTTTTTAATATCTGAGATATTAATAAAAAACTTCGGGCATAATATATTGAAATCTGCTTTATATTCTCCACACATCACGTGGTTCCCCCCTCAAAAATTCTATAATTGGTATTCAAAGTATCGTTCTCGTAATCTGCAATCAAATCATAAGTATAAAAAAAAGAGAAAGTAATAAAAAGCAATGCTATTTATTCTCAACATTTTATTTATTTGTGTACACTTATAGGCCCTAATTAGGCGTGAGCTATTCCAGTTTCAACTCGAATTAACAATTCAATCATCAATAATAAACGCACCACGATCAATAATCCGTGTCGTGATCCTCGAGACATACGTTACAATGTTAATAATATATGTACATTGAATTGTTTTGCCTACCTAAGCTAGCTAATGCAGCAAGCCGTGTAACGGAAATCAATTGTGCATTGTGGTTTCGTTAATGACACCGCGTTCATCGCCGATTCGAACCATTGTACACGCACGCGGCCCCATAATCCGACAGAAATTATATCGGTAATCCTTTTGCAGCACTAATCGCTGGTTTACACACGTAATATCAAATCATGAATTTGCATATCGCACAAGTTAAATCAAAACATCGTTTCACATTCAAACAGCTTGGAACGTTTTGACACGCAAGGCGCGTATTTCTCTTGGGTTGCAAAAGCACTCACCTAATTTTTCGTTAAATTAATTAATTTTAAGAGTATATTCTATATGAGATTCCTACATTTGATATTGCGATAGCGGATCAGTGTGACATTGTTTACTCTACAGATCTGCAATTTCCTTTCGTGATTAGGGTACAGATTGGAATGACGGATTAATAATCAATCGCTTTGAAATCATGAACCGATATAATCGATATTCCATGAGATCTGCGAGAATATTATTACTTGTAAATAAAAGGTGTAGATGTTCGTCATGTTACGGGTAAAAAAAATGTGAAATGGAAATGTTTGCTGTGACGTTTGTAGAAAAGTGCAATGTTTAAATTTATTTAATAATTGAGGTCATAAGAAATTTTAGCTAAATTGAAATTAAAATTTTTTAAATTTCATTAAATGACATTTAAAGTTTTTCAGGTTTGATTAAATACAAATAAAAATTTTTCCGAATATCATTAATTTAGTATCAGAATTTTCCAAGTTTTATTAATTTATAACTAAAATTTTCCAGATTCTATTAGATGAAACTCAAGATTGTCCACAATTTATTAAAATAAAATTCAAATTTATAAGTTATCCCGAATAAAGATTTCTTTATTTCTGTACTATATCCACCAGAGAAATTCGTATTCTGTTTATACTGATTATAACTATATTTTTACTTATTTTCAAATACTTTTAGTGCTAAGTATTCTTGCTGATACGCAGAAACGCAGAATTTATATGTGGAATCCACTTTTATCCCACAATTTCGTAAAATTCTGCAGCACATTAATTTGATATTCACCCATACGTAGACACATTAAATACAAATTATCACTGAGTGTTTACAACGATTCTTGCATTAAAGTAAATCTTCCTAGACGTGTTTCACACTTAAGAGATACCTTCAACGTCGACATGTCTACGGGATTCCATTCTTCCCTGCAAAGTTGCACGCTCGAAATCAAAGATTGTTCGCAATGATTGTAAAAATATACTTAAATAGATATGAATCACATTACTCATTTTACGCTGCAAAGGTATATCGCTAACACGTTAACTAGTGATACTTCGACATTCCCTTTAATCTTCTTTTCAGCTACAATTACCACCCCAAGGTGTTGTACATTTGTACAAACAATATAAGTACTTAGCAATTACAATACAGTACCGCGAAATAATATTAACGATTTCATGCGTTACACGGCCTCGTCCTTAAATACATACTCGCATGTATACAAGTGAGCCATCTAAAACTGGAATTCCATGCATTTCTGTTGTTTTAAACATGAAAAGTGGAAAAAGAAAATATTTGATTCGAATGGCAGTATAATGTGATAAAAATCTTTGCTTTAAGGTTTCCACATCATTAATGTTGCTACGATTTTAACGTAAAAGAAGAGATATATGTTATCCATCATGATCATGCTACCCATCAATCATTTTGATTGCAGGAAATTATTTCCGTCTTTGATAGAGTGTTTCCGGTGTTTGTTATTTAGCTTACTGGATACTATATCTATTGGATACTACATTACAAGTCGTGAATCTTTTTTTAACCCCTTGTATCATATTCTTTTTGCAATTTTATGCATAGAACGTACTGAGAGCTATTAACTGAAAAATTCTGGAACGCCGTGTAAATTATTTTGTTCAGAATAGGCTGGAAAAAATTCACCTTTACAAGACCTTTTTCGATTTACTTGGACAATACCCTGAGATCTGTTTAGTATCAAATGGCATTGATAACACAAGTCCTTAACTTGGAAGTGTTAGAATAAATAAATAGCTCTCGATAACCAGAGATTTGGTTAGTTTGCTGAAAATTTGAAAACTATAAACCTTGGCGGGACCAAGATCAATATGTATTCACGAATAACAATTTAATATCTAAGGTTCATTTCGTTAGGATTAAAGAGTACTCGCAAAAACATGTATTTTATTTATGTAGGGTAATTCCGGGAGACGCGGCCGGGCTGGAGAGTTGGTCGAGTTGCTATATTCAGACTCTACATCTGTGTATATGTAAAAATGTGTTAAGGTTCAGAACAATTAATTCTCTAGAAATCAACTGTTTCGACCAACTCTCCAGCTCGGCCGCGTCTCCCGGAATTACCCTACCTATAATACTTGTAAAATAGTCGGTATGATTTAATTGAATTTGAAATCTACGATAAATACATGAAATATTCAAAAATATACTGAGAACTACTTCAAATTTAGTAAATATCAAATCCCTTGCAAGTAATATTTGAACTTTACCAAGTATACTAAAAAAAAATTATGTGTCTGCACAAAAACATGAAAAACAAAGAGAGAAGATATACCAAGCAATACTGAAGTCTGTGGATATCGCACACGCTTGGGCGACTAAGGTCGAAGCCAAATATATTGGCCGGTGAATTCGTTTTCGGGAGCAGCGATCGAGGAGAAACCAACCACCACCATCTGACGATTGTCGATTTGTCAGTTGGAGTTGCGTGGCCCCCGAAGAGTGTGGTGGGGTAACGGGAACGCTGCTCGGCTCCGCCTGAACCTAGCGGTTCGGCTGTTATTTATTCTTAACGTAATAGTTGTGTGCGTTACGAAGCTATGCGTAGACCAATACGAGATGAAGCTATCGAGAAAGAATCCATGTTCTGACCAATAAAGTTCCAGAATTTTTTCGAAGCTAACGCACACCTATTCTGATGTGTGTATTTCTACGCTAACAGCTTGGTTTGGCCTACACGCCAGAAGCTTGGCACTATCCCCACCACTTCTGGCTCACTCTGGTTCTGCGAAGGCGAGGGCGAGTCAGAAAACGTTGAGAAAAGGAGCACCGAGGCAGGCAAACTGTGTGGTAGGAGAATGCCCCTCACGAAACTCACCGGCCAATATATATGGTTTCGACCTTAGTCTCTGTTTTGGGCATGCGCACTGGAAACCTCACTATTGCTTGATACACAGTACCAGCCAAAGTTATAACAACTTGATCGTAATAGTTCTTTCAAGATAAATTTCTCTAGCACTATCTGTATTAATTATTCACGAACCGTATATATAGATTCACTTAAACATTATTTTCTTCTCTGCAAAACTGTATAAAAGTTATTTGAAAACTATTGAAAATAAGAAAGTAATTGCGATAAAAATTAAAGCATCCAGAAATCCTATGAGACAAAACTATAACAACTTTTATTCTATAAAACTTATTACAATACTATTTACATATAAATAAAAACAATAAACAGGATTTATAATAAGGAAATTATTTAGTACTTTGTGATAATGCCACGAGCGTCAATTTTACTGCTCGATGCGGGCGAGGCATAGATCGAATTAAATTTTCAATTTATCGTTCTTTATAACGTGGATCATTCTTTGCTGATAGCCGCATAAAGATCCTCGGGTTTGTTGAATTTTTTTCCTCTTAATTTTACTTCAATGTCACCCCACAAATGCTCGACCGGATTCGAATCCGGTGCCTGAGCTGGCCAGCTAAGAAGTGTACTCGATTATCTTGGAACCAGTTCATGACGCTCTTTGCTTTATGCTTAGGATCGTTATCCTGCATAGGCAACCATCCTGTTGGCATATTATCGTGTGCACGTGGTAACATTATTTCTTTCATAATTGTTTTATATTGCACTTCATCTAATTTACCCCTCGATTTGATACAACCGACCTATTCAATCAAAATTAAAGCATCCTCGTACCATAAAGTTACCACCTCCATGTTTGGCAGAGTCAAACATCTTGTGTTTGCTGGACGTCTACCAAAGCGAATGCCATATGTATTCGATAAATTAAATTTCGATTCGTCCGACCAGGAGACTTTTTGCCATTATTCTGCGGTCCAACTGACGTGATCTTTGGCAAACTTTAGACGCGCAGTGGACACTCTTTTTCGAAATGTGGGGTTAAACGATGTTGTACCACCCTACTTGAAATACTTGTGACTTTCGCAGTAGCTTGAACTTCCGGCGCTGTTAGGAATGATTCCTTTCACGATGTGATAACCAATTTACGATTGGTCCTATAAATATCCATTTATAGATTATACATCAAATATATATATATACATATACATATACATATATATATATATATATATATATATATATATATATATATATATAAAAGAAGAAGTCCTGACTGACTGACTGACTGATTCATCAATGCCCAGTTCAAACCGTTTAACCTAGGAACGTGAAATTTGGAAGGTACATTATTTTTATGACGCAGGCACCCATTTAGGAAGGATTTTTGGAAATTCCGTCCCTAAGGGGGTGAAATATATTTTCACGGATTCCTCAAAATCTCCTAGGCCCGATTAAATATCAACTTGGTTTTTACTTCGAAAGGTTACCCACATAAATGCCTAAAAAACAATCTCAAGGCGGTGGTAAAAAGGGGTGAAATGTGTTTTCATGGAGTCCTTAATATCCCTTAGGCCCGATGCGAAGCGTGGGAGTATTTTGCTAGTTCAATATAATGTTAATATTAAACTTAATCTTTCATTGGTCTTTCTGGACCTTCTTATCCTTTCTAGGACTTTAGAATGAATCAGTCGTTTATAAACATTAAAAACAACGTCTCTTCTGTAGCCCAGACTCTCTCCAATACGTGCGAAGTAAATTTGTTATTCAAGTTTGTATACCTGGTTCAATACGCTTCGCTTTCACCAGTTTAAGCAACTGTGACAATTGAACCCGCATTCCGCATCATTTGTTAACAAATAACTATCAAATAGGGGAAGTGGTTATACTTTTGTCTGACAGGATTTGCGGATGCTTTAACTTTTGTCGCAATAACTTCCTTTTTTCAATAGTTTTCAAATAAATTTTATACAGTCTTGTAAAGAAGAAAATAACATTTAAGGGAATCCATACTGTTCCTTAACTAATGTAGAAAACGCTGGAGAAATTGATCTTGAAAGAATGATTAGGATCAACTTATTATAGTTTCGCCAGGTACTGTACCTATACTTGAATAAAGCTGGAACATGATCTGTCAAGGTTCAGTTACACTAAAACACTTTCCGCACGAGTCACTTTTGTTACTATTGACTGACATAAATTTTTTCCATATTTTCGAAAACAACGTTGCTTTTGTTAAGTCAATCTGTACAAAATGCCAGTCGCAAATTACAGAAGTGTCGTGCGTGAAAGTTGCCGTACAAATATTGTTTTTGGTTTTTGCAATTTTTATGTAATATTCAAACATATCTCGTCAAATTTTAATAAGACATACACTTAATTCTACGGCTGCTAACTAGCAATTCTGTAGACAAAGAGAATTGTTTTCACTTTTCCTCATTATTCATTCCTAATTTATATACTTGATATTCGTTTGCAATTCCAATCTTAAACGGCTCAACTTGCTTGCATATCATTTCGTTATCCGCTTAATAATATTTATAATGTACGTATGTATATGCGTATATCTATATGTGTATAATAGTTATACGAATACGTATATACAATTATATGTATATATATATAAATATATGTATGTGGAAGTCAAAAATTAATAAAGTTAAAAAAATATAATCTTCAAAATAGAAACTATAACCGTCTTTCTCTTCAGCTACAGCGCTATTGTGTCACATATGAGTCCTTTTTATCTTCTTCCCTCGAGAACGCGTCGAACAACGTTCTCTCCTTTTCTTCCTTTTTGTACGAAATCGTATATGTACCAACTATTTGCGATGTACATACCGTGATTCATTGGCTCGAAAACCAAGGAACGTTTGTCTTATAGGGTTGGGACTACTAGAATAATTCAACATTCGGAAGCTTCCTATGTACTTAAATCTTACGAATACTACATTCAAAACCTGCAGAATTCGAATACCACATTCGAATATTGCAGTATTGGTATACTACATTCGAACATTGTGAAATTCGAATACTACATTCGAATTAGGGCTGTCGAATACTGAAGTTTCTTTTTCTCCGATACAAGTGTCCTACTTTTGAAAAAGAGCAGTATTGGTTGAAAACACTTTTCGATTCCATAGGCAGTTTGCGATTGATTCTAAGAAGGCTATTTTGGCTAACGATATTTGAAAGATGTTTTCACCCTTCCTAATATTTCTTAACGCTCTACTAAGTACCGGCTTGTTTGACAAATCATTTCATTTGTGGGGCGTTCCGTTGTCGCTACGCAAGTATTTGAAGGTAACTTAGGATACTTAATTTTATAGACTCTCAACTGAATTCGAACATAATGTTCGAATTTTTATTCATCGCATATTCGACTGCCCACAATCAGACTATTCGCACATTCCAGTAGAGAAAAATTCGACAAGTAGTCCCAGGCCTAATTTGTAAAAATAAAAGCTACAATCATTAGAGTTCCGTTCTTTTCTATTCACAGCGACGTCAACTGATCGTTACAAACAATAATTTAATGTCCTTGATTTAAACAGCGGATGCGCATTCGTGAAATTGATTATTCTCGCAGAAATTTCGACAAATCAATTAACTGCACCTCAACGAACACGATGAAGCTTGAGTTTCTTAATATGTGCATTTCACACCTTCCATCGGTGTCACGTTAAAAATTCGTGTCGTAGAAATATCGATCTTTCTCACAGCTCTTCCACTGCTTCGATTAATCTTAGACGCTATTTTCTATACTTCACAAAGCATTATTTCGTTAAACGTGCAAGGCTAGTGCATAAAGTTTGGTTCACCGATTTCACTAAAATCTTGCATATAGTTATGTAATCCATACCACGTATAGTACTCTGCTAAATACATAAGGCACACTACCCAAAATTCTGTGAAAGGATCGAACTAAGAATATCATCTTCCCCTGATCTTGTATATGAACATACACATATGTAAGAACGATTTAAGTAGCTAATTGTTAAAATAATTGAAAATTAGTAAAAATGTGTACATAGATATGTCTGGAATTATAATACTATATGGATTACAGTTGAGCTACCACAATCGTAATTATGGTTTCGTATCTGTGTATGGATATACATATATCCAGGGGCTAGAAGAGAAAAAATATTGAACTCGATTTTCTCACAATTCTTTGAGCAGTGCGCCCTAAGCGTGTAGCATATATTCATACAATCTAAAATATATGCAAAATTTGAACCCGTGCACGCTTCTTATTAGACGCAGTACATTTCATGTCTTTTTCTGTCTACTCAAGTTTTGTATTAATATTCGTTTAATTTCTTCTCAATCGTTAACGTAAACTACAAACACATATTTGCAAAACTTCGTGACCGTCGTGATAAAACAATCGAAATTGAGCAACAACCCTCACAAATTACAATAAATTATAACGGAACTACTATTTCTAAGGGAAACGCACAGTATCGAATACTTTTCTCGCTTTCGCTTAGCTGACATCGAGGAATTTGCTTTCTTCTACGAGAACATCCAATTTGTTGTCGGTCGATTGAAGTAAATTGTAAATTATCGATTTTGTTCGACTTAGGAAAATTAACAGTTTGTCTTATACAAGAAACCTTAGCAATATTATATGTACATGTAATTGAAAGTGGTTATTGAACAAATATACATTTTTGTTTTATTGAAATATATTAATAAAGTTTCCCATTAATACTCATATATTTTTATCTCACTTTTCGTAAAAGTTTTAAATTTACAAAATCCAGTAATTATGACACGATTATTTATCACTTAAATAACAATGAACTTTTCGATACCTCAAATATATTGCTTTAAAAATACTGAACGATGCGTTGTTTCGTGACAAACAACGAAAATGTGTGTACATATTTTATTCGATGATGTCCCGAATGTCGAAGCTGGCCTTTCGCTATTTCAATTAATGTAATTTCTCAAATCCGTATTATAAATGCCATTAATAATAATAACACCTTTTCTTATTAGCATAGATATACAAAAACACGATCTATGAGACAATTCAATTAATTATCATTTTTTCGTACGGAGAAGACACACGGAGCAGCTCAATTTTAGAATTGAACGTATCTTTTTAAGTAATTATATACTTCACAATGTATATACAGATTTCAAACACAATTTCCGTATATTCACGAGTTTTTTGTATTCAATTAAACGTGATATGAAATTTGACGTATAAGATCCCCGAATGATCCAGTTTAGAGACAAGCAATGAAAAAAAAATCAATAATGTCTTAACAATGAACTTATGTATAATATTCTTAAGAAATGACAAATTCTTGATAAATATAACTAATGAATCATGCGAACTCAAATTAGTTATGTTGTAAAAAGGTGGAGAAATACAACAGACTCTATTTTAAGACTACGTTTAGCAAAAATATTTGTTAGAGAACTCATTTTACAATTTAATGTATTTTGTTAATGATTAAACGAAGGAAAAAATTGATAGTCAGCAATAAGGCAATTAGTCTTATAGTTCCATGAAACATTCCAGAAAGTTTCATGAATGTTATTTGAGTAAGAGAACTCGATGAGATATGGTATTTAAAAATTGTAAATCACTAATTCATTCACGAAATAAACTAAATTTTTCACCACATTGAAAATTTATCACATAACTTGTAATGTATACAATATTGAAATGAATCAATTTATTTATGCAATCATAAAAATTTTCTCTTTTAATATGTCAACGAAAATTAAACCTCACTTAGGGCTACAGATTAAGTAACTAAATATTCCAGCAAAGTCCAAATTCTATAAAATAATAAACAATCGGATGAAGCAGTAATTGATTTGAAATGAAACAGTTCAAAGCGATGGATAAAATCGATCACATTATGTTCAAAATGACGTTTTCCTTCATTATGTGCGCATAATCAAGAGGGTAATTTCAGTTTTGCTTATTTCAAGCATTCTTTAACTGTGATCCTGTTCGTCGAAAATAGTAAATTAAGTAAACGATTACTTTTTGTTTGAAATTTTAACTAAAATTTAATCAAAATTCGGTTAGTTGATGTGTTCCATTTTTTCAGGTAATTTGCTAGTGTTCTTTATTATAAAATTAAAAGAGGAACTTTTGCAAAAAAATGTGCTAACGCAATGAAGCCGTGATAATTATAGAAAATTTCGTATCAACGACACAATACATATATTATCAAGAAACCTTTGTTTAATTTAATATCAATTTTAGCGAAAGAAAAATTATTTTCCTTTTTGGATTTAGAGACTTTTAATAGAAATTTGTGATAACTGTTTTTTATTTGTGAATTTATTGCAACGAATACTGTTCTCGAATTACATTTCAATAAATGAAACTGAATTGTTGTACGACTAATGTAAATCACTTTAACATAAAAGAATTTTAGGAATTTCATAAATGTCACTAAGACTTCATACAATAGTTAACGAAGTAAATGTCACATCTTATAGGTACTTGAAAATTGATTGAATCGAGAAGATTGCCTCTGTAAGTTTTACGTGTTTTTCACAAAATTATTGTTGACATGTTCTCTTCCCTAAAAATCAAATGTGAATACATAAATAGTCCCAATTTCTCACAATTAAAGTGCCCGCATAAAAAGTATAAAGTTATATAATTGGGAAATTGAAAAAATATTAAGATTTATAATACAACATCAATAAAATTTTAATATAAAAAACGTAGTTAATGCCATCTGTGCGTATAAAACACAGTGCAAATATTACAATAAGTAACGGGATAAATAAGTTATACACAAATTTATTTAGGGACCCCATTATCTGAATCATGGTTTTCGATCAACAGAATTGTGCCACTTATTTTTTGGAACAATGAGCTCCTTAAACCAGTCATCGAGGTACGTAACTTTCCTTGTTATTTACTTATCATTAGTTTCAGTTTCACGCACACATTCATAGTAAAGAGTTTCGATAGTTCTACTACTCTCAGCATTTAGGGAGATATGCGGGATATCCTATAAAAAATTATTAAAAGTTCCTGACATCGAAAAATTCGCGTTTCGTGCAATTTCCTAAGTGTACGACAATCAGTGAGTGTCTACGCGCTGACAGTTTGGAAGGAACGTTTTGCCTTCGAACAGAAATTTCAGTGGAACGATCTTTTAGAAGCTTCCGCTATTTTAGAGACACCGCGGTCATAGAATCGATCATAATATCGAGAAGAAATAGGGATTGTTCAACGCATTGTGGTCTGGCAACATACTAGATATTACATCCTCCGTTCAGGTTTCTTAGCCTCTAAAGAACAGACTTTCTTAAAATTATTAATGTTAAAATTGAACATAATCGACCAATACAACAGTAGAACATGTATGTATCGTGATTCCTTTAATATTCTTTAAAGATGCCTCCAAACTCGTACAGAGGAAATACATACATAATTTGATTTGAAGAGTTATTCATGAAATAACTTAATGTGAAAACATTGTCTTCATATTTTTTTTATCCTATGAAGTCACTCATTTGTTATTTTAGGTAGGTGCTTTTCTACATCGCCAAGAATGAAGTGATATTTAAACGTTTTGTCTTTATGCATGCTATATAACAAGGAAACGTTCCCAATCCGGAAATTCTGATTTTAATGAAACTACATGTGAATGTAGAGCGCATTTTCGCGGTTTTCAGTTTTTTAACATAGCTTTATTTTTCTTTCAGTAGTGTTACAAAGCATGAAAAACTGAACAATTATTGTGTTTAAAGTGTTGTTCCATTTCGCATCGTTAGAAAGTTATATTAAAAAAAAACAAGACAACTTTAAGGGCTGATTCCATCTCTTGAGAGTCATTTTCTGTAGAAAACAAATTACTCCTGGCATGGGTACTCCAATATGCTTTAGATTCAAAGGAATATTTCCTTTAATTTATCAATAGTGTTTGATTTCTTTTCGTTTATGTTTTATTGTTGACAGTAGGCTGGCTTTCAGTTCTTTGTAGAATAACAAAATACATAGTTTGTATACAGCGTGATAGAACTGGGCACTGCAAAATGATGCAACACTGTTATCAGCAAATAAACTTCTTTACGCGAGCGTGTTCCCATTTGCGCGCCACATTGTTTTTAACAGTAGTTTAAGAGACGTGCACGTAGGTAGTTACTTACAACGCCGCATCACTGTATATATGTACAGTAATGGAAAAGAAACTGGGGAAGGAGTCCTTGTTTTTATGTAGAAACAATTATACCGGGAATATTTGGGGAAAATTATATACAGATGTGAACAGTTTCAACAGTTTCTTAACTAAATTTTCATTGATCCAGCTGCCTACATTCATGTGTAGAGGCTACGACAAATACCTTTTTCAAACATATAACTTACTGTGATTTTCATTTTGTTTGTAAAGGTACTTATTTAAATCCATTATGACACATTACACAGTTCGACAGCCATCTGGACTTGTCACATTCAATAGCCGCTTCTTATAGGTTTTCGTGCGCTGAAAACGAATCCGCAAACCGTTTGTCGCCATCGCACTCAGTTTTTGAGTAATTCGATTTTGAAGAAAAACTTCAAATTTTCAACTTTGAACATCTTTTGTATCGAAACAGTAATAGTTATTCGGTTGCTTGTTCCGTCAAACTATTCTGTGAACCCTCCCGAATACAACGATATAAGTTATTAGTGCATTATGAACATTTAAATATGTTTAAACAACGATCAAAGGGAAAAGAACACCTGAAATGCACCCATTTTTTATATCTTTTAATTTATTTCCAAAAGTAAGGGTCTAGGAGAAAATCTGACTACTCCACGCGATGCAGCAGGCATTTTTCCTTCGGAAAGCATCAACAGAAGTGGTAAGTCACATTTTGTTTTCAATACAGAAGCGAAATAGTTTGGCAAAACGTGCGGCGCCGACAGTGATAGTCACGCGCGTTAAGGGGTCATGCTCAGTCAGGAGGCCGAAAAAAGGGTGGTCTTTGGAAATTTTTTACTCAAAAGCTGTAACACATTTCTCAAAAAATCTTTTTTCCTTTTAAGGATTGCATCTAGTACCGTGCATCGTAATTTTTTTTATTTAAAAATATTTATCAATAACTAAGTTATTGTCCGTCACTCGAAGGTTCTCTAAAAAAAAAGGCTTCTGCGGTGACCACTGCTGCTCGAAAGTCGATCATCTAAAATAAAAAATTCAAAAGAATTTACGTATTATATTATATTATCTAGTATTTGAACGAAGGATTTTTCGAAATATTGATTTGGGAAAAAATGGCTGATGTTTAAAGTAAAAGTTTCAATTTTTATCATAAATTGTGCCTGATTTTCGTCAATTAAAAGAAAACTAAGCATCGGATAAAAAATCCTTCGTTCAAATACTAGATAATATAATATAATAAGTAAATTCTTTTGAATTTTTTATTTTAGATGATCGACTTTCGAGCAACAGTGGTCACCGCGGAAGCCTTTTTTTTAGAGAACCTTCGAGTGATGGACAATAACTTAGTTATTGATAAATATTTTTAAATAAAAAATTACGATGCACCGTACTAGATGCAATCCTTAGAAGGAAAAAAGATTTTTTGAGAAATGTGTTATAGCTTTTGAGTAAAAAATTTCCAAAGACCACCCCTTTTTCGGCCTCCTGACTGAGCATGACCCCTTAAGCGATTGTGTGACGCTGTGCGGCAGTGGATCGCGCGCTGCCGTTGACTTCCTTTTTCAGCGCACGAAAACCTATAAGAAACGGCTATTGAATGTTACAAGTCCGAAAAAATGTCAAATTTTGTCGGACAGTATTATCGACGTCTAATCGCATCAAGAAGGTTGCAAAGATTAAGTTCTCCTTATTTATTCTATGATAATTTAACTTCGCTCATATTCATTCCCGAATAACTATCAACTCACAATGAACAAAAAAAATTTGTAACTTTCTAAAGTAATTCAAATGGCCGTCATAAACTGACAACTAATCATTTCAAGATTCTTATTCCTTCGAAGTTTCATATTCTTCAATAAATTTTTTTTTTAGTTTTATAATCTTACACGGTAATAACCAGACAACAATGCGTTTACACACCTCGATACAGATATAGAAATGCGAGCACGCGAAAGCCATGCCTTTATTTTTCATTCTGGTTTACGGACCATCAAGGTAAAACATTTGTCACTGAAAATTTCTATCTACCACGCCAGCTTCTAGAAGCGGGCCAATTTTGAACGTCCTTCGTCGCCTAGAAACGAATTTATCGATCCAAGGAATCCACCCCGATTCTTCGTAGAAAAAATTGAATACAAAGAATTGATCACAATGAAAACCTTGCAAGATCACATACGTCGTATCTCAGAATTTAGTTACATCAACGCCTGCTTCTTACGGTATCACATAAAACTCAACTTCGAAGCAGCATCGGTTCACACTCTTCCATAGAACAGAATTCATGCAAGTTATTAACATACCCACCTGGAATTGCTCGACTTTCGTATGAGAAGTGAGAAACCATATCGTTTCAAAGATTTTAAACAACTAATAGAAATTCGAAATCATTCATACTCAAGTACACTTGGAAGTTTTGCCGATGTCGAGCAGCTTCAAGTAATTCGTAATCGCGAGCGTATAACCAAATGCAACGCTAGCTAAAACGATAACAATAATTTATCAATTCCTTAAATGGAGTTTCGAGCATTTGATCAAACGAACCCGTAAAATATTTCGGTGCTTCCAATATCTCCATGATCGTACACACGGTCTTTGACGCGAGATACACCTATTCTTAACTGATGTAAGTGTTGTAAAAATATGCGAGTCTTACGAATTACGTGCTTTTCAGGACGTAGGGCCGCGATTACTCTTTCTCCTCAGTTTCCTGACTCTCGCCGCCCAGCAGGGTCGATTTGTCTTCCTCATGACCCTCCACTTCCGGTTCCTCGACGCTCTGACGTTGGCGCCTGGTGGCCTTTCGCTGCACGTAGAACATAAGTACGATACTGACGCTCGCCAAGGCTGCCAATCCTGCCAGGACTATGTAAATTGTAACTGGCATTTGACTCGACCCCTGCAAACAGAAACATATCGTTTGTTGCTTATTTCTTAATATTATCAATATTAACCTTTTGCAGTTCAAATGTACCTCCCGGACACACCAAAGTGTAAATTAAATTTAGACCTGATATGACTATCGTACCGTGTAAAAGTGGAAGAATTGTTGTTAATTTTGGAATCACTATATTATATACAGCGTGTCCCGATGGGTTGGTGCTAATTTAATATAGTGCATGTATTCAGGAGGTCCCATAGTTGAAAGAAGTTCATATGACTCCATATCCGAAAATGATTTATTAAGAATAGGGAATACAATCCCGGTCATTGTTTGCTATCCAGGAATTGCGGGATTTTTTAAAGTCTATCTCGGGATTCCGGGACTAATCCCGGGATTAGGTAATAGAAAATTTCAGTAATTAAAATGATTTATTATGTGCTAAAATTCTAAATGTTTGTTTAGAGTAAACAAACTTACTTTCTATCATTAGTCTCAAACATAAACTAAAATCATTTTTAAGAATAAAAACGGTAGAACAATGGAGAATAATAAAGTGTGAATAAGTAGGTAATATCAGTAAACCATTGTGAAGATTTTTTGAAATTTTAAAAGTTTAGTTAGTTATATGCGACTTAATATTATTATTTAAAAAAATCATTATTATTATTGCCCTTATTATTATGAAATAACTATGTTTATATATTCTGTTTATTTTTATATCTGTCAGGTGTCCATAAAGTAATTCACATTTTTAAAAAATTTCGAAAATCTCGGGATTAGTTTACAACACTCCGTAATACGCCAGGAATATTCCAAAAAGTCCGTCAATCACCATTTCGGTGAAAGGAAGCCTGGATTATTATAGAAGGGGGAACTTTTGATCACCTGGTTTAACTTAAAACTTCAAAAAGTCATGTATAACTGGCATTGATGACTGTCATTTGTTTATCAATCAGTAACTCTACAGAGCCATACGCAACGGAGAAGCATTGTACAACTTCCCTTAGCGGATAACGAATCCCTGCGATCTTACAAATCTTTAACAAATTATTTTTGGACACAAGATTCATATGAACTTTTTTCAACTATTTGATCTCCTGAATACGCTGTATAAATTTGGCACCAACCTATGAGGATACCCTGTATGCATTTTACTGTTCCAAAGTTTTATAGTACTTATTTAATCTCTAATCTCTTGGGGTGCAAGAGTTCATAAACATGAAGGTACAATTAGAAATAGGAGGACTTTTTTGTGGAAATATTTATCAAATGATAATCTTGACAACATATTTCAAGCTCGTCATAATTGGTGAGGAATACCTAAAGTAAATAATTACACAAATGAATTTCTAAATAATGTCCGCGATCATTACTGTTAATTTTCATGCATGACTGACACGAATAGGTATATGACAATTTGCAGTTTACGAAGCAAAGTTAAACAACAAACTGTAGCACGCGGAAAATTTATATAACAATCAGACGTACGTGTCACGTACGATTTCTATATAAATACTTTTCTAACGTTGTGTAAATTAATCCGTCACGATGGGACAAAACTCAATATCGGAAATTTCGCCCCAGTTAACAAACTCGGCACGATAATGGTTTTAAGCTTCGTACCTATTAGGTAAACAATCGATTTCGAAGTAAATATTCAGCCTCTGAATATTTATTATATAAAGTTTCGATGAGCAAAATAATATCGTAGAATAATTTTTCAAAAATTTACGTTGTCGTTGGTTTCATAGAGACACGACACACAATTGTGTTTTCATTAAACTGTGCAGGCTGGTACACATTATTATTATTTACAATGTTAATTTTGTTACCTTTAGACAGAGGTTAATTATGTTCTCGTGTTGCATTTAAATTTAAAGGAAACATTGCGTTTCCAATTAACGAATATTGAAAATTACCTGCCCATGGTGTTACTTATATTTCTACAAGTATATTGTTTTAGTTAGTTAAACTTTATAGCGTACCTTCGTTAACACTGTGGAAATGTCAATTTGAATTAACACTTCATTTTTAATTGAGCGACGTTCGTGAGTGGTTTGAAAATATTGATTACTATATTAAACATCGTGAGGCTTCTTAATTTTTCCAATTAATTTAGCTGTGACAGTTCCCATGCTAACTATTCAAAATAACTATGATGATATACATTAATTAAAATAAAAATTCAGATAACAACTAGTGTATTGTATTGTAAATGTAATGTTATTACTGCAGCAAAATTACTTCGATGTTATTTATTTAACCATTCATGTTCATTACTTATTCTTTTGTAATAATTAATAATAATAAGAAACAAATTTCGAAAATTACCTTTTCTTAATAATGCCCTGAATTTGCCTCTTTTGTTACGAAGCCAATAATGCTACATTGTAAATAGGAAGAGATTGATTTGAACTTTACACCCACCACTGAAACATTATCAGGTTAGTACTTTTCTCTTGTTGTTTCCTTTTTTCTAACATATTGTAATTCGCTCTTTGTAAAATAAAATCATTATTCTTATTATTATTATTATGAACAACTTCAATATCAGAAGTTAGAAACGGTATAAGCCTCAAAAATGGTTAAATTCTTAAAGCATAATTCAGGAAAATATGCATCATCGACTGCTTAGCCCATTCCAAGTTTTAATTATTTCAATTAATCTTGCTTAACACTTTACCGACCGATAGCCTATTAATAGGCTTTTTGTCCCCGACGCTTACCGGTGACTACTCAGCTGCAAATACATCCCTGACACAGGTAAGCGTCGGGGACAAAAAAAACGATTAATAGGCTACCGGTCGGTAAAGTGTTAATTACCTTGTTTAGGAAAAACACCAACTAAGGTAAATGTACCAATACCGGACGCTTAAGGGGCTTAAGGAATAGCGGCAAAGTTTGTCTCCTAATTTAATTTGTAAAACCATCATGAAATAGAAAAATGTTGTTGAAATGTTGAAGATAACACAATATTATACCATCGGGAATTAAAAAAAAAGGTTTATGTATTATAATAAACGTATTTATTAATGAAAATACGAAAACATGCAGATGTCCCAGTAAGCGGACAACCTAAAACTGCATGTCCCAATACCTGAATTATATCGCCCCAGTAAGCGGACAACCTATAAATCCATGTCCCGATATCTGGTACATTCACGAAATTCTTGTACCAGTCAATACTAAATAATCTTAGATTTCTTTCAAAAAATATTAATTTTCTTGCAAGTTTAACCATCTTAAACTAAATTTAAATTTATTAGCTATTATGATAATGTATTATCATAATATATAAATAAGAAATATAGTCAATATTTTCTTAGTAAATGAGTGGCGTGTCTTAATAGTAGCCATAGAAATTTCTCGAAGTCTGCTATGCGTACGAAGTGTGTTACAAAATAATTATTTCTATCTAACGATTTTTAATTTTCTATAATAATGATTTTAATTAATATTGTTAAATACTTATGCATTATGGTACTATTGTTTGTTTTTAATTATATTAAAAATTAAGCTTAAAAATAAATAAAATTCGCAATACTGTTCAGGTACTGGGACATGGCCGGGCACTGGTACATTTACCTTACTTGATATTTTTAAAAATTATATATTAATCGTACCACTCAATCGACATTCACTTGTAACCGTATCGAGGACTCTGTGGCTAATAGTACTGTATAACCACACAGGGCATACTTAACGAGGCAAATTTAAACTGTCCCTAACCATTATACGTATAATATCCAGGCTTCCAACCGATTGGATACATAGTGCGAATCGCTAAATGTTCCACGTTTTCGTTGCAGACACGACGACGACTGTTATGTTTCATTTTGCAGCCAGCTGATTTGCATGATACTTGACAAACACAAACGCGTTATCGTTGCGTGAACCGAGTCTAGCACAGTTTATGAAAATTGCATAAGACGTCTGTTGCAGCAGTATCGCGAGACGCGATAAGTAGGTACATATACATATAGGTACGCTTGAATATGCATTAGTTTGAAAACCTAGAAACGAAAACGGCTATGCTGGTAGCATAATAAATGCGTAATAATTTGTAATTGCATTGAGTTCTTTTATCGAGCTTAAATTAAGGGGAGGTTCCGGTCTAAAAATCGATTTTTTTTTTATTTCATGTTTCGAATGTTCAACCTTTTAGGAATACGTGTGCAAAAGGATTTGTTGAAATTCGTAAAATTCCCGAGGTTATAGGCATTTGAGTAGCGGCAAATGCACGGGTAACACCCGGCCACTCGGCATTCACGTAAAGTAATAAAACTTTAAACGCGTTTTTCTCGAAACACTGTTCTCAAAATCTGTGGGACCTGTATGTCACAAGTTATTAGCCGATTCGACTGAAATTTTTTTTGTTTTGAAGAATATACTTCTGGCTAGGAGGAAACCAGTAAAGTTTAAAAAAAATTGAAAATTTGTAATTTTTGAAGGCGTTGACAGGACGAAAAATGTAAGGAAAAAGTGATTTCAATCTTCAAGTGTCGTTATTTTCTAAAAAATGTAATTTTTTCATTTTTCTGCCCCCCCCCCCCTAGCTAGAAGTATATTCTTCAAAATAAAAAAAGTTTCAGTCGAACGGGATAATAACTTTTGGAGATACAGGTCCCACCGATTTGGATGAATTTTTTGACGCCTCGACTTTAACGACTCCCCAGTGCCGTCTGCAATGATTAATTATACACAAAATATATATTTCTATAATGTAAGATATCCTTAATACAATGCAAAAAGTCCCATTAAATTATATGTAGTAGTTTTCCTTTAATTAATTTCTAAAGATCACCTATTTTTGGGGGCTCTAGACCGGAACAGCCCCTTAACTATTATCTCCGTTGCGATCAATTAATTAAGATAGAAGATACAGAGTATTTTACAGCTATGAGTGGAACCTTAATCTATTAACTGCATTCTGACTTCTGACAATATAACTTTTTTGCATTAAAATATGACATTATATTGTTCGACATGAATTATTAATTTTTCTCTGTATAATACAAGGGCTACCTGTTTTAGGAGGCGTCTACATCTAGCAATGTGTGTCAAGTGTTTAATGGCGATGTGCAACTAGGGCTGGCGCGAAAATGTCGGCTCTTCGTATCGCACTCTGGTTTTAATAAAAATCACTTTCGTTTAGTCCATGAAAGATTCTCTACTTCGATTTGCTACATATGGAATCCAACATAATTTTAGAATTTGGAGTAGAATACACAAGGCAGAATACAATGGTAAAAAATGATAACTTTTAAAAGTCACCGAAAACGAAAAATTCTTACGCAGTATAATTGTGTATATTCTAAAATATGAGAAACCAATAATTACTAATCCTAGAAGTGATGGGAAAGACATGTATATTCGGGAATTTTTGGGGGAAAAACTTGAAGGCTTTTTTAATCAAACCTTTATGTATTCGAAAGTGTACATGTTAAACTACTTGTAGTAATTTTTGCGATGGAAAATATAAATAAATAAAAGAAATATCAGCGATCTCCCGGCAGCGATTTTTTTTCAATAATTTACGGTGACCACTTTAATTTTGACCTGGTTCATCCGATATAAAAAAATCGCGGGAATTTAGTTAGTATATTAGATTATCTAGTCCTTAATCGTTGATTATCCCGTAAAATTAATTTTCTGCAAAATGGCGGCTGCTCATAGCAAAAGTGTCGATTTTCGCCACAGAATTGCTCTCATTTTTCATCATTCTTCATCAGTAAAATAAAACCTACGCAACGGAAATGAAAAAGCCACGATTAAGGACTAGATAATCTAATATACTAACTAAATTTGGCCGAACTTTTTATTTCCGATGAACCAAGTCAAAGCTACAGTGGTCACCGTAAAGTGCTTAAATAAAAAAACGCTGCCGGGAGATCGCCTATAATTCTATTATTTATTTACATATCGCATTGCAAAAAAACTGCAAGAACTTTCAAATATATACTTTCGAATATACAGCCGTTCATTTAAAAAAGTTTTCAAGTTTTAAAAAAAAAATCCCGAAAATACTTGTGTTTTCAGACCTTATATGTAGGCGTAACCCCTTAATGCAATAATGTAATCGTGATCACAGCTTACCTACATAGTCGCTATTTTGTGTTCCCATTTTCTTTATATGATATCTCATCTATGAAATAATTATTTAGAAAATTAGCAAATAAATCGATAGGAAAATGAAGGTGAGTTATGGTCATAAATGCATTCCCACCAGTCATAATATAAGGTAAATAATTATTGGTTTCTGATTTCTTAGACTGCATATAATCACGCTGTGAAAGAATTTTTTCCTATAATTTCCAAAATTTGCCGTTTTCTTCCACCCCCCTTTACCTAATATTGAAAATTCTGATTGTAATGAAACTTCGTGTGAATGTAGAGCATATTGAAATTAGGGCTGGGACTATTTGTCGAATTTTTCGGTACTCGAATATTCAAATACTTCAGTTGCTCAGTTATTTGGCGAATATAATTCGAATATCCAAGTATCCAAATACTATTTCGAATATTTAAGTATTCGCATAGTATGGTGTGAATTAAAAATCAAGTTCTTTAGGATCATTTTTTTTACAAGCTTTTATTTAGTTTCAGTTGTGAGTTCGCTAGTTTGTCAGGGAGAATTTTTGTAAGTTAATTTCGAATCACTTCAACATATCCGATCGACTTGATACTTTGCACACATACATAGTTCCGATGGCAATACAATATTTTCACTAAAAAGCATGAAATACTTTATAGTAAATTTTTTTTTAAAAAACAAGCTCTTATTAAAATGTACTTATTTATTAGTACAATAAATATTATTAGTACAATATAATTTATTAGTAAAATATAAATGTACTTACTTATTAAAAAGGAACCAATAATTCCCTCATATGACTAAAAATAAACGCGTGAAAATATTGTATTGTCATCGGAACTACGTATGTGTGCAAAGTTTCAAGCCGATCGGATATGTTGAAGTGGGTCAAAATTAGCTTACAAGATTTCACCCTGACAAACTAACGAACTCACAACTGAAACTAAATGAAAGCTTGTAAAAAGAATGAACCTAAAGAACTTGATTTATAAGTCACACCATACTATTTGAATACATCAGTATTCGAATACTTAAATATTCGAATAATAACAAATCGAATACTCAAATATTCGAAGTTTATTCGTAGCATTCGAATACTTGTAAAATATTCGAATATTAAATTATTCGAATAGTCCCAGCCCTAAATTTGGAATATGCAAGTGGGGGTTTCCTTTTTGTGGAAATTGACTCTGAAGGGGTGAAATCAGTTCTTATAGTTTTTGGGTTTTATCGTTGTTTTAATATAACTTTATTTTTCATTTGTATTTACAGTCTTGTTCTATCTTGCACCGTTACAAAATTATATTAAAAATGTAAAAAGTGATTGAATTTCTTCGGAAAAATATTGCTCCGTGCATACTCCAACATGCTGTACATACACACGAAGTTTCATTAAAATCAGGATATTCCTGTTGGGAATGTTCCCTTGTCGGTCACGTCAAATATGTTGCACTCTAATCCATTTAAGCTTAACCTCAGTCTATAACCACGAAACATATTCAATGAATTTTAACAGAGAACAGCGTCATAGCACAGATTTTCCATATATCCAACCCTCCACCGCTAACAAGCTTCCAGGATTTAAAATTTATGCTGATGTCCAAGCTTCGCAGCAACTGCTCCGCCATTGTTACCGCACGTCCCAACAAAACGAACAGCTTTGCTTTAATACCAACATGCTTTAACAATTCTCATATCGTCGAAGTTGGTTCCCTCTTTCTGGCTTATCCTTTTAAAAACAACGAGACAAAGGGCTCGCTCATATAATCAGCGCGATGTTGTACAGAAGTTACCCAGGCCCAAGAAATTAAGAGATAAAATATAACGGCGCCGTTGAAAATGAATGACGAGGTGGGAAGGGGGCGAAATAGTCTCTGAAGAAACGACGTAATGTCTCTGTTTGCTTCGTGGGTAGAAAGATAAAAGACTATGGCAAGCTGGCGAGTAACGCGGAAGAAGAATGAGGAGAACGACCATTCCTCGACTCTGCTTTTAGATTCACGAACATGCACCGCCTATCGATCGGCCTGAGTGCTTCAGTTTAGATGTCTTTGGTGCAATGCGATCGCTATTTATGCAAAGGACAAATTAACCCAGGGGACTCGAAAGGCTCCTGCCCTTAGCTTGCCATTTCAGGAGGCCACATGTGACATTTTCGATATGCAAAGGGCATGCAATTTTCAGAAGCTCAACATCATGGTTTTCGTGTTCTTTATTAACGAACGATTTCTCTTTGGGAATTCTCGAGGATCCACTGCATTTTCCTAGCATTTTCCGCACTACTTATGAATAAAGAACCAGCAAGGAATCTGTTTCTATAGAACAAGTGTACACGAGAATGGAGGAAAACTCAATGGTGTACGACTGTCAATTTGCAAACAAAGAAACTGGTCAATTTTTTTCAACAATCACTGAAGTTTGTGGCAAAAGAAGTTAAAAATTAATCATTTAGAAGAATATGTTACAAAATATAATTAAAATTGTAGAATATTCGACTGTCAATTTGCAAACAAAGAAACTGGTCGATCTTTTTCAATAATCACTGAAATTTGTGGCAAAGGAAGTTAAAAATTAATCATTTAGAAGAATATGTTACAAAATATAATAAAAATTGTAGAATATTCGATTTCTCCCGATGAAGTGGAATTGTGAAATAAGTTTTTTTGATTATTAAGTTCTGTAGAATCTGATATCAAATAATTTTTTTTTATAATTTTTTTTAACCTACTAGTTCGAATGTTTCCCAAGATATTAATCTTACGATCTTGAAAAGTCAATACAAAAATGGACAAACCTGCTGACACTTTGCTCCCTCTAATTAATCACAGTCTAATTCAAAGTAATGGCTCCCGTTGACACTTATTTAAAACGGAAAGAGTTCTCTTCAGAATTCACATTTCCTCATCTTTTTTAAGAGTTCAAGATCACTGACTTTTTTTAAATGCAACTATTATATATCTACATTTTTAGTGGTATAGGTATTGGTCAGAAAAATTTTATAATCAATAAACGTGTGTGATTAAAATGATCTTGAGTATGAAAATGATTGGTTAAGTAAGCCTACTAATTTTTTTTTAAAATAAAAAAGTATATTATTAGATCTGGGTTACCAAACTGGTTCAGGTTTCGCAATTAGTTAGTGCGTGCCATTTATAGTAATGTATTAAATACCTACACGCAGCATACTACTTAAGATTTCCGAGAAGAAGTGTGAAAAAATTATTCGAAAAGGCTCAAATGCAAACTGATAATTTAATTTTACTACTAGAGCGAATACTCTTATTATTTATTACTAATGCGAATAAACTGGTGATTTATGTCTCGAGCCAAACCGAACATTTTTACAAAACTAACACAAACAAAATGTTTCTTAAACCAGAAAGTAAGTGTTTTTGGATGTACTTAGAGTCAAATGTAGAGGATGAAATGTGTCCGAACGTTGCACAGCTTAAACGATAAAAAAAATCTTTACGTTACATTTGTTCTATTTCTACCATCCATAAGTATCTTATTTCTCCCGAGAAATAGAATTCTTCGATAACCAGCTTCCTGCTGTTCGTCATTAAGTACCCATTCGATCAGGGCCTTATAGCAGATTTGTCCGAAACAACTTACTCGCCACCACACTTTTCGTTTCGAGTTGGTCCACTTTCCTTTGGTAGAAAGTAGTTCTTACAAAAATATTTGACACGTATTTCTTTTATCAGCTGACGTTCATGCCAAAGGGGTGAGAACAACCCTGTAAGAGGTTTTAGGCAAGTTATGCCGTGTTACACTTGAGTTTCAAACAGAATGATGAACGTCCAAATTCCTTTATACGAACAATCATGCCTCCCTGTTGATTCGAATAGCAGAAGTTCTACTGTGTCGGAACTTAAAAGTGCACCTACCTTCCACTGGAAGTCGGAAGAGGAATCAGTGAAGAACCACTTCTGCGGCCATGGTTTTATCGTCCCCTCGGGTGTCTTGAAGATTAACCCCTCCAGACTTAGACCGTGCGCCAGAACGCTGGTGGTGATGTTGCCTTTCTTATACGAGGCTATGCCCGCCTTCATGTACATTTGCGGTATTGTTTCGTTCTCCCTCAGCTTCAAGGTCACTCTGGGCATCTTCACCTTCTTCGACCCGCTCGAGGACGTCGTAGTGGCTTCCATCGAAGTGCTTGCCGATGACTTGGGGGCCGCCGAAGACGTCGAAGGCGATGCCGATGGTATTGTGACAGGTGTCATCGTCTGCCGGACGCTCGTCGTTGGCTCTGAAGAGATTTGAAAGCGTTGCGTACTGCTCGCGACAGAGTCTGTGGACAGGGGCAGTGAATGAGGAATATAGTGATGTTTGTAGGGCCAAGTTATATGCAGTGCTCCATCCTAGTGAGTTGCAAACGCTTTGTACTATCAGTTTGAATAGTACACCTACTATTATTAACTTTGTACTATCAGCAAAATGATTTCGCTTGGATAGGCAGATTGCTCTAGTTTCGAAATGATGAACTGGATGTTTCAGTGATGTATTTTTTTGTGTATAGACGAAACAATCTGTATGGCAAATGGTGGACCTAGTAATACAACTATGAAAATAATTCAAGAAAAGGATATAATAAATGCTTATAAAATACTTCAGGATTGATATTTTCAGAATCCTTATTTTTCTCCATGGGTGACGTGTGTTCGCATCTAGTTGTTGACGTAGGAGATTGAAGTAAATTGTTTGATTGTAAATATGTAGTTATTACCAATTCTGCAGTAAAATGAAAGAAGTAAGAAAACGGTTTATGAAAATTTTATCGCGTGACAGTGACTTATTAAGAAATATGGAATATCTCCCAAGTATTCACTTTTCTTTGTAGACCTTAAAAAAGTACTTTTACTCGTAGAATATTCGGTAGAATCGATTTACTCGAGAGACAATACAGTTCCTTTTATAAAACAGCTGCAGTTACACTTTACAAGTGTACTATTACCATAAAGGGGGGATTCTCGTGTAACAGCCCACCAAATTTATGATTGTTTTTTAAAAAACTATTGTTACTATTGCATTAATCTCTTTTGGGATATAAGGAGGCATCTTCAAACTTGCAGAAAATATTTTTCTTATGTCAATCCTTCTTATTATTTAATTATTGTGGAATCGTGTTAACCTCTTCGACGATGTTGGCGTCAGATGTAGCACCTGTCACAGTCATCTGATTGCAAAAAGAAGAAAATTTTCTTAAAGTTAAATACTTTCCGCTGGAACTGGACCTAAAATTTTAATTTTTCTTTTTATTTATGATACTTTCTTCGTCGATATAAAGAATAATATGACAAATTTGTCTAAGGAAAAAACTTACTTTTCCTTTCAAACACTATAACTCTTTCAATTTTTAATTTTTGTTCTTTGAAGTGGACCAATCCCAGCGTAAACTATCTAACTTTAAGAAACTTTTATTTTTTTGCAATCAGATGACTGTGATAGATGCTACACATCCCGCCAACAAAACTTACATCGTCGAAGAGGTGGACAAGATTCCACAATAATTAATAAATAACAAGAAGGATCGACATCAGAAAAATATTTTCTGCAAGTTAAGATGCCTTCTTATATCCTAAAAGAGTTTAATCCAATATGACCAACAATTTTTTTCAAAAAAAATTCTTAAATATCTGTTACTTTTGGGGCTGTTAGACGAGAATCACCCTTTAAAGAAGGAGTAAAGTATGTGTAAAGTGGAAAAATAATGAGTCGTTCAACTGTTTGCACTCAAGCAGGAAATGGGAATAATCATTAGTCATTTCCTATTTGACTGATACTGTGTGCGTTGGGTCATACGATAATGCGGTTTTTCCGAGGAATGAGTTTATAAGAATGTAACTTGAACGAGAGTTATTTATCCATTTGGAATAAATACTATGTGTAGTATACATAGGGGATGTTCCCAAAATGTGTCATATAAAAAATTAACAAGCATAGATTAAGGTGACTATTTTTTTTCGTGGGGTTTTCGGGGACATGAGATATTCTTCTCTCAATGACCACCTCTACTCTTCGTAGGCTTGGTTACATTGTTGTCAAATTAATAGAATTTTAATAGGACTCGTGGCGTCGATTTCATATTGATTATTTCGTGACTTTAAAAGAGAAATACAGAATCGGGGACTATTACCGAAAATCGAGGACCAATGATTACCTTAAATTCAGACTTTGGGATAAAATCGGGGACAAAATTTACCGGGGACATAAATCGTGTTCCGGGCACTGACCCTGAAAATCGGGAACGAATGGTTACCTGAGCATAGATTGAAAGTTTCACTTATTACAAAGGCTTAGGATTTACATGTTAAATTATACGAATTTAACAAAGAAAACAACGCAACAATAATGAGGTAAGACATTTGTCAGGCGTATGTGGAGATATTAGCGTCAAACAGTGCCAAAGCTTATTTAAGGCGTTAGACCACCTTGGCCAGAAATATTGCATCTTTGGGAATTTATTTCTAAGTGACAAAAACACTTTTATCGATAAAATTTTTTCAACGAAGATAGACACATCTTTGAATAATATATACAATTTTTTCAGATATCAAAACATTCCGAAAACTTTAAATGCGTTTTTCTCGAAACCACGTTTTCCGAAACGGTGTACACTCTAACTTGAATAAAACTCTATGGATTTTTATACAATTTTGCACAGATGTTCTTAAATTTATTCTCTATCGTGTGACCGACAATCTTTTCGATATTTTAATTTTTACCCGACTTATGCGTAAATAAAGTCCATTTTCTTACACACGAAAATGAGTATTTTACTTCAAAGTGTAACTATTTGGTTATTTTTCAACGAATCGAAAAAATTATCGGCAAAATATCATGATACGATAAAATTGATTTTCGTGTATAAACTGTATAACTAAAATGCAATAACAAAATTCGTGTCCATCAATGCCAAACCTAGTGAAACTATCTTCTTTCTTGAAAAATTCGTTATCTTCGGGTTGTTTAATTTCTAAGGTCTGAGCAAATAGAAACAGTTCTTCTGAACGTATTGAGTGTTTATAAACTCTTAAGCAAGTGCATACAAACTCCATATGCAATAGAGATACATCGACGCATCACGTGGTTAATTTTAATGCGCTATTGGTAAGCTTTTAAATCAGTAATTTTCAATTTTACAACTTGTTTATTTCATAACAGAGTGATATCTTTATCACTCGATTTGCGTTTAGGCTTTATTTTGCACAGTCAAGTAACATTTATGACGTATTGGATGTCTGAATACTTTTGAACGGTAGTGTACCTACTACGCACATGCGAAAAGAGGCAGAAAATGGGGACGTGGAGGTCGATAATTGAAAACATAGAATGCAATAAAAAATGACGGGTATGTATCACGTGCCAACGAAGATTTAAGATAAATTCTTCCGGCATCTATAAACGTCACATCGAATAGTAACGTTTGCATAAAAGTTCCTCGTGCCGCGCAACATGTTATACAGAGTGTTCCAGGATTGATGGTAGAACCAAGGAGGGAGTAATTCTATATGAAAAATAAGTCGAAATAAGTGGTGGAAATATACAATAAATTTTTTTCATTTGAGGCTTTGTTTTAGAGAAAATCGACTTTGAATATTCTTCGAGTACGTGTGCACTTAATGTGTCGTTTACAAATGGCATTAATATCATGCGTAATGTTAATCCCTTATGAACGTTATGTGCTATTATCTATTTCTATCTGCTTATAGTGGGCTTATAAATGAAAGTAAGTCATAAAACCTTACATGAAAAAAGTTTGTCCTATATTTCTGAATTATTTTTTTACCTAGAATCACCTCCTCCTGGTTTGTACCATCAATACTGGGACACCCTGTGTAGACTTTAAGCAAAAGGGGTTAATAGCGCTGGCATCGGTAGCATCAATTTGCCTCTCCTACAGCTGAAGTCGTTAAATTTTTAAAGAACTTTTATGGAAACGATTATAGGATAACGCGAACTTACTGACACTTTGAAGGTGTTATTGAACTGGCTTGGTTTATTGATATATATTGATTTAACAAACTTTGCGCGCAAGCTTTCTGAAGTGCAGTGTTCCGGCTAAATAATGAAGATTTTTGGTGAAAAATCATTATCCATCTTTATACGTATATTTGGTGGAAAATAATATCTTGGAAAGTACTTTTCCAATATTCCAATACTTTTGTGTAAAGAAAATCTTTTTTCACCATTTATATTTAAAATTTGTTGACGCTTTCTTGAAAACTATTCAATATAAATTGATTATGAATGAAAGTAAAAGAGCTGTTCAGCATTCTAAAGCATATTCACTGCTGTTTCTTGTTCATCATTTTTGCTTTTATATTATTTTACATTATTTTCCTTTTCCATTTAGAAATATGTTGTGAGAGAGGTGATTGAAAACATCTGCTTAGTTTGTCGCAAAAGACGAATAAAAATGTAACCAGTCCATTGAAGAATAATTCACTATAAAAATTTAAGTTTTCTCGTATATTAAAATCTGTTTTTAGAGAGTAGAAGCAACTGTCCTGTGGTTAAATAGCGACTGGATTTCACTCGTTACTCGAACTAATGATATGGTAGGTATAAATTAGATGTAAATTATTCAATCTGTGTGCTGTAGAAACACCCTAAAAAGATTTCTTACATATCAATGTAAATTGCAGACGTACATAACTATTTAGTACTCAGTGGTCATATTGCCATGTAATCATACTATAGAAAGGTTTAAACACCATCCTCCAATACAAGCTGTAATTATGCATGTTATTGTATGCATAAAATCTTTCAAGAGAAATAATAGTATTGTTAATTAAAAAAACAACAAATTTCAAAATGGTGGTTTCAAATCGATATATGTAAATGATATCTGGCACTACAAATGGTGAAAATATAATTTATAATATTATTCACAAATTATAAAATGCCGAATGCTTTAATTCCCTTCGAAAAAATTCGTTTATCTCCTTGATTTCCTCTATTATTTCGCACTTTTTTCAACGAGATAAGTCAGGGGCCATGGAGTAATATAATACCGAGAGAAGTATCGAGGATATCGATGTTTATCGTTGATAACTACGAGGGGATTCGGACACACCTGCGGGAGAAAAATAGAGATGAAGATACGACAGCGATCCGGAGAAGAAATTGGATCAATCAATTTCTGTGAGATTAAATTCCCAGCTTTATTCTGCCGCGAACACCTATTTTTACTTTATTTAGTCAGTTTTAAGTTTCTACATTCTCGATAACGGCGCAGGTTACCACCTGATAGTATAATGCAAATGCGGAAATGGCGTTAAACATACAAAATATTATTATATGTATATCTTAATGCATATGCATGTACATATGGAATATACATGCATGCAACACAAGTTTTTTATATGATTAAGAACCGTCTTTTAGCAGTGAACGAACTCTTTTGAAATTCGATGTTTTCTTGTTTGTATATAAATATCTGCCAATTGAAATATATATTAAGTAGGTATATAAAAAGTTTTAAAGCCTTTCCCAACAAGCCGTCGAGAATTTTTCATCAATTCCTCCACTAAAAAATCAACTCTTCGATAAACAAATTGTCGAAAATAAAGTCTTAAAAATTTCTCGGAGAGTTTCCGTTCCCAAATGCAATTCTAAAAGTTCACTTTCAAAGTAAACTGCGCAACTTTTCGAATTTCAGGAATCCTTCAATATATTTAAAATTCAGAGGGAGCGTAATTTTCGAAATATTTTTACTCTCGCAAGGTGCATGGAGGGTACATTACTTATATTACTCGTTACTAATTAATATTACTGCTTTTAGAAAATAAGAATTTTATGTCATAACGAGATCAAGATTTAATATAAAAGCTTTCCAAAGACTGTATGAACGAAAATAAAAGTGGACCTATGTATAATATAATGATGACGTATCTGTCATAACTGTCAAAATGTCCGACGACCAATCTTCCTTACATATTAAAATTTAATACAGTATGTTAAAAAATTCCTCAAGATCTAGGTAACCTATAGTGTACCCTAAAACGAATAAAAAATGGTTATGCTACATATATAAATAAATCCACCTTGTCAGAATTGGCATTTGGCATTATCTTTCCACTTTGCAACACCAGTCAATTATTTTTTTCTTTTTACTTCATGGACATTCGTTCAGTGCAAACGAATGATTATACTTATACCTTGCAATATTCTTATTGTCGTTTATATGAAACGTGTTCTACACATCCTCCATCCGCTTCTACACACACACTTTAAACTCTTCAACAGAGGAGCCTGGATAAATAGAGTTTCGTTTAATTCGTGCTCTGCTTAAACCGATTAATTTGACGTACTCTGAATAAATTGGCGTCAGCATCGCTTTTTTTGTAGATACGTTTTTTTGAATGCTATATAAACTACATGTATACTGTATTTACTATATAAACCACATCTGGTGTAAAGCAATAAAGAAGTAAATAAATATTCTCAATGGGTCTTGAGAAACTTGACAAACCTTTTGTGTACCAATCGACATATGGCAAGTTAACAATCAAATATTTTGGTAATACACACTTCAATCGTAATTTTTCAATTGCGAATTCGAATTATTGAACCCTACCCTTGTATTGTTAAAGGAACAAAAAAATTAAAACCGGCTTCAAAAAAATTAAAATGCACTTACAAGTAAAAACTAATTTTTTCCCTTATTTAATCTATGACTCTCATATTTTTAAGTCGGCGCCAGATTTACACACTGCAAATGATGTGGCACCGACATAAAAAGTTGAGAGTCGTAGATTAAATAAGGAAAAAAATTATTTTTTACTTTTTAGTGCATTTCAATGTTTTTGAAGTCGGTTTTAATGTTTTTTAAATTTTTTTTATTTGAGGTTTTTTATATATTGACACAATATGCTGAGGAGATATGCGCGTACGTACATAAAATAATAATAATTAGGTGACAATAGACTTTATTAACCAGAACTGGCAAAATATGGGGCTAATATTTATGTAATGCGGGATGGGACCACCGGGCCATCGCCCTCTTTCGAATAAAAAAAAGATCATCAAAATCGGTCCATATGCTGAAGAGTTATGCGGGGACAAACATAAAAAAAATACATACGGGTCGAATCTATAACCTCCTCCTTTTTGAAGTTGGTTAAAAAAGGTATGAAGGCTTTCAAGACTCATTAAGACTTGTAAAATTTTTAACAAATATTCGAAGTGACCTGAGATGCTTTGTCCTATTTTCGAAGTCATTCGTAGCGTTTAAGCCCCTTGATTATCTTCGTGTCAGAGAATTCCTATTCTTTCAAGAATTCCTAGCTTGCATTTAACAGGCATTTTCTACTTGCTGAAGCAGGAAGGTATTGCTTGCCATACTATTATGAAATTATAATATGAAAAATTGTTAACTACAATAGAGTAAAACTACACAATATGCCACGGTTCGCAAATGCCTCTACAGAATTGTTCAGAAACTGAAAATCAAAAGTTTTGTAAATATTTTTAAGAAACGTAATAATGACACTTTAACAGCGTTTGTGTACGACTGTATCCTTACTTGTATACATAAAGCAATAGACGTTTTCTCAACCGAAGCGTATTATCTTGCTTTACACTATAAATTGAATGCGATTATTAATTATATTCATTTTATACCATAATATGTATTACTTTTCTTGTTATTTTAAACAAGTCTCTGGCGTTACCAAAACACAACATTTTTCTAACTCTGACAGAGGTTTATGTTTCGACCTGCATATGTCGACTTAATCGTTTTCTAAATATTGAGTAGCTGCCAATTCTTTATTTTATTTGATAATATTTTATATAAAATTTACAGTATTTATTTGTCTAGTGTCTTCATTGTTTGTTTGTGTTATCATCTTTTAATTACTTTCTAATTAAAAAGATGAAAAAGAGTCGATTATAAATTACAAATACTTATTTTAATAGATTAAATTTTTTTTAAATTGTTGTTTTCTTTTTCTAGGCAGGAAATGTGCTAAAAGTCTGTCTTCTATTAAAGATATGAGGAAGGAGAAACTTTCCGCATCCGTGAGTGTAAAATCTTCTAACGTTATTTGCTACGCTCCTAAAATATACGAAGGAATTCCTTTTCAACGTCTTACGAAGGAAAATGCAAATCCTCGTTGCAACGGAATACGAGAAACAAAGGAGCATCAATTTTAAAGGAGAACAGAGTTCTCACATTTGGCTGCCTCTTGCAAATAAGGAAACATTTTTTTATGTTTAATTTATTATCTTTCTTGTTCTGACAAAGTTTATTCTCAGAAGGTATACGTTTCATGATCCTTCAGAATTTTGTATATTACTAGATAATCATTCAGTGATTATAGGTATATTCATTGTCATTATATTTTCAAACTTCTATCCTTTGAGTATAATGTAACCCCTACTTGTTAGCAATTTACAACAATTGATAAATGGTATAATTTTTTAAAATTAATCATTTGAGTAATACGCATAAAATTTAAGTTTCGAAAAATCATTCTTAGTTATTGTTTAATTACGCTATTAATAAAAAATCATTTCTAGTTTGTATTAACAAAACCGTGAAAAAAATTTGTAAAGTATTTTATGGTGATGACAGTTTGTATGCTCTAGTGGCTAATCAACTATAAACTATTTTTAATATCATTATCTTCTGTTAGATGTTAAATGTCAATGCTCTATAATAAATAAACAGTTTAAAATAACTTTCAGTAATTTTGGAATTTTGTAGCCAATATGTGACGTTGACAACTTTTGCTTCTGCTAAATTGACAAGTCAGCAGTCTACTGCTAGTAGCCAACTAGAAGTGGGCAGAGTGTTGTTCACATTTTCATATTGACTTCGACAAGCAATTTCATGTTCTGACATTTTTGTAAACTTCATTTCACCATTCGCAAACATTAATTTTCACTTGATGTGACGGTTACAATTTTTATTTCGGCTGTGTAAGAGTCAGACTATTCCTACAACATTCCTATTCCCCATATTTTCAAACTTTTTTTATATCATCCAACACAAAAAATTATATCTAAGCATAATGCAATCGTCAAATAATGCCAATATATTAATAAGATGAGCATAAAGTATTTTGAAAATAAAACACGTCATAAATAATCGCCACTGATGCAAAAAAAAATATGCACACTCAACAATCCCGTGGAAAGCTTTCAAATTAATTGAACAATATAAACAGTACACTCTCAATTCTTTTAGTGTGGTTATAGAAAATAAAAGAATAAGCAAAATCCATTTTTTTGCCTAGCCCCTAAATCTGATACACATAACTCGAAATGTACAGTAAAACCTCCAATATCCGAATTTTCTATTATCAGCGATTTAGCATCATAAATGATACAAAACCCAACAGTTGCTAAGTAAATGGCACATTTATATCTGTTACCAGTTCACAGTGGAAGAGATCGGACGGCAATAGCAAAATTCAGATATGGAAACGAAAAGAAAAACAACAAATACCTACTGTTAACCGTAAAACCAAAATGAAAGCATATGTCATGAAAATTTGGAAACCCTAGAGCATTTGTTAAAGAAATGTAAGAGCATAGAGCAAGAAAATGGTAAAATGACAATCGAAGAATTTTTAAAATACAATGATCAAATTGAATGAGGAAAATGTGCTAAAAGAGAGGCATAGATGTCCACAAAAGTAACAGGCAGTACAGAACCGAAAATAAAATTTACTAATCCAGTGTAGGTACTTTTACCACATGTTGTATTCAAAATCATGTGTACCCACCCACCCCCCTCCTCCTACGGCAGGAAGCCCAAGAATTAAACGTTACTATCACTATTCATTTTTTATATCGTTGGTTGTATTATTATTTCTTAAATATATAGAATAATCATTAAGGGGGTACATGGTGTTGCTTCTGGGCTAGATTGTAGAGCCAGTAATAACTTAAACCATTTGTTCTTTTAACAATTCTCTCCTAGGGATATAAGGCGTATTTTCAAATAAGAATGTTTACAAAATATTAAAAATTAATTAATATACAAGACGTCAAAGCGAGTGCTTGCGTAATGCGCGCCTCCATGTGATGAACACGATTCCCATTGACCGACTCATCTAAAAGCAAAATCGCTGTATATGCGTATCCTTTAACTCAAAATCTACAATGTGAAACGAGGCCAAAAAATTTTTGTTATGCAACAAATATCAACTTTGAAGGATTTTACTGAAGTAATTCTGTGATAAATGTTGTTCAAGTTATGCGATCTTAGTGAGCAAGTTCCACATAGTGGAGAAAAGTGTTTCGTAGGTTCAGTTCAAAATCCAAGGAAAAATATCGATCCGTTCTCGAGTTACGATGTTCACCGTCTTGAGACACATAGTTTTGAGAAAAACCGGCTTTAAAGCCCGCCGCGGCGCGTTTACCTGCATTGGCTCGCTCGTTACTTTTTGCGCTGTAACTCTCGCAATTTTTCAAATTCTTCAATGGAATCCTTTTTAAAATACTTCGAAGGCTCGTGGCTATCATAAACAATCGAGAGAAAAAAATCGATTGTTTGACCCCCAAAATACCCATGTACCACCTTAGGAGGAAGATGGGTGTTCCGTTATACAGAAATTCCCTTATCTGAACTATTATGTCTCCCCATTAATTCGAATATTGATGGTTCTGCTGCAGTTTAAACTACCGTGCCTTAAAAGGTCATCGAATTCTAGTGCTTGAAAGTGAAAGCGATAATGCAAAAGATCCACACCTGTAGTCGTGAAATCTTCAGTCTCCTCTTCTTCAGCTCTCAATACCCCCGGCGTCGGAGTCGTCCCGTCCTCTGGCTCCTGTTTTCTGCGGGCTTCCATCGATTTCGCTGTCATCATCTCCAGCGTTTTGCTTTTGCTCACGGCGGCGTCATCCCCTTGACTCCTCGACGTGTTCCTGGGAACTGTGTTGTGTCCAACACGACCCATCGAGAAAACAGCGCTGGCGAAGAGGCTCTGATCGTTCTGGTTCATGAGGAATGGCGTCGCCACGCAGGACAGAATAATAAGGATCATCAGCGTGCCCATGGTGACCTTGATGATTCTTGGCCTCGATTTACTGGAGGCTTGGGGAAAACCAGGCGAGGAGAACTGGTCGGTTTGCGGGAGAATTGTGTACTGCAGGCTGGCATCGCCCTTTCGTACCGTTTTGTACATAATTAATAAACCTGTGCAAACAATTGAGTAATTTGTAATTGATGAGTTGATTTTCACTTTAACGGTGAATAAGAAGGAGGAATCAAAGGGGTTGTATTATGTTTATCCCGTTAACCAGCACAGACGAGTTAACTCGTCATTTGAAAATGCTTCTTCACTTGGCAAGAAAATGCGTATTCACTTAAGTCGTCATTAATATTAAACAATTGTGTCCGCTGCGGAAAAATGCAAATGAGGACCTTGCAGCAAGAGGGGTGCAGCTACATCTTCACCAACTTCGAGTGAATTAGAAAAAACGGTATATAAAATTATTGCTTTGACTTAATGTTAAAAAGAGAACACTAATTGAAAAAAATATATTTTCATACATTAAGTAGTAGTTATTGAGTTGATAAGTTTTTATGTCTCTTTTTGGCGAATTTTTCAAATCTGGAGCTGCCCAAAACAAAAATAAAGCACAAAACATAATGGGTGCAGGTTCAAAATTTGCAATAAATCGTTCATTTGTTATCGGATTTGCATCAAACGTGCATCAAACGATGTAGAATTTTTTTTACGTATATTACACGTCATAACTCAAAAACTGTCAAAAATGGAGTTGCACCCCTCTTGCTGCAGGTCCTCAAATTTCATATTTCCTCAGTTCTATTTTGCTTTTTTCTTTTGCCATTTCTAACACACATGGCTAATAGATTAAAATAAAATTTCATCTTTTTACTAATAATATTCTTTAAGTAAATTCTTCATTTATTTATCGGCGAATTCTTCTGTCTTAATCTTTATCATTCTATTTGTATCAGAAATAACATTAAGACATATTCGCACTTGATATGGGCAGCTGAAGAACACTTACGATCGCAAACTGTACCGGTTAACAGGTTCAGAATCTTAATCGATTTTAATGTGGAGGATATGACTTGCTTAACATATAGTTAAGATGAATGTGAGGTGAGGTGTATTTTATCGTTTTAGAATAAATTAGTAATCTGAGGTTAGTCTTAAGTATAAACTTCTTTACCAATTTTTGGAACAGACTTCACTTCACTTTTTATGGCAGATAAATGGATATAAAATGTTTACTTGTACTTTTGTAGATTTATTGCAGGTCATAAAGTTTTTTAATTAAATTTCCGCATAAGTTTCGGGGAAAGGTAGAACATGGGTTGAAAATAGTCAGAAATTGCTCATTTTGGACCCCTGCTTTCAACCAAAAATTAGTACAGATCGTTTGTTTGTGGCTTATAAAGAATTCGACAATCGCAACCATTTTTTTTTTTTTGACACGTGATAGAAAAGCTAGAATACATAGGCATAAAATTGGAATCTTATAATGGGTATATAACTCATCTAATTAAAGAAAAATGTCTCTTTTAAATCGATCAGGCCTCGGAGCAATCGCTTCTGCCGGGAAAGTTTTACACTTTTGCGTAAAAAGCGAACCCTGAGTTTCGTTTGTTTTTAAAGTAAACATTCGGGGACTATCGAAAAATACATTCGGTGCTTTCTAGAAAATATCAACGTGAAAACACTCTAAAACCACCCAGTGAATGCAAATTCGTTGACGCGAAAACTCAGAGTGTTGATGTTTCATTCTCCTTGCCTTCAAAGAACGATCCATTAGTGACATTATTGTTAGGAAAACTAATATACCATAAGATTGTTGCTATACAGGGTGCTAATAAAAATGTGGGACATTTTTTCAGGATCAGTTTTACTCATGAAAATAATAAAAGAAGTTGGTAGGTATGCTATATTTTACGGAACATAAAAATGCTTATAACTACAATTTTTTTATTACTTTGGTGATTAGTATCGATTCCGAAAAAATTTCCCACCAACCAAAATTTTGATTAACACCCTGCATGAACGCAACAATTAACAATGCGTTCGTGAACCGTGCATTCAAATGCAGGAACAGAAAATAGTTGATTCAGATTCTTGTCGTTTTCAACTGTAAAATAATTAGAAATGTCTAATGTCTAGCTGAGCAGCGCAGAAATGATAATAATCGAGTATCTATGTCAACTTGAAGATGCGTCTAGTTGAGGTTCTCGTGCATTACAGAAGAATCTAATGTTTGCTATCACGAGTTATCCGACACAAACGAAACAGGTGGAGTTCTGAGATATAGACAAGGCAAATATGCCCGCGACCTGTTGAAAAGGGGTTTACACAGTCCCGGATTAAAGCCACTGAAGGCCCTGAGGGCTGGGATACCTTGAAAGGTCCAAACTTAATAGCATCTGATCATGACAAGAAACAAAACTTCGTTCTCATCTCTATCTACTCAATGAAAGTAGAACATTGCTGAAATTTTAACACTCATAGAAAGATTGTTAATGCACTTATAACCTTTAATCAGCTTCCAAAAGTATGAAATTAATGAAGACATTTACACAGAACATTCGCGGGGAAATCATAGCTATGTTATAACATTGCACGATATACAAAACACTTTTGAATTTTGGATTTGTGCTAAAACATTAATTTGGCCTAGGTACGCCCCTGATTTTTAGCGTTATAAATTAAGTAAAATTAATGGTAAATGTTTTTAATTTTTTGGGCGAGTGGCCGAGGTCCCCATTGATTATGAGGATCTAGGCTGCAGCCCGTTCAGCCCACATGTAAATCCAGTACTGGGTTTACAGTGTAAAATGCCGCCTGGTGCAGCTACGTGCATTCAGCCGAAACTGTTTTCTTTATGAAGAGCGACGCAGGACAATTGGAACACGATAATATCGTAGATGCAAAAAGGGATTTCGTTCAAAAGAAGAAATGAATTGATGATACAAGTCGTTTCTCAACAATTCTCTCTGTGTCAGACACATTCAAAGGAACTATTTTTTAAATGAAAGAAATGTGGAGTCCATACTCTCTACGCAGGAATACTTTTTCTGAACCCTTTGTTAAATCTTTTTCTTGAAAATTATATACATTGTAACAGATTACAATAATCCAAGGGGAAAAATACGAAATTATGAGAATTTTTAGTTTATTAACACTTTGCACTACAAATATGCCTCTCAGGTGCACCAAAATTTAAATTAACGTTACATATTGATATCACTAAATCTTCCAAAAGTGGGAGAATTTGTGATTCGTAGAATTAAATGACTTATTCAATTCGAAATCACTATAATGTATTTTTTGCCTGTTCTAAATTTCTGTATTTAATAAATGGATAATATAGCAAAAGGGTTTTGGTCGATTGTATGGTCGTGTGTAAAGTGTTCAGAATTTTATACAGTGAACCATTTTACGATGAAAGTACTACGAGTACTAATGATGAAGAAATAACTTTGAGTTCCGTACTAAGTACATAAGTAGGTATTTGAAAACTGAATGCGATGGAGTGTTATTAAAGGAAGCATGAACGAATAAACGAAAACGCGTAGTCGTGTAACTGGAAAGTTTGTTAATATATTTACGCTCCCTTTTATGTTTATAGAAAAGTTCTGATAATACGAGCTCATGGTGGAAACATAAACTCTTACCACTTCGGAAAGAAAAGTAGAAAAATAGGTGTGCAGAATAATCTCTCAAATTACTTATATAACAGGAGCTTTTTTTCTACTGTTACGGGCACATTATCATAAAGCGCCTGCAATTTGCATACTAAAAGGATTTCATAAACTATTGCTTATGGCAGCCAAGCTAATAAAAAGCACGAATATAAATACAGGCTGGTTTAAGCTAATTGCACTTTGGACTGAGCAATAGTTTCACACCTTGTATTTTGTCATTTGTTGTATTCAAAATATTCATTTCAGAGTTCGCACCGCATAGAAATTTATAATTACTGTTTCATTGTTGAATTTACACTCAATAAAATAAAATATGTTACCTCAGCAAATATTTGTTGTAATACAATTTTTTTTAAGTAAATACTAAAAAAAAACTCAATATTTTATTTTAAAAAGAAAAACTGAAATTGTTTATGATAAAATTCGGCGAAAAAATACGTTTCCATAGACTGCTTCATATTTCAAACATAATCGCGATTTGGTAATTAAAATTGCATTCAAAGTTCCAATACGACAAACACAATATTTATAATGAATATAAAACAGAAACATTCGTATCAACAGAAAGTCATTAAAGAATCGTGTTTCATTGGACACCTACATGACGATTATTGTAATGAGAATACGTGATCAATTAATTAAGCAATAAACGACATTTCTGCAACAATTAAGTCGTTTTTGCCAACCATGTTATTTCATTGGCGATAAAACAACCGACATAATCAACGACTGCATAATTTCCATAAACACATGTCGGATTCACAGGAAATACATACGTTACACTACAGTTATAAAACGAATAGGATTACAAATAAAATAGAATTTTGTGAATATAATTGCATTAAGTTTAATACACGAAAATATATTAGAAACAAATGAAACACAAAATTTGATAGCCCCTTATTGTAAACGAAGTGCATATGGAGTGCATTAAAGTATCCAAAGAATATGGAAAACAAAGAATTAAGAAAACTTAATTACTAAGTAAGAATTCTCCAGAAAATCGCGCCAGATCACATAAAAGTCAGACCCAACATCAACGACGACCTATTTTTAAAATTCCCAAAGGACTGCTGAGCGTGGCCGAGGAAAAGAAGGGACAACAGACCTCGACATTTTCCGACGGGAGAATCGATTCCCGATTTTCGCCTGGAAATGTTGAATCACAAGCAGGCAAGCGTGTCATTTACATCGACAACGTTGATCTTTACCACAAAAGGCCTCAATCCTGACGAAAAGAAAAAAAAAAGTAAAATAGAAAGGATCACAACACGATTCGAGACCAAACAAACGACCCTTACCGAAACAATTTTTACCGTGCAGCGAGTAGAAGAATCATGAGCCAGACGTCAAAACAAAACAAATAGGATAATGTTAACAGAGGAAGGAGCTGGTTCCTTCGCGAAAGAAATAACGAAAGCCTGTAAATGATGCTTTACAAGCTCGTCGGGGTTGTCGTGGCACAAGGACGAAGAAATAGTGAAGAATGGCGGCTGAAAATGTGTTTGGCGGTGAACAGGTACTCACGATATGTGAACAACAGAAGGGGTTGCTATTCTCCGTTTCCACTTCCGGCAGCCAGCTCTGTCGGAACGGCCACGACAATCCGGGACAGACAGAACCTCGCCTGTGAGAGAAATTCTCCTAGAAAATGCGCAGATGCGCCTCACCAGGGGGTGGTGGGCCGAGTTGCGCGTGCGCCACTGGCAGCTTCCGGAAATCCGTAACAGTTTGAATGTCGTCGACAGGGATGCTAGGGACCAACATGGATTCAAGGACGTTTCAGGGCTCATTGACATTGAACTTTCTCATGTTGCCTTTCAGCTGATGGCAATTCTCTTTTTTTTATCCATTTCAATTATGAATTTCAAGGGGATCAATGGATCAATTGTGATTCGACTCAACTCCATGTTTTGTCGTATTCTAAATTTGCAACGTTTTAAACATACTGTGTTCATACAAAGTCGTTTAAAAATTCAGACTTAGCAACTTTTTACATGCTTGTAAATAGGCAACGTCAGATCTTCAATGTCAGAAGTTTAGAAATTTTTGACACAACATTGATGATTTTGTTTGAAATTTTAATTTATTATCCGGTCTATCCGAGAGTGAAAAAGGACATTTTATAATATTCATATATACATTTTGAAAAAATCGTGAAACAAAGGGTTGTTGTTTGATTACTGGAGAATTGCAGGGGGTTGAGGTGCGTAGTATGTCTGAATAGGTTTACAATTGAATTATATTGCAATTGTTCATCGTTGAAAATCGAAATGGGCGATTATGTTCAACACTGTTAACATTATTTATTTTTTTCGTCGTTTATATAATTGTTATTTAGTTTAGGAATTACGCTTCAATCGTAATTCAGGAAGGTGAATTTTATTTAGAATATGCACTCGCAATTTAGATTCCAATGAGCAGAACTCACCAAAGATTTTAAATTCGTTTTAAGGGTTAACTGAAATTTATTTAAATTGTTGTGATTCAAAATTGTACTTCAGCCAAGATAATTTCAGTAATTAGGAGTTTGCAAAAGAAAAGTGAAAAGGGGTTCATTAAAATCGGACAGACATTTTATTAAAATTTCTAAAATATTGAATGTTATAATTGATTTCGCAAACAGTTAAAAATGATGGAATTTATTTAAAAATTCAAAGAGTGTGCTAGTTTTCAAAAGTCATTATTAGTGCAAACAATTGGGGTTTAAAACTAATTTAACAAAAGTACCTACTAATGATAAAAGTTGAATAATTTTTTATTAATGAACAGGGCCATTGGGGACTTCATAAGTAGTTTTAATTATAGTCTGATTTTATTACATGTGAAGTTATCTAAGAATAATTCTAGCACATTTTTCAAATTTTCAGAAAACGCTCTGATTTGTCATTTCACATTGAAAAATGTCTCAATTTGAAAATATAAATTTATTCGTAAATTGTTTTATTCGTAGCTTTTTTTTATTACGTAGTAGTTACATTTGTATAAAATTTGTAATCTTCATCATCACCCAACTTATCATATGGGACAGGATTTAAAGTTAGGTGAAGATTAATTTATTATATTAGTTTTTAGTATTATTGTAATTATAAGTTAATACTCTAGCAAGTTTTATTCAAATATGCGCTAGAATTACTAGAAATTCCAGTTTATTACGGTAATTATATTTAATATGTTTCTTAATATTCTAAAGTATCAGGAAAAACGGAATGAAAAATTCCGTAAATTTAATTATAATTAAATGATTTAATTAAACTGAAAATATAGTATAAACTGAAATGTACTTTTATAAACCATTTGCATTCTACATGAATATTTTAATATTAAACAAAGTGGATCCTACCTTTTCAATATTGCATAGTATACATTATTTATTTTGTACTATATTCACCTAATTGTGCGAAATTAAAAAGCAATTTATTGCAATCACATGATGAAAATGATGGAACGTTTCAGTACATAATAACAAACATGAATAGCAAAATTCTGGTAATGGAACTTTATTATTTTATTACAAAATAGAGGCATATTGTACACAATAGGAAAAATTCATCTAAGCATTATATGACCGAAATTTACGGACTAATGGAAGACATTATTACCTGCATATTGCCAAGGAAATATAAAATATTACTGTTTGAAAACAAAAATGAATTTTGATTCTTATTGTCTTCAAAAAAGCTGGCGCGCGTATACATTCATCGTTGGTACTCTCAATAATTTGACGTGTTAATTACCATCAGAAATTTTTTAATTAAATTATATGCACAGCCTTTATTGCATGGTTGGCATAGCTGTTGAGGATGCGATATCACTGGCATCTCCAGCCCTCCACAATTGCGTTATCGTTTTTGTTTGCGTATGGAAGTTTATGCCCTAAAAACACGGTGCACATTTAGAAGCCATAAAATTCATTGAAATATTGTCGCGAATAGTATATACAGAATAATACTAAACACGGAACTAATTATATGGTAACTAAAAATTACTAGAAAATAGTAATAATAAATTTCAAATATCTACTTAAATTATTTAATTACATTGAAAATTTGGTTCAACTATCGTTTAGAATAAGTTTACTTACTCTAAGTAAGCGACTTTTTTATTTTTTTAAGGCAAAGTATTGTAACATAAATCGAAGGAAATGGAATTGAATAATTATGTAAAATTGTTAAAAATCGCACAATAAATATGAAGTTTAACAAAACGTGCGATCTTATCATTTTACTTACATATTTTCCGTAAAAATGATTGTCACCCAAAAAGGAGCCCTTATTTCCCGTGAAACTGAACATCGGTAATGGTACTGGAATAGGAACATTTATACCAACTTGGCCAGCTTCAATTCTATGCGCGAAGGCTCTCGCTGTAGCGCCATTTGTTGTGAACACAGCAGTTCCATTTCCGTAAGGATTTTTATTAATAATATCAATAGCCTCATCCAAAGTGTCGGTGAAAATACAGGAAAGAACCGGACCGAAAATTTCTTCAGTGTAACATTGCATCGAGGGCTAAAACAAGGTACAAAATAATTTTACATCCAGTCCAAATTGTACTTAATTTTAAGACATATGCATATAGTATATAACCGAAGTTTAGGTAAAGTTATAACTAAATTACTAATTGGCGTTCATGTACAGGATGTCCCAGAATCGAGGAACAATCCTTTACATGCAATATCCTAATGCGAGAAGCCATCGAAAAGTCCTTTACCGGTTTGGGATCCGAGGCTTCGTTCTCGAGATATTAACAGTTGAATATTAGCGGTGGAATTTCCGGGCCGCGAGGTTTAAACCCGAGTCAGTTGTGCGCGCGGTAACTTACAGTAGCGCGCGCACGCAGGAGGCGCGCATAGATACAAGTTCATACAACAGTGCTGGTTAAAACCGTGAAAATGGGTTAGCGCCGCTAACCCATTTCTAGCCGTTCTACTGTGTGTGTTTTAGTATTTGTATTATCATTTTTATATTTTAATGACACTCAAAGAATTTGAATTTTAGTACACTTTGAATTTTTGGTAATTTACGTCAGTTGTAACTCACCTGGTAATTATGATGAGTTTAGAAAAAAATATGCACCTAAGTTACGGGGTTGTTCCATTTACAATTTCGCATGTTTCGATAATTCGGTCGATTAAATAAACTAACAACAGTTGCTAAGAAAAAGTGTATACCTCTTATCTATGTACGCGGTCAATCAGAAGAAAATTATATGAATTAAATGAAAACATGAGTTTCAATTTATTGTTATAAAAACTTGAAGATAGCCCCCCCCCCCATGACTACTTCCTAGTCTTTAAATCGCATTTCAAAAAAAAATTGTCTTGAAACAACATAAACGTAATTTAAATGAATAAAGTGTTATTAAGCGAGTGTAAATATTAAATGTGAAATGAAATGCTCAGAAATTTCCTGCGGAACGAAAATATTTTTGAGTTTCAATACGATATTTGTGTGCATTAATATTACTTAGCAATTTAATGTTCACGTACAGATTCATTATTCACTACGGGGAAACATTTCAACTAATAGTACTACCTTTTTCTACAGCAGGCGTTATCCATAAAAAGCATCTAATCAAGATTTTCTTCTACAACTTTGTTTACAACTAAACTTTAAAACTGTCTTTTCAATGTAACTGTATTCAATTTGCACTTTTAGTTCGAATTTTGTTAGCTTCTCTTTTCTTTATACTTACTCACGCAAACCCTACATCAATTGACCTAATATCATGCAATAAACGTATAATGTTAGTTTCTGATACAAGCGTACCTTCACATTCGTCAGCACCGTTGGGCCAACAAAGTTCCCTTTCTCGAAACCTCGAACAACGAGTCCTCTGCCATCGAGAGCTAAGGTGGCGCCCTCCTTCACTCCCGCCTCTATTAGGCTGTGTATCCTTTGTTTCGCTTGAGGGGATATAACTGGCCCAAGATCAGTACCAGGTATATGTCCAGCATTGACTTTCAACCTTTTCGCGGCCTCCGCCAATTCCGGCACCCAATCCTTCGATTTACCAACGAATATGGCCACCGAAAGCGCCATGCATCTTTGTCCAGCCGCTCCAAAAGCAGCGCCCACGAGTTGAGAAAGGGTCTTGTTTTTATTCGCGTCTGGTAAAACGACGCAGTGGTTCTTGGCCCCCATATTGCATTGCACGCGTTTGCCATGCGCGCTGCTCTGTTTGTAAATGTACTTCCCCTGTAAAATGGAAGATCGACGTGTGTGTAGATAATGCTGCTTCTTTAGAGGAAAGCTTTACAGTAAACTCTCCCTATGTGCTCAATTCAACTATGCGTGAAGCGTTCGTCGCTATCCCCACCACTTCTTGAAATCTTTCGGTCGAATGTGAGAGAACCCGAGAGCGAGCGAGAGGGGACGAAAGAGCCGGCAGCGTCGGCTACAAAAGAGAGAAAGCATGATACTTTGTCTCTCTCTCTCTCTCTCTCTCTCTCTCTCTCTCTCTCTCGCCATCGGTGGCTCGAAATCGTCCACGCTATGCGTTAAGCGTTCGGCGCCAGCACCAAGCGGCACGCCCATATCGAGATTTTACTGTACCTATTCTGCTTTTGTGCAGAGAGAGGGAAAGTGTCACTGAAATATGATGCATGAAATGATTTGAAATTGTGTAAACGAAAAAGACCGAAATTATGACGGGATAAATTAAATAATATTTTTCAAATTCATGGTTTTGAAGAACCTTAGACTCATCGAGAATTTTGCACATAGGGAATTACGCAGATACGTAAAAATACAAGTTTCAAACTTTCTCTTCACCGTCGCTGTGAGGCAAACAGGAAAGAACACAAAAGAGTTCAACTTTACTCGCGCTGTCACTAAATCTAAACTTTTTACGCAGCAATCACAGATTCATTCATTCATTCGATTCAACTGCTCTTCATGCATGCGATATATGTTTCTCGATGCAACGAACATGAATATACCCTCGACGATAGAACGTACCGCTTGATCGGAACCAACGAAAGAAACCGCCTTGATATCTGAATGCTCGCAGATAAAATCAACAGCGGCATGCTGACCGTGGATAACGTTCAACAATCCAGAAGGAGCGCCAGCCTTGGTGAACAGGTCGGCCAGGATCATCGAAGCACCTGGCACACGCTCTGACGGCTTCAAAATGGCGGCGTTCCCACAGGCAACCGTCACGGGAAACGACCAAAGGGGTATCATCGCAGGGAAATTGAATGGACAGATAGAGGCTGTTATGCCAATAGGAACTCTATAGGAAACTATGTCCATATCTGTGGCGATGTTTGGCGTGCTTTCGCCCATTTGCAGGGTGGGAATTGCAGTGCAGGCATCGACTACCTCTGTAACATAAATCAACACCCTTTACGATGCCGGGTACACGGAACGAGTTTGGTGAAATTCTGGGGAAGATATGAGATATGGGTATCAGAACGAAAATAATAGATCGAAGGAGTGGAGAAATTTTCGGCTCATTTGGCGAAATGTTTGGATTCGATTAAGAACTGAACTAAAATTTGGCTGAATTGAATTTTGACCCGTGTTGAATTGAGTGTGTGTTAAATTATTAAGAATTGGAAGTGTATGGGGTATAACCCTCCGGAACCGCCGGGTCCTGAAGGAGAAGGGAACTTTTGCCCCGTCTTTTGTAACCGTAATCCCTAAGGCCGGTTACGCGCAATGGAGTATTGTGTGGGCAGGTGGATTGGTGTTTCTAATGATCGAGGAGGAAAAGAAGAGGTGCGTTTCGTCTTCGGACCGTCAACCAGACTCATCGGTAGATCTACAACCGACGGGCCCTGTCCTAGATGCATAGGGCCCGAGAGGACTAAACTTGGAATTTGTATATAGGGTGCTTCAGAATTGAGGGACAATCCGGAACGTGCAATATCCTGATGTAAGACGACATCGAAAAGTTCTTTACCGTTTTGGGATCCGAGGCTTAGTTCTAGAGATATTAAGAGTTGAATATTAGTGGTGGAACTTCCGGGCCGCGCGGTTTAAAGCGGAAACAGCTGACGGGGAACAGTGACCCCTAGCACGCACACGCAGGAGGCGCCCGTAGACTGTTGTTCTACTGTTGTGTGAACCTGTATCTACGCGCGCCTTCTGCGGGTGCGTGCGAGCGTACGCTATCGCGCGCTCTACTGACTCGGTTTTAAAAGTTTAAACTGCGCGGCCCAGAAGTTACACCGCTAATATTCAACTATTGATATCTCGAGAACGAAGCCTCAGATCCCAAAACGATAAAGAACTTTCCGATGTCTTTTTGCATGAGGATATTGCATGTTCCGGACTGTTCCTCAATTCTGGGACCTGCATATATGAACAAGACTGGAACTTTAGGACTTGTGAGAAGGGGTTAGGAAGATTAAACCTATGGTAGCGCTGGCGAACACTACCAGCTGGGACGTTAAAATGAACTGACACGGAAAGGTTACCAATCTGAAAATATTGATTTTGATGAAATTTCGCGTGAATATAGAGCATATTGGGGTATGCAAGGAGCATTAGTTTCTGCGGAAATTCACTCTAAGGGGGTGAAGTCAGCCCTTAAACGTAACGCGTTTTTTCCTTCTTTTAATATAACTTTGTAACGTTGCGAGATAGAACAAAACTTTGCGTATAGGAATTGTTCAGTTTTTATGCTTTATCATACTATTAAAAGAAAAATTTTCCATCACATGTTATTTAGAACTATATGAATGATATAAGATGACATTAGCAATAAAATGAAATAGCTGGGTACCAAAATATAGAAACCAAGAATTTTGCAGAATATTCCAAGACCGTTTAAGCTTCTCATCATAGATATGTATAAGTTTACTATATAATTTTTGTAATAACACTTACGCAGTCCACGAAGAACATCTCCTTCAGCATCTGCCATTGTCTTTCCATTTTCTTTCACCAAGTTCTCTGCAATTTCTTTCTAGAAAAAGTAAATCCATACACACATGAAAACATGTATTTTACACAGGGTAAATCGGGAAGTGATGAACCTTATGTGTGAGATGGACCACCCACATAACTTTCGAAATACCCGTTAGATTTCACGACCATTACCATACTTCAGTTCTGTTGTACTTCCCGCCAGAAGTTTATCTAATTGCGTCGCATTTACATGTAAACGGACACATGTTTTATTAACAATAAGTTTCACTGCATTGTATACTAATTTGAAGCGTTCTTAATCATTTCTATCCTACATGTTGTATATTGTGTTATGTAAATAACTACAGGCTGGTTCATATGACCCTTAAAAATAGGATAGTTGAACCTGACGAGGAGGGGTTAGTTGGACCACTATATACAGTGTGTCCCAAAGTTGCGGGTCTTCCCGGAACTTGCAATATTCTGAGTCCAAGTTTCGGGGCGCGCAGTTTAAAACCGGGTCAGCTGAGCGTGGAGCAGTGGACCTTCTTTCATGGTTTGAACCAGTGCGGTCGACTGTATTATGTGTTGTGGAGGGGGGGGGGGGGTTGTATCTACGCGTGTTTCCTGCGTGTGCGTGCGAACGTTTTTTTATATGCGTATTTTCCAAAACAATATTATAATTTTTGTATTATTGAACATTATTACTGTAAGCTTATTTTATAGAATACATCATAAGTAAAACTCTCTGCTTTTTATTCAATGAAATATAGATGAAATGCTACCTTTAAAAAAAGTGGTCCATCACTCCCCGATTTACTCTAACGGTAAAAATTAATTAGACTAAATTTCAAAAATAAAAAATAGTTATCAAAATATTAAAACGAATAAAATCTCCGCGTTGCGATAATACTACCAATAGATATTAAATGTGAATATTAATTAATATAATATAATTATCACTTATAGCATTTACTCCCATGATGCAACATATGCGTACATAAATAGTTATGTATATAAATTCCTTATTGGGTATAGGTGAGATAGAATATATTCGTTGCTTAAACAATTATTTACATGTGCCTATAGTTCATGAGAGAAACTTGTATTATGACAATTAAAGGCTCTAACTTGATAGATCGTTTAATGACATAATAAATTTTCAGTTTAGTTAATTAACGTACAGAGTGTTCACGTATAAGTGCCTGATACTTAAGCATCAAAGTCTGTCTGGACAGTACGCTCGTGTTTTTCCACTTTCCATACGCTGCTTTTGCACTTTGCACGGCCATTTCCATTTCCTCTTTCGTACATTTTGGAGTGCGGTACAAGAGCTCGTTCGTGGCTGGATCATGAACGTCCGTGAATTCCGTGGCCTTCGATTCTGAAACAAATTCAATTCCTCTCAGTGATTAGAAATGACAATGGATTGTTTTTGTGTGCAATTTTAACAAATAATTGCTGTAGATTATTCTGAAAATTACAGTAATGTAAAGTAAATGTACCATTTGTAGGAAATCAAGTTTTGCAACATGACATCCGATATTGAGACCAGCAGGTAAACAACGGATTTATGGCAGGAAAATGTCGTTTGATATTTCTTTTACAATAGCAACTCCTGGTCATACCACTATTTCTTAATTTGTTAAATGTTTGCTTGGAAGACAATCTTAAGCCCACAAAGTGTTCGAATCAAAGGTCATGCCAAAATTGCTACACGTTGTGAGAAAGCTGGTACCAAGACACATCGATCGATACCATTTTTATCCTGAGAACCAGAGAAGAAAACCATAAAAAACGAACTTAAAGTTTGTAATCTCGAGTTTGTCGGCAAAGAAAGTGATAGTGAACTGCCTATGCAGAAAAATATACAGCGTGTTCGGCAACAGGTGTCAGAAACTATAATCTCTGATTCTACATATCAAAATAAGAGAAAAATCAAGAATGACGAAATTGCGTTTGAGGTTCCGTTTCTGTATTATTAATTGTTAAATGTATATATTGTTATGAATATATATATATATAAATATGTATTGTTGCTGAAATATATGTATACGTATACTTTTGTGTTAGGAGTAACAGACGCTAATAAAAATAATTTTTACAATAATACAAAAGAGTTTAACATGTACAGTTTCGTTACAGAAGTTTCACATATTTTTACGTGAGGAATAACGTAGTTGTTCCTTACAGCTTTGAAGCTTGCTATATAATTAGCCGTATTTGTCTGGCTCTTCAACGTTTCTCATTAAGGCGATTCTTGGTATTAAATTCCCTTAAAAATATAGCGCCTTTCTATCCAATTTCAATGGGCACTCCAACAGTACCTACAGGTGAATAACTGGCTTGCATTAAAATGCCTCCGGAAGTGCACTTTAAATATTCATAAGGGCCTGTATCGTGCGAAAAGTAGGGTACAGAATACCTTAAGTAGCGAGTATTTGTTTCATGAAAATCATGCTCGGTAATAATTCATCGTTCTTTTTCAGTCCATTCCACGTTATGGAATGAGTCTCATTCAATGAAGCATGTTCAATAATATGAATAAAAGAATTTACATAAACAAGTAAACTAACCGTGTAATAAAAACAGCATTCAAAACTTATTCTAAATCGGCAATTTACTCGACATTATTATATTCTGCACTGAATGTAATTTATAGAAATGTATCTGTGAAAAATATTACCTCCCCATTTCATTGCAATTTTAATCGTTTATATCAAGATGTTGATATAATTGGAGTACCAACCTATCCCATAAGTGACGCGAACTTTCGTTAAATCCTTCTCGAAAATGCAATATACGTACTTAGAAATTCATTTACAATTATTAATTATGTATCTATGTATTTTTTCATATTCTACAATAATTTGTAATATTCTTACTAACTTTTCAATATACTTTCTGTATAAATTCTTTTTTCAGATGGAAAAAATTATTGGAGTGCATTTTTAACATTATCAAAATTAATGTCGTTTTTTTTTCATTAAAGTAACATTGTAAACTAATGAAACGCAATAATATCTATTGATACAGGATTCAGAAAGTGGGATAATAAATGAATCATCCCCTTGTAGCTAAATAATGTACTTGCATTTTCTGCAATGTCTGTTTCGCTATCAATTCTACTGAAAGAAGACTCTCCTCTTTTTTAACAAATCCAGTCGTTTTAATTCCAATACGATTTTCAGTCGGCCCGATAATTCACAATACAGGGTGTATCTTAATACGTGGGACCCACTTCAACGATGGACGGGGGACACAAAAACGATGAAAAAAGTTTATAGAAACGTGTGCCCTATTTGACCTTGTCTCCAAGTTGTAGCTATTTTTGTACTCCAGTACTGTGCAATTCCTTACCTTAATAAGTGCAAGCCTGCAGTCGTTGTGTTGCAAATTTTCTAAAAAAATTTAATAAATGTGACTAAAATGTGGTGGTGCACCGTCAAGCATAAACTACATGCGACGTGCGACATCAAGTGGAGCTTCTTCCAATACTTCAGCCAATTGATTGCTTAAGAAATTTACAGAAAATTAACCTGTTACTTTCCCATTACGGAAATCAAGTCCAATGACAAAGATATACAAACATTTAATTGATTCAGTTACACTATCTTTGTTTCCTATAAAAAAATATTGGAGTAGGTACACAAATAGTTATAACTCGAGAACAAGATCAAATAGGGCACATGTTTATACACGTGTACGTATGAACTCTTTTCATCGTTTAAAAACAGGGGCGGGGGCAACTGCTCCTTTTGCCCCTCCGGACACCCATGATGATAATGCACAGACGATCGTTGCTATAATTCAACATTTGAAACCCTGTTCACTTAAAAATTTATTCACGTTTAATTTATATAACCTTTTAATGCAACTTTTTATACTGTAAGATAATTACCTACGAATTGGCCATCAATGTACATCTTAACAGTTGGTACGCTACTGCTGTAAGTCCTTGTGGCAAATCGCGCCTAAAATATCATTTAGTTCATGTTAAATGACTTAAATCCAACAATAAAATAATGAATGATAATGAATCTTACATTAATTTCATTCGGGTACAAAAATTATTTCAGTAAGTTCTAGGCCTAATCTCGAAATCTCCATTTTGCAAATAAACGAAGACACTCGTGTAAGCAATTCAATTCTGTAAGTAAATTTCGCTTTGTAACATATTCACGAATGATTCCCAGCCACGTAGGTATATTATCGCAATTAAAATCATTTAAGACTCCCGTGCAAATGATCTGCAATGGGTAAGTATACACGCTTACGCGCTACTGTGATAAATAATATTATGGTCTAACATAAAATATTCTTCCCCTAACTGAAAATATTAAAAATGTTAAAAATTCATAGATAGGCATATATTCATAGACATACTTAGTAATACTAAAAGTTATATACTTATTCATGTTTAGATTTCAAAGTAGTTCTCAAAATTCTTTACTTAAGTAGTGTTCAGGTATATAAATAGTATTCACGGCGCCTCGCCACTTTTTAGTATATCCACCTAAATATAATATTTTTGAAACTACTAATGTCATCAGAATATGTATTGAAACAAACCGGGAGGTAATGAGAATAATTATTTCAGGGTTAAACATCTGTTGAAATCAGGGGCCAAATGAGACTTTTAAAATTTACAATTAATTATGAAATAAATGTAATTTTATGACTATTATTTTTTCCTGTTCCGAGAAAACTGTTATAAAATGCAGTGTATTAACTGAAACTTTTTTTTCTTGAAAGTAGAAAAAAGTTCTAGTTAAACAGGAATATTTATTCTGTTCTGAATAAAATTAAAGTTGTGACAAGCAGATTTCCTGAAAATGTTGTGGGGTAGATAGATTTGAAGTTGAAACCTTAAAGTTTAAACTGTTCGATGAAAATAATTATATAAAAATCACAATGTGCTTTCTTTTCTATATTTATCCTGCTTTCAATTCCTTAAATACTACTAATTAAAAAAATATTCGTAACTTTTATATTTTACCGTTAAATATTTGTTCAAAATTATATATATGATCCTCCAGAACTTTTATTAATCATACATAAAATAACTGATAAAGCTGAACTCGTACAACAGAGTTAAAGCGTTAATGTACAAAGTTAGCTTAAAACAGAAAAGAAATGATTTAAAAGTTAAAAGTTCGATAAATAACTTTTATTTATAAAACTTAACAGTTTGCCGATACAACAAAAATTTAATATCCATTTTACACCGCATTATATTATTTTAGTGCGTATTTTATTCAAATTAAATAATAAAAGAAATATTCAAGAATTAGCAAACTTCAAAATTCACAAACCTCGGATTTCAAAATTTTTAGTTATAAAAAGATAAGAAATACCTGAATAAGCATAAAAAAGTATAACTTATGAATAATAAAGATAATACCAATGCTACGGATACTATCATAATTAAAGATGAGATTGTAAAGACAAGTGTGGAAAAATGTATATTAGATTTAAATTGTATTTTAGATATATATGCTTATAGATTATTATTATTATATATGATAAATAATTTTTATAATATTGTGAATTAAATAACCTTTGCTTTCCCGAATAAAAACGAAAATACAGCATTTAAGTTTCACAAAGGATATTTCTAACTATTTAATTCGTCCACTATTCATTAAGGACTTGACTTCCTTCAACCCCATGATTAATTGTGCAATCCCGTGTTCGAGCACGCAAACGTAGTGGATCGATGCAAAAGCGAACATTGCTTGTTTCAGGGAACGGAAACTGCATCAGAATAACGATCCGATTGTCCTGGTTCTCGTACCGCCGAGACCGAGATAAGAAGTCCTCCATTGAGCGCAATTGTTTGCTTCGCGCGCGATAAATGTTCATTCGCCACGATATTCTGATTGTCGAATCGATTCAGTCTGTGTTCCACGTTATGTAAAGTGTGTAAGCTCTATTGCACGCGATTGGTAATGACATTCTCCTTTACAAGCGCTACTGCCATGGCAGGTTTCGTATCGGGGTCAATTGGAACGCAGTTGCATAGTCTTTCGTGAAAAAGGACGTGATTTTTGGACTTAAAAGGGACCCCCGTGAAATGTTACAAACCACTTTTAACGAAAGTTTGTGAGAAGATAGAAAAGTGAGAAATATTTTAGCCATGCTCGACTATTTGAGTAGACAATCGATAGTAAGTAAATAATAATGTAAAAAGAAAAATGGTATTTGAAACTTTTTTTTAACTAAACGTAAGATAACCTGATAGATGGGGACTGCTTGTTTTTTTAGTAAAATGTAATATTTTTCATTACTTATTTATATATGATTGCAAACTATATTCCGACGAGTTCAGTAATCATAATCATGCAAGGTCATTGAGATCGCGGGTTGAGAAAGAAATAATTGTATCGTTTACATAGGCGTACATTCACCACAATTTGTGAAGATTTTTGGGTCGTCGGCTTTCAGCTTATAAACATCTTTTTATTTGTACAGTGTTTTGTGTATTTAGTAGATATATAGTTGTGGTATTTTGCTCTATTTATTTATTAATATAATTTGAAGGCGTGTACGGGAAAACCAAATTATTGATGACCATTGGATAACGCAAAACGGATAGTTTTGGTAATTACAATTTTTTAATATTGTTTCGTTAATTCAAATTGTATAAAATATCGATTAATTGTACTAAAGTAATGGATAGGAATTAATAATGATTTTCAAAATATAATTTCATTTTAGCACAATCATTGAATTAATTATTAAAGCGCCAATAGGAATACCGAAATTATGTATGAACCGCATAATTCATGATTTTCAGTTTATAAAGAAAGATTATAAATATAGATGTGTAATTAGCATTTTTAATAGTTAATGGAAGTGACTTGGAGGTTATACAACCTATGACCTCTTTTACACTGTTGCGATTTTAATCAAAGTTTCAACAATAGTTCCCGATATTCTTCGCGAATAATTTTACAAAAATATTATACTATTATACTAACAAGCTTGCTTCGTTTCTTCTTTGAATTAAAATACCTTGCGTAAAATATTTCGGAACATTCGCGTGATTGATTGAATTGAATTAAATATATATATTGACTGGGAACTGAAAACTGAAAACTGAAAATTGAATGAAAAACGAATGAATAAATAGTTGTTTTATTTACTGCGACTGTTTGAATATTACATAACATCACGATATATAGTAATTTCTGATGTTCATCTATCTATTGGTTGGTCATAGATCAATTAAAATAATATATTTTTCTTAACAATAATTTACCACGTCAATTCATGAATGTATGTACATAGCATATATTTATAACAAGGAATTATTTTACAGTCAGTAGGACTTTAGTCTTACACATCTCAAAGATAAGACAAACTGCTAATATGTATAATATCTATGCTAATATGTGATGTAATTTTGAATTTTCTGAAGATAAAATGAAGACAAACGAAATATTTAACGATTAAACTGTTTTAAAATTGCATCCATAAATTTGTTTACAACCTACAGTATTATATAGAAAAACACATGCCTATTGAACGATGCTTATTTCACTGATAGAAACATATCTTTAATCCATGGTCAGAGACATATTAAAAGTAACATCTTACATTTATTATTTTCAAATACAGTGCTAATAACATCGTATTGTTTCCCTCTAATTAACACGTGAGAGGAAGAAAAAATTCCTCCTCTATCTTTTTGCAATTTAACAAAACGAAATCAGTGCGCATTATTATTAAATATCAATTCAAATTATATCACAAATTACCTGCAGTACCAAACCATTCAAAATAATTGCTATCTAACTTTAAGTTAACAGTCAACAGTCTTAACATAACAAAATAATTAGTGCAATATAAATGCACGTATATTCCGCTCATATATATAATCAACTTATCAGTGACTGGTGACATAGTGAATAAAAGAAGAAGAAAAACGAAGCAACTCTTGTTACTGTCTTGCATCAATGTATCGCGGCCAATTGAAAACTTGTATGCATTTAAATACACCCATTCTCGAGACCGCAGGATTTTAAATTCAACTAACATGCATTGAACGTACTCCTTTGCTAACGTATTCTAAGGACGAGACCGTAAACTACGAATGGAGACATAGTAAATCTCTCTAACGTACCTCGCACTTGGCGATTCTTACGAGGAGCGCCATGCTTTCACAACACGTCAGCAACTGTCTGTACTTGAACTGTCTGGATTCACTGAAAAAATGGCCTTGCCCGTAGCGAAACTCTCAAGCTGATATCTTCACCGAGGTTAATCGAGTCTGTTTACAACGTTTCACAAGGTCGATGTTTTTAGGAAGGTTCGTGCGTGAATATCAGTCTCGAAGACACCCGAAACGTTCACGAAAATGGCCGAACCAAGCATTGGCCCCGTGATCGATTCGAAATTTATGCCATTCTATATTTGGTGAAATAAGGAACGTCGAACTCCTTAACCTGATTTTTGTTTTGTATAAACTGGCTTCGTCAGTATTTAATAGTACCTATACCAGATAAAAGAAAGATATTAACTATGAAGGGATACTATGATCGTGCTGGATTTCAAAGGCCGTTATTTGATTGGCTGTTTTAAAGTGAGCAGTCGAATCGAACATGATAATTGACGGCTTAGTCGATAAGAAGGAGAGTCTGTAATAAAGATATCAGCAGTTGGGAATGATGGTTGATATTTGGGTAGAGATTGAAGATGGCGCCACTTGGTAGCAACATAACTAATATTCATTGATTCCATTTTACATAGATACATTACTATAGATAAGTTTCGCATAAGTTTTAAACTTTTGGAATTTCCTTTCTTTCTGTAAAAATATTACTGCAATTTCGAAAGACATCTTAATACACATGAATTTTTACTTTTATCCTTATTAAGTATTTTTTTTTTACTTTTACAACCCTGGGCGACTGAGTCGGGATTGTCCTCTCATTATTATTAGAATAATAATATTAATAACTGGATGGTAATTTTCGTTTCAACATGTATAAATTTACCAAAGATTAATAAAGTTCCAAATTTATCGTTTGAAAAACAAATAATTATAATGGCCAATATGAAAAGAATTTCACGGTAAAGTGTGAAGAAATATTTCATGTTCAGATTCTTATTCGGTACAATCCGAAATTCGAACGCTCCGAATATTCGAATACTCCTAATTATTCGAATATTCGAATACTCCTGATTATTCGAATATTTGAATACTCCTGATTATTCGAATATTCGAATACTCTTGATTATTCGAATATTCGAATACTTCTGATTATTCGAAAAAAGTATTCAAATAATTACAGCTCTAATCAAAACTGATTGCTATAGGGGCTACAGTCGTCAGGTCTAAAAAGAAAATATGCGAAACAGGAGAAAGCAAGAATGTTAGTAATCGCTACCGGCGCAAAGGCATGCGTAACAACTAAACCACTTGATTACACGGAAGTTGATTGGCAAACAATCGTTAGAACCGATCGACAGGTTCGCGTTCGGTATTGAAGTCTCGTACGTCGGTTGGTTTTACACGTACGGTGCTTAACCGCCTCCAAAAGCTGCCGATATACCGGCGCGATTATGTATGGCGAAGAAAGTGAAACGCAATGGAAATCCAGCCTAAAAAGGTGAACAAAACGCGTGCTCCATTACTCATTAGCGATAGGCATTAGTGTGTCGTTGAAAACCCATATTGGACACATTAGCAATAAAGGAAAATAGAAATTTCCAGTGTTGACTGGAACAAATTTTAGTAAATATTACTAACCGTAACGATCGCCTTTTTAATTGGTAGTGATGATGAAAATTCCATGTCAATCAATAATATTGACGAAAAAGGAAAATGTATATTATGTTGAATAGATAATTCGTTTTTTAGATACTAACTGTCATTACTGAAAAATCTAAATTGCTTAGTAGTAGGGCCAAATGGGAATGACTGTTGTGATGACTGATGAGCCAAATCAGCAAACTCGTAACGAAACGCATTAGTCTCATAGAATGAACGGAACTTTTCTCTTTGTTTTTGGTTTTTCTTTCTAGTAATAGATATACCTTCACTTGGTTCCAGTCATACCGAATTTAGGTCTTTTATTACTAATCGTTAACGTCTAGGGAAATGTATTGTATTATACTTTTCATTGTGTTATACTTCTTTTTTACCGTTACTATTAACTGACATAAAATTCGTATTATCACTATTTACATATAACAATTGAATTACTTTCCATATTTTGTAAATTGCTGTGTTTCCTCGAAAATCACACATATTGAATGGTGAATAATGTAGCAACCCCTTTCCTTTAAAAATTTTAGAATGTTAGTGAGTCATAAAAAGTAATTATTGAATTATCAATAATTATTAATATAATCATATAGTTTATAACTAGTAGTTTTCATCAACCTAATTTCATTTAAGTCAAATATTCAGAAATGAATTAAATTTCTATTTAAATATGAAAAAATAATTAATAATAAAATTAACATTCAGTTGAATTCTGTGTACATCAGCATAGTACGTTTGAAACATCACTAATTTACAACACGATTAAACAAAGTGTTAATTAACAGTTAAATAAGCGTACCTACTCATAAATTTTTCAGAAAACGGATTCTTTACATTACCTTCACATTTCTACAATCTTAGTATATATTATACATCCATATTATTATACCCAAAATACACTATAATGGACGTCAGAAAATGAAACTTTCTATCATTCAAACAGTCACGGGACAAATGGAACGGAAATCTCTGGCTTGACTCATCTTTCAAACGAAATTCACATCATATTAATTAAGGTCGGGCACGGAATGTTTGAAATAGAAGTGAAACGGCTGAAAGTGGCCAGCCTCGTCCTGTCACGGGGACTGGAATAAAAGTGAAAAGGAAATGAAATACGCTTCTTGTAAACAGGACTCGTCGTATTAAGGCGCGTGTGACATAACGGTGACATGAATGTCTCTGGCACTAATCGCTCCAAGTAAAATGAGACACAAGCTTGAGGCTATTAAGCCTTCCTCCCACGTGCACCGCCGTTCACATGTTTGCGATTGCTCTCCCATTTGAAGAAAATCGATTTGACAAGCATTGGGAACAGGTTTCCACGGTGTTTTCCGGATTGCGTCATTTTCGTTAATAATGAGAAATAGACAAAACGCATTTGTGAGTCTCATGTTAGAAAACGTGGGGTAGCCTTCAAAAGTACAGTGGGCATGACTCACTTGATTATTACAGTACCGAATGATTCGATTCTTGTTCCAAGCTCGGGACCAAATCGGAACATAAATCGTGGATAGCCCTACATTCTGGCGCCTCATAAACTTCAAGCTGTTGTTTACCCAACTCGGTGGCAATAAGCTGTTATGTTTTGCCGACAGTCACAATGGAAGGAAAGGACTGTGAGTGAGAACGAATGAGAGTGAATGAAACAGAAATAAGAGCCAATCACAGAAAATAAGAATGAGAGAGTGAGATGTAACTGCACTGTCGTTTTTAAGGGGTCATTCTACTTTAAACCGCCGAAAAATTAAGCTATTTTTAAAGATATTTTTCTCAGTAAGTGCAATATATAATGAAATAAATCTTTTTGGTATTTATTAAGCTACTCTTATATTATACAAAGAAAATTTAAAAATAATTTCTGCAATTTGTTTTAATTGTTTTTTTACAGTGTCAATATGGCACCTAAAAAAAAGAGGTATGTTCACAGCGTAGGTGATTTCCCGGCTCAGGCTCATCCGAAACACAAAATTCCAAAAGATTCTTAATCTGTATGAGTGCTGCTATAGCCCCTAGCTCAATTAACAATTTTTGTTGAAAAGTAAGAAAATGGCGCCGGTTTGAAAAAAAAAGTTTGACGAAACACCCAAAAGGATGTGTTCTCGGGTGTTCCATGAGAAAAATCTCGGTTATTTCTCGACACTTCTTTTTCTCTTCACTTACTCCGTACAAAGTACGTGTCCTAATAGTTGTGAATGGCAGTGGATGTATTCTTCGTCTGTCCTAGACATTTAAACCAGAAAACAGAGGTATTAAACAGTGGGATTTTCTGCGATCGATGTTATTGGTAAGACTCTGACTGTGGCACCAGCGTCAGCGCCAGTTGGACTGTAACATCTAGCGAAGCGGGCAGCATTTTTTTCACCTACTCTGTCTCGAGCTGTTGTTTGTTTTAAGCCGCCGGTGACTCGCTTTCAATTTCACTTAAAACGACAGTGGAAGAATTGTAGGAATTATGTTGTCTATCGTCTTATTTTCATGAGCCAAATTTCATTAATGTGAAATATTTTTATAAGAAAAAAATTAATGATATGAGAATTGAATTTTTCATTAGGAAATAGCGTATCGTACGCTGGTTTTAGTTTTTAAATATCTGTTTAGTTTTTAAGTATTCGATAGAAGGTACCGACAGTTTGTCATGTTTTGTTGGCTGGGTCCGAAGGAGATCTCCACAATAATTGTTGGGGATTGAAAATGGAAGTGACGAGAATCGAATTAAATACATCAAAATATCTTAGTATGATTGGTTTTTAATTGAATAAGTTTGATGGATAAATATTGCAAGTTGATTGTACAGTAATTGTTGAGTATTCGTTTGCATATGGTGACAATTAATTAACGTTTTGTTTTTCCTGATATTGGGGACAAATTATTTGGAATAACGAGGTAAAAATAAAGAATAAAAGTTGAAGATTTTTTTGATAGTAATGAATAGATTAAGTATTACTTGTAACTTAATTCCTATTTTCAATGGTATCACTGTTTGCCGGAATGAAATTTTCTTTTATATTGCCTAGAACATTTTATGGTTTATTTGCATTTGTGATTATAATCAAGTAGGTAATCAAAGGCAGGTAAATAGACGGATAAATCATTCGATCATGAATAATGTACTTCAGAAAAACATATTGGAAAAAGTTAATGAGTTGACTTAAATATTGCAAGTAATCATAGGTTTCTTATTTCTATATTTAATGTTTTATTGCAAATAATAATGACAACAAAATGGATAATCAACTTAAATGTAGATGTGGCACAATAATGCATTTCAAATTTTAAAATTTTGAAAATTAGTAACTCGCAGTACCATTAAGTACTGAGTACCTGTTCATAAAACTTTTTAGAACACAAACGAAATCAAGTGATATTACACTTTCCGTCAAACAAATTTGAAAAATTAAACAAATTGTGGATTGGAAATTCGAAACTGTTTAAATTGTTAACCAATGGAATATAACAATTCATATGTATAAAATAGATAAAGTTAACAACCGTAGTTATAACTTTACAAAAAACAATCTAAGTGCCCTATTTCTACTAGATAAATATGAAATTATTAAATTCCCATTCTAGTCGATAATGAAACGCAAAGCGGATTCGACGATATTCCCTTGAGTTTCTATTATACCGAAGGAAATCAGCGAGCAGTAATTCCACGACGTTTACATGCGCAAGGAGAGTTTCTTGAACGTTGTGTAAAGATTATGTTATCGTCTTGGCAGGGATATCGTAACGTATTTTGTAACCTGCCGCCCGGTGTGCTGAATATTAAGCTGCTTCTACAATGCGAACGAAAAAGTCAAGCTTTGAGAATTAAATGGCATCCTGCGGTTTACAAGTTTGTAAATTTTGTTTAACGTATACGAGTAACGAAAACAATTTACTAACTTGATAAATACAATTTGTTAAAAAGAACAGGTAGTACTAAACCACCAAATTCGCGGAACTATATGAAATAACAGTGAAGAATGGGAATATTAACGAACGATTCCATGTCAAAATCGATAAAAAACGATGTTTTTAAACAATTTTTTAAACGATAATTAAACTAAAAAATAATTATTTTCTTGTATTACAAGTTCAATGGGGTTTTTTCACTTTAAATAAAATCGTGGGGCATGATATTTCACAACAGGATATGAATCACTTTAATACAGAAGCAAACGTCGAAATGAATTTGTTGCGAGAAAGTTTTTATTCGCATTAATGAAAGAAAATGTTTTAATTACAGGATGCAGATTGTAATGTGGCATAAAATTGATAAACTGTAGTTGATGATGTTCCACTTGCCAACCGATACTTCAACTTCTGGTAGCACATGATGCCCCACGATTTTATTTAAAGTGAAAAAACACCATCGAAATTGTAGTACAAGAAAATAATTATTTTTTATTTTTTAGTGAATTTTAATTTAGTTTTTTGTGCATTTTTAATAAAATCGTTTAACATATTTTTTTTTAAATAAGGGAGTGGTAGTTAAATTTAGATAAATGCTGGATAGATGAAAGTTTAGATGAAGTTTTAAAAACAGAAACCCGTATCAAAAATATTTATTGTACATTTTCAACGTATTTTTGAACGAGGAATTGCCATGTACCTGGTCATAGTACCGAAGGGAAGGGACGAACAGGAACGAAATTATATTTGCTGTTATTAACAATTTCTACACTTCTCGATCCTTGTACAGTTCTCACACTGACGGTGGATACTTTGTATTATTTTTCTAAATTTATATGAGCCATATGAGTCCTGCCTCGCATCCACGGAGGAGCAGCAACATTTACTTTTGTAGCGAACGTCATTTTGTACAATTTTGTTGTAAATAGAATAATCTAGAACGTTTGATCATAGGGCTACCGTTGAATGGGCAGAATGAAGGTTTCGGGTTCGTGCACCAATACTCGCTCCCGTGACAATTCCGTAAGGAGATATCTGTGAAAGTTCGTCACCTAAACACGGTAGAAAGTCTTTTTCGTCTTTCCATCGAGCCATTTAAAATGTACCACGTATGTGTCTATTGCGTCACACGTTTGTACAAGCATACTGTTAATCGTTAAAGGTGTCCGCAATGGAGAAGTGGGTGTCTTGAGCAACAAATCAAACTTCGCATAATTTTGAAATGAATAATTAACGTTCGAACGAGCCTCTGAGCGGATGAATGATTAATACAGGCGATTTTAGTTCTGTGACGATAGTGAACTAGCTAATGAAATTATAACCGTAGAATGTGGGATATGTTAATTGCATAGTTAAATCTGTAGAAAGGTTTGTACGCACGAGTTGGTAAAGGCGCAGATAATTTGGAGAATGGGATATTTGAATAAATGAATCTCAATTGCAGAGCCAGTAGGCACTTCGACAAAAATAATGTGACAAATATAACGTAAAACGCAGATAATACGAAAATAACAAAACAGGTAAGTGGAGCGAGGTTCTAAGAACATGGTAACGGATAATAAGTGAGTAATCAAAATTAGACGAATGAGTTGTGATAATGAAGTATTTAGATATGGGAAATACGTATTTCTTATACAGGGTGAGTCATCTACCACGAACACCTGTATAACTCCTAAATTATGTGTTGGTTGAAAGATTGTTGTATTGGTGTAAAAGATGTATGCTTTTAAGGGAAGTATTTTATAACGCATGTACTTTCTTTGTAGGTGAAAACGTACCGGAGATTTGAAGGTTTGAAGAACTTTGCATTTTTATAACAAAGTTCTAAAGAGTGTAGAATTCTGAATGAAAGTATATTAACAATTATGGGTCCTAAATTCAATAGTTAACGAAATATTTTGCTTCGTTGCTTCACATCTCCGAAATGCCTCCACCCACAAAGAAAGTATGTACGTATATTATGAAATGCCCCCTCAAAACTATGCAACTTTTATGTGCGACAATTTTTCAATCAACGCATAATTTAGGAGTTATTCAGGTGTGCGAGTTAGGTGACTCACCCTGTATTCATAAATGACTATTGATACAAAACATCTCGCAAATAAGTCGAATAGGAGGACAATAGAAATCAGGCGGAAATAAAATAGAAATAAAATGCAAATGAAACAGACGTTACGCGTAAAATAGGAGTAATAATGAATTTGCGTAAATAAATGAATAAATATTTTAGAAAACGTAGCGAATGTGTACAGGAAAATTTGGAAAAATTAGGTGAAAAAGAATTATAAGTGCTGTACGGGTACAGATGAAAATGAAGGTCGATAGAAACGTAAACACATCCACAGGCCTCTTGAATAAATTAACTGCAACTGATAAACTGGAATACAATTTTCGGAGTTGCATCACCAGAATTTACTTTTAACTAATGTTTCTAATTTTCGAACAAATACTCCAACCTTCCAACCACTTTTTACTGCTTACACAACTGTGCTCACAAACCTCTATTAGATGCCATGATAGTTCCCTGTATTTTCTTTCAAAAAGTTATGTGATTCTTATTCATAAGGCTTGAATGCCATTTTGAGTTCTGTTCCTTTTGAATACTTAAATATTTACTTCAGATCGTAAATTGAGTAAATTATTTCTTTGGGATCAATTGGTTAGTCACTGATTACAAATACAGAATTAAACAAGTTCTTATAGGGGAAACAGGGATCAAACAACAGTGTTGGCAAAAAGATAATTCATCGAAATGATGCAAACAAACTATTCCTGTGGGCAACCTTGAAATTTTTAATTTACAAGATAATCGTCCCAATAATAAACGATATATTACAGTGATAAAAACAATTCAGTAAATATAAATGGTAAAGCTGTTTTCAATAATTATGAATTTACTATTCTTTTCTGACAAGTAAACTCAATGATAACATTCATTGAACCTTTCCTTCGTTAATTAATAAATAATCTAGATTAAATAAAATGATTAGATTAACTCTATTACCAAATTCTATTGAGAAAAAACAGTACAATATTTTAGAAACAGAAAGTGCCAACGCTCTTCTTCTTTTTAAAGTAGTGTACTAACGTAAAGTGAATTTTGAACTTCTACAATTCGAAAACCTCTATAAGAACAATTTTGTTCATTTTGTTCAAAACCTCTATAAGACTACAAATTTACTCCCTCTCGCTGTGTTGTGAAAACCTTTGCAGCTCGAATTAGGTATAACCTTACTTCAACTCGAATTATTTGCCATATATTTAGGCAGTTTAGGTGCGTTATTTTACCTCTATACCTCGAATTCAGAGAAGCTAGACCTCTACAAGTTGAAGTTTACCTTTATAAGTTAAAGTTTTATCTTTTTAACTTGAAGTAATAGGTATATACCTAGATCCTACAATGAACTAACGTGTCACAACCTGCACCCAGTAAGATGCCAAATATAGCACTCCATTTAAAATAACGAAGTTGACCTTCAAATCTCCGAAACGCCTCCATTTATAAAGAAAGAATATGCCTGCATAATGTGCCGCTCTAAACCATGCAACTCTTGTGTAAAAAAAAATTTCATACAACACATGCATTAGAAGTTATTCGAGGTGTGCAAGTTGTGTGAACTAGAGCTCTTACTTTTTGACCCGTCGGGTACCCGTCTACCCGAAACTTCAAGCCATTGAATGTTGTATTGTTCGCTCATTTTTGGCTAACATCAAACAATACCACAGACAATATAACATTCAATTGCTTGAAGTTGTTTCGGGTAGCCGGGTACCCGACGGGTCAAAAAGTAAGAGCTCTAGTGTGAACCACCCTGTATCAGACTTGGATACCTTTAAAATTATACTAATTGGAATATTCTTCCAGATGTTTATTTGTCTACTAAAATAACGTACCTTAAATAGTACCATGCTGTTTTTAGTACAATTATCACATTTTATTTATTTAAATAATCTTGAAGATAAAGTAGGTATGTACAGTACCGGATATTTATGTATTCAGACAAATAATTTTTCACAAACTTAAATAGTTCAATTTATTAACATTAAATTAATTGAATAGTTTTTAGAGGGCAGAAGGATAAATGAATTACATTAACAAATTTTAACACAAAATATATATTTTCAAATAATGAACAAAAATATGGGGTGATAAAAGTATTCGGTCACAGTAATAGTAAACAAATCGAGAAAACTGGTTTTCCGAATACATTTGTCCGATACTGTATATGTATTACGTACCTATAGAGATACATAATAAGACAGTGATATTTTTTCGAAAGAGTTATTCAGACTAGTTCCAACTGTTATACATATTGCATACGTTGCCTTTGGAAAAAATTATTCACAGAATTATCAGACTTCTGACACTCGCCATTCAAAAATACTTATTTCTCCGCATAGCGGAAATAAAAACATGTTTCAAAGGAAATAAAAAATATTAAAAGGACAAACGTATTTACATATTAATTACAATTTAATTTAGTATTAAATTAGAATAAGTTTACAAATTATCTCAACTATTATTTTTACCTTAGTATTTCAAATAAAATTCAATAAAGTAATTGTACCATTTAAAATGCCAATTACCCCAAATGAACATTTCAAATAACACAGGCACAAATAAGAGACTGAAATATTACATCACATTATTATTCCCTATATTTTGTTTCAAATATAAATATTATGCCCAACGCTACCCCTATCACTCAAGATCACCATTCAACTCTTAACACACGTGCCACATTAAATAACATTAGTTAAGTAAGCATGTCAGTAATAATCATATGCTAAGTCCTATCGATTCACGCCTTCTCCTACGTGACACGTTCCGTCCGCAAGTGTCGACAGTCAAAAGGCCAGTCGGCACGTAATGTGTAGTAAAAATTTGGTAATTTCGCAGGTATCCTCCAACACGAATAGTCATCATCAGCGGCGGCACGGATGACGCGCGTGCGACGCTTTCGCGTAATACCGGCTTAATATTCAACGCGACGAAACGGCCCGATTACGAAACAACTCTGCAAGACATCTGGTAATTCGATAATGATATACGTGGCTGCGTGCAACGCAACAGGACGACAACGTCAAACAATTTCGAAATTGGAACCTATGGCTATGCCACTGTGTTCAAGCAGGCACTCGTTTTCCAGTAGCACTGGAATCCAAATAGCGACGGACTTCAAGACGCTTCGAATCACTTCGAATGTATGACAGACAATGCGAATCACTTTGAATATAATAACCATCATCATGCACCAATGGGGAAGATGATAGCAATTTTTTCCCATCCGTGACGCCACCAACACACGTGCCACCTGCCACCGGTGTTATAGGCGAATTTAAATTATCTTATTTTACTCCTTAATTTCTATTTCTATAATAAGTGCATGCACCTGTAATTATTTTTGTTATTATTATTAGCTACTATTAGTTATATAGATATAAAAAAGTAATTTGCATTATTTAGGTTATAAAGAATCTTTAATACCGTATTACATGTTATAAAACACTGTTTTTTCTTTCTTTATGGTTTGAACTAGTTCGGCCGGCTCTACTGTGTGTTTGGGTCTGTATCTATACGTGCCTCCTGTGCGTGCGTGCGAGCGCTCACTGCTCCGCGCTCAGCTGTCTCGGCTGTAAACTGCGCGGCCCAGAGGTTTCACCGCTAATATTCAACTGTTAATACCTCGAGAACGAAGCCTCGGATCCCAAAACGGTAAAGGACTTTTCGATGTCTTTTTGCATCAGGTTACTGCATGTTCCGGGAAGTCCCGCAATTTTAGGACACCCTGTATAATATCATAATTTATTATTTCAATTATTATCTTTCATTTTGTATTTCAAGTAACTTTCGCCCAAGTCTACGTATATGTTGTATGTTGCAGATATAATATAATGCTAATAAATCATCTTTATTACATGTTAACATGCACAAAAAATACAAATTGTTAAAAATATACTTTACATGTAATAACAGTGAGTAACGGGCGGGAGGTTTGGTAACCTAAACTGTGACAATTGAATATTTTTAATAACGTTAATGACATTGAAAACGGTTTTTAGGTAAAGTTGTAGTATTTTAGAAGATTCACTTTTTACTTTAATTTGCTAAAGTATACCTAAATGTGGTGCATTGATAATTTGAATATGAAATCGGCATTTTTTATTTTCTCGAATTTTTTAAAATTCGGCTTTGCAGCTGGAAATTCGTAGAATGTGTAGAATGTCTCTGATTTTTTTATAAGTTTCTGTTCACTAGAACAAAAATACTGGAGCTGAAACTGCAAATTACGTTTCACCCCGTAAGTACCCTATTAGTAGGGGTATCGGGTTGATACTTGGTAGAAATAGTATTCTTTTTTTAGAAATAGTTTTCTTTAATAGTACACCAAGTTCAATTTGGTTTGGGGGCACTTTACACTATGCTTACCCGGCTCGACCCTTTGATATTTATTATCACTAGAAGAAGTGTTTAAAGTCTTGACACCTACTTTGAGTTTACAAACTACGTGTACCCAATTTGAAATTCAAAAGTTACGTTACGTTAGTGTTGGACACACTATATGTGTCGCTCACTTGTTTTTTTCCATTGAATGCAAAAAACCACATTCACTTCGTGAACATTAAATCGTTCCACATAGCTTGCCTCTGTATAAAGTAGCAGAATTTGCATTTTTTAGCAACGTGCACAATTTTGCTGTTTCCTTGCATACCGTCTTTAAAACATGCAGAAAGCAGTTAGGTAAATATACAGATAAGCTGGCCAATAGGTGAATGAGTAGATTGATGGGCAAATGGGTAGATGAAAGTATAACATTAGAAAAGTAGGTAGATGGACAGCTAAACAAACATGTCTACAACTGTGTAGATAAATAAGTAAGCACGTACCTAAAGAGGACACGTAAAATAAACGAATGGAATGTACCATGAGCGTGTAAAAATACATATGAATTATAAATTGTATTTGTGACACCGACTTTCGAGCAACTTACTTGTAGAAATAGTAGTAACGTGTAGCTAGAAACGTGTAGAAATATGTATGCCCGTAAGAAAGAGTAGTGGTGTAAATTGGTAGATTGACAAAGCGGTAAATATAAATAAAATAGATGAATGATATGTATGAATAAAGTAATAAAAAGTTGCTGTGCGATTAATTCGTGTTTAATTGAATAGAGTCATTGCACGAACTCAATTCTTGCAATACTTTTAGGGTAGAAAGCCTCACGAGTCACGACAGTCACGACACTTACAGGGATAGGTACGGCATCTTTATATTTCACATGTAGCTTTCTTCTAGGATTTTTAAATGGGTCGTCTGACAAAGTGACAATAAAAGTTCACACTCAGTGCGCACCAGTGCGACCGTCAGAAAACGCCATTTCATTTATCTATAAAAATTATAACCACAACATTTCATACACTCTGTACCAGTTTTGTTTTCTATGATCACTATATTTGTATTACATTTGCAGCAATTCAGTTTACGAACACTTACCCCAATTTCACACGGGGATACGCGTATGATGGATACCGATCTTCATTGTTTTTTCGAGAATCGTCGTGTAAACGGTTCTATAATGATCGGGCTTACTATGTTTTGCACTCGCAATTAGCTCTAATAAGTACTTAGTTACTACGTCTTTAGTTACTACATGTTTTAGTTTGGTTTATTGATGACGTAGAAATATCCTCCCCGTTTCTTTCGAATGATTTATTAATAACGTATTACATAGTATGTTTTGTGTATTTTGCGTTTGATAGTACTTTGATAATGTCGCTATCTTCTTCGTACATTAAATGTCAGCACACTCATCGCACACGCTATACAGTCTTTCCAAGTATAAAAATTCCTCGAACATACTGTTTCGTAACTGATAATTATTTAGGTTACTTCAATAACCAAAATCACAATCTATGCGTTAACGTTTTGTGCTTGTAAAATTCGGATACCTAATGCGGATTGCAGTTTAAAGACTCGACTGACAAGTGGAGTTTACGAGATTTGGCTAAAAACTTGCATATAGTTAGCGAACAAAATATATAAAAATGTGTTAAACGGATAGGTTCCAATACTCAAAAGTTTACGAGAAAATCAAGTTTAAAGTTTTGTCTTTTTCTGACCCTCGATATATGCACTCGTACGTAAACACGGAACCATAATTAAGTAGCAGTGACAGTTCAACTTTAATCCGTAGATTACATTCACAGATATAGATATACAGTTACTCACAAAAATATCTATTCACCCTACATGTAACATATTTTACCCTATACTTTTGTTTTGGGTGCAGTTTATTTGAAAAAGTATTATTATCCGTGGAAGTAGCAAAGACCGTACAAAAAAATATTCGCCCAAATTCAATATTTAACTTATATAAACGTAATTACAACAAGTCAATGTTCTTCTAATATTCCTGCGATTTTATTATAAGCTTTAATCTATTATGTATTGATTCAACTACTACTCTGTGAAAATCGGGTTTATCTTATTCCATTCTTCTAGCAAAGTAACTGTATGTGGGTAAGTACCTACATATAGATGTACATTAGAGTGGCTCTTATTTTCGACTTTTGAATTTTCTTCGGGGCACCCTCCAGAATAGTTCCAAATAATTAAAAAAAATCTGTGTAAAGTTTGAGCTCGATCGGATAACAGGAAAAAGTGCCCCTGGGCCCTTGAACATTTAAATAATTATTTAACAGCTCACAAAGTCGATTTTATATAATATCCTCCAAGTTATGGATCCATAAAGTTGTAGATCCAGACAAATAGCATCTGTTACGTTGTATTACTTTTTCTCGAGCGACAAACGATTTTAAAAAAAGTCCCAAAATCTAAAAAAAAAACATTTTTATTTTTCAAATTTTTATATATGAAGGCGAAGAAAAAATTGTAATTTTTATTTTCGAGGACTATTTTTAAAACCAAAGCTCAAACTTTAAACAGATTTTTTTTTTATCATTCTAGGGGCTGCCGCGAAGAAAATCTTGAAAAAAAATTTCACCAAGAGTAAATAAGAGCCACCCCAATGTACATATACATATAGTAATTCCAGATCGGTATATTTGTACATTGTTACGTTTAAGTATTTCTATAATCAGTTATTTAAATCGTTCTCAGTATCGGTCTGGATTACGTTTCCATTAGGCCCGATCTGCACGACAAGTAATACAACTCGGAATGTAAATACTATCAAAACCTGAGGACAACTATAAAATAACTATTTTTCATAACGAATAACTTCACGTAAAATTAATATTTTATAATAAATTCTATTTTATTTTACCCCTTAACGAATATATTCCTAATATAACAATAAATTATAACACAGAAAACTGACTTTTCGAAACGTCACAGTGGTTGTTCATCTCAAGCGTTTGAGTGATCAAGATTTTTCTATAATTTGAAGAGGAATATTACCTTTCCACCTTCCTTCTTATGCATCCTCAATACTTGATTGCCCCCTTAATTACTATTATATAGCACGCGCCACTTAAAATTCGATTAAAATTTTGCAGGCACTCGATGCGTAAGTAAGCTTACACAATTACATAGATAGAAAAGGCGGGATTATTTGGTGACTTGTAAAATGTATTTGCAGCGCTCCGTGGACGCGTTTACATGAGCCACGGAAGATTCCCAAGATTCTTGGCCATGGGCCAAAGACAATGAGAAGTAAAAGTTGCTGTTTCCCTCGGCAGCATCATCGTCGAAACGAAGAATTCACGAATCGGGCCTCGCCTCTCTTCGTTTTATCTTGGCTTCGTTTAGATCTGGCTTTACTTCAGTCACACGATTCGGGGGGTAATCGTTTTAAGCGAAGCAATTGCTCTAAGGACAACAGATTTCTGTATTTAGACTGGAACAGTTCGAATACTCGTTTTGCATTCACATGGGAAAATTGCTCCTCTTTCCGCGCCATTTGCATGAAAAATATCAGGTCTCAAGTAGAAGGTAAACATAACTTCTATTTGTTAGTTCGTTAAAATTTTAACATGACTATAAAAAGGCAGCTGTGAATATGTATGCAGGGTGTTTCGCAATAGGTGATGCAACTGAAGGGGTTGGATGGAAAATCAGATAGAAATTATGGAATAAAATTTGTTCAAGGAAGCTTCCTTTTTAGATGGATCCATTTTGTAAACTTGTCTGATACCTGTTATCTTACTGAAAATTAGAATATTTTAACAGTAAATCTGGTACAACTGCAAATATAATGTATTCTTCTACAAGAGTAAGTAAGAAATTGTAAAATAACTGTTTCTGGAAAATTGATATGAAGATGGAAACGATGTTTAATAAAGTGTACGAGTAGTCGATGGTTTTTGAGAATCGATTAAAAAAAATTTAGTCCATAATAAATTTTGAACCATTTTTGCACGAGGATTCAGTTCGTTCACGGACTAATGAATTGAGTTTTCCTCTAAAAGGTGATTCCTTATGGAAAAATAAATCAAACGTGTAGAATTAAATTATTTCATCCAACGTTTAGTTTTCGAGAAAATTGATTTTGAAATTTGATTGGACACGCATGCACCTTACTAAATAAAAATTGGTAGAACGGAACAGTTAATATGGCACAACTCATAATGAAGTGATCACTTCGACAAAAATAAGTCGAAATTATAGAATAGCTTTTTTCGAATAAGGCTTTGTTTTCACGAAAATCGATTTCGACTTATTTGTAGGTACACGAGAATTCATTCCATTCGCAGTTGTGCCGCATTTACTGATAAATTCTGTCCCTTCCTATGTAGTCGCGAGCATGCGGACTTAGCGAATTTTGAAAATCGATTATTTCGACAATTAAGCCTCAGAGGAATTTTTTTCTGCACCACTATTTTATTTTTACATAAGGAATCACCTCCTGCTCCCTTGTAGCACCCTTTCGGCTGCACCCTGTATAATATTGTAGAATCTAGATTTTCTGGACACTTTTTAACTGAATTTTTGATTATCGGTATACCGAAAGTTGCTGACAGAGGTATCTTTGGTGACAATAAGGCAAATCATATAATTAACGACGAAATTGCAGTGAAAGAGCAAATAAAGATTATGACAAAGATTAAGCCTAAGGAAAGTTTGTTAATAAAAATTAATATAATCTTAAAAATCCCACACGAATGCCATGAATGAAATATCCTTCCTTTTGTATTATTCGTAAAAGCAAAGTTATGTCAAACAGTCAAAATTACTTTTCTATCCTGTGCCATATACTTTTCACAGAGAAAAAGGAATATCGTAGGTACGTTAAACAATGCCAAATGTTTATAGACTGATTCAGATTAAATAAGAGCATACTTCATGACAAAATTTTACAATAAGACACTTCACCATAGTAGGTGACATGACTGAAATTTACACCTTTAAAGTGTCGCAATGTGTAAGTTCTGTATAGATTGTGAATCATAAGTTCTTTGGTACGTTTCTTAATTATATATACTCTTTCTTTGTGAGTGTAGGTATATCAAGGTGATACTGAACAAACACTTAAATGCCATATCGCAATTTGGGTTTATGTCTACTATAATCCAAATGGATGCTTTACATTAATAAAGCATACAAATTTTTAAATTTTTCAAACGTGCTCGACTTGTATTGGATATCTATACTTGTTGTAGCACTTACTAACTGCTATACATAAAAGGGGTTCCTAAAGTGTGTTAGAAATTTGTAAAAAAAATTGGTACGTAACAAAATGCAACGCATTATTTCCATTCTATGTGTCACAAAATTGAACCCTTTTAATATTAAGCACAGTAAGTAGTACAAAATAGTTTTAAATTAATTCAGAATGCACTAACGAGTCAGTAAACTCTTGACAAGAGTTAGATTATTGTGCAAGCTAAAATAGTTGAAAATGTCAATTACTCCGTATTATTTCATTCTGAAATAAAACACCACCCGTCAAAACATACATTTTTTGAAAGAAGATACCTAATCCTCATGGCCACGTACCCTAGTGCCAAATAACACAAAATTTCAACGATCGAGACTAAAACTTAATTTCTACCAACGCACTATAAATTAATTTATACAAATAAAGGAAGACCTTATGTCTGAAGAAGCTACTGAATTAAACATCAAATTATCGGTCTCTTGTTCACCATTTCCATATTACCAGCTATCTAGTCACTAAGATCACACATACATATACAGGGTGAATCAGAAATCGCAATAAAACCCAAAAGGATTCAATTCCTCGTGCGAAAGTAAACCGAAAGTGTACAACGAAATTCTGTCACACGAGGCTTCGTTTTCTAAAAAATCGATTTTCCAAATGTGACTGCTAGCCACGCAACGTGATTGAAAATCAGTAGAATTTATCGATAGATACATATGGTACAGCTACACATGCTCCTGTAAAAATAGTCCAAAATACTGCAATAACATTTTAGAACATAGCTTTGCTTTTGAAAAAAGAATCTGTTTCATCTTCAAATCTAATTTCTTGAAAACAAAGCCTCGCTTGAAAAAAAAGTTGTTGCACAATTTCAATCATTTTCGGATAAGAATCCATTTCATCCACAATTGTATCATATTTATCCCTTTACGATAACAATTTTTAGCCAGCTATACGCGTACTACCCGAGTTTCCAAAATCAAGTTCTTCGAAGACGAAGGTTCAGATAAAAAAATTTGAATAAAGAATTGCTCACTTTTTCGGCTATACCACACTTTCCGATACCCTCTGTACAGGGCGTATAAAAAATTATGATCACTGCTTTCAGGGGTGAATGTACACCTGAATTTTAAATTGAACGTTACTTTTCAATAGTATAAACCATTTTGCGGCAAGTTTCTTTACAAATGTCCACCAATCCAAAGGTGTAGATCTGCCCCTGAACGCAGTGACCATTGCTTTTTATACACCCTGTACAATACTTGTGCACAAACGACAACTGAGAAAAAACAAGCCGAACAAAAACACTGGGACAGATAAACAGCGGATTAAAAAGAGGCATGCAGGGGCCGAGGGATTGGTAGAAGCGTAAATCCGCTTTGCGAGCGGGGTCAGCCGGACCCCGGAAGAACGGGTGCGAGGTGGGGATTAAGGCGAGGCCGTGGCAGGCGACATAGCGAACATAATAAAAGTCGATCCACACATTCGACGGGGCCGGGGACATTTGTTGATCATTCTCGAAAAGGTACCAGCCAGAGCGGCATTGAGCTCGCGTTCCTTGAGCCGACTTCTACTCTCATTATACTGACCGTGGTCACCCCGTTTCCCTGTTCCGCATTCTGAAACTATTTACCGTCCGATGGATAGTTAACCGCGATAGACAACGATGTGCTAATCCTGTTTTGCCCTCTTCTTCCGCTAGCGAGACTCTACTGTCTCCGAGGAAGAAACGTCTGACAATGAATGCGGTACGATATGGGGCATTGTCATACGGGGAACTTCTGTGGCCCATGGCCGGTATTTTGTATATACAGGGTGTTTCACATAATCGTATCGGTTGAAATATTTCGGCTATATTTAAAATTTCATAAAAATACTTTCTACAAAAGTTGCATAGTTTTGAGGAGGCCGGTGTATAGTAACAATAGTTTTATTCTGTTGGGAGGAGTTAATGACACGAAACTTTGTTTTTTTTTTCAAGTTTTTAAAGGCCCTTCAGTGACATTGAGGGACTTATTGCTGTGCGTCGTTGAATTTGTTTTGTGCGGCCAACGGGTACCTATAAATAAAATATAAAATTCCATTTAAAAAAGCAAAGTATTGATACTATACCGCCGGCCCCCATAAAACTATGCAAGTTTTGTAGGAAACATTTTTATGAAATTTTACATGTAGCAGAAATATTCCCAATATGAAAATATATTTTTGTGAAAAAAAAATGTTAATTTCCGCCGTCTCAGTGAATTAAAATTACTGAATTAAAAACTGGCGGGACAAATATCTCTCGAACAAGTAAATTGATGCGTTTGAAGCTTCAAATTTTTCAAAATAATTAGTTTTATTCTCCATATTGATATCTCGGTATATTTCTTAGAAAAATTTCACAAATGACACTCATTTTTCAGCAGTCTAAACCTGAACCACCCCCATTAGTAATATAGTAAGCATCTTTGCTGTAGTCAGCTGATATTAATTTATAAATTTTCGTGCTACTTCATTCGATTTGCATGGACTTTTTAGTATAACTTAAAATCTATCTCTTGATATAAAGTAGAACGTAAGTTCTATATACCATTCTATTTTCAAATATTGTATTGAGTAGGCATAACTTGAGATCTTTCTGTTATTACAGAGAAACTTAAAATTGCATACAATTTCCTATTTACAAGTATTGTATTTAGTAGAAAGAAACGTCTGACAGTAGTTTCTCTGTTTGTAAGGGACAGAATTTTTATAATTTTTTAAAGTTTTATAATTTTGTAATTCTTCTGTGTACAGACGATAAACATTTCAAACACAAAGCGAAATATTTGAAGGCTTGGGTAGTTTAATTAATATATTCATATAGACATGCTTGCGCATTTTTGTGTTCAACGAATTCGTTAACATTTGACTTGTAATGAAAATCTGTTACCCACGTATTGAAGATTTTAGCGACTTGTAGAAGTTGAATTACGCAATTTGTACAACTTATATTTCTTATACGGTTGACGATGGGAACGGAAATGGTAGAAGAAAGGTTCAAGGGCATAATAATGTCTACATTTCCACGACCCAGTTTTTTCTTAAGTTCAAAGATACACTGACGCAGTGCAATTGCACTTTTTTGTTAATAACAGTATGCCCGTTTCTAGCAAAACTGTGTGTTCGTCTCTTATATTAATTCAGACAATGAGTGTCTAATAGTTTGTGCTCTATACACGCTAGATTCTCTAGAACTTGATGTCGGAAACTGATTATAAAGTAGCCTATAATGAATGTCAAAGATTCAATTTTATCGCATGTTAATTCAAGGCCACGTGTGATATTGAAGACACTTAAAAATTATAAGTAAGTTACGAAATTCTCAACCCGTTGAAAGAGATTAATCAAGAAAGTGCGAAGTAGACACTTGGAGACTTATCACCATAACATAAGAAATGATAATTTTTTAAATAGGGAATTAGAATACTGGACAAGAACACGCTGTGCTGTTTTTAAAAAGATAAAAATAATTTCTAAGCATTAACATTCTGAAGAGATTGTAAGTTAGAAATCTGGATTTTGAAAGTGTAACCTGATATAAACATAAGTATATTTGAATATTTAAAAAAAATTACATCCAAACTACATTTAGCAAACGAAAAGTCAACAATTAATTTATTCTGCAGCATTTCATTCGAACTCAATAATTAAGGAAGTAATATTCACTTACCAACTCATAAACAAGAGATAACAATAGTATACCCATGTATAATTTATTTTTAAATGAATGATGTATGTAAAATGCGTACCTGCACTATGATCGGAGAACAAGAGACTAAAGGAAGCGTTTATAATTTAATTTTAAAATATTTTCATTAACTGAATACCACCTTGTTGCAATAGAATATAAATACGCACATAATTTAATAGCAAATGAACGGTTCTCAAGCGTTATTGAACTGTACCACCGAAGAAAGGATGAAGTAAAGCCGAAGTAATTATGGATAACAAGGAAAGCCGTGTACTCTAATTGTAAATTAATGTTCCTCCGGCTTCGCTAGGTGGTTTATTACACGACAAACGAATAACGAATCTATGGAGCGATCTTAAGGGGGAACGTCAATCGACGAGCGCAAATGGATATGAAAATTTGGGTGTTTTTTTTTCGGAAATTGAGCACAGCATCCAATTCAAATTGTGAGGGTATTTTTTTATACTTATGAACAAAAGAAAAAACCATTAGTTAGCAAAAACATGTTATTTCAAAGAATTATTTATACCATTGTCAGCCGCTCCGTTTCAAAAGTTGCTGTGCGGCGTGTAGCATATAGCATTTACCTGAAACAAAAAGGCCGAAAAGGTTTTTTGTTTAAGGAATTGTGCAGGTAATGAAGCTCGATTCAGAGGAAGAACTGCAAAATTCATCAAATGACGGCAGTTTGAAGAAAAGTATCGCGATTGGGGTTCCCCCTTAAGTGACGAGAGGATAGTAGAAATGATAAAATTTGAATTTCATTACAGAAAAAAGAATAATAGGACCCTATGTCCAATCCATCAGCGCAGCTAATCATTGATGGAAATTTATGAATAGACGCGACAGGATCTTGCCCTCGTATCTTGCACGAAATAGGTATTAGGTTGCTGCAGAAGTTCTGCCCGTAACTTCGTTTACATTATGAGTTACTCAATCCAAATACAACTATCAATGCTGATTTATATTATCGGCACCGTGAAAGAGTGCAGCAAAAAGGGTGCCCTGTACATCCACGACAACGCGGGACCACACGTGGCGATAGCGATGCAAAAAAAATATCGTAACTGCAATGGGAACTTATTCCTCATCCACCATATTCCCCGGATCTGGCACCAACAGATTTTCACCTCTTTCGATCACTACAAAACAGTTTAGACGGGAAAAGCTTCAATAATTTCGAGGCCGCAAAAAGTGCAATGAGTTATTTTTTTTAATGATAACCCCAAAGATTTTTTATAAAAGATGCATAATACAACTTCCACATAGGTGGGAACCTGTCATAAATAATGATGGATAGTATATGTCTGATTTGAAGGAAGTGTAAGTTTTCAAATGTCGAATTTGTAGAAGATGTACAGAACTTACGCAGCAACCTACATACTATTATAGTATCTCACGCGGCCTAGTGTGCCTACTGGAATTAACGCCATGAAATCCCCCATCGCGTATGTAATCCCATGCTCATGCGCGGTCGCTGTTGTTTGCCCACGCGTATTACGTCTTTTTCTACCGTGACGTCAAGCTGCACCATAACTCTCGCTTGTACTTACAGAAGGGGTTCCCCAGGAACCGTTTCGTGTCATATTCTAAAAACAAAAAGTGAAGCAAATTGAATGACGTTCGGTCGACCAGTAGGAGGAAATATTAATTTTACCGAAGGCAGTTCAAAATATTGTCGCCTGTTGCAACTAAATTCGAGATCTACGACGAGTATATAGAATGATGAAAGAAGTGTCTCAAAACTGCGGGTTTTTGTGTATTTATTCCTAAACCGACTGAACCAACAATTCAATAAGACTGACAAGACACCTTCGGCAACTTCACTTCTAATGTCTATATCTTCGATATTTTAGCGAATTTCGGTCCCAAATTCTCAGGAAACATTCATGACATATCAAAGACTGAAAATATGGAATTTTGTTTTTTGCATATCTCGGTATATGTCCCCGCTTAAATGTTTAAAAAATAGTCTTCAAAAATAAAAATTACAATTTTTTTCGCCTTCATAAATAAAAAGTTTTCGGGGTGGATTTAAACTTTTAAAAATTTGAAAAAAGAATTTTTTTTCAGTTTTTGGGACCTTTTTCGAAAACCGTTTGTCGCACGAGAAAAAGTAATAGAACATAAAAGATGCTCCGTGTCTGTATCTACAACTTTTATTTGACATATTTTTTTATGTAATCAATAACTTGGAGGATATTATATAAAATCGACTTTGTGAGCTGTTAAATAATTATTTAAATGTTCAAGGGCCCAGGGGTACCTTTTCCCGTTATCCGATCGAGCTCAAACTTCGCACACATTTTTTTTTTATTATTTGTAACTACTCTGGGGGGTGCCGCGAAGAAAAGCTTGAAAAAAAAATTTCACCAAGAGTAAATAAAAGCCACCCTATTGTGCACTCTCCTTGTCGAATCTGGTCCACGTGTAATTCCAGTACAGTCCATGGTTTTAGCACTGTTATACTTAATTTAATAGGAACGATTGGTAAACGAACTGGTAGTTTGCTCTCTCCTTGTGTCGATTACACCTGTGCACTTACTGAAATAGATAGGTACGGTTTCTTTCGGTATTTCGTTCACTCGGTCCGTTAAACGAAGAAAATCTTGTGAAATTCCTTTCCCTTCCACGGTCTGCCACAGTTTCTGCTTTTAGTGGAACATTTACTAGTAACGGCGACTCGTGTTACGCCGCGGCCAAGTAAACACGAGTAGCCATCCTGTCGTCGACATAAACGTCGCCTGACTTTCGCGGGCTACAAACGTGTCTCTTCTGCTGCGCGAGTAAGATTACATTGAAAGTCGCCCCGTAAGCGGTAAGTGGCCACTTTCAATTGTAACGGCAGAAATCTCGTGCAACTTTCCATTTCAATCTAGCATATTGTTCGGAAGAAGCTTCTTGCCCGCTTTCCATTTTGCCTCGGCCAGCAGCATCTCGCATCAGTGGTTCCCAAATTCATGATCACTCGACAGAAAGAATGGAAAAAATAACGTGCACGCGTACACTCGTGTCGAACAGAGAAATGGAAAATTAACCACGTGCATAGCGTGACTTGGAAATAATAGGAAGGTTGTAGCAGCTGTCATCAATGCCTACGATCGGAGAGCTTATTTCCAGAATGTTTTAAGATCGTTGAGAATGAAGCTGAGGAAGTCTTAATTGGTATTTAATTGAAGCTTGTATTTTTGCGATGTTTATTATTGTAGGGTTAAATCTGATAAGAGTGTAATTTTTTACAAACGTTGAATTTTGTCTTTAGCTTCTGTATTTTCGTAATTGAAGAGTCCTTGTAGAAAACACTGCAAGTGCCAAAAATCAAATATTATACTATAGTATTACACATATGTAGAACATTTTTCGATGAAATTTTTTTTCCAATTTTGGGACTTACATGTTTGCTAAAAGGCCTCTTCAATTGTATCTGCATTAAAGATGTATTATTATCGAGTAATGTAGCTCAAAAACACCATACTTGATTATAAAATTTTGAAACGTGGAATATAGCGTTTTGATCATTATAAGAATAGACAAAATGAATTCGGAATAAATTATTGGATATTGAAGTGATTGAATCATAATGTACCATATTGATTTTATTTTAAGTTTGTGTAGTTATAAAAAAATCGTATAAATTTTTGTTAAGTAAAGCTGCAAAGAAAAATCTGTTATTCGTATATTGTAATATTTGCAGTTTATATTATTTAACGATTAGGTGGTGTTAAAGAAAGCAAGATGACTTTCACTACCTATCAACTTTTTCAAACGATTTGATTATTTTTTCGAATATTTAGACGGGAGTGAGATAACCTTGAACCTTCATGTAGATTTTGGTAAGCATTCCCTTGTTTTGTAATTTCCTTCACTGTTTCTTAAATTCATTTCAGATTTGGGATAGTCCATATTTGTTTTTTGTTTAATTATACAAATGTCAATCTGTTCCTAGGACTTTTACATTTCCAATATTTTCGAATACTCTTTCACATCTTCCTAATAAAAGAATCCTTTCATTTCCCAAAGTAAAGTTTTCAGCTTAAACAATATAATTAGAAGGTATTTCTACATACCCACATAAAATTCGATATAAGCTGTAGATCATGAACTAAAAATCTGCCTGAAAATAAACACTTATCTTCATCCTGCCTTATCTCTATTCTCTATCAACATAAATTCGCAGATCCCTGTCAACCAAACACTTTATCTTCCAAAGTATGTTTCAAACAACAAACGACAAGAATGGTTCTTTTGACACTTTTCATCTTCCCAGTGAGTAGAACACATTAAAATAAAAATTCAATATCAATTTTGCTGCAGAGGTGTAGAATCACCCGTTTGAACAATGACACGTAATTTTCTCGCACCGTTTACAAAAGTTAGCAGCACGTAAATTATTATCAGTAATAGGCTTTCATGAAAAGAAAATGTTAACAATTAATGCGAGACATGTAGCTCGCCGTGAATCAGTGCGAAGTTACGACGATAGTCGATTTTCCAACCGAGCACGATGATAAAGTCGACTGTTTAAAAGAAGTAGCAGCTGTTGCGACGATAATTGCTTAATTACCACCTCGTTACCGCGCTTCTGCTTCTGCCGACTGTCCAATTAAACTCTATTCCGAACTTTAATCGTCTTGGTGCCCGCCACCGTACACAAAGGCCAGCAAACGTGCTCTCTAAAAACTGGTAACCGTCCAGTTAAGCTTGTAAACGTCGGGTGACAATAGTTCAACGGAACGGCGTAGAGAACACCAGTTTCCGTTTCGATGTGCGACCTTAATTGTTCCTTATAATCGCGCTGTAAATTTAATGGTTTAATTAATTCGTTGGAGTATACTCGTCGGCTGTTGGTGTATACTTGCACTCCTTTGATCCTTTCAGGCTTCCAGGCGAACACAGGCGACACGCTACGTCTGGTCATGCAACTAATTAATATAAAGGGTGCCTCTGGGTGGTGTTTATTGTGTGTTTCATGGGAAACAATAAGAGATATATTGGGTTGAACGGAAAGTTTTGCCTGTTGTCTTTTATTAGATATCACTACATTACTTTTATAGTGTTTCAAGAATACATGTTTGAGACACATTGAAATTCATCGCAAGTTCTCTATTTAGTAATACTGCGTCGAGTTATGGCAATTGTCGCATATAAATCATCCTCATCCATTGCCTTTGGTCGCCCAAAACGTGTTGCATCATCTAATCCAAAATCATCTGACCGGAATTTTTGAAACCACATTTGACACATCCGAACTTTAACGGCACCTTCTCCGTACACTTCCCAAGTGTTGTTTACTGTTTCTGTGAATCTAATGCTTCTTCGAATATATATGTACTTTACTAAATGACATGCTGGACGAGTTTTAGAACAAAAAAAAAAACTAAATGGAACATTCAAAATACAATGTGATTATAGACATAGCACGTAGTAGACTACTAGATTAGGTTATGAAAAACAAAAGAATAATTACTAAGCAGCACCCCGTAGAAAACGCAAAAACTTTCCGTTCAACCTAATAAAAAAGGGTCAAGCGTTTTTGTCGAAGACAAAGGGGCCAGGTTTGAAATAACCTTGGGTGACTATGATAATAAATGGAAATATATATATATTTGATTCGCCAATTCAATAGTGGGTATAGCAAATATACAATAAAATTTTCAAACGTCGAATCGACTCGTCCTTGTCAATTTATATGTAAGTTACCTAAAGACGTTCCTGATGACAGCTTTGAGCTTCATCACAAATTGGCAAAGTGGTTTGCGTTAAAATGTGAGACTGCGAGAGAAGCTTTTAAATATAGAATTAGCAGCACTTGTTGACAAAGGAACAAAATGGCACGCCTCAAAATTTAAGATCCCACGAAGTGCGGGTACGGACAAAAAACAACATCAATTTCTGCCAAATGGAGTTTCAATGTCGGCGCACCTTAAAATATAAGGTCACTTATAAATATTTATTGAACGAATGAAGTGAATGTTCTAAATTAAGACTGCACGAGTTACGATGTAAGATAAAATTAGTGTTATTTGCTGATTTATGCACATCGTGAGGCGTAAAACGTCATAGAATGTAAGGTCATACAGATTGCCACTGAAATTCGATTTCAAGACTCATCAGATAAGTCATAAAATTTTCCAATATCCAATAGAAAATTTTCTACTGTCTAATATCCGGAGTAGGTATCCTTATATCTGCATTTTTTCGGAAATGTGGATATTACCCTCTGCTTTTTAAATGGAAGTATAGCACTTTTTACATATTTTATATTAAAACGATTCATAACAAATCCAAAAACTATGGGTACATAAGTTATTAAGGGGTCTCCCTAATTTGACGGTCTGAAAAGCAGCGCGATATTTGGGATTTTTATTAAGAGAAACCCTGAAATTATATTAATTGAAAACTTTATGCCCATATTTGTACATATTTGGGCAACATTTAAAAAAAAATTTAATTAAAAACGGTACCTAAAACTTTAAACGCGTTTTTCTCAAAACGATGTTTTACGAATTGGTTAGGATGATATCTCAAAAACCAATCACCCGATTCACTTCAAATTTGGTATATATCTTCAGTAGATGTCCCATTTTTGTTGTTACTAAAACTAAGTCGGTTTTTGCAAAATTAGACTTTTACGGCTTAAAAAACCAGCGAATTTTTTGCAGAAATCGATATCTATTTTAGACGCTGTCATTTTTTTTTTACTTTTCAGTATTTCTCATTTAATCTAGTTCAGATGACAGTGACACTCATACAGATTACACAAATTTTTAAATTTTCTATTTCAGACAACTTCAACGCCTGATTTTATACTAACCATGCGCATATGATTTTTGTAAGGCGCTCTATTTTTGCATACAATTTTTTTCAAAGCGACGAAGCTGGAAGTAAATATATTTAATGGTTTTGTTTTAAAAAATTCCCAAAGTTCGCAATATTTTTCGTCCGTCAAGGTAGGGAGTAGTTGTGCAAGGTTGCGGGACCCTTGAGCGTTCGATTACAATAAGTGTTCGAATTGCAATCCATCTCGTTGTGAATATAATTCCGGTTGATGAAGCAAATATGCATTTATTGTCGCTACGATGCTCTCACGGTGAACTTTTTTACACGCTATGCAAATTCATGCCTTTAAATCTTCTATATTTTGAATTGGAGTAGCATAGATTATGGATTTGATCGTGAATCTTTCGTTTTCCAAGTGCCCTATCAAATGAAAATTCAGATTGTTTATGAAGCGACCGCCTCGATATACCGCGATATTGCCCAACTTCGTTTGATTTTTTATACGTTATTTATGTTTTTCTATAACTTATAGTCGTTGGGTTTATGATGACTCTGGATGTGAGCCACCCATAAACTAGTTTTGACGCTCTGTATCCTTTATATGCAAAATATATACCTTTTTTCCAAAGCCGACTTACAAACTATTCTTTCTCTGAAAATATTATATCTGAACAATAACTATGTAGAGTTTTAGCTTCTAATATTGAAATTTGTAAAAGTTTCAATTTTTTGAAGATTTTCTTCGTGTTTTCTCGACATATGGTAATCTAGATTTTTTTTTACAAAAACTGTGATAAAATTTCAATCAAAAAACTATTGGAATACATTCTAGAGACCTTGAAATTGACCCATGATTTTTTTCATAACGATTGGATTCTTCAGACGAGAATGGCAGTCGTTCAAAAATTGTTCTGGGTGTGAGCCACCCAGGCATGTGAAATCGAAAAAAGGTGTGTCAACGAAGGGTTAAAGAAATGGTTCCATTTAAAAAATAAAAAGTAATATTCATATCTCCGAAGAAAATGTAGATAAAGAATCCCTGCTTTACGGAAAATATGCATACTGAAATATACCTTAACTTTTGTCTAAAACACTTTTTTGTAAAGTTCAAGGAAAGTCTTGAAATTTCTTGGCGCCACTTACGTGGGACCCCCTCTATATTAGAAAAACAATACAAAAGCATCTACCTTCTCATGTTAAGAAACTCACAGTAAAATGATTAACAGGTCATTGACCGCACACTCGTGTATATACAGTGGTGTATGTGCATTGTGCAAACAGCTACTATGAACAATGATCGTCAAATACGCCACTAATTTAAACCCCCAATAAATGTCGTAGCCTTTGTGACGTCAAAGGAGTCGCTGGTGCACATTAAAGTATCACGAAACGGCGGTGGCGGGGGGGGCACAATTTACAGTAATTTTCTACCTATATCGAGAAGTGCGTTTGGTTAGACTTTAGGCAGAGGTTCGCGGGAAGCTCGGCAATGGGCACACTTGAAAATAGAATCGAGTGCTCGAAACTCCTCAAGGCCTCGGGCAGGAGGCCGAGAAGAGGCTGACGGATTTTCGTGGCCAGAGCTACGGCATCCGGCATCCGGTTGCCCAATGTTTTTATCGTCCGCGAACGCAAATACGTACAGAGTGTTCCTGAAATGTTTGGTCGAAATATGCTAACGTATTCCGCAAATCCTAATATAGCGAAAGGGCCATGGAAACGTGCAGCCACTAATGCACACTTTCTGACAAAAGGATGTTGGGGACACTGATTTGGTTGAAATTTTGCATGTAGGGAATTGGCGTACAAATTTCATGCAAGTACACTACAGCTTTGTGACTGAATGTAGAAATCTAATGTTTTGCCACCTTTTAAGGTTTCATCGGAAACTGCAAAATTCTGCGGTGGCGTGTGGCATTTGTGATGCTCATAGAAAGAAACAAAAGAGTCGTTGCAAGTTTTTCTTTATTTTTCTTTATTTATTTATTTAATGACGTATCTGCTTGTTAGCCATTAACGACCGCGGTGAATTACATTACATACGAGAATATTATATAAACTTCTTATACTGATTATAGATTTTATACTTACAGGGGTATGCCTAAGTACCTGTGGGGTCTGAAAAACATGTATATTCGGGAATTTGGGGGGGAAAAACTTGAAGGCTTTTTTAATCAAACCTTTATGTATTCGAAAGTGTACATGTTAAATTACTTGTAGTAATTTTAGCGATGGAAAATATAAATAAATAAAAGAAATATCAGCGATCTTCCGGCAGCGATTTTTTTTTCAGTAGTTTGCGGTGAACACATAATTACCTGGTACGTCCGAAATAAAAAAATCGCGGGAATTTAGTTAGTATATTAGATTATCTAGTCCATAATCGGTCACTATCTCGAAAAAATTAATTTGCTACAAAATGGCGGCTTCTCATAGCAAAAATATCGATTTTCGCCATAGAATCGTTTTCATTTTTCATCATTTTGCATCTGTAAAATAAAAACTATGCAACGGAAATGAAAAAGTCACGATTAAGGACTAGATAATCTAATATATTAACTAAATTAGGTCGAATTTTTTTATTTCTGATGAACCAGGTCAAAGCTACAATAGTCATCGTAAAGTGCTTAAATAAAAAAACGCTGCCCGGAGAGCGCCTATCATTCCATTATTTATTTAGATATCGCATTGCAAAGAAAAACTACAAAAACTGTAAAATATATACTTTCGAGTATACAACCGTGTATTTAAAAAAGTCTTGAAGTTGTTAAAACAAATCCCGAAAATACTTGTGTTTTCAAACTTTACAGGTAGGCATAACGCCTTAAGTCTACATAAATACTAATATTGACCTGATCGTGTTTAGTCATCTACTATTATTCTATACTGTATTTTAATGTCTATAAAATTGTTCGGTATTTTTTTAGTTTTTCATATTTTTTAACAAATTTCTCCGACTATTTTGGTGTCTTCCAGGTAAATTATTATTCTCTCTACAAATTTCTTACCATTCATACATTCCTTGATGGTTATTGGAAGTTTTACTTTTTCTCTAATGTTTTGGCTCATTGGACATTCTTCAATTACGTATTTTACTCATCGCTAAAAACTCGCTAAAATTATAGGAAAAAGACACAAAACAATTTATTATATCGTTACATGTATGTGCTCTGACTGATTTCACTCTGCCCCTTTCACTTTGCCCCCGGGTTCGATGGAAGAGAAATGTATGAATTTCGTGTACAATTTATAGGTTGCAGTGGTTGTTAATATGCTGCAATAAAGCATAAATTTAACATTCCTTCATGTAATCTGAATGATAAGCTAAAAGAATAGCACCTATGCAATACAAATAAGACACGACTTACCTGACTTTAGAAATTACACTTCCATGTCCAAAATTTTTAAATTTTGAATGAAGACACTTGACTTCAAATTACACTTCCATGTCCAAAATTTTTAAATTTTGAATGAAAACACTTGACTTCAACAACAAGCAGTCTCAGACATAATAATGGCTGCCTTTTGTGACATATCTACTAAAATAGCAACTACATAGCACTACTAGTAGCATGTACAGAACAATATTACACTTTGCGTCACCATTTCGTTTACCACGGTTTCTTTCCTCTACATACATCTACATATTGTATAATATTTCAGGCATATGTATACGTTATTGCTAATTTGTCATTATTTCTGCGACTAGTTATTTAAAAGTAGAATAAAACATAACATAGTTGATTATATCTTGTCTTTATCAAATTACTAATTCATTTTTCTTATTATATGTGTAGTCTTGCCATGTTTACCCGTAAATAAAGTTATCATTGTTGTTTTATATTCAATTATGCTGATGAATCAATAATTTGACACATTTCACAAATAGTTAATGCACGCTATGTATAATAATCTACTAATATATGGGTCATTATTATTCGACAGTTTTAGAGAAAATCAAGCTTGAAATTTTGTTTTTCTTAGATACTGCACATGGGCCTACATGTACGAACGAAATCAATTTACATAACCGATCGTAGAAATAATTAAAAATTAGATATAAGTACTGAAAATTTGTAGTAGATACATACATGTATGTTTAGGGTAGAAGATTGATTATTTATTATGTACTAGCTTAAAGTACTCGGCGTTGCCCGGGTAAAACTTTGATTGTCACGGGGTGTCAAGAGGGTGAAATAAGGGGGAAGGGTTGGGGTGTCCAGATTTCATGGTAGCCTATATATCGGGATAAAAAGTATCCTATATGTTATTCTTGGTTCTAGACTACGTGTGTACAAAATTTCAGAAAGCTCCGTTGCGTGGTTGCGACGTTATTGAGTAACAAACATCCAAACACACTTTCGCATTTATTATATTAGTAGGAAGTAGGATAGTAGGTTTCATTGTTGGTTGGTTGCTTTCTGCAAAACTAGGCCCAATTTTATTGCAGATTACAATCGACTGTAATCGTAATAGGCACATATCGAAGCTGTGGTAATGCCAGAAGTTTGAACTCGTGAATTTTCTCGTGAATTTTTAAGTATTGCGCCATGATAATTTAATACCTACTTATTGCAGATTGTATACACTGAACATATGCAAAATTGGAGCCAAATTAGTGACTGGAGACTCGTACACTAGCTGTATATGATTCTACCTGAACTAGGTATCAAACTTGAAAACATCATTTCACGTTCCATCAATATGCTAATAGCATATAAACAATGTAGCGTATAAAGGAGCCGACATAGTGCAGTAGTTCTAATTAACTGTATCTGTATCACTATTATGGTCAGCGAGTCGTCTTTTGAGTATTAACATCACGAAACACTATTGTTCAAACACTGAAATGGCTAATGTATTTCATGCATAGCAAAACGAATATACCTAATTAGGAGAGGAGTTCAACGATCTGGAGTAAACGGTTTTCACGCTGAAATTTTTAAGTCAAAATTGGATTTATTATAAATCACATCTTTCAGAAAGAATGTTTTTATCTGTTGGTACCACAAATAATGTTTACACTAAACAGGTGCAAGTTTAAACTGTGTAAAATTTGGCTAAATAACTTATGTATATGTGTATAAGCAACGAAGACTTTCGCTTTCGAAAGCTGTGCCATTTATCGATTGACTTTCTTCTTCTCCACCATCGTTCATTTTCTCTCCACTTTTGACCCAAACTGTACTCGCGGATGTTTGCTGTATTTCACTTTTACAGTAACGTCTTTCGGCACCTTTTAACTTTCCATTTTTTGGGAGTTCCCCACGATGACGTGAAAATGAAACTACTTTCACTTAATATGTTTTCAATACTTGAGTGTAATGTTGGCATTTGTATGATGATCTATTAAGTTACAATGTTTAGTTTTTTAAATATGTTTTTGAGAAATATTAATGAACGATACATTATAAATTAATTAATTCGTAATTTTAAAATGTACGACTTTTAATTTATCTATTTCACTTGCTTTTAAATTTACAATTAATTAACCATGAACACTGTAACAGCTACTTTGTCACGCTTGCAATACATCGACCATTTAAGATTTAAACAAACTACTTAAATACCTAATATCATATACAGTAAGCAATAATAATAGTAATAGATATTTATCGATACAGCACTGGTAGTAATAAATATTTATATGGAACACTTTAAACCATTTAATTTTACTTTATGATTCTTTTCTCTATCTGCCATCACTATTTGAATTTTTCAGTTTTCTCTATCTCTTTAGTTCAAAGATACAGTCTGAGTCACTCGTGTGGGACATCCTGCAGATACTATAACTTATTCGTTGTCAAAAATACTAATACCATAGAATAAAAAAGATTGAACCTAAAGGCATTCAAGAAGTAAAACAGAGCAAAGTTGTGTAATGCATCAGAGACGATCTATTATCTTCGAAACTTGCCAATATAAGGGAATACAGGGGAAACACAAGGGGAAGTCATAGAAAATGATGTTGAAAGGTTAATATTGAATATTTAAAACAAACCTTAAATACAAACTTTGCAGTGTAAAGCAATATCATGCGCAGGTAGAATGAAATATTTTAACACAAACTGCGCGGTTCAAAACAGTTTCATGCACAATGGGAATGCGCACTCCACACTCTTCATTCCAATCAGAGTGGTTGAAAAATAAATAGTAGGGGAACTTGACTTCCCCTTGTATTAATCCGAAGGACAATTATTTACAACCATATTCCATTTCAATAAACGTTCACAGAACTAGTGAAAACGAAGCAAGTACTGAATAATAAACACAGCCTTTTTATGATTATTAAGAAATTTTTCCCATGCAATACATCGAAATTCCAAAATAAAACTAAAATTCGTACATATCATAACACCTCCAGCATACAAGTTTTTGGTATTTTTTTCCCCTTTTGCGAATACTATTCGCGCGTTTCAGACCCGAGGCAACAGAATAACGAAGTGCCTCATAATCTAAACCAGTCTTGACACTTTCAAAATTCAACATCCTTTAACATCTAAACTCCAACACACTTACTAATTAAAGTGTTCTCAATTACAGAAAATTCCAGAGACAAGTGAAATAAACAACGACAAACTGACGTGTTCTCAAAGTCATAGCTGTAAACCTGAATCCCATCGCGAGTTCGTTTTCTTAATTGCGTACTGCCGCACTGTATACAATACGGGCGAGCTTCTTGCTACGTCCTGGGGGTCTATTCGCTTCTCTCGAATCTCTCGTGCCCTCCCGCGTTTTCCAGGCTGGCTGCTTTGTTTCGTGACGGGATCACGAGGTAGTTTCCAGCGCTACATGATCGTTCTTTCGCGGATGAAACGTATGCCTCGAGATAAATCACGGATGGCGGGGCCAGCTCGTAATAATGAAATGTTATAGAGAGCCGGCGGGAAATGGCAGAGTAGCCGAAGCAGCAAGTGGAGAGGATAAAATATAGCTGACTGTCCGCCATTCAGACACCATACGCGACCTTAAGCTACCAGCACGCCGCGCGTACAATGTCTACTTATATTTTCGACGTTCCAGATAGATTGCACTGTAATTTCCCTTTATTTTCAATGACTTTTCGAGTTCACGCTGAGTTACAACCGGAAATTACCGTGCACCAGGCATCGAAATTCCCCCCCCCCCCCCCCCCCCCCCCACACGGAGAAAATTTATGCTGCCTCTAGCCTGGAGGCGTTTAGCAGCTTTTCAAGGTGGAATTTCTCTGAGCTCCTAAATTTGGGTCTTTCTCAGGGGTTGAAACGGTTCTAGAAATAACTCTTTCAACAAGAGTTGTTGTCCATCGACAACAGTTTGGAATTATCTAGTTGTATGTGTAAGGGCGAGTCGATTGGTCGAATAGTCTTCTCTAAATTACCCCCACCGTTTTGCAACTTCGGCGGCGACGCTGTAGCAAGATGCGTCGATAAAGACATCTACAATGCATATTTTTGATTTTAAATTTTTTTTCGTTTCTTCAAAAGTTAAATACAAAGCCATGAAAAAGTTCAAAGTGATTTGCTTCATAATTTCTCCAGAAAAAATCCCCCAAATCAGCCTGTTTTAGCGTTGCTGAAAGTACGGCCCCCCCCTTAAGGAGGCAAATTTGAACTGCAAATTTAAATGTGCCCCAAGTACAAATTGCCGGTCTTCCTTAACCGAAAATGGCAGATCAGATAAGCTTCATCAGACCCCATAACGTCCAGTTGTGACATGGCACGTATGTATGTAGAATCAACGTCGCACGAGAACGCTAGCACGTGGACAGACGATTGCCACTACTGCACCAGTGAGACAGTTATTTACGTGCAAGAATGTTGTAGTGTATGTGGTGAGTCGGGAAAATGTTGCATGACGGCAAATAGAAATCTTTGCAGCGTGCAATTATGTTGCAGACTGGCAGGCTGCTCGATCACGTTCGCGGATACAGACTCTGCACGATCCTTTGCCGCGTGCGCGCTATAGAGTCCCGATAAACGCATTTTAAAACGTACGAAATTATCCATGCACAATGCTGCTGGGAAATTGACACTGACAAATCGCCTAACCAATGGCATACGCGTGTGTAACGGCAGATAAGCGGAGAGAGACATGTTATGGCTGGCGTTATGCTCACTTGCTGCTGGTACTTCGTAGTTCGTAGTGTCAATTTTCACTCGGTTTCAATGCACGTTATTCGTATAAACTTCTAACGCGAATTTGATTTATTTATTACTTTAAACCAGATGTGGTTTATATAATAAATACAGTATCGATGTAATTTATACAACGTACAATTTACAAATTACAAGCTACCAGTTTTATAGCATCTACAATATTCAATATTTATATCTTACTTGGCAGTAGTTAGATTCTTGCATTAATTTTTTTAGAGAATTATAGATAAATTTAAGACCTTCGGTAGCAAGTTCATATGGAAAAGAACTAACATAAAGTGATAAATAGTACAGACGTCTGCGGAGAAATTTTAACGAAATTATACGAACGCGAAGTTTTTATTGGATTGGTGATACCGGGACCGGCCTTCTCTATAAAGGGAAACGAAATTGTTTGCGGCCCCAAGCAAATTTCTCAACGGTAAAAGAGCATAACATCTTTTCGCAAAATAAGACAACATTGACATATCTGAATATTTTTATTGCAATATCATTAATAATATTAGATTATTAGATTATTATATTAGAAGTTATATTTTAATTTCGTTTTTGACAGTCCCCGTATAGTCCGTATACTATGGGATGGTTACCAAAAGACAACCACGATTGTGGTATGTCCGTAGTATTGCCAGTTCTGTGTCTAAACAATCTAAATTGTGAAATACAAGTCGGTTCGTAAAAGAAAATTAATTTTAATCAAATAAAAAAATTTCGTTCCCATTTTTTTTTTATTTTCCTTTTTCTGTGGCTACTGTACAGCCCGGGCCCGCACCTACCGTACTTACACTGCCTTGCATCCACTGCACCCGCCTGTGATCCCTTAAAATTGAAGGTGCGATAAAATGTTGGGACGCACGCTAATTTTATTCCTTTTGGTGTGCTAACTAAGTATGCAAAATTTCGGCACAATTGGATTATTCTAAACCCTGGCTCAAGAAGCTTGAAGTTACGATATATATAAACTTTTTTTGTTTATTCTTATTTTTTGTACACCTTTAGAAAATAATCGATCACTTGCAACAGAGGTTCCTTCTTTCGATCGATTGAAATTTTTCAATTTTTATGACGAATCAACTTGGCTTACCTAATGCGTGGGAATTTTATGAATGAAGAGTTGATTCGTCTCCCACAGTTAACAGGTTAATTGACTGACGTAGTTCAATTTCTCTTATTGCTTATTCATAGAGCGCAAACGATAACTTTCCTTCTTTGTTAGGCTATGAGCAACTAATAACTTATATACAATTACTAGTCATTTATTCTCATCCAATGAAATTATAGGGTCTCATTTTATATATATATATTTATTCCTACGGTATTTCTATCAAAAGTAAAAATTCCCGCCATTAATTGTGAGTATGTTCAGCAAAGTTAGGCCGATAACATAACGTAGGACTTCCAATGATTATGATAATATGTCATCGACAGTTTTTGTTAGACCTCCGTCTTTTGTGGTAGCCGTCATTTATTTCTGTAAATTAAAGTCATTTCTATGCAAAGTTGCTCAAGCACTCTAGATTGAACACATAAATGGTTTACTTATGTGTTCAAAGTAAGATTTATTGCTGCTAGCGGCATTCCAATTTTTACGCTTCACTATTATCAATCATGTTGACACTGCTGCAAATAAGCTCTCACGAATCCTTACTTCTTCTGAGCAGTACATATATCTTCATTTATTTCAGTGAGTACTTGTTTGCTATTCAGTACCTTTCAGCAAACTTCAAACTTGAAAAGTAGTTCAAAATGAAAAGTTATTCAAATCTATCAGATTTCATAACAGAATATCTTTTTATTTTCATTTGAATATATATGTAGGCATGTTTGCTCAGCAGATGCAAAGCATAATACTTTAATTTGCAAATGAATGAACTTCCGAAATTACATTGAATTGAAAAAAATTGAACATATTGTATTCAAAGGGCGTTAAAGTAGTTATTAAAATTTGTTCAAAACCGCTTCAAAGTTACGCAAATTTTGTTACACAAAACTTATGCTTTTTTTTATGTGGATGGGAATGATATATCCAGATGTGTAATACCTCAACACATGCTGTATAAACTTCTTAATGGAATTCCAAAATAAAACAGGCTTAAAAACTGTGTACCGTTCTCAATTGTTAATTTAAATTTTAAAATCTATAAATACCTGTTGGAAACTTTATAATTCGACATCATAGTTATCAGTTACTATAGGCAAAAATTGCAGGCCAATTTGAAATTTTTATTACACATAGAAGCAAAGAATATGTGTGACAGTTATGGAGCAGTTACATCGTGGAATTAAGCATTTGAAAAGATCAAATAGCTTAAATCACTAAAATACAAAATAATGTCCCCACCTTATGGAAGGACATCGTGTTAATAAATTATCAAAATCATAGCTACTCACGAAAGTGCAAAATAACGAAGTAAAGTAACGAGTATAAAAGATCAATGTTGATTATGAACACATAAATCTAACAAATGTTGAATTAAATATGAAGCACGTTGGTGACTTGATTACCATTCGAGACTGCTACTCAAAGTGAAACAGGTTTGAAACCTGTTGAAAATCGACAAACAAATACACGGCGCCATTTGTTTTTCAGTTTTAAACAACGATTTATTCAAATCAATACAAGAGTGTGTTGAAAGAATTTTATCACTCAATAAAACAGTTAAACACATTTTTAAATATAAAAAAGAAGCAAATGGCCGCTATTATCAGCAGGCATTTCTGCTGTTTTAAATATATATCGATAGAATATTTGTGCAAACAGATCGGTCCCTCTCAATAACAGAATGAATAATAATTTATTTTAGACACATCTGCAAGTAAAATGGCAGTCCCTGTAAGTAGAAACATTATAAACTTTAGTTACTATACAGAATCACTTATAATCTATAAATCACAATGTCACATGAAACACGAACAATCATATCTGCATAAAAATGTGTAAATGAAGCATTGAAAACTTTACATTACAGTAAAGTTTACACACGTGTTTCTTTAGCCACTTCATTTGTTTACACAGCTTGTGGAATTTTTTATTCAAGATCTATGGTATTCGATGTAAGTTTTGTTTATTCACAAATTTTCTCTCATAATGAAAGCAAAAATCAAGTAGTTCTTCCCACAAAAAACTTTGGAATTCTTGTAAATGTTTTATAATATGAAACAGGATTACAGATGGCAGAAAGCTGCTCTCGAGCTTTAAATTACTTTCCAGGCAATGGAATTGATACATATTTAAGTTAAATTTATGGGCAAGGTGGGGCAAATTTTGGTTAAAGAAGGAGGATACTTACCAACATTATTTTTTAATTTTCAACATTATGTAATTAGATTATTTTTTATTTAATAATTCAGTACTGTACTTTACTCAAATGAAATATCCTACCATTCATTTGCGTTCGTGATGCTAATTATTATTGCGGAAATACCCAGCCGTTCAATTGCACGTTTGAACCAGAAATAATAATACATTGTTGTGTCATAATATTTGTCGCCAGTCTAAAAAATTCGGCGTCGTATAAAAATCATGCAGCAAAGAGTTAATATTAAATTCCACGCAAAACATGTCACAACCGCCACAAAAACGTACGAAATGTTTCAACAAGTTTATGGTGATGAGTGTTTATCAAGAACGTGTGTTTTTGATTGGAATAAACAATTTCGTGACGGCCAGGAATCAGTCGAAGACGAAGATCACGCACGGAGGCCTCAGACGGCTCACACGATTAATATTTTAATTATTTCCAAAATAACAAAAAATGATAAATAAATGAATAATAAATAATAATGATAAATGATCCGTGTGCGACCAGAACACCTCACCTTGAGTTACCTGTTGAAGGTAAGAAAAGACAGACAAAAATTTGTTTTTCGTACAGATTTCCAAAATGAAGAGTTTTTAATCAATCCTTTCGTACAACATTTACTAATAGTCTTTTTAAGGTTGCCATTCCCTTGATTGTCTCCTGTACATACAAACACAAGATGTGTCAGAAACGTTCTTCTTCGTTCGACAGGGTGCTCTTTATCGACGTCAAAATGTATTCTTATCGGTTTCAAAGGAACGAGCGTTATCAACATCTGGATTTTCTGGTGTGTACTTTTGAGCGGTAAACTGGAAGTTTGTAGTTCATTTTTGATTGTCTAGTGCCTAGTGCTATTTGCTTTTCGTGGAAATGTCTAATTGCAGTGTAATTAGGTGAATGATACCCGTCAGCCGAGATTTGTGTGCCAGGAGCATGTACGGTGACATCGAACAGTGGAATCTTAAAATATGTTCGTCGTGATAAAAGCTGACATTTTCGGTGCAATATGTATAAGGAACTTTTGATATACGAGTTAACCCACGTCGTCGAAAACAAGCGAGTATATTTAAATTTTCGTAACTGCTATAATTTTAAACCAAACATTTTTTGGTGAAAAGGAATAAAATATACCAGTAACATGTCGCAGTATAATTTATAAATTCTTTCTTGTACTTCTGAAGGAAATTGAATATGATTCGTTGGCAAAACAATAGTACACTTGTCCCTCGATTTTTTTCACGCGGTAAATAATTCTTCCGTTTAGGCGGTATTTTTTATACGCGGTCAGAAAAGATATCTTTCTATCTGAATCCTCAATGTCACAGCCGCCGCCACCAAAAGCCAAACTTGCCACTGTGTCCGCGACTCCGCAAATTTGAAAAAAAAATCATGCCTATAGAGACACGCTGATAAATAATTAAACTGAACGAGGAGTGTCAAATATTTCTATTTAGTGACGAGGATAGTAACTTCGAATCAATTAAAAAGAAAAGGTAGACTGCTTTGAAGTACCTACAGTATTGACAGCGACAACGTGTAAACCTTTTGGTTTTCTGACTCTCATTATTATTGGTTTTGTGCAGACAGATGAAGTAAATATTTTTGCAACATAATACGGCCATTTCTTTTACGTACCTATTTCTTTTTTGTACTGGCGGACTCCATTTATGCAATTCTCAACCGCGTAAAAAAGCCACGTGGAACGAATACTCCGTGTAAATCGGGGGACAAGTGTATATTTTTGTTGCAACACTCTGAGAAATAAATTCAAAATGGCTAGTGACAAAATGGGCGATGACAAAATCATGTGTTGTAACTGAAAAAAAAATATATAATCACTCTGTTACATATTGTATGAAATAACGACGCGAAAGATATCAAATTTTGTACTAAGAAATGAATCGAAAATGGTAATATGAATAGATTTCAAGTTTCTCAATAGTGGATCAAATCGTACATTTAGAATTAAATGCAGAATTGAAACTTGCAGAAATGAATGAAAATTGACGATAATACAGGAATACTTCCTTCATTTTACACCATTATTGTGATGCTTGTTACGTTCTTAGTCCTCGAGTAACGACAATAATAAGCACATCATACTTTTGATACTTTTTAATCGGAAGAAATAGAAAGGTTATTCTTTAATTCCCAATTCCCAAACTCAAGAACGTAGCGAAAATATGAGAATAACGAGTACAAAAGTGAAAAGATTTAAAGGCGAAGTAGGATATGTACATGTGTATGCACCTACGTGAAAAAATATCCAAGTCTAGAAATATAAAAGAAATATTAATGCCGAATGAAAGAAATACATTACCATACTCGAAGAGATGTCCGCCTCCTCTTATGGTAACTTTTAACTGTTATCTGCGCTCCGTCTGTCCACCTTTGGCCACGACTTTCACTCGTTTTCCATTGCTGCACATCTGCTAAATGAAATATTGTAAAACAGAGAATAAATAACCGTACAACGTTTATCTTGGTTGTTTCAAGAATTGCGCCCCATTAAATTATGACAATACTTTGAATTAACTCCCAAAAAGGTGGCAACGTTGTAATTGCACTTATACGGGCACGAAGTAACTTCAGTAAATTAAGCTATGTGACTTTGCAATTAACTATTTAATAAACTTATTAAATTATAGGCCGGCTAAGTTTAGTCTAGCCATATTAATGTTCTTTCTATTTTAAATGATAGGAGACAAGGTTTGACAGGTTCATAGCTAAATATTAAAAATATATAAAAGAACAACGTGATTTAATAAATTTTCCACGGAAACTTTTAAGGCTTTACTGGATGCTAACCCTAACATTTAATCGTAGAATTCCACTTCATAATAAGTTTAGATGGAAGACTTTAAGCTAACTATAGCAAAGTAGATTCATCAAATGTCTGAATGTGGATTGGTTAAGCTATTAAAGAAAATTCAAGCATTATGAAAAATTCAACATTCAAAACAAAACAAAAAAAATATTACTGCGATGATCATTTTTATACAGACGCCATTTTGAAATCGTAGAATAACTTATTTACATAAGTGGTGGCAACCATCGAGGCTTGGAATTGCATCGATAAAAACATTATATGTATATTATTACCAAATAAATATGTTAAACCAAACTGTTGTGTATCATCGACAGAATAGTCATTGGCGTAACTAGGATTTTTCTCTGGGGGGCCAGGTCCCATCTTCTCGCCCCCCCCCCCCTCAATCTCTCTTTTTATTGGCAGAGAAAATCTGTATATACATACACATTTTATAACAATCATTTACCTACATATTTATTATTGACTATTTAACAGACGAATGTTTTTTACTTATTTCGATAGTTTCTAGGGAGGGGCCATTCCACATTTTGTGGGGGTCAGGCCCACCGGGCTCCCTAACTAGTTACGCCAATGAGAATAGTTAAAATAGAATAAACTTCGTTTAAAGTTCAGATATTGTTGCTACCACATCTGCCATTCTCTCCAAACCACCAACACCTATTTTTAATCCACTTTTCCTAGCCTCGCGTATCAACATAAAGCAAATAACATATCGCAGTCCATTTCCGGAAATTCAGCAGAATCGAATCAGGGGGCAAGCATGTTTGCGATATCGCCGCTCTCTTCAATTACTCAATTACTTTCTCTGCGCCGGGGGAAAGAAGTGCTCGTGCAGATTGGACGGCCGTGCATGAAAGCTTTACTGCCCTGCTGCTTTAACGTTCATTTTTATTCTCAGAAGTCACCAGTCTCCAAGGAACTCCGTGCAGACGTTCTGGATAAGTTGGCTGCTGGCGAGAATCACCGGTTAGGTGCCCACGTGTAATCTGCGGGCAATGCGAGGCTCACCCTGAACTGCAGATCTATATCGTATCCGTTCGTCCTATCTACGCGATGCACCCAGCACAGCGTGCTGGGCACACGGCTGTCTGAAGGTCCTTTTACTGCCGCCTTTAAACTTCGGTTACGACGAACGTTTCTGTCCGTCACAGCGCTGCGGTTGCCACAACATCAAATCAGTCGTAAAAAAGGCCCCACGTGTCACGATGGCTGGAACTGCAATTTTTAAACCAATGCCGCGACGACAGCTGCGACTCCGTGCCTCCAGCTTCGCCAGTTTTACATACAGATCTGGATATAGGATCGGGAAGAGATGAAACTTCCAACTTGATTCTCTGACAAGATTTTGGTATACGTGGATGTTTAGAAGAAACCATTGATTAACTTGTTAACCAGCACATCTTTCAATCGAAAGTGGGTAGTCCCTAGCTGGGTAGTGAGTTAACTGGCCTTGCCTATAGCAGGTATGGATATGGTCTTACTGTTATTTCTGATACAAATAGACTGATAAAACTAAGGACAGAAGGATTAACCGATAAATAAATCAAGAATTTAGTAAAAAAATATTACCACTAAACAGATGAGTTTTTATTTTCATTTACTAACCATATGTGTTAAAAGTGGCAAAAATATGAAAAACAGAAAAGAAGCGCAGAAATATCAGATATACTGAATCCGTAGTGGTGATAAGAAACAAATGGTATTTGCATTCTTTCGTAACGGGAGCAATTTTTTAATATCAATGACGATTCAGCTCGTCTTCACTGGTTAACAGGTTAACAGTTAAGTCCAGCTGTGAACATTATTAGGGTATGAGTATATATCCAGGCTGCGAGACAGACAGAACCTTAAATAATTTAGTGTATTATAGAAAACCATATCTTTAATTAATATGAGATTGCGTAGTGGCGTGACATTTTGCAGAATAAAAATGCAGATCCACGAAATTAAATTTGTATTACCCAAAAATACTTAACTAATTAAATATCTTTAATTTTCAACAAAAATATATCTACTCTTCCTAGCTTATATAATGAACGAACTAAATAACGACTCGCTGCCACGTGTTATTAAAAAGTTATACTCAATTTAAAATCTTTGGAGTCTGTGAGATCCCACCTTACCAACGCCGCGTTGAACTTGATTTTTTTTACAAAATTTTGACTCACACGCTGTCTGCGTTTAACCTTTTCGCTACGGAACTACACCAACGACCTTGAATGACCTTGTATCATAGGTCATTGAACTCGTTTTAAAAGGCTCTACTAGGCTATAGAGAAAAACATATAAGATCTCATTTAAAAAAATTGAGTTGACATTGAAATGTCTTTGGCGCTTCCACCTACAAGTTGGCCACCTAGAGCTAAGATGTCCCCCTCCGAACAGGACATTTTTGGTCCTGAGGAATTTCTCATATCTCGTTTAATATTGGAGATAATTCCATCGATCACCCTACACGAATCACCCTGCATATGCAAGATTTTAGCCAAAAAGTGAACCACACCCGGTGCCCTCCCCTGGTAGGTTGTTCTGGGATTTTTCAATCAGTGGTGTGTTGTATGAGACATTAATAAATGAGATGCAGCCGCTTCGTGAGATGAATGGAAACATTTGACACTGCAAATTTGCAGTAAGAAATGAAATATTCTTTTATAGTGGTTTCTGTCAGAAATTGGGCACGTGTATAAGAATCTCGACATTAATGCTCTTCTAGAAAAACTTATTCCGATCCACTTACAATTAGTTTCATACACTCAATACTATTGCAATAAAAAAGAATCAGGTATTACATAGTATATAATTTGAAACATTAGTTCAAATTAAAATGAACCAATGAGTGACTGTTATTTCAATAATTATCAGTTGTTCAGTTTCAAATTGTTCTAATTCTAAATACATAGATTAATCCCTAAAATTGAAATAGAAATATTTTTAAACACCCCAATTTAACTTTATTTATTTATTTTTTTCTCTTTCCATTCATAATCATATGCTCCAAAATATTATAACTATTTTGAAAACACTTTTCGTAATGACAAGATATAAAATTCTAATAAAAATTGAATTGTTTCATTTATTATATCCATATATTAGATATTTAAAATTGACAAAACTATGGATCTCTTTTATTCACTCCGTGAGATCTCTTGAAAGTAAGAGTAAAGAAAATTTTATTTTAAATCCGAATAGGCCACGATAAGAGAGTTATTGTCAATATGTAAAATCACGTAAGTTGTTAAAAATTAATGGTCGAATGCATTCGCTTTTTATTTCTCATTTTAAAAGTACAAAAGTCTGCGACTGATTCGTTTAATTAAACAACAGTAACTTGATCACTTTTCTCGTATTAAATTTAATTAACCGTTAAGTCTGATTCGCGAAAGCGTGGTAAATTATTCTTAATAGATGCAAACGCACACCCAGATGTTAACCATACATAGCACTAACAACTTTGATTATTTCAAACGGCTTCGATAATTGTGATTAATAAATGCAGATTATATCGAGGGGAAAAGAAACGAACAGAGTAAATATGAAGCAATTTCACATAAGCCTGAGGTGCATGGTTGAAAGTGCAATTTTAAAACCCGACATCTCGTTTAATGCAACATACATTAAACCACCCGTTGATGGCACCACTTACAAAAATCAATTTGAAGTTTGAGAGAATAAAAATTGAAGTTTTGACAGCTAATTTAAATTTTTGATAAGAATATTATTTGTGCATTGTTCATTCATTCAAGAGACGAAATATATATTTTCGTATCAAATAGCTATAAATAAATATTATTGAATTTACCATCAGCTTCTGTTTCAGCATATATAATTTCACACAAAAAAATCGAATGATTTATAAGTCTTAAAAGCAATGATCTTAAGAAAAATCAATTCTCTATTATCAGTATTATCACATTTATCCTTCCAATTAATCAACGTTCATTTTTTTTCTTGTCACGTCACTTTTGCGAAAATCAAAGTGCATGCTTTTACTGACTCTTCCTATTTCAATTCTAATTCAAAGAACAGAATATTGATTTAAAAAAAAAAATCTAAATTATCAGCATGCTAGCAAGTGATGCTAGAACTGATATAAAACTACATAATTTGAGTAATAACGTCCATACTATTTCATTTTAATTTCGTATCAAAGTGTAATACAGTCTTAAGAGCAACCTGGCGTCTGTACTTTGTCGGGCAAGCCCCAATGGGGAGAAAGACAAATGAAGGAATTAAATGAGAAGAAAAAAACGTGAAAAACATGAACTGAATCGTAATCGACGGGAGGGTAATGAAAGTATTTATACGCGACATAGACGAATGATAGAGTAGCTATGAAGTTAATTGATCAACTGGTTTGGCCATTAACCGGAATTTCAATTAGTTACTTTCACAACGTTGACGCTCGTTACCGTTGCCACTTGTAATTACGATGCCGTCAAGCAGTGCGCGTAATTTTGAAACATGACGGAGGTCATTTTTGTGTGTCATAGAAATGTAAAATTCGAGCTCGACACTCGATTCGAAGTTCATTATTCAAAACAAACCAGTCGGTCTCGAGGATTCAAGGCTTTTAATCATAACCTTTTAAGCAAGAATGACGAGTTGACCTGTCATGTGCAAATTCGAATAGGTTGCGCATGACGAGTTTACTCGTCACATGAATACTCGCATGGTTTGCGTATGACAAGTTTACTCGTCTTGTGACAACTCAGATAAAATGCGTATGACGAGTTTATTCATCGAGTGAAAGCTCACATGTGTTACATACCACGAATTTATTCGTCACAAGAATATTAATGATAAACAATAAGTCCAATGAGTTGCATGATGTACATTTTTCGCTACTGTCATCGCAAAGATCTTTTAAGTTTTTACGCAAATTAACCAAGTAGCACCTCAGTTATAGGAAAGAGTAACAGTAACAGTAAACAGTAACCTGCAGTAACAGTAAAACACTTAACGACAGCAAAGTCAGCAAAACTCATGATCCTAAAATTCAATCATTCCTTATATTCTCCCCGCCCTCCTCCCCCCACAAATTTTTCTTTGTTTTCCAAAGCAAATTTACGCTAAAATGAGGAAGATTTGGAGTTACGAAGGCCAAAGCAAATGGGAAAACTGACGTAACTGACCTTTCGCAAATCAGTATGGTGTACATAATGATAACAGAAGTGCATCGAATTGCGTTAAGGGCGAGGTGCAGCTACAACGTTATTATAATACATACCTTTAAAACAAAGATGAATATGTATAAGGAGATGAAAACTTATTGAAACTGAAAAATAATGTGATTGAACTCAAATTCTGAATTAAACGAGTTTAATAACTTATTCCCAGCATTTGTGTCACTGAACACAAAAGTGTATGATATGTGATCTAAAATATTTCGAAAAGCATTAAAAGAATATTAATAGATATTATATTTTAAAAGTAACCCTTTTCAAATTTACAATATTCTGATATGTAATTATAAAAATATACACATTACTTTCCATACCTGTTATATTTCTTTAAATTAATAGTATCCTGAAACTCAATTACGAACCCATGTACATTACTTTTCACCAAAGGTGATAAAAATAATCCACCGCCATTGACGATTCCTTGACCGACTCCCTGTTTCAGGCACACATCTGGAGAACTACTTCTGCCGGTAACACTATGGATGTAATAGCTTTCGTTTCACAATACCTAATCGTCAATTATGTTTCGAAAACACAGCCATCCACACCTGCCACACATTCAGCATATTCTCAGGCTTCGTCTGCGGCGCAGGTGAAAGAACTAATTGAAACGCGCGGGTGTGTACAGGTGTAACCATTAATTCGGCTGAAATATGAGCAAATAAACCGTGACAGCCTCTGAAACTGGGAGGCGGCAATGAAAAAAAGAATTCTGTCTCAATAGTGTACGCTCACAGAAATCGAGACTTTCGCGGGGAAATTTACGATTTCGACCTGTGAACCACCGATTATTTTCACGCCACACGCTTTCGAATGGAGCTATGCTTTTAAAAGGGAGATTCTTCATTCGAAATGCCAGCTTAATCCATGAGGACTTATTAATCGTGCTAGCACTTTCCTCTACAGTTTTATTATACTTTCACAATGTCTGCCAAAGAATAAAAACGTCGACTTCAGTTCTACAGGGTGCATCGTAATATGTGAGACCCACTTCGACGATGGACAGGTGAGATACAAAAATAATGAAAAAAGTTCATACATATATGTACCCCATTTGATCTTATTCTGGAGTTGCAGCCATTTTTATAAAATATAAACAATGCGGCTAAAATATGGCAGTGCACTGCCATAGATAAACCACAGGCGACGTTCAAACATCGAGTGAGAGTTTTTCTAACAGCTCACTCAATTGATTACTTAAGAAATTTACGTGAAATTGCCCTGCTAATTTCTCATTAAGAAAAGCAGGTCTAATTATAAACAGATATACAAGCAGTTTAGTAAAATCAGTTGTACTATCTCTGTTTGCCATTATGATTTACTGAAATATAAAAATGGCTACAATTTCGAAACGAGGTCAAATAAGACACACGATTAGAGGTGTGCGAGAACCCGAAAATGTCGGGTCGGGTCGGGACGAGAATTTTTCTCGGGATCGGGACGGGTTCCCGAGAGTGTCGGGATTCCCGAAAGTGCTGGGATTCCCAAAAGTGCTGGGATTCCCGAAAGTGTCGGGATTCGTATTATTAGGACTGACTGATGTTTGTACTTGGGAAAATCAACAATGTCTCTACACTTTTCCTTACGATGCGTTGAATGTGATGTCGTATTCATTAAACGGGTTCTTGGAATTTTCGGGAATCCCGACACTTTCGGGGGTCCCGACTCTCTCGAGAATCCCAGACATTCTCGGGAATCCTAAAATTTTCGGGAACCCGACCTGACCCGACCTCGGGTTCCCGACATTTACGAGTTCTCGCACACCCCTACTGACATGATTAGGTATATGAACTTTTTTCGCTCTTTTTGTGTCCCCCGTCCACTATTTAGTGAAGTAGATCCTACATAGTATGATACACCCTGTACTTTATAGACATAAAATTACTTTTAACCTACCTACCCGAAAATGTTACACAGTGTGATCTGGAGTTCTTTTTATTAGCATTTTTCTAGATTAAATAGGTTTACAGCAGCACATTGCCGTTCACGTCGTAATTGCACAGTACCTATTTATAGTTATTTATATTTTTTCTTTGATCATACTTAATATGCATACGGCGTTGGGGCAATAAAGATGTATTATTCTCATATTCTTGGGATATAAGGCTGCTCAATTGTTCCTGATTTGTGAATATCAATATCGTTTCCTATTAATTAAGGAAGTTATATATCTATCTAGTTGACGACCTAAAGCGTTTTGGAAGTTTGATAGTTATACCTTGCACAAAAAAAATAAATATTGAATTAGGTCTGGTGTTGCATTCACTTTGGGCAGAATGAGTTAATTCGCTATTCATCACACTGAAATACATATTTTGGAATCTACAAGGAGCGTTGCTGGTTGAGAAATGACTTAATTAGTAGGTTAATTCACAAGTAATTTTACTGATTCCTATAGGCTACTTGAATTTCTGAATTTTTATATGATTCAATTAAAATGCGTAACTTTAAATCTCCTTTGGTGCAATATACTTCACGAATTAGTGTAATTTCATTTAGTAAGCGGAAGCAACGATTAGTTTAAGTAGAATTCCTTGAGCGTACTTTAGTTTTAATTTAGAAACAGTCAAATTGCCTTGCGATACAAAGCATTTAATAACCTTGAAAAATAGAAAAAAGCATATGCTTGTGAGTGAAAACAAAACAAATGGAAGAGTTCTAGAAATTTCGAAAGAAACGAGAAATTTCAGTATGGAAAAGCTTAATTTTAATTTAAAACACGAATAGTTGTCCGATTCAACCTGCACGTAAATCGATAAAATTTGTCCACTCATAAATATACGTTCTTAATAAAGTTTGTATTTATAAATTAGATTCTTAAATTTTGCTGTAAATTACGCTGTGATTGCAGAAATTCGTTTCTAACCCGTTATCAGATCCGTAAAAAAACCCAAATTGATAACTTACATCACCCATGTATTAATACCGGACAAAAGAGGGAATAAAAAGGAGGATAAAGTAACTTTGAGAAATAATTTAAGGTAATAAGCACAAGAGAAGTAGTAGAAATGACGGTATTATACTTACGAGTGAAAGATAAATGTAAAGGAGGACATGAGAAAAGATGAAAAACAAGGGGTAAGTATAATTAGGTAAATAGAAGTGGACGTAAGGTTAGCAGGTTAGGAAACTGTAATTTGTAAAAGTATGTAATAGAATTTAAAAAGTCTACCACCACTAAAGAATATATCACCTACTTATAAACAAAAACTGAAAGATAATTATAAACTACATTTCTTCATATTCACCATGGAAGCAAATACTAGTGTCCCTAATAACATCATCAACCAAAGGATACAAGTAGGGTAATTCCGGAACAGTTGGCTCACCTAAAATAAAATGGCTCTTAAAACTAATATTAATATCTATTATTTATTTTATCAGAATAAACCTAATGTACTGAAAATCTTATGCTAATTCAGAAAAAGGGGTCTTATTTATAGAGTCTGAAATATAGCGACTGCGCCGTCTCTTCTGTCGAGCCGTCCACCCGGATTTACCTTATATAGCTTAAAAAATTTCATTCTCATGTCTCATAAATAATACTTAATTATCATTTAGCCCCACCCAACAGTTAAGGTCACCAGCTTCAATACTATTATAGGGGCGTACAACGGATAGAGACAAAGCTCTCTAATCGTTGTTCAATCAATTCTACCATACAGAGACAAAAAAGGAACTGGGGAAAAAATTTCCGAAATGAGAGCAACGCGATCGAAAAGCTGTCAGGGAGTGGCCAAACTCGTGCCTCCTCGTGTCTCCTTTCGTATTCTCGGTTCTTGGCTTGTTAATTTACATACAACAAAAGTGAGGTACAGAGGTAGTCCTTGGCAGGTCAATGAAAGCTACAGGCCTAAGGAGGGGCGGCGTATTTTAAGCACGATGCCGTTTCTGATTCAACCGTGTTTTCCGCTAACACATCGGACAGGCTTAATTCTATAATTGCTACCGTTTCATTTATTTCGGGAGCCCCTTTGTGTAGCAGCGTGCTACGTGTCCGGCTGATATTACGATATGACCTGAGCAATATGGACGCTACGAGACAGTTCGAAAAATTGGCTAACAATTTCTTTTCGTTCTGTTTTTAACACGTTCACTGACTATACAAGATATCATCTCGAATATTCCTCTATAATTTGGTTTCCTTATTTCAAAATACACTGCATTAGAATCGAGAGCGTTCAAGACAAATATCTAAGGTTAATAGCTTATAAATCCGGTGCTAGTATTCCTATACATTGCCAGAATTACAAGCCATGGCTGTCTAAACTAAACTTGTTAACTCTTGAAAACAGAAAAATTATATCTGACCTGACCTTCTTATTTAATTTCATAAATAGCTGAATAAATTGTCAAACCATACTAAAACAACACAATTTCAATGAAATCACTAAGAGATTGGCACCCACAGGAAAGCAAAAGAATTATTATTTATTCTATACCGCAGGTAGGTATATATTATTCATTATGTAAGAGTTATGTTTATAGAATTCTGTACAAGAAGACATTTATTAATGACTTAATAATTATACGTTTCCAGATTTTTCCAATCTACTATATTCTATTCCCTATGCCCGGCTCGAGCCTTTTTTGCGCCCTTTATTTATAATACATTTATTTGAGCTTTTTGATGGCTTTACTCTGAATTTTTATTTGCAGCTTAAACCATTTATAGTACAACTTGTAATATTTAATTTAAAACTTCATTTTAAAAATCCCAACAATGAGAAGACCATTTAGCGCCCCTTGTTAACTTTACACAACCTAAGTTGCCTAATTTTGCCCATTGGGATCTGACATCCGTCACCATGACATCTGGTGGTGAAAAGTAGAAGCGTTCGTAGAGTACTTACATCAGTCCCCGGCCGTTTTTGTGCCGTTGCATTGAAGTTCGTTGTTTTTCGTGTTTATACAAAGTTAAAATTTCCTACTTATTTATATTGTTTATTGATATGGATGTCAGAACTTCTTCTCCGTGTTCTAAATCCAAAAGCAGAATTAAGTGTGCAGTGAGAGGATGTGAGAGTAGAGCAAATAAAAATTTGAATCTGCACTTTCATTGTTTCCCAAAGCCAAATGAACGCTTTGTATACCGGGAAAATATATTTCGTAATTTAGAGAAAATGGGCCACTTAAAAGCTTGGAAACTTGCATTAAAAATATGTGAAGTTACTCACTGCTAATTTGAGGTTATGAACTTACCGGTACATAACAGTACAACAAAGTGGCTATTATGTGTTTCCATTTCTCCCCTAATTGTAAGCCTGCTTTACACGAACCAACAGAAGATACAATTTTTTCTGAACACTTTCACAGTAATGTCGTATGGTTTTTCTTTCAGTTGTGAAAGAAAAACAGTTCTTTCCACATTTAATTATGTGTCCTGCTTGTAACACCCGTTCGCCTCCTATGAAATTTCTTTAGGCAGGATTTGCATCTGTCCAATTACAAATGCTTTGCATAGAAATTAACATATTTTATAAAAAAAAAAAACACATCGCCGCATATACAACACGTGTAAGTTGTAACCTAAGTTAGTCCCCGCCCCCATGTCAGATCCCAATAGGAACGAGCTGGGCTTGCCCCTATGACGTCATTGCACGAAAACCCAAAAAACAGAGCAACCCAAATTCACTCACGCAAAAATTGCCAACGATAAACTGCAGTAACACATGTTCCCTACAGTACCTACTTTCCTCACAACCCAATTCTTACCTCTCTCACAACTACTTTTATCTAATCTCGCAGTCGTTAGACCTACACAAAGCTCGATACCCTGATTGCCAAGTAGGCGCACGCGATCGACCATTACCGCGGACAGCTTTTGCAACGTGGGTCGCGACATTTCACCATTAACTGCTCGACTACGCTTCCAGGACGACGGATTTTTACTATCAATTAGCTCGACAACATTTCCAGGACGAAAAATCGACCGCGTTGAAAAAGGATACGCGTGAGTCAACCGGCGTGGAATGGCGCCAACCGTAAGGAAAGAACTTCGTCGCTGGCTCGAATCAGTCTGCCAAGGACTTCATTCTGTTGGAGTTGCACATAAATCGTGCACTGTGCACACGTACACATGCGCGCCTACCTGGCTATTGGTTAGCACGGTGTCGCGTGTGTGATACAGGCAGAATGCTGGAATCGTGCTGACACGTAGCGTCCTTGTCAGATTTCGCACGTTTTTGCATCGCACCTTCACCGAGGATGAGGCTCCGGTAGCGCAACGAACGAGAAAGGTCGAGCCGCGCGCGAATTTCGTCGTCGGCGAATCACCGCCGATACGTTACGAATGAAATACGCGTTTCCATCGCGATCGAAACGTTTAATATTAATGCGACATTTGCACACAGTGTGTGGGTGGTTCTTTGTGTTGCCGGTTCATTGTTGGCGATATCGATCTGTAGTCACACACGCGGCACGTTCGTCTAAAATAACAACAGGATTCTTAAAATGATTTGTTTCTTGTTTAAACGTGCTGACGTAATCGACTGTATCGTTTCATGCATCTTTTTTCTCTTCTAATCGCAAATATTAATATAACACGTCATAAATTTTCTGTGGTTTTCCTGCGCGCGTAATTAGCCGGTGTTGATTTACGTAAACGAATCGTTGACTTTGGTGGAACAAGGACACGGTATGATTGGGTAATAATTGGAAATGTAAGCTGCGATGGAAGAACTGTGGTTCTTCAAGAATCATGTCGCTACTTTAATATTTTTATACATAACTGAACGTGAATTATATAAAGATTTCTATTTAAAAGAATCCCATCTTTATAAGGGTGGTGGGGATAAATTTTGAAAAAAAATAATGTTTTCGCAAATTCTTTATCGCCGCTTTATAGGGCATAAAAACCAACAGAACTTTGAATTTATTTTCTTTTTGATATCCTTTATAGTTTCGTACATATTCACCATAACTTGAAAACTCACCATTTTTTCCAGGGGATATTTTCACTGTTTTCACCCTTAGGCCCGTTTTATTGCCGAATCAAAAAATAGTTGCGTTATTAGCATCACTTGAGCTGCATTTCTGCGAAAGTTCAGATTTTTTTTTTAATTTTCGAGTTTCCGAACTACCCTTGTTCAAATGTAATTGTGTAATTACACAATTTTATTACATTGTAACCGTAATTTGTAATTTGTAATTAGATTACATTTTGCCCAACTCTGCTTGTAAGCAACTATACATTTTGAAGATGCGGTTGAGGCGCGTAAGAAGTGAAAAAAATGCTGTCAATATCAGACGTATACAAGTCACTGATACATGTATGTGGAATTTTTAAAAATAGTGGAGGTGTCAGTGAAGGAACACATAGGTATAAAAGTAGATACCTACATATAAACGAAAGTTTAAGCATGAAATTCATTGAACTAGGGGTATAATTTCAATAATTTGTTCTGAAAATACACACACGTGTGCTCATTTTGAGTTCTCATTATTGCTTTGAATTTCTTCGCTTTCGCCGCTATCTAAAATCTTCATCAAATATTGCAGTGTATACGTGACTCAAACCCTACATGTATTACTTTCTAATTATTTTGTGTTGAGACAGTGACACATGACTTGGTCAACAATCATTCTTTTTGGAAAAGTAAAAACAAAGAACCCCATGTATTTCTATTGACGACTCTTATCAAATTCAACTTCTTATGCATTTGACTGTTGCAGTTGCAGGATTCCGTTGGGATCATTTAGAGAACCAGAAAATTTTGCTTTATTTGCATACTACAAAATTATGTTGAAAATGTGTTATATTACCTATTTGTTTAGTTTTATTGTGGCAAACAAATGCCGGCCGTAGAAATTGCAAGATTTTCATAAAACCTATAGAATAAATTATTCATTCTATTTGCCTAATTAGAAAAATCTCGAGACTCAAATGTAAGAAGATTTATAGTTTTATTTTTTGCATTGTATTATTGTATTATTCTGCTATACTGTGTTGTTTAGAATTTCTTCCCATTATATGAATTGTATAAAGTAAACAACACCTATAAAACAATTCTAAATATACGATTTATGCAGAAGTATCACTTCACACTCGAAAGATTTTAGTCAGCTTTTAATTTTAAACTTCTATTTATCATAGCGCCAAAATTCAATGTCTCTTCAAAACATTATTACTTTTCTGCTAATAAATCATTCATTAATAAATCTGCTCAGAAACTCATTCAAATACACACCTGGTAAATACAAAGTAGCGGATAAATCGATTCTTCATTTTAAATTCAAGCGCGAAAGGGAGAAATAAACTAAAAGAAGGTTGAAAATTATACTGTAAACTACAATGTATGATGTTAAATCTATTTTATAAAAGTTATATCGTACAAATGGCGTCTGGCTTGATGTTCGCAAATTTGTGTCCATTTTAGAACAAATTCCTTAACGTTAATGATTTCTTGAATTATTCCCAAAATTTGTCGCCGAATATTTTATTTCAGGTGATCCAATGTTTTTGATTTATATTTAACAATATATAAAATATTGTGTAAAGTTATTTAATACAATTCTGAAAAAGAAATTTGCGGGCAAAACACAACCCTTTCATTAAACTAATATAATTTCACTGGAGCATCCTACACAAAACACGCAATCCCCTATCAAAATTTAAATAAATGTCGTCATTAAATGGTCATTCAATAAGGAGCTTACTGAGAACAATTCTTCACTTTTAATAGTATTTGTTTTTTCATTATTCTTACTTATTCTCGTTTGCACGCTGTTGTTAATTATTACATAGAAATGAAAAGAAAATAAAAATTCATCCATTTCGTACTTTTATTGGAACAAAAACTTCTCATTTGGCATTACAATTAATACACAACTGCGTTCCCCGTCAGCTATTCTGAAAGATGCTGTTATCAATACCTTTATCGCCTCCTCAGCCATAGTTTAATACGGTAAGCCTCATTATCTCGTTATTATGTAGCGAACGGAACGGGCGACCGAAGTCGACACAACTCACTCTTTTACTGCCCTCTCTTATTTTACTGCTCCACTCTTATTATACTCCTGTTAGCTCACTATTGTCATTGTAATTTAGGGGAACGCCAACTCAGACGCAGATGATAAGACGTTTTTATCGTGATGAAAACCACGTACGTTGGCTTCTCTCGCCACGAACGACGAACGTTGCTATATTCATTCATAGAATTAAAAGAGACGACATTAAGGACCTTTTCACACAGGACACTTCTGTGCTCCACGATTGGTATTACTGAATTTCAGACACTATCACTTGGCAAATACAATACCTACTGGTGTAAAAAATACAGAAAAGAATAAAGGATGTGAATATGTGTGTTGGAAATATTTTATCCAATCAATCACTTTCTTGGCGTTTTGAATGAACTACACTCTTTTAGTCTATCAAAATTGTATTTAATATAATGATATGAAACTAATATAACGGAACGGAAGTTGACACTATAGTGTTCAAGCTACGACTGCTCGCGATCGGTTACGTTACCGATTACAACAACACCGAGCACCTTAACAAAAAAATCCACCTACGCAGTGGACTGTGTATCGAGCCACGAGTGGCTTTCTCGAAGATGGAATATTCCAAATGTAATTAGTCTAAATATTTTTCCAATAATGTGAGCCACAAAAGTGTCTCGCATGATGCAGGCCTAATACGCGTGATTTGGTACACGTCATTTCATCATCATGTTTAATTTTACTGAAGTACGCTTTGCGAAAAGATTAGACAAGTATTAAAAAGTTTCCTCTGCTCACTGTATAAGGAAATGTTACTCGAACGTTGAACTTTAATCCCTCGGATGGTTGAAGTTGACTCACGTCAGTAATAAATACTGTTCGCTGCAGGGCAGTTTTTAAAAAACGAAAAAATGTATCAGAACGAGATATTCCGAGATTTTCTAAATATGATTTATCCGTTTTTATTAATATTATGTCGAAACATAAACGAGTATCTACTAAAAGTCATATGAATAAAAACGTATGAAAATCGTGATTATTATTTTGTCTACGAAGGACTTACGAAAATAAATTTCTTGAGTGTCTTTTGGGGATTTTTTTTAGAAACCATAACGCGTGGCATTTTTAGTCCGTCCACATGTAATGTATATTCAGAAATTTTGTGCCATTAACTATTAATAATAAGTGAGATATCGCAGTCATTCTGTATGGTCGACATGATTCCGACGACCAGACTTATCGAAATCCGACTAACCGAAGAAATTATTAATCCACATGAATGTGATTATCGTTTGAACTAGAACAAGGGTGAAAATTCGAGTATTGAGGAAATAGTAGCGTTTTAAAGATTGAGGTTATATTTGTTGTATTTCTATAGACTTTGTTACTATGAAAAACTCGAAAAAGTTGAAATATTTATTTGACTCCAGGTCAGGTGAGAATTACACTGCCCTCCTTAGTTAAAATGCCCTCTAGGATTTTTACATTTTTCAAGATACGTTGAAATATTTGATAGTTCCACACGTCTTTTACATTTTAAGTAAATTTAGAAAACCCTACGTGCTTCGTAGAGATCTAGAAACAGTCTAATTTATTAATTTTTTTACAGGAACGACACAAAGAAAATGATAACACTTCAGTTTTCTCAGATCTTTCGAAATGCTAGATAGGACATTTTAACCAAGGAGGGCAGTACGGGTGTGCTGAACAATTTTCCAGGGTGTAGAGCCAATCGGAATATTTGTTTCGGGGATTTCATAACAACCATTTATGAAAATGTAATTTCAAGACAAACGTTTAAAGTTGAACGTTTGCCCCGACCATCTCACAAGGGAAGATGCCGAACCCGGAAATTCAAAAAATTCTGAAACTTTGTGAATATGCAGGGGATTTCCTCCTGATTACAACGCAATTTTTGTTTGCTGCCCAAATTCACTCGAAGGGGGTGAAATTAACCCCTGAAGATTCGGCTATTTTCTGATTTTACTTATGTATATTTCTGATGTAACTTTGAACATAGGAAAAAAGTTTCAAGACAAAAGTTACTTCTTTTAATTAGATCTATTATTTGGTAAAAAAAATTATTTTATAATTCATGAATTATAACACAAAATCGGAAAGTAACCGGATTTTCAGTGGTCAATTCCACCCCTTAGAGTGAATTTGGGCATCAAACAAAAATTGCGTTGTAATTAAGAGGAAATCCCCTAAATATTCACAAAGTTTCAGAATTTTTTGAATTTCCGGGTTCGGGATCTTCCCTTGTCAGTTACTTACACGGCGCGCGCTTTGATGATCTCTAGCTCAGGTGTATTTTAAGAGATTCCGGACTAGTAAGTATTTCGTGAAAACATTTTTAAAAGTATAAACTTTAAGGAATGCGATAAAAATAGAATCAATTTTTTTACCAGCCGAATGGGAATACCCCCTTAATATGGACGCACCAATGTTTAAATTAAGCAGCGTGTAGAGCAAAATAATTGATTGTTTATTAACGGCCAGGATTTGGCAAAAATATCTGGTGACTCGTATACCTACACCATTGTCGCCTATTTCAGACATCAGTGAGGCATAAAATCACTTAAATGATTCAACAATATATTAACGAATTCTTATCATTAATACTTGATTAAAGCACATTACTTTTCTAAAAACTCTAACAGAGTTTTGAAAAGTTGATTCGTGCAATTGCTTTCTTCATTACTTCTTAAAAGACAATACATGTGGCCTGTACACATGCTTCTATCTTCCACGTGTACTTCAATCGTCTTTTTTTATTACTTACCGCGTTTACAAGCTTTTTGGCAGTAATCGGTTAGGTGCATTAATGCATCGGACAAATAGTACTTGAATACTACTTGATTCATCGAGGTCACGTGATTTCACATAGGCCAAAAGTTTTTTCAATCACATATTCCATGAAAGTTGCCTGTGTTGGAAACGCAACCTTCCTATCGAAACACAAAAATAGCAGGCTGAAGGCTTACAAAACTTGTTTCTGTGAAGAAACAATCATAGTATTGCATCACAACAGTCAATTGTTATAGCTGTTTCAGCAGATTAATTACGATGAATGTATTCAAGTTGTGATTCCTGTTTCAATCATTTTCGAATTTATGTTTGCCATCATAATAAATTTACAATTTGTTATTCCGGATTCGATGAATTCAGAATCCTCAAATTGTTTGTGCCAAACGACGACCATTAAATCTTAAGATAAAATAAATTGAAGATAAAAACACTGGTTGGATAATATTTCTTGCAGCAATTATCGAGAATTAAATTATGGCTCCTATAATCATCAACTGTAATAGGAAATGAATTCAAATCTAATCTTCTACAGTCCAACTTATTCAAAATATAACAACAGACGTGTCTTAATACACCCACTACCATTAGCTTAAATATCCAGAGCCTCTTGTTGGTTTTGTTTAATTAATGAATGTTTATTGATACAAAAGTGATCTTTTATGTTACTTCCTGGAATGCATAAGGCCCGGTCCAGATCTGAACCGAACCCCGAACCGAACGCCACTTGAGTAGTTAGACGGAGCAAGACGAGTGATCTACTTGTCTTGCTGCATCTAACTACTCAAGTGACGTTCGGTTCGGGGTTCGGTTCAGATCTGGACACGGCCTAAGAGAACAGGGCTGAACTGTTTATGTCAGGATGTTTATATCGATAGCGTGACCAACCGATAGAGTCCGTGTGCTTGACGAGTCTCTCCTCGAGAATCTATTCTGCCGAAACGTTTCAAAGCATAAAGGCGTTGCTTTCTGAGTGTCTTAAATGAATCAAGATTTAAAACTACTAGTATGTTTCAGTATCCATGGCCTAATTTCCAATACCTCTGACCAAATAGAATTTTTGCTTTTTGTTTTCTACTTACGTTGGTCAGGAATCAATAAAGCAGTTACATAACACGTTTCGTGCCACGGCGGAAATTCAAATTTTTAGTAAGACTATAAAAGTTAATGAAAAAAGTAGATTGCGGTATGCAATTGTAAAAAAAAAATAATAGCTGTATTATATTCTTCATAATTCCAGTGTTTTTTGTTGTATTTTGATTTCGTCACTGAATTAAGTACCTCTTAAATCTGTGGCGGGAACGAACCATGTCAAAAGCCATAAAACAATAAAACAGTTGCTTTGCAGCTGGAGGCGTTTTCCTTCGGCGTGTGGTCAGAAGACCTTCCCCTCTACAATTCGGGACTTTCCCTTTTTCGTTAATGCCTTACCGCGTTTTCGGTTGAAGGAAAACGCTGGCAATGGAAGGACAAGACATTTATATGCATAGTGACGAGCAACAATTTTTTCAAACCACTGTAACTTTGAACAAATTTATTATTATTGCATAAAAAAATTTGAGCACATTCTTCGAGTATCAATTAATAAACGTACAAAGTCTGGAACTATAATACTCAATACTTTTCTTTTAAAAAATTTCCCAAGGTTTGCCTTACCTTCGAAGCGTCAAACTACTTAGGGAGACCCCTCAATTCTCGTCGTTTAGTAATTCGGCGTTAATATACGACAAAGTAAAAAGACTTTTATGACGCTCCACCTATTCACCTCAGAAATCTGCCGAATATCTAAATTAGAGCACAGGTGGCCAATTTAATGCGAAACAGCAGAGAAAAATTTAAATTGGCTAAGATCGACGTTGGCGATTTAACATGCAAATTATTAAACCGACCGGGGTCGACTCCGCCAGTGAACGTCTTAATATACTCGTAATTGTTGACTGACACGAGCAAAAGGTGGCAGCTTTTATCCTTCCTTACTATTTACAATACGCTGTTCCTCCAGCATCGTTAAAAAGTGTGGAAGGGGTGAGCACGGGGAACGAGGAGACGAGGGAAGATTTTACGTGCATGTGTTTCATTAACAGAGTTTATGAAAACACGCCTTGTCCTTGCCCAGTGCGTCGCACCCGCTTCTGGCTCCGTCCTCGTCGCTCTCTGCACTCAACTTTGCTCTTTTCTTCTAAGAGACCGCGCGCGACTAAATGTTACACAAAGAGATGAATTATTGTGAGCTGTAAAGAGACGCTGTTTGCCACACAATTCCTCCCATGCCATTAGCCTTCTTCATTTTGGTTGCTTGTGCTTTGCTTGAACAGAAGTAGTATCAAATTGGAGTAATATATGTTGAATCTATTAAATATTTGCATCTCAAATTATTTGTTGTTTAAAAGTTATTGCGAGTTAAGAGTCTAGGGGAGATCTTTGATCTGCTTCGATACTAGATCGTCTGTCGAACCTCCAATGTGGTTCATCGTTGTATCAGCGAAGGGGCAACTGAATCCCCCACCACTTTCCCATCCTATAACTATAGTGTAACTATATTTATGTTTCTTTTGTTGGTGTCCACTTCTTTCTTGTTCAGATAGAGGTCTTAAAAATACTGATGCGAACTGGTATATTGAGAGTAGTATTGAAATCTGATGACATGTGTAGGTATGTTCGATTACTGTATTAGTATTTTGAGAAACAATATTTATATTTAATAATAATATAATAATAATATATTTGAATCTTCTCTACTTTAATATACAACAAACAATTTACTTATCTACTTAAGGGGTCAGTTCACTGTGAAGTCGTGAAAAATTGTCATTTTTTAGAATTTATTTTTTAGTAAATGGAATGTCCAACGTAAATAATGTTTTGTTTACTTATTAATACACTTATTGACAGTATAAAAAAATATATATTTTAAATTTATAACAGTTTTTTTTAAATATATATCGCACTGATAAGAGCGTCTTGAGAAAGCGATGTAGTGCTGGTGCAGGTGATTCCGGGAGAACGACGCATTTGAAACAAAAAATTCAAAGTGTGTTGTAATCATTATGAGTATGGTTATCGCCGGAACCAGGATTATTTTTACTGATAAAAAATTAACAAAATGGCGGAGGTTTGAAGTTTAAGTGTCGAAATACGGTGAATTTTTCAATCATTTTGCCTTGCAAAAAGTATGAAATGGTTAATGAAAAAAGGTTCCCGTGGTCCCGGCCATAGCCACTGATGTGCTGGATAACGTGTAAAATTTTCAGACCGATTGGTCAAATAGTTTTTTTGCAATCACCTGCGCCAGCTGAAAAAATGTTGTTTTGAGATAATCGCGTTTAAAGTTTTAAAACAAATTAAAAACATCTTTTAAATTTTTTTGTATAACATAAGAGTAGCTTAATAAATACCAAAAAGATTTATTGCATTATATGTTGTATTTACGGAGAAAAAAATCTTTAAAAATAGCTTAATTTTTCAATCCGTCACAGTGGACTGACCCCTTAAAATAAAACTTTTGGTACTCATAAATATCGGGAGTCGCTACATAGTAGGACACTTAATCAAGTAGTTTAAAGAATAATCAACTATACTTTATACTAATTTTTTAAAGCAGCACTCGAATTTATTATCTGGATATTGTTTACATTTAATTTCTGAATAATTCCCCATGATGGTTTTCATATCAGTGACGAATAAATATTATTCCTACAACAATATAGACAACAATCCATTCGAGTAATGCTCAATCCTAAGATCAGCATACCAATTACATAATTAACTACCTAAAAACCAATTCAATGTAATTATAAAAATAATTACACAGACGCTCAACATAAGAACAATTATTTCCCAATAATTTATCGAAATAATTATTTTTCGTACGAGCGTATTTTAACCACTTATCACGCGAATTTCACAATGCGGGACAAAGTGTGATGCTCAATCGATGCTCGTGAACAAAGCTCATTATCACTGTTCGTGGGTTATCAGAGTCGTATGCTAAAAGCATCTCTATCGGAGAAGCCTCATACGTACGCATAAACCAGTCGTTTATCCACCGCCGTTACCGCGGCATGCACTTCCATGCATTTTTCCCCAGCATGTTGGTTCTTCTAGGTTCGTTTCTATTGGAATTTTAATCACTTTCAGCTGGATTTATCGTCCAGCTAAGATGGATTCCGTTACGTGAATTGTTTTGATCTTATACCCTGAGAAGGTTACGCGCACACTCTGCTCGTCAATCACGATTTGTAAATTTAACGATCGTTTATTAACAGCAAACGATAATTGAGCAAGTAGCATCTTACGAGGTTGTCACTTGTTTCCCTTCCGCTCTTTTTATCATTAAAACTATATGCTTCCTGAACCTTTAGTTATGTTAAAATTGTGTTTGCTCTCTTCTATCCTTTTTTATTTTTATTTATTCCTAATGGTTTTCTGATGTTTATTGTACTTTATGTGCTATGCAATAAAGCCATATTATTGTTATTACTATCTTGCAAAAAAATCGAAATCCCACTTATGAAATTGAATGTTGGTGAAAAATATTAGCCTTATCAAAATGATATGAGTTCGTGAAATATACTGGGATTCGTTATTTAATTTTTATTTAAAAATACTGCTGTAAGTAAAACGTACGACCTATAAAATAAAACAATCATCTAAGGATTCTATGGCAACGGTATTTACCCACCATACATACAGAACTACAATTCTAAAGGTGCGAATCCACGATGATATTTTACATGAGACTTTTCTATCACGAGGCAAAAATCTCAGCAACAACTAAATGTAAATAATGGAAATAATCGCGAGAAACGAGATTTTTGAAAATATATCATGAAACTTATCTTATGAGAGTCTAAATAATTTCATGAAACTAATGACAAAATAATTAAAAAGTAATGAAATAATTGTCTCGTGAGATTAAAGTCTCAAGTGCGACACGAAATTGTTGTCTCATCGGGGATTTGCACCTTTAGCAGTTTCAGTAATCTCAACAATTTTTAACATTACAACTTTTACGCATCAATAACATTATTTCTCAATCAATTTGTTGGTTGCATAATTTGTTAACAGAAATACAGTGTGAATGCTTGTACATTTAATCAGCCATAAATCGTCATTTTACTTTTACCATAAACTGGTTGTTACAACATTTCTAGAAAGTTATTTTACACCTGCATTGTAAGAATTTTATTACAGAGTAACGTGCAATGGCACAATGTTGATTTCACAATCCTGTCGTAGCGTTGAACGACTAAACGAAAAGTAGTTAGAAAAATTCGGGAATAGATTGCTGATCAACAGGAACACAATCGAACAATTGTTACGCCGCATTAAAGCCACGAGCCTCTAGTACTTACTATAACAAGTTTCAAGTAATCACTTACGGTGCCGATGACTCACGTTAAGTAGTGCCACGACGAGATTGCAACGAATAGTGCGATTACATCGATGTAAAGGAATAGTAAAAGTGGTAGAATTATTTCGTTTACAAAGTTGTAATAACGTGAAATATACAAGAAATTTAATCAACGATGTTGACAACACTTTCGTTAAAAGTGGACGTTAAAGTAATGCTAATTAGTTCGATATAAAAGAATACTTTTAATAGGTAAGGTGACAAAGGGATGAGAAAGGAATAGGAATATTATAAATTTAAAACAATACAATAGAGTTACATATTATGTATAAAAAATAATAGTTACTACCATACACGTTTCATACATTTATGCAAACGAAATAATAAAGCATACGCATTGAAATGAAAATCTTTATTGATATGTATGTATCGAAGAAATGTATTGAGTTCTACTATGTTTTGTTAGCTTTATGAGGTACAGCTTTTAGTGTTTGGAGAGTACTTTTGTATCATAAATTGTATTAGTTTAATATAAATTGCAATAAAATCTTAACAACCCCAACTAAATTTTAATCTGTTCTCCGAAATACAAAATACCTACACCTTTACTAAAGAATTAATGATATTTAGTTTTTTATAGGGAAACTTTCAAATGCAATTTTTTAGTTTTAAGCGAAATTTATTTTCAATTAATCTCCACAGGTTCGTGGTTAACTATGTAAAAGTTATAAAACGTTATGAAGTAACAATGAAAGATTTACTTCGAAACTATTGCATCTCTTGTACAAAATCTCAAACATTAATACTAACAGTTTTTATTAATTTTAAGCCTTCAACTTTTTTTGTAGAAAAGTACTTCTGCGTTAAAAAGTAAATTGCAATTACATAAAATTACTTTGCTAGGTATTAAAAATTGAATTGTTATAATTTTCATCAAACTATTTTCGTATTCAGATCTACATTGGTGTGATTTTTTATAAAATTACTTTTTATAAATAGATTTAAATTTCGGGAACTTATTTGAAATTTTTATTGGTTATACCGTTAATTTACAAGCATTTATCCCACTAAATATACTTATGTACGTACCTTTTTCTCACCATGCGTATGGGAACTTCTGATAAACAACACCTTTTCCTGGAATAACTTGTACATCGCACCTGAATATAAATCATGTCATGTAAGAAAATATTTATAGGGAAATTGATGTGCGTAAGTATTGTTGAAGTGTATGAAATCCTATCTCGAAGATCACGTCGATCACCGTCGCAGAGTTACAGGTTACAGTCTGAGCATATCAACCATAGCTTGACATTGTTTATGGAAGCAAGGAGGCAACCACATATATACCGGTACCAGAAACGAAAACGTTTTCCTTGTCGCACTGTACGAGGTCAGGCTGCTAATAAATCCACATTTTTCAATGACAGAGATCTCCTTCCCTTTTCTCCCTAGTGTCTCACTTTTTATTTCATTCTCCACATTATCTTGCTTCCCATTTCCTTGGTTTCTTCATTTATTTCGTTAATTTTCTCCCTTTTTCTCTAAATTCCAAATACACAATTTAAATTTAGTGTTCTATGTACTTATTTTATTCAATTTAAAAACAAACTGGTGAAAACACGCGCATTATGTAAAGAAGAATTACATAGCCAGAAGCGTCTGGATGATGATATAAAAAAATGATTTATGATTTAATAGAAATTTAAAAGAGATTGGAGATCTGTTAATGAAAGGTCGTCAGCATAAAGAAGGAAGTAGAGTAAATTTGCCAAAATCGTACCCTTAAGAACAAATGCTTATTACATAAAAAATAACAGAGAAAATGAAACAAAATTAGTGGTAATCGACTTTTTATGAATACAATAAACAGTTTTATAAACTCAAACAACAAAAAATAATCAACTTCTACTCATAAAAACGATTTATCTTTAATATTGAAAAAGTACGATTTAGGATTAATGTTCCTAAATCGTATCATACTTGTCCTAATTCGTACTTTCAAATTTAATTACTATAATCATCACATACATATTCAAAAGTAATTCTATCCATTCCTGCACAAAGTTAAGATAAAAATAATTACTACAAGTCAATTTAATGAAAGAATATAAGTTTCATCGAAGTGGTCCAACTCACCCGTAGTAGTAAGGGAGAGATGGACCACATTCCATAATTTTATATTGTTATGATCAGTACATGTCCTAGAAAAGATAGTTCACTAGACGAACTGATAAGTCTAATATTCAATGCTTCTAAAATATTTAAGTTCGAGACAATTTTAACAACGTGGTCCATCTCTACCGGAATTACCCTACACTGTGCATAACAGATTTGAGCTCGGCTATTTCAGATTAGACAGCGTAGAATTTTATAAAAGATCTCATGACAACCCCAAGGCCGCGGACGGTAGTGCATAATCGATGGGAGTGCCGTTTAAATTCGGGTGTCCTGTGAGTAAAATGCAACCAGAATGAGCAAACATGTTGTAAGGAGGACAATTACGTAATTGGGTTGAATACGTGCGTTTGCATCCCCTGCAAATTTCCATGACCGTTTTGAAACTAGACAGGAGAAGACAAATGATAGTCACTGAGTCTCTTCTGTACGTGCAACACACTTCGGCACAATAGAACAACAGTAAACACGCAGAGTAAACAGTGGTTCTCAAACTAAAAGAGATAGCACCTCCCACCGTGAAGGTCGCACAGCAAATAGTAAACACGCCTGACTATTAACTCACAATCAACCTTTTCTTATTCACTGAGACTTTGCTTTACTTGTTTCCTCTCACTCTATTATAGGTATTTCTGTTGTCTCCCTCTTAACTTCATCACCTCAATTTCCACACTTGCCTCGTCCCTCTTTTATACTTCATTCCATCTCCCCCCATTTCTCTGCCCCTCCTTTCCTTGACACTACCTCATTTCTTCTATCAACCTTCTTTTCTCCTCTCCCTGCTACCCATATGCTTTCATTTCTTTCTGTTTCCATTTTCATTTGCTTCTCCCGTACCTGCTTCCTCCATCCTCCCGCTATCTCTCCTTTTTACCTTGCCTTCTTCAACCGTCCGCTTTTTCCTTTTACTTTCCTTCGTTTTTCTCCTCTCTCCAGTCCTCCCATTATCCCTGTTTCCCTCTTACCCTCCTTCCTGCCTCCATCCTTCCCTCACTTTGCATCTCCCTTCCCTTCTTTTTTATCCCCTGTCAATGGAATCGACTCTCTTTATTTTCTCCCCTCATTCCTCCCGCTCCTCAGGTTTATCAACCTACCAGCTATCTGTCTCCCTCTTCCCGCAACCCCGCGCTACGTTCTCTTCGTCGGCCTCCCCTCCCGCTCACCCCTTTTCATCCCGCTCCGCTCCATTCCACCTTCAGCGTGGTGTTCGCTTTTCAGAACACGCTTCCAACCAACTCGACTGCTCTCTCTTTCCACCCCTCGCCAGGCTGTCTCCTTCGTAATAATGGGACTCGAGATGATTCAAAACGTCTTGAGCTAAAACCTGAAACACAAGAGGTCCCAGGACGTTTTGTAGGATCGTTGTGTTCGGTACTTCTGCGCAGCCTTGTGGATCTTACGAAGCCCTGGGAATCTTGATAATGTTGCAATTTTACAGTTTCGAATGTTTGGTGGTTTGCTTTGGTTATATTCTGTTTTCTTCCGTCTTGATTGCCCCGGCGCGTAAGATAAGCGGAAGCAAATCCCTCGGTATCATAACAATATTAGCCAGGAGCATTAAAGTTTTCATGACTCTCAAACCTATTTCAGTCCCGGGACAATCTGAAACTGTCTCGATGCCCCGTGTTCTCGACTTGTTCAAAACGCTGGCAAACCAGCGCCTTGAAGTCCCCACCACTGCTCCCTCGCTCGTCTCGCCCAGGCCTCGCGTGTTCCTCGTAACGGTGGCAATGTGTGCGAGAGTAAAGTCCACGTGGGTGTAACTCGATGTACCGGTCTCTACACGTGTACATACGTAGTTTATGGGTAATGTTTTCCATACAGGAGATAGAGTCCGCCTACCGTAACCTTGCACCGAGGAGTCAAGTGTTGCCAACCACGGTAACTTACCCCGTAACCTAGAGCGATGAAAAATATCGCGCGCAGGGATCAAGCCCCGTGCCTCCCCGGGTATGTCTCGTTTGGGAATGGGGGTACTCGTGCGCAGAAACGGGTCCTGGATCACTTTTAATGCGGATACGTGATCGTCATGCGGCTACAGCGAACAAACTACTCTAATTTGATCCTGTGCGTGTGTGTATGTGTGTGTGCGAGTGTATGCATTTGGGTATGAATATCTTACCTATACTTATAGCTTGGCAGCACCTTATTGGTCGTAAAAAAAAAACGAGGAATTGGAGCTGTAGTGTGATAGTATGGATGAAGGAAATGAGTAGACATTAACAACGTTGTACGATGTGTGAAGATATATAGAATATAGGGGTGTATACATATATTTTGGAGTTGATTCTTCTTGGAAAAATGATTCAAGAAAATGGAGTAATATGTTTTGGTAAGAGGAAAGTATATTTCACTTTTGAGAAAATCTATTTTGGAGTTTCTTGTAATACATATGAGTAGTTGTAAATTAGAATTCGCAAATATGTTTCTAATAATGCACTTGGATTCTTACGGATTATTGATTTTTTAGCATGTTAAAAATTACTGAAAATATTGATCCCACTTTTCGCAGAATTGTGCTCAACAAACAGTGTATTTTAATTTCTTAATCCTTCAAGTACTTAAACGATTGTTTTCGTTATGGAATAATAATTTTGTGCAAATAAGTCAGTGTAATATTATATGAAACGGTAATGAATTAGTAGAAGTGATATGCCTCTATGAAATTTGTAAATGTTCTTACGAAACTGTAGAACAAAGTGCGTAGTATAAGCTGGTAAAGTTTGCATACTTATTCCTGGAACACCTCGTATATAGAAGCGCAATGAAAAGAAAGAAAATGGTATTCCTCTAAAAAAGGAACAAGTGATTCAAATCTTACCAAGTTAATTTCACTAAAGATTGTAATTACTGAAATGATTGTATTGATTAACTTAATCGAATCCGCATATTGCCAAGCTTTGATAATGAATTTGTAGGGAATCCCATTTTGATCAATATGTTAAATTGATAACATATAAAGGTTCAAGAAAATTGTGTATACAAATTTGTGAATAAAAAAAAATCGCTCATCACGTGCCATCATTGAACACATTTTCATTATCTCCTTTGCATTACGAAAATATAAATTCGACTTAAAAGACAAGAGACCTAAAATGACCTTGAAATGCCTCCAACTCTGCCAACTACTATAAATATCCTACCTTTTGAACCTCCATTAACCTCTCCAATCTCCTCCAATCTTCGTACATTCAATTTTTTCAATTAAACGCATTTCACAAGATATATCCATACATAGACTAAAATATCACATCCTGTACATCAAGCATCCAACAAATCTTCCCCTGAGTCGAAGAAAGATCAAAACCAAGTTAGCCACTTTCAATTAATAACCATAAAACCCAAAGAAAAGTATAATCTTTTCAAAATATATCCAGCAACCTTCAACGTACACATATAATTTGATAAACTTGGTAAAAAATAATTAAATACACAAGTGTTAAAGAATATCGAACGAACTATTAGACATTCAATTTTTAAGAAACAAATATCTACCAATAAGGATAAATCGATCATGCAGCAGAATACCCCTGCAACTGTAATTGTTAAAATTGAATCGACTCGTTGTATAAAGCCGGGATTCCACTGAAGCAACGCAAGGCAACATGTCGCATGCGATGAATGCGATAGTGATTGCATGTGTTGTATGCGAAAAAAAGATGCGACAATGTTACCGGTTGCCGGTTGCCAAAAAGTTGCCTCAGTGGAATCCCGGCTTAACGACAATTTTAAACGATATCTGTGGCAACGTGACGAAAGTCACAGTTTCGCGGAATTACGGCTTGGAAAATGTCTCTGGCGCAAGTGCGATCGAGCGATGCGAACGTCAAGACACGTTTTATTATATCACGCGTTCATTCACCCTTCTCGGTCGCCTTATCTCGCTTATCCCGACTTCGTCTTTCCTGCTCTCGCCAGTGATCATCGCACGGATCCAAAGTGAATTTCTTCCGTACGTTGCCACCAGGTATGCTATCGAACAACTTGCACCCCAATAATAGTGACGTAACTATAAACGTTGCATTTTTAAGTACGCCACGTTGCTGGATGCAATCTTGTTCGAACGCACTTGATAACTTCATAGTAACCGAATTGAAGAAAACGAGTGGTTATTACGAAGCAATATTAATGGAAAGATTTATCATTTTTCTGGGCGCACAGTTCATATTTTTCCGAATTGAAAATTAGGATTCGTTTTCAATTTCGAGTATTACCTTTTTCTATTTAAAAATCACGATAAAACCATTTTCTACCAGAAAAAGGTGAAGAATAAAGTCTATAGGTATGCAAATGCATTGGTGTGGAAAAATTTGCGTTTTGTAAGATAAAATTCGAGGGGCAGAAATATTGATACCATGTTACACAATAATGAAAGTTCTTCGGTTAAAATTGTACCTGCGTATTAAATTCAAAGCATTTGGATTTTAAATTATATAATTCTTTATAGGAATTCGTCACTAAAGTGGAAGCTGTAAATGTAAATGCATTTAAATAAGATAGTTAAAGCTGACACGATATTGTACGTATATATATTTTTTATGAATAAGTATTATATCATGAATATTTATTTAAATATGGGATAATGAATTAGGTATAGTAATAAGTAGAGCATATTACATGAACGTTTGAGGTCACAAGTGGCACTAATATTTAGTATTTAAAAATATTATGTAACCCTTCAACTAAACATCTTTTAATCTAAATTGAATTCCAAAGCATCAACACTTTCAATCAATGCAAATTTCGATTTCTTTGGCATTCTAATATTATAAATGTAATGCTCGCCCTATAAAATAAAATATTAAAATTGTAGTGCATAAGCAAGAGAGATAATAAAAAGTCGAAAAAAGCATATGTTACAATTTCTTGACACCTAAGTTTATATTCTACAATACGTATGTATTAAACACTCCAATAATATAGCAGAGCGAATCTATTCCTTTTTATCCCTACACAATAATAGAACAAATAATAAAATAATTCCGAAGTCATGCATAAATAAATACGAACACCGATAAAATTGAATTATACAGATTCAAAATAAAAAATGTCGCAGTAGCCTCAGCACATTTTGTCATCATACAGGAATAATTTTCACCACATAAATTAGCAAATACAAGTATCGTCACAAAAATTTTTCAAAATATTTTCCACATCATAACATATTCACTTGCAATGATAGAAAAAAGTATTCATATACCTAATTGTTGATTTCAAACAGCAATAACAATTAAAGCAAGAAGTTTAACTTTCAGGAAAAATGTATTTTATTACGGATTAACAACTAATTTGCGAAATATAAAAAAAGGGAGTATTTTTACATATAAAATTAATCATTTACTTACAAAAAATGAAAAATTAAACAGTAGAATTAGAACATATCTGGCCTAAGGAAATCTAGAGACATATTCTTCACTAATTCTGATCATAATTTACCTACTGACACCATTTAGAGTGAAAACACAAAACATAAAATATACACATTGATATTAACGATACAGCCATAATAAATTATACATTTCCAGAAACTCAAACGCATCAGAAACATTATTCTAACGTATCTACATGATCTTTAACTTAGAGTTTATTTTCTAAAAAGTTATTGTTGTTTAATATCGAAGGACTAGAGCGTCTAGATACTTGTTCCTGTCACTGCATCTTTAATGATCATCAAACACGAGATAATTATTGTGTTTCCGGACTTATGCTCCAGAGAATCGATCGATCTGTCATCAGCTAGCACCCAATTCACAGTTCATCGTAATTGCACTTGTGGCATGTCACCGCGGCGAAAAAGAAGAAACCGAGAGCCATTGAAGAAAGAGTAAAATGAAGAAGAAACGCTCGACTGGACAAGCACGTTTGAACATGTGACTGTGAGTTGAGATCCGGTGGCGAGGAAACGCGTGGAGGGGAAGAAACAAGATGAAAGGAGAGGAGGAAGAGGAGGAGAGGCGGTAGATAAAGGAACAGAGAAGATGATCACTGGCGGAACAGAGACGCGAGAGGCATTGTGTTGTAAAAGGAGACGAAAATAAGAGAATGGATAAGAGCCAGATAAAACGGAACCGGGCGGGGGGGTTATGTATTATGTGCTTTGAGGCAAACAGAGGAAAAAAAGATGGAAACACTCTGAAAGAAAGAGAAATTGCTTATTGTGTATTTTGCAAGTGGAAGAGGAAGATTGGTGGAGGGGGGTGAAGAAGAGGAGGAGAGACGTTGGGCAAAAACGTTCTTTGGAGTGTATTTTGCAAATGAAAGAGATGAAGCAAAGATTAGTGGAGGAATTATTTAAAATATATTTCGGGAATAGGAAACTAGAAGATAAATTCGTAACTGATTTGGGTAAAATATGGACGAAGTTATTTTCTGGGTATAAATACTCACGTAGTATTCACGGAGGATTAAAATAACTTTCACGATACAAAGAAGACAGTAAATTTGCAAGTGTTCTCAATAATTGCAGATAATTATTTGCAAAAGGAATCAAAATTAGCTAGTGAGTAAGGGGCCAAAATTATATGTTTCAATTTGATATATTTTGCGTTGGTGTATTTTAAAAAATACAAAAAGAGTGATAGAGTGCTCAGGCTACTTTTCATAATTACTGACACAAATGTGGTTGTCTCTGTTCATGTAATGATCGTTCGAATCAAATAGAAAATCCAGTAAATATAGCAATTGTTTAGCCAGCGAGGGGTAATGGGTTGATGTGTAATTGAGTAATTAAGAAATTGAAAAGTAATTTAAATAAGAAAGGGTTTCGAAACAGACCTGGAAAAAATATGAAAAATGAAGATAATATTCTGAACATCGATGGGAATGCGAGTAAAGGTCTTAAGTAGTTTGAGTGGCGGAAAAGAAAAAATGGAATGAAAAATAGGGTTGCTCAGCACATATGTCCAGATCAACGACTCAAAGCGAAATACAAATTTGAGCAAATTTTTTGTAAGCTACATGAGAAGGCGCTGTTCTCGTAGTAGACCTAAAAAACTTAAGACAGGGAAGTGTAGAAATGAAGAAGAAAAAAGGTACTTTGCTTCAAAGAAAAGAACTTCGAATCAATTCTTGTACCACACCAGGTACCTACTTTGCAAGAATCATTTTTCAATATGAAAACTACAAACAAGGGATCGAATAAGAAGCCAGAGGAAGAAACAAATTGCTTATAGTATATCTTCTCTTTAACACATCAACACATACACAGAAAGAAACCAAATTGACCCTTTTCACACGGGACACCTGGTATTTCATACTTATTCTCAAATTCTTTACATCTTTCTATCTTCTTTAACCCATACTATTCCTGCCAAGTGTATATATCCAAAATTCGAATCGCTCATAGTTTAGAAAACAAAAGAAGCTATCAAGAAGAAAGAATCGCTATAAAGCTAGCACTGGAGAATAAGAAGTGTCCACAAAAGTGAAAGAAACCAGCTAGCCTACAAGAAACATATAGAAACATCCAACAATATGAGACAAGAAGAAGAAGAGAATGCAAGACAGAGAAGGGAGAAGCTCGGCAACTGGGAAAAATTATTAACTATACGGTGAGACGCAGGGGAAGAAAGGGAAAGCGGAAAAGCGCAACGGACTAGAGGGAAGGGAGGAGAAGGTGGGAAGAGGAGAGGCGAAACTGGCGAAGGAAAGAAAAGAAGAAAACGGAGGGAGACAGAGGCGAAGGCAAGTCAAATGTTAGCGAGTGCACGGCGATGGAACGTCTTTAAGACCAAGGAGGGACTTATATAAGAAAGCAAGATGGCAACCGGTTGTCCCTGAGCCACGACCGGCGTTTATTTGCACATTTTTATCTATTTTTCGAGCCGACCAAAAAACCACGCAACCAGTTCGCCCGACGGCGCACATGGGTCGTGCCTCGTACCGCCAAGATTTTTCTTTTCCATGGACGGATGTGGTTTTTTATTGTCACCAAAGGTGTCACACCGTGCCCAGTTCAATATTCTTGGTTACATAGTAGCTCTTGTTCCCCCTCCACTCAGCCATGTTATCAGTTCCATCGCTTTTTAAACGTCTCCCTCCGTCTGACTACTTTTTCGTCCCCTCTTCGCGCTCCAAGTATTCATATGGGGCACAGCAATATTCAAATGCGCGATATCATTATGTCGTGCACAACCTTGTAAGAGTAGAGGGACTGGTGATTCATCGAATCGGAGGATTGATTGAGTTTGAAATCATTATACTATATTTTTCATTATTCCAAAATTGTATCTTAATATATAAAGCAGAAAGTGTTTGTGTGTTTGTGTGGGGTCACGAAATGTGCCTCAGCTCATTATGCCTAGCTAATACAGATGCATGTGACTATTTTCACAAAAAAAAATTCAGTCAATTTGAAGCCGAATAGTGAAGCTAGTATTTAATATGTGTAGCATTTAGCAAAAGATCTTTGCTTGATTGGCGAGAGAGCAAACGGTTATTATTGTGGCATTGTTTGTGCTCAACGAGGTTTGGTAATTTTAATGGACTTCAAACTCGATAGTTAAAGCAATCACTTACTTTGATCATTTTGTTATAAAAACGGAAGATGACAACGAATTAAGGGGTCATGCTCAGTCAGGAGGCCGAAAAAAGGGGTGGTCTTTGGAAATTTTTTACTCAAAAGCTATAACACATTTCTCAAAAAATCTTTTTTCCTTTTAAGGATTGCATCTAGTACCGTGCATCGTAATTTTTTTTATTTAAAAATATTTATCAATAACTAAGTTATTGTCCATCACTCGAAGGTTCTCTAAAAAAAGGCTTCCGCGGTGACCACTGTTGCTCGAAAGTCGATCATCTAAAATAAAAAATTCAAAAGAATTTACTTATTATATTATATTATCTAGTATTTGAACGAAGGATTTTTTTATCCGATGCTTAGTTTTCTTTTAATTGACGAAAATCAGGCACAATTTATGATAAAAATTGAAACTTTTACTTTAAACATCAGCCATTTTTTCCCAAATCAATATTTCGAAAAATCCTTCGTTCAAATACTAGATAATATAATATAATACGTAAATTCTTTTGAATTTTTTATTTTAGATGATCGACTTTCGAGCAGCAGTGGTCACCGCAGAAGCCTTTTTTTTAGAGAACCTTCGAGTGACGGACAATAACTTAGTTATTGATAAATATTTTTAAATAAAAAAATTACGATGCACGGTACTAGATGCAATCCTTAAAAGGAAAAAAGATTTTTTGAGAAATGTGTTACAGCTTTTGAGTAAAAAATTTCCAAAGACCACCCTTTTTTTCGGCCTCCTGACTGAGCATGACCCCTTAAAGGATTGTATTCCTAATTAGTGTTTTCCGAGCATCGAGTTCTTGTAGTAATCCATGCGTTTTTGTAAGTTTCAGATGCTTACAAATTCAATATTCCATATATATACATATACATTATATATATATATATATATATATATATATATATATATATATATTTTACATTGTATGAGAGCTTGTAGCCTGTTGTGCGTTCCCTACTTGAAATCAATTTACTGCGCGGTTTCTGATCACGATACATTTAGTTTCGTAGATTTATATAAATAGTAGTCTTTATCATGAGAAGAGAATTTGAAAAACCTTTACATATACGGGGTGTTCACAGATTTATCATATTTGAACAGATGTGAACAAGATGTGAACAACATTTACAAGAGAACATCCTGAACCCGGAAATTTAAAAAACTCTGTAACTTTGTGAATGTGTAGGGAATTTCCTCCTGATTACAACGCAATTTTTGTTTGCTGCCCAAATTCACTCTAAGGTGGTGTAATTGACCCCTGAAAATCCGGTTATTTTCCGATTTTGTATTAAAACTCGTGAAATATTTTTTTTTACCAAATGGTAGATCTAATTAAAAGAAGTATCTTTTGTCTTGAAACTTTTTTTTATCTCTTACAGTTCGCGAGTTATAACACAAAATCGGAAAATAGCCGAATCTTCAGGGGTAAATTTCACCCCCTTCGAGTGAATTTGGGCAGCAAACAAAAATTGCGTTGCAATCAGGAGGAAATCTCCTGCATATTCACAAAGTTTCAGAATTTTTTGAATTTTCGGGTTCGGGATCTTCCCTTGTTAGCAAAATACATCGAGTAATATGGTAAATATAAAGTGAAAAATGAACCATTTCTCAGTTACAAAGTAAAGATATTTTTATTCGTTATGAAAGGTAGTGGGGATATATACAATACATTTTTGTATCAAAAATGACGCAGATAAACAATTAGAAACGAAACTTACCCTTCTTTTTCCAACAACAATCCTGTATTTATTGCTTGAATTCAAGTGCATTGAAAGTCCATCGCACTTTTTAATTCTAGCTTTTTTTGAACAAAATATTATTTACACATAATATTGAAATGTTCACCAGCACTATAAATTTATGAACATCCTATATATTGTTTGTTAAAACTGTTTCACCTTTTAATTATTTCTTATAAAATTATATTAAATGTAAAATAGATCACAGTGCATGACTGTATACTATAAAGAATGCATTATACTTCGTCAGAACGAATAACGTTGACATTTCCTATTAGGTACTTCGTAAATTAGAAAAAAATTACAACGCCTTAGGAGACTATAGACGTCTACATAATACTTTGTAATATTATTCGATATAAGTACCATTCACTTTTTTATTACTGCTAACCTGACATTTCATGTTAATCACTCTGTTTCTTTATACAAAATCATTGAATAAAATACTGATTTTGTAACCTTATGCCCTTAACTTTATACCTTCAGTTTTATTTCAACTCTTCATTTGCAGTAAATAACATTGAATATAAATCGAATTGATGTTTTTACAAGAAAGAGTGTAAAAACCTTAAAATATTATTATATCAATTAAATCAGAATAACATAAATTAAATCAGAGTCACATAGCTGAATGTTCATAGCTATCCTTTAGTATATTAAATAACTACCATAATGAGGCACTATGTATTAAAAAATTGTCGTGATATATTCGAAGATCAAAACCAAACATTGTTTCAATTAGGGTAAACCCGGGTGACGCGGTCGACCTAATATAAAATGGCTATTAGAACTAATATAGACATAACTTATTTTATCAGGACAAACCTATATGTTCAGAATTTTATGCTCATTCAGAAAAACTGGTCGATATTTGCTTTAAGACAATACTTACTGTAAATCGGGTTGAAAACTGAAGTCATGACATCTGACCACCTCTCCCGAGGTGCCGGGAGAAACGGTTTTCGTCGTTGGCAGAGACCACTGACATAATTATCCATGGAAAATTAATAAAGGATAAACCAAAATTATTTATGAGTGAATACAACGACAGATTTATTGATATTTAATTTGTTTACGCTAAACAAGTAAAGAACACATCAACCAAAAAGTGAACTACCTACTGGCGATTAGCAAGGCAAATGAATACAAAAGTGAATAAATAAATTAAATAAACGGAAATAATAATAAAATAATAATAAAAAATAAAAAATAAAAAAAATTAATAAAAAAATCATAACTCGACCATCTCTCCTTTTTGCAGCGAGAGATGGTCTTCTCGTTAGCTTTGAAAGGATGAGTTAATATGGCCAAATACTTTAGCTGCATTGTCCCTCAATAGAGTGTTCTATTTATTAGGGAAGCTTGGTTAGTAGGGTAGTATTTTGAATAAGAGGTTTCAGATAACGTAGTATCTAGGTTGACGGAATTCTGGATAATAGGGTATATAGATTGAAGTGATTCGAATAATAGAATATTCTGTCAGAGGGGATCGAGATAATATCGTGATATAGAGGTTTCGAATCATAACGTGTTAGCATGCAGAAGATTCAGATAAAAAGAGTTCTCCTATATCTAAAAAATCCTGCTTCGCCGTAAAGTCGTTACTGAAACATAAGCCAAAACAAGTACCGCGAAAAAAAACAAGATTGATTACATTGACGAGAATCCAGCGGCATGGAAAACTCATAAGATAAGTTCCGTGCCATCGGAAACTTAATATTCCGAGGTATCGCGCAATCACGAAAACCATAAATTTCAAGAGCAACGAGTACTCGAGCGAGCCGATTAAATACGTCAGCTTATCGCCCGTTAAAATCTCTCCATCACACGCTGAAGGAGCCTCCGTCCGCTCCCAAGCAAAATAAAATTCAATTAACAGACGCGCAAACTCAAGGTAATTGCGATCCAGAACGTCTTCCAGCGTGATGGCGATGTCGCAGGCAGAACTGGCGGAGTTTTCAAAAAGAAGAAGGGTCGAAAATGGGCACTCCACATCTCACTCGGAAAAGAAATATCCTTGCAGGATATTTGAAAGCACCTACACCCCTTAGAATCGGAGATGGGCAAAATTTTATTCGCATGGCGAATAACAAATAAGTATAACGAATACATTTCTACTCGCTACAAACGGATAAGCTTTTAGTTGAATAAGAATTTATCCGCATATTTTTTTAATCAAATAATAATGCATTCAGATAACATAAATAATTTTTATTCAAATAATTATTTACCCGGATACTCGGATATCCAATATCCGGATTTCGATTTATAACAAGTAATCCGGATAGTAAGAACCCTAGTTAAAATTGAATTACAAGATTTGAACGGAAGAAATAAGCAATCAAACAAACGGAGAGAGGAGAAAGGAACCAAACAAAATCGTTTAGTAATAATAATTAAAGACTAATTTTAAGAGGAAATTAAATCTACGAAGAAGTTATTCGTACCATTATTTGAATAATTCTGTAATAGATATTCGCATAACTTTTTCAAATAAATAACGATAAATTATTTGAATAAATGGATGCAAAAACATGTTACAAATAACGAATAATTATTATCTGAATGAAATATTCGACTAAACAGAATTTATTCGGATAGTTATCTTAGATCAGAGATGGGCAACAAATTATTTTATATAAAAATTTGTGTACGAAATTTTTAATTAAAATAATTTTTTACCCATCTCTGTTTTAGATAAATATTTATTCGAAACAATTCGAACAATGCCCAACTCTGATTAAAATTGGGAAAGCGTTATCATTTATCTGAAATCTGATGGAAATATTATAAAGAACAACTGCAAATGTGACGACGATTGCACTTACGCGTGCGTTCCGTTCCACTCTCATTTTCTTCGGATAATGAACAGTCTTCAAAATAATTAGAGAGAAACTCTGCAGGAAAGTCTGTCGGAAAATGGCACGAGTCAAAACCGAAGTACCTATGTATCGTAAGATTATTGCTACATGAGAGCAGCAAACAACGATGCGTTCGCTAACCCTCGCATCAATTCTATAGTAATAGGTTTCGCTTGATACCAATCTTCGACTGATTCAACCGTAGATTTTCTCTATAATTATTTTGAAGACGGATCGTTATCCGAGGAAGATGAAAATAGAACGTACCACCCCCCTGCTATTTGTTTAATCATTGTCACATTTGCATTCGATTCTCGTAACATTCCCACCACATTTCTCATAAATAGTAGGTACCTAGGTAGTTAACCCGTCTTCAGTATATTCAAAATTGTATATTTAAAAATGATTATAAGCGAATTAACTCTGTTCAACAAATACGGTGTATGGCCTGATACATTATTTAAACATATTGCATGCCTGAAATTTTTTACTTTTCCCAAAGAACCAACTCATCTTGCCCAGCGTTCTAAAATATCCTAATGGCGAGTTTACTCGACCTCGCAGGTAGTAAGAGATTGTTAACACATACTCTTAAATATTCTGCAAACAAATATCCTTTTTCAAGTGATGACCAAAATGGCCACTTTTTACCTACTATCCCCCTTTCCATTCCGCAGATCGATGAGGAAAACACGACTCGACATCGTTACTCGCTTACTGGCAGATGTCCGTATCAGCAACATTTGCATGAGCATTTGTGGAAGTATTGAATGTCTCCGGGTAATTTTCATTGAAACACAAATCACTCGTTGCTCGCATGGCGTATTATTGAAACAAGCAATTTACCCGCGCTCCCACTGCCGCTTTTTCATCATTTATACACCGAGGTCCGTACGCTCAGTCGTTTGCCTCTGTTGTTTGCTCACATGTGACTACGACGTCGAGCGATATGTTTGCCCGCGTCGTGCGCGACGCATGGCGGTGCACAAAGTAATAAAAACCAGACCAGCTGAAATGACTCGGCGATATCGACGAACGACCTAATAAATACGCGTTTCCATCGTGGTTAGGCTTAATATAATATCTCTTCATTGTGCCTGTCGCGATGGATTCGACCAGCGGGGCCAAAATTAAGTGTCTTACAAAGAAACCACATAAAGTGTTGCGCATCGATTTTAATGAAACTTTGTGGGTAGATAGTAGGGCTGTTGAGAATATTCGAATAATCTAAGCTTTCGAATAGGTACGAAAGAATTCGAATTTGAGATTCGTGTGCAAGAGAATTCGAATTTAAGATTCGAATACCAGAGAATTCGAATTTGAGATTCAAATGCCACAGAATTCGAATTTGAGATTTCAATAATCTAAGTATTCGAATTTGAGATTCCAGTAATTTAAGTATTCGAATACCAAAGAATTCGAATTTGAAATGGAATATTCGAATACCAATGAATTCGAATTTGATATTCGAATACCACAGAATGCGAATTTGAGACTCGAAAATCTAAGTATTCAAATTTGAGATTCGACTAATCTAAGTATTCGAATACCAAAAAATTCGAACTTGAGATGGAATGTTCGAATACCAAAGAATTCGAATTTGAGATTCGAATACTACAGAATGCGAATTTGAGATTCGAATAATCTAAGTATTCGAATTTGAGAATCGAATATTCGAATACCAAATAATTCGAATTTGAGACTCGAATTTTCACATTATTTGTATTCAAAATTATTCAAATTATTCGAATATTTGCTACTCTGGTAGACAGACAGCTGAAAAATATTTTATCCATCGTTCACCGTTTGCGTAGACACAATACTTTACAAGATATTCAACAATAAATATCGTAATACGATCATCGTATGATAAAAGTTAATGGACGAAAATATTTGAATATTTTTCTGCTTTTCCTCTAAAGTTTAACTAATGGAAGAATTAATTTAAAAGCGAATGAAAGTAATGATACAATACCATTTTTGTGCACACTCAAACTGTGTGCTAAAACGAAAATTACACTCAGGATTTTTAAATCGGAATGATTTGACCGTATCCGCTGAGTTATGTATCTACCCGTTTTTCTTGAAAGACCATTGAAATCATAAGCACTTAACAGACCTGTTATTCAATATTTAATAGGTCATTCAGTGTTTCTACAAAAGATCAAGAATGGATCATGTATTTTTTGGTTACCTATCTACTTAGAAAGTTTCGTTAAAGTGGATGCGTAACAGGTAACAGGTCATGTGATCATTCCAGTAGTTGGTCTGTCGAGGAAAACGGCGACACAGTTCCCGCAATTACAATTAAAACGATTCTCGCCCGACAAAGTAAGTACATACGCCACTTTCTGTTAAACGCAGCGAAACAAGTGAAACTGTAAACGTTCACTTTTACGCTGACCGTGAAAATCGAAAGATAATTTAACTTGCAGTGCTTAGAAAGTCGAGCGAAATTACTTTGCACTATGATGAATCTCTCACGACTAATAGCGGTATATCAAATATATTGACTTAACAGAAATAGCATTGGTGCAAAAAAGGTATCAAAAATACCAATTCTCACTCACAAAAGTGTCTCGCGTGAAAAGGCTATTATCATTCACATTAATAATAATAAACCACACATTTCACATTCGACGAATTCGCAAATTTTCTAAAAATGGGCGCCTGTTTCTGATAACGCGATTATTTTATTCAATAAACAGGTTGATTTATACTTAAAATGTGGGTTACGTTTTAATTTTGCATATTTCCGGTTCCCAATTATTTTTGTGACGAATATGCTATTTTATGTGAAACGTTCTCAGCCGATATTTGGAAAATGTGAGATACATATTTTGTTATTAGGACTAATACTATAAGAGCACTGTCAAAATTGGAAACTGATTCGTCAATTTTAACATTTTAATGTAAAGTGTTATATGTATCATAGAGTTCATAAACATTTAATTGAGTTAACAAAGTCTCAGTTCATTTAGATTGTTATTCAAAGTTATTGCGATTCAGCGGAATCGCTCAACATCGCGAAGTGGCGCTTCGCATTGATCAACGAATCATTGCGCGCAACGCTCAAATTATACGCGCTGCGTTGGTAATTCGACGGCTCTCCTAATACGGTGACCGACTAACCGATCCGGTTACTATAAAAACATAGGACGAGTGCCTCTGTGCTCAGTTTCTCGATTTACTCTTCATCGTTGGTGCCCGAGTTCGTTGACATAAGTATTCTCACGGATAACGTTCACCCCTTTGGCTACACGCTCGACCTACCAGAGATCCGAAGAGTACTTGCAAACGATAATATTAGGTTGCTGCATAAGCTCTGCCCGCTAGAGTTCGTCTGCTACAAATTCGATTTTTGTAAACAGCTTATAGGAACCTACTTAGTTCAACCCATGTATTTTCCATCATTATTTATAACAGCTTCCCATCTATGTGGAAGTTGTATTATTAAAAAAGAGAACTTATTACACTTTTTGTGGCTTTGAAATTAATTCCAGGAAGTAATTTCAACTTTCACTTAATTTCTTTTGTGATGAACAGGAAGAGATGTAGGTAATTAGTAGGTATACCTTAAAATATTAAGAATAAAATACACGAAATCGAACTAAACAAATATAATATCAAATTAATAAAAACGAAATAACCTAATTGATAAACTGTTAATGATGTTAATTGAAAAATTACATTTAAAACAATACATTTATATAAAGAAATATAAATATATTAATCCTTTAACGCCCAGACGCAAAAAAGGTTTGAATGTTTTAAATGTTAGTTTAGTTACTGTCGATTTTTTTTAAACGCTTGAAAATGATGTGACCTATGCGACACACTGAGGGCTAAAGGGTTAAGTAGAAGATGGTCCTCTTATTTTATCAAGGAATGCAAGATTCTCACTTAGGAAGTACATAATTTCGTTGTACAATGGATATATTACGTTCAACGACCCCTAAAAAGTTATATTATCCAACTATATAGTAATTAGAATTAGTCGATCCTTTAGCGCGAAGCTAAAACATTAATGACCATATACTTGGTTCAAATTTATTCAGGGTAATAAAATATATGTACGTTGCTAAAGACGATACGTAATTATGCACCAAGAAGCAAAAAGCACGTCAGCTACAAAACGATGAGCGGAAGTCTGAAGACACTGTAAAGTAGGGAATGTTGGAGTGGTATCAGACGAGCTTATATTGAGCAGCTATTGTTAATCTACTAATTATCTCATCCTTCAGTCAATAAAAATATTGTTACGTTTGTTTGTGCTTCAAATTACGCCACACAGTAATTGCCCCCGTTCCGAGTCTTCCGTTTAAATAAAGCGAAGATTCCTACTTCTGCTCAACGAAGGGAACTGCTTGAAGATCTGAAACGAAGATATTGTCTCATTTGCTTAGTCGTAAAGTTACGCGATGTGGCAAAAAATCCGAGCGAAGCAGCTTGAATACGATCCGCAACGGTGTACAGGTTTCTTGTTAGTTTTTCCCCTTTGGTATGCATAAATCAGTGCTTCTCAAACTTTTTCCACATCTGGCTAAATATTTCCACGAGGAAGAGTTATTCGATAGCATCTGCCAAAGAGGAATCGTACACGAAATGATAGAACTGAGAAATAAAATTTGAAATTATTTAAGCTGTAATAAAAGGAACGCATCTGATGTAATAAGCTTCTAAAGCAGTTCCATTGAAACCTAAATACACTAGATATTAAACTTTATGTTCAGGTGTATTTTTTGTGGTAAAAAGTATTGAAAGGTTTGTGAGTTATAGGCGATGCCCGAGACGTCTTTTTTTAGGCGCTTTGCGGTGACAACCGTAGCTCGGTGCAGGATCATCCAAAATTGAAAATTCGAAATTTTTTAGACAATATATGAAATTATCTAGGCGCCATTGGGCATGATTTTGGAAAAATTATTTTGTGACAAAATGACGGCTGTGCAAAGTTAAAGCATCGATATTTGGCAAAAATCCCCCGTTTTTCGAGTGTAAAAAAATCTAGGTAAAAAAAGGGAAAAGCTCCCGATAGCGCTTAGATTTTTAAACCTAAAATAAGCCTGCAAAGCCGCGAGTAAATCGGTTCATTAATTTTTCAGTTATGTGTGTCACCGACTTTGAAAGCATGATTTTGAGGAAAACGCGTTTAGAGTTTTGGGTCTGAGCGCTACACCGATGAACACCTACCTACTTACACGCGTATAACTTGGTCAATTTTGGTCGGATCAACTTGACACTTTCAGGGAATTTTTTCAAGACGTTGTATTTCATGAAAATATAAAAATCGAAAAATCGATTTTTCGAAAATTTCTAGGTAGGCCTCCCCCCCCCCCCCCCCTAAGGGGGGTTTGCCTTGTTAGGCCGAAAAATAGGTAATTCTTTGTGATTTGTTTGTACAAAAACAACGCGACAAATTAGTTTGAGATTTGACAGGTTGTTTCATTGTATCTTCAGCTATTGTTCTGTATTTTTGTGGACCAGTGAAAAAAGAAAGGTGGGAGATACAGAGTGCTAACTGAGAGCGTTGATCAAAAATCGGTTGGTACTGGCGTTGACGGAAAGTACTGTAAGGGTTATCTGAAACACAAAAAGAAAAAGAGATTCTTATACTATATGAATGTGGCTATCTGTGATAGTAGATTTATTGCCGTATCTGTTATCGTTCCTTTTTTATTTAAAGAAGTTTTCCCGATTTTGAGGCAAAGCCTTTTCCAGACTCAAATCAGGGCGCTTCATCTTCTTCAAAAGGCTGCCATTTTAACATTTCTTTATTTTTCTTAATACATCTACTACCACAGATAGCCACATTCATATAGATTAAGAATCTCCTTTCCTTTTTGTGTTTCAGATAACCCTTACACTATCTTCCGTCAACGCCAGGACCACTCGATTATTTTTCAACGCTCTCTCTCTCTGTATCCGCCATGTTTTTTTCTCACTGTCACAAAAATTCAGAGCAATAGTTCAAGATATAATACAACAGTCTGCCATACTTCAAATAAATTTTTCGAACCGTGTTTATACAACAAATTCACAAAGAATTGCCTATTTTTCGGCCCAACAAAGCGCACCCCCCCCCCCCCCCCCCTATAACATATCAAAAAACGAAAGCACTCGGAAGCGGCCACCTAAAATCCTCTCCTTGTTAGTTATTACATAACTTCTGCAAATTAATTAGTGTAATAATTCACGAAATGCTTCTACCTTCAATTACTTTCTTTTGAATTGGTTATTCTTAAATAATCCTTGCATATTTCTACAGTTTACCAAGTGATTATCCTGACAATACTTATTTAACCTCCTCTGGTCATTAATAAACTACTATCTGTAGCCTCTGAGAAAGATGGTTTTCTTAATGGAGATGGTAAGGAAGGTAAAATGAAGTAAAAAATGTCCTATCAACACAGTGTTGAGAATGCATATTAAATGAGATACCAAATGTTATTTAGCAAATTATCCTTTCACCACCGGATTTTTACATTTGTGGTGCTGTGAAGCTATTAATTGACACCAACACATTCGACAATCAAGAGGAACTTTGGAATTCCATCGCAACTGCAAATAAAAGTGGTAAGTACCTACAGCAGATGCGTGTTGATCACTTTTTCGGCGAATGGAACTCTGCATAAGAGAAGATGCTGAAAAGGAGATATTGAAAATTCGTTGTAACGTTTATTTCATACGACATTTTCTACTCCACATTACCTCCCCTATCATCTCCCTTCAGGAAATCATCTTCTTCAAGGGCATATCCGTAACATAAATTATTAATTTAAATATACAATACAACAAGCTGTTAATAAACAGCAGATATGTAAAAGCGAGAATGTCTTCCAACATCGAAGCTTCGATACTCTGAACGATTTAAGAATGAAAAACAATTGGATCGCATCGAACTCTGTATTAAATTGACTCCACATAATAAAACTATTAATAGATCAATTAACGACACGTTACAATGGGAGCTCTGGCAATGGCAGATCATAAAGCACGCTTTGAGAGACACTGTCACAAATAAAGCGAAACAAATGCATCGACTTCAGCTCATCGGAGGGAAACATGTGCCTATGAATAGGCTGGCCATACGTTCAGGTTCCGAGCACTTGTCTCGACCTCCCGACTAGTTCATAAATTTGTCCCGATGCATAATTCTTTTCCCTGTACCTCGACTTTCCTCCTCGACGATAGAAACTTCACAACATCATCAATATTAAGCTGGGTACACGCTGACTTCCTGTGCCCTCAGGCACATCGAAGTTTAATTCATTAATCTTTATAGGAATGGTATAATTCACTGACGGTGACTCGTCAGAATTAAATGAAGTGCTGATTTTGAAATTATTATCCTCCATTACAGGGTATAAAGATTATCTTTATCTTCCTCTAGCATCTCTATCCTCTTTCTTTGAAACGATTCATAAAAAATTAAGAGAATTGTTTAGTATGTTCTCGATTTCCAAACACAACTGTGCAAAATGACGTGGATTGCAAAATTGTTGCAGTCGGATTTTTTACTGTGCTTTGGAAAAAGAAATTTAAGGTGAATTTACGGTTATTTGAAACGAATTTGTGAGCATGCTATTTCTTTTATTTATTTATCTATTTACTTTATTTTTAGTTTGTTAATATGAATTGATAAAACACGACGATGAACCTAAAACATAGGAAAACAATGCAATAAAAAATGTCCACACAATCTCATTCCTATAAGAATATTTCTTGCTTTATAAATTATTATTGATCGATGGCGATATTAATTTATAAACAATTTTCGCAATCATTGAGAAGAGGAAACATAGGAAGGGAGTGAGCGTATTCAATTTCAAATCCAAATTTTAATGGCTCCTCAAAATTGATTTGAGAATGAATGGTGAAAATTATTTTACACTTTCAACTGATATTTATCCAAGGAATATTATCACATGTATGAATTACACTCTGCATATACTTCTCGTGCAAACATTTATACAATAAGGTACTAGCACTGATCTTTGAGTCTATAAAAGAATAATGTACTTCCGACTTTTTATAGTTTGCAACATTATCGAATTTTTCTTCAAAACAATCACATTCGAAAATCACAATTTTACACTTTATTCCTGTATTTACATGTCATTCGTTTTGGAATGCTAATTATTATTTAATGACGCAGGGAACGTCAAAAAATCGTAACAGTTATATAATAAGCTACAGAAATTATCTCATGAATTGCAAATATCTTCCCATCTAATGTGTCATTTCCATTCTCCCAGAAATAACGGGCCTGAAGTTATTACATCGCTTTTAAATTGCAATCCCAGGCATAAAATCCGGCAAACTGAATTGGAGCACGCACACTCGTCGATAGTATCGCTGTTCCGTCTTCGATTATTATTACCATCTCCTGTTCCGTCTCGATGCTCGAGTTACTTCATTTCTCCATCGTTTCCCGTCGAAAGTTTACGATGTGCGATACGCCACTTTCTTTTCCATTTAATTAACGAGGTATTCCCACTTAGCGCGTTGTTTTTTGCGTGATCTTTAGGATTCAAAATGTAAAAGGTCATAAGAGCAAAGAATCTGAGAATGTTTTCACATATTCAATCATGCTATAAGAAAGTACAAAAAACTTAATAAGTGTTATTAACTAGTTACATCTTAACGTATTGTAAATACGTTAAAATAACTTTTGCTTGATCGTGAGCCGTGTTAAAAAAAAATTGTCTTCAGAGCTTCCACGATTGGTATCGTTGTATTCGACTGAGAATTGCATGAAACATAGCGCGTAAATAAAATTTGTATGTATCTAAGCATGTTCCTCAGCGAACTGGAAATTTGGAAAAATTTAGATTGGCCAATTTTCAGTTGAAGGAGGGCGTTTTATAAGAAATATGAAAAAGTGACGTGATAAGCTATAGGTAGTGACGTCACTTATGATTTGATGAAATTTTTATTTAGCTTATATTATTGCTTATGAAAAATTAAACATTTTTTGCATTCGTCATTTTTCTTATCTGTATTAGTTGCCGAGGAATTTAAATAAATAAATATTCCAGCCCCAAGTTTGAGGGCAAATTTCACCCCTTAAAAATGAATATCTGGTGATAAAAAAGAGTATGTGTCAAATATTTTTGAATACGCTATGCAAGTGCCAATTTTAATCAATATGGGGCAGGCAAGTCCAAGAAAATCTTAATTTATATAAGTATCTCTGTCGTCCCTACCAGCATAAAACAACAAATACAATTTGGACATCGATTACTTTTAAACAAATGTTGGTCTTCTAGATATCCATTTAATTCCGGTATGAACACTATAAAAATTTCTTATTTACGTTTGTAAAATTTGAAATTCATCGGTTAATTCACTCTTGAGATATCGTGGAAGCTATTTTAAAGAACACCCTTCTGAGTCAAAACGTACAGCATCATTATTTTTCCAAGCTTTGGTATAGAATTTTATGAAAAAACTGTCGAAACATAAAGTTTTAGGAAACGTAATAAAACAGGATTGACTTTTACCCTCCAAATGGACATAAAATTTACTAAAGAAATAATAAAAAGAAAATACTCGAAAAGAACTCTAAATCCCTCGAAATTCTAATGAAAAATACTAATGATACTCTAGGAGAGCTGCTGTGTTTTCTTTCCCGAATCGTTGAGTGGTAAACAGACTTAATGGAAATTACAGTCATGATTTTTAAATCGCTTACGAGCGCGACGTCGCGTCGACTGATACATTCGAATCTGCCCGGGGGCTTTATATAACCGCGGCGCTTAAACTGAACAACACGGTCAAACATTGAGATCTCCCCCAGCTCCCTTATCATCCATTTTGCATCGAATTGTTACGTGGGATTGCCACTGGACGAGAAATTATCGTTTCAACGCAAACAACTCCTCATCGAACTTGTGATTTTTAGCGAGCGAACCTGTTAGCTGAGGAAACGACACAACTTCTTATTCATAAATGCCTCCTCATTAGGCAGGACACGCCACTTCGCTACAAAAAATTAATATTACAATAATTAGGTAGGCTTCTCCAAAAGACGGGAACTGACAAAGTGGCTGTCATCTGACTCATCATCTGATACTCTTTAGTTGTGTGTTTAAAAGTAAATTATTGTTGGAAAATTGTAAATATTATAATTCGTTAAATGTTAATTTGAGTGAGTGAGAGTTGGCGTGTGTGAGTTGTGACAGTGTGCCATATTTGGTAACCGTGCGACGTAGAAGAAAAAGGAGAATTGAAGTAACGTACTCCTGCAAAGGCATTTAGACGTGATTAATTTATAATTCTAATTAAACATAAGGGTGGCCCTTATTTATATGTGCTGAATTTTTTTTTCGTATTTCTTTGCTCTCACCCTCTCATATGGTTCCATTTCATATAAAAATGGTCCCTGAAAAAGATTATTGCAATAAGACAACAGGAAAGGGTGCCGACCAGGCCTTAAAGTTTAGAATTCATCAATAGTTTGGATTTAAAGAATTTTTCAAAAATGGTAACCCCTATCGAAATTTTGTTCAAATAATACTAAAAGAACATTAAATTTTCTACAATTACTATGTATATATTTTTTTCGTACTTCCAACCATTTTTTAGATAATAGTGTTTGAATATAGAGGTCCGCGTTTTGCGCGTACCACCTGTATAGCGTGCCGTACTGTCTATACACGCGTAGTACGGACCTCTCTATATTCAAATGCTATTATCTAAAAAATGGTTGGAAGCACGAAAAAATTGTATATACAATAATTATAGAAAATTGAATGCTCTTTTAGTATTATTTGAACTAAAATTTCGATATGACTTACCATTTTTGAGAAATTCTTTGCATCCAAACTGTTGATGAATTCTAAACTTTAAGGCCTGGTCGGCACCCTTTCCTGTTGTCCGATTGCAGTAATCTTATTCAGGGACCATTTTTTTATGAAATGGAACCATATTAAGGAGTGAGAGCAAAAGAAATCGCATGTTGAAAACAAGGTCCACCCTATTAAGCATTTGTAATTTATTGGACTGTCAAATTATTTAATGATTAAATATAATTTTCTGTATAAAGCTGTGTGTATTATGAAGGTAGATTATTGTCATAAGATACTGTATTTTGAGCACTGAATTTTTATACTGGTGAAACAGAATATCTGTTAAATGTGCATCGCCACCATTTATAAAAATAAAAATCTTCTACGTAAGTCTCGGTGTGGAAGCACCACTGAACAATTATTTTGAGTATACATAGAAACGCTTCGAAACAAACAAATTGATAACATAAAATGCCATTGGCAACAAATGGAGGGTAATTCAATGGGGATGATTTAATGTGCACCACCCTGTAGTATTAAATAACGTATCTCGTTCACTATAGAAAAAATTACTCGAATCGCCTTTACTCATAAAGTAAACATTTTTAAGGACACTGGAAGCGTTCCAGGACGAGGATTGACCCAGTTAGCAAGTTAAAATTCTCACGTGCGACTGGCCAGCGAAACGCAATTCGTTTGCGTAACCGCGCTACACGAATCCTGTTAATTCTCCAATTTGACATAATAAATCATACTGATGCAATAGCAATCGGCACACTGACAGAACTTCATATATCTTGAACTTAAATGTATTTTTTTCTCTAATAAATGGATTGCTGATCGATTCGAATAGTCGTTTGCTACCACTTTACGCAGGATTAATTTTCTGATGGAAATTATTGATAAAACATTTTCAAATAATAGGATTTTTAAAAAGTATCAAAAGTGTCTCTTAATACATCGATATTTTTGCTCATTAAGAAAATAAAATTTGTAGTTTGATTCACTTTAGACGTTTGTGGACTTAAAGTTAAAAATATTGTGATGGATATTGATATAGTTTGTTAGTAAAACATTTATCTAATTACATACTAAGTAGGTAGATCAGTGCTTTGAAATAGAATTCTTGAAAAAACTTTTAAGTTGTACACTTCACTTTTTGTAGTTAACATGAAAAATATTTTAAATGAAATACGGAAAAGGAACCAAAATTATGGGCTTTATTAGTGAATTTTGAGACAAGCAATAATTCTTTTTTATCGTGTTTTAATATTTGTGTATTAGTTTCTTATGCCTTAATGAGAAAAAAATTTGAAAATAGTAAAAAATTTATATAAGAATTCGAATTATGGCACAACAAAATTTTAATTGAATTTCAAAAAATTAATTGGATTTAAAAAATGTACAATTTGTTAAAATTACACACAAATTAGACGAGAACTTGGTTTCTTTGTAAAAAGCTTTGCTTTGTAAATACGAGGATTGAACGAATCTTTATTTTCATGTTTTTATTATTAATGTCAAGCTTTAATGGTCAAATAAGTGAATTGTAAATTAGTTTTACTAAACTTACAATTAGGTCTAAAATACTTGAAACCACGATAATGGGTAAGGGTTAGCTTAGTTCGGTCTAAAAATATTACTGCTCCTTAGTCAGAATACTTTTTTATTTTAAGAATCCATATCTGACTTTTTAACACACTTGAACCTGCTTAAAATTTTCAATCTAGAACATCTCAAGGTTATTTCTGACAACATTGAATTAGAAGCAATAAGTTTTTTTTTTATAAATTTATTGTGAAATATATCTTTGGTAATCTTAGATCTTTTAAGAGTTTTCAATTCGTTCTTATTACTTTTATGAAAAACCTTTCTACCCATTTATTTTGCAAACAACATATACTGTTTTTTAAATATCTTTCAGTAAAGCATATGAAAGATTGCACAGTAATTCGTTCAATGTAGTTACTTCTTGACATCTTTACAGCTTTATAGGAGTGCCCAGCAATAGTGACGTTCGCGAGAGGAGATAAGAGGAAGAGGTAGGAAATAAATTTGTAAGAAGTCTTTGACTGTCAACTACTCGATAGTAACACCATGTGGACTTCTTCTGCCTTCGGCATGCACATTGGACACCTCACTGCTGCTTAGTACACCTACATTTCGTTAAACAGTGCAAGGATTCATCAAATCTTATTTGCGAAATCCCAAACTACTTAGTACCTATTTTTATTAAGTATTTTGTATTTTTTTTATTCCAATAACTGTATGATTATTCATTACATATCCTACAATTGTTTGAATACCACTGACTATGAAGTCTTTAGATTCATGACCCATGCAAATCCTGCCATGAAGATATCCAATAATACAAACGAATTACTTGTATTTTCTCAATCATACAACTACACAACTATTTATTGTAACAAACTGCCTCAACTGCCTCTGTAAAAATAAAGCTTTAACCTTTTATAACTGAACTTTTTAGGACAACGGTAGATATTAATGATGATATATAAATTAACAGGTACACATTTAAATTTAATTTTACACGTATAAAGATTTTATTGTACAATAAAAGTTTGTAGTCCCTATGTTACAATAGCTAAGGATGGAAGTTTTATGAATTAGCACCTGCAATATAAAATACAGATAATATGAAATGTTGCCTTAAAGTCACACGACGTTAGGGGTCATCCTTAAATTACGTAAGGCTTTCTTGCGGTTTTTTACAGGGGTGGGGGGGAGGAGTCAGGTAGCGTCTTACGTAATATTTTTTAACCTAATTTTCAATAATTACAAATTCTATCATTAATGTTTCAGAATAGTAGTTTTAGTTTAAATGTGCCGAGTTAATTGAATTATATAAACCTTTAAAAGAATTTTAATAACCGAAAAAATTAAATGTAAACAATATTACGTAAGGCGGGGGTTGGAATATCAAGTCTTACGAATTCTTATACTGGAGGAGGGAGGGGGTAAGAATTCGCCAAAATTACCCTTATGAAATTTAAGGACGGCTCCTTATATGGGGTTAAAGAATCAATAAAAAACAAACTTACAAATGTTTCTACAACATTCCCCAACCTTATAGGGACAACCCCCGTATACATTATTGCTATAGCACGGTTAGAAAATTCTGAAATTCAAATGTTTGCCCTAACAGGCCCATAGGAAGGCATAAACTTAGCCGAGCAATTGGAATTCTATTTTCTGAATACAGATCCTTCCGCTGAAAGAATGCCAAAATTCAAAGGAGAACTTAAAAATTGTCCAGTTCTATCCCACGAAATTGATGAAAATTGCCAAGAAAAAGCAAGCGAACGAAAATAATAAATTTTTGAAAAATCTAGAGAACACACAAATCTAAATCTTGCAGAAGAAACTTTAGAAGATGAAGATACTTTTCAACAAAGAAAACGCTTTCGTTTACTTGTACTTAGCAGCGATGTGGAAGAAAAAAATGAACGTATGAGAGCAAAATAGTGTATTTTTGTTAGTTCTCGGAACCTAAACCTGTTTCTTGTCTCACTTGTTGTGTTGCCTTTTGTTGTGTTAGTCTCATATAACACGATTTCGCATAACACCGCGCTGTTTAGGAACCTACGAAGCGTGTTGTGCCGGGTCGCCTGTGCTGCCCAGGATACAAATCATCAGGAACAAAAAAAAAAAACTGAGACAAAAAGGACACAAATGGAGTACATATTCCCCATACAGGCCACCTCGACAAACAGTCCGGAACTCCCAACAACGCAGACTCGCGATCTCCCCCCTCGATCTCTCAAAACTCCCATGCAATTCGCCGCGCTCGATCGTTAATTACCCCGCGAAATAAAACCGTCGTGGAACAGGCGTCTCCCCCCCCCCCCCCTCCCCGTCTCCTCCGGCCGTCCAAAGTCGTGGCATCGGGTTGACTCGTTTCGTGCCGGTTGTAAAACGACGCACAGGGCCCCGAAGGGTTAACGAGCGCCTCTTTGATCGCGGGCTCAGGCGAAAGGGGGAGCAACAAAAGCGACGGGAGCGCCGCGCGGCGAAAAGGAGACGTGGCCGCTTAGTTTCGCAGAGTACCGTCCGAGGAACCGGGGTCCTTTTTCCCCGGCACCTTGGTAACCGAGTAACCAAGTAACCAAGCGACCAAGTAACCACGCAGCGAGCAGGAATCGCGAGATGCACGGGCGGAGGAGCGCGAGATAAGCGCCATAGTACTGAACTGCCGTGAAAGAAAGAGGAGGCCCGGCTAGAGGAACGAGAGGGGAACGTCGAGTAGCACGGAGTAGAAAGGGTAGGGTGGGGGGGAGCGGAGGGGTAGAAGAAGAAGAAGAAGCGGAGTGGAAGAGGTTAATGGCCTCTGACACAGTGGTGATAAAGAGCCAAAGCAGTGGAGGCGAAACCGCAGAGAATTCAAACCGATTCTGTAGAACACGACACGAGTGGAAGCTTGTGAGGAGGAAAGGGGGTACGCTAGAAGATAGAGAAAGATAGTCCGTATATTCTCTAATGATCTGAAACGACAGCTGTTGTTTTGAGAAACAGCGATTCTACCGTTGCGATGTCGTTTTCATATGAGGGAGAAAGGGGAATGGTACCTTGGGGCTTTTAATTGAAAGCTTGATGCTGAAAGGAAGTTCGACAATAATTGTGGTTCTGTTCTATACTGCCTTTTGTTGATACTTCTTGGCTGTAAATAAGCACGTAACCTTGGCGTTCTTGTACGGTTGTTGGTTTTTTTATTAAATTTTTTTTAACCAGATACACCACTTTGACGACTTCAGACAAACTGTTCAGTGACAAAGATTTAATATAGGAATAGCTAGGTAGGGGTATATATGTTTTGAAAGTTTTTCGTTAATCTTTAGTACTCACAAGTAAAGATCCTGAACTCGGAAATTCAAAGAAATTTGAGACTTTGTGCATATGTAGGGGATTTCCTCCTGATTACAACGCAATTTTTGTTTGCTGCCCAAATTCACTCTAAGGAGGTGAAATTGACCCCTTAAATTCCGGCTATTTTCCAATTTTGTGTTATAATTTGCGATCTGTAAGAATTGTAAGTTTGGTAATTCATTTTTTGGCTATTCTTTTGGTAATGATAGTCCTAATTAAAAGAAGTAACTTTTGTCTTGAATTTTCAGGGGTTTATTTCGCCGCCTTAAAGTGAATTTTGGCAGCAAACAAAAATTGCGTTGCATCAGGAGGAAATTCCCTACGTATTCACAAAGTTTCAGACTTTTTTGAATTTCCGGGTTCAGGATCTTCCCTTGTCAGTAATAGGAGCATCGAATTACATTCAAAGAATTGAATCACTAGGCATATGAACTTCGAAAAAGATTGTATTACGAAAAATGCATGTACTAACACTGTTTATTGTTTATCTATTTGAGGAGGTCGGCTAAATGTTGGAGTTTTGGAAAGAAACAAAAACTTGTTACAGAAGTATCAATATAGAATATATATCAACACGTGGTGACGCCTATTGGTACATACAGCGAGAACAGTAGATAGGTTATGTAGTTCGATCTATCGATCGGTCTCTAGATTTGGCGCTAACATCTCTATGCGCGGCAAATACAAAAGGAAAATAGCTAACGCGTATAATGTATATAACATAAAATATATACAGTGATCTCCAACACTAAACTTAGATGGCTTGAATATCCGAATACAGCCGAGTAGCTCAATTACATATTCCAGTATTTAAAAAGAATTTCGAGTATTTGGAAAATATTCGGTTAATTCGATTATTTCAGTATTTCGAAGAAATTTGAGTAGCTAAATTATTTGTCTACTTCGAAAAATTCAAACGCAACAACTGCACTACTTCGAAAAAATCGAATACCTTAAGTATTCAAATGTTTTGAAAAAGAAATTGCTCAGCTCATTATTGGAGTACATTGAACAAACAAAATAAACTATGATTAGCTTGAAACGACTCCACATAATGTCAAACTATACCCAGTTGTTCTAACTACTCAAACTATTAATCAGTTCACCTGGTATTCGGTTTGGTTCGACAAACCCCCACTACGTTAATTCGAGTTTTGAATTGCACGAATGTTTTCGAACGACTCCAATACGTGCTACAGGCTGCAGCCCACAGCCAGACTGCAGACTTCTCTGTTCGAAACAATTGAGCCCAGATGAATTTTAAAGTGGCCCATAGACGATCAAGCATGCTTGCCAATCATCGTGCTTGCACAAGCATTTTGACCGTATAGGGATGTGCTTGAAGCCTTGCACAAATGGACTGAAGAATGATTGAACATGTTTGACTTCATGACGTCAAGCGCGACGCTTGCTCAACCTTGCTGTGTACACCATCTTGACAACATTTCGTTTATTTAAAAGGTGTGACGATGAGTAATGGCAAGAAGAAAAAATAATTTATAGTCTATAGGCAAAGATGTGACAAGTATTTTCAGAAGATTTTCGTGTGAAAACTTGAGACTTCTTATGACATTTTTTCATCAAAATTTCATTGCTTTTTGTAATTGACAATTTTTTATCATTTCTTAATGTTACAATTATTGCAATCAACGTAACTTCCGTTATGATCGCACTGAGTGTATCAGATATCTATTGCAAAGTTTAATTTGATTTGGTTTATTTACAAAAGAAACTTCCACGAGTACAAAGTACATAATGCATTAAGCAACAGGAATTGATTAGTATAGAGCACAAAAGCAAACAAAATATTGCACTGCGGGATAATGTCAAATGAAATATTACGATGAACACTTATACAGGGTATTTCCGAAATCGCGGTAAAACCGGGAAAGAGATGATCCTCAATCCTCATTAAAAAATTACTCGAAAATACAGAATAAAATTTCGAATTTGAAAACTCGTTTAGTATGCATGCACTTGACTAAGAATTGGGCAGAATGCATAAATATGGGATACTTACAGGTGGAATGGATCTTATTAAAAAAAGAATTGATATAGTACAATAACTTTTCTTTGAACGTCGTTTTGTTATGGAGAAAATCGGTTTGAAAATGTAACCAATTCTTAACCCAGTGGATGCACACTTAACAGGATTTTGAAAATCGATTTTTTGAAAAGCCAAGTCCGGATGAAAAAATTTCATTCTATACTTTCAACTTACTTTCGCATGAGGAATTATCTTCTGATTATACCACGATTTTGGAAACACCCTGTATATATAAACAGATGAATTAAAAAGTTAACACTATTGGGCATAATTTGCCAGCTTTCAAATTCTGAAAATAGAATTGAAAGAAAATACGATTATTAGTCACATTTGATTGTTATGGGTCACTTAAGTAATTCCACTAGTAGAAATAATGACAATTATCAAACTCCTGTATAACTGAAGTGAAAAGTCCAGAAATATTCGTAATTATTTCAAACGAACGAAGTTCAAATGCTTTTCCTACAACAAAGGCTATTAACTTTACCGGGCTATATTATTCATGGTGTACAACAGAATTGAAAAATTCAGACGCCAAACACGAGAGAAGCAATCAATATCGAAAGGCGCAGAAAGTGAACGGCGCCATATTTTCCAGCAGTGACGCAGCTACTTTAAAGAAGATGTATAGGGCTACACACGGGTTCCCTTCTATCCCCCGAAATAACACATTCACTGTTTTTACTTTGACTGACATGTTTAAATTGATTTCTTCGGCAATATTCCGAATTTCTCTTTTCGTACTCCTGCTGCTTTTCTTGGGTGTATTTGATCTACAGTGATGTTTGTTTATTTATAGGTAGGAGAATAATAAAGAACCTTCATGATGGTTACTAATTTTTTCTTCTTACAATCTTATTTTCGTTTCTAAAAATGTGATTGAATATTCTGTATGTTACTTACAAGTAAATGAACATTAATTTGGAGTGAATTGACTCGAGTAAAACAGGAGTAAAGAGGATTCTTTGGAATTTACAGTTTCTGAGAGTTTTAATACGATTTTTATGTTACTCGTTTTTGGATTATGTAGTTGTTGGCAAATTCGCCCATTGAGCGTATTTTTGAAGTCTATTCGCTCGAAAACAAAGCCACGTTCAAAAAAAGGTGATTCTACAATTTCAATTTACTTTTGCATAAAAATTCAGTTCATCCATGACTGCGTGATATTTACCACTGCATTCGGCGAATTTTTATTATTAATCAGGTGTCGGCACACCAGACGAATTTTTAGAATTCATTTTCTCAAAAATATAGCCTAGTATAAATTCCACATTTTTTATTTACTTTTACACGAGGAATCATCCCTTTTCAGACTCTATCACTACTCGAGGACCAGCTGCTGAGGACTTCATTGGTAAAATAACCATCTGTCAAAATTGCCTCCTGTCAAACATACTATGTCCACATGAAAGACGTCAAAGTCTGCAGAAAAGCTATTAGGTCGATGCAAAAGTTCGTCGTTTTATTGAAGCAAAGTGAAAATATATTAGATGTTCTTTTTAATCAAAGTATCCTCGACTATCTACGACCCCTTGCCACTTTTCTGATAAAATCACAAGTACGTGTAACAAAAGAAGACATTTTCGTATACCCAGCATCGCCTAACAGCGAAAGAATGAATTTTTGCGGTGGTCTAATATTTTCCGACGGTGACCAACACATGCAACCTAGAGAGAGGAGGAATGGATAAGCACGAATAGCAGACAGAACGGTTCCAGCAGTTTCGGATCGGGCCCGATCACCGTTGCCAAATTTCTTTACGCCATATACTCCCTCGCTAATTTTAGGTGCCTCCCTGAATGATGCACCAAGGTATATACATATACACGTAGCCGACGTGACGGGGTGGAAGAGCGGCGAGTCAGCCGGCGAAGGTGAGAGAAGGAAAGAGCAGAGAGGAGAGAAAACCATCGTTGGTCTCTCTTTGCTGTTGGCTCTCGCCCTCGCCAATCTTGCCTGCTGCCTTTTCGAATGTCCACAATCGGCCTCTGGCTGCAGCCGGGTCGACGACCTCGGCGCGATGCACGCGAGAGGGAGACACATGGGAAATGATAGGAAAACGGCATCCTACTCGCCACGGGGGCCTCGGATGCCGGAAAACTGGCCTCACGATGCTGTAACTTTCGATGTATCGTCCGATGGCTGATCATTGGCCAACGGGGGGACTGTCCGTGGTCCGGCTCTTTCGTGGTCCCGCTAGCTTTAGACGAAGCTTGTAACCTTTGCTCCAACAGACACGCGTTCAGCTCGATAGAAGAAGCGAAAAATCACCAGACACGATAAGATGGCAGAGAAGCGTGGCAGGCTGATATCTGGTTTCCTTGTTAAGCACTCCAGGCTTTCGTAGGCGCTTCTCTCGCGTGAAGTCTTTGCCGCGTGCGTTATTGGCAAGATTTAAGTGGACATTGAGCGTTGGGATGAAGTCTCTGTGGCGTACGGGTGTGACAATTTAACGGATTCGACTGGATCTTCGGAAGTTGAAGCGTTGTGGGTGTAGAAATTGAGAGTTTCATGGAAGAAAGAATGAGGGCTTGTTAGAAGGAATTGCAAGCATCAGCAGAGATCCACTTCTGATATCGATGAGACGCATTTCACTTATACAATCATGTACTATGTAGAAATAGACAATATTGGGAAACACGTCTGTTTGCATTGAGGACTTAACAACCACTCTAGGATATCTTGGTTTTTCCATCAAGAATCAATAGCTGATCATCAACTTTTTCTACTGTTATATGTGATATATAAGTAACTCGTTAAATAACATTGAGCGACACATAATCAATAATAAATATGTGCGCGAAGTTGGGCAACTTTTCGCCGTCTATTCGTTGTAAAAAGGGCAGAATCGAATGATCAGTTTTTGAAAATTATAAGTAGTAAAAACTCAATCAGAGGCCAATAAAAATGATGTGCTATTACTGATGGGGTTCCAAACGATTCAAAACATTTTGACTTAAAGCTCGGAATTGCAGAGGTACCAAAACGTTTTGCAAGGACCTTGTGTTCGGCAATCTTGTACAATATTGTAAATTTTAGGATGTCTTAAAGGTTTTGAGCATTTCGGAAGTCTGGGAAGTCTAGGTACTCTTGGAGTTGCTAGGTTTCGAATGCTTAGTGCTATGCTTTTGATTTCCTTTTGTTTCACTTTCATTACTCTGGTTTCTTCAAGTCTAAGTATTTAAGACTTTCGTGACTTTTCGAGACATTTGAGAATTAAGACTCTCAATTCTCAAGGCTTCCAGAATTCAAAACTGTCAAAACTCAAGACTCAAAACTTTTAATACGCAAAACATTCAAGTTCCAAAACTTTTAAATCTCAAGACCTTCGAAACTTAGGACCTTCAGGACTCAGGACTCGAGACTTTCAATACGCATAACATTCAGGTTTGAAAACTGTTAAATTTCAAGACCTTCAAAACTCAGGACCTTGAGGGCCCAGGGCTCAGGACTTTCAACACGCAAAACATTCAACAACACTGTCAAGACTTCTTGATTGGTTGAACACAGTCGCAAGGCAGCGCCTCCAGGTCTCACCATTACTTACCGAGCAATGATGACACGACAAGCAATCCGTTCAATGGAATTTCGACGATTCTAGTTTGGACGATTGCACTGGTAAGGGCAATGCAATCGATTGTTGGCCAACCCGAGCGCTAATGAGACGGCGTTTAGAGACGGCCCCGTTAATAGAAATCAAGCGTAGATCTACCACACTCTAATTCGTTCTACGCTGGTGCACGGCCCGTCCTGTCTTGTCTACTACTGCGCCCACGTTCCCCGCAACCGGATGTGTAAAGCGCACCGGGCAACCGCGGAGAACGTGACTTGTTCGCGACATGTCAGAAACTTCGTGAGCGCCGATCTAAAGTACCTTTTCCTTCGCGTCCTCGCAGCGATCGTCGCAGCGCGTACAGCGAAGGAAACGAGCCTTGTATAATTACGGATTTGTCTTCCGTAGCGGCGTGATTTTTGCTAGTCAGGGTACAGTCACTGGCAAAAATGCTCGACGCATCGACGATATGTAATCATTCACGGTCGATCGAGGTTTGAGTAAATGATCGGTTTGGGGGAACGATAATGAAGAAACTCAGTTAACCGGCTGGCACACAGAATGATCGGTACTGTAATCTGGAATCGTTAAGATAATTGGACATTTTTCTCGGCCGGTTTTGAAGTCGATAGTTTTATATTGAGTTAAGGGGTCATTCTACTTTGAACCGCCGAAAAATTAATGTATTTTTAAAGACATTTTTCTCAGTAAATGCAATATATAATGAAAGAAATCTTTTTGGTATTTATTAAGCTACTCTTATATTATACAAAAAAAAATAAAAATAATTTTTGCAATTTGTTTTAATCGTTTGTTTACAGTGTCAATATGGCACGTATATGACGTCAATATGACGTAGGTCATTTCCCCGCTCAGGCTTATCTGAAACGAAAAATTCCAAAGGATTCTTAATCTGTATGAGTGTCGCTATAGCCCCTAGCTCAATTACCAATTTTTGTTGAAAAGTAAGAAAATAGCGCCGGTTTGAAAAAAAAACATCGATTTTTCTTTTTACACTATAGATACGTTTCCGCGAAATCTGTGTAATGGCGCATTGTAGCCAACCGATAAAAACCAGTAAGAAAAATACCATAAACCAATTAGGATTAATTCAGAGAAATTTCCTAGAAAAGTAAGTACGAACATTTATTCTTAGAATTAAAATTAAGTGAAAATCTTTAAAAGGGCAAATTTATCAGACCGTGGTAGATCAAAATAAATCGTACAAAAAAAGAATTCAATTTTTTGTAGACCGTGTTAAATGAAAATCGTGTAAGTAGATAATATAAGTTCGCCTTTGTTTAATAGCGTTCTCGTTTTTCTGAATTGTTCAGACCACTTCCTGAATATTCATAAACTACGGATTATTAATCACTCTGAACGAAAACTGGAGTGATCGCCCGATAAGCCCACGAATTAGATTATCCTGCGTGTAATCGTCACCAAGAGGAGCAACGAGACCGGAACGGTCAGGGACGGTGAACAAGGACTGGATACGATCGAGAATAACTCGTTGCGGCGTCGAATCATTGACATAATAACACGTTAAAAATGTACCAAAGTGTACGCCGTGTATACAGGGTGTTTCGCAATAGGCGACGAAACAGAAAGGGTAGTAGTTCTACATGAAAAAAGAGTAAGATATGTGGAATAACATTCAATAATAAGGATCTTTTGAAAAGATCGATCGCGAAAAATTGTTGTGGTAGGTACAATTTATCTAATTAAAAATTTGGAGAATTTGTGATGTGATCTCTTATAATAAAAATAAGTCGAAATTATAGAAAAGCTTCTTAGGTTTTGTTTTCGAGAAAATGAATTTTTAAAATCCAATAGGTGTTCCCGAAAATAAAATCTTGTCTGAGAAAGAATTATTTTATAATAGATACCGACTTGTTTTTGTACAAAGATTCATTTTACACAGAGTGGCATGATATTTGCTGCTGCATCTGATTAAACTTTGATCAAGTGCCCGCACACAGGACGAGTATATTCGAAATGAATTTTCGAACGTCATATTTTTTAATGTAGAATCACCTTCCCAGATACCTACCTCCTGTCTTTTTTGTTTTTTGATTTTTGATAATCTGATTCCGAATGGCAGTGTTCACCACAAAACCAAATTTTTAAAAAGGCTTCTTGGATGCCGGTTGTTACTTTGTTATAAACGTAAATATTTTTCTACAAAAAATTACCAAATGTTCTTTAAATGTTGCTCTTTTAAGTGCATAAAGTTCTGTAAAAATATATGCTTCCGCTGTTTCAAAAAAAAATCACAAACATTCGCCTCTTTTCGGCCGCCTGAATAAGTAGGTATAACCCCTTAATAAGTGTTAGTTTAATTTCATAATTTTTAACTTTATTTTATAACATTAATTCGCTCTTGCTTCACTTTTACTAAGAAAAAAGATTACTCAATTGGCAATCCAAGATTTTGGTAAAATGGGACACAAGGGTAGAATATTATAAAATATTTTATCACCTGAGATTCATGTTTAAGGGATGGAAACTGCCCTCGAACTTGCGGGGAGAAAACATTTTTACTGGAAATAGAAGGAAATGTTAAATATGTAAAATGTTTGACATTTTATGAACAATAGAATGGCATTTGGAAAATTTCGTCAACTCGTAGGTGGCGGCAGTAGATTAGCTTACGAAGTTTACATTAAAAACTTAGTTTCTCATTGGAATTAGCCTAGGCTGCAGGCTCTGAACATAGGAGTATAACGAAACTATGTATGAACAATTACTCATTTTACAAAATCGTTTTTCATGTTTATTCGACGCAGCTATTGATATACGGCTGTCTACGCGATTTGCAAATGTATTGATAAAATACAGCTGAAAGTATCGGGAAAGAAAAAATAATTCGTCATGATCGCGTGATCGATCGTTCCTCGAAAGACAAACATGTCACGACCATATTATATCTACCTACCTATCATTTCTACTTATTTACAAAAATTCATTGAAAACATGATGCAGCAACTTTGGAACAGCAATTTACGCTGCCACTTTACGTTTGTAATCACGGCCATCGAATGACTGTATATATAGTTCTATCTGAAATACTCTAATGTTTTATGATATTTTAAATAGGTAATATTTTAAAAAATACGTCAGTTATAAATATTATTATGCACCAAATAATACACCTAGGTACATTATGTATGTAAGTTATATTTATGATTGTCCCAGGCCTCTTTATCGACCAATTACTTCTATTTTTGTAATAAGAGTGGGACATAAATAAACGTATCAAGGAAAACGGTAAAATTTTGATGTTTTATTATTTCTATCATTAACAACTATGAATAGTAACGTTAAAAGTCAAACAATTTTCCCTAACACAGGAACAGACGTATTCTAAAATCTATTTTGTCACCAAATAATTTGACAAAATTACTAACAAGGGTGTAATTAAGAAATGGGAACACTATTGACTTTCGTTAGTAAAGTTCGAACGGTTTTGGGGGGATGTATATAAGCGCTTAAAAGATTTTAACGTCCCCTTATACAGGGTGGTCACTTCAACACAACGTACGAGTTCTTAGGCATTTCCGATAATTTGATTAAAAAGTGTTTCTAACAAATGTTAGATTTTAAAATTCAGATAATTTCTATGCTGCCTCCCTGATGCCCTAAGTACGTGCTTATTTTGCTTATTGTTTAATCCAACACTGAGTATATAGTATATACTTAAAAACTATATGTGTGTAAATGAGTGGACACAATTAAATCGATAATCTCGAAAAGGTGATAGGTACCTACATAAATCCGATTTTTGGCGGTATTCACTTATTTGCATTTCCCGCTCGTAGTTTTCTTCGTAAAGGTGACAAATCTTCGTGTTCTTATGGGGCTATACTTTAGCCGCTAAAGATTTACGAAGCTTTAACAAGTTATCCTACAACAGAGCGTGAAGAATGTCTAGAATAGGACTTCTCATCCTGATATTTTCCATTTTACCCAAGTTCTTATCTGATTTCTTTAAACACTAAAGTAGCTAAATCCAAACTCCAAAAATATAAAATTTGATCTGAACGATTTTTAAATTCACTGAAATTTCACTGAAAACCAAATACCTAATCGAAGAATAATACAGCCAAGTTTGATTGTTCTAACATTAATTATGTGGACATTAAACTTTTATTCCCTTTCCTGTAAAATTCGTTTTTCTCCTTTTCGTAATTATCGATTCAATTGCGACGGACGTTTTCCAAAACCTCAACGCAATTAAGCAGTGCCTTTAATATGACAATAATCAATTTCTAATTTTAATAAGTCAATGATAAATCTTCTGCACGCACATAAATATGTGATAGCCTTCAATAAACCTATAAGTCCGTTCAGAAAAACTAATTTTTCCCCTATACATTGTTCCATATTTACTATTTACAAAAATTCAAATAAGAATGAGAAACAGCTAAATCTATAAGGGTTGTTTTCACCCTTTGAGGTAAATTTGGGCACCAAAGACAGCACATCCAAGGTGACAAAAAATATCTGCATATTTGGTTTTGGTTATAATTTTAGTAAATCTAGATAATTTAAAAAATAAGAATTATAATATATTTACAGATACTCAAAATGGCTCTCTTTTGCTTTGAGGCATAGCTTCAAAGGCTTGGTAAAATTTTCTGCTACGCGCCGCACCTCTTCAACCGAAATATTATCTCATTCCCGGCACAAGGGTTTCTTGAGCGATTTTAAACTTTTGTGGGACCTTGCACCGGCTCTGGCCTCCAAAATCGGAAATACACTGTAGTCCACCAGATTAAGATTCGGTGAATAGGGCGGCCGTTCTGCAGATGTGATAAAATCCGGAAAATGGTCTTTGCACCTGAGCGCGTTCCTTAAACATCTTGTAAAACACAAATGACACGAGATAGAAGCTCGAAGCTATGCTTATAATGAAGAATACAATATGAGGAATCCAATAAAACAATCGTGTTTGAAATACGTTGTCACATTTTTCTTTTAGGACAATTTCAATTTTACTGTATTTATTTTTTGTCACCCTGTATATTACTTATCACGACACCCTCCATACACACAGTTTACCCCTTAACAGCTTCCTACTCACCCCTCTGTACCAGTAAAACGAAGACCAGGTTGACTCACAGCAGCCAACAGAGTACCTACGACTCGCCATTCATATTTACATCACGATATTTCTCAATGAATTCCACTGTACATATCTCCAACGTACCCCGATTTCACAATTTTCTATCGCGGTAAAAGCAACGGCGCCCGTCATCGCGAACGAAAGCGAGGGAGAAAGAGGTAAGTACATACTTACGTGACGCTGTCACGTGGAATGCAGCCGTCGTGATTAAGTTCGTCGTGCCCTGACAAAGGTGCACGATATCGGGGCGAAACGGAGTCGTTGTTCTCGTTCGAGTTCCGTTTCACTTGCAATCTTATCGGCTCGAGCAAGGCTAGCCCAATCGGTCGATGAATAAGGCTGGCTTTAATGGCCACGCACGACACCGCTCGCTGCTAATTGCTGTACACATATTTTCTGCCAGCGGATCGTTTCTGTTCCTCCTTGCCTGGCAGGCGGTTTCAACCGATTAACCAACGTCTGCGCGTGACAATACGAAAATGAGCCTTTTTGATAGCCGTCACTCGACGTCGCGGCAGAACGCATCCCTTTAACGTACTTAAGTGACGGGCATTTAAGCGCTCTCGAGTATGACTATCGATTTAATGCCACGAGGAACTTTTTGGTCCGAGCAGTTTCTCCGATCGGTGACGTTGATCGACGTGAACTGTGTTTGGCAGCAAGCAAGGTTAGATTGGCAAATCCAATATGATGAAGATTGATAATTAATCTATTATTCAATTACTGGATAACAGGATTTTATTAGGCGCACGTGTGTATTTTAGATTTCAGTCGACCTGTTTAGTGTTTGTGACTTCGATCTGTGAGGCTCTGTCGTTTATAATGAAATAATGGAATTTATTCATTTGCTGCTGCATATTATTATCTAGAATCCTTTTGCTAAACGCTGTGTTTACTATATTGGTACCTATTCTTATCTTCGCCATTTTTTAGGCAGTTCATCCTTCTGGTCTGCACAGTAGTTTGCAGTTTTCAATTGAATATACTCGAACTCGATTTTTAATAATGCTTGAATTTTTTATCACTAAGCTTTGCAACAACCGAAGCAGATAATAATTTGGTTATTCCAAATTGGCAATAACTTGGCAACCGAAATGATAATAATAATATCAAAATAGAAAGAAAATACTCCAAGTCTGAACATATGACGGCTGATTAATTATGTATTTCCTAAGCTAAAGCACTAAATACCAGTGACAGTTTTTTGGGATTACATATTTGCTGGCAAAGGGATTCTTCTTCCAAATTTGAAAATAGTTTTGCAAAGAACGTTTGAGTAAGTTCAACGACGGACTGAAATACTTTGGTGGAAATATCCAATTTATTACCGGCTGACTTATGAATTTTTTCACGTAGAGGAGTTTATTGTAAAAACCAAAAATGTGTATTGTCAGGTTTGCACGAGGAACTGTTAATTTTTATTTTGCTTTCACCGATGTTGCGAATTGTAGAAGTCAGAAAATTTTGAAAAAAAGAGAAAAATTCAATTCGAGGACGATCGACTATTTCGTCAATAAATATTCATGTTATTTTAACTCTGTAACTCTACACTGGGGTCGTGTCTAACCGATTTTACCCTGCGTACCATTTTTATTTGTCGGATCAATAAATTTTCTTTCGAAAATAAAAAGTATGTGCGTATCCAAAGAAATGCAACGAAAGGAAATGGAGATCACAAATTACTCGACTAAACAACAACATCTGGCGAATTTTTCCAGCCTTCAGCAGAATGTTACAAATGTAAACATTTTGTCTGCTCTGCAGCATCGGGTAAAGGAAGCATATGCAATATAGATAAATATTTCGTTTACATCATGAAATGGCCTTCTGCAATCGAATCGCGTGATTTCATGAAGGTGAAATCCTCAGCAAATGTTCACTGAATTGTTGCACTCGATGATTAACTAGTCTCTTGTAAAAAGTGCATACATATAATCTCAATGCTGTCTGTGACGTTGATCGAGCCTATGACAACTTTGTTTCGCGATGGTAAATAAAAATCTGTGAAGCTGTACAAATCCGGCCTTGCCGGCAACTTCCTAGTTCGTGACATTTACCAAGGATGGAGAGCACAATGACGTGGATAGGTGTTGTATATTAGGTGCAGTGTAATTTGTAACAAAGCAAATTGCTCGAGATCGGTGATCATTTACACACATGTCCCGCTGAAGGTTAGAAAAATATTAAATATGAATGAAACGCGTGTTGTAGGTATCATAAGTAGAGGTGTGCGAGAACCCGAGGTCGGGTCGGGTTCCCGAAAATTTAGGGATTCCTGAGAATGTCCAGGATTCTCGAGAGAGTCGGGAACTCCCGAATGTGTCGGAATTCCCGAAAATTCTAAGGACCCGTTTAATGAATACATCACACATTCAACGCATCGTAAGAAAAAGTGCAGAGACATTGTTAATTTTCCGAAGTACAAACATCAGTCAGTCCTAATAATACTTACGAATCCCGGCACTTTCGGGAACTCCGACATTCTCGGGAATCGCGAAACCCTCGGTGACCTGTCCCGATCCCGAGAAAAATTCTCGTCTCGTCCCAACCCGACATTTTCGGGTCCTCGCACACCTCTGATTATAAGTGTTCACTGTTCATTTGTATTCTACTGGTACGGAAGCATACAATATTGTGTGTACTACGTCCTAGGTACATAGGTCAGTATAACAACTGTTTCGTACTGTATCATTCATATGTAAGATTGTATTGCAAATAATCACGAAATACTTCATTATGTCCCGTGTATAATTTTGGTTTAATATCGACTCCTTACGATCACTTACAAGTCGAGTTACAGGTCGTCGATTTGCTTCAAATGCAGGGCCGCCTGATCCAATAGGCACAGTAGGCACTGTGCCTAGGGCCTACGAACCTACAGGGGCCTACGAAAGTCTAAAAATAAAATTTTAAATAGGAATGTACCCTAATATAACAAAAACAAAATTGAAAATATAATTTAATTTAAAAATAATGTAAATATATTAACAATTGAATGACGCGAACAATAAATTCAAAGGGCTTACAAATACAGTTTTTATGCAAAAGTGCCTAGGACCTACGACGATCCTAAAATGGCCCTGTTCAAATGTAAAAAATTAGTTCACAGCATGTACAATAATCTGGCGAATGTATTACGAACACTACTGAAAGAATGGCAGAAAATGGGGTTCAAAATTTTCCCTCTTCCGGGCTCAACGGTAATTCATATTGTAATTCCAGGCATGTGTATACATTTTGTACTAATTTTCCTATTGTTTCTATGATTAGTTATTTAAAACTCTATCGTTCTCTCAATTTCTCCCTAAAGTTTGAGTAACATTTCCCACGCGTTTAATACGTTAGTATACACGTCACAGACTACCTATCCATTAGCAAGGGTTTAGGCAAATCTGTGATCTGAACTTTGTGCTTGATAGAACTGAAATTTTCTTAATTTCATAAACACTTTCTCAGAACTTTCATAAGTCCACGTTCTCTAAAATTACACAGAGCTGCAAAATTAAGTAATGAAAACTTTTTCTAAAAATGTATACTGGTTTATAGGAATTTAGACTTCTAAATGCAAAAATAACCTTAGATTTGCTACATAAAACTATAAAACTTGATCATTTACAACCGTAAAGGTCATTCATAGTCGGTCCGATGTGAAATTTTTATTGTGCTCTTCGAATTCAACACCCAAAAATATATTAAGAACAGCCAAAATATTTTCATGCAGGCCTGTGTTATCAATGAAACATATAGGATAGATAATGCACGTCAATATTCCAGTGGCCGAATCTACGTACTAAACTAATAAGTAAAAAATTTTATACCAAAAATTTTCAATACAAATGTCCATATATCAGTACTTCTCTGTTTGCGGTAAATAGAATTTTAAAAAATGAAATCTGTGTTAGTGCAATGTCTAGTGAACTAGTTACAGTTAGTGTTAAGAAGAAGTAGTAGTAGTAGTAGTAGTAGTAGTAGTAGTAGTAGTAGTAGTAGTAGTAGTAGTAGTATCGTTTATTTGTTTCCCCTTGGGGATTACAATCCTTTTACCCCTCCGCTCTGTTAAGAAGTAGTAAATTGAACAATACCTACCTGTAGATGAGGAATGCTTGGAAAAAGCTGCCAAGCCTTAGATCCAACTTCCGGTTTCTCGTTGCCAGTCAGAATGAACATTGTTCTTTAAGGTATAAGATACTTGACCTTAAGGTTAAGATATCCTTGCACGTACTACGCATTCGAATAAACGCACGGATGTGCGCTTGCTCATTTCTTATCTCCAATCGTGACAAAACAGTTAACTGAAATCAAGAACTCCATTGTTGCGAGCTCTTCTTATATGTAAAGCAAAGCAACGCAATTCTCATTTATTATATTCTTCACTATTTTAAATAATGACAATACAAACGAAATAATCTTATCTTTCAAATACTAAACAAAGCTAAATATTATTCACTTATTTGTTAAATAGTTAAGTTACGAATTACTTTCTGTAACTAACAGAATATTCTACTCTATCACAAAAAAAAACTCTTTAATATACAAAAAGCAAGAATATTGTGCAACAAATTCGTTCGCCAGTGAAACAGATTACTTCCATAACAATATTTCCGGCAAAGTGAACGCAGTGGAGGTAGGAATTGGGGATCAGGGCAGCAGAAAAGAAATCACTCGAACAAACCATTATTTTGTAATAATAAAATGTATTAAATAGATAGTGTATTGTTGGCAATACTTATCAAACTACTACAATTTCCTTCATTCTTGGTAGTACATGGGACTTGCGTGTATGTGTGTTCTTTCGGTAAATGAAACAAAAAAAGTGGGGCGCGCGAAGAGGGACGCTCATCCGAGCCTCGAGGAGCAGTCGCCAAAAAGCGAACAACGAAACGAAAACAGAATCGAACAAAAATCAGCCGCGCACTCGCCGAGTCTCTTTTTTCTCTCCTTGCCAAAAAAAAGAAAATTCCGACAAACTTCTGCCCTTGTGCTCGAGTTCGAACGGACGCTTCCCCTTCGCGGTGCGCACGTTTTTTCTTTCCTTTAAGGCTCGCCATTCCTCTAATCAACGAAACTCCATATGCATCATTTATCACCTTTGTGGTCCCATTGTGGATTAGACCGAAGTCGTTCGAACTTGCGCCTCATCTTTCTCCGTAGCTTCTTCTACCAACCGAACGCAACCCTCTCCCCTCCCGCCCCCCGCCCCCCCAAAAAGATAATATCCCGTATATTATCTCCGTCGTGAAATGTTTGTGAAATAACTCTGGCCTCCCGGCACGGTCCGAGACAGCGAAGACTGTCCAGTCCTAAAAAAAACCCACATTGGTAACCGGAAGCGCAACGAGACAGACGAAAAAATGTTCGATCGTGCGTGCATGGCCTCCGCGTGAATCGGTGCTTAAAATTAGCCAGGGAAGGAAAAGGTCGGCGGCGAGATCGAAGATTTCCGAGCGACTCGTCGGGCCGGCACATGCGCGCGCATCGTGTCAAGGTTCGAACGACTTCCGCCAGCCTATCAATTGGCTCCCAAAATCGCTACTTCGCGTTTCGTTTTCTTAGTACGTATCGCTACTGTCTCTCCCTCTCTTTCTCTCTCTCACTTTCATACACACAGGCACTCTCTCTCTCTTTCTCTCTCTCTTTTTCGTCGAACATGATGTACATCTCCCGCGCATAATCTTTCTCGAGCGACCGTGCCGTGGTCGCCTATCACAAGGAGAAATTAAGTATACACACTTTCGTAGCTTTCTTTTTTATGTGGGCACGACCGCGCACGGACGCAACCAGTATCGCGTGGATACTCGGAGGTTCCCCGGACGCGATCGAAAGAAAAAAAAAAATAAAACGGGGGAGAGAAATTATTCGGAAGGCTGGTCTCGAAGAAACTGAAGTAAATACAAATAGAAACGAGAAAAAATATAATAATAATAATAATAATAATATTAATAATAATAATAATTATAAAGATGGGGGGGCGGGTTGTGGTTGCGAGGGTTGCTAGAATGGATTAAATCGGTTTCCTCTGAGAGCCAAGAGATCGACCTGTCACATTACATCGTCGTAACGCGGTTGTTATACATTTATAATAATAGCGTGTATCTGTGAAGAACGTTGTATAAAATATTGTATAAATATATAAATACTTGATTGGAAAAATAAATATATTAAATTAAAAAAAGAGACGTAACGTAAAGTATATTATTCATTATTATAATATTATATATTTATATGTATAAGTTGTCAAGTCTATAACACGAGGGGGTGGGAGAAAATGAATGTTTTGGGTGTCATTCGGCGCTGCAACCGTGCGTCCCCCTTTTCCCCTTTGCTTCCCCTACCGTGGACCATTTCGATTACGTCGCGGATTTTACGCCTACGTGCTCTTTTCGGGTGCGGGAACCGAGGACTGTTGGAAAGGTGCTGGGTGAAACTTTCGTGGCTTTCGATCGAACTTTGCGGGGGGGGGGGGGGGCATCGTGGAAGTTTGAAAGAACCGCACGTTTCTTTGGTGGCGAAGGGGACAGAAAAAAGGAAGATCAGAGAAGTGCTCGAAGAAACCAAGAAACATGCATGCTTTTGGCGCTGGGAAAAATCGATCGTTTTAAAATAATTCGAATAAATACGTAATAATATTAATTGCACTTATAATCAACCAAAAGAAACTCTCACCCTCTCTCTCTTTCTCTCTCTCTCATTCGCTCGGCTCGGCTTAACGAACTACTGTCTCCTGCGCATAAATGTACAAAAAATTAAATACTCTAGAAGCCAAAGAAACGTGCGAACGTGTTTAAATATACAAGTAAATTATAAAAAAAAAAAAAAAAAAAGAAAAGGTACGCCGTACACGATTTCACGAGTTCTCGAATGAGCAGACTATTCAAAATTAAAGCGTTCTTCCTCTTTCTAAACCGACGACGCCGTGTTTCGCTCAATTGCAAAACCACAGGCTCAAAGAAAAACTACGACGAACGCCTCTGACGTGTGAAACAGTAAAGGAAAAGACACCGTGGAGCTGACGCGTGTCAAACATCAGCATCCGACTCGACCTATCAATAAATTAAATATCGATTAATCGCTACAGACCGTAAACGTGTATAATTAAGAACAAAATAAAAGAGGAATAGAAGAAAACAATGACACCTAAAATTCGAAGCCACGAAAGCCAAGGTATCTTCCTCAAACCTGTCCAGCCCCTCTTGTCAGAGGGGAAATAAAACAAACGGAGAAGAACACCCGCGAGATTTGAGAATGCAGAAGAACAGAGCTATATGCATAATTGTGTGTGGGGGGGGGGGAGGGGGGCGCTTTCGAAAAGGTGTGACGTCGCTGTTTCTTTCGTTGTACAAGCAGTCACAACTCGGGCGAGCCAAAAGAGAACGTGCCCTATTCCGCTTCACTTCGGCCGCGAGAGACGTGCGTATATGGTGGGCTTTGTTTTACAGAACAAGCTTGGTAAACACAATCCCCTCCCAACCCCTCCTACCGCTACCCAATTCGATCGTCATCCCGTGCCCACGCATCATTTTTATCACCGCCGACCGGGCGGAAAGAAACTCTCTAGGGACTTTCACTCTCTGCGCCCAGCAAACGCGCTCTCTTCTCTCTGTGCTCCTGCCCGCCCGGCAGGAATGTGGGTTCGTCTCGCTCCGATTAACCCTCTCGCGCGACACGAGGCCTCTTTTTTCTTTCTTATTATTTAATTTAAACGCAAACGTTGCCTGAAACTCGGTTCTCCCTCTAAACGAAGCAAGTTGCGCAAAAATGAATAGGTACGATACGAGATGCAGGGAGTTACGATAGCTTGTAATTGGTTGCACACTACCATCACTCCAGTTGGATGCCAGCCACGTGAAAGATACTCGCGAAGCTGAGGACCCAATAAGGCGATCGGATCGTCGCCCCGAGAGAAATTCGCTATAGTGGACGCTCGACCACGCGCCAGTGGTTGACGAGCTTCGACGATAGCGTAGACCTTCTTGGACGACGTAGAAACGTGCAACAAGAAGGCACAGGAACACCAAATTCTCTCCTGCACCAAGCCCCTTTTCATTTATCGCGTGTACGCACAGATGCCGCGACAAGAAGATCGCGCGAGAAGAGCGTACCCCAGCGCGGCACATGATAGCACGGAGGCACGAGAGAAACGGAAGAACGGGTCACACGGCGGGGAAAGAATTAAATAGTGCTCGTTAAATAACAGAGGTGTGCGAAGATACGGCTCCGCTCGAAGCGGCCGAGCATCCAAGCACGGCAGGGGAGGGAGAAGGGGTTTTGCGTTTCTTAACACGGGATCACAATAACATGACATGATGAATGACAACGATGGTGGGATATGACGATCCGTAGAAACGCTGGGATAGCCTAGTCTGATAGTAACGATAGCAGCAGTAGTGGTAGTGATAGCATAAAGTTGTAGTAATAATAGCAATAGTGCTAATATTATTAATAATAGCATAATATAATATGTATATATAGAAGCCGCGAAAAGTGGCGGCCGTATTAGATAAGACACGGGAGTAATTGACTTTATTTCGGAGTTTTTTGAACGACGATTGTCGAAGCAATCGACTGCGTTGGGCACTGGCGATTGTTGAGTTCATCGTTGCAAGGAAGAAGAAGAAGAAACAAAACGAGAAAAAAATAAGAAAAAAAAAGAAACGATCGGCCAGATAAATAATAATAATAATAATAATGGATGCTGTTCGCCGACGTCGCGGAGGGCCTACTTCGTATGCGATGAAGGCGTGTACAATGTTGCGAATATATAATAATAATAATAATAATAGTTAATAATAATTATTAATAAAAAAATTATATTACTAATAATATAATAATAATAAACTAAATCTATAATAACATTTGCTTTCAAGTATAAATTAAACGAAAACATATTTTGTTTAACATAAAGAAGATGTGTGGTGTCCATATACATGTACAAAATGTATTCGGTGTTCAAAAACCACGTCATTTAGGCACTTTCATTTTGTTTTATGTTCGTTTCCAGTTTTACCTCTTTCTCTCGATATATACGACGAGGCAGCGCGCGAACAGCGGAAGTAACCGTTTTTCGGCGAGAAGATCGATCCGAGTTGTTCCCAATATATAGAATTTCTACTGCCAAGCCAGCAAAAAGGACACTTGGTGCGTGTAACGCGCTCCACTTTCTCGAAACGCCGCTTCGAATGTCCTCAAGCACGAAAAGTGATTTCCTCCGCAAGACGGAAGCACTCACAAATTACGCCGCCTCATTGATCTAGCTCACTCTCACTTTCGTTCAATTCAACACACTCTCTCCCTCTCTTTCTCTCTCTCTGTTTCGCTCCCTCTCGCTCGCTTCTTATAATATTCTTTTTAATAATATTTAATATTTCTATTGCAATAGTTACATATCACATTTTTTTATAACGGGAGAGAACAATGTAATATATCACCATGAGATTGGCGATATTCCCTTTCATTCTCTCCCTCTCATTCTCTCTGCCACTCACACTTCTTCACGCACTCAATCGTCATTCACACGACACACACAATCAAGGCCTGTCTTAAGGCACCGCGAGGAAGCCACGTGATATTCCTAAACGTAAAATCGTCCCGATTTCTGCTGTTATCAATAATTAAAACTTGTCGAGGTGAATTGCCGAAATTTTGTATTTTTTTTTGGTAAAAATTCTTTCCTTGGGAGAAATTCGACTTTTCGGGATTTCTTCGCCTGTCTACGCCTCAGAGTCGATAAAAGCAACGCTCGCTCTATTCTGGTTCCTTTCTTTTACGCGTCGAATCAAGAATAAAAGGAAGGAAATGTCTAAAAACGTTCTGAAGCAGCGAAGAAGAAAAGCCAAAATTTCCCCAGCGAACTGCATCACCGACTAATGGATCGAAGGCCCTAGCGACTCCTCGCCACTAAACTACCTCTAAACAACATCGCGTTAACCTATATCCTTAAACGAACACGCACACAATTTCGTTCACTCGACCGGGCACGTTCGTTTCCCATGCGTAATGCCACACGCACGTACACAACGAACGCACCACTTTCTCTCATTATCTCCAGTTTGCTCATTGCCACATTGCTTGCTCTCACCGCCACGTCTCTGTCATCCTCTCACTCCTTTCGTAACTCTATGTACTCTTTTGCGTCGAGTACGCGCGCACGCAAACACACTTTCACTCGCTCTAACATTGGAAGACAATCGGAGTTTTTTCTTTTAAGCCACTTAATTTGCATAGTATGATGTTTGATTGTTGATCCGTTTCTCGCGCTTTGTCACCGCCCCAATACCAAACGTGAACGCGTCTCTATCTCTCCCTCTCTATTTGCCCCTTCCTCGCGGAAACTATCCGTTCACCTTTCTCTGTCGCGCGCACGCGCGGCTGGTGCTCGCCTACCTTTCACTCTCAAGGCAACTTTCCCCTTCCTCATCTTCGGATGAAACTCCCAGAAGGACAAAGGAAAAAAGAAGAAGAATCGTAACATACTAAGTGTTTTGGAATATTGCAACGTTTTACCTGCCCCGGATCGAAGCGATAATTTCTGCTCGTGAGCTTCCTCGCGAACGAAGGAGAAGAGCTGGGTGAGCAAGGGCGAAGCTGGTAGGGGCAGTAGGAAGAACGAGACGAGAGCTGATCTCGGTCCAAGAGAGATCAAAGAAAGAGTTGCTCGAAGAAGGTATAAGTTCGGAAGACACTTGGACTCGTCCCTCTCGCTCCAACGACTCCCATTTTCTTTTCCCTTTTTTTACACATCCTTCTGGATACTCTTATAGCCTTTTATCCTTGCTCGGCAGTCTCGTTTTCTCCTTCCCCGCGACTGAATCGTCCGAGGATTCTCACGAGCGTGTCGAGACATCCGGACTGATACGATCTCGATCTTTTCCACTAAGCGAACGTAAACCTAAAGTATAGGGAAAAAAAAGAAGAAAACGGATCCTGGTGATTGGAGTCAGAAAGTGACTGACGCTCAACTAATGCGGATTAAAAATAATGACGATATTCAGCGTATCGGTATGTGATATTACTGATAACGTTAATATTAATATTCGTTATAGCGATGATAATAATAATAATAATAATAATAATAATAATAATAATATATATATAAAATAATATATGACGATTAATAATAAAAAGGAGGAGGCGATCGTTTTAAAGAACGAGAGTAAGATGCCTAACGTGTTCTAAGAAGAGAAAAAAAGGAAACGCTTAAATAAGAAGCAGAGTACGACGGAGTGAAAGATCCGCCTTACGCGAAAAATGCAGCTTAAATGTTTCTTTTTCCTTCTTTTTTTTTAAGAAAAAAACTTTTCTCTCGAGTCGACGGGAGAGAGTTCTCTCTTCTCCTCACACGTTCTTCTGTCTTTTCGATAGATAAATTAATGGCTCTGGTCCAACACTCTTCATGCTTCGTTTCCTTTGTACGTCCTCGTAAAGCATACATATATATATATATATATATCCTCGAGAAAGAATTTGAAAATGAAAATATACCAAAAGAGTTGGAAGACCCAGGAGAGTGAGAGGCTCCTTTTACATCTTCAGGTTCTCGAAATCGCTGAGGGTGCTGCTGATCCTGTTGAACACAGGCAGTCTGGACTCGGCGTTCGGTGATAACGGGGACGGCGTCCTTGGCGTGAGATCGTCCGAGCCCAACGGACTGCAAACGCTGTTCGTCCGCGGGCTTGGGCTCTGTCTTGTCGCGAGCAGCCCGAAGTCCTGGCCGAAGCTGAACGGCGTGGTGGGTAGGTTCGCTACGGACGGTTGCTGGCTGCAGTCATCGCTGAAGAAGCTCGCCATGGAGTTGGTGGGCGACTGGCTGAGGCTCGACGACGGCGAGATCGAGTCCCCTGTGCTGCCCAACGAGAAGGTCGGACTAAGGTTCAACGGTTTCGGTCTAGCCGCGCCTATAACCGAGCTAACGGTCGTCGAGCCAGTCTGGTGGTGATGATGAGAATGGTGATGATGATGGTGGTGCTGGCTGGTCGTCAAACTCAATGAGTTCGTTCTGAGCAACGGTGGCGGGTTGTTGTACGTGTTGGTGGCGCTGCACAGGCTCAAAGAGTTCGTTCTCATGAGGTTCGGCGTGGCTGCGGCGGCTGCCGCTGCCGCGACCTGCGGCGAGGCAGCGATCTGCTCCAGAAGGGCGACGCTACTGGCGGTTTGATTGACGGTGGAGCCGTTGCACGAGCTCCCGCCCGCGGCTGCAGCCGCGGCCGCGGCCGCTGCCGCGCTCAACAGCGGGTTCAGGCCCATTATGTTGGGCTGCGTGGACCCCAGTTGCGCGCTCACTTTCTGATTGTGGATCCGCGCCTCCTCGATGTTATGGATGAAATGGCAACGCGGCCCGTACGGGCAGAATCCGATCGTGTGGAAGGTGCGGCACAGCTCGGTCTTGTATTTCGGATGGCGGGCAAGATTGCGCAGTTCGCTGTAGCCGTGAGCGAACTGACACTTGTCGCCATATTTACAGGTGCCGCTTTCCTCGAATGGCCGGCACAGCTCGGTTTTGTAGCGGGACGTCGGCTCGCTCGCGCTGCGGTCCAGTTTGCGATGCTGTTCGATCAGCGAGGTGACCAAAGACGTGTAGCTGCGACGCAGAGGCGCATGGCCGCTATTGTTCCCGCTCCCACCATTGCCAGTGGCATTGGTCGGCGATCCCGACGCTGATTCCTTCGCTTTCGCAGAGGCTGCGTTCTGTAACAAAGGGAAAACGAGGGTGCTTTGAGCGGTTGGTCTAACCATGCATAACGCAATGAACTTATATTATCTTGAATCGTTACTTTGGAAAATCGTAATTACTGTGTTAACTATATCTTTTTAGTACCAAATCTGGAGCAAATGTTACTAAGAACATCGTTCAAAATGCAATATACAAACCTGAAATGTAAGTGGTTTCTTTACTACTCAATATAACGTGGTTCAATAAATAAAGTACAAATCCATTTTAATAAATAAAGTCCCTTTTAATAAAATGTATTAATGAGTTTAATGATGAAATCTACAGGTTTTCCAGTTTTGAAATCAATGTGCATAGCTGGAAGACTTGGAGAAGTCTGGAAATATATACAAGTACAAAAATTGCTGTATACTAAGAAGTACTCAATAACTATTATGTAAAGAAAATTTATTAAATTCAAAATTCATATTAAAGTCCACACCCGTTAACTTCATCTATATGTATATTTATTTTTCTAGCAAGTATTTCACTTAACACCCAGCAGTATATAGATATAACGAAGGTTGAATCACCAAGCAAACTATGTTTCGTGGAATCGAGTATGCACTTAGAAACGAACATGAAGTGGCATAAATAATAACCAACCAAACAACTCTCGCTGTATGACGTCTGTTTAGCAAGACACATAACCTGAATAACGGGGATTTAAGGTCTGCGCCGTATCCCCATCCCCCTTGATAAAGGTAAATTGAAGGCAGATTGTGGTTGATTGCTGGCGCGATTATGGTAATTCCGATGGGCCTTCGAACAATACGTCGTTTACCCAAAAACGCAAGTCCCCGCAGATTCTATGACATTAGAGGCCTTATGCAATGGCATAATGCGCGGATGCAAATCCTTAGCCAATAACGATGATTTACTTCTAATAAACTCTAATCAGGAGTGCGGGAAGCGTACAGAATTGCTTTATTCGACTCTCAATCATGTTGTACGCAAACTAAGCTGATACTTCAGGTTACCTTCGATGCACTTTGCAGTAAAACGTCCTTCAAATAAATTTTAATTTAAGGTATGGAGTGCTTAAACTAGCAAACGTTGGCTAAGTAAAACTTCAGTAGGAAGGCAATTCGAAAGAAAATTTGTTTACAGGTTCTAATAAAACAGCTTTGTGTAATAAATAAAAAAAACATTTCGCCCATGTAAATAATTTTCTTTACAACTGTGTATGTATTCACTTGCAAATTGAAGCTGTTGATAAATGTACAATTTTGCTTTGGCTCGTGCGAAAATATAACACGAGTCTGGTATGAAACAATGAAAACTGAAAATATAGTACTACATTTCGTTAATAGAAATAGTAGTAAAAATATTCGCTAAAAACAGAGTACAATCTGTAAAAATATTCGCTAAAAACAGAGTGCAATCTGTAAAAATATTCGCTAAATCCATGTCAAAGCAAAACACTTGTCTGCTTCCTCCCTTTTTTAGGTAAAGGGGTGGATCATCAGAAGTTCTGACAACTCTATGGGTTTTTTTTTATAAGGGATACTACAATGTGCAACTTGTATTTCGTATATATTTACATACACATTTCTCATCCTTCAAATTTTACAAATCAATGCTGTCCCCACTCAGTGAATATGTCCAAAATACGAACGAGGTACAAAAGTCATGTGTAAAAATATTTTAATAGTAAGCAGATAATGGCAACCACGTTTATAGTTCATTGCCTCCTGAATTTTACGATTATCAAGCATTCTCCCGAGAAACTATTGAGGAAAAATTGAGCCAGTAGTCAACGAAACGATAAGAATAAGTGCATCTCGTAAATTCAGCCAATCAATCTATGACCTACGTTTCTAAACGATCCTTTGTTTCCTACAATTGTTTAACGGCTGTATAGAGAATGACGTTCTCAATTGCCTTAAATAGAGAAAAAGCTAAATCGACGATACGTAGTCGAAAATTATCACGTTGTACGGTCAGGTATATGGAAACAAAGGGTCGATGTTTCCAACGGTGAATGGAAAGGCAAAAATTCGTGGAACGAGAAACTACCTGAAACCTGGGGATACACGTCGGTCGAACAAACGGCCTTTCGAAGCAATCTAATCGTACTAGACCTTCAACAGGTCAAGACATTTGGGTAGGCGAAGAACCCGAAGGATCGACCTTTCCAAATCGTAAAACTCCCATCTTGGACGTTTTCTAAATCTGTGAGAACCTTCGTCCCTGTTTCGTTAAGTGCTATTTTCGAACATCAGTTTAAAATCGTTCTAAAGAGCCATTTCAACACACTTTTCAAATGAAAGATTTCGAGTTGGAATATTTCCAGTTGGAATATCTCAACTTGGAATATCTCGAATTGAAATATCTCGAATTGAAATATCTCGAATTGAAATATCTCGAGTTGGAATATCTCGAGTTGGAATATCCCCAATAATAATATTTCCAATGTTGATATTTCCAATATTGATATTTCCAATATTAATATTTCCAATATAATATTTCCACTATTAATATTTCCACTATTGATATTTCCAATATCGATATTTCCAATATCGATATTTCCAATATTGATATTTCCAATATTGATATTGCCAATACTGATATTTCCAATACTGATATTTCCAATATTATATATTAATATTTCCAATATAATATTTTCCAATTGGATTTCAAATGGAATATTAAAATGTGATTTTAATCATTTTGAATTATTTGAACATTATTTACAATAGTTGGATTATTTGTAAATGAGTAGACAGCTGTGAGGTGGTTCTTGAATAGGTACTTCAGATATGAGAGAATTGTTTCCTGTTTCAGGCCGAGGGAATCGTTAGCCTATCAATTTAATTGACTGAAATACGACATACGGAGTGAAAACACAAATAGCTACATTTGAAACAACACATGAAGCGAAACTCTCTTAAAGGCTGTAAATAATCCATAAATAATTGTGCAACAACCACTACACGCTTACACTTAATAATATAAAATGAATGATTTTTCTGTAGTATACTTTCTTACGATTGCATGCAATATTTACTCCATAATCTACTCCATTTATACGTTTTAATTAGCACCAATCTCTTTCTCGAACAACTACAATTTCTATCCATAGCAAATAAATCACAGCATAAAATCTAAAGAAAATGTAAAATGATTCTCCCAGAATGATACTTGAATCGTCGCTGAAATGTAGCAATTTGGCAACTCTTTGTTTCTAATAAACCGGAGTATCAATTCTGGCAGTAACCCTAGATAGATTCCAAGTACACGAGTTACAATCAAAGCCCTGGTTCGTAAGTTACGAATCGTAACACTCGTAGAGAATCATGGCACTTTAATCGATCGTGAATCACATCGAAATTGAACTCCGTTACAACACATTCTATACAGGGTATTCGGCAACACGTAGTAGGAAATGAAATGGGTTATTCTAAATTACAAAATAATGCGAAAAGCAAGAGTAATAAAATTGCGGTGGGGGGCTTCATTTTCTAGTTACATACGAATGTTCAAAAAGTCGAGTAACTAGCGCCTAAAGTACGGCAATTCGGCAATCAATCGCTAACGTTGCGTGGGTCAGTACAGTTGCGTACAGTCCACGTCAAACAACGATGACGCATTTATAAGTACTTCTACGAGGTAAGCTGCAATCCAAGAGTCTTTGTTTCTTAACGGCGATTGTACGAGACTCTACTGACCTACGCGACGTGAGCCGCTGATGATCCAATTGCCTGCTTCAAACATTGCTGACCCGAATTTTATATCAATAACTAAAAGCCGGAATCTTGTTACTCTTGATTTTTGTCTTACTTTATCACGTAGACTCACATATTCCATTTTGTATTATTTATTTTCGAACACTATATGTACAACTACGAAGAACCGATCTTGCACCTATAGTCTGTAAAAGAAATACAGCGAGGTTTCCCATTCGAGGTCTTCCTGGACGACACGCTTCAACTACAAAAGGTACCTGGCCTAGGGTCGCTAAATGCAAAATACCCGTGGCCAGGACGTTAGACCGTTAAAATTCGAAATCTACATACAATGTGCCTAAAACTTAAAAATGCCACCATCTTCATTGCCCACTCCCCAATCAATCAATCCCCTCGCGCATGACTGCATAATAACCTTGGTAGAGCTAAAAAGAGGATGGAAAACGCCTACCAAAAAGAGTTGGAGAATGAATTTTCTCAAAAAGGAAGTCTCTTTCATAAAAACTTGTGCTACAGTTTCAACTGATTGTCTTACAAACAATCACCCTCTCCTGCCCAGTCACAGCACAATTGTACATTCACCTTGTATACCTTTCCACTAACCCCACACATCGGTCGAGAAACCCAAAACCACCGATCGATCCACTGGTTCTTTCTCGATCCTGGTTTCCATTTATGAAACATGACCGTAGGCTCCACATACGCCTGGAAATTTCCACCACCGTGTGTGTTTACCACGCACGAGCAGTCACGTTCATGTTCATACACAACCACACGCGTGTGTATAGAAACGCGGCCGTTCTCGTAATTAGCCTGTCGAGCCTGGGTATTAACGCAAACGAGACGCACACGGCGATGCCGCGAGTGTTGGTTATCCTGCAGTCATCATCGACGTGCAACGGCTGTTTATCGCGCTCGTGCGAACGCGAGCGTGTATAGGTACATCCCTGACACTACGCGCCTTATCAGGCGAACTTAGTAGATACAATCACGTGTGAACGGTCAACGGGACGTTTCTGCGTTTCCTTTCCGCGCGGCTCGGTTTATTGCGCGCTCTCGCCGCACTCGGGGCGGCCACCTTATCGCGATAGCAGCCGCGACAGCGATAGAAACCGGGCGCGAGAATCCGCGGAGGTGAAAAGCTTCGCGGGAGAGAAAGTTACAAGCGGACAGAGACGAATACGTGTGACTCGCTGTGGATGTAACGCGGTTCGGGCGAAATGACGCCCGCGGGGAACGTGCTTAGCCACGGGGAAATGAATTCAGCGAAAGTTTCGATTCGGGGATCGACGATGACGATGGCTACTGAGCGAGTTAGCTTGGAAATGGGCTGAAGAGGAGGATATGGGTTTTAATTTCTAAATGCTGAGAAGCTGAAGACGAAATGCTAGGTCTAACAAGCGGATCACTTTAAGTTCTGTGCAGCGATTTGAATGTAACTTTACAAAGCCGAAAAATATTTTGCATATTTAATAATAAAGATGATGTAGCAAAGGTGTTCAGGGAAAATGTATGGATATTTTTTTAAATAAAATATTGTTTACTGTATCAATTTAAATACAGCAAAACGGAAAATTAATTGTGCGCTAAGACGAACCTCGAACTCGGTATGTATTTGTAGATCACAAAATGTTTCAACTCCCTACTGTTACACATCTCTTAAAATATTAGGTGCCCACGCGTAAGCCAAGTATTTTTTGATTTTCTATTTGCTTATGCAGTCCCACGAGGTCCCCTCCGAAGTGCTTGACCTAAAATAGATGACAAGTAGATACCAGAGCTACATGCACGTTCGACTTCGCGCGCTCCAAAACTGAAGTACCATGAAAGCAGAATTCATTACTCGAGTTTCAATAATTGAAACTATGAAACTATGAAAATTTAAAGAACGTAAGTAAGAGTCTCAGGAGCAGAGTTACACGTGTCAGATATCTCTGACACCTTAATTTCTCGTGCCAGGCACAAAACCATGAAGGTTTTTGAATGTTGCAATCGAATAGGGACATTTGAAACACTAAACTGACTTTTGTATTACAGTCTTCGTAGACCTAATTAAAAATGTACACGTTGTATAAGACAACTTAACACACAGCGTGATCTGCGGTGTCCCAAATGAATGGCCAACGCGTTAAGTGTTAAATTCAAACGGTCGTGAAACCTTCCAAAAAAAAAAACCCCAATGGTTCGAATCCTTGAGAACTCTTGCGCCATCTCGGGGCTGATGTGTCTTCTCTGAACGCTCCGTTGCAATTCCTTCGCGCGCATCGGCAATGAGAAAAACCAATCTTTACGTCACGCTAACCGCAGAACCCGCCAACTGTGTGCACAAAGGTGTTACATGCTGTCGACAAAAAGAAAAAAGGCCAGTTGCAACGAAACGAGGAAGGAAGAAAATAAATTCTGACGAGAATTTCCTTCGAAGCCCCGAGGTCGTCGACGCCTCTCACTGGAAGCAATGGCGCTGGTGTTTTCACTGTCGATGATTCACCGAACTTCATGAGCCTTGCAACAGGGCTAAGCTGTTCTCGAAACGGCGTTGTAACGTGTGTGCGCGTATGCCGTTTGGTTACCATACTTTGCAGTTATCGTTACACGAACGTGTTATTCTACGGACCAACTCGAGGAGATTTCCTTGAAATTTGGCTGCAAATAAGTCGAGTCGCCTGGTCGTTCGCTGCATTCAGTAGCAGAGGTGGTAACGGGTGACAGTTAACGGGATGAGGTCTGTGTTTGATGTATTCACCTGGTGGGCACGTTTTTCAATAGCTACGCTTCACGTTCAATGAAAGTAACTACAACTTGGAGCCAACGATCTCCGAGGTGGTTAAATTTTCTGGGGAATTTTTTCTCGAGACACTTCGGTGGCTTGCGATTGGTATTTTAGATAATTTTATTTGGCAGAGGAGAGCTCGTTTGAGAAATAAAGTGTGAATATTTCAGACATGTCAATCATCAGACGCAAAAGCGCCTCGTGTGAAATGGCTCGTAAGCTGAAAGTATTTACGAAAGCATAGATAAATACTTTTAAACAAATGCAGAAAAGGTACTACATGCTATAAAAACTGCTAATGGAAAAGACGTTTATGCAAAGATCGTATCTGTTCAGTAAATAGTAATTAGTCATTAATTACATTGCTAAACCCTGCTACTAAAATAGTACATCGTCATTTGTAATTAAGTTTGGAATTTTATATTTACATTATTAAGTACCTACTCTTTTTAATTAAGTGAATTAAGTAATTTGAGTAAAAGATCTTACTTTTGAGCAGTGTATAATAACCTGTGGCAGTTGATGCGACAATAATAAATAATATACATTATCGAAAACACCTCAGTTTATCTACGCAAGTAAGCTTTTTTTATTATCCTTATTTTAAAGTCTCAATGAACCCCTTCAAACCTACCATTTCATCGTAATTACGTTATCACAATTTTTACATAACAAGCCATGTACCACGCAATTGCAGATATCGTGATATGCAGTTGCAAGTAAAGTTTCTGCCAATTTGAGTGGCGGGTCTGCAGTAAACTCCGTGTGGGAAACAAAGTTGCCACGCGAGAGCAATTCTTTCGCAATATTCTTGAACAGTAGAAGCAGCTTCCAAAAATAATCCATGTCAAGGGACCTGTGTCCGCGTGCGTCAACTAAAATACGCCACTCACTGGTTTATCTGCGTAAGAATGTTTTCCACTCCACGCGCATGGAAAAATTTCGCCAGACACGGTCAGATAAGGGAATGTAATTGATAAACAGCAGGTTGACGCTGCGACTATCATATCTCCGTTTATTCTTGTTGCATCTACAGTTAGAAACACGTTTCAAGCAAACGTGTTTGCACAAGAAACATTTGTTAACGAGAAAGGGAATGAAAATTGTTGTGAAAAAAGTTAATCTCGTACATGAACGACAATGTAAATATTGTACGTATAGAAGATGTTAACACACGTAGCATCGAAATCAGTGAAATAGCATGGTCCAATCATTACATTATCAATATTATGGAAATGACAATTTTATGTTTGTACGAAACAAGAGTGAAGGTCTGTATGTTCTGATATCGACCTGTTACTTATTATTAGTCCATTTCCGTTATAGGGGATATTCGTGAATGAACGTTGAACGCAGTCATTTAAAATAATAGCCCATTGCGTGATACGACATATCATGCATAAATATGTGCATACATTATAGTTGATAGCTGACGTAGAGTAATTAATTACCCTCATACTTAAACATTCCACCTCCCCATGACAGCACAAAGTTGCGTTGCGTCAGAAAAGAATGCCTGTATACTGAGATACATAAAGTACATACCTACTACAATTGTTCAAACAGTCCAAACACCTTTGGAAACCTACTTGTGCTATTCGATTGAAGGAACACATGACCTCAAGCCATTGCTACACTGGACCTACGAAGAGGTAAAACTGTAGCTCTGCTGAAGAATTTGCACCTTCAAGAATGGTTGATTGCGTGTGAAGAAAAAAATATAAAATCGAGGAAATTTTTAAAAAGTTTAAGAGTGTAAAAAATCTGGAGTTTAGAAAGCAATATTCTTGGGGTTGTAGACCCCCAAGTGTGTTCTCGGCCGTTTGTTAGAGTTTCGGTCTACACTAATGTTCAAAAAGTATGCTCAAAATAAGCCTACTTAGTGTATGTAATGCATTAAAGACAACCCGATTATATTTTCCATTAAAATAATATATATCATGAATTTGGAAGAACAAATAGACTTTTTATGAATTCCCGGGAAAACGAAGCCAGAACAATTGAGAACCCAGGATAAAAAATATTAGCCACACAAGAACAAACGGCAAATAAATCTGTAAGTTACGATGTATAATCAAATTCTGCAAAGGAAATATAAGCGGCCAGTACTACCGATAACCCTTTCAATGCTAACGTCGAACCACTGAACGTACTCTCTGTGCGAAAACCATCCGTCGCATTTGTTAAGCATAGGAATTGAACGCCTATGGGCGTTGCCCGCCCAGATTGCCTACACTGGCGCATAAATGTACCCAAAGAGTCAACACGTTCATTTAGAGATTGACGTTGAGCAAACATTTTATATTTACTTTTGCAAATTCTACACCTTTCTAAATTCTTCTATCTCGCTTTGCATTCGTGCAACTGTCTTTGTAAAAGATTACTCCGTTCTCATTCAGCTATCGAGATCTCGCCAGCGTTCCATTAGATAGGCTGAAGAGAGCCCATGGAGACCGGTGGATCCCGAAGGTCAAAGGTGAAAGTGAATAGCGAGAGAAAAACGGCTGCTACGAAATCAAGAACGAAGAAGCAGCTCGGCGCCAGTTGATTGGAAACTGGCGCTTCATGCACTGATTCTTACGTAACTCAGGCATTGCCGTGGCTCTTAACTTCCCTAATTACCCGGCTGTCCAACGTGGGGAAGCGATTCATCGCTGGTAGCTGGCTTCGCTCGATTGTCAGCCGTTTTTTCCTTGCCCCGAGGCGATTCCGCCGATTTCAAATGGCAAAAACTCTAGTCCCGTCTATTAACGTTCGATAATGCAGGTTTTATAAATCAATGAGTGGTCGTTTCGTGCAATCACGTTGTTTCCTGCCTTTATTGAATCTGTCAGCCATTAAGTGGAGTGGATGTACTTGTTTTGTAGGTTTCAAAACATGGCGCGTAAAGGACGTGAATGGAAGTGGATGTTCACCCTTTGGGCTCTAAGTACAATTCTTCTCAGGCACACCGAAGTTCAAATCATGTTAATTTTAGACGCTTCACGAGAATGGTAGAATTCGTAATTCGTATGAGTAAATGAAGCACTGATATTGAAATTATTCTGCATCAGTATTCTCTATTTCAAACCTCTGCTTAATAATTGCAGAAGTCTTTCTTTTTCCTTATTTCTTATGAAGAAATTATAAAAAGTAATGAACAGGTACTTAAGATGTACATACATACATATAGGTATCATGTTACATATGATACTTATTACTAAACGTTATTCGTATCAATTTTTCTTTTTAAATAAAAAAAAGAAAGGTTTTTAGAACAGAATAAGATCTAAAAATATAAAAGTTTATTACAGCATGCGTACAAATGAAATCATAGTATGAGTCAAAATGAAGCCTACGTCCACAAGTGAAAAGGGTAATCGAGTAATTTGAGGGAAATCCCCTGAAAAATTAGCACGAAGGGTATATATATATTTTCGAGTTATATTTTCGAAAACTGGCCGAAAACTGTGGAAAATAATACTGCCTTGGCTAACACGAAGGCACTTTCGATTTCTACTGTACAAAGCTTAAGCTAGTGGCAGGCGTAAATAGCACGTGATCTCGTGGTTAACCTCATTGCCTGAATTTACAGTAGAGTACTTTTCGTAACGATAAACTGCTCGGAATTGACCTGTACAACGGACTTAACAGACGTAATGCCCGATGTTCTACAATTGCCCGTGCATTGCATGCTGTGATATCGTGACATCGCGAGTGTCAAGTGGAATCGATGAAAAAAAATAAGATAGCACTGCGAGCCAGCTGTAGCGAAATACACTTGTGAGATAACATTCATGCTGCTGTTTACGGAATATAATTTTTGTGGCTAGGCAATTACACTATATTTTTATAAATAGAACGAAACAAAAGGGGGGAACAATAACCAGAGAGAAACGTAATTAAAAGAATGGAGATCTGAAATTATCTGTGTAGGTATAACAGATAAAATCTCCCACCTTAACTTTCACTAAACAATTTCAGCGACGCCAGACTTTCACATTAAACACTCCTCTTTCAATTTCTTTGCTTTGACAGTTGCAACTCGAGTCACGACACACAGCAACGGGGACGAGTAATACGAGGACAATATTTATTAATGTTTGATGACTAGTAGTTTTTCAATATTTTTTTAAACACTTACAATTTTCTTAGAAAAAGGAAGATAGCAAAATATCCTTATCTTTGCTGGAAAAAAAATCGAGCCCAAATCTTTGGTCGCAGAATAAGAGAACACAAAAATTCTAAAATTGCATCTGCCTATAACAAAATTCCATGATTGCAGCACAGTAAAATAATAATTCGACGAAAATTTGCTTTTAAATTTAGCTTCTCCCGTCATTAATCAGAGCTATCTACTATGCAAATTCAATACGTCCGAAACACAGATCAGTCATTAAGCTCCTATATTTTCTTCTCAATCATCCCAAACCACTTTTGAACAATCTATATGCTAATAATATTCTTTCGACGACTGTGGTTTATTTTTTCTTGCAGCTATTGCATTTTTATTACTTAACACTTTATCTGCTGCTCTCACTTAGGAGCGAGTTAACAACTTCGACTTACTATAGTGCTTGAACCTAATTCTAAAAGTGTATATCTATATTCTGAAGGTTTCCCAGAATCAGTAATTCCAAAATTTTGAAGCGATCAGTAGTTAGCATAAGTTTGCTCCGAAATGTGCGTGCATCAGTTATCACCATTTCTTATGGGTTCTAGGTTGTGTGTGATCCCACCAAAAATTCTCATTAAAATTGCCAACTAATTGTAAGCCCACCATGTTAAAAACAGTGGAGTCCAAAAGTAAAAAGTTAGAGTGGACTAAACCAGAAATTATAAACTAATCTGATATGACAGACGAGAATAAGAAATCCAAGAGAATCTCCACTGCAATCTAACGCTAATCCCATTTTACAATTCACTCTTTCAAATCCATGACGCTTAATCTCCCCATCCATAATTCTGCAAAGTTCACCAACTCACAGTAATCTTCCTCCAATAAACTGCAAACTATTTGGCGAATCGAGAAATATTTTGCTTTAACAGTTACTCAATTTCAAACGATTTCAAAATTATACATATTAGAAAAAACTCTAAGTACTCAAATATATTCGAATACAGTCATAATACGAATATAGGACTCCAATACAACAATATTCAAAGAACATTCGTACAGTCAAGTACTCAAATTAATCAACTATCGCTAACCCTGTCGATAAAGGCGAATTTACATGGTTCACTTTGGTTGAACAATGCGATTGATTCAATGAAATTGAACAGTGAAATTGAAAGGCGAATGTTTACACATTTCAATGAAATTGACCAAACTGATTCACTCAAATACGTTTCCGGTGTTGAAGTAATTTGTGATTATTATTATACAGTTTTTGTATCAATCGAGAAATAATGGTGTCCATTTATGCGGCATTATAAAATCGAAAGGTACTACAAATCCTACTAATATAATAAATGGAAAAGTGTGTTTGGATGTTTGTTACTCAATCACGTCGCAACTACTACGCAACGGATCTTTCTGAATTTTTGTACATACATAGTCTAGGACTAGGAATAACATATAGGATACTTTTTATCCCGATTTTTTTAACCGATCTAAACCAAATTTTGCATAATTACTCTCTAGAACCCTGCGGAAGATATAGGCTCTCGACACTCCGTGATAATCGAAGTTTTACCCGGGCAACGCCGGGTACTTGAAGCTAGTTATATATAATATTCGTATTGCCTTTAAAAAAAATTTCCTGGCAGAAAATAGCAAGCTTTATTTACAAATACATCGACGCAACTGAAATAAACCATTTCAATGTTCAAGACGCGCGTTTATACGTCCTCAATTTGATTGAATCATCCTAAATAGAAAATCGCATTGAACAAAAGTAGAGTATCAACTTCATTGAATGTTCGATTGAATGATAATTTCCACTGTTCACTTTACTGTAAATTTCGTCGAATCAACCGCATCGTTCAAGCAAAGTGAACCGTGTAAATTCGCCTTAACATCGAAGAATGCGGGGCTATTGAACAAGTTGCGTGGGCCCTTGGGCGATGGATCGTGAGGATCGAGGGACGGGGATCGATCGCGGGAACCACGCTGCCTCGTCCTGTATACGCCGAGCAACGTTTTCAAGGCACGACTCGGTTGGACTGACAAAAGAAGCCAGCCAGCGCGCAACGAGAGCCAAAGAACGTTTCGCTTTCCGGCGCAGAAGAGCGTGTCGCCCCTTTCGAGACTTGGCGCGCTGGTTTTTCCCTTGCGCCGACGTGACCACCGTGCGTGCGCGATTGTAAAACGCGATGACTAACAGCAACGTATGATTCAGCCCTGATAGCGGGGCAGAAAACATGGTGGCGACGCCATGCAAAAACCGGACACCAACTTTCAGAGACAATTCACCGCGCCTGCGTTCCCCTTTCTTTTTCTTCCCTTCCTCAAGCTCAATGACACTTTTTACGCTGCCGTTGAACCTTTTGGACGCCATTCAAGGATCCGTCCGCGTCGGGTCGGCTCCGCGAGGCTGATCGAGAGCAACTTTCGGGAGGCTCCGGACACTTGGCAATGCAATGGGAGCGAAAGAAATTGAAACGACTGCTTTTGCGTCGGGGACAGATAAGAGAGAATTGTATCGTGGACCTGTGGTTGTCACTGATGGACAATCAAACGAGTAGCGATGGCTGGGATAGAAGTGGAGCACAGAAGTTTGATTGCCCATAACTAGCTTCATATTTTGACTAGCTGCGCGTAGATCTTCGTATGCATGTGAATAAGTGGACGTTGTGGTGATAGAAAGTAGAACAATTCTTCGCCAATATGGTATCTGCGCGCGATTTCCAGTGTTTATAGGAATGCATAGTAATAATGAGATATTGAATGAGGTTTTGTGCAGAATATCTTATTGCATTCGATATTTACTTTGCGTTTGCATTTGGATACCTCCGCATTCGCTTGGAAATCAAACTGTTACGTTTCACTGCCGGTAGAAAGTAGTTTTCACGACCCACGTGGTACCCTGCTCATGCCACACGATCGTATTGTATGGAACCTTTCCTTCCTGTTTCTTATGCTTTTCTCTACTGAGCAGATAGATACATGTAATTTAATTTTTGGGGTATCCAAAATTATTTCTTAACGAAAAATCAGCATTGAAATTTCTAAAATGAATTTTCTATATATATATATATATTTTTTTTTTTAGAATTAAAATGTATGCATGTATTCGTAGAGTAGGCAGATAATGTATGTACTTGATAAACAAGTGATGAAAATTTAATACACATACTATACTCCAAGTCATTTTAGAAGGAACCCGTTTCGCGCATGTAGAATGAGCTCATTGGCTCCGAGGGAGCGTTGGTTGGGTTATAGCCAATAGTAACTTGTTTCGGCACCAATGAGCGCCAACATGCGCAGAACAGGTCTGAACTTGTCTGTCGGTGGGTTCCTTCTTAAATGACTTGTACAATACTTAGATTGGGATTCATGACAAGAAACCGTTCTTGTTACTACTACTTTTTATTGGTCGATAGTGCATGTTTATTTTTTGCTTTTAAAACTATTATATTGAAATATGAATTCCGACTCTCGTTTTTTCTGGAGTCGTGTTCTCTCTGTTATTTAGACTACGGGCAGACAAACGTAGATATAGCCATACAGATCCCATTACACGTATTAGTACTCTGGCCGGCCATTACTGCAAACATCTTAATCTTTTTAGCAAATACATACAGAGTTGTAAGCCTTAGACTTGAGGCTCTATCACATTTTGTTTTTCCAAACGTAAATACGTTTCTACCTCTATGTAAACAGGGTGTTTCGCCTAACTTTATCATCTGAAATATTTCTGGTATATTTAAAATTTCATAAAGATGTCTCCTCAAAATCAACTTTGCTTTTTTAAATGATATGCTATATTTTATTTGCCGGGGCCCGACAGCCACCAAAGACGAATTCAACTACGTACAACAATAAGTCTTTCAATGTCACTAAACACCCTTTGAAAAAACTTTAAAACAAAGTTTCATCTTATGAAGCCCTCCCTTAAATATTTCCAGTGATAAAATTATGTGAAACATCCTGTACACACATCTTGTGTTATCAATTGTGTATTTACTATTCGACTAAATAAATGAATATTAAAAATATGATGCAGTTCCGTTTCAAACTTAAATTCAAAATAAAGTTAAGGGTATTACTAATTTGACTTTTGAAGTTCCTGAATCTTGTCGTCCTTCAAATTTTGCAGTTCAATAATGTGTAGAATGCGATTAATGAACATATCAGACCCGATCAGATAAAATGTAGCTCAAATCAAGCTGCAGGTACCGGTGCGCAAGGGAATTTTGAGAGCCCAGAGATCCAATCCCGATAAAGAATACCCAGGTGATAGACTGACAGTGAGCTGAAATATTCAGGGTATACGTGCACCTCTAAACGCTAATAGGATTTGATCGCAAAATACACTCCATTAGGCTACGGTTATACTGGATGCGTATTCTGCCGATCAATTCGCATTTCTATGACACATATCGTACGAAATGGATACAGATTTCGGTGACTGGTACTATTTCTTGGACAATCCTTTATTAAGGAAAGGCAAAATGATGTTTTCTTTAAGAGAAGAAAATGGAAAATACTATACTTTGTTCCGAGATCTGTTGAATCAACCGAATAAATTCCGAGAGTGTGTTAGAATGAATCCTAATATCTTCACTAATTATAATTTCACCCCCCTTTTGGCGAGACATATTCCCGACTTGATAATTCTTATTCTTCACGTGCCACGCACTATTATGCGAAAACACGATGGCTATAACTTACTATTCATTATCCATTGAGAACGACCAACGAAACAATAAAAACATATAAAACAACAGTTTGTTTGGTATCGACGCATATAGCGAACAATTTAACATATCAATACTAGTAATTTAACGATAAAAACTGATCCATTGAATTTCTTCACTTCCATCAATTAATTATATGGCAACCTTACACCTTTTATATAAGCATCCGTATTTAAATAATAATAAATTATACCTTTGTCCGTTTAGTATCGCTACGAAAATGATACTCCAATCTTCAAATTACTCATAAAGCAATTATGACGTCGCAAGGATGCACGCATCTACAACTCACTCACTTAGGTATATGAAAACAAAAAAAAAACGAGGTCGCGCGTCATGAAAATAGGACAGAACGTTGCAGCGTTCCATGTACATAGCGAAAGAAATAAAAGACGATAAAACTGCTTGCCTCTGATGCCTGAAAAATGATATTTTTCTGATCGCCGAGAAAACTGCTCTACACATTATTCATCGTCTATCGAGGGCAAGTCACGGTTCAGTCGTTAGCTCGTTGCGTACAGACACGATTTACGTCGCTACATACGAGTCGGACCTAAGCCGCTCGGGGAACACGTTAACCCACGATCAATGTACCATTCTTGGCCTCCGCGATAATTCATCGGAAGACAATGCAAAAAGTTTTGCCCCTGTTGCATCGTACGCGATGTAACGTGTTGTCTAGTTGCAGTGGAAACGGGACCAGAACTAACACCGAAAATAACGAGTTAATTAATCGGATAAGGTAAACGTAAAAGTGAGGGAACTTTCAAGGCGGTTTACATGTGCGTTATATAACACAGTAGCTAGGATAAATTGCTATTATTAATACTTCTTCATTGTTCGCTGTCATATTATTTTTTCTCATTCTGTTTTCTTTGATTTCTTTTATCTACTATAGTTTTCCTCCTGTTGCTTTGTTTCCTTTCTATTCTAATTCTGCAATCCAGTATTAGTAGATTATTTTTGTATGCCTGCAGAGATATGCGCATGAAGATTAACAAAATTTATCGATACATATGGTACCACTGCAAATAGGATTTATACAAACACAGAGTTTTGAAAAAAACAGTTTTCTAATTCCACTATTCCCAAAAAACCAGTTGAACCGCTTTTTGAATTTTCACAAAAAAAATATAATTAAAATAGAAAATAAATATTTGTACTTATTTTAAAAACTTCCAGTTTTTTTTAATATTTATGGAATTACAAGAATATAACAAAATAAAATATACTGTATCTATGCAAAACCAAATAAATAAAGAAACAAATTAAAATACTGAAATCCGTACAATTTGTGAGTTCATTTAATATTTATAGATCTACAAAAATATAACACAATAAAATACACTGCATACGAAACCAAAGGGTAAAAAACTAAAATAACTAAAATCCGTACCAAATATAAATTATACATCTTTATTTCATTGAGTATTTTTCTTCCGTTTTTAATTAAATAATTAATTCATTTTTACATATTAATTATAGTATATAAAACCGTTTCTTTTAACATTTAAAAACCGGTTTTCGAATGTTACAAATATATAAAAAAGGCGGTTTTTAAAAACCAAGAAACCCTAACTGCAAACAAAATGAATAATTCTGTTCGATTAGTTCGAAATTGAGGAATAACTTCTTTTCAAGCGGACCTCTGCTTTCGAAAACATTGATTTAAAAAATCCGTCGAGCACTACATTAAGGATCGACTTGACTTTAACATAAATTTTCATGAAAACAAAGACCCATTTAAAAAAAAGTTGCTCTGTAATTTCGACACATTTTTAGACAAGAATCTATTTGTGTTAATTCCTAGCTACGTATACGTATACTGTAAAACCAATTTCCTTGGAGACAAGGATGAATATAAAAAAATTTATTCTACATTTCAGATTTATTTTTGCATGGAGAATCGCCTGAATTTGTCTTGTACAACAATTTCTAATACACTCTGTATAGCTACTACGTTGGGATACTTAGTCTTGTAAATAAATAAATGACTAAAGTTCGCTAATATTTAAGAATTTAGTTCACTCGGAATACTTGCAATTTACACTCTTCCCACCCCCTCATAAATGCAGTTTTGTATTGCTGAACAATAAACCGGGTTGGGTTCACTGAGAAAGTTAAAGGTGAACATTAATTACCATTCATTATTGTTATTAGCATTATCGGCGCTGCGAAAGAACATTTCAAGAATTTTGATAGCAGCCCCAACCAATGACTAAAAGTACTTAATCGGAAAGCGTATCGCGCGATGTCTGTCGATAGACTCAAAGTTTGCCTGCCAATTAAAACACCGGGGACCCATTGACGGCGACTTTTGTCGCAATTAACCAATGGTCAACAGTCCGAAAGGATCAAAGTTCAATTAATCGCTCTTTTTTGCATGCAGCCTCATTGCATACAGTCGAGCTCAAATGTGAGATTTCATTGCTTATGAAATGGTTTCCTTGCTTATGAAATTGCATATACAGTACACAGGACTGACATGGCAGATTAGATGCAAAATTTAAAATTGGACAATGCTGACTGGGAAGCATGCTGCTCTATTGAGGTTCACTGATTTACAAGTTATGAATTTTTATGCACCTTGGGTATAGTCTTGTGTAGATATATGATTTCATCAACGTTTATTTTAAACTTATAGTAATATTATTACTCCAATTTTAGCGTACTGTCAATTACTTAAGGAGTTTGGAAATGAAGTTGTTTTAAATTAATTTTTCTAGTTTATTTTTTGTAAAATAAAATCAATATTTACTTGCCCCATTTTTATTTGAGAAATAATCACCTAAAAAATTACTTCAAAATAGTAGACAACATTTTCAGTGTTCGAAAATGTTCCACAGATATGCTTGAAAAGTTTAAAATGAATGTTGACAAAAGCATATATAGAATACCAGAATCACTAATTTTTAAACATTATTAGTGAAAGTTCTACTAGCCACAACGGGATTCTGAGCTGAATAGATAACGAGACGTTTCAGCGATATGAAGCTTTATCTACGCGATAAAAATTAATTGAGCGATAAAATCACCTAATTTCAAGCCATATATATGCTGCAGGTAAAGCACGAACTTCTCCACTGTACAGTTGCTAATAAATGGCATAAATTTATGCGTCCACTGGCACGCTAGAGTGAAAGTATATATTTGAAACTAAAAGTAATAAAGTTTTCACTATGAAACATTAGTTTGAACACTTAATTCCTCATATCATGACATATTATATCATCATCAGGCACATAATATAAAATATAAAATTCCCACTCATAAACTGAAAGCTTCCTCACCTCAATTGCCTTTGACTAAATTATTTCAAAAATAACTTTCATGAAATTACAACTATTACAGACATCGACTCACTAGAGATCTTACACTGTAGATCACCTGTAGTGCCTTAGTGGCCACAAAACAAATCATGCTTTTCTGCATCCATACCGTCTTCCAATTATCGTTTTACGCGGTAAAAAAAAAAGAGCTTGGAGGAACAATACGTTGTGATCACGTTCATGCATTATTTAGTCGTCATTTATCACCGTTCGTGAATACTACCGCGACATGTTATTACACACCACTCGTCAATGACGAAACGAGCCTAGTTCCCTTCTACAACGAAATTCCTCCGGCGAAGAGTGCACGAAACGAGTATGTATCGGCATTCGTAGATAGGAAAGCACAAAACGATGAATCGTGTTTTCCCATTAAACCTTACACGACACAACGGCTGACACATAGAATTTCCTCGAGTGCTCGTTTAATGCCAGTCCACCAGAAACTTTATTCCATAAACAGAAGAGGCTGACACAGAGAACGGGTATTCTAGAGTTTCCTCTCCGTTGGTAATCGTGTACGCGATAGCAAACTATGTCCGCCATCGCGGTGCATTTTTCCCCCTCGGACGTAATTTCATGTAATGGACTCGCATTGTGCAAAGAACTTATGCAACGCGATAAATAATCGTGCATTCGTGTTGCATCGGAACGACATGCTACGTTTGAGTCAGAAACCATAAAGTAATGCAAGTAGCGCTAGTAGTATAATGCAATCGGTATAGTTGTTCGACGATGACGGTGTACCGGTAGTGTTACAAAGTATGACTTAAAAGTAACTTGTAACCTTGAAACCTAATTTCGATGCGTGCCATTGTACAGCGCACCATTAGTGCAAGTTCAATGCTACTGAAAGCTACTAGGATTAATTACGAATTTGATGTTAGTTAATTTGTGCAAATGCGTGAATAATAATACTGTCCAACAGCCATTTTGGTCAGTAACGGAAAAGGACACCCAAAATGCATCGATTTTTGCATATATCTTTCTATATATTTCAAAAGCTAAGGGTCTACGAGAAAATCTGACTACTCCACGCGGTGCAGCAGACATTTTACCTCCGGAAACCATCAACAGAAGTGGTAAAACATCTTTTGTTTTCAATACAGAAACGAAAGAGTTTCGCAAAACGTGCGGCGCGGACAGTGATAGTCACGCGCGATACGCAATTCTGCGACGCTGACGGCAGTGGACGCGCCCACCGCCATTGACTACCACTGTCGGCGGCGCCGCACGTTTTGCCAAACTCTTTCGTTTCTGTATTGAAAACAAAAGAAGTTTTACCACTTCTGTTGATGGTTTCCGAGGGAAAAATGTCTGCTGCATCGCGTGGAGTAGTCAGATTTTCTCCTAGACCCTTAACTTTTGAAATATATTGAAAGATATCTGAGGGTGATGGCGACAAACGGTTTGCAGATTCGTTTGGAGCGCACAAAAATCTGTAAGAAACGGCTATTAAATGTTACAGAACAGGAGAAAAGTTAAATTTTGTCGGACAGTGTAATTTGTGCTATAACTATAAGCCTTTGCTCTTAGGCACACCAAAGTTTAACTTAATTATACATACTGTTATCACTGAACCTGTTAAAAGTGGAAGAATTCGCGGTTCGCAGAACTAAATGAATTATTGAGTTTGAAATCACTGCGCTATATTTCATCCCATGGTAAGCTTCTGTGTTTAATAAGTGCAGCAATGTGCAAAGATCCCAGGTCGATTGTGGAGTGAATAAATTGAAGAGCAAACTGGTACTTCCCTTAATAACGCGAGATTAACACAAAACGCATGGAACAATTCTCTCCCCGTACAAAGTGATTCGAAAGTGTGAAGAAATACGAAACTGCGCATCGTAATCGTTTTTCAAGTGTAACTACGAAGAGCTGGAATTAGTGTTCAGTATCCGTACGAAAACCGTATCACTTTGATAGAACGCGTAACAGGTACCTATCGCCGTCATGCTTTGTACACATGCCACAAACGAACGTGAGAAAAAGCTTCTTACTCTCCCACGAAGTCTTAGTATCTATGATGCATAGAAAATAAAGTGGAGGTCACGTCAGTGCTATCAGCGCTCTCGGGTAGCCATATTTGGCAGGTTTGAATCAAGCACCGAGGGAGGTTAAAAATTTCATGCCCTAAGAGTTCACTTCAACACCATAGCTGCATACTGACATCTTCAGATCTTGCAAAAGTGGAAATTACCTACATACTGATGGACTATTGATATTGAATCACTATGCTGTATTCTCTCCTATTCGTATGTGAGTAATAAATTAATACATTCGCGTTAATTACAGGAATGTAGTCCACTGCAGCAGCCCGCCCTTACTAGAGGCTATCTAGGAAGTTTCTATTAACTACCTAGAAGCCGAGAATCGTACCTCCGCCGAGTTTAATCCCTCCACACTTCCATTAACTAACCGTTTGCTACCCACTTAAAGTTCTAATCCCTCTTCTTATCGTCCCGCATACTGTACAACCTTGCTGTTCCGTATACACGTACACTGCACAAACACGAGCGTCCATTTTCGCGCGTGAATCCAGAATGAAAATACCGTGAACGGGGGTGAGTTTCGTGGCAGCGGAAAAGCGGGGCAGCGTATAAATAAACGGAGGGGAAACATTGAACTTTGCACGTGAACGGAGCACGCGTTTCTACGTGGAACAAAGAGCAACTACCGTGAGGTGGCACACGAAAATACAGAGTTGTACAGAAGCGGGAGAGCCGGGGCTGCTGGCCATAAAACACGGTGCGGCGGGTGTGCAACGTCGCGTGATTCAGGCGTCGCTGCGTGAGCACGAAGAGAGACTTTCCTGCGCATAAAGAAATTGGACGCGGGTTTGCGTCGAAAGAGCAAGTGTGCTCTCCCGCGCACAAGCGTCGCGAGCAGAACGAAACGGAGGATGATGACTGCTGCGCTGTGCTGTTTTTATGCCCCCCCACCCGCTTTTTACTCCCCCGTTCCGTCGCGTCTCGCTGCCCCGCGTACACATTTAAATTTACCAACTAACGAGGATGGGAGGCGATGCGTTGAGCCCACTCGGAGTGCTTTGGTATTATTTTCGCAAGTTTATCAGGCTTAGATACGCCTGATAGTCGTATCAAATCGGGTATCATTGGGGGGAAGCGATACTTCACTTTAAATATCATCAGAGATAGCAGTTACTGGTGTGGGTATTTGAACGTGGCAATACTTTTGCATGTGCTGCTGAATGTGTTAATGAATTATCAGAATAAATTGTTTACCAGTATGTGAATAGATATAGGTACGATCTTTTTTTTTTCATTGGGACAGTTCATTCTACAATTTCGATTTTGACGTGCGAAGTATTATAGGGCAGAGCTTAAAAAGTGATTAGGAAGAAGTGGAATTATGTTCACGAAACGGTGAGGCTGCTTCTACTTAATAAAAAGCGTGAGATTAATTTTGGTATGTCCTAGTTTTTTTGTGACACGAAAGTTACAGATCTTTTAACTTGAAACGTGGTCCGAAATAAAAATACAAAAGTAAAACAAAACTAATCTATGTTTTTAGAATTTAGTAATATATAAAACAACAAATGGAGAATTGTATTAATGTCCACCCATTAGTGACACTCTACACGCGATTATTTAAGCAATTCTCATCATAGTTTTGCAGACAGTGATACACTATTATTATTTGCTAATAATTAGGAAGCACTAAATACTTAACATATAAATATAGGCACGTTGATTGCAATGTTCAAGCTTCAATAGAATACACTTTATTTCCACTGTATTGATTACATTCCTATGCCAAAGAGATTTCTAAAACATATCTTAAAATGACTTGCAAAGTAAAAATTCTTCGTGCACATGGTTAACCCTCCCTTTCTTCTTTCTCGCTGCCGTATGTAGTCTCCGACTTTCATCTTTTCCATGAAAAATGGCAGGAAGGTTAGGACAAGGAAAAAGCGGGCGAAACGGAAGGACAAAAAAGGCAAGGAAACGAGAAGAAAGAAAACGTGGAGGCAGCATGGAAACAGCGTCTATCCTTTTTGTTCACCCATGTGCACAGAATGCGTCGCTTTTTTTTTCACAAACACGAACAAGAAGCGCACATGTGGTTTCTTTACCCAGATGGATTTTCTTAAACCTGCGTAGCAGCCATTTTAATACGCTCAAAGTGATCGTTGTTCCACGACGTGAAGTTTTGATAAGAGAAAGAAGGCTGCGCCGATCGAGTAACGTGTTTTCCATGCAATATGCAAAGAACACAGAACTAAGGACAGAAGAAAGCGATTCTAAAATAATATGAGAAAACAATTTTGATGTTATAAAAATGTAGCACAAAAACAGTGTTCCTAAACTGGATGTCTACTGTAAATTAGTGCAATAAGCGCGAAAAAAAATCCAATATTTGAATTTAAAATATGATTTTTGTGCATGAATATATTTTGCCCAAGAACAATGATTCTAAAGTAGATTTATACTGCAAATTAGTGCAGCCATCACTCAGAAATTAGACAGGAAAGAATATTTTCAATATGAGACTTCAAAATATCATAAATGTATGAATGACACCTCTCATCGACAAAATTTAATTCTGCAAATGCTACATAATACGTTCAAACGTATGCAGTGGGATTGCAAAGAAAATTAATAACAACTTGCTTCCAGTGACAACAGCGTTGTTATGCGAACCGAGCGTTGAAAAAATTAGTGGAGGGAATGCAAAATATAAAAGATATCTCATTTTTCTAAATATCTTGAATATTTTATTGGAAAATATTTTAGGCCAGGAATTTGAATTTTTCTGCAAACATACGATTAAACTGGTTGTCAAGCTAATAAAATATCTCAGGTTATGAATACGCGATGAAAATATTCATATTCACTTATCAAAGTCTTGTAGACTATAAATTTAAACGCAATTGTTTAAAAAAATTTAATTTTAAATAATTGCGATGAACGTTACGTTAAAATACATCCACACAAGTAGAATAAATTAAGACTAAGCTAAGAATGGTAAGCTACAAATTTTAAATGTACCTTTACAAATTCTTGAAATACACATTTGTAAATAATTTTGGTATTGTTCCAAAAATTTGCCTTTTTACGTTACGTTGTGTATTGACAAAAGCAGACTATTTCAACATTTATATGAGCCTGTTTTATTTATACACAAGCTTATCTCACGAGGACCAATGCAGAAGCGAGAGTTCCTGGTCTTTCAGAGCAGAGCTCCGATACGAAATATTTGCGGATTCATGCAGTTTATATGCGTAAGCGTATCTCTGCAATGATTAGAGCAAAAGGGGGGAATCGCTGGCCAAAAACAGCCGCACAACGGTTCGCGCGCAGAATATCTTATCGATAGCTCGTTAACAACGCTGCATATCCTCGCATTCCATTTTCGTCCAAGCTACCCCGTGCTTAATTAATTCCATAACTGGGACAGGCACGTATCTCTCTATTGTATCATAAACGCAATAATTGCGGATTTACGAGAACCCGTACAGAGCCAGCCCTGTCTTGGTTCAACGAAAGCTATGCAGATAACGTTGCTTCGAAAATTACCGCACGTTGGAGACGAGTTTCAGTAACTTTTGTAAGTGATAAATTAGAAAAGCAGCTTCAAAGGAAATAAATGAAACATGACAGAATTCTTCGTACCAATGTTTAATTAGTTCTAGGCGCAAGTGTTTCCACTGGTTTTGGCTTTTATCGATAAAAGATAAATTTCATGATTAAGATTGTATTATCACTGATAACTTACAGAAATTACATGCTGTTATAGCACAAGTTCTTTAATATCTTACAATAGATCTTAGAATACAATGCTTTATTAGCAAAAACCAATAGCTTTACTTTATAAATAGCACTGTATGGAGTTTACAATGAAAAATACTAGACTGATGGAATAATGTCAGTGTTGAAAACAACTCCAAGCACTTTCCAATACCATTTATCCCACTGCCCTAAACAATAAAACGAACCGCTACGAATGCAAAAAAAAAAGCAAAAGCGTGGTCAGCAGTCTACATAATCATAACAAGCTAAACTTACTCGACCAACAATCAAGGTACGCTGAGATAAATTACACCGGAAGGCTATAACATTGTTGAAAAGAAAGAAGCTTGACTTAATGTAACTAACGAGTTCAGCCGAGCAGAAACTACGTGTGTACGTGCTTACGTACCTCGCTGTATGCACGACGATACACGAAAGCCTGTATAGAGAGGAAAAAGCAAGACCGGCGATAAAACGAGCATAGGCGTGGTGCTTAGAATTAAAAATCTTCAAACGGGAGGATCGCGTGGGCGTTCTTACGATTCCTCGATTTACAACTTTTCTTTCGACGACCTCTGTTCTGCTTTCACGTTACGTCTAATCGTCGGCCAACTTTCACGCTCCAGTTTCGTTTCTGTTTAAATCACAGCCACTGGGCCAGCAGTTTTCCTTTCGTCGTTAACGATCGATTAACCGATCCGAACCGGGAAAAATAACAAGTCGTTAACGACGAATTCGTTACGCCAGTCACGCGGGGCGAAACACAACAGAATATCTCATTCGAAATAGCCGGCAACAGACACGCGCGGAATACTTATGCACGCTGATCGCTATTCCCACCTTTCCCAGCCAGCACCGTGTTCCGAGTACAATGTTTTTAGTAATGCAACGGGCTGCAACGCTCCGCCGGGACACGCCTTTCTTCCAGTCTCAGTTCGGACGCCGCTGGAAAACAACTTTTTTCCCCAACGATATTCAATTATTAAGGATACAATGGCAAAAAGCGGCTTTCCTAGGAGCCCGATAGCACTAACCTTCCGCACACGCCATCTGTTATTCAACAACCGAGCGTCTCGTCGAATGATTTTCATTTTATCAGACTTTTTGCGCAGGAGTTGTGTGCTTCGATGGAGAAAAAGGGAATTTAGTGTCCCTCGCAAATGGCTCGTAAAGATGCTCGTTACTGCCTGATTATACCGAGCATTTCGCCAACCACCGCCATTATCCAAAGGATGAAATTACATATTGCGAGTGGTGGTTTAATTTCCTGCAGATTTTAATGCGAGTTGTTCGAAACATATTGCAGTTTATAATTATTTAACTATTTTTGTATTGAAGACTAGGTCTACCCTACTTTTACCTTATTTATTACTTATTTGCAGAGAAGGAAAAATTACATTGATATCCTGAATAGTTCCTAAGAAAATAACATGTAACGATGTAAGCAAATTTTGTACGCTTTAATTTCCTTCGGTTAATTTTACAGTTTGAAGAAATGGTAACAACTGGCTTCATCAAGTTGTAACTCACTTGCGTTTTAAAAGTGACATTTGCGTTTCATAAGCTCATTATGCAGAAGGAACGTAACCGTCAAAAGCTATTTTAAGCGTGCAAACAATTATCACAGGCTGGAAATCTTAGGGTTATCTATAGAGTATCTATAGAGTTCTAGAAACATGCTGCTCGCTTTCTAAAGGAATAGAAATTTCAACCTTGAACAAACTTTAATATTTTTATTTAAAAATGTATTAACGCAAATACATTTCGAAACTCATTCTTTGTATTCTTTTAAAAATGGTTATTCATGTTTACGTGCATAAAATAAGTCAAAATGTAAGTAAACAATATTTTATTATATTATAACTGTGAACGTGTAAAGGCCCAAATGCCATGCAGAAATGTTACTTTGACATTAATACTCTTTCACTAATAAATTTAATTAAACTTTATGTCAGCCCAAAAAAGAAATAGAATTACAAACACGCAGAAAACTGAATTAATATTAATAAGAAAAGAAACGTGGGTTCACATTTGTCGCTCAGCTCTGAAAATCGACCCTAATCTCTCGCGCCTCGCCAGCCGTCTACCGAACGTCACAGAAACTTGGCCTAAATCTTTTCGTGGAGCGTGGAAAGTCGAGTGTTTTTAATTGGAAAGGCGGGTAATCGGGTAAATCAAGCATGAAAGTGAAATCGACAGGCGCCACGGAGAGAACCTTGCGGAGAGGGGAGAGGTACAGGCGAGGCCAGGAAAATACCCCGTGGCACTCTCGCTTTTTCACGTGCGAGACAGGCTTTAAGCCCGCTTGGGAACAGAAACGGGCGGTGTAACCGTTGGGTTGTATGGTGTTGTAACCTGTGTAACAGAAACTGTATGGAAAGCAAGGTGCAACGCTATTGGTGTCGCCCCCCCCCCCCCCCTCCTTGCCCTCTCCGCCGTCGGACCACGCGCTTTTGTGTATCCAGTTTCTTTTCAGGAATATGGAAACACATTTTTCGAACGGCTCGCTCAACACTTTTTGCAAGGAGAACCGCAAAAGAGAGACAAGGAACAACCGAATCTTTGCCTGATAATGGAATGAAAAAGAGGGCTCCATCTGCTCGAGAAACGTGTGTGGACCACCTTTAACCACAAATACGTGTCACATCTTTTCACTGATTCTTTGTACGTATTATTATTATTAGTCAGACGATTTTTTTATGTCACTTACAATCGTGCTGGAAATTTGGAATTTTAATAGTGGTTTTACAGTTCTTAAGATTTATTGATTCCAAATATTCCACCGATTCCAAATATTCCACCGATTCCAAATATTTCCTTCATTCCAAATATTCCCCCGATTCCTAATACTCTCCGGATTCTAATATTCCCCCGATTCTAAATATTTCCCCGATTCCTAATATTTCCCCGATTCCTAATATTTCCCCGATTCCAAATATTTTCCCGATTCCAAATATTCCCCCGATTCCAAATATTCCCCCGATTTGTAAAATTCCCTAATTTCAAAAGTTCCCCGATTTCAAAGATTTCCATAATTTCCATCACGATTTACACATATGTATTGCTTTCTATGCGAAGCATAATAAAACAATATTACACGTCACTCTGTTCGATAGTTTCAGCGAGGTAACCACCACTGTATAGCGAACAAGAAATAAACTCACGCAACGAACCAGAGAACGTGGGCGGCACAACGGTGAACAGATTTCCATTCGCACGGTCATAACACGTGTTTTTTTCCACAGAAGCGAGCAGAGTTCAAGGAAACCATAGTCTTCGCTCTGCTCGCGCGATCAATTTCTTTTTCAGAAATATGGGGACGTGGCTCCAGTAAGGAAAGGAGATTTCTGAAGACCCCGAAGTGTAATCGGTGAATCCGTTCTGATAAACCAGCAAAAAAAGATACGGGCACCTGGTAAATAGATGGCTAAGAAGCCAATCAGTATAAGCCGTAGCGTGTGCAAGTAGTAGCGTGAAATTTCATGTGTTCAGGGCAACGCATTACCGACTTCATCCCACGGACCTCGTCCCCGCGATACTTAACCAGCAAAATGTCAGCCATTGATAAAACCAGAAAAACATGTTCTATACTATGCATGAACTTTTTTATGCATCCACTTTCTAATAGGTTGAAGCCTGCTAGAAGTATATATTAAGCGATGCTCTATCAGAAAAATTCATTGAGCACTGAATACAGTCAAATATTTTTCTGATACTGATATTTAGTGAGGTATGATCAGTAACGTCTTAAAACATTAGTAGTAGTAAGCAACATAATGCTTTCAGTGAAAAATAAGAAAGTGGAAACAAAGGAAGAAGTGTCAGATGCAACATGAAAAATGTAATGATCAGAATAAAATAAAAAAGGAGAACCATGTTCGCTTAGAAGGCTTATGAACAACATTAAAATGGTAATCCAATGAGATTCTGATGAAATTAATTTTCACGCCTCGGGTAGCGAGTGTCCTGGCAAGTAAGTCTCACTTGAAGAACCATCATGCAAATTTATGCCCGTAAAACTTTCCACGCAACTGCAGTCGCTTCGATGGGCGCACAGGGAAAAAGGTGCACGACCATGAGAAGGCCCCTACTACCCTATTCGCCCCAGGGCCCTTTTGTCCGTCGAGCTTCTTTTCAGAAATATGAGAAATTCTTTCAGCGACGTTCCACCACCGTAAAGAAGCACTCGACCGATGCCCCTCCCTTCCTTTCTTACGGTTAGTGTTACAGTTCAGTTAATTCGTACATTTCACCTTCCCCGGGCAACCGGTACAACCTGTGACCGCTAATTATTGATTCTACTCCGTTAGGGGACACTACACGCACGATTTCCTGGATGCACACCAATTTCTGACATTTAGAAACTGTCCTTTGGTACCTCCACTTTCTAACGTTTGTACGACTCTGGCTGTTTAGTAAATTAGAGTTGGAAAGAAACATTGAAAAATGTGAATGAATACGAACTTGCATTGAGTGCCAATTTGGAGCATTGGCAACTTGGAGAAATCATGTTCCGAAGTTGCAAATACAGGAGTGTTTGATAGTATTCAGTCAGTACAGGCTCTCTAGTACAACCGTCTGAAAATGCAACAGTTGCAGTCACAAGTTGCTTTTTGCTTGGTGTGTTTTAATCCAAGACTACGTGGTCTTTGAAGCAGATAACAAGCTAGAAGAGCGCATGAAAAACAAACCAGTAACCACTTAGAAATAGTTATAGAAAATGCGCAGTCATTCAACACATAGAAAGTGAAACTGGTTTCTACGTCGCTATGAATCATGGACAATCGCAGATAATTTTCAATAGTGTCCGCCTTGCAAGTAGGAATGATGAAAAATCAGTGAAAATGTGTACGTGTGTCTGGAATTACTGTATGAATTACAGTTAAACTGCCACTGCAATTTAAATCACGATTATGTACGAGTGCATATATCGGGAGTCTGGAAAAAACCGAACTTCAGACCTCATTTCTCGTAAATTTTTCAATACTCCTACACGTTTAATAAATGATAATACATATCGTGCCCTAATTGTATGCAAAATTGGAGCCAAATTAGCTCTATACACACTTTTTAAAAAACTTCGGGATTAGCTTTAATATACACCAATTTGGAGGGAGAAATTTGCAGCACCAAACTGTTGAGCATCAAGAAACTCGAATAGTGTCCACAAGTCCTGTATGAAATATGTAAACCAGTCAAAGGGAATTCCGCTCAGAACTTCACTTGCAAACGGGAAGAGGGTACGCGAACAACGACGCAAGGTCCTTCCTGTCTGCCATCCCCCCCCCCCCTCCCTGTATGGTCAGATTCTTTCAGAAATATGGGAAATTCGGGGCAACATAATGGGGGACACCATACAATAAATGCTATGATGACCACGTTACTGCACCAGCTTGGTGCTGCATAGAAACCGAGCACAAAGAAAGGTGTCTATCTCTCTTTTCCTCCGAGCCTTCTAACTTCGTATTTCATTTCTCCTGTCCTACTCTCTCGCGTTACCAGCTCCCCACTATCTCCTTTACTCCACTTGTCATCCCAATCTCATTTCTCGAATTTTTCCCTTTGTCTTTACTATAGCTTTCTCTCTCTCTACTGCTCGAAATTCACTCCGCCTCCATTTTCTCTGCTAGTTCTACGCTTCGCTCTTTTTTCACCGACGCCAGTTTCCCTCCTCCCCCCGTGTCGCTCACTCCCCCTTTCGTACTTTTCCGCAGTTCGCGCTCCCCCTCTATCGTAAATCCGAAGCAACAGGTTCCTACGCTGTTGCGGCTCGCATCTACGGAGCCGCTTTTTGTCAGCGATGGCGTGTGTTGGACACGCTGCTCGCTCGGGGCGAGGTTTCAACATTTAGAAAAATCCAGACCAAACGATTCAACTGACAGTAGAGACCTGATGCTTCTGGTTCGACGTGCCCTGGTAATGGTTTTTCGGATGACCCGTCCTTTCTGACTGCTCGACGTAAATGTTCCTATTTGTAGCACTTCGTTCTGGACCATAAACTGTTGGGGGAAGTGCAAAAAGCTCGCGTCATCGATTGGCTTGAAATTTTGCATACAGTTAACATTATACATTAATATGTATAATAACGTATTACTCAAATTACTCAAAAGTGTTTGTGAAAATTGGATTCAAAGTTTTTACTTTTCTGGACCCTCGATATTTGAACAAATACGTGAGCTTGAAACCGTAATTGAATCGATAATTTCGAAAAGGGGATAAGTCCGATATTTTTTACTTTTTTACATTTCCCGTTTCTTCAGGCCTTGGCTCGCTGTTTCCTTCGGAAAGGTGGCATATCATCGTGTCCTAATGGGGCCAAAGATTGTATCTTTCATTTTATGCAAGTCCTTATCTAAATTTTTTTTTAAACTAAACGTAATGAGTTTGAGTTTGTAGTGAATTCCTTCGCATTGATTTTCCAATTCTAAGTAAAATATACTGTTTAATTTGTGCATTCACTTCTAAACAACAAAGAATGAAATTTGACCAACTTAACAAGTTTTAAAATCAATGTAATTTCACTGAACGATGCTACCTAATCGAAGCATGATGCAGCTGAGTTTGATTGTTCTAACATCAATTGTATATGCATTAAACTTTTACTTTATTTCCTGTAAAATTAGTTTTTGAAATTAAGCTGCGGTGGTAACTTCATAGTTTTGCACATCGTAATTTCAGATACACGTACATACCTTTACTTACTTTCAATTATTTCTATGATTAGTTAGTGAAATTGGTCTCGTTCTTACGTATACCTAGATCGATATAGGATTTGCAACAAAAAACGAAACTTTGAATTTGATTTCTCCACAAAATTTTGTGCAGTGCGTGTTATGGATTTAACACAATTATACATAGCATGGACAAGGCAGATACAAAATTTTAACCAAATCGGCGACTCAAACTTTCCGCTAAAGGCAAATAGAAAAAAACACGATAGCAGACTACATACATTCTCCTTTGTTAAATGTTGACTTTTCAAATTGTATATTTCAGCTACAGTTGTGTTCCTTGCTTAAGGGGAGGTTCCGGTCTAAAAATCGATTTTTTTTATTTCATTTTCCAAATGTTCAACCTTTTAGGAATACGTGTTTAAAAGGATTTTTTTAAATTCGTAAAATTTTCGAAGTTATAACCATCTGAGTAGCGGCAAATGCAAGCAAATGTTTTTAAAATCGGTGGAACCTGTATCTCGAAAAGTTATTATCCGCTTCGACTGAAACTTTTTTATTTTGAAGGACATACTTCTGACTCGGGGACAAATCAGTAAAATTTTTGAAAAGTTGAAAATTTGTAATTTTCAAAGCCGTTGAAAGGACGAAAAATAAAGGAAAAAAGTGATTTCAAACTTCACGTGTTATTTTCACAAAAAATGCCATTTTTGAATTTTGACTGCTTAGTCCACGAGCGAGTTTCGTGCCCTTTAATAATCTGGCATTGTTTTTTATTTCAGACCAATGGCTTAGATGCTACAGGATCCACCGATTTGGATGAATTTTTTGACGCTTCGAATTTAACGACTCCCCAGTGCCGTCTGCAATGATTAATTATAAAACAAAAAATTGATTTCTATACTTTAAGACATCCTTAATACAATGCAAAAAGTCCCATTAAATTATATGTAGTAGTTTTCCGGTAATTAATTCCTAAAGATCACCTATTTTTATGGGCTCTAGACCGGAACAGCCCCTTAACTGGATCACATCGATAATTATTATACATTGACATAAGAAAAGTGTACATACATATTTCGTCTTAAACTTTTCTCAATAAAATTCCCTTGAATTTTCGTCTCGCGTGCACCTCAAAATATCAAAATATTAAGGAGAAAAGCGCTAGAAGTTGAAATTCCAAGTGCTACTTGCGAAGCATATCCGACGAATATATCAATTAGCACTGAACTTTTAAAACGTACGAGAAGCTTGCACGAATATGAGAACTCGCAACACTGTCACGTAAGAAATCTCACTTTAGCGCATAAACAAATCTGCGACATCTTTTGCATACGAAAAATAGAGAAGCCACCAAATCGCAGCAGTTTATAGCACACGTTGGAGCGGAGGCAGGGAATTATCTACGATCCCAAGACGGTCCAAATTTCGAGTGGCACCTTAGATGGTCGTCGACCACGAAAGTCGAAAGCCTTTCTCTATCGAACGAGTTTCGAAATCGCCGAGGAGAAATTGCCGAAGAAAGTTACGAGCTGGTATAGCTGAGAAGGAAAGAGGGGAAAAAAAAAGTTAGGATAAAACTCGAACGTCGTACATTTGCCGGATGCGACCCGTAAACAATGGCGACCAGAGGCTCGTGAGGTCTCGCGGTTCCTTTTCGTCGTCATCGCGCTATAATTTCTTTCGACCTTCTCCGGCGACGAAGTTTACATTTTTTCTTTTTTACCTACGTTGGTAATTCCAAAGGCAATACGTGACTAAGTCGTCGCTGATCCCTACACACTCTGACCGAGCTTGGCTACGAATAAATGAATCAAGACTCGATTCACCGAGGAAACAATTTATAGAACGATCTAGGTGTATTTTTACCCGCGAACGCGCGCCCACGTGTTCAGAGTTTTTCACTCGACACATCAGCCGCGATTCAACTCTCTTTCGAAATGAATTCGTAACGGTGCGATTTAACCTTACACGGCAAATAACATGAAATAACTAATACATATAGATGAATTTTTATGAAGCAGAACAGAGTGAAAGTTGTTTGGAATTCCTGTAAATTACTCTTTCACCAGCGCTGAACGCGAAGATTAAAGGACTGATATTTAGTAAGCATTAAAATACAATCGGTGGCGTCTGAAGGACGTGGATTCTAGTATTATTCTCATTTAATTTTGAACGCTTCTGTGCTGTATTTAGAAATAGTTTTAATTATCCATTTTTCAAACGCCACGAAGCGCAATAAATATTCCGTGAATTTTTACTGGATATTTACTGCATATTTAATTTAAGCAATAAATTAATAAACCAGAATTCGAGTGTTACATTTAAAAGAAAAAAAGAAGTAAGAAAAGATAGAAAACTATTTTCTATGAAAAATAGTATTTTATCCCACTATGAATTTCGAAGAATAAAAGGCAGCATAAGTTGCTAAACTTTCGTCGTGAAATCAGGATAATGTAAACAAGGGAAGTCGGTGAGTATACGCGAAATTATCCCGTTTTCTCGTAACGCATGACAAAGGCATTTGTATTCAAATTAGAAAATATCGCGAGGAGGTATGATACAATTTTATTCCAACATTGCCCTAGAGAAAGCTGTAACTTACGAAATAAAGGAAGAACGATTCCGCTTACGTTAGACGGCGGAATACGAATACGGATTAACGAATGTATGCGAAACACGATTCATAGAAACCAGTTGGACAGAAACGTCAAAATGAAATAACACGAAGCAGAGTGCCTGGGTATAATAGAAACTTGTCTGAGTGAGATTATTCCAAGTAGAACTCAACTTTGACACATCTACAGACGAATATCAGTGAATAACTGAAAAAGATTATTTAAATCACCCGCATGTTTCGACGTAAATATTGATTACTGTATATTCTAACACAATTTATTACCTACATAATATCTGATCCGATTTATTTTGAACAATATAGCAGGCGCTCGTGCTTGTGACTGGCGAAAGAAAGTAAAATTTATGACGAAAGATTAATTATTAACAGAAATGTAGTTGAACAAAGATATCTATATACGTATTGAAGGCAAAATCTAAAAGTTTATATTTTGTAAACCCTATATTTTTAACTTTCCATCTGATATTCCTCCACTTCGTATTTGAAATTCTTTACTTATTTCATAAATGTGATGCCCTTAAGTGTATTGAGTAAGTACGAGGCATCGCGGTTTTATGAACATGTTTAAGTTTAAAGACCAATTGTTCAAATATATTATTGATAATACATACGATTTAGCCGATTAGAAAATTGTACGTTATATAAAATTACGTGCGTTCCTAAGTAAGAGTATAAAAAAACTGCAGCCAACTTCAACAAAATAAGCACACTTAAAATTATCACACCTATTGACATCACTGCATTATCAGAAACATCTCCCCAAGTCCTCTTCAACTTTACCGAAAAGTCTCCCATCCTCGACAACTTAAAAGACAACCTTGAAAATTCGCCTGTTAAAGCTAATGCCACTTAATTTCATTCCAGCTTACAAATGCTCATAAACTCCGCAAATTTCATAATAATGTCCATGAAACGTATAGAAACACGAAAAATTACAAACAGAATTGCTGCAAATGTTATCTTCGCCTTCGACCGAAAGTTTACTTCTTCGACAACTGAAAAGCAACCTTTAAAATTCGCCCACAGTGATTGCCGCTGATATGACTAATCATTATTATTCTACTCTTCAGATACTCGTAAATCTTTCCCCATCGAAAGATGTAAAGCCCGATGCTCCACGGCGATAAAAGCTGAAACGAAAATTTACGCGCGATCGAAGATTTCAAAGGAGCGAGGGCGAACAACACGTCGACGGAAGAACACAAAAACACGTCGACGCGAGGTTCACCGCGGAGAAAACGGGTCAGAACAAGTTCGACCAAGTCACCGGCGACGGAACAATAACAACAATGCCCTCCCCCTCCCCAAACAACTGACAATCGATCAACCATGCGACAGCAACGAGCCGCCGGGCAACCAATTGTTGCGACAGATTATAATACACGTCGCGCTCGCTCCGAAGCAGCCTATACGAATTCTGAAATCGTCGCACAGTTTATCGAATCAACTCGAGCGAAGTTTACCGGCGCAACAACAATATAAGATACGACCTCTGACGTCTTCGAAAGAAATAAAGTTCGAACTTGTTTTCATTTCGATTTGACGGCGTGCCGCAAACTTTCACTACCGTTGAAACCGTGTAACGATGGAATATTCGAAGCAAGAATTGTTTACGTACAATAAACCGCCTCGGACCTCATCGCTTTTCCCCTTAGAGTATGCGAGAAAGCTATGTTCTCCAGCCTCAAATCAAGATCGTTAAACTAGATGAAAGCGCGCAGAGACTATAAAATCGAAAATATTCGAATCGCCATATTTCCTAAGCTTGTATGGCTACAATCAATGTTATGTCACGATGCTTGATTAGTAGCGCCACTCAGACGTCGAGTTTGCGAGAATACGTTAGACGCTCGTATCAACGATTTCCTAACTGCGCGATCGCCGTGTTCGCTGCAAGCCCTAGCCGCAGAACCTCTACGCCACATTTCTACCCGTTCCATTCCATATTTGTCCGGCAGGGCAATAGACCGTAGCAGCCAGAACAGAATACGTACCCGACCGACCAACACCGTTGCACAAATGTTTGCGCCACGGTACCACCGAGTACCAGCGAGTACTACACAACCGTCACACGAGAAAATTCAACGCGATCCAGCTACGTTACGGGGTTTCACGCGATGCCACGTGCTGAACTGGCCATCTTTGCTGCCAGCTAAACGCTTATCGCGCATTGGGATTATTCTCGATTCTTCGATACAGCGGGGACATAGGCAGCCGCGCACACGTGATAAAAGTAATCTCGTTAGTTGGAAACGATCGCTGCAGATAACGAGAAGAATTCCATCGGACAATAGGCGAATACGCATGTCACGCTTCACCTGATTCGCATAATGAACTTTGCTTAATATTCGTTTGATCCAGAGTCCCGTGTAAAATCAGCTGACTCAATTCTGACTGCTCAACGCGCACACACACACACACAAACATGCACTTCGGTCAGTGGCCCACTTCACACGACTGGCATTCGTATCGCTAACGTTTCCACGATATCTCGTAAATATGGTCTGGAGCGAAAAAAAAGTTGTATGCTCCCGTCCAGACAATATTCGCGAAATATCGCAGAAACGTTAGCGGAACGAATGTTAGCCATGTGAAGTGGGCCACTGCTTGCCGTGCGTATGTGTTGGAGCGGGTAGAATCGAGTGAGCTGACTGTACGTCGATGATACACGACGCGTTTGTATCGCGCCGGGCTCTGCGCTGCTACTTTCAACGACGTTAAACGCGCGCGAGAAAGAAAAAAGCGACGTGGACACGGAAAAGGCGCAAGAAATAGGACGAACCGATCGGCCGATGCAGAGCGAAGAAAAAAATCTTACCTTGAAAAGATGCTCGCTACACTCGAACATGGGAGTGCTCATGACGGCGGTCGACATGGTGCCTCAGAATTTCCGCACACAAATCACTGGAATTGTAATCTCGTTGCGATCCAGCCGTGGCTAAGCCTTCTTCCCCTTCGTGAGCAAGGGCGAGGTGTGCGCGGCGTTGCACGGAAGGCCAGCGAGAAAATATAGAAAAGAAGCCGCGGTGTACGTGTAAACTTCGAGAACACAAATAAACTGCCACTCCGACGGTATACGCTCGTGGATTTACATTGGAAGCACACCGACTCGTTTCCCGTACCAGGAAGAGACCAACGGAGACCCCGGGACGTGTACGCGATTATCAACCGAATTCGACCGATCAACAAGCGTCGAACAAGCACGCTGGGCTCTCTTGCTTCGGAGCTTTTTTCGTCGCTGCGGTTGTCACGTGTCAGAATCACCGTGAGAACGATAGGCTATCGAATGCGTGCGTATGCGAGTACCGGTAACAGTGACAAAGTGGTACGTGGTGCGAGAGAAACTTGGCACTTTTTTTGTATCGCAGAATGTTAGCCGCGGGTCCCGTAAGAATAGGAAACTTGAAGAAGCTTCCGTGCCTCGGCTCTTTCCTTTTCTTCTCAAGGAGATATAGCTCGCAGGACCTCCGAAAGCGAACTGAGGATGCGTGTGCCCGCGCGACGGCTCGTGAGACTCGAAAGGCGGCTCCGAGCGCGCCGCCAATCGGGACGCGCCTCGGCTATCCGCGACCCCCCACCACCATCGCGCGCCTAACCGGAGGACTTGGCAACCGCGCCAGGTCGTCGGGCCAATCGTACACAACGGCTATCTCTCCCTCGTTCTGCCGATACCAGCAACCCTTGGTCCGCGAAATTTTCGAACTACATATTCCTGTGCCTCTTCAACCCCGGTGCCCGTCATTGGTGGAGACACGCACGGGGTGGTTTCGAGAGATGCGCAGTGCCGTGGACCTTTTTTTCCTCGCGAGGGGTGAAGGAAAAATATACGCCTTAGAGAATTGGAGGCTCTTAAATGCGTGCTTTTTTAACCGACTTCAAAAAGGAGGAGGTTATAGATTCGACACGTATGTATTTTTTTTATGTTTATCCCCGCATAACTTCTTAGAATATGAACCGATTTTGATGATCTTTTCTTTTATTCGATAGAGGGCGATGCCCCGGTGGTCCCATCCTACACCGAATCAACATTGACCCAATATTTTGCCAGTTCTGGTTAATAATAAAGACTATTGTCACCTAATTATTATTATTTTATGTACGTACGCGTATATCCTCATAGCATGTTGTGTCAATATATATAAAACTAAAAAGTTAAAAATAAAAAATTTACTAAAAAATTAAAACCGACTTCAAAAAAATAAAAATGCACTAAAAAGTAAAAAATAATTTTTTCCCTTATTTAATCTACGACTCTCCTATTTTTTAAGTCGACGCCTCATCATTTGCAATGTGTAAATCTGGCGCCGACTTAAAAAAAATATGGGAGTCGTAGATTAAATAAGAGAAAAAATTATTTTTTACTTTTTAGTGCATTTTTATTTTTTTGAAGTCGGTTTCATTTTTTTTTAAATTTTTATAAAAATGAAAATTGTACTGCAACGCTTTTAACAATATTTCTGTATACTACGTATCGTGTGTTTATTTTCTTATCTTATCTTGTTATGTCTTGCTTCAATTTCTCTTGTTACATATCGTCCTGTTATCTTGGCATATTTTATTATTTACAACGTGTCTCAGAGCCAGCAAAATTTCATTTTCAAAAAGTTTTGCAGTTTTGTAATATATCGGATTTACTGGAGTTACGTGTGGAGTTTAAATATTTTGTTTATGGTGGAAAGTATGTAGTGGGGAAATTGATAGTATAAAATAATTAAAGAGAATGTAAGGGATGTAAATGTTTTTTTGAGTAACTTGGTTAGTTGGAAGAAAACTAGATTGGGTTTCAGAAATAACGAAATGAACCGTGAAAAGGTTAGGAAATAGGAAATTGCAGGTCAAGAAGTGTAGAGTAAACTGCACTAATGCTGGCACTGCACTAAATATTGGCACACCTGATTAAAAAGCCAAATATTAAGAAGTATAAGCTTAGAAAGTACTTTTTTTACAATTTCTTATTTTTCTTTCACTACACACTGCAAAGCCCAGTAGTTGAACTATACACATTTTACATCTGGCAACACCACAAAGTGGGACAAAGGGCTGAGTTTCAGACGTTTTCTTAAAATTGTGATAAGAGGTAAGTAAGTATATTTTGTCGCTTTATAACTAAGTAATGAATTGAAATACAGATTTACTAAGTGTTGTATGCACTTAATAGTGAATGAAATAAACTGTTTAAATACTTTAAACTTCGTTTTTAACTACATATGTTTTTCTATATAACCTCAAATTTTAGGGTGCCAATGATTGTACTTTCATGCCTTTTTTGGTTTTTCATTGAATATTTTTAAAATAAAAGACTTAATAGGTAATCAAGATGTTTTATTTTAATGAGAAATCCATAATCATTGATAATAACTGAAAATTAAGACCATATAAAAAATTCACGAAAATATACAGACATTCCAATTGAGATTTCCGCTTGGGGTGCCAATTATTATACAGTTTACCCTACCTATTAAAATATTAGTTAATGTTTGTCCACGCCTAGTGCCACTTGTCAACATAATAAATGATACTGATGTTATCACGTGTCTCAAAGAGACATGCCTTTTAAAAAAATTGTAGAGTAATGAAAGTCATCCGAGAATTATATTTTATCAAAGGTTATTTTTTCAGTGCTTAATGCATCAGATAATGGTATTAATAAAGACATAATCCATTAACTACTACATCAAGAAAATTGTCAAAATTGCAATATACACACCAACGAAGATTTTTTTTAACGACATTGTGACTAAAAAACGGTATACTACGTTATAATTGCTTCAGTAATAGAGAAATGCACGTTCAAAGTTGAAAAAAAATTTATCCTCTTATTTTTATATTTGCTGGATTTATTGTTTGATCGTTTTGCACTGTAAAAACTATTTTTACAAAATGAGATTTTGAAGGCATCTAGACACGAAAATAATGCACATATCGGTAATTTAATATACATGTATTTTACAGAATAAAAGAGGAAGCAATACGAGAGAACTAATACCTACGACTTTTCTTGAACTGATTTATCGTACAAGGCTTCTTATTTAGGAAACACATTTGTGAGAGCAACGAATTATTTGTAATGCAGTATGATCTATGCTGTTATCTTTTTACGCCTGCTTACTGTTATCTCGTATTCAAGCGAGTGAAAGATACCAACACTATCATTTTCTACGCGTTTCAAAATCCACAGAAAATAAGTGTTTTCTTCTTTTTTCATTCTGAGAATCTCCCAACTTGTACAACGTCCGGTTGCGTAATAGACTTAAATGATAATATCGAACCGATCGAGTATTTTTGACTTTGTGCAAATACTGCCTCGGACAAGAGCTGACGAAATTGTTTTTGTTACGTTCCGATGAAATATCTTGAGGCATGTTTTTATATGAACTTCAAATGCGTGTATCTACGTTAAATGAGTCATAACAGGGACCAAATATATTTATTACAAATTGACAATTTAGTTCCAAGTATGAATTGTAGCCTTTTTTGTTTAAGTCTAAGTACTATAGAATTGATGAAATGAATACATTTATATCATAAATTAGAAGTAAATGATTTCGGCGCACTGGTTCGGTCTATTTTTATCGGTATGTATTTTTTTTTAAATTATATTATTTATATCATAAATTTAGAACTAGGGTAGAACTAGAGTAAAACTAGGGCAACCATACGCCTGGTTTTTAGTTAAAGACTTCAAGTTCACGTTTTTCGTTTTTGTTAGTTGCTAAAGGCCTACAGCAATGTTTATGAAAAATTTGTTAAAAAATGAAGAAGTTTTCCACTCCCCATTTCTTTTTACGTAGACTATATAGACAATATGAAAGAAATCTGTTTTCTACATTTTCAAGATAATCATAACTTTGGGTTTTCTATGTAAAGCGAATGCTGTATGTATTTTTATTTGAGCTCCATAGATGTTTATAGGAACAGAATTTCAACAAGAAGGAAGTGGAAACTAATCGATTAGATAATTGGTTTCAAATTTTGAAGCTGTCTACCTTTTAGGATCGTATCGGCAATACGAAAATATCAAAACGAACGGCCACTCATACGAGCAGCTGATCATTTTACAAGACATTACGTGATCAAGAGTCAAAGGTGCGAATTTATATTTTGGGTTATTTCAAGGTGGCTTTAAATGTTAATAGTTTTTTTTCTCGGCTTGTCACTTATAAGTTTGAATGCCCATATTAGATGTCTCAGAATCTTTGCTTAAGAGTCTTAACACTCAATTCCAATTATTCCAATAGTAGAATATGTCATTTAATAAATGGCATTCACAAACAAATTAACTTCGTCGAAATTTCTTTAATGTCCTCCTACAACAAACACTGCAATTATTTTAACACACTCTAATTACTATGTACAATTTTAACACATATACAAGGAGTTATCCCACGAATTGAATAAATAAAAAGTATTTAAGGGGGGATCCGCGGTAATGGCCCGAAAGGTAAAGGTATCTTTGGAAATTTAATACAAGCAAACTATGTAATGAATCTTTTTTAAACTTTCAGGACTTTTTATTGGATATTTCAGTTATACGAATATCTTTTTTGAAATTTATTTAAAGCAGATTTACAGGCTGTACAGGACCAGTAACTTAGGGCTGCAAGAAATTTTCGCTGACATGGTTGACTGTTTTCCGACGAAACTGTTCTTCGAAAATCAGAAAACCCAAAAGTTTTAGAAGCTATATGCGCATAGCTATGGCACGACGGGTTCGATTTTGAAAATTTTGAAAAATGACAAAATGGCAAACCTCTGAAAAAAATTGTGTTATTTCGTTCTAGTAAATTAAATTTTCTTTCGTTGAAAAAGAAATAGAAGTAAACGACCAATCAAAAAAATCTCCCGGCGTGCCATAGCCATCCGCATATAGTTTCTAAAACATTCTGGTTTGTCGATTTCCGAAGCACCGTTTCGTAAGAAAACTGTCAACCAGATTTTTTGCAGCGCAAAGTTACTAGTCCTGTACAGCTTGTAAATCTGCTTTAAATAAATTAAAAAAAAAACAATTCGTATGACTTAAATATCCAATAAAAAGTCCTGAAAGTTTAAAAAAGATTCATTACGTAGTTTGCTTTTAATAAATTTCCAAAGATACCTTTACTTTTCGGGCCATTACCGTGGTGTCCCCTCTTAAGTAAGGTGCTAAAATTTTTAACCACAGAATAAAGATAAATTTGACATATTACTTTTACGGAACGTGTAACGTGTTTGTTAAGGCGAACGATAAGCGAGCGTTACGTCGACGTGACTATTCCAGATGCGGTATTCAATGCACTGTGATCCGATAGCTCGAAGGCTCGAACGTAGCCGACCGATGGAATACCGAGAAGAGTCGCATGAATGAAATTGAGCTTCTATTCATGCGCGATGTAAGCCGCAGATTGTAAATAACCACCGTCTACGCATTGTTAGCGTTCGATTATACGTCGATCTCGATGCCCCGTAACAATGCAACGCAACCATTCGCGGGAGCGAAAAAATCATTTCCGCGGAATCTTCGGACGGCCCGTGTACGCAACACTTAAACCACGAAACGTATAAATTTCATAGAGATCAAGAAATAATGGTGCAAGAGAAACGCGATACACACGTTCGTAGAAGTGAAACCGCAAGTCATCGGTGTCTCACTCCGTACGCTAGATTTTGCTAGAATTTTCAACGGGCCGTTTGTTATTCAGCGATACAGCATTAGATAATTATGGATAAAATTACCGCGCTGAACAGGCCGATACAGGGGGATATAGTTTTCTTGTTAATTGATAAACATACACGTTAGAGTATTTCTCATCACATATTAAGTAGATTCTCTTTCCTCTAACCCGCCGTTATTTTATTCATAATTGCGATAAAAATTTTTGAAATTTATATGTATGTATGTTTAAGTACATAGAATGCGGTCGACAGTTGATTATTTTTAAATTAGGTGTGAAGTAATGGAGGTTCTTGTATTACAGTAATGAGCTTATGTTGAGGACGAAGGTTATATTTTTCAGGATTGTGATACATGAAGAAATGAACCATTGGGGTTTTCCATAGTGAGAAGGATGTTTGGGGCCTAATAGATAATTGCTGAATTATTGCCACTCGTTTCCTAAACTTATTGTCTGTTGGGTTGATCCGAAAATATTTTGGGCTTCTTTAGTGACCCTTGTATAGTCCCCTATTAAGGTTTCCCAATATGTATATGCATACCTATTTTTAGATTGTCCTGGTACTTTTACCTGTAGGCAGAACATAATATTTTGTAAAATATCGTCGTGAAATTTGCTACTCGTTTTATTCTTTTTAGGAATTTCAGTGACATTCTTAGCCAAAAGTTAATCAATTTCCAAAATATTAATCAATTGTCCGGAATTCTTATGACAATTTAGTTCGATGCTTGATATTTCTGTACACAAGATTTCAAAAACTTTGGCCTATTATTTCACTCTTAATTTTGTAGTTATATTTCTCAATATTGCGTTTCCCCATAAGAATGCATGTTAAATTAAAAGTTTAATAATTTAAATGCTACCAAAACAATTTTTCTAACATTTTGCAGGGAGTTTTACTATTGCGGAAAAATTCAATCCTCCAAATTTCAAAGATTTTCGCTTATTTTTAATGTTACTGAAGTTCGTCCTGAACTAATAGCGCATGATGTAAGGCATATTTTGAATAAATGACTACAGTATGTAATTACAACTCAGGTCGTGGATAATTCTAGGATTAAAATAACTTCGTCCTTCTTCCTAGACAATATTTGTGAAAATATTGCCTATTGTTAAAGTACAATATAATAGTGCATTTATTATCAGTTTACTATTAGAGTCTAAAAAATCACAAAATACGTTTTACCGAACATTCCACACGATGACACGAAATAACAATATTTTTCTGCAGAAAGAGAACATTTTCAGTAGACATTTTATATATGTAACTAATTACGTAGAAAATAGCTAAATACCTAAGGGTTGCTCTGTAAACATAATTAAGAATCTTCAAAAATCTCAACTGCCATATTTACTATACTTTTACACCAATTGCATACATGTAGAACATTTGTATGTTACGCTTATAAATTGTGCATAATTCTAATTCTAATTCTAATTCTAATTTTATTAGTTCATTAGTTCTATTATTTTCTGGTATGAATAATAATAATAATAAAAATAATAATAGTAATAATAATAAACGTTGGCTAAATTTCTCCACTTGACCAAAAAGCCAGAAGCTACATACGTGTACATATGTGTACCTAGGAGTACAGAATTTAAATCGCATTCGAGTCGCGAACAACAAAATATATTCGACGCCTGCTCTTCATTGACAAATCGATACAATGTTACGATTTACAATGGAAATGGTGATTTCGATTCGATCATAGCGCATGTCTGCCCCACAAAGAACCCGCATGTACCAGACTGATATCCATACATATATGTAGTAGCTCGGCCACCATATCGAAAACTGACTCCCATTAGCCGTTATATATATAGCAGCATGAGAATCTGTTTGGGGTTAAAAACATTAACCCTCTTCGCTATTAGGGTTCTACTACGAAGAGACCCTCATCGGCCCGTATGTACTGGAGAAAATCGTCACCCCCTCGTAGTTGGGGAAGTCCTGACTCCTGAATCATTATCAAACGGCGTTGATTATTACACCATGACCGTAACCAGATGGAAAATATATAGGCCTCTTATTATACCGATAATATGCGCGATACCCAGGGGCGGATTTGGAGATTTGGCGCCCCTACGCTAACGAGCGACTGCCGTCCATTCCGTGAAATATCATCAAATATTTTAATTTAAAAGGTTTATAACATCTAATTTAAAACGTATCAAAAAATTGAAAACATATTATTAACATCTGCACAAAAGTTAATAATTATTTTCATCCTATAAAATTGACATTAATTTAGCAAAAATGTATTATAAAAGCACACAACTCATATTTATCATATATTTTAGATAGAATAAAAACAATTCTTTTCCAACACGACCAGGAAACTCTAAATCTAAATGATCTGGAAAAACGTACCATAAAAGTTCTAATAATGCACTTCAGTGCGTCTGCAAAACTGAATACAAATTATAAACTTATTTAAGCGTTTCTTGAATTTTACCTGCTCGTGAAAGGAAAATGCGTTGACCGCACATCAGCGGGACCGATCAGCTTACCGTACTATTAATCTTTTATTACCTGACGAGGATTACATGTCCCCCTTTCGTCTAATACTGTGCCCCTAAATTACCTTCTAATATTATAAAACTCTTTACACCTATAAACCATAATGTTGTATCCGTCAAACGGTGTTTCCAGGTCAATGTAAAGAAGGGACTCGGGTTTAAAACCCTCAATGGATATTTCATTCATCCTTTAATTCCTGATATAAAGTTTTCAAAATCCTGCTATATTTTTTCACACCTAATATACCTTAGTTTACCTCGGTTCGTGCATGATTTATGTTTATATATTTTCTTATTTAACTATCGCACGATTTTAGGTAAATGTTTAGATTAGGGGAAGATTCTCCGATTTCAATGACCTTCACATATGTTGTCAAGATCATCATTCTGAACAACATTTCTCTCTTAACATTTCGGCGCTCGGCTTTGGTTTATGAGATATTTGCAAAAAACTTGGCATAATTGTACATTGAAATCTGCCTATACAGACGACTGTTTCACAGCCGACAGTATTAGTATTGTTTGGGGCTAGGCTAGGGAGTCTCTATTAATGTCTCTAATTGTTGATTATATGATAAATATTTATAAAATACGTGAATAAATATTCTAACCCCAAAGATGGTAAACCTGTCGAAAAGCTACCTCCTCACCGATTTTAATGACCTTGACATATGTTGTCAACATTTCCCTCTAAACTTTCTGGCGGTTCGCCTTAGTTTCAGAGATATTAATAAAAAACTTTCGGCATTATATATTGAAATCAGTTTCATAACCGACGGTATTAGTATTGGTTTGGGTTAGATTAGGGCGGGGGGGGGGGGGGGGGCGTAAAGCATGGTAGCGTACCGATGTGAGTATACGTTAAACTCGGTAATTCTAGTGTTAACTGTGGGTGACGGGAAAGTGAATTGACTCCTTGCTTTACGCGCCCCCCGCCCTAATCTAGCCCAAACCAATATTAATACCGTCGGCTGTGAAACCGTCGGCAGTTCTAGTGTTAAGTAATGTTTGTTGTGAATATCTCGGAAACCAAAGCCGAGCGCCGAGAATTTTAGAGGGAAATGTTGTTCAGAATGATGACCTTGACAACATGTGTGAAGGTCATTGAAATCGGAGAATCCTCCCCTAATGTAAACATTTACCTTATAAATATCCCTACTATACTCATCTCAAGCCACCATTTGTGACATCAAATTTGCCCTACATTTATATATGTACTTACGCAAATAATTATACGTTTTTAAAAATTAAGAACCATCAATATTTGTATTTAATAAGACAGTGTGTCTGATTCATATATCACAATGGCCTCAATTAATCGCATAGGTATGCGGGTACCTAAACTGCAAATGCTATAATGAACAGAGTACAAAATTTCACTATAACTATCGCCACATAATACCTGGAAGAAAAGAACATTCCCATATTTCTTTCAACCTCAAATGGTTATCGCCATTTCTAGAAGAAAGTTAATGATACGAAGCAAATTGTACAGATTCTAAAATAGAATGTAAATCCTACAAAGGAAAATCTTAAAACACAAATGAAACCAATTTATGGCACGGTTGCGCCAATTTCCAGTTCTAAGGTGGAAGTGAAGACATTGAAAATTTTTACGATATACGGGGAGCTTCAGGAAAAGGGATAGAAAGTTTTGGAATTGATAAGGTGTGTATCGACGTCGCGAGGATTGCCCGCGAGGCGTCGATACACACCTATAGTGCTCTAACGAAACAAATAAAAAATTTTAATAAGTACCTACACACGCTGATGGTGTTATGACTCACCGGAAGATGAATTCTGGGATACTACAGGTACAACTTCTTAGATAAACAAATAATATTACAATAAATCAAATCTGAAATAACCACTAAAAGTACGCCTTCTCCAGTGAACAGTATTACAGTATTATAATAGACTAGTTCTATGATACCAAAGTTACACCTTCTCAAGTAAACACACACTATTTAAATTTGTATTTGTATTTCTTTCCAACGAGCAGCTGAAATTTGCCTTGAAGTTGGAAGGAAATCACATAAAATTTCGTAAAGATAACACGTAGGTAACATTTTCTACAGCTCACTAAATATTCCCATTAAGGCACACATTTATTATAACTTTCCTCATTCGTTTAAATGTGCGGCACGAGTCCTAAATATTCTAAGCTTTCTTTGAAACATCCTGTACAGTCAGGGACAAATCGTTTTCGAGGCTTAATTTTAAACCGTGCCCGACCTGTTCGTAGCACTTGACATTGCGCCTGCATGCGACCAGCGTGTTGGTTCCTACTCGCGCGACCTCGTCCCCGAACTTCCGGCTTTCCCTTTACGAAATGTCACTTCCTCCTTCGATCGATACGTCACCGTTACCGCCGCGAGTAATTTCGCAAAAATCAGTTCCTGTTTGCCTGAAAGTCAGCCGAGAGGAGATAGCGCATTATAATTATTGAGCAAACGACAAAACGAGCTTTCTCTAAACAGATACAAGAGATTCTTGACGGGCGCCCGCAGTGGGGGAAGTTACAGGGGTACCTGATAATCCGAATGCGCATTAATTCGAACGCTGAGTCATCCCTTATTGCCCTTCGGCGAGAATTTTCGATACATCTGCAACGTTGGAATGTGAAATTCATACGTGAATGATATCTCGTAAACACGCACGTTCTTTGATAGGCGTAATGAGATATAAATTCGTATATGATTTGAATATGACGGTTTCTAAAGTTCTTGCTGCTTCAGAGATGCATTTATGTTACTCGATATTGGAATCACTAGGAATTTATAAATAAATTCTTGCATGTAGAAATTAGTGTAGGGGTCGCTCGAAATTAAATAAATATACCCACAGTTGAGCAGATATATTTTTTTAAATCCTGTATTAAATGTCCCCAACTGTTACAATTAAGATAGCTTCTGAATAATCTACTAAATTCAAAAATTCTTTCAAATTTCGTGCAAAACTGATTTGGAATACAGGAAACCCTTGTACAAAGTTTAAAATCGATTTACCACATAGTTATCGAGAAATTGTTAATTAAAATCGATGCATTTTAACACAGTGGCATATGGCAGAGTCGAAAAAAAGAGAGGATTGTAGTTTCAGTTTTTCTTCTGAAACAGAAAAACTATATTCAAGAAGTGCACCAAAATTGGCACAAATGTACACCGAAGTGTCAGGAAATAAATTTATTAATTTCTGCAAAACTGACCACATAGTTTCTTCGTAAATGCCCATAAAAAATAAGTTTACGTGCAAATTTTTCAGAAACTACGTAGAGCAGTCAACGTGGCAACGTCGCACAATCTATATGTTTAGACATTTAAACATGCTTATTTTTTTTAACACTGCTGGCATATCACTAATAACTCAGAATGCATTTCCTTTCTTTTTTCCTTTTCAATATAATTCAAAGATAATATATTTTGTCAGTTTGATCACCATAATTGCTTTCCAAAATACTTTACATCTACAATTAGGTTTCCCGAACATATTCTGCGTTTAACCTCAACACATTTACGTTGCTCGATTCTTTTTGCAGCAATTCCAACACGACATTTTTCTTTATTTTGCAATATTATTTTTTTTAATAAATTTACCCTTGTAACGAAACCTTTCTGACATTTTGGTTATAAAAGACGCTCCGAATGAATGCGACGTTGTCAGATCTGCTGCTTCAATTCACTACGCTAACCAATTTAATATCCTATTTTCGTATTACAATTATTTATATTATCATCATGTTAAAAATTATTATTATTATTTCTATAGTATCATACTACATTATATTTATCATTTATTACCAAACTCTAATTTAATTAACATAGTTGGTTAGGGACTACGTTAATTACATTTTTTTTTAGAGGGATTATTTAATATAAGACGACGATTTCTATTATTTTATAAAAAATCCCTGGAGTAGACTATTAGTGTTGTAGTTGATGTGTGTGTATGTGTGGGGGGTGTATTGTGTTTCCTTTTGAGTCCTTTCGACAGCAGAAAAGAAGTGATAATTTCAGTTTCCCTACAGCGGTGAAGTGTGACTAACATTTTGAATTGCAAAATCATTGTTTTTCGTTTCTGTGACTCGTTAATAAATCGTTTTTTCCTATACCTATGTAACACCTTTTTGTTATTTCTACTTGTAGCTAAAATATTGAGCCCTTTGTGAATACACATTGACTGAGTCCTTTAATTTTGGGATATCTTCTGTATCAGAGTTATCGTAATATTATTTAAGATCATTTTTATATATAGACTGAAAAAATCCCACGTAAATGTATTCGATCAAATTCTAGACGCCATTCCACTTTTCTCTCAAGGACTCCCGGCTGATGTTTTGACGAGCCGGCGTATATACACGTAAAATGAACAGAACGAGTTGTGGCGTGACGTCACGTTGCTCAGCGTGTGACATTTTCAGCATGGCATTTTCTTATTAGCTGGCACACTCTCATCTCCTGAAGCCTCCTCCTCTTGTTCTCACTCGTTCTCGAACGAAAGGAACGCGTACCACGTTGAACAGAGATGTCCAAATTAACAATTATATTCAAATATCTTGAATATTCATTGTTATTTTGCATTTACACGCTTAATAATAAAATGATGAAATTATATTGTGCGGTATAAACAAGTTCATTTATTTCGCTTGTTTTGGTATGAATTGTAATTATGTTTATAAATTGAAAATATTACGAAAATAATATATACAAGAAAATGTCGAGTAATGGTTAATATAAACTCGAGAATAAGGTGAAAGAATTGACAAATGACAGTTGGCAGGAAATTTTGTCAAACTTTTTGTTTGCAGTTATATATTCTTTGGATTATTAGTTGAACATTCGGTAAACCAAATTTTGACCGCTAACTGGAATATAATTTTCTTTAATATTAATGACGCAACGGATCACAACGAGATTATATAATTGCTTCAAAAATTAATGCAGTGATTGTGGCTAATGGAGTTCGTATTGGGATTTCCGAATTTCGTAACACTGGATATTTAATATTGATCTAATATATCAATGGCTTAGTGCACAAATATTGTATGTCCACTTTTAGTGTTTCCGAGAAAAACAGGTTTAAACATGCAATGGTACACAAGATTCAAGGACATACAGTGAAGAAAAATATTATTTTTGACAAATTTATGAAGTAGATATAAATGTGATTTTTATACAGCTTAAAGAAACAGTCAAGAATTATTTGTTGCATATAAAAATTCAAATTTCACAGAAAGTGGATATACAATATTTGTGCATTAACAAGGGTAGATCCCGAATCCAGAAATTCAAAAAATTCTGAAACTTTATGAATATGTAGGGGATTTCCTCCTGATTACAACGCGATTTTTGTTTACTGCCCAAATTCACTCGAAGGGGCTGAAATTAACCCCAGAAAATTCGGCTATTTCCCGATTTTATATTAGGTATAACTCGCGAACTGTAAGAGATAGAAAAAAAGTTTCAAGACAAAAGTTACTTCTCTTAATTAGATGTATCATTTGGTAAATAAATTATTTTACAGTTCACGAGGTATAGCACAAAATCGAAAAATAACCTGATTTTCAGGGGTCATTTACACCGTCTTAGTGAATTTGGGCAGCATACAAAAATTGCATTATAATTAGGATGAAATTCCCTACATATTCACAAAGTTTTAGAATTTTTTGAATTTCCGGGTTCGGGATCTTCCCTTGTAAGCCAACCTTTTACTTTAACCGCAAATAGTACCTACATAGAAATTTATTTCTTTACTTTCATCTTTTTATCTGAGAGTATACAATCATAAACAATGATAACTTGTTTACAATACACCACTATATAATACCTCATACCATTTTCGTTATAAGTTATAAAATTTATTTCCAACACATTTCGTCACAAAACACTACTTAAAATATTGTAACCAATACACGCTTCCATTAAATACCCACTATTATTAAAAATATTCCAAAAATTGAATATAAAATGAATTAAATAATTAAAATTTCTCAAATTAACTAAAATTTATTAATAAAGAAATACATAAAAAAATTATTTATGTACATTTGGTACATAAAATAGGTGTATCTCCTGTATGGTTTTTACAAATAATGTTACTGCAATTTAGGCATCATATACTATATTTTGCCATTGCCAACACAAATATAACATCGTGATAGACTTTGTCAGAGTTGAATCAAAATGACCCTGCATTCTTTGTACGAGGGTTCACTTGTCAACTAGGGAAGACGAGTTAAAAAATTCCCCAACGTTGGACGAGTTAACTGATCATAAAATTCTGAAAATTTCATTTGTACAAAAGGAGTAAATCATACATATATCAGGTTATGTGTCTCATTGACTATGGACAAGGTGAATTAATTCGTCTCTGATAGTGATTAAACATAGAATTTTAAATACACTGAAGACGTGTCTGCTGAAAAAAATGACCCAGTCGACAGGTTATGGTAGAAATTAATTCCGTTCTTCGGATCGTTTCGCAGTCGACAGGCAAAGGCAGGAAATCGTTATCCTCCGTTGCAGGGGCCCCTCGTGTTCGCAAATGAAGCTTCTCGAATCCAAGAGCAACGTTTCATTTTCACCCTCCCGGGGGCTGCGGCAGAAACAAAAGCTGAACGTCGCCAGTAAGAAAGCATATTTTTTAGCTGTTAACGGTACTGGGGCCGATGTACACGATCTGCCCAGGGACTGTTCACCGTCCGCTCTGAAAGACGAAGAATGCCAGGGTAGCGAAAAAAGGCCTCCAACCGACTACACGGGGTTCTGCTTAGCACGTGTACATCCGTGCCTTTTCCTTCGGCACTCCAATAATAATGCGCGCATACGTGCCGTCTGTACATCTGCTGGACACTTGGCTAACTTTTCCCTTTCTTCCTTCCTCCCTTTGTTACCATATCCTGCCTTTAATCGCGGTAACGAGACATCTCTCCTCTCCGTCAGAGACATCGTCGCCCCGGACACTTTCGAAACTTTCGACGATGAATTTCGTTCCAGTTGCCCGTTTCTTCTCCCGCGCTGCGTATCGAATCGCTTTTATTTACAACGGCTCGATGGAAAGCAGCTCGACGCATTGCAATTCAAATTTCACGGCTATCGCGTTATTTAGTTACGTTCAGGCGAGAGATTTGTTCATCGATCTGACAAGAAAACTGCACGATGTTTGAATAACGGATTTCGTTCAAATTTTCTATTTACACCGCCGCTCAAAAGTATTCGATCACTTGTTATAGGCGCGTTTGATGAAAGAGAAAATAGACCGTTTTTCTATATGTCTGTGATTCAACTTGGATATTGCTGAGACCAAATGTACACCTATAGAAAATTTTAGCTAAATCGGTGACTCGAACTTTGTGCATTTCCCTTGTGAGCTTAAACGACGGTTTCAGCTTTGTAGTCTAATGATGAAATATTACTCTACTCTGTCCCAAAAGACATTTTCACTGCCGACTTATGCCAGCGAGAAGCTTAAAAGACACGACCACTGCGTCTATTCAAAAAATAGGGTCAACGTCATAATTCAGTTTTAAGTTCACCACTACTTTCTTTATTGTCATTTATTAATGTCCTAAAAATAATATATTTCTTACTTCGAAGAGTAAAATAAAAGAAAAGTAATAAGAAATTTTAATACTTGTATGAAAAGAATTGTTTTTTGGTTACCAAGGTTTGTCAGAATCTAATGAACGAATATTGAATTCATACGGTGGCAGTACATTTTACAACGCCCTGCCTATCGTATAATCTTTCATATCGCGAACTGATTCATAAGGAAGTTTTTCACAAACGTTGATTCTATCTTTAAAATTAACTTCATTGACTCGTAAAAATAAGCCGTTGAAAAGGTACGGTATCTAATTTGGAACGTTCGAAATCTATTTAAACGATTTTTTTTCTGTAAAGTCCCGATACAAGCAATTGACCATGGCGTTATAGAAATTAAATGTATTCATTATATTCTTTGAAGTAGTCAGCAAATAATAATATTTCTTTACGTCACACACACACACACACACAGAATCGTTTATGTGTAAAACAAAACGCATGTGACGATAAAGAATGCCAGTTAATGATATCGAAGGGATAAAAATGGGACAAAAGACTTGTTAGGGCAATAGAACGACTGGTGGTGATTAACTGATACTCGACAAGTTTCAAAAGATGGCTGTAGTTTGAATTGCAAGTTATTTCATATCAAATGCCAATAAATAATTGACAACATTGTTACTATTTTAACTTTGATTGAAAATTTTGAAACACCAACTCCTATACACTTATTAGTCTTCTAATTTGAATAGTTTTTAAGATTGTACATGTTATGGTGTTGAGAAATCGATGTTTAAAACTATTTAGAAGTTGGTATCAGCCAGTTTGCAGGTTTTAATATGTAGTTTTCTAATTACAGGAAATTAAAAACTCTTTATTATAGTTCTGAAATCTCGAGACACAATATGTACGTACGAAGTAATTAATTTCTTCTATTCATCTTTATTTTTGTTCACTTCCGTCAAAGTTAACCGGTAGGAGGCAATAATGTTACAAAAAAAAAGGATATGTTACTTGCGGTGAGTTGTGTGAATCATTAGGAATCTAAAATGAAAGTGTTACGAGGAATCTTTTTTATCCAGTTCCTGTCCGTTCCGATTAATCATTCTGTTGGTAGCATCGTAATAAAGCCTCGTTCGATCAAAGGAGATGGAAACTAAATATAGTTACCCATAAAAGAATCAATTATTATGATTATTATTCCAGTAAAATAATAGGCTGTGAAAAGTAGTTAGGTACTTATATTAACAAGTCCAGTTTATGTCAATTTCTTACACCATTATTTACAGATGAATAAACTGAACATTTTATATTCCTCCTGCCATAAAAAGAAGTCCACAGAATTAACATCAAAGGTTTTAGTACATCGAGAAAAATGATGATTAAAAGGAAATTCAAAATGCAAAATTCAAAATTACAAAAGTACTATAATTTGACGAAGAGGAACTAATAGGTTTCATTTTAAACATATCATTTTGACCACCACTGCCAATATTGTAGACCACCATCCATCCATATTTCCAATATCTCCTATATCATCTATGTGTACTTCCATCAAAATTGATTTGCAAGCTTATAAAAAGGGTAAGCAAAGATGTAAGCCTTTTAAAAATAGGTGTACCTGCAGGGAAATAACATGGCAAGTCCAAGTGAAACAGGAGAATAATTTGATAAGTCCACGAAAAATACAATATTAAATATTTGAGCCATTGGAAATGTTTGAATCAATTCAAGAAGTTAAATGACAATTTAAGGGTAACCTAAGAAGTGATTATTTGAAAAATAATTATCAACAGGGGAAGAAGCAGATAAGACCACCAAGTTTTGTAAAAACCGAAGGGCATAATTGATGTTATGTCATTCAATATTCTTGAGATGCTGAAAACACACATTTAATCTAAATATCAAATAAAAACGCAGTTTTGATAATATGGAACTGGTTGACAGAGTTTTGAACATTAAAATTACTACCCTATATAAACCAGAAACTATGAATTGTGTTTCCCCCTGTGGTCTTCATATGTTTCCAATTTCGCCAACCACATTTTTATACCACTCTGCGTACAGAGAATATATATTCTTGCTTGTACCCAGCTGAAAAGCGATAACGGATCTACCGTACATCGAACCCATTTCCAATTTAGCGGCCGTTTCCGTGCGCCACAATGTGACATAAATCGTCGCTGCCCCGAAGATCCTCGAGATCCCATTTCCCATTGGCCAGGGGTCCCAATCATCACAGCTGGCATTGTTTACAAACGACAGGGGAACGAGTCGGGACTCCTGACTCACAATCAGAAGGTAGAGATTCGCGGGAGCGTGGACGAGCAGATAGTTGCGCGTATCGCGTGGATCGGAGTCAAATCGATAGATCGGAGCTGAGATCGTTCCAGGAATCGTTAAAGGCCAAGGCAACGACATGCAGCCCACGGCAGCAGTATAGCGACACGGGTAAATGCACGTTGGCAAACCGGACGGAGCGGAGAGGCAGCTCGCGTAACGCTTGCGCACGGTAGCTTCCCGCGTGAAAAACTTGCCGTTACCCGCTTGCTCCTTCATGGACAGACGAAAGCTGGCCCCCCATGAAACTTCCTTAACATTTGAGTAGCCCAGGGTTTCACAAAATATCGTTCTAACGATACTTTACTTTCACTAATACTTCGATTCGCGTCGACGTGCTTTCGCGCCGAGGGATATTTTACCGCGTGTTTTCACGTCAATATTTTCTGTGACACATTGAAAGTAATGTCCGAGCTCGGACATTATCAATGAATCATCTATTAATAAAATTTTCAATTTCTATTCTATATTTTGTATTGAGATTTACATGAAAGTACATATTACCAATGAGTTGGCGTGGTTTCCCTTTATTTCTAATATTTATTATTTGATATTTGATATTTGATATTTGATATTTGATATTTGATATTTGATATTTGATATTTGATATTTGATATTTGATATTTGATATTTGATATTTGATATTTGATATTTGATATTTGATATTTGATATTTGATATTTGATATTTGATATTTGATATTTGATATTTGATATTTGATATTTGATATTTGATATTTGATATTTGATATTTGATATTTGATATTTGATATTTGATATTTGATATTTGATATTTGATATTTGATATTTGATATTTGATATTTGATATTTGATATTTGATATTATTTTTAATTATACTTAATGTGCAATAATTGGACTACAGAATCCAGCATTGCATTTATTCGAATTATGTATAATTAAAAATATTTCGAATGGGGACGAGCTTGAACTTGTTTTCATCTGTGGAACCTCGCCCATCTATTGGTGATAGATACTGCCATGAGCATCTAATAGAAAATATAGAAACTGAAATTTTCGGTAGTATCATTAAATGTTCGGAGCGTAGAGTGAACTGGTTTTCCAAGGTTTTTCGAACTCCTTTCATTTTTCCCAACCTTCATTCTTCTTTCTTTAGCCGCCTTAGTGTGAATAATGCCAGGAAAACATGTTAATGAATTACGCTGTAATAATTTTATGCCCATCATAAATCGCGCGAAGTCAGCACTGACATGTTTATGTTCATTACTCTTAATATAATTGAATATAATCTATGATAATTAGTGATTCCACTGAATGACCGAATTCTTTTCGTAAACAGTTTTGTGGCATAATTAATGGCCGGCGTATGCATTTGCTTACGTATTATGAGGGATCACTTTCTCATTCTGCTGCATTTTCAACGCCTGGCGCCACATCGATCACAACTTTCACATGTCGCTTTAATTTCGAATAAACGATAAATTAAAGTTACATAAGGCCTTGCAACTTTATTCATAGCATATTTCTTTCACGTCAACAGATTATTATGGAATCCGATGCGAATGAATGATTTTATTAAAAACGAAATCGTAAATGTGCAGATACGGTGGTTGCGTACTTTAGAACGTGCATAAATTGAAAATTATTATCCAGGGATTGTTGTGTACAAGCATTATAGTACTTTCATGTATCATTATTTCACAAGTTGTGCTGTACAATTTTGATAAGTAAATACGTCTATGTAAAATACGAAATATGTAATAAATAACATGTGCCATTCATAGAACATGAAATTCTATTTCTATTTCAATAAAACATTTAAATATAGTAAATTATTCGTTTCGTTTGACGAGTTCAATGTAACTTAATTATAAAGCTCAGTTTAGGAAATTTGAGGCTCAAAAATATTTGTTATTCACCCTTTTCGCTGTTTCTTGCACGTCTAAATTAAATTAAAAGGAACTCACGATGAAAATCAAAATTAAAAATGTATAAAGATATATTATTGTACACCACAAACGCGATTCCAGACATTATGGACATAGGACTACAAAGGATTAATTGCCTAATTGCAGAAGAAAACCCCTAATAGTTTCAGAAACTCATAATCATTCTCGCTTCTAGCTTATAGCATATGCAGTTAGTATCGAAGTTTCGGCGTAAGAGAAGTTCACCCAATAAGAAAAACAAACAGTCCACCATTACGTAAGCAATGTGCATACAGAGCTAATTGAAGTTACCGTTAATTAAACCCAGTCATCGTGCGATTTCATGGCTCTTCTCTGTTCTAACTGGAATTTTCTTACGTCGTTACACACGCGATTGAGAAGCTGAAAGTACCTGTTCTGCAGTCACCAGAACTTGCTACTGCAATGGTAAGCAGTGGACTCAATAATGTGACATATGTTACATTTTCGCGTAATTGTTAGTAAAATCTACATATCTATTAAAAATAAACTTTTAGATCAGATGTGTTTCGCTTCCTAGTTACTTTATGACAATGTGTACTTTCCCACTCAACATTTTCATAGTAAAAAAATAGAACGAGAGGAACATGCAGGAATCAATGTAAAACATGTTTTTTTTTATTTTTATAAGATACACGAGAGGTTAGATAAGTAAAAAGAGTAGACGAAGCAGATAAAAGTAGATATAGTAGAGTCAACAGTGTAGACATTACAGAAGGGTTAAAGATAGATACAGGTGTCCCATTTGGTTAAATAGGTGTGTAGTTTATGAAAAGAGATGTTCAATGTTCTGTAACATGTGAATCGTCCAAGGTCATCCATGGTTATTTGGTGTCATTAAAGACAGGGTATTATGAAATGATTAGAATATACAGTGAATGCTAGGCGTTCTCAAATGTAGGTATGTTAAACTGCTTTAAATGGACAATGTTCTCTCTCACAAAGGAATGCACGTCCTTAGGCATTGATGCATTAGCCGACTATGTTATGAAATGACTGCAGTACCCTGTCTAGGTATAGAAGAAGGAGCATAGTCCACGTAATTAAGTACATATATGAATTATGCCTAATAAATAGATGTTATGATATTTTATTACAAGTTCTTTTTATTTTTTAAAATATAATCCTCGTATACTTGCTACCTGTTACAATTAACCATAAGCAACTGTCCGAACTTTAATTTTAACTCACATAATAGTAAATTATAGATGTTTTGCCCGTCGGCTCATATTTTGTGGACTTAATAATATAAAATAGTATGGATAATGGTGTTAAAATCTGTTTATATTGTCTAAGGATTTAAAGCAGTGGTTCCCAACTTGGGGGTCACGAAGTGTTTCCTGGGGGGTCGCCGCGGTCATTTTTAGTTGGTGATTCTTAGCACTTATTTATTTTAAGGGGCAATGACACTGTAGAGCCCGAAAAGGCAGTCTGATTTTGAGAATTTTTTTATGCGAGTATAGTGAATGGAATACAAAATCTGTTTGAAGGGCTTTATTGTACATACATTGAAGTATGATCACATTTTTTTTTAAATTTTGTTGATACAAAATGGCGGCGCCACAGCTCAACAAAAGAAGCTTCTTCTGAAAAACAGTGTTCCGCGGCCGGAAAGATTTCTCCTTCAATTTTTGATCTGGAACAAAAAACTGAAAATTTTTTTTAACGTGGGGAAATTTTCAAAAGACAGCCCGACGCCTCTAGACAGGAATCCCCCGAGGCGCCAGGGTAGTGTGGGATTTTTACCCACTAAAACCCCACGGCCACCATGAAATGTTTAATAATTTAGATGTAAATATCTCTATTATTAAGGTTTAGTGACTTAAACGCTCGGTTACCTATTTATTTATTTTCGACACAGATCCATCGTGCCAAGGCTCATCAAAATCGATGTCTACCACACCCTGTCCTCCCCTGGACAGTTTGGATTTGGGATATTTTATTACAAATGCAACGGAGTATGTAAAGTAACATAGTGCGAGCAAAATGGAAGTGCGTGTTCTTACGCCCGCGCTAACAATAATTGAATATTCGACACAGCAGGCAAATAATCCATCGGCTAATAAGAATGAGGAAGCACGGATGCAGCTGATAGACATTTACGACTGCGTGCGTGTCTCCTTGAGGTCGAGTTCACGATGGCGCAACGATGGCCAGAAGCAGAAACGAGCAAACCATTGTCGTCTATGGGGAAGCGTTTGAAAGGGTCATGCACATGCGCGGATAAACGCAATGGCACCATCTTCGATTCATCCGCTGCGTTCAAAGTGCAATGACTTTCGCGAATTATCCATCGACGATTATTCCTTGGAAATCGCAATGACAGTGTTACGTAGGAAAAAGTGTTTCTGTAAAGAATTTAAAAAAAAAATTTCCTTCCTAAAAAAATGAACAGGTTTCTGTAGCGTAGCGTGTCGTCCAAATAAATTTTCCAATAAGGAAAGAGATATTTCATAGGGAACTAAAGAGTCAAACAAAGTAATATGGTACATATCATATCATTGACATGAATCTTCCTACTTCCAATTGCAATTTCTTCGAAGGTTAAACTCGTATTTCGCTTAAATAATTGAGCATAGTGGAAGCAATTTGTAAAATTGATAGGGGGTATGTTTGTTATGAATTATCCTCCCATGGCCTTCGGGTCAATTAGGTACACATTTAACCTAATGTCAAAGAACGTGGAATGGATCGAAAGATATTGGAGAGGTCTATGTAGTAGGATAAAAGAAATGAGAACACGATTGCCTAAAAACACCCGAGGGACGTAGAAGGTTAAGGGTGGTGGGTCGTAAAATAGCAGGTAAAAATTTTCAAAATCGAAAAGAATTATTTAAAAGACAGTAGGAGTTCCACTATATTTATAGGTAGGTACTAAACATTATGTACTTAATGCTTTTAAATTGAAAAACGACATTATTTTCGTTGACAGTAAATAAAACTTTTCCTCGCTTTGTTATATTTAGTATTGAAATATTGCACGAAACTTCAACATTTTTAGGTATTCCTCTTTGCACAGTAGATTACTGACCCTGGTTGCCGTATTCTAAATCTCCCTGTGATATTCCTTCTTCTTTTATATCTAGAAGAGAGTTTATCGTAGAAGGACATGGGACACCCAGAAAATATCGTCTTATCAATTTCTAACACACTTACCTTAGTTTGCTTTAAAATTCCTTACGTCACTCCAACAGAAGGGTACTAATACATATATAAACGTACAGTAAAATGAATACTCAGACACCGACAAATGTGGTTTGATTATTCTATACTTTATTATAATTAATTGTCTATATTAATTTCTTTTTTACATGTATAGAATTTATAGGAGAGAAAATATCGTTTTTCTTGCTTAATATAGTTAATAAAGATTTATTCTGGTAGTTTCCAAAGATTATACGCTTAGAACTTAATTTTGAAATAATCGTGTTCAGTTCATTCTACATATTTTCTAAAAGGTTCGCATCTAACGAAAGAGAGGAGCTATAACATTTTTGGAATATTATATAACAACAACTCTCGTGAGAAATAAACTTTGTATATTTAATACTCATACTTTTCCTGAGAAAAAAGTAAACAGATAAAACTTCTGTTCTACCAACACCCTGTATTAAATTATCATTTCGTGTACCGAAAAGTACGTGTAATTCTGTACAAGTATAACGGAAGAAAACCAAGTTTTCAATTCTACCGGTTGAAATCTAAAGGCCCGATCTAATACGAGCTATCCTTTTTAATCTTTTCGCATGATTATCTCCAAAGCTGTTGGTCATTTGTGTAAATATTTGAGATCACTGTAAGCCTTCTACGAGGGGGATATTTTGTGAGCAATATAACTTTAATCTGCGTGGAGGATCCGCGTGGATTACGTGGGTATCTACACCTCGTTGATTTAAGATTACCTTTATTTCTTATTTTATTTTATTTTTCTTGGGCAACCAAATATATTCGAATTTCTATTCACATTTGCAACTCTCGCTCGTGGTAAGTTAAGTAAATCGATAATTTCAAGGTTTATAATGAGCCATGAATTAAGATTTAGATGCCAAATGTTTCTTTATACCTTTACCTTAAAATACGAAGTGCGTAAAATATTGAGAAAGTTCACTTACAGTGTGGTTACATGGTAACGAAGTATTACTTATTGTTAGTTTAGTATACCTAGCGATATGAAGGAGATGAGAATGTAACATGCATGGTAGATCTTTATTATATAGGTACTTATGTACACCGACTCAAAAAAAGTGAAAAAGCAGTAGATACACTACAGTTCGTATCATCTGCATATCCGAGTATTTCAAGGTATATTTAGTGACCCAAGAAAAGCACAGAAATAATGTTCATACTAAATACATTACTATCTCGACATCTGAATACTAAAAGTACTTTATCTTAACGATAAAAAAAAATAGTAGTAATGCAATATGCATACCAGAACTTCTACCACACGGGCAGCCAAGTGTCTGAAGGTGTATTTATTATCTAGTGTCCCACAGGAAGTAAATAAGTGATATTCATACTCATGTAGGTACTCGGATCCAGAACGAGTACTCAAGCTTCGTATATCGACGAGCCGCAGCATCACTAACAACGCTACTTTCTAATACTTGGCTCGATTCAAATATCCAACTCGAGCAAAGGATGCTTTACCGTCCTCCAGTACTCAGGCAACTCCGCAACGTGAGTCGTCAGAACGGGACGAAACGGAAATGAAATCGAAAAAGAAGGGGGGCCAGCGTAATAAGCAGCTTAAGATGGCTCTCTCGCCGTATAAAACCATACACGGTACAAACAGGGGCAAAACTATCCGGACCAGCGACTTTCACCCGATTGACTTTCCCTTTCTCTCCCCGATACTCGCGTCGATAATTCGACGTATCTGTATGCCGCCTCTGAGATCAGAACCGTCTGGAGCTCGTTGACTTCCGGTCCCGATCGAGAACCCCTCTCATTCATTTACTCGCCAGCGATAACCCGACGCGCAAGAAATCGTGATTAAATTCTGACGAAATTGCTGCCGAGCGAACGGTACGCTTGGTTGCGTAATAAATAATGTATACGCCTATAAGATAATACGTATATTACTACTTTTTTTTTACCATTTATTTGTATAGCTACCATGTAATTCTTCTCGTTACCATTCACCGTTTCGATCCAAATGTTGCAATAATGAGCCTGCCTACCGTTTCGCAATTGCAATACACACCAATTTTAAATATTCATTATTATAAATTTTGTACGTACTAATTGGAATTACTGAGAAATTACCTTCGATATTAAATATTGTTGAGAAGAATAATGTGAATAGAAGAATTGGATGATTAAGCATTTCGGAAATTATTAGTAAATATTCATTAAAAAGGAATTAAAATGTTTCTTGACTTCAGTCACATAAAAAGTAGAAGCTGAAAATTTTGTATCTTCGGGGCACTTAAATAAATTGTGTTAAAGCAATCTACTTGTTCTATCTTCAGTAAGAGTTTATCCCGCTTTAGACTTTCATCTTTGGAATATTGCTTTTGATATTATTTTTAACTGTCAAACAGATTGCCCGTAGTTAAGTTTTTAAGCGCAGATTACTTTAGACAGGTTTGCATTTATTTTTGTCTTACAGAACATTTGTAGCTCTTTATAGAACAGATTTGTTTTTGGAGAAACAAATCGTATTGCAATAATGCTGATAGACGAATTCTCCATCTTCATTGCAACTTATTAATTTTTACTAACAAGCTAATTTTTACTTTAGCTAAAGCTAGTAAGTAATAAAGGGAAAACTTGGTTTTCCCTCTTGAAAACTATAGATAGAATGTAAAAACTACTCGGCTTCGTCCGAAATTTATATTCTGATTTTATAAAACAATAAAATTGTACTAATTTTTTGTGAAAATAGTCACATTCATCTGGATTACCTAAGCATAAGGAGCTGGGGCACATTTCGTGACCCCAGAGTTTACCAAAAGTTTTTAGGCGACAGATAAACACACAAACACTTTCTGCTTTATAAATATTGCTGCTATATATACATATTAAGATAAAATGTTAGAAATTAATTCGGTCAGCCATGTTATTTCCTCCCAGCGTATATGAGAATGATGGCGATTGCTTCTTTTGTTCTGTACATTTTTTCAAGAGCATTTTGTACTGAGTTCTGATATTAGAAAGTCATGATAAATAGTATTTTATATGATCCATCCGCTATGACCTATTTACATACCTACTCATTTTTACGTTTTCTTTACTCGTGTCGTGGGTACCGACACGTTGGTTATCAAATAAACAAATAAAAGTAAAGAAAACGAATGTCACCTCTTTATGAAACTTTCGAGCAGGTACAGATTTTGTCTTTATTGCACCTGTTCCATTTTTAAATAAACTATAAACAAAAATATGTAAGCGTTGCATTCAGAATTCTATCGAGATACATTAAAGGCCACGATACTATGCAATACTATTGCTATCCAAACTAATCGATATATCAATCAGAATCGACGGGAGTAAAACAGTTTCAGAAGCAAGACCACTAATGCTCCCTCGTCTGTTGCAAAAGCGCAATGCAGTAAACTGCTTTACATCAAATCCGCTAATGTCTGTCTCGCCCTTGATGGCGAAATCGATCTCAACTCGATCGAATCGACCGCTGACGTCAGTCCGCGCTGATACCGAATACGTGTGCATGAATTAATGCTCCCTGCGCCATCGAGATACGTGGTCGTTAGTTTGTTCGAATTCCTCGCCACGTTTCGCGGGAACTTATCTAATCCGACGGCTTCACGTCAGAACGTCAGATTTTTGTTTGCGAACGTAAAATTTTGATTACTACGTGCAAGAAAGATACACAATGAATTGGAGAAAAATGTGGGAGAAGAACGGAGATTTAAGTTATCTGCGTAGCGGCCAGTTTTCATATGAACTTTGACGTGCCAGATTCAGTTTAGTAATAATAGCTGTGTTGTTAGTAATAATAATAGGTCTTTAGCCCAGAATAGAAGGTCCAGGAATGGTCGAAAGAAAATTTAGAAGCTGAACGATAAAAGCAACATCTTAATTTGACAAAAAGGAACTCACTCACCATAATAAGCAAAATATAGTATTGAAGATATTTATTAGCATACATAAAACTATCAATTTTCTACGTTTCTTTACTCACCACTGTGTAATTATGTTAGCATTGTTTCTCAGATGCAATCTTTGTGTAGCATATAATATTAATGGATTTTGAAGTGAATTAAATATCGTGGGACTGAAAATATTATAATTTAGCATTTTCTCAGAAACTGTAAAAAGGAATATGTATAACAAATTTTACTGTATAAGTATTTATACGATATTCATTTTTTAGTTAAAAATTTCATTCGAATGCTAGTTAAATGCTGTAAACTGTAATTTTTGAACCTCATATGGTGTGAAGTAGTAAATAAATAATAGGTATTTATTACACTAGTGCTACATGTGGATGTGGTGAATAATAATGGTTAGTAATAATGCATGATAAATAAATTTTTAGTTGGGCAACCAATTGCTTAAGCAGCAAAATGATAAATGAAAGTTTCAGAGGACAAGACCATTCTTTTAATAAATATTCACCTATGATAGTGTCTATCAGAGGTTTATATTAAAGTTTTTCAATGATTTTGTGCTGATAACGAGCTCGTAAGTACCATGTACGTAGAAATGGATTTCATCGAACAACTCGACGAAGAAAGAAGGCAGGGATCGCTTTAATATTTATGCTTACAGCTTGCTGATAGTCATTACAATACAAAAATAGAAAGCAGTAGCTTATAAATGAAAACCAGTCTGTTTGTTTTATATAACTACAGGATCGTGTACAGGAACTTCCGCATTTTTCAAGCAACCCGAATAGTCACTACTACCGCAAAATGAATTTGGAAGAGAATAAGAGAAATAGTTGATTGGATTTTCGTTAAGAATTATTTGGAACATAGTATCAAGGCAAAATGTTGGAGTCGTGAGGTCACGCTCATTCATTGTCAGGTTGGAGGTCGAAAAAACAGTGATTTTGGGGAATTTTTTTCTGAAAAATTATAAGACCTTTTCCAAAAACTATTCTCGTATTTGAAACAGTCAATTTTAAAGAGTATCTCATAATTTTTTTATTTAAAACTATTTATTAATAATGAGGTTGTGACTGATCTCCCTGCGATCTTCCCAAAAAAGGTGTTTTCCGGTGACCACTGCTGCTCGGTACTGGATTATCAGAAATTAAAAATTCAAAAAGATTAATTAAATATATTAAATTATCTAGTTTCGTTATTCATAAATATTTTTCAATAAAAATATTATGAGATATTTTCCAAAATACACTACTTCATTTACGAAAATAGTTTTTGGAAAAGGTCTTACAGTGTTTGAAAGAAAATGTTTCGAAACCACCGTTCACTGCACTCAAAATTCAATAAAAATGGGAATGAAATAAGCGTTAGCAATAACTGCTGATATAACTAAAATATTCATTGGCGTATGAGAAATCTATTAGCAGAAGATAAATGAGGAGAATTAGGTTTTAAAAAGATCAGTTAACGTAGGAGTTCAATTTAATTAAAATTTGTTTTTAAAAAATCAGCATACCTATAGTAAAGGAAAAGAATGCAGCAAAAATTGTATTTCTATTTCGTTTACTTTTAATTGAAAAACCTTGTGAGCTCTTTTTAAAATTTAAGTATTGTACATTTTCCGAAATATCAAGACTTAGTAAATTTAAACGTTAAAGTCTATGGATGTTTAGCAATTTATAAATTTTAGTCCCATTTAAATAAACTTATCATCCGCGAAATAAATTTGTTCCAGGTGAAAAATATAATTTATTCAAAGTATTACAGCTTTTCTTAATCGTTTCACGATCCCATGAGTTCTAACGTCCTTACAATACCTGTAATAGTGTCGCTTATTGTTAGTACTCCAATTAAATAATACAATAAAACATTAAAACATTATCGTCACGGTACAATAAACGAGAATTAATTTCTCAATATCTTTATCAGTTCACGTGATTTCGTGCATTGGCAAGATCAGGTTTCTGTAGCGCTTTTTCCACCTGTAACGTCTTACGATGAGATACTCTGACGTAAAGGCTTTTATTCACAATCGACGTCGTGTCTATCAATCTTTCTACAGTTTCTGGGACGCCTTCTTTTTTCCGTTATTGTCACGAATCGTTACGGTGTTTCGTGGAATTTTCCACAGATATCGTTCACAGTGACGACTTTTATCGCTGCAAGTCTATCTCCACGATGCGAAGCTCCGTTTACAATGACACACGTACACTACATCGTGCACTAAACCGACTTACAGCTAAACGTAACAGTGGTTGCAGATATTAACAGCTTGTTGGCTGGAAAATGTTAGTAGACACTGTAGGCAGTACGCAGTGGGTGGTTCTGCATGACAAAATGCAACGAAAATCAGGAGTAACGAAATTATGATGGAAGCTTTGTTCTTTAGTTATTAATGTTTAAAAATTCGGGTCAGAGACGCCTGAAGCATGGCAATTGGGCGATTAGCGATTCGCGTTGTGTAGGTCAGCAGAGCCGCGTACAGTCACCGCGAAGAAAAAAAAAGATGCATTGGCGCCAGCTTACCTCATAGAAGTAGTGGTAAATGTATGTATAATATGTATTTATAAGTCCTTCGTGTTTTGATTTTGTATTATTTCTCCACGTATTATGATCCCATGCCTTCGATATATGCAATTTTTTAAGCATAAACAATGAGATATTTATCGTATCGGAAGCAGAGCAATATTAAAAGTAATATTTAGAATAATACTCAACTGATATATTATGTGCATCCAATTATATTTTGAAACTTCATGAATTTCCAAAAATGTGGTTGAAAAATAAAGAAATGCATGGTGTATATTCTGACTTATTAATTACTAATAAATTAATATTGAAAGTTAGTAAATTGCACAAATTCAATGTATAATTCTCCTAACTAATGTCCATTAACTTTACTTTATGAAATATCTTTGAAATTTTCTAAGAGAGAAACAAAATTTTCCAAGTGTACCTCATCGGAATGGAATATTAATAAATGAAACGAGGTAAGAATTTTCCACCTTTTTTCCACCGTTAACTGCTCACGCGGAAAGAAGACTCTCGCAACTTCTTACGGCTGCAATAATATCTAAAGCTTCAGCTTTCTTGCTACATATTAGTTCGAGAAGCATTTCAGTTTGACTAGGAGAAGAGGTCATGGAAGAACTTAAAGATAACGTTTTTTATGTAAGTGAAGCGCGAGGTTCTTGCAGAGCATTCGAAGTGGTTATCAAAGCAGAGGATGTACTGTATATTGTATAATATCGACAATTTTATTCAAGTAATTGTAAGGTACGCTAACCTTGAGATTTTTTTCTGCCGCCTCCAGTTATCGAGGTATATGATTTTTCATTTTCTACGCCTTTACACATCTTCTTTTGTGTGACTGATATACGCAAGCTGATGAGTGATGTCAAACAATAAATTAATATGACACATGCATGGAGTGCAGAGGGGAAAGAGTTATTGGCTGACGTGGTGCAATGTCACTCCATTTTATCGTAAAGGAGTTAAAAAATTCTGCTGCTGCATGTATATACGTGGAAGGTATATACCTAAATGTTGCTCGTCCTTTGTTAAGACACAGAGAATGATTCATTCGATACTTACATACATAGTTCATAGGGGTATTGGAGGGTGGGGTAAACACGAACGCGGGGTAATCGCGAATACGATGTTACGGCGTTTTAATAAATAAAAACGATGTTCCCTCTCCACTAGCTAATAGTTTAGGTCGTATCCAACGCCGGGCAGAAACTAATATATACAGAACGCTTGTGCTATTCAAGATAAACACAATTTATTATTTTCGTCATGTTTCAAGTAATATTTTGTCCATTTTCAATTGCATGTAATTAATCTTGAATTAATGATACAATTGTTTTTTTAAGTTGAAATAAAGCACTTTTTTACCAACATTTTGTGACCAAGGCGTTGCTTGAATCATGTTTCTAACCTCTGAAATAAATTCTTTTTTATTTTTTGATGTCGTGGGGTATTGACGAACAACTCGGATGGGGTAATCTCGAACCTTCGAGATTAGCAACGTTAACCAATTTTGATGAAATTTTCAGCATGTATAAAACTTACTTAAATCTACAAAAGGGATTTTTGAATTTTTATTACAGGTTCAGAAAAAAAAGTTTAAAAAACGACCTTTACTATTTTTTTCGATATTCCGACCAATTGTAATTTTTTTCTAACGCACAAGAAGATGAATTTGGAAAATACCGTAGGTATAGGTTGTAGCAACATTTTTTATGGGTTGACCATGGAAGTCGCGCTTTCTGTGCGACTTCCGCGATATTTAGCACTCTGTTCGTGATTACCCCACGGCAGTCGAATAATCACGAACACCAAGGGTTTTGCTTTTTCACTATAAAGTTGATTTTTATTATAATTTTTCAAAAATTCGTCACAGTACTTTATAGATGAATAGTTTAAGTATGTTTCTAAATAATAAACAAATTCATTTCTCATATAGTTTTCGTTTTGTTTGCTTTTTTGCTTGGGTGTTCGCAATTACCCCACTCTCCCTTACTTAATATGTTTCTAAAACAATATTGGAATAATGTTTTAATATAGTAAAGTAGAAATATGAAATGTACTTCATGAATTTTTTAAATGGAGCAGTTTCTTTCTAGCAAGCAAAATGTTAATGATATAAAGGACAGTTGTATATCTGCTAATATAATCATTTGCTAATTTATTACTGTTTATGTTATTGTGGAAAAATTCTTAGGGCTATTAATGACACTGAGTATGCAACTCGTGGTTGAAAAGTTATGTTACCTTTTCGTCATAGGTATTACGTATACTATATATATTTATTATTATTTTTATTTTAAACTTACAAAGGAGGATCCCGAACTCGGAAATTCAAAAAATTCTGAAACTTTGTGAATATGTAGGATTTCCTCCTGATTACAAAGCAATTTTTGTTTCCCGCCCAAATTTACTCGAAGCGGGTGAAATTAACCCCTGAAAATTCGGCTATTTTCCGATTTTGTGTTATAATTCGCGAACTGTGAGAGACAGAAAAAAAGTTTCAAGGCAAAAGTTACTTCTTTTAATTAGATCTATCGTTTGGTAGAAAAATTATTTTACAGTTCACGAGTTATAACACAAAGTTGGAAAATAACCTGATTTTCAGGCGTCAATTACACCCCCTTAGAGTGAATTTGGGTAGCAAAAAAATGCTTTGTAAGCAGGAGGAAATTCCCTACATATTCACAAAGTTTCAGAATTTTTTGAATTTCCGGATTCGGGATCTTCCGTCGTTAGGTACCTACGCAATTTTTTTGCTACCTAAATTCACTCTAAGGGGGAATATTAACCCCAGAAAATCCGGCTATTTTCCGATTTTGTGTTATAACACGCGATGTTCCAATTAAAAGAAGTAACTATTTTTTGAAAACTTTTCTTCTATCTCTTTCAGTTCGTGAGTTATACCTACCAAAAAATCGGGAAATAGCCGGATTTTCGGGGGTCAATTTCACCCACTTAGAGTGAATTTTCTCCCCTTGTTAGTAATGTAAACTACAGTTAAGTAACTACATGTTACGTATTATACCTAAGTATAGTACCATTGCTTCACCAAGAAACAAAGATCTAAATCTAATATAAAATTATATGGCGGGTGAAAATGGACCCTGTATACGCAACAAGGTCAACTGCCAATCCATCCTCCTTAACACCCCTACTAGTGTTCAACGTGCCGAACCAGGTATACGCACGACACAAAGAACACGTTCAAAAATTATAATAACCGTCCTGGGAGGGTGTAGTACGGTCCATTAACACCCTGAAAATTCGAAAGGCAAGCACACAAGGGTGGGTAAGATTAGCGCGGTAATTCGCAGGACGCTGTCGGCCTCGCGTCTTGGTCGAAATGTTCATGAAATAAAAACAGTTTGCACCAGGGTCGATCGAGGGGAAGTGGGGGCTCGTATCCGCAGCTTGCCGGGGAAACGTGTTAATTATTAATACAAAGCGGTTTAAGCCGTGCGTTATGGCGGCCTATTTTAATCCGGGAGGTCTGCTTTCGCTGTTGCTTTTCGGCCACTTCCGGTCCTGAATTAGAAGCGCCAATAAACGGGGGGGCCTCCATAGAGATCTCGTTGTTTGACCAAGTGCACGCCAGGCTCCCTGTGCGGCCGTTCGGTTTCTTCCAAATACCAGGAACGACGCTATGAAAAAGGAACCGACAATTCGAGGCGCTATATGTGGTGCGACGAGAAACGTCGCGCAAGTAGGTATATACGGGGTTGTTCTTCGTTAACAAATCAACCGAGCTTTTGAAATGAATTTGTTTTGAACAAGGCTTTGTTTTTCAAAGAAACAATTCTGAAGGTTCATTGAATATTTTACAGCCTAAAAATTCATACTGTCGTTCATAAGTATTAGGGCACCTAATCTGTGTGAGGTAATTGTGGAAAACGTTGGAAATTTATTGAAGAACTCTAAGAAAATTTAATTTAATTGGTATTTTAAGGGGTAACAATGCCACTGTAGAGCTCGGAAAGGCAGCCTGATTTTGAGAATTTTTTATTGCGAGTATAGTGAATGGAATACAAAATCTGTTTGAAGGCCTTTATTGTACATACCCTGAAGTATGATCATAATTTTTTTAAAATTTTTTTAATACAAAATGGCGACGCCGCAGCTCAACAAATGAAGCTTCTTCTGAAAAACAATGTTCCATGGCCGGAAAGATTTCTCCTTCAAGTTTTGACCTAGAACAATAAATCAAAATTTGTTTAGTTCTATATAAGATTATCTTGGAAAGTACACGAGGACATTAAAAAATACTGATTTTTGTAAGAATTCTGCGTAATTGAACAAAACCTTTCAACAATTTTTCATGTCCCTTTTTACCTCAAAATGAAACGTTTTGTAAATTAAAACCGCAAAGTAAAAACAGTAAAGAGTAGGTATTTCTGTTATAATATTAATGTTTCCCCGAATTTTTAGAGCTGTAAAGCGTTTATTGTTCATTCCTTTAAAGGATTACCCTGATTCCGAAATTTTTCGCTTCCGTCATCACTTTTGGCTCCTTTGTGTATAGATATATTACAGGTACTGACATATTCCATTAATGTAAAATCATAGCAGTACTTCTATTTTCGATTGATCGCTCTTGTTTCACAGTTTTTCACTGAATAATTGTATAATTTACACTCGATACATAGCTGCAGCCTTCCTTTCCTTGAGATACGATTGTTGGGAAGTCTATTTTATACCGAGTCATCTCTATCGAATTTCTGCGCCTACTATAGGCCATGCTGGGTCTCCAGTACCATCCATTTCTTTGAGTTATTCGAAAAGCAGTATTATACTATTATACATTAATTTTCGTTAATGTTACACTAAAACGAATTGTTAATTTTAATTTCAATGTGTTATTGGATATATTTATTTACATTCATTGATGTGTATGAATAATAAGAACGAAAACTATAACTATACATATTTCCCATCTATAAAGATGGGAAAATTAATAACAGGGAATTACTTAACATTTTATTTGGTGTGTCGAAATAGACGTGGCCATATTTTACAAGTGATTCATAGGAATACCACTTTAACTTATCGCAGGCTTGAGTAAAGGAGTGCTGTTTTCTTAACCCTGTTGCTTTCTTACAACCGTACTTCTCTTTAATTACTTAAACCTCTTGTGAACCAGTCCCTTTCTTTCTCTTACTTTTCATGATACTTGACCTACCATATGTAGGATTCATTTATATGACGAGAACTATAATATACTCTTTCATTCGCTTATTCTCAAATACTGCATTCTCTCAGTCCATAACGAATAGCTATTTTACGATTGTTGGCTTTTATTAATGACTGTGATGATAGAAGCAATATCATGGTGATTCCTTCTTGTATAACACTAATTCAATGTATCCGATGGGGATTGATGGTATGAATCAGGAAAAAGGAGTAGGCATGGGTGCATGCAGGGAAACCTAATTGCAGGCGCTAGTAAAGTATACGTATGTATAATAGATGTATTGAAAAAATAATGATGGATAAAGAAAGAGCGCAGTAAGTATTAAATTAAATTCAGATTAATGTTATATACACAAATAAGAAGAATAGGTACATATTATGGGTAAACTTTTCCTCTGGGAAACCTTTTTTTTTCACCGCAAATTTATATTGGTCAAAAACACGTATCAAATAACGTGGAAAAATATTATTTTTGAGTTTAGGAATTTATCCATTGCAAAGTTATTATGTTAAAATGACTCCGAAATTTTGACCAACCTATACTAATACACAGAACAAGTCGAAACGTGGAATGCGTTGTACGGTATCATCGAACCAGTTGTGAAAACAATAGAACCCATTTTCAGCTAAATACTTTGTTGTTAGACAATCACCATAACTGTCACAATATCGGTTAGAAGATATTTACTTTTAAATAAAAAAATATTTACTTATAAATAACTTTTCAACGATAACATTCTTAAACTCCAAATTGGTATCATTAAACTCTATGCATCAAGTACTTTCCATAAATATATGTTTCGACCCCAAAAATAGGTTTCCCAGAGGAAAAGTTCACATTATATTATTTCTGTATTAAATTATAAAAATTACATACAAGTTATAGGTATATAAAATATAAATGTTTATATATCAAGTTATAAATATTAAATGTAAGTTTGATATTTTATAAATATTTGTGTGTTAAGTTATGAATATTAAGTTAACTAATTGGATTAAGTCGTGTAATTATAAACGTGTGAGTTGCATATACTTATAGTAAAATGCTTCATCAAGTGGAAAACAAAAGATAACGTAGATCATGAAACAATATGAAATAATTTTAACACGTTTCATGAGTCCACTGGTGATTCGTGATACTAATCGAATATGTCTCGGGAAATCAGGCTTACCTATTTTTCAATTCGATGTCGAATTCGAAATAGTAGAAAAGGAAGTTGAAACTTGAAAAATTCAACGCAAACGCCGCTTTCCATAATTCAATACTGCAGCCTAATTCTTTTATTATTTACATTTAACGGTGTTTGCCAGGAACCTGATATTATGCAGCAGACCGAAACCTGTTAATGCATGGTTCCAGTGAGGTACCTATATATCAGAATATTGATCGTTGATCGAGTGATTGGGAAAAATAAAAGTGCATTTGGTGCTGGTTGGCGACGAATGTAGCAAAGAGTTAATCGTAATCAAAGTTCAGTTTGAGTGAAGTAGAGCTGGAAATATTTGTTAAATTTCCACGTAGTCAAATATTCGACTACTTCAATGACTCAAATATTTGGCACATATAGGTATTCGATTATGTATTTCGTGCACTGATCAAGTACCTATATATAATACCTGCGTACACAATATTCAAGTACAGTCAAACCTCGATAACTCGAATCTCAAGGGAAGAGAATAAATCTTCGAATTATGGAGGTTTCGGCTTATCGAGTTTTCGAGTAAGAGAGGTTCAACAAACGAAAATTCGAAAATTTTAGAGGCTTTGTAAGACATATGTAGAAGTAAACTTTGACTTGTAGGGATCCGTGTTCTTTTAAATTCGATTTGTAGAGGTGGAATACATAATTTAACATGCAAAATATAGTTCGAGTTAAGGAAGTTATATTTCGAGATGTAGAGGTGTTTACAGCGCAGCGGAAGGGAATGAAGAATACTTTCAACTTATAGAGATTGTCGAGTCATTGAGGTTTGAGTTATCGAAGTTCGACTGTACTAACTTATTCATATGATTCATATAACTCAGCCTGATTATAATTAATTTCTTCCCATTACAATTTATTCACACCTTAACGACCCATTTAAGTAAGGATCAGAAAACGCAAAATTACTTATGGCTGCTACTTGGGGAACTGAAATTTCTCAAGAAATTGAGTGCTCATGAAGATACAGAGAAAATAATGTGCATTGCGAGCAACAGTAGTACAAAATTGACTTCGTAAGTGGTATTTTCAAGGCACCTTGGGGAGATCGAAATGTAACGTAGCTGATCGTTAACTGAATATAGTTATATATTATCACCTATTGTGTAATTTTTTTTCTTAATACCACCACTACTTTCGCAAATATATTCCACGGCAATTTAAATAGGCGCAGCACTCACAAGGGGCGTGCACGCGAGGTTCGGGTCACCGATTTCATTTAAATGTTGCATATGCTTACTGTGCATTATGTGTAATAATGCATTTAAACGATCCAGAATCTGGATATGGATTCTCATATTTATACATACGATGCTTAATTTTCTCATAAAAATTGCGCCCAATGCATTTAACCCATTATTACCACACGAAAGATTTTAGCTAAATGAATGTCAGTCTCTAATACGTAAAAACTTAACTTCACTATTATCAGAATTTGAATAGTTGTAGAATTATTTTTCACGGCAATTCTGCGCTAGGGAGCCACGCGGGCACGTTGGCAATAAAAGCGCATCGTAAAAAGCTCTGGCAACATTGACCTAAACCCGTGACGCGAATTATGCTGTTTTATTCAATGATGCACGGCGAAGCGGGGATCCCTCTTTAACATAAATCGCTCCTCGGGCCTTTATGATTTTATCGGGGCCCCATTGCAGCAACGCAAGCGCATTACCTACGCTCTCGCGCCTTTTAACGCGCGCATTTTATGTCCGCGTTTGCGCCTTCGTCGTGACATTATTACGCTATTATATTAGTTTCTGTTACGAGTCGCGGAGGCGGATTAAAGGCCTCCATGGATAATGGCAGCAACAGGCATTTATCCCGGGATGAAGTAATATCCCCTTGTAATAATCAGAAACTCGCGCGAAATGCATTCGATTAAGGAAGGCATCTGGAAAAATGATTTTTCAAAAATTTCACGATTTTCGGAATTTTCTTTCCATATCGGAGCTTCGCACAGTCGAGCCTATATATTTTCAGATTTAGTCTTTTCATGATTCTACAGACAGTTTTCTACCGTTATAAGCTTTTAAAGCTTTCTTTCTAAGTTTTATGATAATTTTATGGTATACCCAGCGATAGTAAGGCCTGCAATGCACATGCCCGAATGGAAGAGGGAGAAGTAGGTGGAGCCATCGACCCCCTCCACTTTAGGAAGCCTATAGGAGGCATTATTACTCCTTTGTTTCTACTCTTTTCTCCCTCACCCTCTGCTTTTAAACTCTTCAAACTTTAGTATTGCTTGGTGTACCTGTATAATTATTTAAATACCATTTCTTATGAAGTTATAAGCGTACTTTCTATTAACCCTTCGTTGACACTTTGTACAACGTTAATATACGTTATACGTTATACTGTATACGTTAAAACTCTTGAAAGTCTTGAGTCTTGATAGGTCTTGAAAGTCTTGAAAGTTTTGAAAGTCTTGGAAATGAACATTTGGTTGCCAAAGACTAGCCAGGTTGTTCGGCCAGACGTCGCGGTTCATGACTGTATTCTCCCGCAGGTCGGCGGTGGACGTACATACGGGTGCGAAACCTACCAAGACTTTGAAGCAAGAGTTTCAAGACTTCCAAGACGATCAAAGCTTTCAAGACTTTCAAGACTTCCAAGACTTCCAAGACTTTCAAGACCCATCAAGACTCAAGACTTATCAAGACTTTCAAGGGTTTTAAGCTTCGAATCATGTTCGAAGTGCTTCGAATTAGTCGCCTGATATACAAGATAGATTCGAAGCGCGTAATCACCAGCAATTAAAACTAGAAAAACATCTATACCCAAACCACTATTTAAATTTCTCACAAGCTTCAATAAGCACTTGGAATTAATTTTGTCCAATAATTGCAGACGATCATCAGCACTTGCTCGAATAGATAACGAGCAACTCCCTCTAGATTAAATCCCGATACCATTTACTGTATCCCCCACTGAATGCATTATCGACGAAAGAAATCACTCCTCGACAATTAAGTCAGGGTACATATAAAACAACCCAGCCATTCCACCATGCGCGTTTTGCGTATCAGGTTCCAAGCGAGCGCGCCACATGGGAACCTTGAGGAAGGTTAGGTCCTCATGGCGGTGACTGCTAAATGTTATGGTTGGCGGTGCATGCCGGGACCGACGATCCGCTGATATCCACTCACGCGTTTCTGGGTATAGACAACGAAGAAAGCCTGCAGAACGAGACCAGGGTCTTGTTCTTGTGCGGCGTGCGAGTCCTCAGCGCCCTTCATATCTACCGATCGTTCTCCTCTCGATCCCACTTTTTCCGTGTCTCCTTCAGCTCCCCCCCCCCACCCCTTCCCCCGCCACCCGTATCCTGTCAGGCTCCCTACGATGCTTTCCCAAACGATTTTCTGCGTTTCGTCACAAGGGATCCTTGACAAACGACCCCATCTTATCGGTCGGTCCCTGCTCCTTCAGCGGCCATGTTTGTCGGTAGTCCACGATCCTTGACGCCTTTTGCGAGGATTTCCGTGCCAATTCGAGCAGCCTGGGGATTAAGAAATACGCTGGGACACTTGTGAATGACATCTTGTCTGCCTTCGGTGTTTGTTTACTCGAAATAGATTTCGTTTGTTGGTGCAACGAATTTTGGTTAGCATTTGTTCGAGTTACAGGAAATCTGGATGAATCGAGGAATTGGGAATTGATGAAGTAAATGTGGTTCAGTTCTGTGTGGGAAGCTTGTGATTTTGTTGGAGGACGAAAAGCACTTGAACTGTGGAATTGCTATGTTTCTGGTTGGTAATGAGAATATAGAAATTATACTTACGTTAGTAGGAAATTTTTATCGATTACAAAATGTGTTAATATTTATGTAAGAGTTTTGGTATGTCACTGTTGCGCGTTTGTCACTGTATTATATATAAGTATTTAAATTATAATATAAGAAAATTGCCTCGTGAATATTCGCATTTTGACTAATTGTAAGTAGATTAGGGAAAAAGCATAACATTTTAAAATGTATCTACCATGCATGTGAAGGGAACTGAAGTACCTTAGTAAAGGGCATATGTCTGATATTATAATAAATACGCAATACCAAAATCCATTCTTTTAAAAATCTGCATTCAATTCGAATAAGTTCAAAAAGAGGAATAAAATAAAAAATACTCAGACGCACTAGTTTTTACTAACATGAGATAGGTACTATTTAACACAATTACAAGATTATTTATCTAACAACGTTATTTCTTACTCAGATACTTATTAATATTCAAAAATTACTCGTGCTACTCATATTCAACATTTAATAAAATATATATCTTTAGCAAACGACGGTGGTAGAAAATGGCCACATTTATGGTTCTTCTCGCACCTAAAATTTTAATAATAGATTATTCTACAAATCCCAATCCACATTAAGTCCAGACTCATACTATATATCAGTTTCAAAAAGTTCTTTAAACAGTTGTTTTAAACAATATGGCAAAAGTTCTCATCGATCCGATATCCGTTAAAAAATTTACAGGGGGTTGAAGGTAAAAAAAAGTTTCTTCGCGAATATCTCCTTAGCTATCAATTTTGCGACAAAAATAGTTATTATGTAATTTGTAGCTTAGGAAATTCTCTACAAAACAGGTTGTGTGAGTTTTTTTGCGTAGGAGTAACCACTTTCATGTATGACAGGTTTCAACCCTCACACTTTTAACAAGGGAAGATCCCGAACCCGGAATTTCAAAAAATTATGCAACTTTGTGAATATGTAGGGGATGTCCTCCTGAGTACAACGCAATTTTGTTTATTACCCACAATCACTCCAAGAGGGTGCAATTGACGTCTGAAATTTTTTTGATTTTGTATTATTACTCGCGAACTATAGGAGATAGAAAAAAAGTTTTCAGGAAAAAGTTACTTCTTTTAATTAGGACTATCTTTTGGTAAGTTACAGTTCCCACAGTTTTTACAGTTCGCGAGTTATAACACAAAATCGGAAAATAGCCGGATTTTCAGGAGTCCATTTCACCCCCTTAGAGTGAATAAATTTAAACCTTAGTCTTTAAGGATATGTAGAGGATATATAGGTATGTATTACTCTTTTTTCGCTGCCTAAATTCACTCTAAGTTGCAAGAACTATTTTGGCCATTTTCTTACCACTCTCCTTTATAATACTTTTTCCCTTATCAATTAACACTTTTAATACACTGCAACTGTCAATATATATTTTATAAGACCCTTTGAAATCCCACATTGAAATTCAGTGCGTCTATGGCCCGGTGCAGACGAGCGGTTTGCAGTTTGCCGCCGCGGCAATTCACCGTCGCGTTTTGGCAAAACATAGATTTATATGAAACAGCTCACCCGGAACACAAATTTGAGCGGCTACCAGGCAACATGTTTGCGTTCGTTTTGACGAACGCACGAACCGCTTCACCGCGAATGCACGCTGCCGCGATGCGGCGAAGCAGTACATTGTTTTATATACAAACAATTCACACGAGCGTTTTGCGTTTATTTAACGCAAGAAAATGTCTGTCCCAAATCCATAAACATAGAACTAAATGCTCCTTTGAGAAGAAAGCGCAGAACGCGAATCGTGGCGTTGCAAAACCGCTCATGTGAACTGCCAGAAAAATTTCACGCGCGTCTCGCGGCGGCAAACTGTCGCAAACCGCTCGTCTGCACGGGGCCTTGGAATCGCAAAATGACAGAATGACTAAAAAATAGGCATCGATCATGTATCGTTTAAATTTACAGCTTTGTTTTAAAAGGGCAGTGTGAATTTCATCAGTGTGAATAAAATATCACGATAAAATTCAATGGTTTTGTAGACAATACCGAAAGTGTTTGTTACGCTAATGCGTGGCAAGCATCGGATTACAATAAAATTGTTCTTGGCGGCTGTGTTCATGGCGACGCTCTCGAAAGCACCTTTTTAATCGTAGGTCAGAGTATCAACAGCCTAACTTTCGCTGCTTAAAAAGTCAAATACGCATATCGAATTCAGAGTAGAAAAAAGATCGACAAATTTATACAAAGCTATGCACATCGTATTTGGGTTAACACGCCTATACATACGTATGAATGGGAGAATGTCGAATAATGTAAAACACTTAGAGGGCGACGTCGACGTTATGATGCTCCACAGCAGTGGGAAAAAGACTGTCTTTTCTGCGTCACGTTGAATGGCTGCGTAGATATCTTCAATTTATAAATAGCAACGAAATTATCTTGGGCAAGGGAATTTTTGCAACACGAAGAAAGTCAAATTCTTTGTTGCCCCGATTGTAATGCATATCAAATAAAGTTTGAAAAGTGTACGAATCATCAGTAACCAAATAGTATTAATGGTTGTAAATTATTGTTCTCTATTTAAATATTAATTTTGATAGGTGGAAGGTATTGTTTTTCATATATTGGAGAGTGGGATAAACACGAACGCGGGGTAATCGCGAATACGATGTTACGGCGTTTTAATAAATAAAAACGATGTTCCCTCTCCACTAGCTAATAGTTTAGGTCGTATCCAACGCCGGGCAGAAACTAATATATACAGAACGCTTGTGCTATTCAAGATAAACACAATTTATTATTTTCGTCATGTTTCAAGTAATATTTTGTCCATTTTCAATTGCATGTAATTACTCTTGAATTAATGATATAATTGTTTTTTTTAAGTTGAAATAAAGCACTTTTTTACCAACATTTTGTGACCAAGGAGTTGCTTGAATCATGTTTCTAACCTCTGAAATAAATTCTTTTTTATTTTTTGATGTCGTGGGGTATTGACGAACAACTCGGATGAGGTAATCTCGAACCTTCGAGATTAGCAACGTTAACCAATTTTGATGAAATTTTCAGCATGTATAAAACTTACTTAAATCTACAAAAAGGATTTTTGAATTTTGATTACAGGTTCAGAAAAAAAGTTTAAAAAACGACCTTTACTATTTTTTTCGATATTCCGACCAATTGCAATTTTTTTCTAACGCACAAGAAGATGAATTTGGAAAATACCGTAGGTATAGGTTGTAGCAACATTTTTCATGGGTTGACCATGGAAGGCGCGCTTTCTGTGCGACTTCCGCGATATTTAGCACTCTGTTCGTGATTACCCCACGGCAGTCGAATAATCACGAACACCAAGGGTTTTGCTTTTTCACTATAGAGTTGATTTTTATTATAATTTTTCAAAAATTCGTCACAGTACTTTATAGATGAATAGTTTAAGTATGTTTGTAAATAATAAACAAATTCATTTCTCACATAGTTTTCGTTTTGTTTGCTTTTTTGCTTAGGTGTTCGCAATTACCCCACTCTCCCTTATGAGTGTAAAGAATTGTATTTACGTTTAAATCTCGGTATCCAAGATTTTTTAAAATTATGCCCTTCGTTTCAAGTGCAATTGAGGAATAACATGTAGCATATATTGTTATTGAACAAATCACATATAAATAGTATTCCGTAATGATTGCATAGATTGTTGAATAAAATCGTTTAATATACATATGTATAAAATGTAGGGTATGGAAATGGGTAAGGTAAAATTTATAAGTGAATAAAAAAAGGAGAAAACACAACTTTATTTAAGATGATTTATCTTCTCTTAAAGAAGTAAAAATCAAGTATTAAATCTATTTATGCAAGTATATGTATACTGTCAATTTTAAACTTTCTGTTGCCCAATACTGTATTCTAATAATAATAAACTGCCTTTCTTACACACTGCCATGCAAAGGAAAAGAGAAAGAAATTACAAATACGAAATGTTCAAAGTAAATTTTACATGAAAAAGTAATGTTTGAAAGGCGAGGTTCAGTGACCTAAAAGTGCATTGTTATTACACCTAACGACATTTTGTGAATTTAGTTCAAATCAAATCCAACGCTTGACAGCAATGCTGTGCAAAGATTCTGTTTCATTATGAAATTTAATAATTAAAATCTCTTACATTACCTTGTGCAGCTGTATTAAGTCTGAAATAACTGCGGAATATTTATTGCTTACAATAAGATATTAAACATAATACATTACAGCAATATTTTCAGGCTCTGAGCATTTCCATTTAAAAAATTATGTAATAGGCAGACATATCAATTTTACATTACTCACTGTGCGTCCTTGGACGTATTCACACTGACGTTATTTCAAAGTACAATTTTGTCGCTGAATATTTTAAAATAAAATATACAATACATAAGAACATGTTACGTTATACGAGCTGATTCCAAACGCATCCGACATTAGAAAAATATAACGTTGTAACATATAAAATATCTACGTACAATCTGAAAAATATTGTTCCAACAAAAATTAAACCCTCCCAGCAGAATAAAACTATTATTACTCTACGCCGGCCCCCACAAAATTATGCAACTATGAAATTTTAAACATAGCCGAAATATTTCAGGTGATAACGTTCGGTGAAACACTCTGTACAAGGTAATACAATAATTGTGACGTTATTTAAAAAGAAAATGATGTAAACAATTTCTGTGATAATGTTTTTTTTTCTGTTGTCTCTGTCGAGAGGTGTCATCCACAGCTTGGTTAGAGTTCAGAGCGAAACGAAAATTTTTGCTGAATGCAACCAAAAAGTGCAGCCTTTAAGAATGTAGGCATTTTCATTCCGAACAATACGCTATTTTCGTAGGTTCGTAGAGTGCTCCATCGGTGGGTGGTACATGTGGTGACTTTCGACTCGCGGGACAATACGGTCATAAACCGCGACCCCTGCAAGACGCTCCAACCGATCCATGTGGTTAATTTTTGGGAACCAGATGTTCGCATTTTTCTCCGTCTAGCAGTGGTTCTTAACCGGTGTTCCTCGGAACACTAGTATCCCGCGAAGTTATGAAAATAAATTTCTTCTTTTGCTGTTATTAATCTGTAATCTATAATTTCTAATAAAAGGTATGTTCATGCCTATTTTTGTTGTTAGTTTTATGACCTTAGTGATTTTGGTATTCCGCATATTTTCCTTATAATCAAAAGTGTTCCGTGACTTCGAAAAGGTTGAGAATCACTGGTCTGCAGTCTGGAGAAGAAGAGATGTCCTTCTCCACCAGCGAATTCATACAGGGGAGGTCCTTAAGAAGACAGAAGTGTACCCAATTATGTAGATTTTTATTACCACCTAAAAACCGAAAAGCGCCTCCACTTTCCAAACTTCGGAAGAGATAGACATTCATTCTCATAGTGTTTATAAAACATGTAAGTAGGGATCAGTGGAAGATTCTCGTCGTGAACATCAGAGCATTTGGAACATTCAGTCCTTTTTTTTTAAACGCATTTGTTTAGCTTCACTCCTCTCTCAGTTTGTTTGTTTGCACCAAATCTTGTGATTCAATTTTAACCCACTTCCACCAATACAATAGACTTGAAACTTTGTAGGCGTACGTAGTTATGATGATAATACAAAATTTTGAAAAACTCACCCCTTAGGGAATGAAAAAATTGCATCCCTTACAATTTTAACCCATAACCACAAATCCAATCGACTGGTAAATCAGCCACTCTAGTCCAGTGAAATTAGGATCTGTCTACGAAGTAAATCCCAGCAAGCTACATTTTGGCATGGGCCTCTATTTCATCGCTTTAAACAATATGTGAAAAGTCGCTCATCGATCCAACATCCGCTAAAAATTTTACAGAGGGTTGAAGGTAGAAAAAGCTGTTTTTCGCGAATATCGCGTTAGCTATCAGTTTTGCGACAAAAATAATTATTATGCAACTTGTAGTTTAGGAAATTCTCTACAAAAAAGGTTCTATGATTTTTTTTCGTAGAAGTAACCATTTTCATGTATGACGGCTTATAAAGTTTCACCCCCCATAATGTTGACAAGGGAAGATCCCGAATCCGGAAATTCCAAAAATTATGAAACTTTGTGGATATGTAGGGGACGTCCGCCTGAATACAATGCAATTTTATTTGCTGCTCAAATCTACTCCAAGATGGTGCAATTGACCCCTGAAAATTTTTTGATTTTGAGTTATTACTCGCGAACTGTAGGAGATAGAAAAAAAGTTTCCAGGAAAAAGTTACTTCTTTTAATTAGGACTATCATTTAGTAACTTATAGTTCCTATAGATCTTACAGTTCGTGAGTTATAACACAAAATTTGAAAATAGCCGGATTTTCAGGGGTCCATTTCACCCCTTTAGAGTGAATTTAGGCAGCAAAAAAATTGAGTAATACATACCTATATATCCTCTACATATCCCCAAAGATTAAGGTTCGCATTCCTTTTAACAATATAGTTTTTTCTTCCATTATTTAGTGTCGCATCAACCACTACTTAGTATGGGATATTAGCGACCTAGGGTCTGGTCTACTCCCCCATACCACTTTCTCAGTTGCGTTTTCACAAATGCAGTCTATTACCTCGCGCAAGTCTAAAAATTCAATCTTATTTCATATTCCTTATCGATCAAATTGTACCATTCAAAGATTTCTGTTCTGTTACATTCACAAGATTGTGTTCCGATAGTTTTCAAAAACCATTAAATAGTTGGGAGATTTGAAAAAATGGACAATGAACGGAGATTCGTTTCAAAATATAAGGCCATTACAGTGTTAATCCATGCATGCACTATATTGTGCGGACATCACTACATTACGATGGCGTCGTTATTCAAGAATTACATCAATTTAACGATCAGGTTCAATGTATTCTAATTGACAGTTGTAAAATCCCTATCCCTGCCCTAGCTAGAAATTAGACGGGGCTCTAAAAGACAGTTACATTAAAGAGCACCATTCTGTTGCTATTCAAAATATGTCTCTTTTCATCCTTGCCAAGGATCTACCGTTAAATTTCCGTAAAAGAGGAAAGACACTAAACCTGCTAAAGGAAAACTTCTACTGTCGATTGCAGGATATCACACGTGTGATTAATACCGTGCACTTGTAAATTATCCTTTATGTAATCCACGTTTCACTAGTTGCGCGCATGGACGCTGGAACGAATGTGCAACGAATTCGTTGGAACGCCAAAGCTGTCACGTTTTAAATATGTAATTCGTGGGTGAAGAATGTATTCTTCAAAGCAATTTGCATTTGTTCCTTTTTACTAACTTTACTTATCGTATTATATAAGTTATTCATTTAGTTAGTGCCTTCGCACGAAACGCTTTTGTGGCTCGTAATTCGTTTTTCCAGCGTCCTTCATTTTTGTTAAACTACGTTGCTTCTACTAACAATGAGTGAATTTATTTGAAGTAGCATTCATGAGCCACAGAACTATGCCGTGTAAGACCTTTGCTGTTTTTCTGTTCAATTTATCTGTTTCTTTGCCGAAAGTTTAATTCGGTTTTGTTCAACTATAATGAACCATAATGTCCCACAATTATGAAAGCTGTAAATTTGTATTGAAATTAAAATACAAATACAATAATTGCCTCGTGGTTTCTGATAGTTTCTTAGGATCGAAATGCTTACAATACCTAATAATAGTAATTAGCATAGTTTTTAATATACAAGCTACAAATGTGTGAATTACTCTGCCATCAAATTCATGCAACTAATTTTTTACCCGAACGACGCTTTAAAGGAAGCTTCGATGTTATCTTCCAGTTTATTTGATCGGGTAATTCAATTTTACCGAGCTGATACAACAATCTCCTGGCACTAAGAACGAATCAAATTTTGATATTGATAAAGCCTTCGTTCATTCTTGTCATAAGAAAATGGCGGGGGTTAAAAGAGCCTCGAGCAGATTACACTGTTCATGACGATGATCTGACCTGTTTCGCTGTTAATTTCACACTGCTCTATCGAAATCTTTATCGAAGAGCATCGCGAACATGCCATTATCTCGGTTCGATCGTTGCAATTAACGATCAACCGCTTTTTATCCGTGAATTGCACCGTGCATTGAAAAATGCATAAAATTCGCCGTATGTAATTTCGTAATTGATTATTCTTTCGCTATAGAATCATAAGCTCGCCAAACTGCCCTTGATTAATTAATCCCTATATCGTAAATTATTTCACAATTTCAATTTAATGATTAGGTACATAGCATCACAATCATTAAAAAAGAAGGGGGAAAGGGCCATCGTTTGCTTCTTGATAAAATAATTAATTATAGCACGATGCGATGTTCTGTGCCTTTCGTTGAAAATAAAATTACAAGATGGCAATGAAAATGATGGTTAATGGTTACTGCTTAAATTATAACTGTAGAAACTTAAATTAATTAGATTTCATGGCTAACGAAGAAAATGCTTTCGACAATCATCAATAATTAATGACCATGGATTCCTAACTTCTAATTAAATTAACGACTAATTTTGTCACACTTTCATAATGAATTTTCGCAACTAATCGCAGTCTCTGTGTTCAATATCATATAAGTACTTGCGGTTTTCTGTCATTTTTTTCCACTTTGAAGATTGTGTAATTACACTGTCCAACAAAATTTAACTTTTTTTTTCTGTTCTGTAACATTCAGTAGCCGCTTCTTATAGATTTTTGTGCGCTGAAAACGAATCCGGAAACCGTTTGTCGCCATCACCCTCAGTTTTCGAGAAATTCGTTTCTGAAAAAAAAATGCAAATTTTCAACTTTGAACATCTTTTGTGTTCAAACAGTAATAGTTATTCCGTTGCTTGTTCCGTCAAATTATTCTATGAACCCTCGTGAACACAACGATACAAGTTATTATTGTATGATAAACATTTAAATATGTTTAAACGACGATCAAATAGACAAGGACACCCGAAATGCACCAATTTTTGCATATATATTTCTATATATTTCAAAAACTAAGGGTTTAGGAGAAAATCTGACTACTCCACGCGATGCCGCAGACATTTTCCCTTCGGAAACCATCAGCAGAAGTGATCTTTAATACTAAAAATAGTTTTTCGATAACATTTTACATTAGATAGTAATACTGTATAAAAAATTACAACTTCATGCTTCACAACACGTAATTTTTGCGTTATATTTTGCCTTCTGACAACCGATGACACCATTCCCACACCTAACTAAACACTAAGAATAAATCAGCGCATAAGTAGCATAGGATGTGAATAATAATTAAACAATTATCGATTACCATCTAAAAACTACCCCACTATAAAATAGACGCAACCCATTCATTTCTTAAAAAACCTCAAAACCCATGCACGAGTTTGCGGTCGAATTTTGCGTCGACAATACAGAATCACAGAAACACGTACACGTTCCTCTCCAAGCCGTCAAATTAAACACAGCCCCTATCCCTTTTGACGCTCCCCCCCCCCCCCTCCCTCCGAAATTTCACTCGCTGCCGAGCTTCCATTAAGAAACCTGGAATGTTAACGCGGGGTCTGGGCCGTTTTCATTACGCCTAAAATCGTCACGGCTCATTTGCACGCGCAACAAGTCCCTTCAGGGGACTGTGCTTTCGAATCCGTAGGAAGCCTCGTCCCGCCAGGGACAAATATCGCGTCTAATTGGAGAAACGACGAAACGCTCGTTTCGGGGAAACGTTCCATAAGTCAGCCAGCACGTCGACCCGTGACCCCATAACGGCCTCACGAGGGCCTTTTTTTTCGCGAGCCACATGTGAAAACAGACCTGCCCACCCCCGTAGACGTTGCAGGTCCCCCAACGGTCGCTCGGGGTTCGTTGTGGTCGTGGGAAAGACGCCCCAGCCTTGGAGCCTTTTCAAAGGCATTACATCAATCCACGTCGCCACGAAATCCCCGGCTCTCTTTTCTGTATCATAGCCTGTATGTATCTTCGATGAAAGTATCGAGGCACCGATAGAGACCATAATTTCTTTCAACATTTTAGATTTCCACACTTTTCCGCCGGGCTGTTTAATAAATTATATTCGGGAAGTAACGAAGAGGTCGCGCGAGGACGGGCCCGGCCAATAGCTACCCGCACATGCTGCGTACATGTGCGCCGCATCCCCAAGACGCTCGAGCATGGGCGTGGAGCTACGATTGGCGCCCCACGGTAATTTTCTTTTCTTCGTCAGGGTCCTGGACACGGTATGCAAATGAGGGAAGGCGGATTTGCTGGAAGAAACCGTGGAGGGTGCTCGAACAGCATCGTAATGTTGTTGCGAGCTCCACGGGGCCGAGGTTACGGCTTCTTTACTATGGAAATGTAGTGGGTTTATTTTAAATGGTCATTATTAAACGGTAATTATTATCGTTAATGTTAAATCATAATGATGGGAATTTGTACTGTGGTAGTTTCTACCAGGGAACACAAAATTTTTCCATTTGGGTTAGAAACATTTGTTTCTACGTTCAATATTGCGGGGGCCCTTGTGGCAGCTAATACAGTTTTATCTTGACAATTTTGATCGAATTTTGAACTATAACTACTATATTATTATAAATAGTAATGCTGGACAGGTGAGCTTTAGAATTTTTGTATCTGATGTGAATTTTATATATCTTCTGCAACAAAATATATTTAAACTCCTTGTGCAAAAAGCATAACAACTTTCCAAAATCAATTTCTCAAAAATTATGCGCAGTTTAATTAATTGTACAATTCACTCAAGCAAAGTACACCCTCTTAACTGCATTAAATAAAATATGTACATATGCACGTACACATTTACCAGTATTCTTAAAACCAATGAATATTAATTAATTAGACACATAAGGCTCGCGAGTTTACACCTAAGCCCGTCTCGATGCATGACGAATCTCAAACCGTCAGTTATGAAATCTACGCTTGTTAACACGATATTTTCCAGCCAATTGCACGCCCACTCTGCTCGCGCAGCAAACGCCTGCCGAGATTCTCAGCCTCCAGGGAGGAAAATTAGTTTCACTCGGGAATGCCCACGCCACTGTGCGCTACTCTTATGAGAGGTTTATAGAAGGCAGCACCTGCGGCTTTCGTCCCCCAGATTCATCTAAAGCGGACGGGGGTGCGGCACAAAAGAAAAGGACACAGAAGGGGAAACTCCGACGAGAAAGAAGATGGGACGATGCACACGTATGTCTAGCCTCTGTTCACGGTTGTCGGGGCCCTGAAAAGGGGAGGGTCGTGTAGGGGGTTGGGGCATCAGAAGTCCTATTTTCAAGACGCGCATGGATCGACGACGACGCACACAACATCCATTCGTGGCCTTCTGGCTCCTGCGAGACACCTGTGTGCTCGACCTGCTCCTAGGTATACACAGCCATGCGTGTATATTTATTTTTTGGGGCGAGGGGGCTGCATTATGAAATATATGAAAGCTTCCTCGACGGAGGTTGCAGGGGGCAGAGGGGGAGGGGGGAGGGGTGGAGGATGGACATTCGTAGAGGCGAGATGTCCCTTACTAATGGAAATTTTGAAGTTTGAGAGATTCACAATGAAAGGGAGCGAAGCTCCTTTGTGATTTTAGTAGTTAATATATTTATTTATGCTTCGATATATTATTAATAATAATATGCATTCAGTGCACTTGGAAATTACAGTAACGGAAATGAGTATATGATTTACATATTATGTAATCGATGTTATTATGTGCGGTTTGAAGTGTAATGGAGCAGGCTGACAAGGGAACATCCCGAACCCGGAAATTCAAACAATTCTGAAACGTTGTGAATATGTAGGGACTTTCCTCCTGATTATAACGCAATTTTTGTTTGCTGCCTAAATTCACTCTAAGGGGGTATAATTGACCCCTGAAAATCCGGTTATTTTCCGATTTTGTGTTATAACTCGTGAACTGTAAAATAACTTTTTTACCCAACGATAAATTTAAATAAAAGAAGTAACTTTTGTCTTGAAACTTTTTTTTCGATCTCTTACAGTTCGCGAGTTATAACACAAAATCGGAAAGTAGCCGAATTTTCAGGGATTAATTTCACCCCCTACGAGTGAATTTGGGCAGCAAACAAAAATTGGGTTGTAATCGGGAGGAAATCCCTTACATATTCACAAAGTTTCAGAATTTTTTGAATTTTCGGGTTCGGGATCTTCCCTTGTGAGTAAAAAGAAGTCTGCTGTTATTAGAAAATGCTATTAAACTATATGATTAGATAGTGGGGGAAGTTAATTATATGTTCGTTTGGGCCCGTTAGGAAATGGTGTACATTTCTTTGTTTTATGCTTTTCGAGTACGTGACGGTTTATGGAAGACAATACCTTGCGTTTTTATTACCATTTTGTACAACTTTGTACGAATATGTAGCTTCGTGTTGTTTAACATGTTGTTTTTGTGCAATCCATTCTACAGAGGGTGACCAAATTATTATACTCAAAACATTTTCATCAAAATCTTTGACAGTCGTGGCTGCAATTAAAGTAACAATGCATGAATGTTATTGCTTTATAATTTATTGATTGATTAGCTACAACATCTGGCAACATTGTGAGTAATTTTTCAACAAATAAATCTCATTTGTTTTTAAAAGGGCGGGGATAAAATTATTACAAATCAGACTGAAATAATAGAGAATATCATCAGAGTATGGCACAGAATATTCCAAAACTGCACGAAGTAGCCAGAATGCATTGAAAGCAGGCCATGTCGAATTCAAGCCGTCATAAATTGGTCAATGGTGAGTATGTATATACGTAATTGCTCTATTGAGTTATTATTGAGAAATAAACACGGTTAAAAGAAAACCTATTAAAAATATCATATGTATTTATTCAAAGATTATTTAAAATGTTTGTTCGACTTATAATAAAATACAACTAATCCACACAAACCTAATATTTGTCACTATACGTTCAATTAGGCAATAATTAATGCGATATAATGAGTCTGTAAAATAAAATTCTTGTTCGATTTACGAAATCGACTTTTCAAAAAGTGTCATTTAACAATACAAAATGAGAATTCCATTTGTACATCGCCTTACATATTCATTCATTCTTAGCATATCGCTCTAAATTCGATAACGTGATATCTGTTCTCAATATGTCAAAAGAATGTAAAGCCACGTTTTCACGTGTGCGACGTACGGTGCAAAACACAGTTGAAACACTTAAAAAGGATCAGTTTTCAAAGGCAGCGCACATTGGGACTATGTCTCAAAAATAGACTTTCACCCTATAAACACACCTTGTGTCACACATGTCGAAATATGGCTCGCATGTATTTTCTTCAAAATAAAGAAAGAGTAACATATAACAGATCGTTTATGAAAATAAAATTTTTATTGATTCTTGTAAACACTCTGCAACTGCATTTATCGATGATAGACATGAAATAAGATTAAATTCTTAAGCTAACATGCGATAATAAATCAAAATCCTGAATTCACGCATATGCGAGGTCCGCAGATAAAGTGTTAATTAGATAAAGTATTCGTTTATACAATAAAATGGAATCGGTGCAAGCACAGTCATTCGGAATGCAAAGAAAAATATATTTTTCATAAAATTTTCCATAAGTTAAAGATCATTGTGGTAGTGTATTTAATGTATTATATTAGTGGTCAAAAGAAAAATTAAAACTCACTTTTTTACATGTCTGCATAACAAACTTATCGGTAATACTAAAACTTAATACTAACGAGGGAAGTTCGACAACTCGAAAATTCAAAAAATCTGAAACTTTGCAGAAATTTAGCTCAAGTGATGCTAATAACGCAACTGTTTTTTGATTCGGCAATAAAACAGTCTTAACGACGAAAACCCCCTCGAAAAAATTGTGAATTTTCAGATTATCGTGAATATCTACGAAACTGTAAAGGATATCAAAAGAAGTTAAATTCAAAGTTGTATGGTTTTTTATGTCCTATAAAGCAGCGATAAAAAATTTGCGAAAAACATTATTTTTTTCAAAATTTATCCTCACCAGCCTTTTTTTTTCGATAATTCTTTATCACCATATTGTAGAATATCGAAGGCCATAAAACTTTGAATTGAACTTTCTTTTGATATATTTTACGTTTTCGCAAATATTCACGATACATAATATGAAAACACACAGTTTCTTTGAGGGGGTGTTTTCACCCTTAGGACCGTTTTATTGCCAAATAAAAAAATAGTTACGTTAATAGAATCACTTGAACTACATTTCTGTAAAATGTCAGATTTTTTTTAATTTTCGAGTTGCCGAACTTGCCCTGTAAACTTTACCTACGTATTAGCCACGTTGGAATCACTGGTCTATTCCACATGGGAGATAAAGTTCAAGATATATTCCTTTTTAATGGAACTATCTCACTTCTGTTACCGTTTAAAGTTTAAACTTTGTTCGGTCCACTACTGTAGGTTATTATTTCACTCAAATTTCAAAAGGAAGTGATATGCTTAACTCTTGACAAATTTGCTCAATGCAACCACTGCTTCAGAAACAGTTTGATGATGTTATGAAATTTTCACACTTTAAAGCCTATTCTAAAACAAATATTTCTTAGAACTTAATTCCTGAAAAAAAAGGACCATTCAGATTGATATATAGCTTCAGAAAACTGCCAAAATACAAGAATTTCCAAATAATTAATACAACTGTGAAATAAATAATGGATCCTGTACAATTTCAACTAAATAACATGTTACAGATAACTGTACTACACCCGTTCAACCTAATCCACCTACGTTTTAAATAATCCCGGAAAGTGTCATTCCCTGATTCCATGATACATCCATGTACCTGAGCAACCTGCACGTTCGTGGTTATGTATGCGGAGGGTGGGAATCATAGGCGATCGGTCTTAGAGAACGTTCATGAATGCTGGCAGAAGGGAGGGTGAACCGGATGATTTCGAACCGTAGGAGTGTAAAGATCGCTTCGATGACTCATGTATACCTGCACATCTCTGTGTCCCTTCGTATTTCTTTTTGGGCGTTTACCGTTTTCTTGCGAGTTCATCTTACAGAAGCTGACATCGCTAGCGGCGCGTACACGTGTGCGAACATGTGCGGCCGTTTACCATGAAAAAGAGCCACATCTGTGTATTAAATTCCGTGTCTAAGTTTACAAAATTATGTGTTTGAAATTACTACCGAGCGTCAAAAGGGGGAAGCTTATTTAAGCCACTAGAAATTTGGGGTTGGCTACTATTATTTAGAGCACGACATAGTAAATGCAAACGTAAAAATCGTAATGGAAAATGGAAACGTTTGTAATTAGAATTTATCTTTCTCGTGTTTTAATAATGAATTGTGACAGATGTAGGTACCCTAATTTTGCGAGGTACAATGAACTTTGTAAAACAGAGTTGTTATTCTGAGACGACAGATGAGAAGAAAACAAATCGAAACTTGAAATGGAAAAAATGATTATTTAATCGGTGATAATTATTCTGTGCAAAAGCCGCGCGTGTACTGAGAATAACATTGATTAAACAAAAATCGATATAAAATAATGACGTTATGTTTAAATATGACTTCAAATTTTTATTCAAAAACTTTTCTTTAATACGGAGCTGCTGACATTCTGCAATTTGCAAATTTACATACCTATGTAGTTCCTTTTTTGCTGGGAGGTTACATTTAATTGCAGGTGTCGTATATGTACATGTTGTATAAAAAGTCATGGCCACTGCTTTCAGGTGGCGAATCTACACCTCTGGTTAATGGACAATTATAAAAAAAATTATACGTTGCACTGTAACCGATAAAGCAGTAACTTCGTAGAAAAAGCTTAAGTGTATCTATTAGAGCCTTTTTACACGACCCATTGTGACTCGCGACTTCATTTTTTTATTTTTTATTTGAAATGTAGTCACACGATTAGTGTCAGTTTTATTTTTTACAAATTACCACTGTTCTACCATATAAAGCCACGAGTTAGAAAATTGTCTCCACTGAAAAGGTCCTTAGACCTCAGAGACTTGTTCTACTTAGAGATTATTGTATTTAAAGAAACCTGTATTTGCAGGTTTGAGGTTTCAAAAAATCTTAAAATTTCATAAAGAAATTCGAAATATTTTCAAAGTTACATCACTGAGAATGATCATACGCTCAGTATTTTTCTTCAAACACCGTTTCACAAACTGGCGTGCACGAGTAAAAGAAAACTAGACGTTATTTTGCCTAAAATTGTTTTGCATCATCTTTGACTTCAATCTAGTAGACCCTCCACAAGTACTTAATACTTCTCAATTTTTTTTGTGTTTGATTGTTAAAAATAGGCGAAAATCGTAAATTTTTATTCAAGCACGTGGCAGTTTGTGTTTTTTCATTATTTTTTTTTTAATATTTTTAGGGGGATCCACTAGTTTTAGGCCTAAACTTTTAAAAACCCTTAGATTTGTCGATTTCAGATGGTTGAACGTGGTGCTACATTGCACGCCGCAAACACCTACCTTTTAAGAAGGCCAGCCCTTCTCCTTCGCCCTCTATAAAAACAACATAATTTTTTTTTATGACAATATAAAAATGGGAAATTATAGTGTAAACACAGATTAATAAAATTTAAACAGTTTCATCAAGATATCTTTTACAGTTATTTAGAAAAAAATCTTGAAAATTGTATCACTTTACAAAGTTGCAAATACCTCTTAAGAATTGGAAAGTAGGGGAGCACGTTCCGCTGAAAAATCGGCCAATGTTCAATTCCAGGATCCTCACATGTGCCACATTTTCTCGGTACCTCCATTCGACGTTAACGCTTATCAGTCATGCTATACAGCCGACAATAATCACATTGACGAATGTAACGAACGATAACAGCATAAGCGCGATTTCTCGTCGGCGCAAACGAACGAATCAACAAGCCAGGCGTAGTGGCGTTCGGAAAAGGCCTCGCCGATTCCATCGAACAAAAAGTCAATGTGAAAATCTTCCACGGCTCGATCTTTTTTATCTTGTTTAGCGAGATGATTATATCGGACATCGGAATATTCATAGATCGTCGGCCAGCACGTCTATGCATCGGGCGCACGAACCTTTCGTCACGAGTGATTTTAACCGCGCTCGGACCACTATGACCGAAGCTATGGATGGAACTTTTCTCTGCTTACTCGAATATTCGAGAAGTCCAAGCATTACAATACGCATCGAATTGGAGGTGCACTCGAATTATCGAATATGAACCGAATCATGAAATATTCCAATATTACAATCGAATTGTTATGTGTTTACACTAGGGTGGGACGAAAAAATCAAAATTGTGTGACTGTTTTCTAATAGTGAAAAAAAAATGTGCCTTTGGTGATTCAGATTAAGCCTGCAAAAGCTAGGTAATCCGTCTAAGAAAGATTTGAGGCACCGCAAGAACCTTGAAGTATTAGGTAACTTTCTGTTTTTTTAAAAATGTTTTTAAAGTTTTGTATGTGCTAATTTTTTTACCACTTTAACGCGTTCACTGGCCAGACCTCCAGCGTAATTACTTGCCTCTCATGTGTCCAACACATTAACAGAACGTTTAGTTTTAACATTTTTGTTTTCATTTGTCTATACAATATATCGCCATTTCTTCATGGATAGCTACTGCAGTCAGACAGTAAGTTTGAAGAATAAGTTTCTTTTAAAAAGAAGTGCTATCGTATGATAAAATAAAAATCATATATCAATAAAAACAATATTTTTTAGGTGACTTGCTGCAGCTCAAAACATTTATTGATGAAGTTCAGATTTTGACAGCTTAAATACCACCATAAAAGGTAACATTTGTCGACTATTAGGAGTCAAGAATAATAAAAAAAGAATACCTACGAAATAGTAGGTACCTACGAAGGAGCATCCCGGAAATGATTTTTTCTTCCTTCCAGGTATCATAAATTTGTAGAGCAGTAGAAAATATTAGAAGTGTACCTTTTTGTATTTCTGCTAATAAGTACCTAGTACACGAGGGCGAAACACCCCTTCAAACTCCGGTCAAAATAGCTTTTTTTTCTAATTAATCCCAAACTACTTAGGTATTTGTCGAACTAAAAATGTTATAGACAAGGCTTCCTCAGTTTTGAATGTGGAAGTGTATAAGAAAAAATTTCAGTAGATTTAACTGGAATGTATCAATGGAATATTGCACTATTCGCAACATTCGAGTGCTTGTGAAGCATTCGAGTATTGAAGTATTCAAATAGTGCCAGCCATAACAGAAGCGTCATCGTGCCTCTCGCGCCGACGAGCCTCGGCCAGCAGCGGCCTTATCAATCATCCTCAAACACCCGGGAGAAATATTAGTCGGGATAAGATAAAATAAAAAGAAGCATAAAAATAAACGTACGATAAGCGGCAGCCGCTCGTCGCTGATTTAAACCCGAGGCGCTCCCGTTACCGACCACAGAATTGCATTCCCAACGCCTTGATTACACCTTCGCAAACAACGCTGAAATTCATTTCTGCCGTATTGCTTCGTGACGGAAAGCGTGACACAGTTGCTGGTCGTGTTTCTTTCTCCGAAAAGGTAAATAGTTTGGGCGTTTCACTATACGTACGACACGGGAAACTTAATTGCGACCGACCGACCGTGTTACAGTTCGTTGAATTCCATTTCCAACGGGAGGCGAAAACGTTGCTGGCGATCGCGTTGTGACGTCAAGATGCAAATTTGAGGCTACAGGTTTAGATTTTAGATCCATGGCTGAGGGTTCTTTTAAACGCTGAATGCTTCTTCGTGGGAGCGAATTTTAACGTTGCCCGGCCTCGATTGGTTTCGAAAACGGTGCGCGGTTGGCGATAATTCGTCGGCGTTGATGAGTTGAAAGACGATACGTCGTTGCGTCTGGAGACGCAACGAAAACGATGGATCCATGGCGTGACTTCCCGGGCGAGGAGGAATCGGAGGCATTCGGTCGACGATAGTCTGACGAGTCGGACGATTTTGATTTGCGACAGAGCCACGTCAAGACCTTTTGTATATTTCACTACATTTTGTTATAAATCACCAAATATATAATTCTACATTCGGTTTGCTGCTGCACGTTTCATCTAGAGATTTTATAGTTTCTCTTCTTTCACATATTGTGGTATATCCTTGAGCGTGTAATAAAGTTGTGTTATTGTTGATGTTATCGGTCCTATTATTACTATTATTTTATCATCATGCAGCTACTGCGCATAGCTGAAAGTTATGGTTTGATTGACTCACTTTCCCCTCTGCAGTGCTAGTGTATAGTAGGTGCTTTGCTTTGTAATTCGGAGTACAAGATTTTTAAAGACAACTTCTTTGAGTTTGGAATTATAGAGAACTGAACTTGCAAGTAAAGGTTTTGAGTTTTGAGACTTTTGAGAGCACATTGAAGGATCAGCGAAATGGAACGTAAATTGAACCAACACAGTAAAGTGGGATCAAGATAAAAGGTAAATAATATCGAATAATATTGTACAAATTGCATCTGAAAATTGTCACGCAGAGTTGATTAAGTTTGGATCTGTAAAATGTCGGCATAACAATCGGTGAATTAATCAAAAGTCTATCTGATACATAAAAATAGATTTTTTCGAGTATTGAAGGATATTTGATTGTGTTTAAAAGTTGAGAACTTTTGATCACCACTGTAGATCGTTGACTTTTCTGAGCACCTCAAGGGTGGGCATGTCAAAGTCAGACAATATAATGCCGTAATCATGATACAAGTTAGTCAGGGGGAACCAACTTGGGAGGCTTTGAAGCGTAGAGAACCTATGTTGGATTTTTTCGAGCATAAAAGAATAGTTATTGTTACAGAGAGACCATATCGAAGAAAGCGTATTCGAAATTAGCTATTAATTGATTAAAGTGTACCATTGTAAATGTGTAAATGTACTTAATATTGTATAAGTATGTAAATACGAAAAGTTAAAGCACAACTATGTCGAGAAGTAAATACGTAGATGATTGAAATATAATTTCCTAGTTAATTAATGGAATTAGAGATGCTAAAGTACTTTAATTAAGCATTTCTACATGGTTTGAAAAATTGCAGTTGGATACAATTAGAAGAAAAGTTAAGGTACTTGAATATTTGAAATTATCATTATTAATAAAAGAAGCAATAAAAAATGCAGATTAATTAAGGAATTCGTACAACTACTCGAATAACCGAATATGCAAACAATTTTGCTTAAATGAACGCTTATAACGCAATTAAACGAAACTAATCCAATACCATTTAACAAAATTATACAATTTGATGATCATAGAAAAGATACACACCTAAGCATTTTATAATAACAATGTTTATTTTATGCCAGTATATCACTGATAAAATGCAATAACAAAATTTCCATTGCGCAACGAAATTCTATTATCTAATCTTACTAATGTAAGAATTGCAGCTATGTACGGCGATGGATAAAGTAATTAATCAAACAAAACTTATGTTTCTATTTGGAATGAGGATCCTACTGAATCCTCTTTATTGTAAATACACCTTTAAGCAAAAAACTTCTTAACAATTGCGCTTGTAAATTACAATTTGAAACGCAATACATATTTAATGTTACACGTTAATGTTAATGTTAACACATCGAATCTGTTCATAATTATGTAATATATGTTGAAAACCGAATACTATTCCAGTCAGTCTAAAAACAAATTACTCATCCAAACCATCATTCTAAACTATTCTTACATCATTTTACTCCCCTTATCTCCTTCTTCACTCTCCTTTTCTACAACTCTAACACACACGTTCCTTCCAAATCCATTTAATCACCAAAAACATTGAAGCTGTAATCCAGAGTAATAATTTAGAAATAAAGGAAGATATAATTTAGAGACTGGGAGGAAAAGGAATGGTATGGAAGCGGTTCGCAGGAGCTAAAAGGGAAGCCAAGTATGTATGTATACCAAAAAAAAACTCTAGATTTACGTTTCTCCTGCAAGGGGGATCATAGTCAGGGAGATCAGGTAAGAAGACCCGTTAGGAGATGCTTTTTTACAAAATTCGAAATTACGTCCCTCGGTCGGCAGATTATGGTCCAAGATCAGGCAAGGAACCGGTCCCCTTTTTCGGCCGTCGATGTCTCCGCTTCTACGAGCTCTGATCCCGCATCGTTCGCACAGAAAATTATGGCCGCCCCTTCCCTGCTCGTCTCCCCTCTAGCCCCTACCCCTCCCCGGCCATTCCCCTCCATCTTATGATCGAAAGAACAAATTTATCTTTCCTTCACCCCCGAACTCCTCCACCCTCCCCGCCATATCTTTACGTTTCATTCTCTTTTGCTCGTTCCTCCTCGTCCACACGCAGCACTTTCTCCACCTTGGATTCTCGCCTGGTGATCGCGCGCGCGCAAACGAAAGTCGGAAACGTTCGTAGAAGTTTCAAATTTCGACTTGACCTTCGCGGAAGTGGGTTAAATCATAAAGCACTACCTGTTTGGCCATTTTACTTCCGCCACTTGACTCGCGTCGAGTGTTTAGATAAAGGCTGATTAGATTCGTTGTACATTAATAAAATTCTTGTTTGCGTACCTCCGCCGATCGAATCGTCACGTTTCCATGAATCGTGAAGTTTTTCTGAGATTTAGAAACTTCTGCGAGGCTGTTCGGTTATCAGTGGAAATTACCATATTACCAACGTTCGATTATTTATGTGCGATTTTCAGAAATGAATCTAATCAGATTCAGGTGGATGGACGACGGCTTTATACTTCTTCGAGTAATAACGGCTTGCCTGTGTAATGGAAATTTACTCTGCGTCTCTGAATTTCGATTTTTTTTTTTTGACAGTACAGTTTGTAATCTGCATATGTCTTATATTTAGAACTAAGTTGTATTTTTTAAAAACAGGATAATCATATGAGAAATTCTCAAAATTCGAATTATTTTGGAAATTATAGCAGTTTGAAGAATTGATTTTAATTTTTTACATAAAAATTTGTACTAAAATGATTGTAAAAAATCGAATAATTGAAATATCAAAAAATTCTACGCTAGTTGGAAGATAATATATTCCAGTTTATATATCATTTTAGTATTTCCTTCTCAGATGAACCAGTCATTCCTGGAAGTGTGGGCCATTTTTTACAGTCCTCCGGTAAGCCATTTTGTACAATTTTTCATAAAAATTTTTTTTCTCTAGCAACATAAAGGTTGCTTTAAAATTACATAAAAAATCCAAGCCCTATATTTTTATTTATACGAATAAAAAAATTCCTAACTTTGATTTTTGTTAGTAGCTTCAGGGTGGGGTCCCCCCCTTAAGGAACTTCCCTTTCTTCCGAGTTACATAAGAATTAAACAACATTATGAACAATTTTTAGGCATGAACAGTAGAAAAAACGAATACTTCTATACATATAAATAGATAATACATTTATTTCAATCAGCATTAATAATCAATTTAAGCAATACATTTTTTCGTCAAATTCCTGCAATTTTACTGTTCAATAAAAACAATTGTACTTCAGAAATAAGTAGAAGCTAAATATTAATGAAGTCACAATAAAGCAGTGTGTTCTTTCACCTTAACAAAATCTATCTGTACTTTCAGTGACATGGAGGATATGACAAAATTCGTGTAAATCCATGAAACTGAATTAGAAGTTAGAATTCCAGGTATAAAAATAAATTTAGATTTCAATTAACCCCATAAATCGCGCGTTCCTCCAAAAATACGGTCAGGAAGAATCGAAATACATCGACAAAACGTTATCGTCTAACAGATCGGCCCTCATTCACGAGCAATACCTGTTTTTGGAAAATCAAGGTTCGGGTTACGGCGAGATAACGTCGAGATAACGAATGATTGATGTCAACTTGGACTTAGCTCCCGTAGAGCTTAAAATTGGTTATTTTCTCGACGCAAAATGAATACATACATCCGGCACTCATAAAGTATGGAACATGTTCAACGCATAAGCCGCGCATATGTACGGGCATGCAAGTACGAATTGAAAGTTTCTTGTGCTATGTATCTACAGTGGGCGAGGGTTTAAATGTGCACACGTGATCATTCTTGAAACCATTAAAAAGATACCTACGAACAAGTTGGTTGTATGAAACATTTAATTTGGAGTAGAGGAATGTATTTCTCTTATATTACTTTAATGTTACAATATTTTGTAAGATGTCACATTTTAGTAATATTTAATTGGCAATGGGAAATATTCTTGACACATGAACTCTCACAATTTTAATCCTAAGTACACCTACTAATTGAAACTAAATTGTGACTCATCAAGACTTATGCATAAATAATCAATATTCGAGATACAGATAGTACTTATTAAAATTTGAATTTTTTGGTGCATGTTTCTCATTCTGAGTGCCACAGAGGAATTCAAGGTTGTTAGTAGGACTTTAAAAACTGATCCCAACGCTGCAGCACCATATTCGATTCAAGGAATTTTGAAGTTGCATTAAATACCTCATAGGTTCAGCTTTCATCAAATGGAAGGATATGGTTCTTCGCGTTGAAATGATTGAGAAAGCCTACCAGTAGGTATTTAACCCTACAACGTCCTCCGGGTCTTTTTTAACCCAAACGTGTTTTCATATTCTTGACCTTGCTACGTCCTTTGGATCTTCCTGATGGCTCTTCTGAGGAAAATATTAGGAAGTTGTACTAATATACAGGGTGTTAAAAAAGGTGTCTAAAACTTTAGACTTATTGTTATCATCGAGGGGAGTAAAAAATGCTTGATCAACACAACTGTCGATGTAAAATTATCCTTTGTATTTACAAGCGTATGGGAGGATATAGGGAAGGAATACTTGAAAATGTACGTGGATCTACGACCCACAGAAGAAAGACACATTAAACATCTTTTGCAAACTTGAAAACAAGCTTTTGTGTTTTACATCGACCAGATCATATTTAGGACTTATGTTGATTAAACATTTATTACTCCTCTTGGTGAGTACTGTAAGGCCCTAAAGTCTTGGACCCTTTTTTTAAGCACCCTGTATGTGTTTCTTCCTCCTTGACATTATGCTAAATGTTTAGCTGAGCCGAATGCTGCGGCAGGGTTAATCTACGATCTTCCTTATTACTTTTCAAACTATCAGCGTAAAATATCCATGTTTACATAATTCCACGGAAACCAATACAAAAATGTGTTACTCGGAACGGGCCTTAAAAGGGGTCATTACATTTCAATAAACTTTCACCCTTGAAAGAAGCCCTCCATTTTGTTGTTGTTGTAACTGAAGTAGCCGCATAAACAACCGTTAATTCGCGAACCGTGTTCGTACAATACTCGAAAAGCTGGCGAATGCTTGTTAAGGGGGCGCTCCCCAGCGGCGGATTCAATCGTGCGACAGCATAATGCGATTGCAACGGTATGCAAGCGTGGCTCGGCTTTAACGTGCTTGTACTTGTGCCGGAAGAGAAATTTTATCAAGTACCCATCGTCGTCATTTCTTTTCCCCGGCGACGAATAAAAGAGGGAATCCGCGTGCAGGCGAAGAAATACGGGAAGGGGTTGGAGGGACACGGGCACGAGAGAGAAAACGAGAGCCGCGCAGCGAAATGACATCGCGGCACGGCGGTTCCATATTTTAATGAAATACGGCGAAACGACGTGCATGATATTTCCCTGTTTCGCAGCTGCGTCGCTCTGCGTTAATGGGAAGCTTCGTTTGGGAGATTTATCGTTCAGAGGGCACGGCCATCAATGGTGGATTTTTTTCCAAGTTTGCAGTAAAGTCGCCGCTTCCACGCTTTGCTCGGATAACGTTCGCACGTGGTCGTCTCGCGTATATAAAGCTTCATACAGGACAACTTTATTTTTTTTGGGTTCGATGGAAGTTGAGTGTTTCTGATTTTTTTTTAGTCGGCTGGATGTGTTCCATGTCTCTTGTGTTTAAAACAAATTGGGATTAGATTAGAATATTTAATAGTGGAGTTGTGTTTTTAACCGACTTAAAAAAAAAGAGGTTCTCAATTCGATGTGTACCTATGTATGTATGTTAGTCGGTATTATGTTTGTCCACGAATTTCACCGTAACTACTGGACCGATTTTCGTGAAACTTATTGCATTTAGTTTAGCTCCAATCAGCTTAGGGCACGAAGAAAGAATTATCAAAATCGGATAAGTAGTTGGGAAGTTACACTAAAAATAAAAAATCTGTTTCATTAACACATTGTATGTCTTACATTTTTTCACCGATATCAAGAACGTACGCTTGTCCCTTTGCAAATAGTGCTCTTCGCCCATTGTACTTACTTTCACAGTCCATCAATTAATAATTAAACCGACTTAAAAATGGCTAATAAAGGCAGGAAATAATTTTTCTTATTACTTTCTTAATAATACACCTAAATATCAATTTATACTTTTAGAAGCCGGCGCCAATCAGTAAATTAAAAAAAAAACATGGCGCCGATTTCATCGAAAAAACGGATTGGCGCCGACTTCGAAAAGTATAAATTGATATTTAGGTATATTATTAAGAAAGTAATAAGGAAAATTATTTTATGCTTTTCATAGCTATTTTAAAGTCGGTTTAATTTTTTTTACATTTTATTTCATTCGTTTTCATTTATGATTTGTTTATGAAGAATTTATTAATTATATGTGGAAGCTTATTATTATTAATAAAGTAATTCTTAGGAAAAGAGGTCTCAAATTATATGGAGATATTTTATAACGGAATTTGAACTCATTGTACTGTGTTTATATATTATACTTCCAATTTATTAAATAAAGAAATGACAAGTAAAGAAGACATTTGGTGGAGCATATGACAATTATTCTTATACTTATACAATTTGTGTCTGTAAATTATACTAATAAAATATATAAGACAGAATTATCTTAGAAACAAACACTACAATATCTTCTTTTTTTATTTGAAATACTGAGAACATAAACGGACTAACCCACTTTTTTGCGAAATTGAGTTAGTAGCAATAATATATTCCAATAGGCTGTACTAATCATATAAATACTAATCATATAAAATAGGAAAGAATTAATTTTTTTCAATGTGGATTAGTCCGTTTTTGTCCTCAGTGCTACATTTGTAACCATTCTACCCACATAGAACTAAGACTGTATTTGTATTTGATATATTAACCTCGTCTAAAAGTTACATTAAAAAAAAGTCAGTAAATATTTTACGTTTCAGGCAATCGCCAATCCTGTTTTGTTTAACAGTTGACTCATTTATTGTCTTCTTTAACAATTTTGTATTAACGAAGCAAGATTAATAAAATTGATTACAATTTATTGCAGTATTACAAACAAAACTTCCATTGCATTAGTACAACACAGTAAATGAAAACATGTCGCAGTATTTATTCCTAAGTTACTTCCACTCTAAGCATTTCCTAAACACAAATTGTTTCTGAAACGTTTGCAGCAACGCGCTACAAAATTCTATGTATATAACTCCTAAAATATAATTCTGATGAAAATTCAAAGACACTATTATTGTACTCGATAATAACCGAAATTTGTAATAGTAATAGAAATCCTAAATATACAAATCGTAGATGAGCGATGTACGTAAGCATCCATGGAACCTTGAGTGGATACTATATTTCCTTCTCGGATCCTCGATATTCTTAACTCTCGTTACTTCGACAACCCAAGAGCTGTGGTCCAGCAGCGGCCATACTGAAGGTCTGACCTTGAAGGGATAAAAAATCTTCCCCAAGATGCATCGAGCCTGGAAGGCACTTTCTCTCTTCGTCTTGCCTCACCGAACGTTCCCCCCCTTCGCCAAACCCTCTTTCTCACACCAACGGCTTTCCTCCACTCCTTCAATTAGTCACTTCCTCCTCCTTCGTTTTCGACGCTGCTCTTTCATTTTCTCTCTTATTCCGTTATGCTCTCTTTCTTTCCACCTCTCGTTCTCTTATTTTCTCCCTTATTCTCTCACTCCTCGGGCATCCGTCTCATACGATTATATCCGCCGTCCCGCTCCCTTCTTTTCCATCTCACGTATCGTCTCACCTTACCGTTCCCTCTCTCTCAGTCCCTCGTTCCACCACTCGCCCAATTCCCTTTTTCGTTTTCTTATTCCCTCGGACTCCGTGTACCCTCACCTCATCTATTTTCCTCTCATGCTTCCCCGAACCACGTCTCTTTGTCACGCCCTTGAACCCCTCTCTGTCCTTTCAACAGCACGCAACGTGACTTTCATTTCTTCCCTCGGCTCCCTCTCTTTCCAACGACTGAGCCGTTCCCTCAACCTTCGTAATAGCTCCGTCTCCCTTCCACCCGATCTCCTTTCCTTATACATCTCTCTCTCTCTCGCCCCATGATTTACAAGTTCTCCCATCTCCTTCCGTTGAACACGACCGCGATGTCTCTCTCGCCCCCGGCCACGTGTTTTCATTGTGCTCGCTCTTTCAGGCTCCGGTGTTCCTTCGTCTCTGTCGGTCGAGTGACTCTAGACGTCTCCCTTCCCACCCTCTCTCACTCCCAAAGCCTCAAAGTCCACGTGAAGCTGCTCTCCTCCTTCAACCTTCTTCACTCGCTGCTGTCTCGCTTCGAACAGCAACCTTCGGGTTTCCATCCTGCTCTCTCCTGCCTCTCGAACGATTTCCCTCTTACGTGCTGTGACTGTCGAGTCAGGCACCGGAGGAGCGTGATTCCAGTGTGTGCCTGTGCGTGTGCACTGACACACAGGGAGACCGTGCGCTTAGAGTTATATCAATTTCTCTACAATAACAGTACGATAGGAACGGTACAGCTACCACCAAAACCACGTTCTCGTGGGGACCCAGCTAAAAGACGCGAAGGGACCCACGAGGTCCGTGCCACGCATCGAGGGTGCCGTGAATAATTATTATCGTACGAGCCACGAAATAACGAACGTCGGATGTTATCGCTCGTTGACGAACACGGGGTTTCGTGTTGAGACCCGCCGTTCGTGTCCTTGCTTAATCGGGGGCCGTTTATTGTTCCATTAAACGCCGATCGTCGCTATCGAGATCATGATTTTAATCACTCGAACAGAATTGGACACCATTCGCGCTAATTTTCTCGCGATGTTCGTATCGATTGGAGCTCTCGTTCGTGATTTGCTCTACTTGGAGCTGAGTAACTTTGTGCGGAGGGCATAATTGATCCCCATGAGAATTTCTCCATCGAAGGATACTACTTAATAGAACCACTTTAGGTAACAAAGTCAATTTTCCAATTTTTGCAGAAAGTAGTACATATTCTGGTGCACACTCCTTGGTCAAGGTTTGAACGGATTAGATTCATATATAGTATCCCAGCTTTTGTTCCCCACGAAAACATTCGTGGTTCTGAGCCTATAGGTAGGCTCTGACTACGCCTCGCCTCGACGCAACTTCTTTTCGCACTCACATCTAGGCTCGCGTCACCTCGGGTTTTCCGTACCTAAAGTTATCTGTGCTTGCCTCGGTGCATGTGTTTGGTCAGTTGCTCAGAGAACCTCTTCCTTCTTCTTTTAGCGGTCACCGAAAGCAGTGGCATTGCATTCACTCATACTATGCCTCGCCTCTCTTCCTCAAAATATTCTCGAGGAAGAATCCGCGGCTCGGAGTCGCGCCGAGGCGAAGCGAGGCGTAGTGAGAGCCTACCTTTCGAGGAGGGTGTACTAAGTTCAGATTACCGGTTTGGTTCAAATTTTGAACCAAATTGTCCCTATTATTCAACTGTAACAGTAACATATGTATACATTTTAATTAATTTTTACTTATTTAAATTTTAAATTTGCTTTTCCGACAAAATTTTCAGTAGGTACATAATGCGCCCTAAGGATTTAACGCTTTATGAGAAGGACCACCTACAAACAAGATTTTATTTCAGCAGATCGGTGACCCGAGTCTTGTACACTCCCCTTGTAAGTGCGTCGATATAAAACTTGTTCGAAAGCTGAGTACACTTCAGAGCGAAGGGTACACAGAATTTTCTTCAAGAGCAGGCATTATCGCGAGCCACGTTCGTGCCTACTGCTTGGCGAAAAGCTGACATGGGTAACATTTGCAATAACGAGTCAGGTTTATGATTGCAACGGTGCACGTTAGCGGCGCAGTTACCTAGAAAATTCATATAGGCTTATCAAAGAATCAACCTCTCGTCCTCGTCTCTCCCTTGTTTCGTTGGTCTAGGTCAGTAATCGTAGGTTTAGATACCAGTTGCAGCACGTAACTGCCTGAAATGTTTCATTAGCTCGCAGGGGGAACGGCCGGCAAACATAACGCAACTGGTTTATAATTTTACGAATGCACCACATTCGTAATGCCGCCTTCATTCAACTAGCTGTTCGATTTGCATTAGTGCGTTATCAGCGATGGATCTACCACGATGAAGTTTACATCTAAACCCCACGAACTTGTCGATATACATCTGTTTTTCAGTTTGCTGCCCGGAGATAACGATCCCACAGTAATGGGATCGCCGCGGCGATAAGAAATATTTTATCACATTATATCGTGTTGTATTAATGAGCGGAAGATTAATTAAACCACGAATTCTGAATCGTTAATAGTTATATAATACCACGATGTATTTAGCAATAATGATTTATGCTATTAACAATATATATTTTATAGATTATAATATTAACAATGTTTATATTGTAAAAAGAAAATGTTAAGACAAGTTATGAGTGACATGTTCAACAACCTTCTTCTTTGATTTTTTAGCACAAAGAAAAGAATGGTATTTTTAAATATTATACGCTATCATTTTCTGCATCCATCATAATATATTTTTAAATAATAAAATCAATGTCCACACAAATGGTGGTTAATGGGAAGTTTAAAATTGATCTTTTTAGATGTGTATATAAATATTTCTAATATTACATTTTGATTATAGGGACTATACGTAGTCTAGAGGCTATAGAATCATCGAATATTATCACTTTTAATTGATCCATTGTATTTTTTATTTAGTTCAGATTTCAAACTTTCCTCACACTATCGCTGAGTATTTATAAATGCACTAGGAATCAATACCATTTCCATGATATTAAAATGGGAGTAGCACACAACACGAATAGCAAACAGCATAAATACACCATGAACACAAACGACAGAACAAGATTTTATTCGAATAATCAACTGAATGAAAACTATATCGAAATAACGTTGCGCTATGCTCCGGATACACCAAGAATTCATTAATGAACCAACTGGTTCCAGAGTCAGTGATGAAAAAGTACGGCGTTCGATGACGAATTTCTAAATGCTCAGGAGAGCGAGGCAGGTACTAATAGCGGTTGGTGCAGTTTTTTGCGTACATTTTATGCATCGTTGAGCCGGCTACTAGTATCGTTCTCTTTTTCATTGACCCAGGTTAGTAATTGTCGCTCCAGCCACAAAATATCTAGCTGTGCTGCACACACGGAGGGAATGCGAATGATGCCCGTTGTGGGGCGAGGGGAGGGACGAGCAAACGAATGACCAACGTCCACTTCTCTCTGCTGAGTTCCATGATGAGTGAGTTTGCGTGTAGAGTCGTGAAGTGTCGTGGACGATAATGGATTTCCCTGATCGGACTGCTGCGTTTAATTGCCCCTCGCATGCTGGTTATTAGCGACCTCATACATCTAGAGCAGTTTTTATGGCTTCATTTTGCATTACTTTCTCTAGTAGCTTTGTTTCTTTTGTAAAAGCTAACACTGGCAAGTGGAACATGCCGAAGTGGCAGTGGGTTTGTTGAGAATATTCGAATATTCTAAGTATTCGAATACTCGAAGAGTCGAATAGTCGAACACCAGTAGAATTCGAATTTGAGATTCGAATAATTCGATTATTCGAATTAACGTTTTTGTTTTTCTCCACCAAAACAGGTTTTGGTATAAATAATAATAATAACGTTTTTGGTTAAATAACAGCTATTTGTATACTCCCTGTCATTTTAGAAGGAACCCGTTTCGCGCATGTAAAATGAGCTCATTGGCTCCGAGGGAGCGTTGGTTGGGTTATAGCCAATAGTAACTTGTTTCGGCACCAATGAGCGCCAACATGCGCAGAACAGGTCTGAACTTGTCTGTTGGTGGGTTCCTTCTTAAATGATAAGGAGTATAGAAGCGTTGGCAGTTTTTAATTTAGCAATTACTTTAGCAGAGTAATTATTTGCCAGTGACCTTGATTAAAATTTAAAATTGCCTTCAGTTTCTAAAGTACGTGATGGTCGAGTAGTTTTATCCTATTCGTTCTTTCAGTTAATTTCGAGTTTGATTGAAGATTGTTTAAGGACATCTGCATCAGCACAGATAAAGAACTTTTGGAGTCATTGGGGTTAATTAATCTTTCTAGCTGCTTTATCTGTATCCTCATTTTCTTATATATCTACACAAGTAAAGATATTATTTCATTATCTTCAATCTTTTTACGATAAATCTTTTGAACATCAAAGATTTCCCAAAATTGTTATTTACGGTCAGAGCCAAAATGTCAAAACTGCCAATTATAACAATTCTTGCTTACTTTATTTGGAATAAATTTCCTTGTGTGTTGTATGTGTGCATTGCATTTAATGTAACAGAAAAAATTTAAAATTTGTAGATGGTCTCAATTTTTGGGGTAACAGAATAGAAAATATGTAGTCTATTACAGAAATAATTTTTCAGTATTCTTAAATCTACCTCTCTAAATAGATGTGGATATAATTGTAACAATTTTTATATAATTTAATTAAATATTACACATAGAGGAATTTTCATACATAGGTCAGTTTTATTTGCAAAATTCTGTATTATGTAGTTTCTGTTAATAGCTTCTTCCAAGGATTTAGACATTTTTGTGAAATGTAAAGTCCATATTAATTTATGTCTACACTAATAATTTAATTTGCATTGATTTGTTAACTAAAATGGGTGGGTAGATACATTTCTGCCTCATCTTTCATTGGTATTAAACAGAATTAAAGGTATAAAAATTATAGGTAAACATATTTCTGGCGCCTACGACAATGTTAATACGCTATTCATTTGTTGAACAATACATCGAAAAAGTTTTGATCTTCAAGTAAACAAATAAGTCAACATTATGATTATCGTAGGTATTTTGAAATAAATACATTGCAAGGATAAATTAGTCAAATGAATTAATAATCGATCGACGGGTACCTAGTTGCATGTTTGTGTATTCCGGATCCTATTGTTTAAAAGCAAGTAGGTCGTTCAACGCAGTGGGAACAATTGCTGATTGTTCCTTCAAGAGCAGCGCTCAATAATCAACGGCATTCGAATCTTATGAGAAAATACGGTATGAATGGCAGATCGAGCCGTGGTATTCCAAAACTGGCTCGTAGCTTTACGGAATTGCTTCATCGTTGCAATTACGTTGTTACATCATACAGCGGTATGTGTGTCACGAAAAACTCGTTTCTTCTCCGTAATCCAGCATCTTCAAAACTTTGATAATACTACTACGTACGTACGTTCGATTCCACCATTCACGTCGTGCCGTATAGCGGATACAAATGCAGCGTTAGCCTTCTAACTAACTGGTATCTTCTATAACTCGTATTTCCATTACTGCGCGTATTTCTGGCTTTCGAAATCATCAATTATTCGCTAAGTATAGAAGCGATAGGCATCTCTAGCAGTTTTTCTGAAGAAATTATGACAAAATTACGCAATTGAAAACTCTTTAAAAATTACTTTTGCAGAGAATTGTCAGAGGTAACACGTTTCGATTTTAAATTACGGGAAAATAAAATATGTTAATTACTGTAATTACGTATTATGTGTTCCTGGTGACTGTTGCAATTCATTGCACTTTTATTCATTTCTGAGATGAAACAACTCGTCTTCTTCAAGACGTAGGGATTTTCAAATAACGAGTGAGACTACACAGGAGTGTTTTCTTAACTAGAGTAGACTTTTGTAAATGAAGGAAATTGTAACAAAATGCTGGGAAAGATTCTTAGAAACTGTGTTCACAGAAAACCAGCTTTTAAGAATTCTGTTATAACTATTTTCTTTTATAGAAAAGTTTCAGGAAAGATAAGGTCTGTTGTAATTTCGGGGAAATAAAAAATGTTAACAGCTGTAAGAACTACGTTTGTGCAAAAGTTTCCATTTCTTATAAATTGGTGAACTAAAAACCTGTTTAAATATTCAGTGTACTTAAACATGGAGGTTAATAAAAATCATATTCGATATTGCATGCTATTTTAATTCATTCTAGGTAAAAATAAAATAAGCATTTTAATAGGGGTTTCTAGTGCCAGTGCCTTTTCTTGGTTAATCTGGAAATCTAATTATTATATGTACATGACAATAATAATTTAAGTGGAAGAAATAAATGCTAGGGAAAGGGGGAAAGAAACAAGTTACTCTAAAATGTTCTAACAACAAATATCGAAACAATCTCGAACTGTAATGTGTCGAGTCCACTTTGAGACTGTTACAGGCTTATTCCATAGAGATACGTTAAAAGGAATAAGTCTTGCTGCCCAGATAAATATCGGCCAAAGTACCCATTAGAGGGTCAAAGTTCATTTTTTTTCAAATCACCCTTTGAAGTACATATATAACGCAGTAATAGAGGCCATGGTCCTTTTCGAAAATTCGTCATGTGAGTGGTATTATCATTACATGTTCAACATTTTTTGTAATGACTTTAATAATGCAAACACTTGCTAAAATTCTTTATAAGTAATCTGACTGTAACGTGTATTATAGTGTAAATATGTTTTTTTAATTTATTCGTCTTAACTCATAGTTAGAATAAAATTTTGAATCTTTTTGTTACGTTTTTTCTAAAATGGTATTTGTTATAGCGAAGTTGGAACTTATTTAAAGCCTTATTCACTTTTTCTTTTGTCATGCATCGTGATTTTGCAGCGGTTTGCATTGAGTGTTTTTTTTTTGTATGCAATTCATCGTACTGTGTTGTACTTAGTTTGTACTTAGTGTGCTGTCCATTAGTTTCTGCTATACATATTATATTTTTTTGTGTTTATTACTATATTAAAAGATTTTAACCTTTGTTAGTGTTACATCAACTTTGGTACACATACATACTTGAGTATTACGTTGCAGTGTTGTTATTAGTATTGTTTTATAATTATAGTGTCTTAGTAACTACACCGTTAGATAATAATAAAGATAAAATAAGCATAAAAATAAACATTCATGTATAGATAATTATTTACATAATATGCTGTATTACATAAAATATAATGTAGAAACGAACAATATTTTCCTTTAAATAAAAATTTGTACTGATAAACGAAAGGTAAGAAGCTTGTATTCTTGATATTTTCTGTATTGATATATTTATATTTAATGTAAAATAAAAATAATTAGAACCATTCGAAATTTTCGAAGAAACGATAAAGATATACCTACTATATTCGTTTCAGTTCTGTATTTAGATTATTTTTGTGCCTAGATGAAATGATGTAACCACTGACGTAACAGTAAAAAAAACACGGTCGATGTAGGATTACGTTTCTAAACGTAGCATAACTCGTCAAATGCGATCGTTCCCTCATTTCTTTGTGATATTTCGATGTTCCTAACCATTAGCTTACTCGAGGTACAAAATGTACAAAAACACTGAAGCTCTTATTTTCAACAGACACAGTAACTCAGCAAACTTACTGTAACTATATTCCTCATTAAGTGAAACCTCGTACATACACAGATTCTTCATCACAAACGTTGACTCTCTAAACAAATAACTTAACAGACTTTTTTTCTACACAAATTGTTTAACCCTTTGTAACGTTATGTAGCTTTAAAATAACATACCATATCATCCGTATTTTATATTATAATATATGTGCAACTTGACAATCACAAAACTTTATAACACAATAAAATATTTATTAATCAAAGGTGAAACGCACTCGTTAATTTACAAACAATACTTACGATTTATAAATAGTCAAAAATTTAGTTGTAGTGATTCAGCTATTTCTTTTTACGAAAAAATCGTAGCACTTTGATAGTCGCGCCTTTTGTGGCAAACTTGCATTCACTGTCGATTTCATAAAAGTTTTCCAACTATCCATCCGTTTTTAAAAACCATCAAAACAGTATATTCTAAGTAGGATATAAATCTTTGAATGGCATAGTCTTGTCGGTGATGAAATATATAGAATACAATTGACCTCTCAAGTTCGCACAAAGTAGTAAATGAAAATCATCTTGTCAACAGATCAGGTGAACTTTTTCAAAGAGCAGTGGGTACCTATCGCTAGCAGAATTGTAGCCGGAAGTCTCGGCGCCGAGATGCTCTCGAGAATGGAGTCGCCAAGAAATCCCGCTTTCATGGGGTTACGTTAAAAGGGATACGTCATACTCGGTAGATCGGTATCAGTTAAAGTATCCATTTACAAAACCAAAATTCGCCCCCTCGGAGCTTTGACGCAGGTTAGGGATGGTTTTCGGCCGACGGTCGGCCCAGGATGGCCCTGAACCTGTGGGAGATTCATTTTTCAAGGGACCTAAGGACCTGCTCGTCCACTCTCCCCCTCCGCTGCCAACCTAACCACGGAACCACTCCACCGACGATCCCCCTCTGGCCCCATCATTCTTTCCTCGTCGGTTCCTCTCCTCTCTTTCAGGGCTATCCAAACACTTTTATTATTGTGTGTGCATATATATATATATATATATATATATATATATATATATATATTATGAATTCTTTAGATAAAAACAGATGGGTAAATTTGTTGCATAAAAGTACAGCGAGTTTGCAACAGAAAATTATTTGAACATTCGAAACTTGATCGAGAAGAATCTTTGAGTCTGAGTTTCTTGAAACGTTCCCCTCTGGCAGCAAACTGGTTGGCTATGGTTTTTGTTAATGTTCGGGTGCTGGCATCGGACCGTTCGCTTTGTGTGGATTTTTCGTGAGCATCAGTCTTGCGTGTACTTTGCATTTTGGATATCAGTTTTGTTGATACCTGAAAGGCTTGTTCGGTGTAAATTATTGTGGAGATTTGTTCACATGCAGCCGGAATGGTAGTTTTCAATATAATTATGTATATCGATGAATTGGGAATGCCAATGTGTATTGTTCGCAATGTTTCTTTGTAAAATTTGTTAATACTTGAAGGTAATGGTGAAATGTTTACAAGGTGACAGATGACAAATATAACACAACTTGACAAGAAGGCATTATATCCATAAAAATACCAATTTTTAAACTTTCTTTTTACCATCAATGTACGCTGGAATACTAATATGTACTTGCAATTAAAGATATTTTGAAGCAAGTCAGCTCTTCGAAAATGAAACTATGAAACGAGGTTAGAATAAATCCAAAACAGTACTCTGCAATATGTTGAGATATTTTTACGAAAATAATCACTTCTTTTCAATAAGTAATATTTGAGTAGAGAAACTCCAAATGTCTTACGCATATTATAAAATCTGTTTTAATCGAGTGCACCCAATTAAAAAAATTTATTCTTTTCTAAATTCCGTAAGCAAGTTTAAATTACGGTCAAATAAGAATAAACTTGTATGCGTTTCAGAAAGATGAAAAAAATAGGTCAAGATCGACTAGAAAATCTTAAAGATTGAATATTTCGGAGACACATTTTTCCATTGAGATTTAATTCGAGATTCATAACCTGGACCCCAGCTGTAGGTTTTACGCTCGAATATATCGTCTGGCAACTTTTAAACTTTCCTTCTCGGCTGTACCACGCTGAGTTGTTTACATTTTAACGGATGGCGACGTTGCCAACTCTACAGAGCTGTTGCCCTCTCCACGCCGCGGATCCCCCATTAATTAAGCACCTTAATGACGTATACGTCGAATCAATTCGTATCCTCGGGATTCACGTGTAATCCCGCTTTGATCTCGGAACATCCTAAATCCCGCCGAATTGTCCCAACCGACGCTTATGTACCGTGTGACTCGTTGGAAACGTGTCAAGCAACGATATGATGCAAGTTTATCACCAAACTTACTTTTGGAAGCATTATTGAAAATTAAATGTTCATGCAATTTTGAAAATATTTGTTTCAATGCTCCATCTAAGAAGGCTCGAAATATTTAAACCTAAACTGTATGTCAGTAAATATAGCCAACAGTTGTAGTCGTTATAATTTCTTTATAGTGTTAATGAGTCCTTCAAGCAAGACGTTAAAAAGATTCTGAAATCTAAATTGTCAAGTTGGACTAGACAGTGTAGGTAAATTATGGTTTATTGTAATGAATTATTTAATTTAGCTTGATCCTAATGAAGAGATTTAGATTATTTTTTCCAAATACCTTGACTATGTTTTTTGTAAGTCTCCTTTTTCAGTGCTCAAGGTCCCCTTCAGTTTCTGAAATGGAAGCTTGTAATTTTTGTCCATATATATCTTTTAGTGAGCAGAGAGACTAATTCCCAGTATTCTCAAAAACTAAAATTTTTCAGTCGCATATAAATATTTAATCGTAAAGCCAATGAATGAATTATGGATTAATATGTGCAAATAGAAATCTTGTACGAAAAATTTACGCCTTTCTTTTAATAAAACCATAGAAAATCGAAAATATATTTCACGGTGTGTCAATGATGACATGTAATAACTATAGGTATTTTTGGAGTAGGTCTGTTCCAATCTACCATCAGAGTTCCGTATCTTTCATGACAAACACTCAAGTCGCGATAATAACATGTCGCTGATAAGGATCCTCGCCCTTTGAAATGTTACGCGTACGGGAGATGCACCATATGTATCTCGGTGGATTACAAAAAAATCATCTTGAGAAGCAAGTACAGCGCGTTTGAGGGAGGAGTGTCTTTCAGCTAGGCATCTGTTTAAATTTATCAAGAACGATGGTCGCGTTCATTTTACGAGTCATCCGGTTTTACGTAATTTAATTCACCGAATTACATTAAAGATACCACACGATGCGAATACATACGTCCATACTTTCGAAATTTATTTTATTTCTGGATGATTGCGTCACGTACTTTACGCGAGACACCATTATAAATTCGATTCATTGAATTTCTTTATCTGCTCTCCAGATTTTGGTGTTTTGAAAAATACGTAAAAATTTAATTTCCGTTCAATGTCTCCCCTCAAATCTTTAAATCCTGATAAATTACTTTCATCCAAGAAAAACAATATTTTTTGGATACTGGCAATCTTCCTTCCCAAAATAATTTAGAGAATACATATATTTGTTGTGAGATCGAACAGTTACAGATTATTTTAAACGATGCTAAACTATCATCAAAATATTCCATATGAGTACATTAAATTTTTGAACATTTAAAACTAAATGTACTTTCAATTAATGTGGCAATGAACTCACTTAAAACGGTAAGGAAATATGTTTCGGAGGGTGTTATACCAATTGCAATAGATCTATGTAAATAAATAGTGAAAACAGAGGAAATAATAATACAATTGAATTTCCATATCATACATCAGTGTTTCTCAATCTTTTTTGAGTCTCGACCCCTTTTTATAATATTTAAATAACCTGCGATCCCTCCCCTCCCCCATATAAGGTAAGGTAAATTTAATAAGGCAAAGAAAACACATTAAAAGTAGGTATTTCAAAATACAATTTTAACTTAATAATATTAAAAAAAAAAAAAAAAACAAGAACCGTGCTGGGGCGACCCCTCATAAAACACTTCGCGACCCATTCTTTCTTGGTGGTCGCGACCACCGGTTGGGAATCACTGTCATACATCTAAAAACTAATTTAAAATAAAAAAATTTGAACGTAATCAAAATTATCTTTCTTTATAGAATTAAGAAATTTCAAGGTTTTTCTTTGAAAATCAATCTTCTTCGAAAGACTTGCAGGATCCATTAAAAGTGTTGCACATTTTGCCTTGCCAGTTGTTTAATTAAAATGTATGTAGGTACTACATAACAGACGATAATTTTAGAGATCCCCGAAGTTGCGTTTCGAAGGAAAGCAAAGCTGTCTCTCTCTCTCTCTCTCTCTCTCTGTTTCTGTCTGTCTACAGTTATCTGTTATCACCGCGTCATAATTCTCTATCAGTTCAATCTCGCGCGAGATGAAAAAACGCAGAGGAAGTCCATATGGCGCGAACATTTAATCAGTGTAGAACTTGTTTTCGTTATAAGTGTCCTAATAACAGCTCTATCGCGGAGGCTTGCAGATCAAGCCATTAGCATTATTCATTCGCTCTGATTCGTATCCGAATCTCGACTGACTCACGCTTTATTTTTCCACGTGCATTCGAGTTTGCGATCGTACACCTGTGCACGGCGGGGTATTTTGTTACCGAAAACGAAACGCTCTCGATGATCTCGAAAACTCCACGGCAGCATGCTTTCTGCATTTGAACGGTAAAAAAAACGGAAGTCACGTCTATGTTAGTCGTGCTATTCTTATTTAGGTATAATAAATAATCGAGGAAGTAAATGAATCGTATAAAGTTGTGCAATGCTTATTTTCTTCCTTTCGTAGTTTTTGAGTTTTCGGATGAGGATCTGTTACTCAGTTATGTTGTCCCACAATTGGGATTTATTACATTTACCTATCGGGCTACCATGCAGTCATCATGAAACTGAGCACGAACCTATCCGCAAATAATCTAGAAGAGATCAGTTTACATTACGTAATGTGTACATTAAAAATGACTGCTGGTTTTTTCCTGTTCGCAAGTGAACGCACTTGCAAATTGGGTTTAAATAAATAAGTTACCACCTATTGATTTATAATAATTGTAACAAATATCTATTGAACTTAAATATAGTGAATGCTCAATGAATAATATAATAATATTATTAAATGAATAATCTAATAAATAATTATTTTATTATTTTTTGCGTTGTATTATAAGAAATTGAAAAATCACGCTGCCTTGTTCTGCTGAGAAGTTTTATGCACACCACTATTTTTGTGTTAATATTGATATTTTTCATGATAAAATTCTGTAAAGTGTACCTCTGAAATACAATATTTTTTTGCAACTTCAACGTTTTCAACTAATAAAATTGCACTTTACATTGCGCTCAAGTTATCCCCTTCTTTGCATTGCCACTTTTACACCTGTAAATATACGCCTAATAAATACATATATGTATAGCATTATGTTATTATTCTTAAACATAGTTGTGTACTTAAATTAATAAAAAAGAGTAACTTTATTCGTCGAATAAAATCAAACCGGATTATTAGAGCCTCGAATAACGAATAAAGTAAAAGTAATTTTTATTTGATCTGTTATTTAAATAACTTTTTATTTAGCTAATTCCAGTTTCTCCAAAACCCATCGTAAATTACCTACAATTGGCATGCAACAAAACTTTAAATCCGTATGGTGGATATAGCTACTCATCGACTTTACTTTGGTTTACTGCAGAGATGCTTTGCGCGTAAGCAAAGTACTCGAAGATTTTATTTCCCCTCTATTCACCGCCCTATTATCCTTTTCGCTGGCAATTATTTGGACTTTGCCATCGCATCCGTCAAACGGTTTTGCGTACACAGAGAACCCCGTCGTTCTGTGAATTCCGCGTTGGCCGTTTATTATCGTATCAGAAATTCCCGCATCCAAGATGCATTACGAGGTTTTTATCGCTCGTAGTTCCCTCCTTTATGGTACGACTTCGTTGACCTCACCTCAACATGGAAACGTTTTCATGTCCTAAAATATCTTCCGACCGCAAACACTTTCTAACGTGCAAAGATATTTTAACGCGCGGACCAACAAAGCAGTTACCCAGAACGAAAATACCTTTCCCGCGCAAAAACGACGCCCACAGGCCTGCCACCGCAGCGATCTATAAGTTCAAGAATGTTTACGCCCTTCGAATCTACCTTCCAGAGGCAGAGTTTGTACAGGAAAATTTGTTCGTTGCTGGCATCCTTCTGGAGAAAATCGATTTTGAAAACTCGTGTGATTAGAAATTAACAGAATTTTTTAGTAAACGTGGTAGGTACCCAGAAATAAGTAATAATCTTCTTTCTAAGAAAATTGATTTGGATTGCATGTGTATTCGATGGATGTTCAAATTTGATTTTGATCACACATAATTTTGATATTACATAAATCCTAGAGAAGAACGTTAAGTACTATAAAAAAGCTGTCGTACAATGTTTCGAAACTGTTTTCAAGTCAAGTAATATTTATAAAGTAGGTACCCAGAATGTTTTTGTAATACTAAAATTACCTAAGTAGTTATCGTTTTGTCCAAGAACTTGTTTTGATATGAAAGACTGAAGCACTAATTAAACGAAAGGTATGATTAAATATATAACAATATGTAAAGTATAAATATACAAGGAACAAGATTAAATAGAAATAAAAATATAATAAATATAAAAAGTATAATAATAGAGCGAAATAATTTCATATGATGTCAAAATATCATTCTCTTCGACCTATCGAGCAACAAATGCAGATGTATTTTATAATAATGTGTAAATCAAGAATTCATTGCTGAGTGAATATTACAGTGCACAGTGGGTACGTAGGATATTATTATTTTCCCTTTCGTGTGCCTTTGAAACTTTTCCATGTATATCGCTGTTTGTAAGACATATCAAGTTAAATGGTGATAAAGCAGCCTGGACAGTTGTGTGGGCTCGTCGTTCGTGCCCCCGAATGATAACTCCTTATCATATCCGGCTCCCTTTACATACGTATACGCGTAAAGTCTTTTCGTTTGCTGGGATCTAAGCTTCGACGCTGTCTTCGAAGGTTCTAGGTAATATTACATCAAAACATCTAGTCTTTTCTTGGATTATAATAATTATTTTTAATTCCAACAAATATTCCAAGTCATCAATTCCTGCAACAATAACGGAATTTAGCTAATTTCGTAAATGTTGCAATGTAACATTTACATATAGATAGTATAGGTATTCGCGTTAATCTTCGTAATAATTATCAAAATATTATGAATGAATAAATAAAATTGTCCACTACAGAAAAATAGTTCGACGCTTATTTGAGAATCATAAATAACAACATTTCGATTATCAGCACATGTGAAAACCTTGATCATTTAAATTGAACAATTAAAAGCACACAGTTAGAATTGTTGAAAAGTAAAAGTATTTATTACGTTACGCTTTTACCATCTAATGTTGAATAATTAAATATAATATTCATATATAAAATGAATTGAGGGGGATTAAATGCTTCAAAAAGGTTGCAGAATGTTCGTGCCTATAACGAACGAAAAACAAAAAAAAATTAAAATTTATATTATTATGTATACGTATAAATAGTTTTTGAATTAGATTTTATTTACTGTGTTAGTATCTCAGGTATTATGAGGATTCTTTTATACGTATATCCTACGTATAGTTCCTTTTTGTCAAATTATGATGTTTTTGTTATTATTTATTTCTTAAGCTTTCCTTTGAGCAGTACTTATATAATTGTAATGTTTGTCGGAAACTTTTGAAATGAAAGAATGAATGTAGTGCTACACAGTGTAGGTTTCAGTATGTACTATTCATATACGTGATCATAGATATCTCGCGAATTGCTCCAGTAATTAATGTGAGAGATAAAGAAGGAAGTAATTGTACTGGACTGCCTTAATATTAAAATTACGTAGTTATAATTAGTAAAAGCTTTAAAAATCGCAACTTAGATTAGTAGCATCTCGAATCATATGCACAATAAATCTTCGACTACATCCCTTTGTGAAGGTAAAAAATGCGAAAATGCATGTCAAATTATAATACTGAACTACTTCTTTCGTTTGAAGCAATATATTGTACCTACATTTTTTTACGCAGAATACAAATTTTAAATTTTAAATATTGCAAACATGGATGTATATCGCGTGTGACGGAGTATATACAGTAGCGGACAAAAAAGTTACCACTTTTTCGATTCGTTTTATTTTTGTTATTTTTTTTTTAGCATCAACTTGGTAGGTAGCGTAAAGGGTCCCAATTTCCTCCCCCATTTGTATTTGACCCTGCAGTGGGTGTATAAAATGTTAGAACGAGCTGGCACTTGGCATGAATTTTCTTTGAACGTTTCTCTATGTATCCACGAATTGCAAAATGTAATTATGTCATGTCAATACGAGATAATAAACAAAATGTGAGATCTGAAAAAAAGTGTTCCTATCATCCCCTAAGAAAATGTTTGCAAAAGAGGAAATAAATTGAATACAAGTGATCTTACAGTTTATGTATGCAAGCAATCACGACAAATGAACGCCTTTTTCGTGAATGACCGGCAGCATATTTCGTGGAACCACGTGAAACATTTAGTGCAGCGAATCCATTTTTCGCCGCGCTTATTCTGTGAAAACCGATAAAAGATAAACACTCTTGTATGATGTTAAAAAGTATGTAACTTTTTTTCCGCTACTGTATGTTTGTAGATCCCTTTTATCAAATTGTTGTGCTTTCATTATCATTCACTTTTAATACTTTCCTTATTTACTCTTTAATTAAGCAAGATGATGTATTTTTGTGAAATAACATTATGCAGATCATACATTTTAATCAGCGTGTAACTCACACGAATCGCGTAACAGTACAATTATGCACTTATTTAGTGGAGTCATCTAGATGCACGCGTCAACACTACTCAAGGATTTCCGGTGTTCGGTGCTCAACATCCGTAAATCCGTACGTTTAAACGTAGAATTGGCCATGTATTTATTACTGATAGATTGTCGTGTGTCCTTGCAAGGATTTTGTGCCTATAAAACATTATCAAGTTCTTAAAATGGCTTCTTCTTCGCGACTGAAAATTGCACTTTACTGATAACTTAATATACATTAAAACAGTATTTAAGGAAACATATTGTTTTAATTAATGTGACACGTCGATGGAAATTTATAATCATTTAAAAGTTGCGAAATTTATTATATAGAAGGTGACCCATCAAGAAATGGAATACCTAAATAATATTCTTAATTTCTTTCATTGTACTGGTTTCTAAATTATGCAAAAGTGACCCTTACTAATTTGTATTGTTTTAAGGGACGAATATGTTACTTGACAAATTTTGTTTTTGTGATAATTTCCGTGCAAAATTTAAAAGGCTTTTGCGTTACTTATTGAAGTGGATGAGATTAATTCATTATTGCATCATGATCTGTTCTTGAGATGACCTCGAACTTGAAAATTCAACATATATTACCTAATTAAAGATTGTTGACATTACGAAGTGGTAAATTATCTATTAGTTAATAATTCATTATCTGATCCTTGGTTTATCAGTGGCGCATTAAACAGTGCAAAATACGTAAGAAGAGTAAAAGCTTGTTTTCTTGAAAAACCAAAACTATTACTTGTAAGACAGACACTGGTCTATTCAATTTCTAGATGTAGCAGCTAAGAGAGTAGCTAATTAGTGCCCTAAAGTGTAGTGAACTGATAAATTCATAAACTTCTTAAATATTAAATATAAATTTTTACATAACAAATGCAACTTTAACAGCACGTATTTATTACCTCCGCAATTTTTTGTTGTTGTTGGGGTCATGTGACATTATTTTGCAAAGAGGACAACCAACTATGAAATAACGTGCCACGATAGAGACTAAAGTATTGATTTTGAATGGAACTGGTTTGTAAAAAATTTATTAGGATGCAAAGCACAGTAGCAAGTGGAATAAAGAGTATGGTAAAGGCTTCCTGTCAGCGAAGTCTGTGGCGTTAAAGATAAGTACCGTGCAAGCTACTTCGGTCATGGTTGGTTAAGGTCCTTCAAAAATGGGTGAGCAGGACACGACTGGCAGCGCCACAGAGTCACGTGGGAAAAACACAGAAGTATAGATCGCCTAAGATCCTTCACGCCCCCCTATTTCCTTTCGATGCTATCTAAATCGAAACAGGTAATCCCGCGGAAAAGAGAAAAAGACAAAATCTTCCCTATTGTTGTTTATTGGACAGCTAACGTGTCTGGTGCATTTAGTTAAGTATAGTGCTCCTAATTGATGAATGAGAAGAATTAGCAATTAATTTGCATCGAGTGTCACGTTATCGAAGGTGTTCATAAATTATCATAATCGTTATCTGGATTGTGGCAAGCACGTGACAAATTCTTTTACATCGATAGTATTAAAGTGGGCGTATGTGTATATGTACCTTTTATAAACGTGGAAAAATTTCGGCGTAACGCGAGGGAGCAAGAGTTTAAATGCTTTTGTTATATAGAAATTTTACAATCAAATATATCGATTAGATTAACGTTGTGACGTATGCAAGCAAAGGTAAGAGATAGGAATCAAATGATAAAATACAATACATTACATTAGTGGTTAGAAATAACAATGAAGCAGTGAGTATAAAGTAATAAATAACACGGGGAAATAAATAAGGAAATAGTAATATACATTATTTTGAAATTCTAAGTTGTAATATTGAGTTTAATAAACAATGAGTACCTAAGGATATAGGTCAAATGAAGATTAGAGGATAGGAGCATTACCTTTCGTTAAAAATCTGTAGCAAAAGTGTACTCGCTATGCTAAAGAAATAGATGGGTAGAAATATTAATTTTTCATTCATCTCTGAGCAAAATAATAATTTCCGTATTTATTAGTAGTACATGTATTTCTCCTTCGGGTTAACATTGTGGAAAATGTGACAAATTTAAAGGTACAAAAAAGACAGAATGCACGAACCTGCTATCAAAGAGCAGGAAAGTGCCTGGAATACTGCACAATTTTTAGTGGCAACTGTTTCATTGATCTACCAAAACGGGAGAACTGTAATATTTTGACTGGAATAAAATTGAAATAACGATAGTTACTCAAATTAGGAATTCGAACATTCACTGAAATTAATACTTAACTTAAACAAAAATATTCAAAGAGAAATAACTTCTGAAGAATAAACTTCTGACAAGTACCTTAAAACGTAAAAATATTAAAGCAGGTACCTATCATTTTATTAAATATTAAATCACTTCTATTCTACCTTAGACTTCTGGACTGAGTTTTATAACAAAAAGAGCCCACTGTTTACCCCTCCCTCATAGCAGAAAACTAATTTACTATTTCTATACCTACAATTTATTTCGCAACTTCTGACATAAAAAACAACATTCGCTAAATACATTTTCTGACAGCATTCATTGATGTTTATGGAAAATTATCAAGCCTTCGCCATTTTCATAAATAGTTATTAAAATAACTGCCCATATGGATCTGTTAAATACTCCCCTCAAATGCATCGATATTAACAAGTAAGCATGCAAAGAGGATGTAAGGAAGTACGACAAAGAAATGGGCACAAGGTTGAAAATTATGTACTCCTCTTTTTAATGGTAACCTGTAAAGCAAAGCTGCGTTTTCCGTGTTCGCCGTGGTGCATAAAGGATGCTGAAATTGCGCTCGTGAATGCATACAGTAACGTTGTTCTCGTTCGTTGTTACATGCCTGCATAAACATGGGCAGGTATCTCGGAACTTTAATGAGTTTCGACCAGGTCGGCAGGGGGGAGAGGAAGCGGAAGATTACTAGGATGCACAGGGCATCTGTATTCTTTAATTTCACGTCCATTATTGTATCACTCTTAGCGCATGCCGAGGAAAATCATACACCTCTATTTTTTCTGCAACAACTGAGCTCGATGCTTGTCTCTGAAATTACTTCTAGCAAGTGAATAACTGTATGTATATAATACACGATATATTACAAATAATGCTAATACTCAATTAGGGCTGTCTGAGTGCTTCAATTATTTCAGTAGCTTGAAATTCGTGCGAAGGATATTCGATTTACCCAGACGAATAATTAATCGATTAATGGGGGAATACTTCGAGGAGTTTAAAAAAATTCGAGTAGCCATTATGATGTGTTAATACTATCGAGGGCTAAAAGTAATTAATCTTATTATTGTTTTACATATTCAGTTCAATTACTTTCATCGTTACTTTTAGGAAAGTTCGTAACTAATATTATAAGACATAACAATTACTTAAATTGTTCAATTTGTGAACGTAAATATTACAATGTTTATTTGATTTTAATATTATCGTGTACTGTGTAACTAACCTTATATTATTTACAAAATATCATATTAAAGTCTAAGTAGTTTAAAATTTTGAACTGTTTATTTCAGTAAATTTTATTTTGGATATAGATGAAAATCTGAATTCGTTGGATGAAAAATTGGTTCATGAAAGAATCCCAATTACCTATTCATAAACGATATCGATATTAATCTGCACGTACGTGCAATTATTTCGACCACCGCGAATCCTCCCATCTTTTTGGATGAATGAAATCTGTGTTGTTTAATGTCAGCCTTTGCCATTTCGCCTGACGATCAGCACGACTCGCCGACATCCTTGCTCAATGCACAGAGGCCAGCTTCGAAAGAACCGATTACGACACATATCTTTCTTTTATTATCGCGAAGTTAATTTATTCAAATATGAATACCTATCGAGCTTTCTCTTTTGGACGACCGGTCTTATTTTTCCGTTCCGTGGCCATTAGTCCCTACAATTTAAGATAACGAGCTTCCATGTCTTCTGCGTTATCGAACAAATCTTTTTCCAGGCCCAGTGAATTCGATATTTACTTTCATTTCCTATACGCGTGTTATTTCTCGCGAGAATATAATGTAAATTCTGCTGGAAGCACAAATAATATCGTAAGAATGAAAATATAACTTTAAGGTGAAAGAAAGAATTCAATTTGTTAATATAGAAAAAATACAATAGAAATAGTATGAACATTTTTCCGAACATAACCGATTAAACATTTAGATATCATCTCTGCATAAAAATTAAATCATTTCCAGTAATTAATCTTGTAGGATAAGATAAAATCCGTCTATGATGGGCAATAAAAGCTACGTGGACGAGTTTAAAAAGGAAGATACGACTAAATATGTGAAAACAATTTAAAAATACAAGGAAATCAAATATGTCGTGACATCGCAAAAGCGAACCCAATGCACAAACAGTAAAGTATAATAAATTCCAGAGAAATAGTAAAAAAAAGTCGAAGTAATGTATTATACGATACAAGTCCTTAAGATATCATTGGGCCAAGTTATGCAGAATGCTACCAACCCTCAATAATCTGAAATTGAGTAAATTTAGTTTAAAAAAATAAATTATTTAGTTAAAGAAAAGTAGCTTTATTTCTATTGGGTATATTTTATTTCTTGTTATTGTTTTACAATACTTTTTAATGGTTTAATATTGGGTATTATTTTAAATTTTCTGTAGTTTTTGTTTTTTTATGCCTAAAATGAAACTATGGCTTGATAATTTTAATAATTATATAATGTAAGAATTGTTCCATGGGTTGGTAAATTTTTACAAAATAAAGATGACAAAATTATGGGATCCGTACTGTGTTCAATTCATTTTTTGTCATTTTGAGGGTTGGTAGATGTCTGCATAACTTGGCCCAATTCTTCCTATTGAATAGTTACGCTATTTTGTTTTCATTATCGCTCACATTTTCATATTTCTTTGACCATTAATACATGTCGCTTTCGATTATCCATCATGAAATCATGAAATTGTGGTGAAACGGATGAAAAAGCAGATAAATGTGGAGATTCCGAAACGAGACATTCACTTGTCGCCGTTAGGATTACACTTCAGAATGGAGAAACGTGCCCTTCAGGGGGCCTGGTGACTCATAAATAAAAATTCTAAAGTCAGACGTCTCCCCCTCAAAACACGGCAGTGCGAGATCCATGGTGCCTCATCGGATTATCTTTTGACGGTTGGGGTCGATTGTCCTTATGGAAAATTTACGGGACCTTTTAGATGGCGTTCCCCACTGAAAGCATTGTGCAGCCTCTTTGGAAAGTTGTTATTCCGGCTCATTGTCGTCGAAATTTGGAGCTCACCTGCAGCCACGGGAAAAGATCGCTGCCAGTGTGCAAGGTGCCCCATTCATAGGGAACAATCGACTAGCATTCATCTATTCTTTCTGCCCTTTTCCGCACCCTTTTCACCATCCCTCCAGCCCCCTTTTTTATTCCCTACACGCGGCGCTAATAAATGGATCTTTGTGAAACGGCGAGGGAAATTCGGGTTTCTTAACCGCACAAGTGTAAAAGTTTTTTGGTACAAATATGTGGGGGTTGAAGATTTTTTTTCAGTTTATGAAGGTTTTGAGTGAACATTTTCTTAACTCACACTTTGACCTGCACACGCGGATTTTGATGAGATTCTGCAGATTTGCAGAATAGTGAAAAATAATTGACACCTATTTTTTTTAACGGCAATCATCCATGTTGAAAAGGTAAAGAGAGCTGTTATTTAATTATTAAAATTATCAATTTTAGGGAAAGTTGGGGGTTGAAAGCGTACTTTCTGAAATTTTCTAAAAACTGAGCAGGGGGTGGATTCGTCTTTAAAGAAAACTCACATTTCAATGAAAAAAATTTGTCCCACGCCTAATAGTTCTCGAGATATTCTAGAAAATATGTTTTCGATCCTACTCTAGAATCTGTATTCACCTCTTCAACATGAACGATTGCCGATAACAAAAAATATGTGCCAAATATTTTTCACTATTCTGCAAATCTGCAGATTTTCATCAAAATCGGCGTGTGTGTGTCTGATGTGTTCCCTTGTAAGTAAAAAATTGCTCAGTTTAAATTTGCGGTGAACAACATATAAAAATGACCCATTTACCTACATACTGGTAATACACACTACTTAAGTCATAACATAAGAATGAAACGATCTTTATACTAAATGAAGTCATTTATTCTACACCTTTGTCATGTAAAATACACGAATTTTAAATTCAGTTTCTGAAAAACCGTACATATCAGCTTACTGTGTTTTACCAGTAAACCTACGAATCACGATCCTAGAGAAGCTTAAATTTTCGTTAGTATTGGCATGATTTCGAAGTTCGACAAAGCTTTTCGTGGCAGAAATGATCGCTCGGAAAGACCTGACTGCCATGAGGCAATTTTCAAAACCTTGCGTCAGTGGGAGTGTTAAACTACTGTTGTTTGATTTTAGAGATTCACGTTGCATGATGGATTTGTTATTGCTAGAAGTTTATTCATTAAATACCATCTATTCTCTATGCAATTATATACATGTCTACAATTAAAGTTAAATTTATAAGATTTATATTAACGTAAATTACAATATGTATATTGATATGTATCAGGCATAATAGCAGCCACGCTGAGCCTCGCCCATTCCGTTACTTGCGATACTAATTGTTCTGCTTCTGTATCATATGTTTAAAAAAAAGGGAATAAAGACGATTTATTAGTATTATTATCTGTTTTAAAAGGCAAAGAAATATTTCAGCACCGCCTTTTTTTGGAACTGTGTTAATCATGAAACGTTTACGTGCTACATCCAAATGTTATGAATCAATGGAGTTGGGGATCTGTTTTGCTGTATAATAATAATAATAATAATAATGTTTCTGCTGACCAAAAGAAGAGAGAAATAAATCTACCTAGCGTAAATTTATTCAGCAAAAATTGATTAAAAATTTATTAACCCTATTTAAAGTTTAAACTTATCTGTAACAGTTTAAGATGTATCATAATCAGATAAAAGATTTAGAAAAATGTACATTTTGAATCCGTTTTGTATTTTCTTCGGTGTTTGCATTTTTATGTGTAAAATTAATTCCAATGCTCAATAAGAACAATGCGAAGCAATTTACATACATACACTTAATTGTACTTCTGTAATAACAAGTACATAGTTAGTAAAGTGTGCTGTCTTTTTATCCTAGACTGTGGTAGAATGTTTTATGTAGGTAATAGTTAACGAGGTACCAGTAGCAGTACTATTCGTGTCGTTTTTAATGTAATAAAAGCATTAATGAATATGGAACAGCACTTGGCATAGGGCGCTGGCCTAAGTAAACACCCCCTCCCATCAGCTTACGACTTCAAGGGAACCTTTTGCTTTTCTTTCCACCCTTACACCATTCGTAGAAATAGTGGCGACGAAAAGAGATAAATATCTGTGTTTAGACGGATCTTGGTCTACTGTCAGTGCAAACTGTCTAAAGCCACGGTTCTACTTGTCCAACGCGTGACATACAGGGTGTCCCGTAACCGGAGGTACAAGCTGAGGGGTGGTGATTGTACGACCTACATAAAAAAATAAGTCGAGAATGTAGAATAAAATTTGCAATTTTTTGAAGATGAAGCGCGCGATAACAAAAAATTTTATTCTATATTTTCGACTTATTTTTTTCATGTAAAAACACTACTATATTTATGACTGTGTTGGTGTATGTGTAACATGCGATGCAAAACACGATTGACACACATACCTACGTGATTTCATATTGAATTTTACTCTTATTATGACCTTAAATGTTCGTTTTGTAAAATATGGAATAAATAGTACGGTAAGTAGCTTTATAGATAGGATGGGTCAAAATCAGCGATGGGCAAAATTTTTAAATAATATTTCGAATAACGAATAAAAGTTAAAAAAATTATTCGTCATGTGCCGAATAAAGTTAACTCGGTGTTAACGACCGAATGACGAATAATTTTTTTAACATTTATTTGTTATTCGAAATTTTATTTAAATATAAATTTTGCCCATCTCTGGTCAAAATAGACCGAGTAACCGACCTGCGGGTATCAGTAAATTAAATGAATGTATTCAAAATATTATATGCTCCTCAGCATTGCGGAGAATGGGCGAGGATATAATTAGAATAATGTTACGAATAAGATATTTGAATTAGCACATTGTTTAATAATTCATAGAAAGCACTTGGCAGTTCAAAAGCACCGCTTTTACTTTTCAAAGTATTTGAAAAATCTAAGGATACATCAATTGGAGTAAGGTAGTTCCTTTACTATCGTGTACCCACTTAATGAAATATTAAAAGAATTCAAACATACCTTTGCAACGTATACACTTTACAAATGAATTCAATTATGGACAGTCAGTTTCCAAGGATTTTTTGAAAGTACTAAACTCATTTTAATACATTGTATATATTTTACTATTAATAACATACATACAGTATCTACTAGCTATTATTTAGAATTGTCTATAAAATATTAATAGCGAAATTTCCGCAGTGTAAAAATAACTTTTCCCACATCAGATTCAAAACTTGCACTAAAATTACGATAATTATAATATAGTGTATTACAACTTCAACTCAAATTCCATGCATCCAAATTAAACAGTATTGTAATTAATGATATCACAATATTCATTACCATAAAACGATTCATTTAACGATTACAACTTCCGTCATTCGTATTTCTTTCATTATACGAGTAAATTTGTCATCCACTGTGAGCTATCGTTCCCAGTGGTGAATCTGTTGGGACTTGGGCCTCACAAGCGGTAACAGAACAGAACGCGAGGGGTCTGGATGAACGATTGGAACTGGAGGGATCGTCATCAGTACTTGGAAGCGTTGCACTGAAAGACGATCCAGAAGACACAAGAACCCGTAGAGGCTTTTACATTTTTACCGACCCCATGCTGAGGAGCAAGTGCAGAGCACACTGCACACAGCCGAAATGGAAAAAAAAGGAGGAATGTCAGAGGGAAAGGTTTTCTTCCCTCGGGGCGTGCCTCCTGCACGAGGAGCCGCTCACTTATCGCGTGGCTGCGTTAAAGGTATACTTTAAACTGTAGAGAATACGAGGTGCAGGGTAATAAGATGAGATTTTGCACTTTTATGGCTTTCATAACGCTTGTTGTGAACGAAGTGGCGCAGCCACCTCTGTATAGCTGCTGGAAGCGTTGCGTAAAGGTGGATTCAGACGGCACGTGAATCGACGAGCTTGCTCGGCTCGTCCAGACTCGGCCAGTCGGCTTGGCGAGCACGACTCGGCGATCCATGACCGATCACACGGCACGTGGTTTCGGCGATTCACGCGCAAAGATCGCCGATTCACGTGCCGTCTGATTCCACCTTAACGCCAGTTTCTGTTTATCGACGCCCTTCGCCATTTTCTGAACTTGGACGACCCTCTTTCGACGTTAAAAATACAATAAACCCTACTGAAAATCCATGTGAAATTATCTGAAGTAGGGCTGTAACGAATATTCGAATACTCCTAATTATTCGAATATTCAAATGCTCGAATACTCCGGATTATTCGAATATTCGAAGAAATTATTCGAATTCTCTGGTATTCGAATACTCCTAATTATTCGAATATTCAAATGCTCGAATACTCCGGATTATTCGAATATTCGAAGAAATTATTCGAATTCTCTGGTATTCGAATGCTCCTAATTATTCGAATACTCCTAATTATTCGAATACTCCTGATTATTCGAATAGTCGAATATTCAAAGAAATTATTCGTATTCGAAATTATTTGAATTATTCGAATATTCGAATTGTCGAATAATTACCGCTCTAATCTGAAGTGGATTTGCTTTAAATTTTGTGTATTATGAATTCTTATGCAACTCCAACGATGAATACTTTGTGGAACTTTGAATGTAGTGTACCTATTACATTTTTGTGACTACGTTCTTTGCATTTGAGTAATCACAATGCGTCAGTTAATACCTAATGTTTGTTATCAGTATACCAAATTTTGGTAGTGCCTCTCTTTGATCATAGTAATATTACCTACAGTGGCTCACGCAAGTATTCGAACGCTCGCTATTAAAATTGCCAACAATAAAAATATACATGTTATAAAATAAAAAAAATTTGAAGTGATGAATAATATTTATAGAAGTTATGAAACATTCATTGCAAGGATGTATTGAATCGGTCTCATCCTGTGCACTAGCTTTTCAGTTATTTTAGATTCAGTAGAATTCCATACTTCTAAAATCTTTTTTGTTTATGTTGGAATTGTTTAATCTCCTGCCAATTTCCGCCCGCAAATGTTCGATAGGATTAATATCTGGACTTTGTGAGGGTGTATGTAACCCATGCGGTGTATTATACAATAACCATTCTTCAACAATTCCGACCGTATGCTTGGGGCCATTGTCTTGCTGGAAATAAAAAATTTCCAATAACCCCAATTTGGTAGCACTTTCTTTAAAATTGTTTTTTAAAATATTTAAATTTATCTAAAATGCTATTTATAAAAACGAGATTTCCATTGCCGTTTGCAGCCGTACAGATACACCCACACAACATCACGGAACCACTGCCGTGCTTTACTGTAGGACGTCAATTTTTAGTAGTCATTTCTGAGTTGGGTTTTCTGCAGATATAACGACGTCCATCCGAATCAAATATATTAAATTTGCTTTCGTCAGAAAAGATAACTTTGTCCCAGAAAGCATTATCTTTATTTATGTGTTCTTTTGCAAGTTTTAAACGCTTAGCTTGATTTATCTTGTCGATGAATGGCTTCTTCCTTGGAATTCAGAATCCTGCCATGGAACTCATTACTCCGTAAAATCCTACGACATAATTTTTAAAGTTGTCGGCAACTATTTCAGTGAGTTTTGATGTCGATGTATTTGGATTTTTTTTTATTTCACGTGTAATACTTTCCTTTTCTGTACTATGCAGCTTTTTTGGTTTTTGATTTTTTAATCATATTATGTATGGTAGATACACATCTACCTATATGATTTTTCACCTTTGTGCAATTTTAATATTAATTCTCTCTCGCATATCTGCGTTTCCGATTTATTATTCCTTTCTACATCAACTGAATCTACAAATATTTACAGTTACTGTACAAGAACATTGTTTACCCGCTTGGTCTCTAAACGTTCGAATACTTTTGTGACAGTGTTTCAATACATCTGATTGTTAGCAATGGATGTTTCATAACTTCTACAAATATTATTCAATTCACTTCAAATTTTCTATATATCAATGCACCATGTCCACGTTTTGTAAAATTTGAGTTTTCATATGCAACAAATAGTTCTTGGCCGTTTCTTTATGCTATATAAAAATCACATTTATATCTACATACTTCATAAATTTGTCAGAAATAATATTTTTGTTCACTATATGCCCTTGAATATTATCTACCTGCCTTGCATATTTAAACCTGTTTTTCTCGAAAATGCTAAAAAGTAAACATATACAATTTTGTGCACTAAGTCATTGATATAATCTCAATACTTGTGTCTTATAGTTCTTATAACATTACTTTCAGAACTTAAGAATAACATGTATATTTTTATTGTTTACGGTTTTAATAGAGAGAGTTCGAATACTTTCGTGAGCCACTATGTATGTATGTACTAATATCTATGTAACAATACATACCTAGGAGTCATATCCTGATTTCTCATTTTGTTTTAGAATATTTACAACTTTTCACTGTGCTTCTTCTATTGTATCTGTATTGTCTCCTCTATAGGTTACATTTATTTCATGAGATTTAATTCGTACTAACCTTGTAGCACTTGTACTTTATTCCAATTCGTTTCCTTCTCTTACACATACTTCGAAATGCCAGTCTTATTTCAACTGATATACGTTGCCCCTAATAATAATAATTTCGAACAACAGTAATAATTACAATTATTGATTGTATTCCTGTTTTAGAAATGTAATTTCATAGTTTTAAAATATACCACTTTTTCGTAATTTTAACCTGACCATTTCTTTTTCTAATAGAAAATTAACTTTTTTTATATTACACATCGCCTACTGCGGTGCTCCGTATGTGCGTTTTAAACATTAAAACGTAGTGAATCGCTCTTAGAATATAGTAACGTGTAAACGTACTGAGATCAATTTTTACCTGGGTAATTGTTATTTATTCCCACCTGCTTAGCTTCCTGAGCGATTTATTATCAAAGAAAAAATATGTCTGTTGAGGCAATATTTTTTCGATTGCATTCTCAGCGTTTAACTTTTTTTTAAACTACTCAAGAAAGTTAACGGTTAACATTAAATTAAAATTAGGTGAAAAATCCTGGGCGTTAATTAAACTGATTACATGTTTCATTGTTTTAAATATATTTTTGTTCCTTTACTTGTTGATTTGCATTTTCTGTGCAGCCGGTTAGTATTAGCAGTGTTATAAGTTCGATATTATCCTTCGTGTCGTCATTGTTATTCTTAATGAAACGATGCATAATGGTGATACGGTTTTTTTAGAAATGTTCATCAGGACGGTTAAAACAATCAAAGATTTGACTTGTAGAGTTAGAGTTTTTATAGCCGACAAATGTTAAAAATACTCGATCGGCTGATGAATGATTCCTACGACCGTTACTACGTGACGCGAATACCTTTGCTGGGGATACCTTCGTTTTCGTTTACGATTTCGGTCGCCTCATGCAGTATTAATGCAGCATTAATTCCATGAATACGCACAATAAAAATTTATACAACCGTCTTTTCTATATACATACAAAGCCCCTGGCAGTGCATAATAAATGCTCGTTGAAAAAGTGGATACTCGCATGTTTACTAAATTTCACCTAACAGTGTTTAGATTGAAACTGCAGACAATAGTGAAAGACGAGTGGAAAACAATGAACCTTTTCTTATTAATTATAGTCTATAATTAGCTTTCGAGGAATTAGACGGAAACTTTGTGATTTTATTCACTCCTTCTTATTTCGTTTTCGTTGACTAACTTTACATAAATATAAGTAAAACTTAATAATTATTGATGTGTGTACATTCTTTTATAAATAGGGAATTCTCCTCTTCCTGGCATCGTTATATATTTATTGTTCGCTGTATAAATATTCCAGAAGCAAAATGATTAAACAAATGGATCTCGTCTTTATTGCTCGTTGAAAAAACAGGTTTTAATTATTTTTGTTAAATGTCAGACGAAATTCACAGTATGCCTAATTGAGTTACCCACGCAAGAAAACAATTTGAATTATTTCTTGAAACAGTGTAAGTGAAAATTAAATCTTAAAGATTATTCATAGTAATCCTTAACGTTGCTCGAAGTGTTGTCACTTAATTATAACGGAGTCAATACCAGATTGTAGGTGTACCAAGCAATAGTGAGGTTCGTGGGATTTAAGAGGAGGGAGAGGGAAATAGGGAACTTTATGGGAGGCCTTTGAAAATAATACCCCGCATACTGGATCGTTTAAAAAACCTCAAATCTAATCATCGTTATCCTCACAGAAGTTACGCTACGGTGTTTTACTACTCGCTACATTTAACATAAAAAAACATGTACAAGATTTATATGCTAATAATTTTTCTTTAACTTTGCTTGATTCTGAACGGACCAATTTTATCTCCATTTTATTAATCTGAAAAATTAAATAAAACAGTGAAGTGGTAGATTAGGAAACAGACTCCTCATTGTGGATCGGAGACCGACAGTTTCATCCACTTTACGATTCCATCTTTTCCTTGGGCATGCGCACTAGAGACCCCACTATCGCTCGACTAGAGACCCCACTATCGCTCGACTAGAGACCTCACTCTTACAGAATCAGAAAATGAGAGTCCTTTTTGAAAAAACTATTTGGCTCACAGGAAAACAAGATTTCTCGGAAGTATGCAAGTACCCGGTTTTACCCTATAGGGGTGGGTAATATCGGATAGGGGAGACCGGGGCTAGTTGATACAGGGGCAGGTTGATACAGACGAATTATCTCGACACCGTATATATGTAGCTCCATTTGAGCGAGATATGTGAAGTTTATTGTTCAATTCTTTACTACGATCCAGCGTACGTCTGTGTACCTTGACGTTAACAATCGTTTTTTAACTGTTTTCGTTTATATAGAGAAAAAGTAAATAGTTTTGATACATCCAAATTGATCGCCCAAATAACATTTTTTCATTCATTTTGTATGTATTTTCTCAAGTTTTCGCTTACTATATATTAAAGAGGAAGGACCAAAGTATATTTTGGCATATTTGTTATTAAGTAATTAACTCAAATAAAAAATGAAAAAAAATTGAAAACAGAATAACGTATCAACTATCCCCGCAGTGGGGTAAATTGACACATTTTGCCTTCGTTCAAATAACATTTTTTCATTCATTTTGTATGTATTTTCTCAAGTTTTCGCTTACTATATATTAAAGAGGAAGGACCAAAGTATATTTTGGCATATTTGTTATTAAGTAATTAATTCAAATAAAAATGAAAAAAATTAAAAACAGAATAATGTATCAACTAGCCCTGTCTCCCCTACCTATTAAAAAGCGCATAAAATATGATATAATTATAAAACCTTTATTACTATTATTTTAAAAACCATAAAGAAAGATATTCTAACAAATATTAACTTGTACATACATTTATTTTAATTTATCTAGTGTACAAAAATCACAAATAAAGGTCTCGTCGCCCTCCTCAACATTTGTGCAAATCTCATGAACCCACCCTAACCCTATACATATAATCAAGATTATTATTGGATTTTTTAAAGATTAGAAATCAGCTTCTATAAGACATTTACGCCATACATAGAAAGTATGGGTACCCAATTTTGCCCCAAATGAGGTGATTTACTAAACATTAAATATTTACACTTCAATATGCGATAAAGAATCGGGTAAAACGTAAAAATACTGTGTAAAGACTACAGAATACAATACAGTACTTGCCGCAATAGATTCTTTAAATTCAAGTGGTATAAAAAAGGCAATTCACCAACGCAACACTAGAACTTTTCAACTCGAAATTTTTAAACTTCTCTGAATGAAAAACTACGACTGTCTTTGCGCTGCGATTGATCTCATACCGTCGTGAGGTCCACCCGAATGTAAAGGTGGAATCAGACGGCACGTAAATCGGCGATCTTTGCACGTGAATCGCCGAACCCACGTGCCGTCTGATCGGCCATGGATCTCCGAGTCGTGCTCGCCAAGCCGACTTGCCGAGCCTGGACGAGCCGAGCAAGCTCGCCGATTCACGTGCCGCCTGATTCCACCTTTACACCAAACGTTGGGTGCATATCGCAGCTCTTGTCTTAGAAAAACAATGATACCCGGTCTGACCCGCGTACCCGATTTTGCCCTACTTTCCCCTACCAATTTAAGAAACGCAGAAGAAGTCAGCATGATCGTGGAAGAAGTTCAGGCGTGAAACACGAAAGTGTCACGTGTGAAAGGGTCCTAATAGCGAGGTGTCTGGCTGTAAAATGTTTTCTGGCTAGCGAACGAACGACTGACAAACATCAATGCATTGCACGTCAGGTTATCGGGAATAAAAGTACAAGTCATTTCGCTGAAGTTTACGAGAGTTATATTGTTATGTGCTCGTATGAGGTGGCCATAGTGAACGGGTTACTCAATGAATAGTATTTATAAGTTTGTTCATACGTGACAGGAATCGTGAAATAACGGAACGATTCGTGTTACAATAATCAGTTCACTGAAACTTTAGTTTGCTATTAGTGGGCGTCGAAATGGAAGATATTTAGGCCATGATATCGGTATGTTCGTCACGGCTGGTTAATCGAGTCATATATTGATACATAATCATTTTTTGGCAATCGATCAAGATGTGTATGATGCAATTGGCAGTTGAGCAAGGAATTCGTGGTGAATATTTCACACGAACACTGATTTGTAATTATTAATCCTACGAATATATGTGTGTGCACAATTGGGTTTTTTGCATAGTATAACAAACTTTTCAAATGGATAATATACTGATATTTTATATAGATATATAATGTAAATACATAAAAATATACATATATATTGCAATTTTATATAGATTATATAAAAATAGGAAACCTACTATGTGGTTCTATATTTTCTTCACTCATTTGCTCATTTGCAGTTTGTGCTGTTTACGTAAGTTCAAGGTTTCTTTTTGGTGACTCTAATGTAGGTATAGTTCTCAGTTAAAAATGCTTAGGTGGAACTTCCCCATGTACATATTATTAATAACAACTAGTAATATTACCAATTTTATTTAATCATAGAAGTCCGTGTGAGTCGCGTACTGCAAAGTTTAGTATCACACTTTAACATTTAATACAAATAGAATCCAAGTTTATGTAATGGTAATGAATAAAAAAAGTATGCTGATGTTTGTTTAAATTTCATCATCTTCACGCCATTTTTAGATTATTTTAACTTCATATCTTGTATTTCAAACGTAACTTTAAATATATTTTGTATACAGAAAGTAAGCTGATATAGAGATTAAACTATTTTGTACACAAAAGATTTGGGAATTGATTAATACGAGATACAGGAGGAGCTATTCAAATACTATCATAGAAAGTGCTTTCGCTACTATCTTCCTAGTTTTGGCAGTTTATCGTGTGAAGAAAGGGGATCCCTTCGAAAATTGATGATCCTCGAATGGTCCAGAGGTAGCTTGACCGCATTTTGAAAAGAATAATCAGCGTGGAGAAGCTTCTCAAAGGCCTGTAATGAACACTTTCCTGACATATCATCAGTAACACTTTACGATTTTCTAAGAAACCTACTAGAAAATTTCTTGCAACAGTTAAACTATTTTCACAAATATCCGAAGAGTCTTCGTTAATATCTACTACAATTTTAAATTACATTTCACTTTATGGTTTCAAAGCTGTTAAAGTTAAATCTGTTTAAAAATACGTTAGTCATCTAAAAAATTACTATCACTTTGTCTTGTCACTCACAATACCTATAATGCAAAAATAGAACATGCACGGTAGGCCTCACATGGAAAACATGCAATTCATGAATATAGTCCAATCACAAAAGTCTACATACACTAGCGGACAAAAAAGTTACCACTTTTTCGATTTCTTCTATTTTTGTTATTTTTTAGCATACATTTGGGACTGTGGTATGTTTAATATGCATAGTCTGATGGAGAATTTAAAGCTGTATAAAACTCAGTTGAATTTATTTAACTGACAAACAAAAGTGTTATATGACATTGAACGGGGTAGCACATATTTGGGGCCGACAAAAAAGTTACCACGTTTAGTAACTTTTTAGGTTGTCCGAAAAGCAAAAGGTGCCCCTACAAACTATTAGATTTTTTTTATTAATGTTCAAAAGTGGTAACGTTTTGTTGGCTTTAAAAATGTGTTGTCTTGTTTAATGTTATGTAGGGTTTTTGTTTGTTAGTTAAATAAATTCAACTGTAACTGGGTTTTATATAGCTTTTAATTCTCTTTCAGAATATGTATATTAGGCACATACTGCAGTTTTAAGTTGATATTAAAAAGTAATAGACGTAGGGTGGTTTGAAAAAGTGGTAACTTTTTTGTCCGCTACTGTATACCCATCCTCATCAGAATACATCGATCAGAATTATCGAAAGTGCAGTATTTTTTTTTTAATATTTCAAATGCAAATATTGATATCATTCTTCCTTATTCTCCCCTGTACTCGGCCAGCAATGCAGAGCATGGCACAATTTGATTCGCATGACAAATGTCGAGTAAGCTTTTAGCTCCCGCAAACGAATGCGTTCTTAATCGAGTAAGAATTTATTTGAGTGGCACAGGATGACGACAAATTTGTATTTGAATGATTATTTATAACGTCATACTTTGCATTTGTTAGGTATTTGCTAAAACAGTCATTAGACAGCTGGCACCTAAAACTGTCAACAGTTATAAAATGACTTTGTAATAGTTACCTGAATAAATTATTCTCATTATGCAATTATTCATTATTCATTTGAATAATTATTTTAGAGAAAGAATTATTCGAAACAATTGGAATAATTCCGAATTCTGTAACAGTTAACCATTTTCACGTGTGAAACAGCCTTGAGAGCTTGAAGTGGGGGCCCAGCGAGGGACTAAGCCAACAACGCGGGGTGCCTTCTCGTTTTCGACAAGGATAGGTCTGGTCTTGGATAAGAACCGACCCGAAAATAGGTTCGGGGTTTGTTTTAGCAGGTCAGAAACCATCTCGACCTATCGCAGGGGGACTAGCAGGACAACGGAGTGCCAAAAATAAAGATCGACCGCGATTAAGGAGCGGATTTTCTTCTGTCACGCCTCGTCAAATTTCTTCATTTACCTTTTGAAAGTCTCCCTCTCCCTACGCTTTCCTTTCCTCTTTATAAGACATGAGTTCTGGGACTGAGGCCAGATACTTGAAAGGCTCTTCAGACACTGTCTGCTCATTATGGGTTCTGCTTTTCATGGCCTCTTGTGGCATTTCCTTCTGTCTTGCCGATGCATCGACCAAAACACGGTCAATTTACTGAAATATGTTTCATGAAACTGATCACTGACGTGGCGATGTTTTCTGGGGGTAAGATATTTATTGTCAAAACTGTTTGGAATGTAATGGGGATTAGTTTCAGGTGAAATCAGGTATCATGCTTCTTTTATTTTTGATTGTATTGACTGAAAAATGTTGTGATTTCTAGAAACCAGTTCTGTTGATTCTTTTAAATAATCATTGCATAACTTAACCCCCGAGGATTTCTGTGGTTTTACTGATTGGTTTGCTGTGTATAACTGTTAGCGTGTAAGCTGTCGCTATGTTCAGTAATAGAGAAATAAGAGGTATAAATATTATCAGCTACTTTTTATCAATTTAACAATGGAGATAATAATGCATTTCCCTAAACACTAGTCTAGAATGTCGTAAGATAAATTTCGAAATTGATCTTATTGCTTTGAGACAATTTAAAAAAAAAGAATTTTCATCTTTTTTATGAAATATTAGATAAAATTGTCGACCATTTTTATTGTGACCATATTGTCAATAATCTATTATTGTTAATATTATTATCTGCAAAAATATCTATTTCTTTTTTATTCGCACACTTATTGCTTCATATAGTCACTAGTGTACAAAATCACGTACCTAATTTAAACTTGTGGGGTCGCAAGTGTACCCAGAAGACAGTGGTAGTCACGCGCGTTACGCGATTCTGTGACGCTGAGCGGCAGTGGACGCGCCCACCGTCATTGACTACCACTGTCGGCGCCGCACGTTTTGCCGAACTCTTTCGTTTCTGTATTGAAAACAAAAGGTGTTTTGCCACTTCTCTAGATGGTTTCCGGAGGAAAAATATCTGCTGCATCGCGTGGCGTAGTCAGATTTTCTCCTAGACCCTTAGTTTTTGAAATATATAGAAAGATATATGCAAAAATTGGTGCATTTCGGGTGTACTTTTCCGTTTGATGGTTGTTTAAACATATTTAAATGATTATAATTCAATAATAACTTATATCGTTATGTTCGCGAGGGTTCGTAGAATAATTTGACGGAACAAGCAACCGAATAACTATTACTGTTTGAACACAAAAGATGTTCAAAGTTGAAAATCTGGATTTTTTTTCAAAATCGAATTTCTTGAAAACTGAGGGTGGTGGCGACAAACGGTTTGCGGCCTCGTTTTCAGCGCACAAAAATCTATAAGAAACGGCTATTGAATGTTACAGAACAGAAAAGAAGTTAAATTTTGTTGGACAGTGTAATGGTACCATGGCAAAGAATTTACATTAACGAATGTAACACTACGAATTACTTTCATCCGAATCTTAAGTAGATATAATTAACCTCACTAAGTCCACTTAGACCCATTCCACATATCAAGCAACTTATATTACTCATCAATCATCATTAGCACCACTTCTTTAAGGAAATAAAAATTTCAGATCATGACAAGATCAAAGTCTAATATAAAAGCTTACTTTGACGTGTGTAAGCACGAAATTGTGGATTAATTTGTACTGGTGTTGTAAAAATGAGCTTCGAGCCGTGAGCTTCAAGAGCTCGAGTCGCGGTTCAAACCCTAAAGGCTCGAACCTTGTAGCCGTGAGAGCTCGAGCCCTTAAAGCTCGAGTCTTCAAGCTCGAAGGCTCGAGTCGTATAAATTGTATGTAGTGAAGTGATGTACAAAGCTCGAGTTTTGGAAGCCTTCACTTAAAACTTAATGTAGACAGTAGAAGTTCTAAGTCTTACACTCAAATATTATATAAAACTCAAGCTTTTAAAGCTTTAAGGCAGAATAATATAGTTAGGTCCAGAAAAGTGGGTTTTTGGTGAATTATTTCTCTGACGCCCAAACTTCGTTAAACTATTACTGATAGGATATATTTTAAGCAATGTGTGAAACTTTCCTTTATTACAAAATATTGTGTTATTCCCCCTTACGGCTGAAGCTTTAAAGCTGAACCCTCGAAACCCTTAAGGAGGTATTATCCTTTTCAAGGTAAAATAATCAATTTTTTGCATGTTTTTATTCCTTAGGTTATGTACTTCGGTTAGTTCTGTTTCCTTGACGATTGAAACAAAATCGGTTAAATCTTAAATCGCCTTTATGATCTGCTCGGTTAGCTCAGTCGGTACACTGATGTTGTACGACAATGATCAATTAGTTTTACGTTGAGAAACGTTCGAACCAAGAGTGTAGTGAGCAGGAACACTATAAAAGTTATAAGAAGACCAGATAATATACTGAAATTTATATTATAGTGATTGTGTTGTTGTTTTTGTGTTTTATCATAATTTTATCAAAGAGTTTTGTTACAAATGACTACAATTACAAAAGAATACTATTGTATAGTTTTGTACTTTTATTGTATTATTAAAACAAGGATCCAACCAATTGGTGGAACCATCAAAAAGCATCTTTCTATGTGTTTAAGTTTAACGTTTTACAATAGTGGTTGCACAAAATAAGATATATATAATATCAAGGACTTGGAGTTAACTTCATTACTATTAAACACAAGAGCCACCAGCTTCGAGGCTTGGGCCTCGAAGCTTGAACCTCGAGTTTCATATGACATTAGCCACTAATTTGTACTTTATATAATCGAGTATCGTCCTATCTGTCATCCAATGATTGGGGGAAGAATAAGATACATTAGGTTAAAAAGTAATATTCCAACTACTATAAATTATATGCAGAAAAATCTTCCCCTAGACGCGCCAAACAGAAACTATTCAAATAAGTGTACACGTATATTATTAAAAGTAGTTAACATTCATTTATTTAACTCACGATAACCCGCTCTCTTCTATAGACTTAATTCAGCACTACTGCATGGTAAAGAATTAATAACCGATTATGTGATTTATGATTATTGGAATATTCTATTTTGGACCCCATTATAACACGAATAACTAGCGGTGGCAATAAAGGGGCACAACTGCTAATCATTTTACTCTGCATTTCTGAAGTACATAACAGTACGTAGCAACGATGTGTCGTAGAACGTCACAATTTATCAAAAAGGCCCAATTTAATTTCTTACAAAGGGGAGACATGGAATATTTCAATAGCGGTACGTCCTCCATCGTGCCCTCAGCAGCGAGATCACATTTCAGGAATGTTCACCTCGTAATTGCTGCACAAACTCATGGTCGAAAATTCAACAAAGAACCGAGTATGGCCGGGTCTGCGTGGCTTCTGAAGCCGTTTCCTTTTTTTCCCTCTTCTACCCAAACAAAACTCTTTTACCTTAGCTCGCCTTCCTTTTGCGTTCGTGACTTCTCCCTGGCCGAGGCAGTGTTCTCAACCGTTAAACGTTGAAGTCAGCGTTCGCGGTGCTCCTTCGAGGCCACCTTCCTCTTTTACGTACGACTTTTGTATCGTTCTACCATGATGTCGTAATAACCATAATTATCAGGATGATGGGATTCCCTCCTTTTGCTTCATATTAAACCCATAAACGATCCAACCGATTGATTCCAGTTACGTGCATAAACTTTCGAATCATTATATTCATGGAATCAATTTACATTACCCTCATGCTATTCTCGTTAGCTCTGATTAAATGTTTTGCTTTGTTTATCAAGTTGCACGCTGCTTGATTGTAATAGGTTCTTCGTTCGATCTTCTTGTCTCCAATTAACGTGGGAATTTATGCGACAGATTAAGCGTTACTTGTGTTCTTGCAACCAGTTAGAGACTCTATAAAACTACGGTTGAACAGTACTAAAGTTTGAAGAATTGTACGTTGCTGGAAAGTGTTGGAGGGTTACAGTTACTCACAAAAATATTCGCCCACCCCATACGTATAACACATTATATTTATTTAAGTAATATTTCATTCAGAATTACTCAATATATTTTCAGTTAGTACCTACTATCTACTAAAGAAGTGCTGAATGAAAATTTACTAGAAGAATGGAATTTCACGGAAAATTAGTTGAATCTATGCATAATAGATTAAAGCTTATAATAAAATCGCAGGAATATTAGAAGAATATTAATTTATTGTAATTACGTTTGTGTAAATTAAAGGTCTAGGCACATTTATCAATTCCGTGCCATTTTATGTTTGAATTACCTCTTCAATGGTTACAATTAAGTTTTACTCAATAGCAGCTGGTAAGATGTCCTCATTCAGCTTCACAAACCTCGGGTATAAGGCTCTCCTTTGAGGCTATGGATCTCGAAACAGAGTTTTCATAATTATATTTTTAATGCTTTATATTATTCACGAAGTTTGAACTGAATTTTACAATACAGTCTTGCAGTAATTTTCACTCATTAACTCTATGAGAAAGCAGGAACGATCGGTTTCTTTTCCCCATTCTCTTTCTGTAATTATTACTTTACGCTTATTATTAACTATATTTTTTCTTTATCCGTTCGAGAGCTGCTTTCTATACTAGCAGTGAAATTTTTACTTTCTTTGGTAGATATTACTGCATTTCGCAACCGGTAGTAACTAAAACATCAGAATGGTCTTTTTTACTATTTACAGGGTGGGATAAAAGACACTGTGTTCCTTCAGGCGTTTAGCAAATCAATGGGGATATTCATAACCACGATGAAAATGATAGAATCTAAAGTCACATTACCACATGCAAACGGTTTTTAGAAAGTACAATAGAACTCCCCTGTAGGTTCGTCTCGGACACTCCGTATAAGTTCGGGAATTATCCCCACCACTTTTTGGGACTGACCTAAGTGACTGGCCCATCAGGACACTTGGAGGGAGCGCGCAGCAAGAAAGTACGATGGGTTAATACTTTAACAGGTATTAATATATGTAAAAATGAAATATATATTCAGGGCCAGCGTGAACTTTTGCGGGCCCAGGTTCTAACAGTGTGTGGGGCCAAAAAAACGCATTTATAGGTATACACTTCTAAAATTTTATAATAATAGATATCTACGCATAGGGCCCCGAAAAATTTACGGTGAGCTTTTCTACACTTCTAAATTTTATAATAATAGATACCTATGCATAGGGCCCCGAAAAATTTACGTTAAGTTTTTCATAGACTGCGGGGCCTTGTTAAGCGCGTAGTCGGTTTCCGGGGAATTCTCTGAACTTGCCTCGCACAGGCTCTGTCTACATTTAAATGCTTTTACTAAGTAGATTGGCGTGATCGCCACGATGAAAATAGGATCAAACCCGAGTGTATTTGGATTATCCTTTATATAATTATATACCGTATTTTACACGTTCAAAGACTTGTGGCTTGCATTTTCGCACATCACGCGGTTATAAGTCTAAAATCACTTACTTTCAAATTGCTGTTGTGTAGAAAATTCTTTTAATTCCTTGCTTGTGGCTTGTATGGTCAGCAATTTCACGCCTCGATGCGATGTTACAAAATGCCGATATCATCGATGAGCTGACACTTCGGCATTCGACTATCACTAGAAGGTGAAATGGATGCAACCCTTTTTAGAACCTCTAAACAGGTTCGTGGCCCATCCACAGCTACGAACCTCTTGGAGAGTCCTATTATACTTAGGAAGGCGTTTTTCGAAGGTGGAGTGAAGTGCAGAGACATTTAATCTTCCGCGAAACATGTGGGGAAACCCCAGCGGTTTTAAAATTGTTGTATTTTATCCAAAATATACGCAAGCGGTCTGGTTTTCCAAGTAGCTAGAGCTGGAGTTGTCATTTTTATTCAATTGATATATTTGTAGATGGATAATTTTAAGGTAAAATTAATACCACATGGTTCAGGGCGTGACTATTATTCACCTGGTTCGCGGAGGGTTATGTTGGTTCTGCAATGTGTTACATATGTATGTGGGAACGCAGCTTAATGCTTGTACGCGAGATTGACAATAAGTAAGAATTTATTGCACAATGACTAGAAATTTATTGTACTTATTGTAGAAATTTATATGTATTTATTTATTGGAAAGAATTTTTAAATTATATATTTATCCAGTTTTAAGGGCACTCCCCGGTCAAAACATCAAATAAATTTTTTTTGCATATTTTCATCCCACAACGTCTCAAGAATGACAAGGTAAAATTTTAGAACGAAATTCCTTACGGTACAGATTTTACAGGCAGTTCAGGGGAATCAACAGTGTGACCACTTTAAAAATAGGTGCTTTTTTGAAGATGGATTGTGACGCAGGTATAATAGATAGAAATGTGATTTTTCTTTTACTAAATAAAACATTTATTGATCTAAAAAAGGAATCTATTTTTGTTTTAATCGAATAAACGTATGGAAAATAGGGCGCTCACGGGCAAGTCACTGTTACTAGACGAACGTGCTCGGCGTCAAACTTTAAGGATGTATTGGACCTATTTTCAAAATGGTACCAAGTTGATGAAAATTTGTGAGATTGTTGCTGAGTTATAACGATTTTAATTTTCACTGATATTACGCGTACTCTTATGGAAACAGACGATCTTGACAGACAAAACGGCTGAAAAAATGAAAAACTTAAATTTGAATATTTATTCCCAACAGATTTAATATTTTTAGTAAGCTGCAGCCAACATAGTAATTAACTGCGGAATGATTGCGGATGAATAAAATACAAATACGAGGACTAAATATGTCAAAAGCGTGAATTCTAATTTACTCGTATATGTTTAAATATACTATAAACAAAACAGTAATTAAAAATCGACTGATTTTTACGAAATTACTTATAACATAAAGATGATTTAAGTTAATATACAATCAACTAGATAATATTTCGACAATTTTAATAGAAGATATTCTCAGGATTCTATAAAACTCAAATTTTCGTAAGAATTTTTTGAAACCTTTTCAAAATGATTTGAGCCACCCTGTATGTTGAATCTTCGGATTCATAATTTGCATCGTCGGCAGAGGTCAGGCGAGTCAGACCGGTTTTAAAAAAATTGAGCCAGTTATAACGAAAGATAATTAGCCAGTAGCTTAAGAATGTGCTACACATGAGTAGTGCTAATGATGGGTTACCTGTTGTTGTGGATATTAGCGTTTATTTTTTTTCCATCTAGACACCGTCTCACCGAGTTTTGTGTCGCTAATCGGTACTTCCTCTAATGTCAATCTCTCCAAATTTTCTTCCCCTAGAGACAAAATTTTTAGTATTAATGATTCTATCTAAAAACTATAAAAATGTTAAGGCCACGAACATTTTTGCAAACTGTGACGAAATATATGTTATTTTTAAATGATTATTTTCAGTCGAGATCAACATTTGTCATTATTTGAGTCTATTTTTAAATGAAAAATCAAAATCAAGTCAAATTTGGAGACTTTAGGTCCGAAATCAATTTTTTTTTACACAAAAATCTAAATTGTCGGAGTTTTTCCCAATTTTATTATCGATGCCACTAATGCTTATCAACTCGAGGTGGCGTACAAACACTACCAATCTATAGAAAAATGTGGAATCGGTTCTTAGTCAAGTGTATTGCGTAAGAGATTTCTAGTTTTGAGAAATAATTTTTCTATAATTTCAATGTATCTTTGTACGAAGAATCATTTTAAGCGCCGCTGTATGATTTTTACCACCGAATTCTGCAAATTGGAGGTAAATAGCAATTAGATTGATGCTGAAGAATCTTTACTCTTATATCCTTCCTGAATCCTTGCTCCTTACATCGATAATGATAGCGAACGTGAAACAGGGTGTTTCAGGAAAAAACCTCATTTTTAAGTTGGATATCGATAAATTGTCTAACATGGAAAGTAATGTAAATACAAAATTGAGTAAATGACAAGGCTCTTAAAACAATGATTTTTACTGAAAAATTTATACTTCTCGCGACCCGGAGAAATATTAATTTTAAAGAGATCCAAAAAGTTTTAGGACGAACGATAGCTTGAAATGTACTCTACACGTGTGCAAATTCGCAAGTCAATCCGCCCACTAGTTTCTGACAAAAATGTGCGCCCGATTTGAAAAATGACGTTTCGCGAAAAATGGATTTTAACCCTTCGTGGTCATATGACGTGTGTCGCACACCAGGCAATTTTCGAGTTCAAATGTCGCGCTTTTACGAATTCAAAATGAATTTAGACTTTAATATTACAATTTTAAAATTTTGTGAATATTAACAGAAACGATCATATTTTTCCACCACTATTTTTCCAACTAAAAGCAAAAGTCTATTAGAGCATGATTGGATGATTATTACGAATGTACAATTATCACTCAAAACGTAAAAGAGTCAAAAATACGAAAATGGTAACTAAAAAATTACGCTCGGAAAGGGTACCGTTCTTTATTCTGTTATCTATAGGTTTCACCATAATACTTTAGGAAATTAAACATATTTAACAATTTCCTCGATTTCCATTTAATAATTTAGGGAAACGTTTTTGACGTAGAAAATTTCAATAAAAAACGTCAATTACTTTAAAGTTGTAGGTCAGAATTTCCCCTTAAACAGTGTTTCGATTAAAGGAGTAAATCGTTACCAAACTTTTTTGCTCATGAATATGTTAGATATGTATTTCTGAGATTTGTTCATTATCATTAATTTTACTCTGTTCAGTTATTAATTATTCTGCCAGCGTGTAAGTTATGTTAAGTTAAGAATTAGAAAATGAATATAGATATTATCACTTACTACTTAATGAATTAGCACTGTAAGCGCTATAACACATTCCAATAGATACTACTTCTGTATATCGTGAATATAAAAAGAAATTTCTAAATGAATCCTGTTGCGGTTGAAACTACATTCAGAGAAAATCTTCTTAATGTATCATTAATTAACTAAAATAGCCAATAGAATAATAACTAGCAAAATACATACACGTTTCTTCGTTCATAAATTGATGTGCCTTTCCCTCATAATGGCTAGAAATTCACCCAATCCAAGTTTGATCAAATTTAAGGATATCTCGGACGTACAATATTAGACAAAAGTATATGAAATTTGAAATACTTGAATATCTACGTCTTACGCATAGTAAATCTAGATGTAAGGAACTCGAACGACAGTTGGAGTCTTATTTTTACTCCTAGGAAGGTATATTTCACTTTGCAAATGCTTTCTGAAACATTATTTGCTAAACTTTTGGCAATGAAAATGCCCTGAATTCACAATTTTCTCAAGTTACAATTTATTTCTTTAAAACGGTGTAGTGAAAACAATTGAAACTCTTGCAGATATTTTCATCTACCCATACACTACATGTAAAAAAAAAATTGAAAACATTGGTACCATTTCTTCAACATTTTTTCAGCTGTTTTATCTGTCAAGATCGTCGCTTTCCATAAGAATACGTGTAAAATCAGTGAAAATTAAAATCGTTATAACTCAGCAACCGTTTAGCGAATTCGTTTAATATTTTTGGAGCACATCGGGAAGATCAGAAAGAACAATCTTACAAATTTTCATTAACTTGGTATCATTTTGAAGATAAGTCCAATACATCCTTAAGTCTCAGAGAGTTCTGAAACGATCCGAGAAGCCCAACTTTGCTGAAGTTGTCGTAGGGTTAACCTATCAGTTGAAGGTCCTCATATTCCTTTCTGACTAAACGAATACGCTTGGCTCGTTATTGAAGCCGCGGTATCGAGGCGCAAAAGGAATCTCGAATACACGTTATCTGCACGTTTTGCAATTCACCCGCGCCGCTGCCTCGTAAGGCCGTAATGGCACGGTTATTATAATTGCGTTTCATGCATAGTTAATGCCTCTCGGTTCGCATGCTACTTGTCTCACGGATAGCAGATTATAACCAAGATCGGTTTGCAAGCCTCGCGTATCTCCTGATCTCGTTGATAACGGCGCAGCTTAATGCTATCCCATCGTACTCATTGTTTCCTCAAGGTAACGTGTGTTTTACCAACTACCTGCCAATTTTTCTCCCGATCGGCCTTTGTGCAGTTTACCGTCGTCAAAAGCACGAGGTAGCAACCTAAAATATCTTGCTAATTAACTGTTCGACTGGCATCGAGACGACTGAAACATCAGCTCAAGTTTGCCTGGACGTCTTATGGGTTTGGATTGCTTGTGAGACGTGGACGTCCGCAGGGGGAGGGGCAATGGGGGAGGCAATCACCCCTTGCCTTGAGAAAAAAACGCTTATTTTTAAAAACTAATCTTTATTAAGTTTGTAATAAAAAAGGTGAATATTTTTAATTTCAATTTTAAATTTTTAATTAAATCAACGCTACAAAATGGGTTAAAACAAGCAACCAAAAAAGCCTGGGGACGCTCTTGTTGTGTGGCACTTATTATTATTAAGTTTATCCCTGTGCTTGTAGTTGCCAGTAGCCTTAAGTAGCAAAAGTAGTAGTCTTTAGTGTAAAAAATATCTCAAGTCCGAAAATAGTCAAATTTTGTCGAACTGTGTAATTTATTAGGTTTATCATTTGAAACGATAAAGCTTTAGAAATTAGTTCATTCCTAACATTGTTCCTAAATAAAGTAAGTCGGGGACATTTAAGATGCTTTGATTAACTCACAAAAAATAATTATCGAATTATTTTATTTGCGCAGTTTTGTAGTTATAAAAAAAGATGCAACTTTTGTTTAAACTTCTTTTCGATATCTCTCACCGTCCTCGAGATATTCCACAAAAAAGAAAATTCTGCATTTTTTTCGAGAGGCCACTTCACCCCCAAAACCGCACTGTGGCGCCAACAAAAAATTGTTTTATGTTACGGATGAACTACTGTACTTGCACACAAAGTTGCATAATTTTCTGAATTTCCGGGTTGCTTAACTTCCCTAGTCAGAATGCCTTCAATTCTTAAAAATTTCTGGAAATAAATCGAATGCACAAGGATATCAACAAAACTCGTCACCATCAGTCGTAAACACGGCGATAAGAATTTTTCATATGTTAAATAAATAGAGCTCGATAAGTTGGTTCGACCGCGATGTGGTTTTATATTTAAAAATGGATGACTTATCGAAACGTATGTTGCTAAAAGCAACCACTACTTTGCACAACTTACGTTTATGTTGTGTCTTGAGCGAGCAAGTAACAAGATAAGTTAAAGGACGCGTGATACGTGCTCCAACATTTTTGTTAACCAAAGGTTGTAGGACATAAAGCATCTGAAAAAGCATATCTAAGAGTTTTCAGTTCCTTGAACGACGTTGTGTTCCATACTGTGCATTTTTTCGTATTCCAATTATTCAAAGTTTCTTCTGTAATGTGTAATAAATATTTTCAAAATAAATTGGATAGTAAAATTATTACACATACGTCTATAATTAAAAATATATAAAGAAAAATTTGTAAGTGAAACGATTTTATTTAACTTGATCAATAAAGCACTGAAAAGTAAAAGAAAATTCCTTTCTTTAAATTTTAGATGTCATCTTGCCCCACCCACCCGATCCCGTCTTGCCCCAATACGTATTTAATACTTCACATGCTTTTTGTAAAATGACCTTAATAATTTCCTAGTGAAAATTCTAAATTTATGAAAAAGTAACTAATAAGGAAAATTAACTTAGCGGTGTTAGTTAAAGAATATACACATAAGTAAACTGACACTATTACAAAATTCCTGGATAATTATATCGTTATTAGAAAAATGTAATTTCTCGTCATAACTCGTGACACGCGTGATCTTTAACACTGCTTTTTTCAGACTGATGTTCTTTTGCACCGAACTCTCTGATATGTTGACGTGTACACTGAAGTGCCTTCCATTTTTTATAAACAATGCTTTCCCATCTTATCCCGCTAGTCCGTCCTTCCCCACCCTAATACGTTAATTTGTCTGTTATTCTCTTATCCTGTATTCAAGACATTAAAATGTTTTATATATAAATAAAATATATAATCACATGACATATTACTACCACGCATAGATTTTACTTAATGTCATATATCACCATCGAAATTGTAGTACAAGAAAAGAATTATTTTTCACTTTTTATTGCATTATTGATCAAGTTAAATAAACTCATTACACTTGGAATTTTTTTATATATTTTTTCTTTTTTACTTTTCAGTGTTTGTGTTCTGCCACTAATTTTGTGCTTATGAATTCTCCACTCAAATTTCCCTTAGTAAATAATGAGCACCGAATTTAGGTATATCTGAGAATTCACAAATTAGAATTAATTTTTAAGAAATTACAATTATTTTTATCAAGTTTCAAGTCGATTGGATTTGTGGAAATGGGTTAAAATTGTAGGGGATGCAATTGTTTCGCCCCCTTTTGAAATGTCGTCATAACTACATACGCCTGCAAAGTTTCAAGTCGGTTGTGTTTGTGGAAGTGAGTTAAAATTGAGTTACAAACTTTGAACCAAACAAACCAACAAAGGAGTGAAGATAAATAAAATCGTTTAATAAAACGAAGTATTTCGGTTGCTTCCCGTTTGTCGCTCAACGCTACTTGAAGATAGGAAATATAGTATTGCAGAATGACTTTTAATATCCCCTCTAAAATTTTGAAGTCGTATTGTATTAGATCCAGCACAAGGTGAACTTATCAGAGGGCAAATAGACGTGTTTGAAGGATGACGCGATGCCCTTCGACGAGTTGACTGGTCAGAAAGCGTCACCACAAATGCACAAATGGCCCCTTGTCTCTCCCCAGGCCCATCCCTTTACGGCCGTACAGGCTGGTCGGCATAAAAAACATTCATGAATATCCTTCTTTCATACTAACGGATACGGAAATAAAGTAAAAAGGGGAAGAACCGTTCGAACGGAGCGGGCTTCGACGACGCTGCCTCGATGGAGGAGGAAGATCAACGTGTCCGTATCTTTCGAAGCGAACGTGAACTGGAAACCTGTATAGGAGATAAGCAGCAAGTTATTGTCGAAAAAACGTGTCGATACCGTGAGTATTTCTGACTTTCCCTTATCTAAATTTATATCCCCGAATCACTGTAATATTTTTATCGTTTATCATTCATTACAATTCTGTTGTTTTTACAACGAATACACTGTATCATGGGGGTGGGGGGTGGAATGTTATACAAGTTCAATATGTAGAATATATTGTGTTTAAATGCGTCATTGTATAGGGTTTTAAAAAAAGGGGTTCAGGACGTATATGATAGATAATACTTGTCGAATTTATATATTTTATTAAAACATTTTAATTGGAAGTTAAGTGTAATTGTTTATATAATAGTATCATCAGTAAATTGTAATGTAAAGGAATAATCAGATAATATGTACAAAATGTCAGTATCACGAGGGAGTTTAAAAATTTATGTGATGTATTTTTGAGAAATTATTTTTTTTAAACAGTTACAAATAATTGTATATGTTGGTAACGTAGGTGCGTGGCTCGACGACTTGTGCGTGTGGCATGCGGCATGAAAACAAAGGATTATCTTGTCAGATCCCCACCTCGAGATGTACAGAAGATATTCTAGGTGTCTTCTTTCCATTGCCCTACATGCTTCATAACAAAAGATTATTTCACCAATATGTTTCGATGCAGAAGTCGGACGTCTAAGTAAGGTGCGATTACTGGTCTGTTGACACACAGGTTTGGATTTTTGAAATTTGTTTCTATGCCACATGCTACACGTAGAAATCGACAAGTCAAAGTTACTACGTACGAAATCATTTGTAACTCAAAAATGGTTGAGATTTTAACCTACGTTTTCCAGTTTTTTTTTTATTCAGTTTGGTAAGTACTATCTACCATGTAAGTCGCCAACACGTTTCTTGTTAACACTCTGTAGTGTAAATGATGTATGTATTTGGTACCTCAATGGTATTTGGAAGTTTTTCGATGCTTCTTTAAATTTCACAATAGTTGGATATCTTGAACTGCTCTTTATGAACATATTCTTTTATAAATTTAGCGACAACACTACTATAAATATTTATTGCATTTTCCACAAGTACACATAGCATGGTCAATTTTCGAAGTTATAAGTGGTTTATAAAGTGGTTGATATCCAACACATCGACCACTAAATATCTAGTTCACAATCACGTGATAATATTTTTCCATGCAATACATTTTTTCAATAGTTTTTACTAAAACACTTGGTTTACTAGAAATACAGATACGACAGAATAATACATTAGTGGAGATTCAATGTTTATATCGGAGCACAAACCAAATAGATATGTATATTTAGCGTTTCAAGTAAAGTTAATAAGCTTTGTGGAGTTAGTAACATGTAATTACAATAATGAAAGTGTTCATGGGAAGAGTTTAATTTATAGTGAAGTAAAGACGATTATAGTATTGGAAAAACAGTACATAAATATTTTAAAAAAATTAAGAATAACATAAAAATAATTTTTTTTAATCTGCGATAATTTTAAGAAGCATTATATATTACCTTGTTTTCGATTAAAAGTGATATGGTCACCATAGTTGTGACGCCAATACAGTCTCGCAAGGAGCCCATAAAGGGTCAAAGATCAAATAATTCTGTCATACTTATCGTCACCAACCAAACGCAAACCACCCGAATGATAAACGAAAATAACAAATACAGCATAACTTAAATAGTTTTCTAGGAAAATACTATTAAGTAGTATCCCTAGTAGCATTTATTTGCTGGGAGTTTGTTGGGCCAATGACGTGTTATCCGTTGGCCAACTGTTGAAGTGTCGCGCTATTTTTAAATGGGCCAGCGATTGTAACCAACGCAGGCCCAACTGAAGGTTTCTTTCCATAGGCCCAACTGAAGGTTTTTTTTTCTATAAGCCCAACAGTTTCTTTCCAACAGACGTCTTACAGACGTCCAGAAGGCGTCTTGAAGAACTTCAAAAGACGTCTTAAACACGTCTTTTTCAGGCCTGGTTTAGGAAAAAAAAATTCCCGGTGAGGAGAATCGAACCCAAACTTTCCGCTTACGAAGCAACCGCTGTTCGCACTTACCCAACACATTTCCTTGTAAATACTTCTAATTTCTAGTTGTATAACTAGTATGGCTTGTTTATAAAAACTGCGCAGTGACGCGAAATATTCTACAAAATATCATCATTCGACCTTTAGACTCATTCCTTAAAATTTTACATTCGTCTCAAGACAGACGTCCTCATTACGTATTTATAAATAAGAAAAGAAAAATCACAACTTGGAATATAATAACAGGTTTTTGTATGTAGCAAATTTTCTGACGTTTGTAAGACGACATTTAATCATCGTTGTAAAGTTTTTGTTAATTAACCAACCATAGTAATTGTAGGCCCAACATTGAATATTCGTATGCAAACTGTCGTAAGTTTTTGTTAATTAACCAACCATAATAATTGTAGGCTCAACATTGAATATTCGTTGGCAAACTGTCGTAATTTTTTGTTATATAACCAACCATAATAATTGTAGGTTCAACATTGAATATTCGTTGGCAAACTGTCGTAATTTTTTGTTATATAACCAACCATAATAATTGTAGGTTCAACATTGAATATTCGTTGGCAAATTGTCGTAAGTTTTTTGCCATAGGCCCTATATTGGGAATTTGTAGGCAAAACGCTAACTATATCCGAACTAATTCCCAACTGTTGGCTACAGTTGGCCAATCAAAAATGCTACTAGGGATATACTCTAAGCACACTATTAGTTTTCCCCCCGATCTTGTATGTTGCTTTATTTCACTTTATGCGATTAAGCAATACAACCTACGTCCATTTCGTAATTTTTCAATCGATTCGTATCTATGAGTGGTTTTATCGTTTACAGCTACTCCCTCGTCGTATTATTTGCCTTAAGGGGGGACTATACTTTAGGCAACTTTAAAACACGCCGATTTTGAGGAATTTTTTCTGGGGAAATTATGAAGCAAATCATTTTGAACTTTTTTATGGCATTATATTTAACTTTTGAAGATACGAAAAAAAAATTTATGTTAAAAATATGCATTGTAGATGTCGCTGTCGACGCATCTTTAAACAGCGCCGCCGCCGAAGTTGCAAAACGGTGGGGGTAATTTAGAGAAAACTATTCAACCAATTGACTTGCCCTTAGACATACAACTAGATAATTCCAAACTATTGTCGATGGACCTCAAAAAACCAAAAAAAAGTCGAAAATTGACAAAATTGTCAAGCTTAGAAAAAGAAGTACGATTTTACAGGAAATTTTTTAATCTATTTATGCAACATCGAAGTATTAAAACTAATTTTTTTATAATACTGGAGGTCCATCGAGAATAGTTTGGAATTATCTAGTTGTGTGTGTAAGGGCAAGTCGATTGGTTGAATAGTTTTCTCTAAATTACCCCCACCGTTTTGCAACTTCGACGGCGACGCTGTGGCAAGATGCGTCGATAGCGATATATACAATGCATATTTTTAACATAAATTTTGTTTCGAATCTTCAAAAGTTAAATATAAAGCCATAAAAAAGTTAAAAATGATTTGCTTCATAATTTCTCCAGAAAAAATTCTCCAAAATCAGCCTGTTTTAGCGTTCCCTAAAGTATAGTCCCCTCCTTAAGTGAAATTCATAGTTGAAAAATTCTTTTTAATTGTGCCATAAAGCAAATATTAAAGTATGGATAATGTGTTAATAACATTCTTATTTTATAGCTTTACTAACACCTTTTCATGTATTTTGAATACGCATTCTAAATTTGTAATTATGTATTCGTATATCATTATTATTGTGAATAATCTATTATAATTCAAATATTAGAAGACAAAAAAGTAATAATTATAGGTGCTTCTGATATCATATCAGAATTACGAAGAAAAGTTAAAAACGCGATAAATGTTACCTATTTAACAATATTCTACAAAATAGTAAAGTATAGCTTTCAATATTCTAACAAGATTTAATATTATTATTAGGCGAGAAAATGAATACAGTGCATGAAGTAATCAATCATAGAATTTAATAGAAACGAACAATAATTAATGATACATCTCTTCGTGCTTTGAGATTTATTGGACCTTCTTTGGTTATTTAGTTGGGACAATGTCAACATTTAACACTTGGACGTCAGGCACAAAGTCCACTTTAACTCATAATATAATTTCGCACATACACATGTGAAAATAAACATTCCTTATTTTCTTACAGAATTGATACTAATAAACAAAAAGTTACATAAGTGGATGGGTCCCAAGTAGACCTTGCATCTGCGAGGCGGGGGTTAAAGAACCTTCATGAATATGCTTGACTGGTAATGAACACATTTCTACCAGCTTCTCCTCGCCCCCTGAAACTTTAGATCACTAAATTCACGATTGTAACCATCACTTTTTTCGACGACTGTACGCTTCTTGGAACTACACGAATCTTGTACGAGATGTGGTCGTGTGTACAGAGACGTGTCAATATACGTGTGTTGTGTGTGCATCGGCGACCCGCGTATGCACCACTCTGGACCATCGCTTATCTTCGACAGTGGTTCCCAATTTGACGTTACCAAAAGTCCACGGTTCTCTTCTTGCAATGCCTCTCTCGAATTTCTGCCTTGCTTCGTTTATTTTCGAACCTATTCACAGTTTCTGGTACATTTCTCATCGAATAAGCCGATTCTGGTTTTGTCGTTTGATTTCGTTTTGGTTTGTTCTTTTTATAATGCAGTACAATTTTCAAATGCATTTCAAAGAAAATAGTTCCTCTTAATGTTTCAAGGCCTTTGTGGATATCAGTTCAGTGAAATAGTTAATGAGTGTCTGTATGCTCCTGAGTATCAATGTTCCCAGAAAATATATTTACTTATTGTAAGTATATCGAGCAACTGTTAGATGTGTTGGGAGAGATAAGAAGAGTGGTGGGAACCGAAGGATTTCAAGGGAGAGCTTTGTGAAGTATGCCTCCCTACTAGATCACTTGGCAAACCCCGAATCTAGTTATCATTATACCTACTCACAAAATTCACACTGTGGAATTCTTTTCTGTTGCGACTTACGCGCTTGATGACTTCTTAGAACATTTATACACAAGAAATAAGCGAGAGATTTAATGCTACAAAAGTATCTGTACTAATCATTTTTTCCCTTAAATTGTTTGTTTTTAAATGCATGAATTTTATTCTTATATTTTTCTTTTCGTGAGTTGAAAAGAAATTGTCATATGTATATGTTTTCCAATTAATGACGTGAGAAATAAAAGTGGAGGGAGTGGGGATACGAAAGAGAAATAAAGGTGGAGGGAGTGGGGATACGAAACTTCTCATAAGTATCGAAACCCTTTTTAATGTATAGGTATATTTTAAATATGTACAATTCGCGGCATGATTGGAAGATTTGAACTTTAGCACATGTGTCAGATGTTTTTTTTTAAATATTTTGAACAAATCTGAATTTTTTTTTTGTTGTCAAAGTGATTAATGTATGAATACTATGCAAGGAGAAAAATTAATGTAAAGATACTGAAGTGTAATTACTTTTTAAACTAATTATATTCAATCTTTTGATATTATTAATGAAAATTTTTTCAAACTTTAAACGGAGGATTCTGTTTCAGTGGTTCAGAATTTAAGAGAAAGGAAATACCAAGAAGTGGTAAATTTAAACAACCCTTCGTCACTCAATGCTAGAACAGTAACGTCGAATGTAAGAAGGAGAAGAGAATTAAACAATTGGACATTAACGTTACACTCAACAATACCGCATAAACATAAGTTACGTTAATAACTAACAACTTAAAATGCTTTACAGCATTCCCGAAAGAGAGACATCAGTTTGACATTTGAGTCATATTTATTAATCTCTAACCGGAGCATTCCTCGTTGAACCAATGAGTGCCTGCAATGATACCTTAAATAAACGAGATATTTTCAGAATAAATCAACTATGTATACTGATAACAAATTTTAAGGATGAGTGACAAGGAAAATATCATAACTTTCCAAGAAGGAACAGTGGCTTTATGTAACGTAGAGTGGAAGATTCCCTAAAATAGATCATTGATACCCCTACGACAGGGGTGTCGAACAAGCGGCTCGCGAGCCTTCTCCTCTTCGCCTGCTCCGTAGAGCCGTAGGAGAACGGCCCCCTCCACACCTACTTCACTCTGATGAATTTCTCCTCCGGGTGCCGCACTCTTTCCCTGCCGGGTCTTGTGCAGAGATGGGCAACTCCCGGAGAAAAACAAGTGGGGGAACCGGCTGACCGGGAGCCCGACTCGTGCGGCTCTCGGAGTGGGGAAGTTCGACACCCCTGCCCAACGATAAGAAAAGTCTGGTATCGAAGTTACTTAGCACACATAAAAATATCCTTCTTCAATCTTCTTTCGGTCACGACTTATAGAGGGTAACACCTAATGCTACGTAGAAGCCAAAGAGTGTGATTCTACAGGGCAATATAAATAAAAAATATAGGGAAACATTTTTGGATTTGGAGCTTCGTTTTCAAGAAAAAGTACTTGGATATATTTGTTAAGTACGGATACCTTCGATAAAGAATTGACAAATTGCAATAACAAATATGGTACAACTGTGGATAAAATTAATCATTGTGGAAAAGTAAGTCTAAATTGTAGGACAGTGTCTTTCCGATCGGGACGTTGTTTTCGATTTTAATTCTCTTTCCCGGAAAATTTTTAAACTTCATTCTGGCAAGGGAAGTTAGAATTCGAAAATAATTATCGAATTAAGGATTGGTGGTGAGAGTAACTTGAAAAATATAGATTTCGCAATAATTATTTTTACGCAGTTTTGTAGATGTAAAAATAAGATGCAACGTTTGTTTAAATTTCTTTTCGATATGTCACCGTTCTCGAGATATTCCACGATAAAGAAAATTCCGATTTTTTTTCGAGGGGTGACTTCACCCCCTAAAACCGCACTATGGCACCAACAAAAATAGGTTTGTGTTACGGATGAATTACTCCACTTGAACACAAAGTGGCATAATTTTCTGAATTTTTCGGTTGCCTAACTTCCCTTGTGAGAAATAGAATCTACTACGAAAAAAATTATTTTGCAATTTCGACCCATTTTTCCACAAGGATTCATGTCATTTGTGCGTTTATACAATATTTACTGTTGCAGTCTACCAATTTTTAATTAAATGGACATGTACTCGACGAGTACCTATTCAGAATCGATTTTCTCAAAGACGAAATCTCGCAAGAAAAAATATCGTTCTTTTTTTTCTAATTATTTCTTCAAGTAGAATCACCCCCTTTCGCCCTGCGACACCAGTTCGGTGACACCCTGTATATGTTATTTATTATTATTTCATTAAATTACTATACTCAATAATTATCGGAAAAGAATTTCTTTATTAATATAAAAAATATCCACATGATAATATTGCAAGTCTCGTAGTTGTATAAATAAGAGGTTAAGTAAACATGAATAATAAATTTTTGTCATGGCACTAAATAAAATATTCTGATTTTACATTTTGCTTAGTACCTATTTTGGAATTAAATGAAAATATGTATATGTATTTCTTAAATTTGAAACATTTTATACGCTTAAGGTACTTTGTTTATTAGCCTAATGAATAATATCAACCCTGACTGTCCGGATACACATATGATTTGTGTTATCGCATACATGGTTTGAGTGTAAATAAGTCCTGTCTGAAACCACTTCACTATCGCCCCGCGTTCGCGTATTTCATTTGTTCTACTATCAGAGGAAAGGGGTGGAAGGCGGTTCTCGGTCTTTCAATATGGCGGCCTATCCTGACATTCCAGTTACAGTTACTGTTTTTGATGATAAGAATCGACATCCTTTGGTACGCAGAATATTTTGGATGAAATCGACTTAATCGTTTCCCAAATCTGAGCGAAAAATCAGTTGCCCTCATTTTATTTGAAGAATTTCAATTAGAGCTGTAACGAATATTCGAATAATTTAAGTATTCGAATACCAGAGAATTCGAATATTCGAAGAAATTATTTGTATTCAAATTATTCGAATATTCGAAGAAATTATTCGTATTCTAATATTAGAAGAAATTATTTGTATTCGAATTATTCGAATATTCGAAAAAATTATTCGTATTCGAATATTCGAAGAATTTATTCGTATTCGAATATTCGAAGAAATTATTCGTATTCGAATATTCGAAGAATTTATTCGTATTCGAATATTCGAAGAAATTATTCGTATTCGAATATTCGAAGAAATTATTCATATTCGAATTATTCGAATATTCGAAGAAATTATTCGTATTCGAATTATTCGAATATTCGAAGAAATTATTCGTATTCGAATTATTCGAATATTCGAAGAAATTATTCGTATTCCAATTATTCGAATATTCGAAGAAATTATTCGTATTCGAATATTTACAGCTGTAATTTCAATACTGTTTGTTTATTATTCACGCAACGGGAGGGTGCGGGACATAGGTACTTACACAGGTAAAACCGTTTGATACGAATATACTGTTGTTCAGCATAGGTACATAATTTAAACTCGAATTAATCATGATACAATTTCTTTCCAACTCTAAACTATTTATACACTGGTCGTGGATACATAGATCTTATCACAAATCTAAGAGAAAAAGTGTTATGTTAATCGTAAAGACGTGGAGGACAAAGTCCTTAGGTTTTGTATATTTAATACCCTCTGAATTTTCGAGTTGACGTCAATGCATACGAGTAAGACTGATTCTACTGGTAGTTTAAGCGTTCTCGACAAATTTTCAATACAGTACGTTAAAATGGCGTTGAACCTTTAAAAGTTTAATGACTGGAAAGAAGGTTCAGTTGAATTTATTCCTGGAATACCATCGTCTGTTCTGTTTAAATAATTTTCGCGTACTTCGATAGAGGACAAGTTATGTTAAGTGCAATCATCATGTTTTTACATTAATTTAAAAAAGACTAAAACAATTTATTATTGAAACGAAAGACAAGTAATTCTAGCGTACTTTTACTTTTCATTTTTTTTTTTTTTATGTTATGAAAATATAAAATGTCATGTTTGCTTGATATTTTTTCGGTGCCGAAATATATTATAAATGAAAAATAATGTATTATTTTTCTGTTACAACACTCTTAATATACCTATTTTTCTGCGTATGATAATCCTTTAATTTTATATACTTTATTATTGCACATAGTCTCTGAAATTGCAGTTTAACATTTTCTTCGTTATTTAGATTTGTGGCTCCTCAGCTTGAATAAATCACAACGCCACGTGATTAAAAAAGATTGGGAAGCTTAAGAGTACCTTCTATAAAATTAACAAAAAAATACACTAATGAAAAATATTTAAAATACATTTGGCTTTACGAAAATAGTTTACTATATATTGAAGAATTTGATGGAAAATATAACTGTCATCCCACACAGATAAACACAATCTTAGAACCTTGCACGATTCGCCAGCTAAGGGGGTATGATATCCATTCATATTTCAGAATTTAGATTATTTATAGTATTTATATTAAAAATTATATTAGATTATTTATATTAAAACTGTTATTTGAAAACCCTGTTATTCAACCAATCACAACTCCCTATAATCTCCCAATATGGGGGTTCTACTATTACCCAAGATTATAATTTGCATCGACATAAGCAGAGATTAAAATTACCTAAAAGTAAACTTACCATTTTTCAAGCACACATGAATTCTTCTTTCCTGGGAATGTTTGTTCATTTAAGAAATGATATAGTACTAGCATTACTATAACAAAATTGCCTACGGTGCCTATCTTTCCATTGTGTGAAAAAAAGTTGTTTCCAGTTTCATAAGTACATAAATAAATAAAATATCTGCAAATGCATGCATACATGCACGAACACGTTAACTCATTCTAATGGGTGTCCAATTTTCGTTGGCTTTTTATTCGGAATTACCAAGATAATAGAGGAGCTTATAAGCTCGGCTAAATTTAATTGCGGCGCACGTTACGAGGCGAAATACTACGGGCAAAGGTTCCGGTGTTTCCTGCCTGCAAAGATAATCTCATCTCGACTCGGACTCCCGTCACGAACGGAGACTCTGGGAGTCAATGATAAGGATCCAGCATTTGAATTTCCAACCCGTGGCTATCATACTTTCGACCCTTTCCCGTGGAACTTGTTAGAAAGTGCACGTCACCCGTGATTTATGGAGATATTATTTATGAGCGAAAGAACAGCATTATTTTACGTTTCGACAAGCGAAATTCTATTTTGACTTAACGAATCTAGACGTGGCGTGGAATCGCTTTGGTAGATATACTTTTTTCAAGAAAGAGAAGGTGCGGGGTGGAATATGAATTTTGGATGGGATATAAAAGTCAGATTAGAGTTGAACAAATTTTTTATAAAATAATGTATATGTAGAATATCATTGTAGCTCAACTGACAATAAGCTTACAGTTGTATAATAGTATAGTTTTGTAAATAATCTCGGGTTAGGTTTGTAACTCGGGGTAATTTTTTATAGAAAATGTTTGTGTAGAATAACATTGTAGCTCCACTGACAATAAGCTTACAGTTTTATAATAGTATAGTATTGTGAATAATCTCGGGTTAGGTACAAACCTAACAAATGTACGGGAAATTTTTTATAGAAAATGTATATGTAGAATCATTGTAGCTCCACTGACAATACGCTTTCAGTTCTACAATAGTAGGTATTTTAATACAGCATAAAGAGACAGTCAAGAACTATTTGTTGTATATAAAATTCATATTTCACAAAAAGTGAACATACAGTATTTGTGCACTAAGCAATCGATATTGGATTATAGTTATCTTTCTGTCTTTCTGTTACATTATTTTTTCGTTTTCTTTGTTATAATCTATCATTACTTATCATGTACCTGGCACTGATACAATAAAGACCTCTTATGATTATTGTTAATACTATTATTATAATATGGTGTAACTTACTATTCCGTCATTTTCTTACTATTTTTGTCTATGCAAAACTATTTTTGAATTTATTCTAAAAATTCTTTTTGTCGCTATTTTGTGTACAATTATATTCTGTTCCTTTTCCGTCGTAAAGAATTCATATATTAATACAGAGTTGAAACTTCTTTAAATTTTTCGCTAGGCACTCTGAAAGCAATGTTCAAAATGAATTAATACAGTTTTGAGTTGCGTTGACTTAAATAAAAATGATAAATGGAATGAATGTATGAGGACTTTCAATATTCACAACTTGTATTACTTTTTGTAATACTATCTTTCATGTTGAATACGATTAGCTACGATTCATGCTTTGCCAGTACTAGGGAATTTTTATTTTCCATACATACTGAATGTAAAAAGTATGATTGTAATAAACACACAACTTTGTTACATCTATGTGCCACAGTATTGTTATGTAAACAAAGGGATAAATATAACTTTGTATATAAATTTTATATTTATATATTACTTTAATTTCTTTCGCTAATTGAACATTCTTGAAGAAATTTAAGTACGCGATTCACCTAAATATATGTAACTATCAATAAATAATTAGTAAATGCTAAACAATTTGTGATGTTCTTTTTACTGGTTGAAACTCCATGTACCATACCTATACCTACAACATTTTACCAGCAATAGCATATTATATTTTTTATATCCTTCTTCATTTCATAGAAATACTCCCAATTGTTAAAAATACAACATAAAAAATAAAAAACTCTTCAAATCTTACATTTCATTACCTGATTCTGCACATATTCTTAAATGCTTTTTTCCACCCACTCTATCTTCTCATTCCCTTTACTTATTCTTCCTTCCAACTAATATTCTACAAGAATCCGCTCACATTACACCATAAACAATCTAGTTCGCTCAAAAACATACGCAAACATTTTCCAAAGAATATCGAACACAAAGGAGCAAATACAAAATTAATACTTAATTCGCATATTGGCCAATAACTGTTACACATAGAAAACTATTCGATATCTTCATGAGAAACATTCGACCATTAATGCTATCTTAGATCCATTCAAAGAATAAATGATACGGAGAAGACACAGTCAACGACCCTCTGAATAGGTCGTACGAACGATAGATTAATCGGTCGGGGGAAATAGTCCGCACGGGGCGTTTTAGTTGAAATTTATAAAAGGGAACGGTTAACGGCACCAACGTCAAATCGTTTATCGTTCGCAACTTTATTTTTAGGCGGGCGAATTTGAAATTCAAACTTCCGCCGGTCGAATGGCGACGCCAATTAAATCGGAGCGGTGAGAGGACGTTGAATCCCTTACGAAAGAAATTGTGGGAATACGTATGCGGAATAGCTTTGCATTTCGAGCGGGCCGCATACGGTTGACTCAATTTCCCCCGGCTTCAGCTGAATTTCGTACAGGCGTATATCTATTCATGTGAATCCATTGGACGCGCGATAGCATCGTGTGCCCTCTATGGGCAAGATCCCATCTGTGCAACTGCGCGCCGCGCAACCTTTTCGAGCACTCGAAAGGGTCGAAACAGCCGACGCGGCGCGACGATCTGCCAGGCGTGCACGCGAATGCTAGCGCGCACGTCGAAAACAGAGGCTGGACTTCTTCTGACAAGGGACGTTCGGCAAGCCGGAAATTCAGAAAATTATAAAACTCGGTATGGAAGTAGAGTAGTTGATCCGTAACGCAACCCTATTTTTTATTGATGCCATAATGCAATTTTGGGGGGTGAAATCACCCCTTGAAAAAAATGCAGAATTTTCTTTTCCGTGGAATATCTCGAGACCAGTGAGAGATATTGAAAAGAAGTTTAAACAGAAGGTACATCGTTTTTATATATCTACAAAACTGCGTAAAAATAATTTTCGAAAAATCAATATTTTTCAAGTTACCCCCACCACCAACCCTTAGAATTAAGTTTTTGTATTTTGTAAATATATGCTGAAATATCTCTGGATAATCTCCTTTCATACATATAAACAGTTTGTGTTATATTTTTTTGCAAACAAATAAAATTTCTATTATCGAATTTGAAGTCCATTTTCGCAGTTTTCATTAACAAAATGGTTTCTTAAAGTCATATTTAAATTATTATTTATATGAAGTTTAGACAGCTTTCAATTATTATATACCAACAAAAAAGAGAGTTGCGTTACGGATGAGCTACTCTACTTGCACACCGAGTTTCATAATTTTCTGAATTTCCGGCTTGTCGAACGTCCCTTGTGAGCATCTTGCTTTGTGTTTATCTGGCACTGGCTGTTGAGTTCAATAGCCGAAGCTAGGAATTCACACTTAGCCTTCGCCGAACCCTAAGTAGGTATTTCGCCGTGCTAGGAATACAAGTCATCCTGTTCACTTTTCACCTAAATATGCCAGATGTAGGGAAGATGCCACCAATATAGCAATTAAAAAGTATTATCCACTGAAAAAATGATACATTGCAATTGTCTAATGGTGAATTCAATATTACCAATGAAAGAATTATAGCGAATCCAAGGAAGGTGCATCGTGGCCATAACAAGCTTTCATCAAGCGTGCTTCTTTACATCGAGTGGTTCTGTTTGAAGACTGCAGTAGCCGATAGAAGGGTTTAGCACTTCATACCGTTTCAGATAAGCCCGAAATGCATGTTTCTGTTTCCTGTACGGAACTTGGGTCCAATCAGGTGTCCACACATATCATATATATTTCCTTTGACTAATTTGCATTTCTGAAATGGGCAGGCATGTGTGGACTGTTTTTTTTTAAAAAAGTGTTTTTTTCAGGTACAATTTATTTTCAAGAAAATTAAACTTTTTTCAAAATTTTGTTTACGCAAGTTTGCAGCGCTTATCGCACCATTAAACTTCTGTTTGAAATTCTTGTGCTTTAGGAATTACAGGACAAAAAGTCGGAGTGCCTATTTGACTTTAAGCTTAGTTTTTCTCGGAGAACATTCTTATGGTAGTCAACTTCATCTCGCCAAATAATTATAATTTTTTTAACCAAGCATAATGACGCATTTTTCCCTTAAAGTATAACTCAACACCTTTCGATTGGTGTATAATTAAACCCCCGTATCTTTTTCTTGAAAAAAAACTATGATCAAAAGGAAAAAAATCAAATCTTTCCGAACTTTCACAATCTTGATCTCATTATTTTCTAGATATCTCGAATACCAAACGATTTATGACTAAATCACCTATATATATATATTCTTTTTCCTTATTGTCTTATCAAAAGAAAAAACATTAAAAACGGTGCAGCACATCCAGAGATATAGGTAAAAGGACCCTCTAGGTTATGTTAACCCATGTATGCCTGTAGCAGGAGGAACTGATAGTGTGACCTTTGAGGGTTAAACGGTAATAGAATAAAGCTACGAACGTGCAAAATGATACATGCAATACTTGTTTCTTTTTTTAATTCCCCCAAAATTATTGAGTTTTTTCAACCATCACACAAGAAAGACCCCCTAAATGAAAGAAAAATTCAGAAATTTTAAAATACTGGTAATCATCACAAGATCAATAACGACATCAAAGTTATTATCCCTGAATGAAAATTACGAATAGGAGTGAGAACTTCAGAACTACCTATGCAAGCAAGTGTCATAATAAGAATGAAGGGGAAATTAAATATTTACGTAAGTTTTTCCATAATTTCTCGCTCGAGGTCGTAGCAAAAAGGTCAATAACGAAATTATATAGGATATCTCTGAATGAAAATTACGAATAAGATAAAAAGACTCTGAAGTACCAATGCAGATAGCTTTCATAGTAATAATCAACGAATGAAGACAGACACTGGAGATAAGTCCAAGATGAAATAAACGGAACAGTTTACGAGCGGTGGCCTGACTCCTAGAGGCTGACCGATAACTTTTAACCGACTCCACGAAAAAATTAGTCGCTCTTATCATCCCTCACTCGCGTCAATCCCCCTTATCTTCGTTCAACGACTCGCACTACAGTCTACATTGGTCTAGGAAGCATGATGGTGACGCTAATATTATCATCGAGTCTCTATTACACTGTCAAAATACATTAACATTTCATGAAAATGAAAATCTGAAACAGCTTTGCGATAAATACAGGTTTTATTATATATTTATTTAGTTTTGATATGATTCGTTTGTAGTTTGCTAAAATAATCTCTGGACTTTGTAGAAAAATCTAAGAAATTCTAATGGATAAATATTTCAGTGTTCATAAATTTATTTTATGCTTGATACAATATTACAGAACTGTCTGTAATGTTGGTCAAAATAAAATTTAAAAAATATACTATAATAAAAATACCGTATTTTTTTATGAGAAAGAAGTACCTACTTCTATATATCCCTGTTTATGCTGCAAGAAGTCAGGGAAGTTTTTAGAATAGTGCAGTGATACTGTAAAACATAGAAGTTAGACTAAATTAAAATAATTTTTAGAATGGGCGTTTATAAGGTCACCTCGACTTACAACAGTGGTTATTAAATGTAAAAATACACTTTAAACATTGCTAAGGTAAGTAAAGGGACTAAAACAACGACCAACTGAATAAATTATTTTTCAAATAGCATTGCAACTATTTTCATACAATGTAGAATTAGTTATTTCTCCTGGTCCTCCACAGGTGTTTAAAAAATAAAACGTATTTCCCTGTATCATTATTTTAATATATATTGTCAACAAATACCAATGCGACAACTGAAATCAAGTATCAAAATTATTTGTATATACGCGTAAAGATATTTGTAAATTTGTTTTTTCATCACTGTATTAACAGAATGTAGTTTACACGATCCTATCAAAATGTAATAAAAACTCGTATTTCGACGTAAATAAAAAGTACGCTACAGAATAAACACTACATCATTCGTATCACGAATGTCAGAAAAAGCATCTTATTTATTAGGAAAACATCACGTTGGCCATTGCTAAAGCGATATATCAATGCACCATAAATATCCGCTGTCGTTCTTATCTATTACTCCACCTATACTGAATGTATGATATGATTCAGCCAGATGTATAAAAAGATATTGTCACAATTGATCATTTTATTGACTTGTTGAATTGGATAAATCTCGAAGGTGGCATGATTTCTTCGAATACAATCTATTATTGTAGGTAAGTACTCTATTGTTACTTTTGATATCTATTTATATGATAAAGAAGCTCTGATACAGAGACCTTTTCGTGCCTTGTGAGAATACTGATTGCTGTTAAGGCGCTGCAAGATTTTCTTACCACAACGCGTAAAGCCACGTTCCCACATGTGCAACGTGCGCCGCAGATAGGGTTGCCAACTTTCTTTCGGGAGAATATAGTACTTTATGGCCAAATGTGATAAACAGTATGGTACATAGTGAAAAAATATAGTACTTTTCAGAGGAAAATGGTATAAAATAAAACCGACATCAAAACATCTTATTTTTTAAATGTATATTTTTTCGTGCATTTTGCATTATTAATTAATTTATCGTCTATAAGAAATATGTCAAAGATTTGATTGCAGTGAAGGTCCAAAATAACATATGTTAGGAGCTCATTTTTTATGGGACTCTGTTTCCCTCCTCCCGCCACTTTGTGTTCATTACAGAAATCCTCTCGGTAAAAGGTGACGTGGCGGGAATAGAGTTATATTTTAATTTCATTCTTTATATCACGTTTGTAAATATATTACTGTACTAATATATAATAGTAATAAGCTATTGTAATCAGTATACATTTAGAATAAATATTATAATTCCGAATACATACTTTATGATTTAAAATAGATAACATTATTTTGTTAATAATATTGTAAGATACAATAACGAGTTACTTTGTATTCTGTTGTAACAATTCTTTGAAATTTCAAATAAAGATACAAATAGAGATAAAAAATTACAACCGTAGATAAGAAGTTTCTTAAAACAGAAATATATCTTAATTGATCACATAAAGGATCAGAATTCTTATCTTGTATTCGATTTTTTGTGTCGATTCAATGTCACAATGGACATGTGGGAATACGGCTTAATAGAGTTTCACCTCTACGAAAGTGTAAAGTCTTTAAATTGAAGCCAAGAGCTTTGTTCCAATAAGATAAGTTATTTCAACTTTCGTTTATAAACTTCAATAATTGTTGTACGCACGCAAATATGTAAATAACTTTTTACATATATTGCGTGTTAAAATTTGTAATAAATTGGAGTTTTTCTGTATTCGTCATCATTTCTTTTGCAATTAATGTTTTTTCAAGTACAGGATGACAGAAACAGAATGAGTTGCTTTGCAAGACACAAATATTGATGGTTATATTAATATGTTACACATTACTTTATTATTATAATATATGTATATTAATATATAATACATTAATACGGAAATTAAAATGAAGTAATGATAGAAAAGGGAATCTTAATGTAAAATTAAGTGGATTATAAATTTTCTCAATAATTTATTCATTTGCTCATGCCTCTTCTTTTATTTTCGTATACCGAAGCAATATTTCTCTATGTACGTATAAAGTAAAGTCATAGAATCTCCATTAACTAACATGAAAAATTTTTAATCGTGTTAAAGGGCCACAATAACTTGTTTGCTTTTGTTGACTTATTTGAAAGAACCCATGATTGGCCAGGCGGTCGAAAAGCAAATAGACGGCTGATAATTTCGGTCGCGCGAGTGACGTCATAACGGACGCCAACGAGGGTTGGTACATTATGGCAAGAAGGGACCATTTGACCCCACTCATTGTTTCTAATCCCACAATAAATTGAAGCAGCTGTACTGGCAATTGATACAAATTTACGTACAGTCAGGCGCATAAGGCGCTGATCTTACTAGGGACTACGATGACTCGAACTTCTTCTGCATATAAAAGTTCTAGACAAATTTCAACTCTTTTTATTTATATCTAGGATGATTCGCGGTATATTCTATGAGCTCTGAGGTATTGATTCTGCAGTTTCTAATGGATGGATCTTGTAGGAAACAAATTTTAAAAGGGTAAGAGTATTATTGCAACTATAGGTGTTCCAATTATCTTCCATGTCTCAAATATATCTGTTATTTTTGCACGGTCCGAGAAATCAGAACGGTGATTGGAAAAAATCATTTCACCAATTTATTGTGTTGATATTTTTCTTTTAATCGAAACATATGTTTTAATTCATATGGTAATCCAGCTGGCGATAGCTAGAGTTCAATGACCTATATCAACATGACGGACAAATGTTAATTGTCAACGAATATAAGTGCGTATTATTGTGTCATTTCACTTGTAATTGACTTTAACACCTATCAACATACTTGGGAGCTAAGTAGTTTTAGTCGTGGTTTAGTAGCGTACATTTTTTACTTTGTTTAATGAGATTTATTAAACCAAAATATTGCTCACTTTCCAGTCACAGTGATCCAAGGACTTTGAGATGTCTTTGTTGGTAATTTTTTAGAGGTTATTCAGATATGCAATTATTATGAATAAATGTAAATAGGAAGTGTATATGATGTTAACGTTTAATGAAAGCGAAAAAAATAGTACGAACAACTCAGCTCGTTTCTAACGAATCTGTGTTATTATTTTTCGAATTGTATAATCGTTTAAAAAACGCCTGTCAGAATTGCCTTTCAAATGCATTGATCTTTATCAGTATACATTTCCTTTCCGCCCTTGTTTTATATGTAGCTATTACTGTATGTTTTTATTTCAGATTGGCATTTCTACAAAACCTAATAATTATATAATCCTTGTGTCCAAATGTTCCTTGCTCCACGTGAAAGTACATCCTTAACTATTCCTGCTGTGTCGTACATCTTAACCCTACTACATCCCTTGGTTTTGACCTAATTGTGTTCTCATTTCTTTAAGGGTTCTTTTAATTTTGAGGAGATTGTAAGCAAGTTGTTGTTAATATGTGCACTTCCCATTTTCTAGCATTATGTTAAATGTGTAGATGAACTGAAGGCCGTAGCAGGGTCAACTTTAAAGTAATTCTGGTTTCACGAGTATTCTTCTCTTATCTTTATCTATAAATAACTTTCGGCAAATAAATCCTGAAGAAACCTGTAACACAGTTGTTTAAATTTAAAAGAAGGTACAAACTAATTTAATAAATAACCTTTTCAACAAAGACGTCGTGTGTGAAGCATCCTTTCCTCAGCTACCCGAGAAACGTTCTCTCACAATCAGTATCCTTCACGTTTCATTTCTCGGGTCAGAATTTCTTCCACGTCGAAAGCAGAAACTTCTTTTCCGCGTATTAGAATGACGCATGGATTACGTTCCACACTGATTACCAATGTCCTGTCCAGGGGGTGGTCCCCAGTTGAGATTCTAAGCATTTTTCAACGGTTACCAACCCCCTCGCGTCTATTCAGCGTCTAGCAAAAGGAGAGAAGGAATCGTAGCGCGTAAACCACGCCACGAACACGTGTAACGACAATGGACATTACATATGCAGGAGACGGTATGTCGGTGCATTCATGGCTGCGTTTTCTTGTCCCTTTTCGTCTTCCTTTTCGACGTACACGCTATATGGCTTTTTACACGTTCTTCACGTTTGATTTATATTCCGCCTGTGGAGGCATTGTTCGCGCGTCTGGGTGTATCAAGAGTCCCTAAGCTGGCACATTCGTTCTTTCTGTCTGAGGATATTTTATAATTAGCAGCGAGAAAGTTGAACGTGTCGTTTCGATGAATTAACACATTTTATAGTTATTTAGGAATTATACGTTTCACGGTTTTGGAGTATTATGAGGAGTACTCAGGGATATTTGGACAAAGTGCTGACAAAGTATTATAAAGAGTACAGGGAAGTATCATAACTTAAACAGTAAATACACATATGTGTAAATGTTGTGCAAAAGAATTGAAATATAGAAACACTGCGATTACAAATTTATTGCAGGTTGCGACACTTATTACGTCACAGTTCTTTCGTGTTTAATATACACAGTCGTCCATAATTAGTTGAAAGTGAATATTAAAGTAAATAGCTGCCTGTAAATAATATTTCCTGACTTTAGGAACCAACTATACCCCTACAGCACACTTCGTTGCAGCAGTATTGCAGGAACGTTGCCGTGCAATATTGCACAGGGGCGGACATGGGGATATTGCTGCAACATTGCTGCAATAGAAGTGTGCTGTATGATATTGACAGTAACTTGTCGACTATTTATGCCAAAGTAAATTACTTCTCGTAACATGAGTCTTAACACCAAGAAGCAAAATGTATATACTTGTAGTTAACAGGTGAGCTGTTCTTTTTTTAAAGTGGTGTAAGTCCATTTGTAGCTAAAAGATAGTTTATTTTCTTTAAAATTTTTATTAATTATTATTGCATAATAAAATTTAACTAGTGTATAGTTTTAAAAACATTACCCGAGTTGATTATCGTTTGCTAATATTTTTAAGTTGATGCAAACGCAAACCCTTAAATATCTTAATGTATGAATAAATGGACTTATATCACTTTCAAAAACAACGGCTCAGGTCCTGGTAACGCACTATAAATAAAATGCTAAGTTTCTTATAAAAAAAGAACATAATCATATTTTAAGATACTACTAAATTAAAATGAGTGAAGCAATAAAGGAAAGACAGACTAAAATTAACAAGATTCCAAAAAGTCTACGTCGCGTAAAGAGTGACAAGCGAGTATTTTTCAAAGTAATAGTAATAAAGTATAAAAAATATGTTTTAGACAAAGTTTCAGTCTCTTAGGAATGTATTTCTCAAATGAAATATGCTTCTTTATACCAAAGGACTAAATTGTTTTTAAAACGTAATGTATATTTTCCAACACTGTCATTTCATTGCTGCTTGCTTATGATTATTATCAAGTAGTCAGGAAGAAATTCTTCTGCCATGAAAAATATCGATATAAAAGGTGTTCTGGACGCCCTGTTGGTTGCGCGTCACCGACATGTGTAACGACAATAGGCATTGCATATGCGAGCGACAGAACTCTCTGAGACATTCGTTTATACGCGCTCCTCCTATTTCACTCTAGTCTCCTCCACCTTTTTATTATCATTTCTCGTTTCTTTGCTCCAAGTTGACATCGTCGTCACGTAGCAGACTTCCTACAGACTTGGCTGCTTTCCTGAATACATAACGTCCTTTTCGTACATCCCCCTCCCACCACCCAGCACGGTCTTGAATGTCTGAGGGCCTCTCATCGAGATCAGAGATCTTGATCTTCCAATAACTGCATAAAAAAACTCGTCAGCGCCGGAAGGTGATTTCTGCTCGTTACTTTCGTATGATTTCGATAGAAGAATCTAGAAATTTTTCAGCTTCTTAGTTAACAATGATTCGAATGCACTGCTGCACATCGTGAGCTATTAAAAAATACACCACCTTAATAAGTTCTATTTGATTAATTTTTATTGTATTTTCCTCTTTTATAAAACGTACATACGCATAACAAGCGAAATATTTTTGACTGGCAGTCCCTTTCTATCATATTGGAATAGTTTTAATATCATTGGATTATTTATGAACAAGTATCTAAAATCTGCCTGCATTTGCTTTTGTTTGCATTCACAAATCGGTAATGATACAGCTAATACCTACTGATCTATCCGTTTTGCAAACTTCATGTCAGCAGACACGTAAACCGTTCGTGTTACAAATTCCGCCGACTGTTACATCTGAAATTATTACCAGACGCTGAAATCGTAAAAAATCCGGTCAAAGGCGGAATTGGATAATTCGAATAAAAGGCTGTAACTTTATATTACTCGTATCTGCCGGAAATAAGTCCTCTGAAAACGTATTACTAATTTGCATATGCTAATTTTACTGCACAATTGCAAGAAATTATGTTGACAATAAAAGCGAACTAAAAAATCAAATAATAATTTTTGTAGGAAAGAGTTAAGACTATTTAATCATGTTCACGTATACGTGATTTTTGTACCATATAATGTAATTTAACGGAAAGTATTATTGTACTTCCTTTTCTTCTCTGTTGACGTAATTAATGATCATTAAACGTTATTAAAGTCATCCAAGCGTGTAATTTTCCACGAACAGAAGTTCCAATTGCATGTTTGCGCTTCGCCCAGATAAGTACGTATATAAATGAGCATTAACGAGTCGCTGCATGTAAGTGCGTTCGCGGATATATGACCTCGCGCGCACACGAGTATGCCCATTTATTGCAGCGTCGTTACACGATTGTTCTCCGTTACGAAATAGTAAGCACCGCGAGAAATTTTTATCGTTGTCTAAATATTTAATCAGGATCAACGCCGACCCGAATACCATGAATCAAACGTGTTCCTGTCGCTTCACTTTTCCTCAATTACGTAACCATATTTAAAAACACAACGCCAGAATACCGGCTGTCACCGACATGCCATTTTGTTAATAATACTTCGATGCAAAGGTGATTAATTTTTACACTTAATATTTAAATTATTCAACATTAGAAACAGAAATGAAAAGAAGGATGTTGATGGTTGAAGGGAAGTTTAAAAGGTGAACAATATCATGAATACCGCAATTTGACAAAAGGGAGCTATGTCTGTCATTCTATGAGACTTACATATGCATAGCAACTCCACCCCCATGATGGATTACTGACATCAACATGATAAACAACCAGACATTGTAACTGTAATGAGACAAATTTTAAAAGTTATGGTATAAGAGTTAATATGTTTAATTAAATGATTTTGACTATGAATGACCATTATAAATGATTAAAAAAAATTTGATTACCGGTATTCTAAGTATTTTAGGACAGTAGAATAATACAAATTCATATGAGGAAAAACTGATGTATTTTGCAATAGTTATCAATTATTATCTAATATATTGTAATAGATTAAACTTTAAATGTGCATTTACCGAAAATTAAGGAATAGGGACTTGATCAGTTTTACATTATGTAGATGCACTTTATGCAGGAACATAAAAATCAAATTTAAACTTTTCCTTGACCACAATTGTATACACTGTGTGGACTCACAATTTTTGTAATGTATTTTTATACGAAGTTCTCTTGTGCAATTGTTCCTGAATGAAATGAATATGGAATTGATTTAACATATTTCTGTAACTACTTATACGATGTATTTTTAACTATGAATATGCTACATTATACAGGGTGATTCATAAATGCATGCCAATACTCCAGGGGGTACCGTGACTTTTCTTTAATCATCCATAACTCGAAAACTAAGGTACAATATGACATATGTTCATATGACGTTTTTACTTATATTAGTGTGTAGATTTATTCCCCGAAGTATTGCATGTATTCATTCGGTGTGAGCCTGCACAAAATGAATTGCTTTTGACTTTTCTTATACATATATCTGCTTTTGTTTTAATTCCTTTCATTTTTAAAATTTCTTCAAAAAGGTTTTTGGCCATTTTTTCACATTTAATCGGTTGAGTTGAGAGAGAGAGGGGGGGGGGAGAGGGAGAGAGAGGGAGGGAGGGAGAGAGAGGGGGAGGGAGGGAGGGAGGGAGGGAGGGAGTGAGAGAGAGAGAGAGAGAGAGAGAGAGAGGGAGAGAGAGAGAGTAAAAATGAACTAAAAGATGTCTTATATTATCGGCTTATAACATATGTTGTCACAGGAACATATGAATACAAAACGTTTAGCTTCAAAGTGATGACATTGATTAATTACAAACAAGTAATATGTATTAAACTAAAATCTTGAAAGTCGACTAATCTATCAAGTTTAACTTTGAAAACATAACGTGTCTTTGAGGACACCCTATATGTAAGATCAGTTTGGAAAACACCATCACTCCAATTATTGGTAATAACATATGTACATACCTAGATAACGTTATCATGAGAATAATGAATTACTTAACAGATTATTGATCGAGAGCGTTGTTTGCCTGACACGTGCGAATAAATCACCAAGAAGATAATGGTTTATGTTTGTTTCTTTCAAACATGATACAACTATCAAATAAATTAAACTGTGCGTTGTTAAAAAAAATTGTGATGCGCGTTTAAAAGCAGATACTTTTCATTCTGTATTTGTATCTACAAAAAAATGCGCCTCATATATTACCTAAATAGCAAAAAAAAAAAATAACAGATAGTCAAATGACATTAAAATTGAAAGAAGTTAACACTTTGCGTGGCGCAAGGTTGTGAAAAATGCCCCTTCGTCTCGAAGGTTTCGAGTCATGTTTTGTCCGAACCGTGCGATTATGGCGTCTTGTAGCCAATTAGTAAAACAGAAAAGAGTTGCTCTTAACAAGTTAATCTTTGAAATAAGAGCTGTAGAATAGTTAGTGATAATGTCGTTTACTATTAAAGAAAAAGTGGACAGTACCAAGACGATAAATAAAAGCATACCGATGTGGATCAATTCCATTATTTCTCGTTTCGTAGATCACACGTTACAAGTAAAAGAGATTAACCGGACTTAAAATTTGCCACGAATATTCATAAAGATATCCGGTAAATTATTGTTCAAACATACGCTTCATACATATCGTTGAACGCGTCTTGAAATGCATAATAAAAATATATAGTTCCGTTTAAAAAAATTACATTGACATCGAAATCTATCTAAATAATAGCTTAAACGTAAATTCTAATATTCTATTAAGTTTCCTCCATCAAATCAAACATCTTTCACATGAAACATTTTTTCGCTTTTTCAATAGTTAGACAAATAATAGTGTCTATACGAATAAACCGGACATATTGTTTGATCAGTGATGTCACAACATGAGTAAAATTTAGTATATTTATTACATTCACACATGAAAATATTAATTTTACACTTTCTTCTGTACACCACAGTAACTCTACCTTTTTCTGTACAAAGAATTAAACTTTCTGCAATGTTGTGACAGACGATATTGTGATCATGAATTTGTTATTAATGATGTGATTTCTGTGCCCCAAAGTTTTTATTTTCAATCTTCCTTTCATTTGCCTTATGCAGCATGTTTCATAACTATAGGTACAAACATAATAGAACAGTAAAAAAATATCCCGAAACGCAGGTTTGCGAATTGGTTCTTAAGATATCCACTATTTTGCTAAAAATATTTTTCTTAGAGCCTCGGGAGATAGTCAAACTGCCAATCTCAAGTTACCATTTACATATGAACTGCACAGTAACCATGTCCGCACTTGAGTAAGCATAAAGAATCACTTGGAATTGAAACGTGATCGTAAATAAGAAACACTGTAAAAGATTTGGCTTCGTAATTGCTTGGTAATATCAAACCTCAGCATTACAGAAAATATAAATAAAACTAATTGGTAACGAAACATATTCAATTCCAAATTACCTACTACAGTTATTTAACAATTAAACTAGACCATTTTACAGTATATACAGTCGTATGAAGAATTATCATATTTCAGTCTAAAACACGGAATTGTCAATCACAACTCATCTGCAAACTTACGTTTATAAAAAGTTCTCTGCTTTATTTTATGCACTGAGCTACTCACAATCAGTTCAGTCTTACCTATAGCTCTGAAACATACTAGACTTGTTTCTGTTCCATATTTTTATAAGATTCGATCTGATTTTTATTAGCTCCTCAGTGCTTCAGACTTGTACAGTTTTGAAAATTAGCGCCAACGTCGAATAATCATTTCGGGTTTCACGTTTCGATGTTCATTCATAAGAAGCAATCATGGGTGAGCAGAGATTCGTCCATGGACACCACTATCCACTATCTATGGACTTGTAACGTGTATCCATTACGTATTATGTCGTACATAAGGCGCTCTTTCGACACTCGCTCCTTTTCAAGGTGATGGCTTTGCCCATTCACACGTACGCCTGTTATCTTTCTGGCCCTATGCGTGTTCACGTGTTCCTACACACGTCGCGGGACCACAAATTAAGTCCCGCGCGTGAGTACGTTACTCGCGGCCAGCGTCACCGGCACGTAAGTACGTGGCCTTTGAGACGAGTCTTGCGGTACAGTCCGCGACAAAATCTTGCTCTGCCTGCAAAGAAAGCTACGGCAAAACAAAAAAACGTAGAAAAACTGTAACATACAAATACAGTACGAGTACTTATACATAATTAGAATATACGGTTACTCACAAAAGTATCCGTCCACCCTGTATGCAACATATTTTCAATATTAAATCGACTTCAAACTAAGAATTCACAATTTTAATTCACATTAATTAAAAAAGTATTATCCGTGGAAGTAGCAAGGACCGAGCAAAATATATTCGACCAAATTAACCGATAAGTTAATATTCTTCTAATATTCCTGCGATTTTATTATATACTTTAATCTATTATGCATAGATTCGCCTAATCTTCTGTGAAATTTGGGCTTATCTTGTTCCATCCTTCTAGCAAAATTTATTTCAGCATTTCTTTGGTAGATGGCACTAATAACTAAAAATATATTAATCAAGGTTTATACTAATGTAAATTGAAATGCGTATTTCTGAATTCAACGTTATTTAAGTAAGTAAAATATGTTATACATATGGGGTGGGCAGATACTTTTGTGAGTAACTGTAGTTGCATATCACTGAATCACGAAAAAACAGAATATTTGGACATCAACATCAAAATGTGGTGGGAGTTAAGGGTGGATGTGATGAACATGATCTTTTTCTGTAAAAATCATTTTGTTTGAATTATCGAAATCATGAATGCTTTTTTAAGTGGAAGTATAGTGCGTTGTAGAGGTACAGTGACGTAAAAGCAGCTGGGCGAAAGTCAGTAGCGTCCTCGAGTGACTTCTCTCAAGTTAAGAATTTAGGAATGTAATCAACACACTTTCTGGGATTCAGTACTTAAGGTCCTAGAATGTGTAGTCATATGGCCAAATAAGTGCAGCCTTGCAATAGGCGAAAAGAACACATTTCGGGGTATGTACCCTTAGGGATATAGCTTTACACACCATTTTCACTAGATCACAGTTAAGGGGGGACCCCACCCTGAAGCCACTAACAAAATACAAAGTTATGGATTTTTTTGTGCGTATAAATAAAAATACAGGGCTTGGATTTTTTATATAGTTTTAAAGTAACCTTTATTTTGCTAGAATTTTTTTTTATAAAAAATTGTACAAAATAGCAGCGGACAAAATGGTTTCCCGGAGAATTGCAAAAGAACTAGCCCACACTCCCGAGAATGACTGGATGATCTGGGAAGAAAATACAAAAAGATATATAAACTGGAATATATTATCTTCCACCTAGCGTAGGATTTTTTTGATATTTCAATTATTCGATTTTTTACAACCATGTCAGTGTAAATTTTTATGTAAAAAATTAAAGTCGATTCTTCGAACTGCTATAATTTCCAAAATAATTCGAATTTGGAGAAAATCCTATGCTAGGTGGAAGATAATATATTCCAGTTTATATATCTTTTTGTATTTCCTTCTCAGATGATCCAGTCATTCACGGGAGTGAGTCAGTTTTTTTGCAGTTCTTCGGGAAGCCATTTTGTACAATTTTTCATAAAAAAAATTTTCTAGCAAAATAAAGGTTGCTTTAAAACTATATAAAAAATCCAAGCCCTATCTTTTTATTTATACGAACAAAAAAATCTCTAACTTTGTCTTTTGTTAGTGGCTTCAGGGTGGAATCCCCCCTTAAGTCGCTTTATCTACGAGGCATTACGTATTTTAATCCAGTTTATGGGAGATATTAAAACGAGTTCAACTCTGTATACCAAACAATACTAAGGTTTACAGAGTTAATTAAGAAGAGGGAGTGTGGAACAAACAAATAAGTTAGAGGTTTTTATTTGCCAGCCAGTCAATAGCAATGATGCCTCGATAATAGATCGTTTGCTAAAACTGAAATCTACTTATAAGCAATAAGTAGATTTGCTTGACTTACAGAATCGGTGCTGTTGAGTGGAGAAGGAAGATAGTACCTTCCACTTTTCCATCTTCTGTTTGCGCATGCGCAGTGAAAACGTCACTACAGCCCGATATACCTGTGCAATTGTGTACCACGGAAGTGACATTTTCCTTCATTTATTATTTGAAATTGAAGATACTATTTAGAACAGGGTCATCTAAACAGTATTCTCTGCTTAAATGCGTCAAGTAACTAACTAAATATGTTATTTAAGTTTCTACTGATGGGGATATTTTTCTAATTGTAATTGTTTAAATGCTATTATAATTTTAGTCCTTCAAGTGAGTACTGTCCAAAATGTAATATCACACATACAATTTAACCAGAAAGGAACTTACAATTAATAATTTCAAATACTAATGACTAATGTAGAATGTCAGATATACTAATCATGATCATTGTTCGAACAGGTGCTTACAAAAATTGTTGTGAGGCACATGCGTTACAGAGGTAATAACACACTTATGCTTCTTATCAGGATCAATGAACTCCTTGGGATAAGATAATGAGACTACAAAAGATAATGTTATTCTAATAACAGATTTCGCAATGAATGAAGTTCACAAGCCGAGCAAAGCTACCGCCTTTTAATAAGCAAGGGTCCGAAGGTAGGTAGATTATTGACGACATATAATCCATTATACGTTACGTAGATTGAAATTAATTTTTTAATTTTTTAATGATTAGATTGAAATTAATTTTTTATTTCGATCTATGCGTGCCAAAGTGTTTGTGCATACAGAGCAAGTATTTGCCTTTTAACTTTTGAACGTAATCTTTTAATACGGTTATACTTAAACACTTCTCATTTAAATCTAATGTTACCTAATATTTATTCAAACGAACCTTTCTTTACCCATAGGCTTTCAATGATACCCGATATTTTTGCAATTAAGATATTTCAATAGCAATAACACTTCCTGCTTTCGTAGTAGTGATATTTCAAAATATTTAATTCGTTGTATACTTATCTATTTCGTTACGTGCGGGCGTGCTCGAATAGAAGGGTTAAGGACAGCTTTCCTTGCGCAGCAACCAGAGTGACGATTTTTAAATTTTACCTTATACACCTAGCGATAAGATATAGCGGCGCTGTACAATGCAGGACCCACAGGCCCTGTGGGGTTCTCCCACTCCCGGTCACATTGCCAGGGATAATACCGCGCGACGCTAAAGAGGCGACCAATACCGGCCAGCGTCTCCGCAACGTTGTCAAATTTTTAACCGACTTCAAAAGGAGGAGGTTCTCAATTCGTCACGTATGTTTTATTATTTATTATGTATGTATGTTCGCGCATAACTTTGTAACGCGTGGACCGATTTGGATGATTCTTTCGTTGTTATATAGAGTATGTTCCCCAATTGGTACCATGATAAATGTTTTTTAACCGACTTCAAACAAAAGTAACTAAAAATTAATACTTAAATATAACTTAAAAATAATAAACTTTTTTTAAAAAAAAAAGTAAAAGACCGACTTCAAAGATGCGCTAAAAAGGATAAAATATTTTTTTTTAAGTCGGTGCCAAAATAGAAACAAATTCGAACGTTAAGACTACATAATGTATCGCAACGAATTTTACAGTCTTTCGTGGTGAAATGTATGAGTGACTGTAGGTATATCCTTAAACAGGACATCCAGTTTGTTCAGTGATAGATATAATACGTATGACCGTTGCAGTCATTTAAATATGTGGAAAGAAGTAGAAAGGAAACCATTCAGTATGGTCTACGTCGAGAATGCAGCGGCTACAAATGACAGGGACACAGTGATAGTGAAAGTTTTGCTCCTTTTCCATGTTTCTTCAACCCACATGAAGACACGTAACTGGTAAGCGACATTTCCTTCGTGCTCGTAGACTGTCGCAAAAATTGAGACAATATCGAGAGAATGCACGACCTTAGTTAAATAGTATGTACACGTTTGATGTACCTAATTGGATTGATTTTACTTAATCGTTTCCTCCTTCGGGTGGGAGACTATAGAAGATGAATATTATGACATTTATATTTGAACGAAATTATTAGTGGAATTTAAAGATGTTTTATCTTTTTTAATATTACTTTACATTTATAGATAGAGAAATTTCGTTTTATTAATAATTTCTTGAATGGCGACAAAATTTCTTCATTGGGAAAGTGAAGAGTAACTCTCTATCATTGAGATATTATTAACTTTATTTAAGTATAATGAAATATTTTCAGTTACATTTTCTTCAAATTATATATCATGTACCTACTTACATATTATTAATATTTCATACAGAGAGTCCCAGCTAGCGTGTGATATTTAAAAAATGATTATTATGTATGCTTTTATTCCTTAGATACTAAATCTAGCAGCTAAGATTTTTAAGATTAGACAGATTTCCTCCGATATTATTTATCTCATCAAATATGTGTTTTTCTATAAATAATATTCGACATTTTTGTAGGACCTCTTACAACATTTTACCTCTCCAAACACCTTTCTCAGGGAAGCCACCTTTTTCCAAGACTCTCTATATTTGATTCTAATAAAATTCATTCATAACATTATGCATGTCTCACAACTCAAATCTCACTTGTCAGATCTCTTTGCGTTTTAGTTAAGTTGCGAATATGGTGATAACAACGACGGAACAAGTATCCTCGATTCATGTTCGCGTCTGTTTACGAAGATAACCATTCGTTGAACCAATAATGTTTTCTCAACCGCTGGAACTTTTTCTTTGGAAAGTAAACAAGAGAATCTGCCCGCTCTAATCGACCATTGATAATATATGTTTATAAATAATCTGCCGACTGTAGTACGGAGATCGAATGCGGCATTTGTCGGAGTAAACATTTGCGATAACCTTTTACCAAAGAAAAGCGTTAAGCTGCAAACGGTAGCATATCTTGATCGATGTTATTTCATTACTTGCCGGTATTAATGGAGCGACAACGTAATTTAATATCTACGGATACCCTTTCAGTGAGGATTAGTTTACTAAAAATACATTTTCAGACAAGCAATGCTCGTTCGATAGATGTTTCAAGGAACTTTTAATAACTTTCTTCATTATTAAAAAAGGATTTTTGTACATTCTCGTACAGATATCACTTATAATGTTTTAACTAGAATAAATAATGAGATTCATGTATAATTTAATATTTAGTATTAAGAACTGTCTGCTGGCACAAAAATCTAGGGTTTTCAGTTATATATTTTCAGAGATTTCTTTATAAGTATTTAATCCCTTTCCATTTATCCAATTTCATAATAATCGAAACAGATAGTGATCTGATTGTACCATGGTAGGAAAAAATAGTGAATGACTAATTACTCGCAAATTGAAGTCATAGAGGCCAAACATTTTTTTTTATTTGAGCTCAAGGAATCTGGAGTTGTCATGGTAGAAAACGATTACTCTCTTGTTAACAAAGAGAATAACGAATTAATTTCTTTAATTTTTGACAATACCTTTCAAAATTAACGATTGTGCTTTATTTTGAAAATTCGTAATAAAATGTCGCCTTTGTATTCGTATATACAGTGCAAATTCTATTTGTTGCTACTTTTAACATTTATATTCAGGCTTTACAATAGGTACACTCTTCCTCGTCATATATTATTACATAGTATACAGTATCCATTTCTTTATTGCCAACAGTCTATCTCAAAACGACTCTCTATTACAATGAATAAAAAGAAGTGAATCAATTCACATTCGATCGTTAGTTCATTTTGGATAATTCATGCGAGACCCAAATCTCCAGGCGTTTAATACAATTTAAAATTGTCGAATTCTGCATTTCCAGATCTTTAGCGACATCTATCGACGATAGACCCGAATTTTCTCCCAGTATTCTCGACAAACTGTAGTAAGAAACTACAGATGGACGTCCCGAACATAATTTAAATAATAATTACAGAACAACTTTCACATAGAAATTTTACAGACTGCATAAAATATGCTTGGTTGATTATACTATTCTACCTGGAAACTTCACACAAATTTTCGGCTGTCGTTGGCATTATATTGTTGGTCCATCTGTATATCACATTTGCCACAATATTATTATCTTAAATAATTGCTTTTTCGCGAGATGAATTTTATGAATTTATATAATTACGTTTGAAGGTTATCTATAATAGTTGTATGATTAATATTCGATAAAAATTATTCTGCATATTCGAAACATCGCTCATAATGATTCTTTTTGGAGTATCAGTTTAAACGAATTCCAATTGTCAAATTTACATTTATGGTACATAGGTGCTTTATGATACCAAATAATAGGTTCACAATTTCACTGAAATTAGAAAATCTCCCAAACGTTGGTTGTCTTATGTTTTTGATAAAACGGTATATGTATGAATTTTAGAAATAGAAAAATAAGTTAAAGAAATTAATTTCTTAAGAATGTATGGTTTTCATGTCGCCTTTGGCTCCCAAATCGTATAAAAATTTAACATTCTCATCTGCAAGAAATAATATTCTTCACCCCTATTAATTTCATGGCTTTCTTCTACTGCACCTTTGTGACCTATTTTCAGTTTATAATTCTTTAATTACCTAGTGCTTTCTAACTAATCTTCTAATAATCTGCGATTATTATAAACGAACACACAAATGGTCAATTTTATATTAAATGTATATAATCAAAATTATTTTGGACATTCATGGAAGGAGTTTTGTTAGAAAAAGAAATTAACACAAGATCATGTTCTACTCGAATAACAAAGAAAGGAAGTCTAATTGCCACTATTATCCTTTTAACCCTATACTAATGTACGTAATATTTACCTGCATATCTAAAAATTCCAAGAATTACTGCTGCATCACTACTCCCCCTCTTTTGCCCGGCCAACAGTGCTACTACCGGTGTTTTATTTTCATTTTCTTGTGTGTTTTCTTACAGAATACAATTTGTCAAACTTAAATAAATTTAAATTGTACGTTAAGAATAAAAAAGGAAATAATTATAGACGAAATAAATCTTTAAAATACTGATAAAACATAAAATAAATGTTCAATAAAATCCACTAAAGAATACATTACACTCATTACAGGCTATATACGCAAATTTTACTTTTGGTTAGTAACAAGCGTATACCGAAAAACATTAGTATTCTAGAGGATTAAAAAAACATTAATAACCAAACTATCATAGATGAAAATGTTCCTTATTTTTTCAAGGTGAGATAGACACGTTGATAAATATATTTTTGTGTAAACGGTGACACGCAACAATCCAATTTCTTTAAAGGCATCCAGACGCGTATAGGAAATCTCGCCTTTAGGCTGCTCAAAAGAAAGAACTTTTAACACGGACCCGCGATTCGTTATTATTTTACGATGTCAGTATGCAAATTGCGTTTACAGGCCCATGTAGAAGTTGTATTGCGTACCGAAGACCACGAATAAAGAACCTTTAATTCCAACAGCGAGAATTCTGTCTCCATAAAGTGCAGTCGGGAGCGAATATCCCTGTAAAAATCTTTTGAAGAAAATATGATTATTTGCGTGCCGCGCTATTTGTTTTCATACACGCGTGTACCTCTTATCGTTAACTGCAATATTATACACGGCAACACTTTGCCACACGCGCGTGCACCCGTGTGTTCGGTGTGTCGTCCTGATATACTGGGTGCGCTCATGAAACAGTATTAAATCCATGCTTTTAACGTTTCCTAGAAATGTTGGTCATTCAAAGTATTGCGGAACGGTATTTGTTCGACGAATTTTTAAAAACTCTAATTTCAGTTGCAATTCCGGCTTCGTAATCTCAAAGTGTTACGGTACACATAAATGTAGGAAAATTGTAAGTATTATGATTCGTTAAATGTTAATTTGAGTGAGTGAGAGATAGCGTGTGCGATAGTGTTTTGTTTAGTAACCGTGCGACGTAAAATAATAAAGGAGGAGATTTGGAAGGGTAACGAAGTACTGTAAATACATGAAGACACGATTAATTTATAATTCTTATCAAGCATTTGTAATTTATTAAGCTGTTAAATTGTTTAATGATTAAATATAAATTTTTATAAAACACAATATATATATATATATATATATATATATATATATATATATTGTTAAATCTTAATTTTTGGCGGATTTATTTGATTTAACATCGTTTTCAGTTATGTACTGGTTAATTTATATGATGTATAAATTGTATACATCTTATATTGTACTTTTAATAAATTTTTGTTTCTTGCTGTCGTCCGTTTTTTTTTAAATAATCTGTGTTCTCGTGTACATTAGTGCTACGTGAAAATCATTTCAGGTGAAATAGATCATAAAAAAATATTAGAATTACATGTATTGTTTAGAAATTTTTATTTTTCTTATCCTACTAAACAAGACTTAAATAAATTATTATGTATATTATTAGTAGTATTTAATAGTCATAATTGAAATCAAAGTGTAAGTGTCAATTTGCAAGTTTAGCATACAATGGTGAAAGAATAAGGTATACTATATATTTATTATTGTATAATCCTACAATTCTGAAATGAGAACCATTTCCAGAATATAGTTGATGTACCCCTGGAAGAATTTAGCCAGAAGAATGTTCCGTCTGGACGATTTCCGGAGGATTGGAAGAAAAGTGTTATAATTTCATTACACAAACAAGGAGACACAATTGTGGTAAACAATTATAAGGGAATATGTCTGTTGTTCACTGCGTATAAGATCTACACGTTTAGAATAAATGAAAGGCTAATAGATGACTTAAACAGGAAAAATGTATTGAGTGAGTCACAGGCAGGATTCAGGAAGCAACGCAGCACAATGGATAATATATACAGGGTGATTCCTATAAGTTGACCGATGGAATTATATCCAATACTAAAGGAGATACAAGAAAGTCCTCAGAACGAAAAATGTTCATCAGAGTAGGACATCTTATGCTCCGCGTGACCAATTTGTAGGTGATGCCGCCAAAGACATTTCAAGGCCAACTCAATTTTTTTTAAATGGGATCTTACATATTTTCTCTATAGCCTAATAGAGCTTTTTATGAGAAGTTCAATGACCTATGATACCAGGTGATTCAAGGACATTTTTTTAATTTTCGTTAAAAAAAATATTTTTTCGAAAATTCTTTCCGACAGATATATAGACCTTCAGAAACGGTGTGACATTCATTTAAATGTTTTTTCGATATCTTTTGTAATTTACGAGTTATAAGCACTTAAGTAAAAGGGGCGGCTCGGATAAAACGGGTGGTTTCTCCCTTAAAGTGCCAAAATGGCATCAACCGAATTCGATCTTCCCTTGTCAGTATCACAAAGTAATTTGTTAAAAATACTTAAAATAGAAGCACTAATAATTATTTACGAAATTATTTTAAAAAGTATTCGTTCAAATGCATAATAAAATAAAGTATTATTCAATTAGGAATCAAATAACGGGCTAATGCGCAGAATAATGTTTTGACTAATCAAATAAATAATGTATAAATATCTGAGAAATAAGTCAAATAAAATAGCCTTATTATTTCAGAATCAAAATTTTTATTCAAGTACAAATTATGTATTTTGTTTCTGTTAAACCGCTGTGTACGAAATTATGAAAGATTGGAATTAATTGTTACATCAAATTCACCTCTACACAAATGCATATGCAAAAAGATGACAAAAATTATCAATGACTTTTGTATTATCTATCGCCTAGTAGATGTAACCATTAGAAGAAAAAAATGGGTCATAAAATATTGCAGTTCGCTGCTTGGTCGAAGATGGTGTCTGTAGAAGCTCGAGCTGAGAGTATATAATTTTTTAATTTACCACATGAACATTAAAAGAGAAACGTTCCAGAAAATCTAGATGGTACATCTAGCAAAAGCACGAAAAAGGTGTAATTCTATTATCTGGCGAATAAACATTAAAAGAAAACAGTTATCCATAAAATACTGAGGTCTTTTATTTGGTTGAAGATGGTAGGTATTAGTGAAAACTCAGAAAAAGATTCATTCTTTGACTGGATGCATATAAATTAAAAGAAAAAGTAGATTATAAAATATTGTAGTATTCTACTTGGAAACGGATAGTATTTCCAAAGGCTCGAGAAAAGAGGACTTTTTAATTTGACGAGTAAACATTGAGAAGAATAACTTAATCACAAAACATCTGAGTTTTCTGTTTGGTTGAAGCTGCTCTTAGTAAAAGCTCGAGAAAGGAGTTATATTCTTTGATTTGGCGACTACAGCGAGTCATCGATATCACGGAAGAGCCGAGCGTGGGGAGTAATGAAAGTCATTGCATTGGCAATTGCCGCGGTCATGATGCACAGCCGACACGTCTAAAATACCACGGCGTATAGTTTCCGCCATCGTGCATTACAAAGAGGTCTTCTGTGAAAAAGAAGGGGGCGCCATGACAGATTTTCCGTGATGAGCTTGCAGAGGTCAAAGGCCGAGAACCTTATGCCGCATAGCTCGCCGTGCTAAATACCAACAGAACACACATTGTCCTCCCGGTAGTACGTAAATAAAAATTATAATGTCGATGGATGTTTTAGATTCGTAAGTCTTCTCACCTATCATTAGAATCCTGATTGGAAAAAATCTTGCCTATCTCATATTTTACGATTTTAAATGTCACGTATGATAATAGACATTTTTGTTTTAGTCAAGATCAAGGTTTATACATTGCATAACTTTTATAATTTTAAGATACTTCTCGTTACTTGTCTTATGTACAGTCTACTTTGAATAAGCCATTATGTTTTTGTTACGTATAACATTGTGCAGGTATAAACCTACATACCGAAGTGTTTGATTGTAATTTATGTTTAGAAATGTAAAGTGGGTGTAATCAATAATAACTTTTGATTTATTGAAAGTATCAATGTCGAAAGAACCGTAAACTCCTCTTATGCGATACATCCCAAGTGTTGTCTGTTTGAAATAAGACCTAATCTACTGGCTCCAGGAAATTATGGTACCCACAGTGAATTCTCTTTATATTTTTCACGTCGTAGAATTTAGCTGAATGAAAATTATGTTTTCAGTTTTTCTATTTTAACGTGAATTTACGGTCACTTTGACTTATTAATGACACCACATAATGTGATGTTATAAACAGTGAGTGTTAAAAAGTTCCATACTAAATTCCACACAAATTGAGTAACGTATTCCCTATGATTATTATATGTATAATTCTACTTTTTCAATGAACAACACCATTACATTTTCTTATGCTTTCTACCTACCGTATTCATAATGTCTGAACCACACGTTTATTATTATTAATAATTAGTAATCACCAGGTCGTTAGTAAGTAACCTAAATTTTCTGCTAGTGAATAAATTGATAAGATTTTATTTCTTGATAAGTGTAGCAACAGCATACATGGAACAGAAATTTTGAAAAAAATATTCGCAAATTGAAAATCCCAAAAGTACTACAGAAGAAAAATTGCGAGACATAACTGCACTAATAGTGATTAAAAATAATCCACGCATTAGTATTTGGGACATTTAAAATAACACTCAAATTATTTATTCATGTCACTTTAACATGTATCTAATTAAATCATCTTAATTTACTTCAAAGTCATATTATATGGTGTAGTTGAAAATCAAAAAATGGAAAACTATTTTCCCCTACCGCTGTTTCATAATATCCGTAGTCTAGGTATTATTTCAAATGACACTTGTATGGAGGCATCCATCGTTTTGTAATGAATCGCGGTGACAGAACATTCGACGCTTCTGCTATCCTTTAATACTGGAAATTGAGGCGGTGAATGCATTTGATTTATCTTATTGTGGTAAATGTCAACGCGACACGGATCGCCATTGTGTAACATGTTTCAAAATTTGTATAAAATGTGGCTGTTGGCAAACCAAAAGCGCGGGTAGATCTATAATAAACGTTTGAGGCAGGGCCAGCGATAAGGTGCTTGCCGCCCTTATGCAAAAATTTGTATGGCGCCCTTAGAATAATTATTGCGACAATACCAAGATGTGTACAAATCTCGTCGCAGACGATACCCCGCCAAATTTCTCCGACACAATATACTTCGGCTTCTTAAAAGACCCGTTTAATAAATGTTAAAAAAAAATCCTTTTGCGCCCGATGACAGGGGTGCCTCACACAAAAAAAACGGAATACTACTGATGCGACTCATGATGTTAATCAACAATATACCTAGGCTTCTCGGAAAACCCGTTAGATATCGCCAAAACTACCCTTACCTAATTTAAGGACGACCCCTAAAGGTGGGATTTCCTATCCGTGAACGGCTGCTGCGGCCGATCCTCCGTTCAAAACGCTCGAAAAATAGGCGATTTTTATGATTTTTTACAAGGAAAGGTTATAACATCCTAAAAAATGTTTGTGGCTTTTATTAATACACTCGTTAAGATATAAAAAAAATTGTTTCATATTTCCGGTCTTGATGCATTTTTTAGGTGGCGCTTAGAGCAGTGCTGCCAAAAAGAGATGCCTACACTGCGTTCCACATTAGAGCATACTCGTTTCGCGCAGGGATACACTGTTGATTGGTAGTAAACTGATATTAACAGCAGTAAACGGATATTTTTTTTGATGTAATGTATCGCAACTACGCATCGATGTTTTCTTAACATCGAATACTTCTGCGTTTTGAATTAATTAACAGGCCATAACTAGTAAAATAAAATAAAAAATGAAAAGAACAATTCAGAATCATATCTATTTATTATCATTACTATAACAGTATTTCATTTAAATGTTCCAGTGTTCCTTTTGTACGCTTAGTAAAAGCAATAGTTTGATCAATCGTTTACCCTTCAGCAAAGAAATAGATTGGAGGGTAAAAGATTGAACAAACTATTATTTTTACTATGCCTACAAAAGGAACACTGGGACATTTAAATAAAATACTATTATAGTAATGATAATAAATAGATTTGATTCTGAATTGTTCTTTTCATATTATTTTTGCTACAATATCAAACATTGTATTGACCATAGGCAAGGAGGATCAAATGAGTAATTTTTTTCCAAAGTCGAGCAAACTCACGACATGATCAACCAGCAGCCTGGATCATTGGTTTGATCTAAGGCTGGGACTAATTCCAATAATTTAATATTTGAATATTTTACAAGTATTCGAATGCTACGAATAAACTTCGAATATTTAAGTATTCGAATACTACTCGAATATTTCAGTTTCGGGACCACGCGCAGTCAGCGGGCTCCCATTTTTTCTGCCGGCAAATCGTGGTCGACCCCCCGCAGTCGAGAGTGCAATATCCATTACAGCGTATTAAGAAATTCTTTTCTTCATCGTATCGAATGGGAAGTGACACCAATGGATTCCTTATGTTTTTTCCGATGAAAATCATACCAAATTTCATGTAAATCGGACTATTTTTAACGAAGTCAGCTTGAAAGCCAGCCGCTCGGTTCAAGTCGCTGGAGACAAGCCGATGCATCCCAACGAGTCGCCAGGCGATCCGCTGGAGTCGCTGGCGACAAAGTTGCCAGCGATTGTTGCCCGGTCTATACGAGCCTTTAGCAGTTTACAATAGGACGAAACTCACAAGCGTAGTCTGTTTATTGTTCGCCGGGCCTTAGGACCCCTTCACACGGCACGACCGCGGGCTCGTAACCGACAGCACGCGATTAGATGTTGGAAGTCAACCGCAACGATCAGATGCGTGACCACAGACGAAATTATACCAGATGTCTCGTAATAGAAATTGAAATGGAACAAATCGAAGTGCCGTTGATAGCAGGTCGTGCGAATCTTGGCTGCCCGGCGTCTCGTTGGAAACGTTCGACTGCGTTTTCATGGATCGATCGTGCAACAAAACGATCACCGTAACTGATGCTCGAGTTGTAGAGGGCAAGCAATCAATCAATCAGTCAGTTGAACAGTCTGAACATTCGAAAGGAGTATGCAGGGTTTCGGTCAACAATTCAGGTAAAATTTGACATACAGTTACTCACAAAAGCATCCGTCCACGATATATGTAACATATTTTACATATTAAATCGACTTCAAAGTCAGAATTCGCAATTCTAAATTCATGTTAATATAAACATTGATTAATATACTTTTGTTTTGGGTGTATCTATTAAATTGAAAAATTGTACACGGTTTATTTAAGGGGACATTCTACAGTCTCTGCCGAAAATTCGGTCGCGTTTCGGTGATGGTTTTTATAATGAAATAAATACTTAAAATTTTCGAACATTTGGGGGTATATTGAACCACTCTTGCATTACAAGAAAAATGTTTGTTTGTTTCGTAGTGAAGTTGGCGTCTTCAGAATTTGACCCTTTGCGGGCGGTTGAAATTTCCGACGACTGGATTATCGGAAATAAAAAAACCAAACATATTTTTAATTTGTAGGAGTATGGTTGGCTATCTCGATTACCACGAATATGTTAATTTTTTTTAATATTTTCCCACTTTTTCATATCGATTAAATAGAAAAAAATGCCATTTTCGGTACTTTCAAATTTAATCGACCGCCAGTTTAATAATTTTTGTTGAAAATTGTTCTTTTGTGGTAAGCGAGATAACCATACTTTTGTGAATTAAAAATATGTTTGATTTTTTTGTTTCCCATGATTCAGCCGACCGAAATTGCAAACGCCAGCAAGTGGTCAAATTCTGAAGACGCCAACTTCACTGCAAAATATTTATGTAAACAAATGGAATGAACAAACAACAAAATTTTTTTTCTTGTATTTCAAGAGTGGTAGAATATACCTAAAAAAATTCGAAAACATTAAGTGTTTGTTTCATTATAAAATCCATCATCGAAAAGTGGCCGAATTTTCGGCCGAGACTATAGAATGTCCCCTTAAAAAAGTATTATTATTATCTGTGGGAGTAGCCAAAGACCGAGTAAAAAATATTCGCCCAAAGTAACCAATAAGTTAATATTCTTCTAATATTCCTGCGATTTTATTATAAGCTTTAATCTATTATCCATATACTAAATTAATTTTTTGTGAAATTCGGGCATATCTTGTTCCATTTTTCTAGCAACCATTGAACATTTCTTTGGTAGATGATACTAACTAAAAATATAGTAATCAAGATTTATACCAATGTAAATTATAATGGTTAATTCCGAATTTAACATCACGTAAATACGTAATATATATTATACATATGGGGTGGGTGGATAGTTTTGTGAGTAACCATACTTAGTTCTTGCTATATGTAGTAACCTGTTGAATATATAGAGCGCAGTATGTATTAAAAGTTTTATATGAAAATCAAATTCAAAGTTTCGAATTTCTCAGATCTTATATCTGGATCTGTGTAAGAATGAAACCAATTTAAAGAGCTAGTCGTCGAAATGATTAAAAATGTAAAATAATTATCAAATCATGAGAATCAGTGACTAGAATGCCATCTTAAACAGAAACTATATATCGATGAAATACAACAATTTAGTTATGCCAATATCGATTCACAAAATAAGATTGAAAAATAAAACTAACAACAATGTGTCATGCAAGCGTAATAGATGCAAAATAAAATTATACAATTGAGACTCGTTGAATATTAATAATTTGCCATCGATTTCCATCTTTTAATATTGATGCTTCCTTTCCACCATCAGCTATTAACAATTCATGATTTGGATTAGGGATAAAAAAAAATGCTACGAAAATCACCTAGCCCTGCATTCTAAGGAAACTTGTCAGACGTCTCGTATTTCCATACAGATTGCAAAAATATTCCGGCAGGGACATTGCGCTTAATGAAGTATCATTGTGACTGTTAATGACACATCGCTCCGACTCGAGGCAGATTACCACGACGACTTCGATGAGCCCAGAGGAAAGTGAACGTCGGAGCAGCGCTTCCACGAGAACGATGATTTTCAGGCGCGCCAATTAATCGTAAGATACTCGTCCATCGTGGTTCATTAAGCTGGGACGTGGACGAGCAAACGCAGAAGATAGTGAAATTATTATGGCAGGCGGAGGTCTTGGAATCTATCGTTGCCTTCAGTTTCCCTCTTATCCCACTTACCGTCGTTTCAGGAAATAAAGGGGAGTTTATGGATTCAATCGCCACGAAATAAAGAATGTTGTTTACGCCTGCTGGCTGGAAAATGGAATCCCAAAATAGAAGACTTCGAGAAGCGTTAAAATAAACCTTGTGGCATTTTCACATGAGACACTTTTGCTGTTCGCGAATGGTGTTTCAAATAAATTCACTTTCCAGCGATAGTGCTGGTTTTAAGAAGTATAGGGAAAGATAGATATTTTGCTTGTGAAAATATGTATATGTATAGCAGAAATTTGTATATGTGTTGTAAATAATGATAAATGGTGTTTTAAAAGAGAAATTAAAGAATGTAGAGAACTGTTTTTCTTGAGTTAGTTTTAGTTATGAAATATATAAAATTGTAATGTAGATTAGTACATACTTAAGAGTGATTAAAGAATAAACTTTACGAGATTATTGACAAAGTACACTTTATTTCAGTTTCCCTTTCCAAAATTGTTCCATTTCAGACCTACTTTGCTTATCAGAAAAGTTAAGCTGAATAGTTTTCTTGACTAATTTTCATAGTTATAAATAAGTAAAATATTAAAAAAAAAATTTAAAACCAGCTTTTATATTGTCATCGGAACTTCGTATGTGTGCAAAATTTCAAGTCGATCGGACATGTGGAAGTGGGTCAAAATTAGCTTACAAGATTTCATCCTCACAAACTAACTAACGAAAAAACTCACAAGTAAAGCTAAATAAAAGCTTGTAATAAAATTGAGACCTTGGCAAGCTAAACTTACATTCAAAGAAAAATTGTGAACGCAACAACTGAAACAAATTCGTCGTTAAACCTAAATTTTACATAAAGCTAATCATAAATTAAATTTTTATTAGTACTGCATAAATTACTTTTATTATCGCTACATGCTGTAAAATAAAATGGAGTTCTCGAGGTAGATTTACGTGTATAAAACATGATTTTACTTAAGCATTCCTCGTCTATTGGTTCCCATAGTAAACGCGTCACTTCTTGCGTCGACACGTTACTGTTTGAGGAGCGCCAGTTAATTTTAAAATATTAATGCTGATGTTATAGATTCATATGTACAAGAACCCCGGGTAACACTGGGTACTTTAAGCTAGTACAGAATAATTAATTGTGAACGTTCAAAATCTTGCTCAGTAGAAATAATAGACGTTAATACAGGTTTTACAGAAAATTATATCTGATCATTAAACAATTTAACAGTATGTAGGCGATGCGGTATTTAGTTACATCTTGCGAAGCCACGCGCGGGACACGATCGCTACGTAGAGCGGGCCTCGCGAGCCTTTGTTATCCTCGACGCTCGCTTGAGAATCAAGCAACACCGTCGAAGCGTCGAGCCATCGACGCTCGTGTTTCGAAGAGGAGTCACCGAGCCAAGCTGGAGGAGGGAGCACGTCTTAAATATATATCTAGCTTATATTAACCATCACCACTGTGTATTCAGTCCTTCTCGCTCTCTCTACTCACAAGTATAATAAATTACAAACACTTACAAGGAAAGTTAGGCAACCCGGAAATTCAGAAAATTATGTAGCTTTGTGTGCAAGTAGAGTAGTTGATGTGTAAGACAAATCTATTTTTTGTTGGTGCCATGGTGCGGTTTTGGGGATGAAAAATTCATACTTTTCAAATTACCCTCACCACCAATCCTTAATTCGATAATTACTTTTACGGAGTTTTGTAGATATAGAAAAGAAATGCAACTTTTATTTATACTTCTTTTCGATATCTCTTACCATTCTCGAGATATTCCACGAAAAAGAAAATTCTGCATTTTTTCAATGGCTGATTTCACCCCCCAAAACCGCACTATGGCACCAACAAAAAATAGGTTTGTTGTACGCATAAACTACTCCACTTGCGCACAAAGTTGCATAATTTTCTGAATTTCCGGGTTGCCTAACTTCCCTTGTTAATAAGAATTATAAATTAATCACGTCTTTATGTTCTTACAACACTTCCTAACTCTTCCAACTCCTCTTTTTTTTATTATTTTACGTCGCATGGTTACCAAACAAAAAAAACTCACTAGCATTAAGAAATTAACATTTAAGAAATTATAATATGTACAAAATACTTACAATTTTCCTGCATTAATGCATACCATGTTACTAAAAGAAGAATGATGCAAGAGGCAACATTACCATCACAACGGATGCCCGTATTTCGAAACCTTCAATTTGAAAAAAGAATCCCTGAAGGGTGTATTTGGGGTCCTTACTGTAAATACACGTTTCATCTCCCCCTTTCTTGGACCATTTTACCATACAGTGAGGAGTAAAAAAAGAGAGATCACCTGATTAAAACGTCAAAGTAATGCGCGTTGGAACGTGTCGAGGTGAAAAAGAATTTAAACAGAAGAGTGGCGAAATCATTGTGTAACGCGCGACAGAATGTTGTCGCTACTGGTGTGCGTCTTTAAAAAAGGTTCAGCAAAACCACAACGCTTGGTATTATTACCCCGAGACGTTTGGTGTTTCCCTTTTTTCCCCACGTGTATCACCTACAGATTTCGAGAAGCGGGACAAAATTGCCCAATTAAACGAGAAGAAAAAATGTCGCGATATTTAAAGTCAGAAAGAGCAACAATGAAACAGCGAAACTGTCGATATGAAGGAAGATCTCTGATTTTTAACACAATCTGCAAAGTGGCGATGTCGTTAGGGTTTTGCGAATTTGAGAGTTTAGGATCTTGAATGGAAGACAATATAAAGTATTTTTGGAAGTTTCCAAATTGCAAAAGGAAGGATGATCTAAAATAATTTTTGACATTGAGAAATTAAAGCGTGATAACATAGAGGCCAACGTAATAATGAAAAAATATAAATGTGGGTTAAGAATTAAAGCTGAGGAAATGATAAAATCTTTATTAATGTGTGAAATGAGATGGATAATCTTATTTCAAAATAATAGAATAATAGAATTTTAATGGGAGACAAATTAACAGATTGGTTGTATATTCATCTTTAAAATCGTATGATTTCATTATTTGCTATTTAGAGATCAGGAAATGTAGATAAGTCATTTATGGTTGTTAATATTTTGGTGGTTTGGGGTATTCGAACCAGAAATTGCAAAACTCTGCTAAGATGGTTTACATTTATAACTATCCAATATTTTGAATATTTTTTTCTCTGCTTATCAATGTTCACAATATGTTTATTAAGGAAATAATGTATTTGTTTATAAATTGCTACACAACATCACGAATAGATTCTATCTCGAAAACGAAAGCCCGCCAGACAGCTATTATGTACATTTCCGATTTATTCTTTCAAAAGGTACCGCTGTTTACAAAATTAGTTTTTACAAAAATATACCTTTTATGCCGTCGTAATATATTGCAGACAAAATAAAAGCTGTACCTTTCCTTTCCACTGCGAAGATAAAACTTATTCAAATGCATTAACATTATCATTTGCAAATAATGTGCAAGAAGAATAATTTGATTAAAGAGAAATCCGCTGTATCGAATCTTTTGATACTCGCAGTTGCCAAGTCAAGTTAAGGTAAAATCAGATAAGCAAGCTACACAGTAGTGAAAATTGTTACCATAAGGAAGTTGAAGGTGTGAGTGGGCACAGCCATATTCTTTCTGAAAAAAACTTCTTAATGAATAGTGCTGAAATTGCACTAAGACAGTGATTTCCCTTGACTTCGTCGTTAGTTCTTGAACCGTAGGGATGTGTGAGTTGCCGTATTATTCACGTCCCCTTATCGTGTATGCAAATTAATGAATATTATTACCTACAGGTGTTCCACGTGAATTGTGACTTGAAAGAATTTTTAAGTTCCCTTACTAGTGAAACGCTAGACTATTATATTTCGTTTAGCGATACTCATGTTAGGAAATCTCAAGATGTCAGGCATCGAATTAGTCGAAATTGCACTTGAAAAAATTGTTCTTGATTCAAGAAACCCTTAGATTTAATTTTGAATACAATTTTGATCTTCACGGGTACAGTTACTTGGATTTTTTAAGGAATCTGAAGAAAGTCCAAAGTAAAAATTTAGTTATACTTTACAATGTTATTCGATAAAAGAAAACAAAAAGTTAATAATAATTATTGCATTATACAGTGTGTCCTACAACTGGTGATATAACCTGAAAAGTGGTGATTTTACATGAGAAAATAAGTCGAAAGTGTAGAATATTTTTTTATTTGGGGTTAAATCTTTCAAGAAATGCGGCATTGAATATTTGCTTATGTATCTAGAATGCTTGGAATTAATCAGAAACGGATAGAATGCGTCAGTAAATATAATAATACAACTGTGCATGAAATGAATCCTTGTACAAAAATGGGTAGAAATTGTAGAATAATTTTTTCTGAACAAAATCGATTTTAAAAATGCGTTAAGTACGCGTGGGCTTACACTTTATTTTCTCGAAACCACAGCCCTGTTAAAAAAAAGTTATTCTACAATTTCGACAAAATTTTGCCGACGGATTCATTTTAGTTGCAGTTATATTACATTTACTGTTACACGCTTTTAATTCTTCATCACGTGCACATGTACTTAATGTGTAATTAATGTAGAGCTGTTCGAGTACTCGCATAGTCGAGCCGCTTCCCATAAAAATCGACCGGCTCGGAAGAACCGAGTACAGTAAATCCTCGTAATGAGTCCGTTCTACCACGCGTTTAAAGCTCGGCGACTATCCCCACCATTTCTTGGAATCCTTCGGACGAGAGTGGGGGAACCCGGGAACGAGCGAGAGGCTCTTTCGTTTCCTCTCGCTCGCTCTTGTGTTTTCTCACTCGCGCCATTAGCCGTGTGGAATAGTGTCTACAACGCGCTACGAGCCCCTCGCCAGCCCCGTTCGTCGGGCTCATAACGAAGATTTACTGTAGCTCGAATTTTTTCGAGCGGCTCGAAAGAACCGCGTAGCTCGAATTTTTTTCGAGAAGTGTACTTCGAGCAGGCCGACTGTGTCGCGTAGCTTGAAGCTTAAACTTTTCGGGCAGTACGAATGTTTCGAATATTTTAGGAAATTTTTTATTTACTGGAATGTAAATAATGGTTCGTAATAATATGAATAATTAAAATGTAAACTGTAAATGAAAATATTCTGTAACTATTGAAAATAATTACTACATTCAAATCTCTCCTTTTTCATTATCAAATTATTATACTCAAACAAAAAGGTTTATATTTTGTAAGTTTAAGCGATGGAATAAAATAGATGTCTCGTTTTCAATGTTATAATATTAATTTTTAATACTAGTATATGTATTTAAGAATGCAAATTAAATACATTTATATAGGTTTAAGACTACCTATATATTGTACGAGAAATACAATTACTCAATATTTGGTGACTCCACGTTCAGCTTTTATGACAGCTTGGATTCGGCGTGGCATGCTTTCAATGCATGCTGTGGCTACTTCCTGCAGTTTTGAAGTGTTGTGCCATAGTCTGATGATATTCTCTATTATTTCTGTCTTATTTGTAATACTTTTATCCCCCCCCCCCTCTTTTAAAAACAAATGAGATTTATATGTTGAAAAATTACTCACAATATTACCAGATGTTGTAGCTAATCAATAAATGAAAAAACAATAACATTCATGCATTGTTATTTTAATTTCAGCCACGACTTTCACAGATTTTGACGAAATTTTTTTGAGTATAATAATTTGGCCGCCCTCTGTAAGAACGTATTCATATATGAAAATAATTTCAATGCCATTTTACGAACACAAAGCCCCAAGTAAAAACATATTATTCCACATGTTCACCATATCTTTCCATGAAAAATCTTCCAGTTTACAGAACATCTTGCATATTCCCACCAGCACCCTACGGTTACTGCTAAATACAGCAACTCTGCTGCATCTCGCCAATTACGCTCATCTCGAAGCTAAATCTCGCGTGCACAAGGTATCTTATCAAAATTAGCGTAATAAAGACGATAAATAAAAAGCAGCTTCAACCTGAACCATTTCTCCGTAAATCGACCAGTTTGCGAATTATTAAATTTCCCTGATCAGGATGAATCGTCCAGTACATTCTAATCGGGAAAGTTTGCACACTAAGTGGTCGAAGATACCTAATTGAGTTGCATTAATAACCTCGAAGGAGAGCTGCCCACTCGGCTATTTCTTTGCAGGTGGTAAACAAATTGCGCTGCAACTTGTCGCTAGTGAAAATTCCGCTGAAAGGAGAAACGCAATCAGTGCCGTTCGATTGGCTCGCGGAAAGGTCGCAACTACACCCGGCCACGCGAAACCGGAAATTGTTGCAAATTTTTGAGCGGCAAAGTTGTCTGTCGTTAAAACGTTGCGGCGTTTAACGTAAAAGATCGAAGGCTTGGTTTAAAAAAAAGGAGAAGGATGGACACCCCCCTCGGGGATGGGGGGAGGGAAGGAGGAGGAGAACCCGTTTTACGACTCTTACCTCTTCCTCCCTTGTGGCCCTCAGCATCCTCCGCCATCTTCTCTCTTTTTTTCGCCAGTTCTTTTTTCTGTTGCCTTTCGTTCCGCCGGACATTTTCGACGGGGAACCAAACAAGAATTCGCTACCGTAGAATTTCACCGATCAACGTATGTATGCGTCCATCGTGGTCTTTTCCCCTCGTCCTCTTCTTTTTCTTGCTCCTTGTATTGTCAACCAACCCGTGTTATTGGATTCCTGCATCATCAAAGCAGTGCGGTGGTAGGCGAAAGAATTGTCGCGACACGTGATTCAGTGTGCATTTTTAACTACTGAGACAATTGCTCCTGTACGCCTCCTATTTATGTTTTCTAGGCGGATCATTGTTTACAATATGTCACTTGCCCCTGTATAAACATGGAATTACATAAATAAAATTGGTAGCTACCACGAAACTAGTAAAAGCGTGCTTTATAATCATCTTCTGAAGAGACAAAAATATTGGGACTGAGACTTTTATTGATACCATCGATATATTTATGTTCGAAAATTCGATTAAAAAGGAGACAAATGTCATGGCTAACCGGTAAAAAATCCAAACTCAGCATGGAAAACAAAGTGCAAATCTGCAAGTCGGTAATAAAACCCATCTGGACATATGGAATACCACTATGGGGTATAGCAGCGAAAAGTCACATAGCCAAACTCGAGGCCCAACAATCTATTACCCTACGTACAATCGTGAACGCTCCATGGTACATTCCGCGTAGGCTCAAAAGAACACACCCTGAAGACCTAACCAAGCAAGCAACGAGAAACTCAGATCGATAGATCTTTTCAACAAGGATGTTGCCTCAATGGAGACATCATCTACGTGCTATGTTATACAAATATAACAATTTACCTAATGTCTACATTGACAAATTGTAAAGAATATGGGAGATATAAATAAAAAAAAATTTATGTTCGAAAGTGACATTCGTATATTGATCCGTTGCAAGGTACGCACACGAACGATTTGAGACTTATTAAAATAAACAATTACATTATCTACACATATCAATTATATCAAGTTTGATACCTGGTTAATTGCAATTGAAGATTTAGCTGCAAAAAGGAGGCAGCTCCAAAATTTTGCTGAGATTCAGGTATACTATTGAATGTAAAGAAGAATTAACTGTGAGTTCACTGAAGGTGAAAATCATTCTGTAGTTTATCGTACAGATGAACGTCGATATTTCACTATAATTTTTCTAAAACTGTTTTGATTCATGTTTTCTGATATGTTTCCATGTACTGATACATGCTTTTATAATATGTTAATGATGTCTAATGTAATTATTTACTCCAGATAAGTGGATTTTAATACAATTTGGTGCAAATAGGTGGCAACTTCAAATTTTGAAAATTCACTCCGCCATAGAGAAAAGATATTTGTGCTTAGTAGGAGTGCTAAATGTTGTGTTAACATGTAGATTTTAAGTGGGTAAAATACTTTCAACATATGTCTAAAAATAGTTTGTTAACACTGTTTTTATTAGTTTTCCAAAAGCTAATATATTTGGGGCTGCTCCCCTCTTGCTGAAAAGCCTTCAAATTGATAACTAATCATAGCTGAAACAAGGCATGTAGTTTAATAATGACGGGAAAAATCATTTTATTGCATAATGGGGAAGAAACAAATGCAGCGAATAGAGAAATAATAATAAATAATACAGAAAGCGAAGCCTCGTATGAAACAATTTCATTTCCTATTTACTTTCACGGGATGAATCACCCGGTTCTCAATTGCACCTTCATATCGACAATACCCTGCGTAATAACACTATTTTATACTTAAAGCCGTGCACAACAAACTTAGAAAAATAATACAAATTAAATGTTTCCCCACTTATTGCGAGCAAATTAAACGTTACGCGCGTAAACACAAACGAATTTTCTCACAGATGCAACAACGTACACGTTAATCGTCGAACAGCCCAATCATTTTAATTGTTAGCCATTTGAATGGCGAGAGTTCTTGTATGTATTATGATGGTTCATTGTGATGGAGCTTACGATACGTGGGAATATTTTCCACCTCGAAAGCGTATGTACGTTGACCATGTCAATACGTTTCTCAACGTATGGCTTGACTCATTGTCAGTGGTCCCCAGTTCACGCGAAGCGACCGGGTTTCCTGTGGGAAACAAAAAATTGAAAATCCATTTGATCTGAAGTTCGTTGGCGTCGAATGTGGGACACGCGACGTGACAATCGGGAAACGAGGATCCACGCTATGTTATACTCGGTCTCCCTTTATTCCAGCCCGCATATCGACGTACCCCATTCGAACTGATTTGTTAATTGCCCGTCCACTCGCCCTCTGCTACCCCCTACGCATTACGCCAGAGGAGCCAGGTCGTGTGCTCCGAAAATACGGGCTGGTAAATTACTGCAGATCTCCCCTTGGCTGAGTCGAACTGCTTGACCATATGGTTTCGTGTTATAATAAATTAAGAGGGTCTCGCGTGCCAGTACAGTTCGGTGTGCAAACGAGATGTTCGTAGAAGGAATTTAAAAACGTTAGGTATTAACAGTTTGCCTGCTGCAAATTCCAAGCTATTAAGGAGAGATGGGCAAGATTTTACTCGGATGACGAATAACGAATAAACTTCTATTCGCCACAAACGGATAAGTTTTTAGTCGAAGAAGAATTTATCCGGGTAATTTTTTAATCAAATCGTCATTTATCCAGAAAACATAAATAATTGTTATTTGGTCAATTAGTTACTTGTTGTATAGATCGTATGAACTCGCCTTTACAAAACTAAGAAAACGACGTTGTCAAGGCGATGTCTCACTTTTTGATGAGACTCACATCACTTAAAGTAGAGACTACATAGGGACTAACTTTATTAGTTTTCTCTCTCATAGGCCTTTATTCCTGAAAAGCACAATAAAAATTTATTGTTTATAAACAGTAATTTATCTGACAAGTGGAGCGCACGATCTTCGGAATACCGAGTTGGAATAAATGTTGCATAATTATAGGGGACCCCAAAAATAATAATTTTGCAGACTCATAGCGCGCACCTCTCCGAAATAAGGGAAAAATTCAGATATTTTTCTTGATAAAAACGTAATTGCTCCTAAATGTACTCCGCTATGTCAGCCATGTGATGTATATTTTTCCGGGCACGTGAAAAATTTTATCAAAAAAATATAATAGTTTAATTAGTGAAAATCAGGAAATCGCCTCACGAGAAGATACCATAAAGATACATTCTTTAACACATCACCAACTGAATGCTCCGATTTTTGGGCCAATGTTAAAATTTGCGCGCTTCGCACCAGGATTGGTGGAAAATAGAAACAGTTTTATTCCGTTAATAAAGCTGAATGACCTTAAGTGAGTATGATCATTGAAAAGCGCTTGAGAAAGGCTAAAATCGTAGGTGTTCAAAAATACAAGGTTCCGATTTAAAAATTAAGTTGACAAATCTCCTAACGAGTTCAAATCTCCTAAGCTCCTCCACTTGCGAAAAAGTTCTGTGCACCACATAGTGGGCCCCTCGGAACCAAACAATTTTTGTCTCAAACATTTCTTCCTGTCTCAAAAACTGTAAAAGTTATTAAAGTGGCTTGTCTTAGATGGCTCACCCCGTATATTGAAAGCCTGGAAGAAGCAAAATTCTGAACTCAATTTTCTCCAAAAATTTTATGATCACCTATGCTCACTAACTGTATGGAAAAGTTGAGCCAACACTGTGACCCGAACCTCTTACAATCCCTTTTCAATTTATATTAATCTCCAGTTGTTTTGAAATTTCCAAACCATTCACTGATTTTGGAAAACTCCCTAATTGCATCTTGTAAATGGAATAGAGTTCTTCAAGTGGCATTAATTGACAACGTTGAAAGTAATCTGTACCTTCGTTCCCATATTTTTCATTTCACACAAAGAGCTCAGAGATCTTGATTCCAGACAAAATGAACAGTGGAAACAGAAACGCGATCCTCTGTTTGTAATATCATAATTTCTTTTGAAAAATACGCGATATTAGAGGCAGTGCTACTCTCTTGCGTGCCTTCCGGCAATCGATCCCTCGAAGGAATTTTCACTCACACTGAGCGAAATTATTCATCGGTCGCTCGTATGCAAATTTGCCCCGAGAAAGGCGCGATGTTCCTCTCGTTACGCTTTTGTTCGGTAATTCGCTTGCCCTCAAGAAGGCTATGCTCGTTCATGCTGTTCAGATTTATGGTATTATAGTTCGTAATATATCTATGCCTCACAATATTCGATAAATTTTTCGTCTGATCCCTTGTATCCATTGACTGCCCATTAACCCTTGAAATATGTGTAATATGCATAGATGATAGCATAGCAGGCACTTTCATACCGTTTCGATAAACTTCATTCTATATAGATGCAAGGAAATATTCAAGGTGATTCTTTATTCGTGGTATAATCGGAAAGGGGTGATTCTTCGCGATAGAGTATGTTGAAAATATTGAATAATAATATAAATTTTTATTCGAGGCTTCGTTTTCGAAAAAGTATGACTTTCAGGTCTATTAAATAAACCTGTCCTTAGGAATTTATTGTTAAATTTAGAAATTAAATTAATCAGAAATTAATTGTTGTACAGAAATAAGTGTAAATCCGCCGTGTACGCGTTTATCTGGTGAAGAATTGGCAGACTACGAGGAAAATGCTTATACAAAAATGAGTGGAAATTATAAAATCACTTTTTTTCAAACGTGGCTTTATCTTCCACAAACGTGTACGCGTATACCACAGATTTTCAAAATCAATTTTCTCGAAAGCAAAGCCCCTTTCGAAAAAGAGTTATTCCACAATTTCGAACCATTTTTACACAAAATGATTCGTTTCATTTGCAGTTGTATCATTGTCAAGGTTTTTATATTAAAATTGCCACATTCACTATTACTATTTATTAAGGTGAAACAAATGTTTAGTTACAAAGGGGAACGAAAAATAAAAACAATTCGCTCGTACGTGGCTTGCACTGGTGACGCCTCTGATTAGTCTCTAAATACACTACTAATTATAAGAACAAAATGTGCCTCACCAACTGGATCCCTTTACTTCCAATAAACATATTTACTGATAAATTGCCAGATAAAATACCAGGAGAGTTTTCAAAGTCGATTTTCTTGAAAATGAAGCCTCGTATGAAAGAATTCCATTCTACATTTTCAATTTACTTTATTAAACCCATTTGTTAAAGTTCCTGTATAGTTCTAGGGCTGGTAATAGACTATTAATTTGTTACTCTAAAGAGTCTAAAGTGTGAGTGCGTTGGCATCGAACAGCCCACTCCGTTCCTTTGTTCTTCTGAGTGCGTGATTGATATAAGCTAAACCTAAATACATTTATTTTTATAGTAAGCTGTCATAAAATGCAATATCGGATTACAATTATATCCTAGTTTGTAAAACCTAGAGTATGTGTATAAAATAAGTACATATGTTTTGTTTTCGTATTATATTATGCACAATAACGAATTACAAAACCTAACACCAATGTCTTATGAGTCTTTTACCAATAGTATGAAATGTGTGTATTTAGATTAAGTAAATAGCACCACTGATCAACGGTGAGTAAATTAAAAAATCGCACTGATGGAATTTCTAACCGCGTCGAACAGTTTTAAAATGCTAGGGAAAAGGAGATGACGAACGACAGTAAGAGCACTACAAAAGATAGCCATGTTTTAGGAACGCTACGAAATCGAAATCCTTCGGATAGAAAATGTTAAGAACCATTCGCTGCGCCTTTTACGACTCCGGCTTTGCATTCGAATCGAGGAACCGTGCAGCAATGCACCTCTTTAAGTATTCCCGTCGTACTCCCTGTACAACCGTGTGATTTCCTCCTACTGAACGTTTTCTAAACGAATCCTGAACGACTGCAAGGGTCGCTGATCCTGAATAACGTCGGATCACCTTGAACTCTCGTCTTACTCGCGCATAAAGCAGCATTTCGTGGTTGTTCTGCGAGAGGGATCGCGTGATTCTTCGAGGTATGGTCATGTGGGCATGGATCCCTCGCCAAAATTGACGGACAGGGTATACACATACCGAAAAATCAAACTGACCTCTTCCCTTTGTAGATACAATGGGGATCCAGATGGACGATCGTTCATACGAATTTTTCGTTATTCCTAAGATTGGACTGTTTGGATCTCGAAACCCTGAATTACGTTTAGTGCGTATGATGTTTGCTTGTCCGTAGAGTTACCAGTTGATACTGAGGCCTTGGATGTGCTTGTATAACCATAATATTTGCCTGTTTGCGAAATGACCATTTGAATCTCAAACCTTGTATTCGCTTTCGTCAATATGATACTTGGACCGTGATGAGTCTTAAGAATTATTGCCAAGAGTCGTTATCTACTTGAGGTCGAAACGCTTGGAAGCGCACTCTTTTACGTGAAGAGTAAAGGAAAAACAAAAATGGAACCAAGATTTAGCTAGAAACAATGCAAAACGTTATAGTATATTAGTCATTTTAGAAAATTTTATTTTAGTGAACTAAATCTACAAACGGGTTTTTTGAATTTTCATTACAGGCTCACAAAAAAAGTTTAAAAAACATTTACTATTTGTTTTGTTATTCCGACCAATTGCATTTTTTTTTCAAAACGACGAAACACGTCACTTAGCAAACTAATCCTTCTAGCTTCTCAAAAAAAGCTCATGTCGATTGGACCAATTCTAAAAAAGTTATGCGATTTTAAAAGTTCTAAACTTTCTTTCGTCCGCCACTATAACTATGCCATACATCCTAAAAAGTACGCTATTTACAACTACTATACATATAATATACCTACTACAATTATCTCGTTTTATCACGCTTCATCTCCTCATGAATTTTATTTTCTTCGTGGAATAAAAATTTTACTTGGAAACCTTCCCTCCCTGTCCTCCCTTAAAGTGCGTTTAGTTGTGGTCAAACATTCATCTTTCGTACCCCAATATAAATACTCTCCCTTCCCTATTGTCCCCTCCCTAATTATGTACGCTTAAAACACTTTAACGGGCAGAAGCAAGAAAAAAACAACGATCAACCGTTCCTGTTTCGACGAAACGCTTTTTATCCTTCCCCTCGGCCTATCCGTTCACGACTCCAGTGACATGCGAGATTATTCCTTCCAGTTAACACCTCCTTCTTCCTGGTCGTTCGAGGGGATCGCGTGATGATCGAGAGAGATCTACCCACCGCGCAGGACACCGACACGGGACTCGGAAGTCGGGGCACTTGGACAAGATTTTCGGCCAGTCCTTGTCGAGACACCTGCGAGTATCTCGGCAGGATAAAAAGAGAGGGCGAAGGGTAGGTCTTGGACGAGGGGTGGGGTGTACCGGCAAGAAAAAGAAAGGCTCCGGACGGCGGCTGGGAAAAAAGAAAAGAGCAGGGGGAAAAAAAATTAGACGCATCTCGCGGAGGAGTAGACCGGTTCGTCTGGTCCTTGATTTGAAGCCAACAGTGTGTCCCCTTTCTTTTTCGTCCATTTTCACCCCCCCCCCCCCCCCCCCGCCGTCGGGCCTCCCTCGGCTCGTCCACGCCGACCATCCCTGCGTTGTTGTCGTCTGATCGTGGAGCAGACCCTCTACCAGCGTACCTTTTCGATCCTTCATCGAGGGCGTTGCCTGTTACCATTGCCGGTGGTTCCTCGTCCTTTCCAGATTTATTATTTGACCGAGTGATAAGGCCGAGTACCATAGTGGAAGAATGTCCAGCCAATCAATATATAAGAGAAAAAATAAAACTTCGAATAACCATCAAAGAATGTTTGAATGGCAAGAAATATGTAGTGAGAATAAAAACTGATTTAAAAGAAACCGAAATACTCGGAGGAATTTCGTGTCAAAAGATAGGAAGTAAACTTAATAAAGAAGATACAATTTTATGGGTATTAAAAATATGGTAACGTATATGTATTATAAAATATTAGTAGACAACTAACAAGGGAACATCTCGAACCTGGAAATTCAAAAAATTCTGAAACATTGTGAATATGTAGGGAATTTCCTCCTGATTACAACGTAATTTTTGTTTGCTGCTCAAATTCACTATAAGGGGGTGGAATTGACCCCTAATAATCCGGTTATTTTCCGATTTTGTGTTATAACTCGTGAACTGTAAAATAATTTTTTTACCACATGATAGATCTAATTAAAAGAAGTAACTTTTGTCTTGAATTTTTTTTTCTATCTCTTACAGTTCCCTAGTTATAACACAAAATCGGAAAATAGCCGAATTTTCAGGGGTTAATTTCACCCCCTTCGAGTGAATTTGGGCAGCAAACAAAAATTGCGTTGTAATCAGGAGAAAATCCCTTACATATTCACAAAGTTTCAGAATTTTTTGAATTTTCGGGTTCGGGATCTTCCCTTGTGAGAAGACTGAAGTTTTATCATTTTCTTTGTGCCATCCTTGTAAAAAAATAAATAAATTAGACTGTTTCTAAATCTCTACAAAGTACGTAGGGTTTTCTAACTTTACTTAAAATGTAAAACACGTGTGGAACTTAAAATATTTCAAGATTTCTTGAAAAATGGAAAAATGCTAGATAGGACATTTTACTTAAGGAGGGCAGAACATGTGTTCGACGTTGTTGTTTTCCTTCAGCGAGAAAAGGTTCAAGTGGGAATACTGATTAGGGAAAAATGGCATGTGGGAAATGTCTAGATCGTTCATGGTCCAGTTGCTTTACTACCGCGACACGTTTCACCTGGATATTATGTAGGTCTGTTTTAATAAAAATCACTGACGTCACATTTATAGCGTGAGGTACAGGCGAAGGGGTTTTCTAACTGTTTTTAACGGGTACGAGTACGAAACTCCGTATTTGAAATTACACTTGGGTGGCTGAGACATGAAGCGATATGTGTATTTGCAATATCATTAATTAACAAGACGCATACGATGTGATTTTAGAATTAAATAAAATGATTGAATTCATAAAATGTTATATCTAAATTTTTTTATTTGTCCAACTATTGATAAGTAATCTGTTTATAATTCTTCTTCGCGTATTGAATGTATTTCATGTTTTAAGCATTTATCAAAAAATTTCAAAAAGGAACATATACGCATAATTAAATAGGCATGCATTTTGGGGAGAATTTCATTTGGTCATTAGAATTCATTTCATCTGAGAAAGTATACATATTGTATACTTGATTTATTGTATGTTGATAAATTATTATTGATTAACAAATGGGTTTTTACTTATATTAGCTGTTTGTAAAATTTCTGTTGATACTTTACGAAATTATTCAACAGAATAAAATTGTTTCTTATGGTATAAGTGTGGATGACACCTAATGCCAGACACTTTGTAATTAAGTGAACTTCTTTGTTCTGCGGCTTCAACTGCTCAGAAAGGGGGAGAGAAAACACTCACTTAATTACAGAGTTTACACCAGCAGTGTGCTAATAAATATGAACGTTATTGAAACACGTCGGAACAGGGGAATGTGTAACGAAACTTCATTGCAAAATGTTTAGGTACCGTTTCATCACAATCCACAACACGAAATCACAAACGGGATAAACACTTTTCGGACGGGACTGGGCTTTAAATCTATGGTCCCGCAAATGTAAAAAAATCCGTAGAAAAGAATTACCCTAAGTGTTTCGGTCACAGAATATTTAAAATTATTTATTTACGTAGAAGCTCTCGAAAGTACTCAATGCCGCGTAATACAAGAAAAGACAGAAAAATTACCCTTGTTCCTTTGAACATTCTCGTTTTCCGTTTGTTCCGCTTATTTGCGCGCACCGTTTTTCACGCCTTACTTAATTTACGACTTCATTATATCTTTCCCATCAGTAATATACATATACGCTCGCCTTGAGACTCGCTGTGCGTTCAAACTCAATTTTAAACAGCGGAAACTTGCGAAACCGGGGCGACGTGGCGGCTGGTCTATGACGTCTGCGCGGTTTTTCACCTTACTCCGAGATAACGTGCTCGAGGAAAATGACCACGCTTAAATTACACGATAATGGCACGAATGAATGATAATTTTATTACGATTAGTGAGAATACCTAGAACGTGGATGGAGGCGGTTTCGCGAATAAATTTAAAACTGATTATTTTAAAAGAAATCCTGTTTCCTTATGCGATATGTGTTTTTCTAGAAAAGCAAGTGATTTGTAACACATTCAGTTCATCATACATATGGACCAGTAATTATAAAAGTCGCTTAAGTAAAAAGTATGGAAAAATTGTATTTATCACATTTTTACACTATTGAATACCTACGCAGGAACGCAACAGTCGAAATATATACTTCAAAACGAAAAATATGTGACAGGCTAGGTATTTAGTTTCATAAAAGCTCAAATATTAATCGAGGAAAAAGAAGAAGATAAGTTTAGTATAATACAGTAGAGTCTTGGTTGGTTCCAGCCGAGGTTCAGACCGAGATTCTCTATCATTCGAGGTGCTTTGAACTTTATATTGGATGGTGACGTTGATAGCAAAGGCTGGTTCTTCAAAAGCTCAAGATCATGTTATTGTGGAGGCACAATAATCTGAGTCCTGATGAACCGAGTTTCACTTAATCTGAACTCTGCTTAAGGGGGGACCACTGTAATGATCTGAAAAGTAAGGATGTTTTCGAGATTCTTTTTCAACCAAACAACGCAAGTAAATCAATGAAAATGTTGTTGATCAAGAAAATTTAAATTTGGCAAAACCTAATTTCAGATATGGTACCTCGAAGTTTGTCCAGCCAAAATTATGTGGTATGTAGGTGCGCGTGCTTTTTTTATATTTTTTATATTTGCCATGTGATTATATGGCACTTTTGGGAGTATATACATTCTTAAATTATTTTTATTAGAATACAAAAAGCACTATACCGTTTCCAAGGCTTCTGAGCCTCACACTACAAAATCATCGTGTATGCTCGAATTTGTATTCTCAGTCATTGCTTAGTTTTGAGAGCATAAATCCATTCCATCTGTAAAATAAACATCCACTCCAACATGTTACCATAATTGCTAAATAAAGCTACCGCAAAACTAAACAAGGTGGCTCTAAATCCTTTTTGCTGCATTACACCTAGTTCCATTTAAGCTTAATTGCGTTATAGATACTTCAACAATGCTATTAATAAATCAAACTTATCGACGTCTTCTCAGCATTGGTTGGAAGAGCAGTCCATTGGAGAACAGTCGAAGGAAGTCAAGCAGGTCAGCGAGGATAACGTTTTCTCCCAGGTGAAAGAAATATGCAATAATTCAAGTCCCAATGACTGTACCGTATCGAAACCAGGATCATCGGTCAATAAATTTAACGCTACAAAGTAGACCATACTATTTATATGATTGCAAGTAACAATGACACCAAGTACAATCATGTGTACAGGGTGCTAAAAAAGTGATGGTCATTGCTTTCAGGGGCGATTCTACACCAAAATATTTTTTTTTTATAACAACATATTTTGTTCGCTGGGAGAAGAACGAATCTAAAAGGAACCATATGTCGCAAACGTACTGTTTCCCCCAAAACAGGAAAAATGGTTTCATCAAACATCACTTCATCCATGCCAAAACTTCATCAATTTTTTTTTAGAAGACGGTGCTTTTGCGACATATGTATCCGTTTAGACTTTTCTCCTTGCAGCGAGCAGAATATGTTGATATAAAGAGAAAAAATTAACATTAATTTTCAATGTTACAAACAATTTCGCAGCAATTTTTTTTACAAATCTCCACCGATCCAGAGGTGTAGATTCAGCCCTGAAAGCAGTGCCCATCGCCTTTTTAACGCCTTGAACATACCTACAACAGCTGTGAAGGAAAAGGCTATCGCACCAAAAATAATAGCATCGCTCGTATCGTTGACACCAATAAAAGAAACGAAGAAAATGTGATAATCTCAGGTGGAGTGGTTATTAGTAAAAACGACGTGGTAGTGATCGAGACTGTTAATGGATGATGCGGTGATAATGGAAGAACCAGTGGGACAGCACTTTCTTTGGGTACCTAGACTGTTGATCGTTCCCCGGACACGGCCGTTCTACTCGTCGCCGATATACGCGCGCGCATGAGCACGTGCAGGTACGGCCACGCACGTGAAACGTTCGCGCGCAAACAGGTTGCAAGTGTTGCTTCAACGCTACTTGCAATCGGCCCTTCGTCGTGGGAAACAGCCACTTTTCCTTCCGACTGGCTGAGCACGGGAAATCTTTTTTCCCTCTCTTTCCCTAACAGTTCATGCGGCACGAAATTATGCGTGCTCGTTTCACGGGTTTTTTTGGAGGCAAATGAATCGTTGATCAGCCCAACGATGATGACGATGGTGAACACACGGTTGACGTTTTTGTCGTGCTGATGGTAATTGGTGATGGTTAACGAGGCTCGCTCTATGCTTGACGGAATGTAGTGAAGTTCCTTGTTTCGCCGCCAGAACAAAGATTTGGGAAAAGAAGACCTTATTCTTTGAAATTGAAAATATATGCGCTCCGTGAATTATGATATGAGGCATTGAGGGCAAAAACGGACTAACCCATATTTTTTGCGAAATTGAGTTAGTAGCAATAATGTATTCCATTTTTTTTTCAATGTGGGTTAGTCCGTTTATGCTCTCAATGCCTCATATACTGGGTGTTCTGTAATCGGTGGTATAAGTCGAAACGTGATAATTCTAGTTACACGGAAAAATAAGTTCAAAATGTAAAATAACATTTTTTCATTTGAGGTTTCATTTTTGAAAAAATGACATTGAATATCTGTTAAGTACACCTTCAGATGATCAAGAATTGACAGAATATGTCAATAAATATAATGAAACAGCGAACGAAATCATGGGCCTAGCTAGGATTTCATGGGGGGGGGGGGGGGGGGGTAAATAGTAAAAAAATTATTGTTATTACAATTTATGTACGTACGTAGGAACCACTATAGCCGGGGTCGTATAATGCGGAATTACTTCACAATTTAATTTATTTTGTAATATACTAATTTAATTTTGGACGAACGATTAATTTTTTTCCTGTGTCGGGGGAGGGCAAGCGCCCCCCCTTCACTGCGCCCATGGACAAAATGACTCCTTATATAAAACTGAATCAAAACTGTAGATTAACGTTTTTCGAACAGAGCTTTGTTTGTCAGAAATTCAATTTTGAAAATTCATCGAGAGCCGTTTAAATATCGGTTTTATTTGCAACGCTGTTTTTCTCAGAAACAAAGCCTCGTTTGCAAAAACGTCACACCATAACTTCGATTCATTTTTGGACAAGGATTCATTTTATGCGCATTTATACTACCGCATTCTGGCAATTCTTGATCAGATAAATGTGTATTTAAAACATTTTTTAAACCAGGAAACAAAAATCAAAAGATGTTATTTCATATATATTCGACTTATTTTATGTAAGATCGCGATCTTTCGCATTGTAGCAACAGTTGCAGGACATTTCAGATTTTATAACCACTAATCTGGTCATCGAGCACTCAATTCGCTTTTATTTGGTTGTATACGAAATGTATTACAAATAAAAATGTGTTTGTAATAAAAGTATTAAAGGTATTTCTTTTTATCTTACGTTTCAGATTAAAATTACACGTCAAAACTACGGACTTCGAATCTCATAAATTTGATATTAGATGTTGGAGTAAACATAGCAACAAAAACAATCGAATAAAAAGTGTCAGATAAGAATGCAAACTGTACAGGGTGTTCGGCAAGAGATAGTAAAAAATGCAATAGGTGATTCTGCATGGCAAAGTAAGACGAAAGTCGAGAGTAACGAAATTGCAGTGGAGGCTCCGTTTCTTATATATATAATGTTTAAAAATTCGGGTCAGAAACGCCTGAAGCACAGCAATTCAGCGATCAGCGGGCTCGCGTTGCGTAGGTTTGTAGGGTCTCGTACAGTCATCGTCAAAAAACAAAGACGCATTGGTATTTGGTAGTTTGATAGTAGAAAAATTATTTAAATAACGGATCGAATAAAAGTTACATTAACTTTATTCGTTATTCAAGGCTCGAATAATCCGGATTAACTTTATTTGACACATGACGAATAATTTTTTTAACTTTTATTCGTTATTCGCAATTTCTATCCCAAAAAAACTTGCAGGTCTCTGGTAGCAGTTTACCTCGTAGAAGTAGAACTAAATGCGTCTTTGTTATTTTGTGGTGACTGTACGCGGCTCTACTGACCTACGCACTACCAGTCGCTGGTCGCCGAATTGCCGTGCTTCAGGCGTTTCTGACCGAAACTTTTAGATATTAATAACTAAGGAACAAAGTCTCCACCGTAATTTCATTACTTTTGATTTTAGTTTTATTTTGTCACACAGAATCACCCATTTCATTTTCTATTTGTTGTCGAACACTCTGCACAGTTTGCGTTTTTATTTGACAGCTTTGATTGTTACGTATCACCTATCATTAGACCAATCCTATTAATTAAATAATTGATAAACGCGTTAGTCAGTGTTAATATTTGAATAATTCAATTTAAATAGTTTAACGCAGCTCGAAACAGTTATCCGTATTTATAATTATCCACGCGAGGAAACGGAAGTTCATGCCATACATGGAATTGACTGGGATGAATCACTGGACATGGAATGGACTAAGGAAATTAATATGCATTGCTGACTGGTTGGCAATGGACTCCCCTTTTTTGTACATTGATTAAACGAACTGGTGAATTTGATAAAAACGCAAATTGTAAAGGAATAGATCAAATGTTTTTAATTTTCGTTCTTAATCGTTTTGCTAAATGAGCTGACGTGATAGTAATTATAAAAGAAGACAATTAAGAGAATTAATTGTCGTGATACAGAGGTCTTGAGAACGATAAAAATAAAAGAATGAATAGAAACACATTTTATAATTATTGTCATATATTTTTCCTAAATTTGTATCTTATTATTGTATGTTGTAATATTAAATACACTTGTAGTTTTTGCATTTTTGAAAATTAACTGTGTTCTACAATTTGAATATATTATCAACTTTCGAAAAAGTTTTATTTCTTTCAAGAATGTTCCAGCAGGTAGTTTAACAAATTAGGTACCCAGAAATTACAAACAATTACAATATGTAGGTCATTGGCATGAAAAATGAAGATACTGTAAAGAAAGAGAATTTGAAAAAAGAAATCTTAAAATCACATTGATTTGTCGGAACATATTTAAAGCGATATCCATCTATTTAACAATCTTGTTCAAATAAAGGACATACAAATTCTGTTTTCATCAACAACGCTACCATAAATACTTAGAAATAAGTGATATCCATATTCATTAGGAGTAATGAAAACCAAGATCTATGCAATATCGTGCTAAGCAACTCGCAAGAAATTATAGAAATCGGGTTTTCATATTGATGATTCACCAATAGATTTCATTTCTTTTTGTATGAATTTCTAAGTGTAAAAAAATCACTAATGGAACGTGGTGTGTCCTAAAGGACCATTATTCGTGCATGAAACGATTGTATCATGACGGTACAGACGTTGAGGACAATTAACTATAATCGATGAGCCAATCAATCGAGCAACTAACAGTTAGTGGTTATAGAACTTTAACTGCTTGGCGAGACAGCAATATGTTCTTCGTGATTTCTTCAACCCGTTTCAATTGGTGTAGATTAACCCTCGGTACATACATGCCACCCGTCGATTTTTTTTATATCGATTCGATCCCTGTATAAAACCTTTCCATGAAGATTCAGTAAACATATCTGATAAATTCAGGTACTAAATTAATGTCACATAACGAGGTTGTTAAAAATGTATACAACGGTATGCACACAATCTAAAGAAACGGAAAAGTCTGATTTTTTATCTGAAAAGTAAGCTTTCTTCGAATATTTTCAATACTCGATATTAATATTGTAATTTCTTTACAAATTAAGGTTATCGCGAAAAACTATTCTCATTTTACTCGATAATAATGTCACTTTTCCTTAATCCATTTACAATCAATTTTGTCCCCTTTCGTTTATCTAAATATCGTCTCTATTCAATTACTTCGTATTTATAAAGCTATTTATAATATTCGAGAAAGAGTCAGTTTTAATGAATTAGCACCGAATAAAATAGAATTACAAAACTGGTTCCACAAAGAAAATTTCATATTTGGAATTAAATAATTGTAAGAAACAGATATAGATTATAAATGTTGAAAGAATATACAGCTTAAATACTTTCTCATTTATTGTAATTAATTAAAAAGGCGGTGTAAAATAAGTATGAAATTATTTTGAGGTATGTTATCTAAGGAGTTTCTTTAGATTTTACTGTATCGCATATTTTCCGTCTGTGTTTCAATGCCATTGAAGTATTAAAATACTAACAATCTACTTGTGTAATAATATATTCCTCGTTTAATCTGTATACATTTAAATTTCGATTTTTCTGGGAATAATTTAGTTTCGATACTTAAACCAACCATATCCACCATTTACACTATAAAATTACTAGTAAATAGTTAAACAGAATAATAAAATAAGCGACGATTACAATTTACAATAAATAATTTCTACTTTAAAAAAAAATTATTCATTAGTACACTTTACTAGTGACATCCGTTTCCTAATTTCCTTCCTTATCTTTTACTTACTAAAAATTTCAAGCATAAGTTGAGGAATATAGATAGGTATCTATATTAAATATATACTTATGTAAATTATATTCTTTGTAACTGTTATTATGTTTCGATGTATCCACAGAAAATTCGAATATATTCCATTTAAGCTTAATTTTAATTACTTAAAAGTACCTAAATACATAATGTTTTTCCACTTATCAGTACTCATATAAGAATTTAACATTCCCATCAGATTCTGATACTGTTTATCGTCTGCCCTGATGTAATCACTGCTTATTATCAACTTGCTTTAGTTAGTGGTTCATTTTCAGTCAAACACCACTGGATCATGTCGATTCATATGTTCGCAGGGATAACGACAAGACACAGGGATACTCAAGGCAGGGAATTGCGAGGCTCGGGGCCACGCACGGCATGAGTGCATCAATCACTGCGAGAAGAGCCCGCTTAAGGCGTCTTTTTGAACGCGAAACGATCGAGCTAGAAAATTCGATACGCGCCTTGGGATACGCTTTCATTTCTACGTAACCTTGGCCACGTTCGGTCGCGTTTCTTTCGTCCAGATTGCAACCTTGGCTGTAATGAATCAATGAGAAGCACCACTTTCACCGCTTTCGATTTAAACGAATTTTGTGAGTACCAACTTCAACGAGCTACGTGGGCGGAGTAAGGTACGAATTTAGAATGTAAGAATTCTAAAGTTAAACGTGGAATATTTAATTTTATAGGAGATACATATAAGTAAAACGTTATTCGGTAATATGTCAGAATCGGACGCTAAGTATTATAATGAACAAATTGACGAAGTAATAGAATTGCAAAATAAACTGGCTAAACTTGTTGCTAATGAAACGCATACGTATATTATGTTCCACCGCAATAGCTTCAGCCACCTTTGGGAAGAAAATGACTGCGACATTTAACGATATTGTACATCAAGTAAATAACGCTAACAAAGGAATTAAGAATGAGGTTTTAATAATAGAACAACTAACCTACATTAACGAGCTCGTTGCGGAATTGATAGATTCCGTAATTTTACTTGAACATATTATATCTTACGCTACAATGGGGCACATACACTCCAATTTAGGGCGTTAACACACCCTTGACAGATCGGAAAATAGGGTCATTTTTATGATTTCTTTTTCATATAAAGAAACGTCATATTTAAAACTCACGATGAAATCAAGACGCTTCAAAAAGAAATTTGATATCTTAAGAAATGGTGCCTCTTCGTAGTTACAGCATTTGCGGTACCGCGAATATCTCAAAGATTAGTGGACCGATTTAAATAAAATTTTGCACGAATATTCTTGAGACTTTAACCTAGTCCTTGTCGAGACGATTTTTCGATTAGGGTCTTGTTTTGTTTTTTATTAACACAAGGATGACAACTTGGTCGAAAATCACATGCTTGACTTCGAGTAGCTGCCATTTTTCAAAAAATACATTTTTTCAAAATCAGTGCCGACTAGTACTAGATTATAGTCTTAAGAATATTCGTGCAAAATTTTATTCAAATCGATCCACTAATCTGGTAGACATTCTTGGCACCGCAAATGCTGTAACTATGAAGAGGCTTGGGGGAAGGGGCAGCTACGGCACCATTTCTTAAAATATCAAATTTCTTTTTGAAGAGAATCATCAAAATGGCCCAATTTCCCGCTCTGTCAAGCGAATGTAACCCCTTTATCAATAGCACACTCAGTAATAATGCATTAGCAGAAATCGCTCAAGTGTAAGGTCACAACCAAATGATGTTTCCAGTAGATGTAACTAAAAAAATCATGAAACTATTAAAGCCCGCACTATCGATATTGCTATTTTAAAAGCAACTCGCATTTGTTTTGAGATACGTATACCAATACTTGAAGAAACCAAATTTTCAGCATATCATTTAGTTCCTGCGCCAGCTATCGATCAAGCTAAAATAGGATTGAAATATATACAATGAAGTGTAAATTATGTAATAATAAATACATACCAACTACACGATACGAATTAGATAATTGTAAACAGCAGATACTTTATCACACACGCGAGTATTTTTACTTAAACTTAAACCTATGATATCCATTTCCGCAACATTGTGCGCATTTAACGAAGTAGGTAGTGATATACGAAAGATTCAACTTGAAATGCCATTCATCAATCATATTTTGAATGAAAATATTTCTGTAGCTTTTATACCTTAAAAGATAAATTCAGAAATCGAGATGGAATACGAAACGAAGCTGAATCTTTAGATCATAGAGTTAGAATATTCGCACAGGCAGAGACACGATGGACTATTATTCAAGTAATTTTGGAATATTAAGGAGCCATACGCCTATATTCTCAAGTCACGCGTGGATTCCCATGGACTGGAGACGAAGACGCCCTGGTCCCATACTTAGAAGATATCGGTGCCGCCAAACATACACATAAGGAAAATGCAAGTCGAAGACACGCAGCCGGATATTTTCAAATATGCCCAGCAGCCCTGGAAAACTGCTCTCCTAACAAAATATGTAAACCCTCATGTCGAACCGCGGAGCGTAGTTAATTCAAGGCACGATACGTATAACGTCACTCTAAATAAAAGCTTAAGCACATCCTGATCTTCGATCCCTTATCTATTCCATCAGATAAGGCTAAGTTACATTAACTTTGAGGAGTTAATAGTGGATTGAATATTAATCGTAAGAACGTCCTCATTGTACGACGATCGCCTTCCCAGTCTCATTTATTTTATTTACGCAGGAAATGATCTCGTAAATTTACGATGGTCTGTTGAATGAATCGTGACTCCTGTTGCGCGTAGGTTATCAATTTATTGAACACTTCCTCCAATTGTCTCTTTCGTGCTTCTTCCCATAGACGTTCTCCTTGATCATTTCCTTGTTCTTCCCCTTGATGCTGTTCTCTTACATATTCTTGTTTTATTTGGTTTTCTGGCACTTCTTCTTTTACTTGCTCTGCTTGTTTTTCGCGTTCTTCCGGTTCTTCTTCTTGTTCTACTTGTTCTTCCGGTCCTTCTTCTTCTTCTTCCGATTCTTCTTGTTCATCGGCATCCTCTATTTCCTCTTCGGAAAAGGCCTCTGCTTCCTCACACTTGATTAAAAATTCAGTAACCCTTTCTTGACAGGGTTCTTCTCCAATTATAGCACCAACCATGTCTTCCAATTGGGTTGCCAATGGATCAGTAGCATCTTCCGGGGCTAGCGTGACCGAAGGGATGGCCCGGATAATTTTTCTCCAGGCATGCACTATACTTGTGGCGCTTACGTCTGCCCACGCCTCATGGAGGAAGTCGATACAATGCTTCAAATTGTACTTTTCGTGAAATTCCTGTAGTCCACCAGGGTATGCAAGGATATGCCGTAACATCTTGTGGCGGAAAAATCCTTTTGTCTTCGTAAAAATTCCTTGATCCATGGGCTGTATTATGGAGGTGGTATTGGGGGGCAAGATCACAATCTCAAAATTAGCGTCCGTCTGGTATTTGGACGGTTGTAACTTATGCCCTCCCCAATTATCCAACAACATAAGAACTTTGCCACTTTCACCACTCTCTAACTGTCGTTTTCTCACGGCAGGCTTGAAATGGTTTTCATACCAATCCGTGAATATTTTCCGATCCAGCCAGGCGTGTTCCTGCGCTTTAAATATGACTGGCAAGTGGTTCATCATATTCTTCAATGCTCTTGGATTGTGATATTTATATATAAAGAGTGGTGTCAGCTTGTGAGTTCCTGTTGCGTTAGTGCACAACCCCACACTCACACGGTCTTTCTTGAGCGTCATTCCTTCGAGATTCACGTCTATTTCTTTACTATGGACTAAAGTTTTCGTGGGTACAGCTTTCCACGTCAAACCAGTTTCATCCATATTATATATATTCTCGCACTGGATGTCCTCTTCTTCTATTTTGCGAGTCAAGGATGCTACAAATTCTTCGGCTATCTCTGCATTTCCCTTTTCACTGGAAGTATGATTACTTAGACGGATGTTGTGACGGTTCTTGAATTTGGCTACCCATCCCATACTAGCCTTAAATTCTGTTGCATCAAATTGTTTCGCCATTTCCTGAGCCTTCTCCTGAAGCAACAGGTCGGTAATTGGATCCCCTAATGCTCTTCGCTCTAAGAACCACGTATGAAGATGATCTTCTAATTCTGCGTACTTCGGTTTCCGCAGCCTCTTCAGTTTTCGGGTAAAGGCACCCCGAGTACCAAGGTGATGTAACGCCAATCCATTTCGCCGAATGCGACGAGCGGTCGCAGGGTGAATAAAATATTCACTCGATATTAAACTAATCGATGCACCACTATCCAATTTCTGTACTATATCCAGTTTCTGCTGTATTGAAAGCGTGGTTTTCCTCAATCGATTCATGCTCGCCAATCCTTTCACTGCTGAAACAAAATGTTTCGATTTCTTGAAAAAATCTTTCGTCTCGATCATCTCGTGTATTCGATAGAAGCTGGTAAACAACTGCTAACGGTTCTCTCGGCGTTCAGAGCATTTTGTTTTTAAGCGTCCGCAGTTCTTCTATTCCTTACACCACTGTGACCTGAGGAGCCGCGTTGATCTCTTAACACCGATTCACAGTTTACCGACTTCTATTGAATACACAAGGCGATCGATACAACAGATTTTTACAAGAAATGGAAACATTGTGTCATATGGAATCTACTCTCCTCCCATAACTTTTTTATCTTTCAACTCTCTGAATACTTTCATTGCCTCATCTCATATTATCTCATCGCTCTCATCCCCTCTTCTCTGCCTCAGCTGTCCCGTTACTACTTTCCCTTCTACACCTACCCCTAGCACCTTCAGAAAGTGTTTTCCCCACTCTCTTTTAATTTACCCTGTTCCTAATTTCCCTCCCCCTGTTCACCATCTCCCATACCTCCCTCTCATTTCTTACCTTATCCGCTTCTTTTATAAACCTGTCTGCTTCTTCCTTTTTCTTGCCCTCGATTTTTTTCTGACTGATTTTCTTCTTCTATCCCCATAACCCTAAGCAGGGGTCGAATGGAACTGTTAACGTTTATAAATAAAAGTTATTTCTGGAACTTCTAACTTTTAAATCATTTCTTTTCAGTTTTAAGTTAACTTTCTACATTAACACTTTAACTCTGTTGTACGAGTTCAGTTTTATCAGTTATTTTATGTTCGAATAATAATAGTTCTGTAGTATCATACATATAATATTGAACAAATATTTAACGGTAAAATATAAAAGTTAGGAATATTTTTTTAATTAGTATTACTTAAGGAATTGAAAGCAAGATAAATATAGAAGAGAAAGTACATTGTGATTTTTATATAATCATTTTCACCGGTTTGACTATGTTGTAAAAATCAACATTCTGAACAACTTTTTCCTTTGACGAAAATGGCGGTCGGCCCTAATTTCCCAAATTTTCGCAAAACATTTTTTAAATGGCCCTCTAATATGCGTATGTAGTGTGGACTGCAAATGTAAAATTTTTAAGAATTAATTTTTTTACAATTTTTTTAATTGCACACGTGTAGCTGCCCCTCCCTCCCCCCTCCCTCCCGGCCACAACCCACCGCCAACTGTAGCTCCATACCTATACCGATATCTCCGAAACGATCAATACAAATGTACCTGATTCCAAATAAATACCAAAATATTTTTATGAATATCTCGAAAACTAAAGCTGACCGCCATTTTCGTCAAAAGAAAAAGTTGTTCAGAATGTAGGGCAGGAGAGGGGAATCTCATCGAAATCGGTGAACAGGTAGCTCTTCGACAAGTTTACCCTTTTTCAAAGCACAATAAATGTTCCTGTTTAAGTAGATCTTTTTTTCTACTTTCAAGAAAATAAAAGTTTCTTATTTACACAAAAATGTATGGAATAAAAGTTTCAGTTACTACACAGTATTTTATAACAGTATTCTCTGAACAAAAAAGATAATAGTCATAAAATTACAGTTATTTCATAATTAACTGAAAATTTTAACAGTTTCATTTGACCCTTGACCCTAAGTAATTCTTCCACTTCCTCCCTGAGCCTGTCACATATATCTGCCATTCCCCTTACCACGATATTTCTCATTCTCTCCTCGCTTTCTTTTTTCTCTACCTTCCATTCCAAATCCCTAAACCTTTTTCCTATCTCACCCTCCACCCTAGTCCCCTCTCTTGCCCTACATTCTTTCAAGCCTACTTCCAGTTTTTCTAACCTATCCTCCAGTTCCCCCCTTTTTGCCTCTTTCTCTCTCTACCTTTTCCACCCTCTTCTCTAACTCTATCATTTCCCCATTTATGGTATCCCTTTCCTTCCCCCACTTTTCTACCCTCTTTCTCATTTCGTCTTTTAGCCATTCTATCTCTCTTTTCAGTCACTCCTCCTGCTTTGTTGCTCTGCTATCTCCTCTCTCATACATCGTAGTATTTCCGTTACACCCCCCTCCGCCTGCTCTCCTTTCCATACCGATGGTACCTTCTTACTTGTTCTGAATATCTTTTCCTTTTTTTCTTCGACTCTTATTTCCCCATCTTGTCTATTTCTTTTTACCCTAAACATCTCCACTATTCCTCCGGTACTATTTCTCCTCCCTAGTTAAAACATTTTCGCATTCGTAGGCCTGCCCCTTCTTCTTGCTTCTTCACCCCTCTCTTCTACCGCCCTCCTCTCTTCATCCATTATTTGCTGTATTTATTTACTCCCCTTCTATGGAGCCGTCCTTAAATTACGTAAGGGTAATTTTAGCGATTTCTTATCCCCTCCCCCCCCTCCGCCCCAGTACAAGAATACGTAAGATTTTATATTTCACCCTCCCCCCTTCCCTACGTAATATTTTTTGCACTGTATTTGTTCAGTTTTGAAAATTCTTCTAAAGGCGTATATAATTCATTTAACTCGATTTCGTGTGTGCGATAAAACATCGTTTTTTAGTTAGTCGCATTGAAAATTAAGTTAACAAAATATTTCGTAAGACGCTACCTGACTTCCTCTTCCCCCTTTGTAAGAAAACGTAAGAAATTCGCCCCCCCCCCCCCTCCGCAGGCCTTACGTAATTTAACACTGGAACGACTGACGATTGTCGTATACCAACTTCTATCGGAGAGGTCAAAATGACTTGTTTTTGAAAAGAACGACCCATTTAAGAAAATACATGCATTTTTATATATTTTTCTGCTTTATTTAACTTGCACTCTTTTCCCTTTTTTATGTAAACGACGAAACTTCTATTTTCACTGTCAGTATCTGATGACTCATTTTTGCTTCCGTTATCCGATTGTAGATATGTATTCTTTTTCGCAGTCTAATCACTTTCATCACAGTCAGTGTCAGAACATTTTTCATCTAAATTATTTATTTTTCCCAGTAATTTCACACTTCGCGAATGTCTTTTCACAATTCCTAGGTAATTTTATGCGTACAATTTTTTTTACAGATCACGATAGAAAATAAAATTCCGAATTTCAAATTTTGCGATTTGTTTTTATGAACAAGCGAACGACATGAAAAAAGTAAAAGCAGAATGCAACAATTGCGCAAACATAACACACAAGTATTGTTTGGCATTTTTGTACAAAGTATATGTACTGAAATATATTTAGTTTGCTAAAGTATTTGAACTATACGGAATTATTATGAGAAACTTCTGAAATGAAAAGTTTACCTTCGTTTAAAATGACCCATCTCGGTCTATGTACGTATACTACATATAAATTTTATAGAAAAAACAAGCACAGATGTATACTATTTTACAGAATTAATCATTTATATAATTAAATAAAAGTCTACGAAAATTGTGAGAAAATAAGATATACTGAAAATGAGTAACGACTATGATTATAAGAAATGACAAAACAAGTCATTTTGATCCCCTTGGTAGATCTGGTGTTAAGGACGACCACTATTCTGTCTCTTTCTCCCCCTACTTCTTTCGCCTGGTTCTTTCCTCCTTTCACTTTGGCGGTACCTTCTCTTTCCCTCTCCGCTCTCTTCCTTACCGCTTTAATTCACTTCTGCACTACCCGATGTCGCTTGCTACCTCTTCCTAGCCGCGCCTCTTGAGCTCGTCGTATGTACCACGTTATTCTCCCTAACCTCAATCTGCTCTTCTCGCCCTTTCCTTCTGTCTCCTCCTTTCTCGATACTCAACTCCAACACTCAACACACACCTACTTCCAGCAGTTCCAGCACCGCACTCTTTCGATCCTCTAACAATTGTACCCGAAACGGAAGTCTATTTATAATATTTATTCGGTAGAAGCTCGCGGCTCGCGACTGGCGGCGAACATTTAACGCAGGGGGGACACGATTCTCGCTTCTTTCTTGCCGAAGGCGAGAGCGAGATGAAGCGAGAGCGAGTCAGAGGGACGTAGAGCGAGCGAGGAACGGTACGAGACAGATGATGCGTTGTTACGTTGTCTCGCTCCGTCTTTCGAACGCCTAATATACTTACTCCGCCCTTTGTCTGGCTGTGCCAACAGCTGTGATTAGGGTTGCCAATTTTTTTTCGGCAAACTATAATACTTTACGATCAAATGTGATAAAAAATATAGTACATACATCAGGGAAAAATATAGTACTTTTCAGAGGAAAGTGGTACAAAATAAAATTACATTAAAACAACGATACCTTATTTTTTAAATATATATTTTTTGTGCATGTTGCATTCTTAATTAATTTATTATCTTTAACAAATATGTCAAAGTTTCTATTGTACTGGAAGTCGAAATTAACATATATGAGTAGCTCCATTTTTTATGAGAGATGTAGAATGGCTTTGTTTCTCTCTTCCTGCCACTTCATATTCATTATAGAAAAAAGCCTCTCTGTGAAAGCTGAAGTGGCGGGAATAGAAAGTATGAAATTATTTTATATAAATTTTGTAAATCATTTTCTGTAATTTTAAAGCCGAGCTGTCATTTTTGGCCCGTATTTTTATTTGTAAAATTAATACAGCTTTTAATTTTCTTAAAAATGTTGTTAACAATGGTTTGCTCTGAATATAAGTCAACCACTCTGATATTTAATTTTTCTTGTGTAGGCATTCGGCGTTTGGGAACGGCCTATGGTGCGATTGGCGCATAAGTGGCGTCCCGTTGGTTTCGCTATTTGTAGAGTTCGACAAAGAGTAACATCGGAGAGTCGCAGATATTGGGTTCGAGTTTCATCGCCCGAGGCTCTCTCTTTTTCGCCTACACTTGCAAACCTAATCTTTCAATAAGCGACTCACAATTTCTGAATTCAAGCTCATTTTTTAAAATAAAAGTTTAAAGTACATTTACCCGATTAGTCTCACTAAAATCAAAGCACAGACAGATCATAGACAACACTTTCTTTAAGTAGCGTTCGAAAATTTAAATTCGCAAATTAAACTTTTGATGTTGCCATAGAATAAAAAAATAAGTAAAAATTGTAAAATTTTATCGATGTATCGAAAATATAGTATTTTTACGTACTATATATTTTTCTAACAGTATATAGTACACTACATATACAATACATGTACAATATATATATAGTATTATATTATATATATATATATATATATATATATATATAGTATATATATTATTATATATATATATATATCTATAGACAGTACGATTCGCAACCCTAGCTGTAATTGTCTGTGATGCGAAGTCCGCGTCGTGCTCCTACGAAATGTACAGAGCCATTTTCGTGTAAGACGCTCAGGCCTCTCGCACCCGCAAAGGACAGAGTAGGTACATACTTATCAGCCGTCCGAAAGACAAAGCGAGACAAAGTGTCAACGCGTCGTCTGTCTCGTACCGTTGCTGCGGGGCAAATTATAACTGATAGATCAAGATTGAAACCAAGAAATGTAAATATATTAATATAATATTTCTAAACAAAAATACGTGGTTATTATTTTCTTATTAATAAACCGTCGAATAAAGTTAAAGTTAAATTTGATTCGTCAAATAAAGTTAATCCGGGTTATCTTTATTCAACACATGACGAATATTTTTTAAACTTTTATTCGTTATATGAAATTTTAATTTAAATAAAAAATTTGCCCATATCTGGGCGGAAGTGCCTCCGATATTTAAAGATGACTTTTCAACTTAAGTGGGTCTGACTGGAGCCCACTACAATGATTTTCTTTCAACTGAACTTCAAAACCTTCTTTTATTCATAGTAATATTAAATTTACAATGGTGAAAGTAGATAACTGACTTAATCAGAGTTTCCGTAAAAGCCATCTATGCTGAACTTCAACCATACAGTTATTTCCACTATTGTAAATTTAATATTAGTTGCTTACTGTGAACAAAAGTGTTACATTATGATACTCGTTGAATTCGTCTTAATGTCCCCTATAATATTACGAAAAGAAAATGGTGTGGCTCAATCTAAAAAATTCAACATGACCTTGATTTTGCTATGAAAAAATATTTTCGAAATGTTTGTTGGCCTTCTATGTTGCCTATTCAGCACAAAATCTTAAACTGCTAAAAAATCGTGCGGGCTGTTAGAGCGAAGACCCTGCTTATTTTATTAAGATTAATTAATATTTATTTATTAGGTGCATAGGATCTACATATAATTGTAGATGTAACTCAGTTTTAATGCAATATGAATGAGTCATAACTCATTACGCATTTTATGATTGTTGGAACAATATTTTTGAACCGGTTGTACGAATTCACTAATAGTCCTGATTTTTCTACTGCCAGTGGCGCATTGGGGGCGGGGGGGTCTGCCCAAAGAAAAAGGAACATTTCGTCAGGAGATCGACGCAGACAAAGAACGGAGTAACAAACGCCTAAAACTGAAGTGTGACAAAGTATCAACGCGTCGCGCGTTGTCTGTTTCGTACCGCTCCTTGCTCGCTTTCAATCCATGGGTGATTGGTTTGGGGCGGGGGGAAGAGCGTACTCAGGATTTAATCTTGGGCGGGAGGGCGCCGAGTTGAGCGGATAAAAATATTTTTAATTATTAATTTAATCACGACTGAAGTAATTCAAGAGCTTTGTAAAACGAAACAAGGAACAAGATTTTATTGTTTAAATAAATTTTTATAATCGCCTAATTCATTAAAAATATTTTTATCCGTTCGACTCGGCCCCCTCCCCCCCAAGATCGATGATTTTAAAATATTGCGTCCTGTCGTCTTCGAAAACTCAAGGATATTCGTGTTTACCTTAAGAGAGCACACAACCTTTCTTATATGTACATACATAAGAAATCGACGGCTTGTATTTATGGACAAGAACCCGGCGGTGTGTGTGACTGCTGTCAATTTCAAGAGAATTTTGCGTAAGGTCAACTAAGGTGTTAGCAACGTCGTGTTCAGTTGGTGCGCATTGCGTCTCCCAACAAGTTTGAATTTATTCGATGAAATCAGCAGTAATATATTAACAAAAATGCATGGTGATCAGAGTCCATCATATAAAGTTCAGAGTATAAAGACTGCAATTTGTGAAGGAAGAATAGAAAGCATAAAAAAGATAATTAATCCTCATGGCCCATGTTACTCAGATGAATGGAAAAGTGCGTCAGATGGGTATATTTTACTTCGTACTGCTGTTCAGAAGAAACAAATAGAGATTGCCAAACTACTTTTAAGAAGTGGTGTCAAAGTTAATAGCATACACGAAAGTCCTTGCAATACTCCACTACATTTTGCTGTTCTAAATGATGATATAGAATTTGTTCACATGCTTCTATATAAAGGTGCTAATATTAATGCTAAAAATGTGCATGGTATAACTCCGCTTCACAACGCAGTTGAAAGTATGAAAATGGAAACTATTAACATGCTCATAAATCAGGGAGTGAATGTTAATGTTGCTGACAAAAACAGTATAACTCCTCTGCACCTTGCTATTAAAAACAATAGTAAACAAATTACCACCATTCTTCTAAGTGGAGGGGCCAATGCCAATGGTAAAGGAAACAATGCTTCTGGTTGTATTGCAGCAGACACAGGGTATTTACAAATTGTTTAGTATCTTTTAAAATATGTAGCTCACTTTAATTCTGTGTGTGTCTCTATGTTTAGGAAATTTTGTACACCATTGTACCTTGCTGTTGAGAAAGGTAATGAAGAACTTACCAAATTGCTTTTAAGTAGAGGTGCTAATGTAGATGCTAAAGTAAATAATGGTAAAACTTCTCTGCATCTTGCAACACAGCATGGGTATTTAAAAATTATTGAGCACCTTTTAAAATACAGAGCTGATATTAATTCTGTCTATACCTCTGCAACTTGTAACGGTTATACACCATTGCACTTTGCTGCTGAAAACGGTCACAAAGAAATTGTCAAATTGCTTTTAAATCGAGGTGCTGATGTAAATGCTAAAGGAAACTGTGGTAAAACTTCTCTTCATCTTGCAGCGCAGCATGGATATTTAAAAATTGTTGAGCACCTTTTAACATACGAAGCTGATGTTAATTCTATGTATGTCTCTGCAACTTGGGACAATTGTACACCATTGCACCTTGCTGTTGACAACGGTCACAAAGAAATTGTCAAATTGCTTTTAAGTCGAGGTGCTGATGTAAATGCTAGGGACCCCTGTAGAGGGTTGACTGCTCTTTCTTGTGCAATTGAAAGAGGTAATATAGAAGTTGTAGAACTATTGCTAAAGTGCGGTGCCAATCAACATACTATAATTGAATCTGACTTCATGTCACCACTCCAACTAGCTGCTCAATTTGGTCGTATAAGAATTGCAGAGCTGCTCTTAAAATTTGGTGCCACAGTTGGTTCTACGATTACACATGGCACAGGAACGCCACTCCATGTTGCTACTGTATCTGGTCAACTAGAAATTGTCAAGCTTCTCCTAAAATCGGGTGCCAGTGTTGATTCTACAGATGAATATGGTGAAACAGCACTTCACCGTGCTTGTGTGGGAGGTGATGAGCAAATTGTTACAGCTCTCCTAGAACACGGAGCTAATGTTAATTTTATGTATACCTCTGCAAATAAGGATACTTGTACACCATTGCACCGTGCTGCTGACAACGGTCACAAAGAAATCGTCAAATTGCTTTTAAGTCGAGGTGCTGATATAAATGCTAATGACTCCTTTGGAAAGAGGACTGCTCTTTACTATGCAATTGTAAAGGGTAATACAGAAGTTGTAGAACTATTGCTAAAGTGCGGTGCCAATGAACATACTACAATTGAATCTGACTTCATGTCACCACTCCAACTAGCTGCTCAATTTGGTCAAATAAGAATTGCAGAGCTGCTCTTACAATTTGGTGCCGAAATTGATTCTACAAATGTAGATGGTAACACAGCATTTACCTATGCTTGTGCCGGAGGTCATGAGCAACTTGTTACAGCTCTCCTAAAACTCGGTACTGATATAAATACTGAGAGTAATTACAACATGCTTCATCTCGCTCTGGATGGTATCAAAACATTTTGTGATATAGAGCATTGTTTCCATGAATATTATCACTGTGATAGTCATGACATTTATAATTATATAAACATTGCTCACATTCTTAAAAGTCACATGATTAAGATGAAAGTTGCAAATGTATATGCAGTTAACGAATATGTATCATCAATTAATAGCGATGATGAAGAACAAAGCTATTTTCCAACTGATTCTGACGAAGAAATAGCACGCGTGTATTATAGTAAGAAGGCTCGTGAGGAAAGAAGGTTGGCCAGATATAAATTTCAGAATGCATGTGAGAAAGAAATAGCAAGCATGAAGAGTGAGAAGGTTGGTAATTCTGTTATCACATTTTATGATATCTTGACAAAAGATGTACATCAATTAACAATTTATGCAAGAAATGAGAATGTAGTAGAGGCCATCAGATCAGATGATTGTAGAAAAAAATTTCCAATATATGCCAGTATCATAAATAGTAATTTTAGAAAGGGGGAAAAACGGAAAGAGTTTCTGGAACAAGCTTATAAAAATTTCCATTTTCTCTATAACAATTTCCCTCAGTTATCACGTAGCTGTACCGAAAGAATATTTTTTTACCTAGATGATGAAGATTTAATAGATTTAAGGGACGCTTGCAAGCCTATTGTATATTGTCAGCAGTCCTAATATTGATATTAATAATGTGATATTTATTTTAAACAAGTACAAATGTTCAAAAAGGTGAGGACAGTCATAGTTTTGACCAATTTTTAAATGTGTTTATTTTAATGTTATGAAAGAAGATATTGTATTTGTTTTAAATAGGGACGTTTTATTTCTAGAACAAGAAAGAGATATCGAATTGGAACCACCTGAACTTCATTTCTGCAAAGTATCAGATTTTTTTTAATTTCAAATTGCCGAACTTCCGTTGCAAGTTTCATCCCCTGAAGTTTGGCAGTATTTAACACTTTAATGACTTATTAAATATCTAACGGTTAGAACCGTCTTATTCGTTAAAGGTTTCCACTGTACACAACGTGAACAGTGATTAATTGAACAGTAAACAAATTCATCTGTATAGAAGATTTATTAATGATACATATATGAATACGCACAGACGTCCACCTGCGTGCATAAATAAAATATATAGATATACAATATATGTATATATTTTACATATAATGACGACGAGTGAAAATAGACTGATCATCCTTGCTTTGTTGGACTTTGGTAAAATAGTTCGTACCAGAAGGAGAAGATAATATACGAAACGCCAAAGCAAATGCTAATTGGGCACTGTAATCTTACTGTATTTACATTTCTTAATAGGTAAACAAGTTGACAACGCGGGCATCTTCCATTTGCCCCATCATTTACAGCCCAGTCTTATTGGCTAATAAATCAGTGGCAAACAGATACTTACAGACAATTTTATTCTAATTCCTCCAATATGTTTTCGTTATTTTTGTACTTCACTTTTTCTATGATGCATTCCTCCTTAACTCCATCAGATTTTTTTACTCCTGACTTCCATTGAATACTTATCTAATATGTGCTCCATAATTGATGACAAATGGAATTCTTTCTTCTATTTTGTTAAATAGGAGGAGATACATTGAAATTTTATTAAATATGCAGGTGCAAATCGTTAACCATACGAAACAAAAGGAGTGTTTGTTATTTAGTCACTACCATTCTTTAGTTGAAATTTCTGTGACTAAATACAGATACAGAAGGAGCAATTGTGACGTAATTATACGTTGAATAATTTTTCAAGAGTATTTAATCGCGACAGCATATGTGAAATTATCATTAACAAAGAGGTTGCGCGTCGTTCATAAGTGAATGAAGATGATTGTGTGTGAATAGAGGCGATTGTTAGCTTACTATAGTTTACGTATGAAACAACGTAATACTACGTCAGTGGTTTAGAAAGTGTTGAAGCCGTACGGCGTACATTGCGGAATCTTATTCGTTGAATTCAAAATTTTTTGTTTTCAAAAGATTTGTATGGAGTTGAAGAAACTGAAAATCGGAATACTGTAAAGATTTGAATGTTTCAAAACGTTAAGATGTTGTGTCTATGGAATTGTGAACTGGGAACAATGTTTAAAGGCTTTTAAACAATTGAATTGTAAACATATACAGTCGTTTTCACATTTCGTTTAACTGTCAAGTGTTGTACTAGAAAATAGTTGTTCTACGAAAGAACACACCGATTGACGAGCAACTCAAAGATTTATCATTATTAAAATGTTGTGTAAATTTTTATCAGCAATACAACCTTTTACTGAAATAATTATGGTATACAGAGATACACATTTGACGTAATCTTACGATTGGAAATACGCGGTTAGCAATTTTGAAATTCTGGAAAAAAAATTTGAGATAAAATTAAGTAACTTTTACTAACTTTTGCATTATAAATAAGAATTAAAAGAGTATTATTAATTATATAAACATTTTCTTCGGAAGTTATTACTGTTACTTTTAAATTAGATAAATCATTATTCAACCAATTTTATAATGATTTCGCCAGTATAATTTTCATAGCAAATTTTAAGCAGTAGGTACTAACGACAAAAATAAAATTAAACTCTTTATCGAATGAGTAAAAAGAAAATTATAATGAAATGCCATTACTCGGACGTTTTTCTTAATTTTCTAAATATTTACTATTTCAATGAAATTCTTCATGATGACCATCCAACTTATAGAAATTCTTTTTCATGTAGCATTAGCATAAAATTACTAAAAAAATTAGTATCGAAATCATACTTCGTCAACAATTATCGACAACTTAAATGACAATTTTTTTTTTAATCTTACCTACTCACATTACCATTGATTGTTTATAAATATAATACCATCAGTATTTTTAGCAAATATTTAAATGAATTACGTGCCATGCTTTTACAAACGTGTATTTCAAAAACAATGAAAATTCTTTTAAAGAATAGAAGGACGAAGTAGAAGATTAAACCAAATAGAGTTAAGTCATCAAAAGTCAATGAATTGCAACTATTAAAAGCTTGAAGGCTTTCTTCGAAACGAGTTGAAGGAATTAATTCCTATCTCATTATATTCTATCTGCTATCACATTTCTTAAATTATTAAACGAAGCTTGACAATGAAGCAGTATAGTAAATTCGGCGTACAAATAATCAAGTTCCGTTTAATAATGAAGTGGTAGAATGGATTCCATTTTACAAGCATACCCGTCGATTTGCATATTATGGTACGTACTTCCTATTGGACGGCATCTTACGGTACGGAGACTTTTCTTTTCTTTACCAAAAAAATCGAATCTCATCGAGGAACTACTTAGTCATTGGATGCAGGGAAATGCATACGATTAAGATTTCAAAAATTTAATTTAAGGCGCGATGTTTTACAAAATTCTATCGTATAACCTGTGCAAGAAAATTTCTTTTGATGTAAAGTGCACATTTCAGCACAATTATTAAGCTGCTGTCTTGCAGAAAAAGAAGTACTTTGAAGGAATTTTATTTGTTTAAAATGTCTCTTTTAAATTCCTACTTTGCACTTCTCATATAGGTACTATTAATACTATATTCGTTTATACTACGTAGTCTTTGTTTAATAATTTCAAATTAATTATAGACTTTACACCCAATCAAAATATAGCTGACCATAAGGCAACCTAAAATTTTGTTAGGTATAATTCATAAAAATGATTTCAAGTATATTTGTGAGACAAATTTAAATTGTGGGTTCAAATTTCAATTTATTTTTTTATGACATTCAGATTACATGTATTAAATGCCCCGCTTTTATACAGCAAAACTGTTAGAGTCACGGCTCACCCAATGTTTTTTTTAAACAAGAAAGGATATAACGAAAAATATTTCTTTATATTATGAAAATGTACCTAGTTTTATATTGGAAAAATATATAGTCACTGAATTATCACATATGCATTTCTTTTGCATCTAATTTGCCAAATTTTTAGTTCCTTTCTGACATACACCGAGCTTCCTCAATCTCAACGACACATTTTCTTCTTCGAGTTAACTCGAGGTTACGACATTCTCGAAATGACATTCTTTGGATTTTCAGTAGTCTCGCCTTACATTCGACTATTCTATCATCCAATATCCAAACTGAAGAATGTCGATGTATACTTAGGTATATATATGTATACAACGTCAGAGTTGGACAAAATTTTTATTCTTAAATAAAGATTATTTTGTGACGTTTAAAGTAATTTTTGAATCATGTCCACCTTTACAAGTAAGAAATGAAAAAACATTAAAATAAGATTAGTAACATTATTTTCAAATAAATGACAAGGAAAAAATATTGTTCCGTTATATATGCATAGCACGCATATAGTTAATTTTCTAAACATTCAACATACATATTTAGTTCACTTGATTATAGATACTCAAAATAGTTGTCTAGACATTCAAACTAATTTGCCTCGTTAATAAACTTTTTTGTTTATATGTATGTTCGTCCACAATATTAGGAACATAAAGTCTACAATGCAAAAATATTTGTCCTCTACAAAACAGTTGGTGCCAAAATTGTAAACACTAACGATCGCAAATATAAACATGGCAATATATTATAATAAATACGTAAACGCATAATTTCGTTCACCTCCTAATAACTTCGAAATAAATTCTGATATTCTATCATCGAAACTATTATATTCCATTTCTTCAACTGAAATCGCTTCAAAATTCTCGTTTCTCTTTAATTCCAAGTTTTCGATTCCCCTTCAGTTTCGTGGCGTCAAAATTTGTCCAATTGCCAAATAAATGCCCAACTCTGATTAAACTACAGTAGCGCAGAATACGTTCGTGAAACACAACGAGCAACTTAAGACTGCTTATGAACCATTCGCAAGGAACAAACTCATACTCAAGTACCGCGTGGCTTATTAGTAACAAAGAAAAAACTCCAGCTACACGTACGAAACTAACGATACGTAACTTCCACGATGCTAATTAGCATAATTATGTTAAAATCTTTCTAGCGCTGTGCACGTTGTGTATTTTACGAGGAAAACTGCGCGGTGCGTCGGTGGTTATTATAGTCGGAACAAAATCTAATGGTCGCTCCCCCGGTTATAAATCCCCTCAGATACAACTACGGTAAGTATTCGTTGTAAGCTTGCGGCTTGAGACCAGTCAGGGGCTTACAGCGTGTACGGGCACGTTTTTAAGGCCGATTTCATCTCGTCTTTTACTTCATTTTATTTTGACATCTTCTGTAATACGACCATCTTCTCCAGGGACACCCTGTATACGTCAGTTTGCACATAGAAACGACAAATATAATGGCCAAATAACTAAAGACTATAGTAGGGGTAATCCCCTTTGAATAGTCAATTGATTTTGTTCCAACGTAAGACGATGAACGCCCACAGAAATCTGTAAAGTCGTTACTACGACGTTCGAAAAATATGTAGAATCGGTAATATGTAGAATATGCAAAAGACACTTCGTTATATCGATAAACACTGAAGTACAGTTTACACCCTTAGCCACGTCGAGTGAAAAGTTCGTCGTGACGTTTTTACTTTCTTCTTCAAACGACGTCAGGTTCTCCTTCGTAGCGGTAGTCACGAAGTAAAGTAGAATGCACATGACAACCATTTGTGACTATAAATTAACATTGAGACTTTCAGTTATTTATTCGTAAAGGGCACTTAAATGGTAAAATCAGCGAATGCTTCCTTAATTGTACTCAGCGTTCTCTGTTTTATTGATCTGAGATTTTCCTTGTAGCAGTGAACCAGTTCCACTGCTCGTACCTAGAACATCTTTTGACTATTGTAAAATACTTTTTATTGAGATAACATCTGTGAACTTTCTTTTGGGAATTCGTCAGGAAAGCTTGAGAAATTAAATTCAGCGACAGTTCTGTTGCACTTCATGTTTTCTTCGATTACCGTATTACTTTCACTTCGACGGACTTGTTTTATAATCGACGGTCAACCAGTTCCGGGTCCTCACTATGGGAAGAATTTCTTCCTTATCGTGTTCAGTTTACCAACCCAATCGTTCGCAAAGGACACTTTTAAAAGAAAGACAGTGACGATTCCTGCCACGACGAATACTTGGCTCCTTCTCGATAGTCGTGTTTAATTTTAACGGCTTTTATTGAAGAACTAAAATCCCCTTCCAATTTTGATTAACTAATCCCTGACCTTCTTGTATAACTTATTATGACAGTAGCTTATGTTACTCTTTCTTCATCTCTTTCTGCAGTCTTTCTGCATTAATAGACACAGGTACACTGAAGAAACATTCAGCGACCATTTTCTGCATCTTTTCTTTATATACGACTGGTGTTAGTTAACCTTCGAACGTGTCTTGCAATTGACTTGAAGAGTGTTCCTTCCATTTCTGTTTGCTTTCCAGCCATTCGACCACGAAGGACACTTCGAAAATACAATTCGATGGGAATAGCCAATGATCGAATTAATGATTAACGATCCATTGGAGAACGCTTGTGTCACCTCCGCCCGTGGAGATTAATCGTGTATCATCTTGAAGAAACGACACGTTCGTAACGTGACTCGAATGGCCGCCGTACGTATGGCAAAGGGACTGAAACAAAGCAATTTATTTGTTTTAATTGTATTTTCATTTTCGTAGGTCTTTATATGTCAACTGTAATCGTGAACATTTCACGTGTGTATAGGCGTATAAGCAGTGATGAGGTTTGTAGGGAGTGTCAAGAAATGCATTGGATATGCTTGGTTTATCAGAGCTCTTCACTATTGGTACACTTATTCGTATACAGCATAAGATATGTACAGATTACAGTGTGAGAAATGAATATTTCCAAATATTTTGGTGTTATGGAGTGTTATAAGGTATCGTATAATTATGGTTAATGAACTCATTTCAATGTACGGTATAACTGTACATAATGATATTAAATAAGATATGTAACTTCATTAGAAAAAATAAAAATGGTTTTTATTGGATTTTTGATGGGCGATTTTGATGTGCGAACTTTTCCCTGTACATGTTACCACAGCTCGGTCTCAGTTTTCGAGATATTCATTAAAATATTTTGGTATTTATTCGGAATCAAGTACACCTGTGTTGATTGTTTTCGAGGTATCGGTATAGATTTGGGGGCAGATTGGGAGCGAGAGGGCGCCCGGTTAGAGGGGCCCGCAATTGCGTGTATGTAGTTAGAAAAAAATGGTAGAAAAATAATTAACAATAATTTTATATTAATGTCTCTGAAACTAATAAATATTCAAAGCTAAAATGTTATATTTGGAGTCCACCCTCCCCCTTTTCACCACACCCCTCAAATTTCGTGTCGATCGGCCATTGGTACCTTTCGGAAGAATATCCAAATATTTTTATGGATAGGGCTAATATGTTACCACCTCTCGGCTTTAGTTCCCAACATATACAGACACGTTGCTGCGGGTCCCCCGGGGGAACCTTGGCAACATATTTCAACGTCATCAAAATCGGTGGGTTGTGCCGTTTTTTTATATAATTACCATACAATTTTTCTAATAATATTTCTTAATATCATGAATATTTTTATAGATAGTCCTTAATATTTACTTTCAAGTAAAAATGATCTGTTTGTATGATCAAGAAATGAAAATTATGTAATTCTATAGATTAGGATGCGTTTCATGGCTCATGTAAGAAGCTTAACCGTGCGAATTACCTTCGGTTGACAAGCTGGATAAGAGAACAGCTTCACTTTTCCAAAATCGTCTCCAGTTGCGAGGAGTTTCGAGTCTCTACTACGAGTACAATTATTCACGTCTGTGCCGTCTGCACCTTCAGGCCATATTCCAATTGTCTCGAAGGATATGACGCAGCTATGAGTTGCCCATTCTACGTCCCTTAACATTGAAGCTTGTGGAATCTGACGGCAAACTCCGGGATTCCCTATGCAATTTTATATATGTTAAACAAACCCGTCAACGACAGAATGATGAAAATTCTGCATTATTTTCTACGTTGTTACATGAAGTGATAGCAATGAAAGAAAACTGATGATTACCTATCGATAGTTTTTGCATATTAGACACAGTGACAAATGGTTTAATACTAATTGGAAATGCTTTCAAGTTATTAAAATCTAAATGGCTCTCACGTAGGACGATATTAGTAAGTAATTTAAGGGTATGTATTTTGTTTTATGTAATTTTTATCTTTACTTCGTTTTCCGCCACTTTGCGTATTATGTAATTTACTATATTAATATCCAATTTACTTACAGTATAGCAGCTCATAGTCCCCGCTATTGCTACGTAAGTATTGTCCATCCGTTGACCAATCCAGGTGAGTTATAAAGCTGGAATGACCCTGAAATACATTTTTACGTTTAGGTCAAGAAATAATGAGCGTTGTACGTGTTTTTTTTTCTAACATTATTTTTGCCTAGAAAATAAGAAAAGTTATATGCGTGTTAGTTTTCAAGGCAACTAGAATATGGGTATGCAGCTATCGCCGTGACAGAAGTGTCCAACTTTTGTGCAAATAGTAACTACTGTTGTGCGTGCTCTTGGCAAGCAATATTTAAACAAACGTATGAGCGTATATGCGACTATGAGTATGATAGTTTTAGAGACATTACATTTTTCAGATAATAATAAGTTTCGCAAACTATTATTAATCGTTCGTAAAATTTTATATTGTGCAGAAATCAGTGACAGTAGATTATTGAATATATTTTGAAAAATACTTATTCTTTGCACTCAATAATATAGAATACCTACGGATTTTAAATCGACAATTTTGAGTAATTAATCCTTTTAAAATAAAGTTGTAATGTAGCACATATTTGATAATTATTGTTTATTCAATAATATGTTGATAATTACTCGCATGTCATGGGCGCCTCTGTAACATACAACTTTTTTAAAAAAAGTTTTTCTATATTTCTAAAAATAACGGAGATATTTCAAGTAAACAGAGTTATTAGGCCATCCTGTATAACGAAATGAGAAAAACGAATATGAGTACCTATTGTTAACCGAAATAATTCTTCAATAACTGTAGGGAATATTGTACAATAACTGTACAAAAATAATTACACTATTAAGAGTTCAATAATATAGCAAGGCTTTATAAATTCTTATATATTTTTTAAATATGTGTTATCAGAGGCTACCAAGTGCAGAAAATTAAGTAATTTAAATTTTCAGAGAAATCATAGTTTAGTCGGATTATCTGCTATTATATAGTAATGGAAGTATTGGATATGTTTTTGCGATAATTTTTCGTAACAATGTATCATCATGTAACGTAATGTCTCCTCATTTTCGAGTGACTAAAACACATGTCTTACTCTACGTCTTCGTATCCGCTTCGGCTAGAAATGAAGAAAAGATATGTGTTAAATAATTTTTGCAACTTTAATTACTTTATGCTAAATAATATTGAAAATTCTATTTGGAATTATTCGTATTATTGTAATTATTTTATTAACAGTGTGGCTGTGATATATTTTATTTTCTGTCTTATTATGATCTGTTTTTCTATAATCTATAATCTACATATATCCTGCGTTGAATTGTTTTTAATACATTCTCTAATAATCTAATTACTCTAATTATTCGCGAATCGATTTTTTCCAGGATAACTATACTTTCAACAAATTTTATTTTCCCGCTTTTAGGAATTGAACGCTAATCAATTATGTGCCAGTAGCTACTCTAATAACTTCGAAATAAGAAATTTTCTGATATGTGTCACGCGAAATTTGAAGCACCATATTTCTACCACTCTGTATATGTTTATAATAAACGGAAAGTTCCGAAAACAACAATGTTCGATCCCAATTTGTTAAAGTATACTATAGTTTACTAACACGATTAGTGAAACGTTTAAAATATATTTGATTTTAATTTCAGTGAATACATTTATAATTAGAAAACCGAAAATGACCCATTAATTCTTTCATTCGATATAAGAATTATTTACATTGCAGCATGCTTGAACATTAATCATTACCCATTAAAAAATATGAATATTAATGATATATCACAAGGAAAAGTCTATTTACAAATGATATGATCACAAAATTTTGTATAATACATAGCAGCAAATTGTACAGCGGTACATTTTCGAAAAGTCAATGTTGATGTTATAATATTATAAACGAAATGTAAGCAACACTGTGTTTTAAAAATTGTTTTGATTTAGCTTATACAGGGTGTAATAAAAGCCATAATGCTTTCGGGGATACGAATTTTCTAGAATAAAAGAACAATATGAACTTGCAGGGAACTTTTGTTCATATTGAAGTATACAGTTAAATTCTAATTAAACGACTTTTCAAATTACTCGAGTACATGCAAATTTAACCGTTTATAACATGATTTGAATTTTGATATAGTTTTTGACAGAACTTACAAGCAACATTTTATAGACTAGTATCATCTATTTTACTAGGTAATAAACACTTACACGAAGGTCAAGAAACGGGACTCAAAATGTGGAAAATTTGAGACCCGAATGAATTTAAATATGAAACAGTACGGTTAATAGTTAACATCAGCTACGAAGCAGAATTGTTAAGATTCATAAATTTAAAAAGTAAAAGGTATTAAGGATTGAAGCGCATATTCCTGAGATCCAGGTTGTCCCAAAATTCAGGGACTTCCCGGAACATGTTATATCCTGATGGAAAAAGAAATTGAAAAGTTCTTTACCGTTTTGGGATCCGAGGCTTCGTTTTCGAGATATTAACAATTAAATTATTAGCAGTCGAACTTCCGGACCACGCAGTTTAACACCGAAACAGCTGAGCCGACCGCGCTGGTTTATTTTCATGGTTTGAATGACGTCTTTAATACGTTCAAATAAGGTCTTAAGAACTTCAGACCAATAATAGACGTTCATTTCAGCGCGGTCGGCCCTACTGTGTGTGTGAATCTGTATCTACACGCGCCTCCTGCGTGTGCGTGCGAGCAGTCACTGCTCCGCGCTCCGCTGTTTCGGGTTTAAACTGCGCGACCCGAATTCGACCACTAATATCTCGAGAACGAAGCCTCGGATTCCAAAACGGTAATGGACTTTTCGATGTCTTTTTGTATCAGGATATTGTATATTCCGGGAAGTCATTGAATTTTGGGGCACCTTGTATATCAATCCATAATGCACAGCAGAGAGTATTACAAACTCTTATGATTAAAAATATGCTGCACTATTTTGTTTCATTTATTATAATTCTTTATTTCTTATGAAACATCACATGTGTAAAATATCATTATCACACGTGTAATACACGGTGTAAAGGACGGGTGAAGCATGTAAAATGGCAACCGTGTTACTTAACGAAAGTATCATATTTCTAATTTATTGTTAGTGTCTTTTTAATAAAATCCCCTGTCTCAGTACCTGAATCGCACACTGATTGTTGTAACATCCGGTATAAATAAAATACGAATAAAAAGATGTTTGTAGAATAGAAGAAGATCTTACCATACATCGTCCAACTCGGCTATACTTGGTTGCGTCTTCATTCACTTGATAAATATAAATGTAATTATCCCTGGACCCAAGTGCCAACAGTGTTCCGTCTGGTGAAAATCGAACAACCTAAACATAAAGCGTAAATTATACGATGTATAAATCAACGTATAGTTAAACGACTGGCGTCGGCATGTATTCCGCAAAAAATTGGAAAAGTAGAGTATTGGATTTATTTTTGGTTTATTAGTGACATGTAACACACAAATAAATATGCGTTAGAATATAATCATATAATTATTTTAAAAAATCGATTGTCTGAATATCGTGTCTATCTATTAGCTCAGATAATCAAGATCTCAATATTATCTTCTAAACTTGTAACAATATAATTTCACTAACTCCAATTATTCCAACAAATAACACTAAGTATATTCCCTCATTGTTGGCGAATGTGTTTCACCATTGAACAGCGGATAGTTTGATCGCACATCGGATGCAAGGTTCATTTTAACCCCTACTTCTATTCATACTCATCTCAAAATAATTTTTCATATTAGATTTCAATCTTGTTATAATTTAAAATTCTTATGGCTTTCGCGACGTAATACTAATGACAAGTAACATATGCAGTTTGGTATTTAAGGTGGGTCCGAATGAGATGAGGGTTAGCAGGATTTAAAAGTTTGAAAGTCAGTTTTTCGGTTTACATAACACACTATATACCTGAATAGGTTCTGATCCATCGCTGTGATGAGTGTACAATTCTCGCGTTTCACTGTCGATCGCCAACCACTTTCCAGAAACGCATCCAACTATCATAACATTACCATCTGGCGAGAATTCAATGCTTTGTGCTTGTTCCTAAACCAAAGACAATTAAGTTTAATTACCGAGGAACTATTACAGGGATGTAACAGAATAAGAAAGGTCAAGTCTATAATACATAAATCGAAATAGATACAATGGTGTCTTTAATTACTGTGCACTTTTAAATCATATTGCAACACATGTTAATGTAATATTTAAATTTTGAAACAATTAATATCAGGTTGTATTAAGTATCGAATGCGTAAAATACAGCTCCTTTAGACCATGGATAGATAAAAACTTCCTACTTCAAAGATTGCTTGTTTTGAAAATTGTGAGTTAATGTAAGTAAGAGTATACGTGACATTAATTATTTTTAGAAGCAGCCTTGTACATCGATCTTGAAATGGAATGATTCCAACTTTGTAAGCTGTACTCTAAAATAACGTAAGCACTTGAACAATAAAAGAATCCGAACTAACCCCGATGTCTTTACTCCAAACAACGGTGTGACTAAGGCTGTCCCACATTTGCAATAACCTGTCGTGGCCGGCTGTTGCAAATTGTGGCAATGTCGGATGAGCAGCAAGGCCCCAAACCTCTTCTGCGTGTCCCAGCATGGCTGGATTGAATCCCATTCCCACGTCACCAACCAAAATACAATTTCTCGTTGTTCCAATCAATAGCTGGGAACCTCTACCCTCTGCAAGCGTTCGGATTCCTCCAAAGTGGTCCTCGATCTATTGAACAAAATTTACCATTTACTTTGAAGGACCCCTTTCATGCGATTGAAGAGAAAAGAATTGTATTCTGTAACCGTGGTACAAATTTATATTGTTTCTTTACGTCCCATTATTATGGGCGTAGAAAGTTCGAAAATGATTAACTTTAAGGTATTGTTTTGATAACTAAAACTTCATATATATATATATATATATATAGGGCGTTCCAAAATTCAGGTACTTCAGACTTCCCGGGACATGCAATATCCTGATGCAAAAAGTCATCGAAAAGTTTTTTACGATTTTGGGATCCGAGACTTCGTTCTCGAGATATTAACAGTTGAATATTAGCGTTGGAACTTCCGAACCGTGCAGTTTAAAGCTGAGTCAGCTGAGCGCGCGGTAGCGTACGCTCGCACGCACACGCAAGAGGCGCGTGTAGATATAGGCTCACACACACAGTAGAGCCGACCGTGGTGGTTCATTTTCACGGTTTGAACCAGCACGGGCGGCTCTACTGTGTGTGTGTATCTGCATCTATGCGTGCCTTCTGCGTGTACATGCTGGGGGTCACTGTTCCGCACTCAGCTGTTTTGGCTTTAAACTGCGCGGTCCAGAAGTTCGACCGCTAATATTCAACTGTTAATATCTCGAGAACAAAGCCTCGGATCCCAAAACGGTAAAGGACTTTTCGATGTCTTTTTGCACCAGGATATTGTATGTCCGGGAAGTCTCTGAATTTTTGGGCACCCTGTATGCATATATCCAGCAATGGCGAGGTTTTTAATGCGCATGCCTATATATTAAAGATGGAAAGTTGGGCAGAGTCGCTGTCCACTTCGCTCCACAGCGCATTAGAATTAAGACTAGCCCCACTCCTTTTCCCTAACTATTCCTATCAAACATTATTATTGCTTGGTGTGCTTAAGGATAAAGAAAGTAAATGTAATAAATTTATAAATGATGGATTAAAGGAATAACTGTGAGTATTTAGTGTGAGAAGCTGATTATTATTTATTACACATATTTTAAGATAATATTTGCTGCGGCTTACTTGCGCTTCTCCTCCCGTCAAATTTAAGGATTCGTCAAAGTACAATATTTTGCCATCTTTGCCACCACCAGTGACAATAAAACCGTCTTTCAGAACACAAATTGAAAATATAGAACCTTCGTGAATGTTCCTCGCCAGCTTGGAGATTGTATTTGTACCTGTATAATAATACATTTGTGAGTAAGGCTTATCAAAATTTTAAATTTTAATTCGATATTAATATAAGCTTAAAAGGAATTTTATTAAAAACGTTGTGTCTAAATCGAATATTATACGATTGACATACTTGAAAGCAGCAGTGGTAGGAATATTAAATTAGGAAAACTATTGTAGTAAAAGTAATCAGAATAAATATTTAAAAACCACTTGTTATTACAGCCACAATATATGTAGGTACATTTGACTGCCAAAGATGAATAGTAAATTGCTAATTTAAAATCCTATTAAATTTATTTCCAAATCAGTTTATATGGATTTCTTAGTTTAGATTTTAGTTTATTTACGTTTATTAAAATTACTTTTTAAACCTAATCCTATCAAGACTATTCTAAAAGTAAATTCTCGTAATTTAAACAGTTCTTATTTAATATAATATATAATTAATTTAAACATAAATTTTTGAAAATTATTCCCACACTTAGATTTAAAACAGATCGAAGAAAATGAAAATAATATTGTAGCTCAATTTAGTTTACTTTAACGGGACGGATTGAAGAAAAAACGGTTTTTCTTACCTCTGCCCCAAACGATAATGTTACCGTTGCTGTCACCAGTCAGAACGTCGCCGTTCTGATTAAAAGCCACGCAGGTTACGTATCTCGGTTTCTCTCTGCTTTCGAAAATGCCCATTCGCTTGTACAGCATACCTCCGTTATCGAGGGACCAAAAGGACACGTGTCCCTTTCCACAGGACACAATCTGGTTCCGTTCTAGCGGATGCCACTCAGCGCATACCACTGTGTCAACGGAGCACTGCAATTAACAATTCAACGATCATTCATTCAGTGACCCGGTTTTGGTTTTGCAGACTCCGTGACAACAAGGTATCTATCCTTGTAGTCACAAATAGGGTTGGGACTATTTGTTGAATTTTTCTCTGTTCGAATATTCGAGTAGTCTGACTGTGAGTACTTGAATATACATATATCGTACAAAATTCGACTATTGTAGTATTCGAATACAATTCGAATATACATTCCCATTAGGGCTTTACCTAAATATTTGAATACTTGAATTATCGAATATGACACAAATATTTAAATATTCCAACATTACATTCAAATAATTATATACTTCCACGGGAACATTTCAAAAATGTATCTTTTTTTTAATCAAACCGGGATAAACACAAGGTATCAAAATATACTAAGTCGGAACATAGTTTTTGTGATTCTGATAATAAATGGTTTAATTAGTCATAATACCTATACAAAGTTCGGTCGAAATAACCTTTCGCTAATTAATATTATATCTAATTGCTATTTGTTGAATTGATTAACGGTCAGACAAAAGTTAATCATTTTTTAGATGTTGGATCGCGCTATAAAATGAAAATTTTAGTATTTGAATACTACAATAGTCCCCAAATTAGTTAATAATAATTCTTATCATTAGCTCAAATTTTTCAAAAAGTTCAAGTTATCCGAAAAGGCGGGATTTTTCTAAACTTGCGCAAGGAATCAAGTTACTTGAAATATTACGCGAATAATCGAGTACCATGTAAGAAGTAAGACTACTAACTTTTGAAATGGATTTACAATGATTGTGTATTTTATTATACGGAAAATTACGTGTATACTATGAAATAGTTCAATTCAAAGACAATATGTGTAGAAGAAAATCTGTTAAATGAAACCTGCCTTTGTCTCCGTCACCTTGGTACCCCGTTCTCCTTTTTGCCAGTCCCAGATCGAGATGTTGTGATCAGAAGTCTCATCGATCGCGCACAAATAATTTCCACCGTCTGCTTTGGAGAACGAGAGACAACAGATCGATCCATCGAATTCTCCATTACCGATTACACAAAGGGTGGTCAAGCTGACCGAATTCCATATTCTTATGTGTGGCTAAACAGAATGAACACATTACGACATGGAACTCACATTTTTCTATAACTATCAGAATCATTCTACTTTACACCTAAAACTGAAAAATTAACTTTAATTTTAAAAGCCAAACTTTGGTATTAAATTTTATTTTTCACATATTTACCATGGCATCTCGTCTATCAGTTCCACACACTTGACCAGTAGCAACCACTAGTTTATTTGGATGAATCGCTATGCTGAAATGTATGAAAAGAAACACAAAGTATACATCAATAAAATTAAAATACATATCTACTATGCGTGTTTTAAAAAGTATGTAAATATTTTATTAACGTGAAATGATAACAGGCAATTAGGCAGTACTGTATTTATATGATAGTTTAAACCTCGCTTGATAGATACAGGGACGTTTATAGGTGGCTCTGCCCTCGCTATGCTTGACCTGCCTAACGCACGTCGGCAGTAGTTTAAGTCCCTTGCGTCAAACTAGAGCTGTAGATTCCCGGGAGATTGGGTATCCGGGTACCCGTGAGATACCCGGGAAGAGAAAAATTTCCCGGGAGATTGGGTATCCGGGTACCCGTGAGATACCCGGGAAGAGAAAAATTTCCCGGGTAAACTACCCGAGATACTCGAGACACCCGAGATATCACAGAGTACCGTTCATAATTGATGCCTCACTGAGCGTCATGGCCTTCGGGGCAAAGGCTTCGACACCCGGGGAGACAGGAATACCCATTAAGAAGTGAGAAATCTCCAGTTTCGCATTTCTTATCAGATCTTTGCGAAACCGACGCCAATCGATTCCTTATGTTTTCCGATAAAAATAACACCAAGAACGACGCAATTCGGACCATAATGAAAGAAATTACATAAAAAAATGATTTGCATAATTTTAAATTGACTTCGTTAGGAATAGTTCGATTTACATGAAATTTGGTATGATTTTCATCGGAAAAACATAAGGAATCCATCGGTGTCAGTTCCATATCGATACGATAAAGAGTAAAGAATTATTTTTTTCTGAGACAGGTATGAATTCTCGGGGTCGGCGCTCCGCAGTCGAGGGTAAAATATTCATTACAGTATATTAAGAAGTTCTTTATTGTTCATTGCATCGATATGAAAGTGACACCAATGAATTCCTCGCGTTCTCCCGATTAAAATTATACTAAATTTCATGCAAATGGGACAACTTTTACATAAGCAATACAAATTCCATAAAATTCGGTGAGGCATCACGGAGGGTTGACCTCGCCACGGGGTACCAGGCAGCATCTCTCTGACAGGCGTCGCTCCAGAATCACCCTCTGCTCTGTAAGTTATCGGATATCTCGAGTATTTCGGGTAGTTTACCCGGGAATTTTCCTCCTCCCGGGTATTTCTCGGGTACCCGGGTATCTCGGTCCAAAGCTACAGCTCTACGTCAGGCGCCTTTTACGCATATCTTCAAAATCAATAACTCGGAAACGAAGCCTCAAACGCAATTTCGTCATTCTTGACTTTTCTTTTATTTTGGCATGCAGAAAAAATCCCTAAAGTTTCTGACACCTGTTGCCGAACACCCTGCATATAATATATAAACTAAGAAATACATTTTTAAACCCTCTAATGACAAAACATATTTCTATCAAAGTCCCACTCGGTTAGCCCTTTCCTATGAAAATATGCATTTGTATAAACTTCCGCAGTCTAATTGTTACAGTTTTACGCAATCATTACGGTGTAAATGAATTAAATCGACCTACCATTTTATGTCATCCGTATGACCCAAGTAATGCCTCTGACAGTGTTCCTCCATATTGTAGAGGACCACCACAGCTGCCACGAAGTAAACGATTTCCCCAGTTGGCAGCAGATGCAGATTACTTCGACAATCCCTGCCCCGGTAACCGTAAACCCAGTCGAGTTTCAATTTGCTCTGGGGCGGTGTGCTGACTTTGTGAAGGTCGTAGGACTCCATTAGAGGTGTTGGAACGTAAAGGACGACGGGTCGCCCTCGCAGGTACATGCGGACGGTACTTTCCTCTTCGTTGTACTGCATATCTCTGGTGCTGCAAATAACAAACACTTTGTCTGATCTTTTCCTTTTTTTTAAAATAAGTTCCCACCAAATATATTGAAGAAGAAGTTTCATTGTATGATTAGATTATACTCGATGTTGAAGTAGGTATATACAAGGAGATTCACTTTAAATATCTCTGCTATTTTAAATATTAGGATAGGATTTAAGATACAGGAATTTATGGTTTCGAGGGACACAATGTGATTACAATAGTTTCGTAATGGCTGCAAGGGTGAAGTAAGTACATACATTCCAAGGTCAAGTTTCAAGGACTCAACAACCGAAGGTTGTTTTCTATGGCAATATTCGATAGAGTGATAAATTCTAAAATAAAGAGTATTAGGGTACGTACATATGTACCAAAATTAACAGTTTCTGAAATATTCACAGTTTCAAGGTAGTATCCACGATACTTCATTCATATTTCATACCACAATGGCGACTTCAGCTACCGAAGTCGGATAGACATATGTATGTTGCGTTAGGTCCGGGATAGGTTGTCGTATTTTTCAGGAAATCGAAAGACAAGTTTTATATGAAAAACCAATCTTTTTTTATATATTTAATAACATTGTGATATATGAAGTATCTCTCTGATCTGCTGAGTCCATTTTAGAATTTTATTTACGTGCATGAAGCTGGAGGAAACTGTACTCACATTTTGCAACTGAAATTCCATTATGAAAAAAAACGAGAAGACTTTTTAGCCAGTATTTAGCTTAGTACAGTTTAAAATAAGCTACGAATTTAATTGCTGTTATAGAATGATGTAGTGTATTATAGAAATTAATATATCGTAAATTATGAAGCGTGATACCTTAATGCTGAAATGATTCTGCTATTATTTTTTATGAAATTAATAACTAATTTTTTATGAATTTGTAAGGGTTAATGCATAGAATTTCATAATAATTTTACTATTTCAATATTCATTCGATATTAACACTCGTGTAAAAGAAACAATTTTATTTAGTTCCAATATTATTATGTAGCACGAAGATTTGGGTAAATAATGTTCCCAAGTATAATAACAGAATATGTTAATAGACCCTGGGTTAACAGGCACTAGGAAAAAAGAATTCTATTTACCTTCTACTTTTTTATTACAGTTATTACTATAGGTACTTGCATTACTCATTAAATTTTTCTGTCTCCACAACTTTTTTACTACCATTTACTTATTCTGATACATATTAGTATAAATAGTGCTTTTACTTATTACTTGCAAAATATGTATTTTTAATACAGAATGAATTAGAAAAACACAAATACCAATTAAAATCTCACAATTTTCTCTATGACTTCCCAAACATTATTTAACAGTTAATATTGAAGAGTGCATTTTAAAATGATACTTAATCATTATGAAAGAGTTAAAGTAATTACTAAAAATTGTCATCGTATAGTACCAATTTACAATACAGTAATTAACAATTGCTAATTGTACGTAATATAGTACTTGAAAATAGTTGGAAGCATGAGAAGTTATAAACAACAATAAACTTGATCAACTTAATCAAAATAATCCATGGCAATAAATAAACATCCTAATACATTTGAACACTATATATTGAAACTTTCACATTGCAGTCCCTTTTTCAGCATACACTTCAAGGAATAATAATTTTAAGTGCAGATGTTAAGATATAAATCAGATATATCTTCGGTCAATACTTTCAACTTCACGCCTATCTGCGGTTCATCAACTTTCGTGTCAGTAGATGCTACACACAGGCTCTTCATTCACTATCGAAACACTTGCCACGCCAACAAACAGGTTTTGTATTTATCAATTTAATATCTGCCGGTTGATAACAATATTGCACGGCTTTTAAAAAATCTTGTCTTCACAGATGTTACATGTACCAAGCTCGAGATCTGATCCTGACCGATCGAAATTGCAGAACTTTCCGTGACGATATGCTCTCGAAACCGACAAAGAGTGACTCACGCGCGCGCGACTCCACTTTTATTACTCGACGAAGCCGTAGTTTCGCGCGTTACCACGTTACGTCACTTTTACGTTCGTTTTTGCCGCGCGTCTGTTTTCCTTGGCAGAATTACAATCAAGGACGCCCTGCTGTTCAACACACAATTTACGATCCACTGGAGAAACCTGCCCAAAACTGATCATTTCGCAAGGGCGCTAATAAACCCCCTTTTTTCAATTTGTTTTTTCTTTTCGAAGTGGTTGCCAGGAATTTTCGAGTTAATGGCATCCATGAACCACATTGCGCGTCAAATATACACGTATTGCGGCAATACTAAGTGTTTATGCCTTTTGTACCCTCATCGATGGAATTAAAGCAATATTCTAACGTATAGGATATAACGTTTGTTTACGATAGAATGGAAGAGTTATAGAGTTTATTGATTCAAGCTTTAAAGATAACTGCCTTGTAAACGAGGGATGTCTGATCTTTAATGGATGAATTTGAAGAAATGTGTGATAGTTATTTATATTTTAGCTGGCCAAAAATGTTGAAATCCCCCCTTCGCGAATTTTATATTCTTTGAGTTTTATTAGTTTGATTAAGGGTGGATTCTCGTATAACAGCCCCCGAAATTTATGAATTTTTTTGAGAAAACTATTCTTGATATTGCATTAAACTCTTTTGGGATATAAAGAGGCATCTTAAACTAGTAGAATTTTTTTTATGTCGATCCTTCTTATTGTTTATTAATTATTGTGGAATCGTGTTTGTTAACCTCTTCGACGATGAAGATTTTTTTTTTAAAGATAAATAATTTACGCTGGGACTGGACCTAAAATTTTAATTTTAGTTTTTATTTATAATACTTTTTTTCCGTTGATATAAAGAATAATATGAAAAATTTGTCCAAGGAAAAAACTTACTTTATCTTTCAAACGCTATAACTCTTTCAATTTTTCATTTTTTTTCTTTAAAGTGGACCAATACCAACGTAAACTATTTAACTTTAAGAAACTTCTATTTTTTTGCAATCAGATGACAAAAGATTTGAAATATCAGTTACTTTTGGGGCTGTTAGACGAGAATCACCCCTTAATAATAAGGAATTCAAACATTTCCATCCGTGTAATCCGAAGATAAAAATGTTTTGAAATAATGGAAGACTTATTAACTTTTGCGTATGGAGACTCAAATAATTCTTGAAAGTACAAAGCATCCAAAATATTTTTATATGAAACTTCTATCTGGATTGGAATTATTTAATTATATACTGTTCAAAGTAACTGCCAGTAATAAGAAGTGAAGGGAAATTTGTTTGTATTTTGTGCAAAATGAGGGTGGAATTGCAGTAATGAATTGCAACAGAACAATAGTAGTTGAATTTCCCTTTGTTTTTCTGATTTTAAGAAAGCTTAAAGCAACCAGAAGATAACTTAAAACTTGTAGTTTGTTGAGTACATGTTTGGGCATAAATAGACGTGGGACTTTACAAAAACATCATTTATCACAATTTAACCCCCGGTTGCACAAAGTGACCCCTGACGACGGTACTGAATGCCTAATAAGTTTCATCAAAATAGGTGATTGTTGCTTTGATCATATCGAACATATCGAAGTGACAATTGCCGATTTTGGTGCGACTTTGATAGACAGTAGTCCTTTTTTTGCACAGCTGCATTCTTTATTAGAAAATACACAATTTTGCCATTTACACCGTTATCCCAGCTCTAGTAGATTCCAAGATATTGAACCAAACATATTTTTGAATCTCAACTTTCAGGGCCGTTTTCACCCCTTCAACATGAATGTCAGCTGATAAAAAAAATATGTATCAAATATTTTTATACGAACTACTGTCTACCAAAGGCGCATCAAAATCAGCGAGAGTCACTTCGATATCTTCCCTTGTAAGTTTAAATAAATGCCACGAGAAATTGTTAGTAAGAAAGCGAGTTAGTAAAGCGTGTAGAGACACTTCTTTTTTTCCCGAATTTTTTACACAGCGCCCAAGATTTGCTAGAAGCATCGCGTACCAGGAAACCGAGGATTCACAGTTGTAGAAGTACAGGAATTACGATTCACTTTCTTCAGAGGACGTAGCAGTCTGTGGCACGCCCCTTACTCATTGAATGAGCCATTATCCACGTGACATTCGTGCCTGTTGTTTTCAACCTGTGCTTTAAAGGGTATAATTCCCTGGCTTATCGTATCCAAATCTACAGGGCTGCAACCGTTTGTAGTTTTTATGCATGTCTGCCCCCTCCTCCACTTCGTGTGGCGATTTTAATGCGAGGTTTCGCGTGACGCCGTGCAATCGCATGCCAAATACCGGTTTGTACTCGTTTAACGCGGAATTTGTAATTGCATTCCTTACGTCAACCTTTAATTCCCAAACGGGGAGAAATTAAGGTCTTGAATAAATCGACTGGTTATCTTTTTCGTGTTTTTTCAGATTTTATTTTTCCTGGGATCTTAATTTATTGCTTAATCGTAGGGCTTGAATGTTTCTATTTTTTTGGTAACCCTTCCATTGAAGAGGTTTGATTATGTTTCGCTGAAACTGTATTTGTTTAGCATTTTCACTTTAAATATAATAAATAATAGTATAATTATTGTTCCCTTTTGCTTTTGGTTCTATTTGTTCCGTTACTTCTATTCTTTGGTAAGAAAAACAGCCGAAGGAATTGTCGAATCATCTGAATTTTTGCAAGTTTGAAAAAGGAAATTTTCTTAAGTTTGGTATCTATAGGATTAAATTGCCCGTGGAATTAAGCACTGTGTTTATTTTAGCAAATGAATTTTATGTCAAATTATTACTGTTACGTTACTGATTCTTGAATAATATTTTTGAAACGTTATGTGCCCATATAGGTAGTGTATAAATTGAATCTTATTTCATTTTATGTTGAATAATTTTTAAATAGTATTTAAAATAATTAAGTTTTAAAATCTATTACTGCAATTGCATTGAAATTATTTTTGTTACATACAATGGGAGTATCTCCAATTACAAAAAATATATATAATTTAACGAACTACACATCAAATACAATATTTAAGTTTATATGCGTGCCAAGACTACTTTTTGTATTACCGTTAATAGAAGTATTTTAATACGAATGACAGATTTTAGAAGATTTAAAATAATAATCAGAGAAAACGATTTAAAAAATTATTCAACAAACTGTATTTTAATAGTCAATTCTCATACTTCATTATTTTATAAGGCATCTACAATATGTACTAACAAAAAAGTTTTGTTAGGGTAATATTGTTGATTATATATTAGTTCTCATATGTACTGTAGTGACTAAATAAATTTTTAATTTACATTTGCGAATTTAGTTTACTCTTAGAATTATACTCTACTTTTAAAATTATATATTACATTAAACTATGTATCAATAATATTGAAAATACAAATTATGTTAGATTTACCTGATCCATCAAACACCAACAAGCGTCATCCCAAGTAGAAAATCCATCAGGATTGTGAACGAATTTCGTATATAGGAACAAAATATAAGTAAAAAATTGCACATTACTATATTATTTAAGATGAATATCGACATAGGTAATCATCATAATGTAATTTTATCCAACCATTTTTTCAGCTTCTTGACATTTTCAGTTTTACCATGGACAGTGACTTAAGGGGGGATTCTTCTGTAACAGCCCCCGAAATTTATGAATTTTTTTTGGAGAAAACTATTCTTAATATTGCATTAATCTCTTTTGGGATATAAGGAGGCATCTTTAAACTTGCAGAAAATATTTTTTTTATGTTGTACCTTCTTATTATTTATTAATTATTGTAAACCTCTTCGACGATTTTTGCGGCAGGTGTAGCACCTGTCACAGTCATCGGATTGTAAAACGGGGAAAATATTCTTAAAGTTAAATAATTTATGCTGGTACTGGATTTAAAATTTTAATTTTAGTTTTTATTTATAATACTTTTTTCGTCGATATAAAGAATAATATGACAAATTTGTCTAAGGAAAAAATTTACTGTTCCTTTCAAACGCTATAATTCATTCAATTTTTCATTTTTTGTTTCTTTAAAGTAGACCAATACCAGCGTAAACTATCTAACTTTGAGAAACTTTTATTTTTTTGCAATCAGATGACTGTGATAGGTGCTACATATCCCGCCAACAGAAGTTACATCGTCGAAGAGGTGGATAAGATCCCACAATAATTAATAAATAATAAGGAGGATCGACATAAAAAGAATATTTTCTGCAAGTTTAAAGATGCCTCATTATATCCCAAAATAGTTTAATCCAATATGACCAACAGTTTTTTAAAAAAAAATTTAAATATCAGTTACTTTTGGGGCTGTTAGACGAGAACCCCCCCTTAATAAACATGTAAGACAAATCCTTCTTCCAAGTATTCGTAGAAAAATACATCAACTTTCCTACGCCAAAAATTCAGTACAATGTCCAAAAATACTAGAAAATTCCACGATACGAGATTCCTCCGCAACACGAAATCACCTATAAAACTGGCAAACAGACGAGCATGCTGGATATTCTATTCCGTACGTTCTAAATCACACCAATTTGCACTTCTAAGCAACACAAAATGCAGCTTCTACGAAACAGGTAAAAATATCTGAATCCTTCCTTGAAAGTTAAGTGACAGCCTGAAAGACATGTGCCAAGCAACGTCTTCCTTTCACAAACGAAAAAGAAAGCCGTGCTCGTGATAATGTGCTCGTATCAAGCAGGCATTCGCTGTTTAAAATGAAAATAGATCTTTCACGGTTCTCGCGCCAAAGCATTATACATGCATGCCTTTCTTCGTTCCATTCTGTACTCATCAGCGCCATAGGTCTTGCGCGTCTTCGGTATATCTATGTATACGAGGTCGAATGCCGAAGGTAACTTTTATTATGGTAATTAACGGCATGCTATGCGGTAGTAATACATATCGTGTCGTTTCGAACTCACTACTAAGAGCAGCAATTTCTCGTTCAACACGTTTCCTTCGTCAATGATTGCTCGATGAACGGTTGTAACAGTACCTATGTGAGTATGGTATTTATAGCATGGTTCCGTATTGATATTAAAGTGCTCTATAGAAATGGTAGGTTAGTTGTAATTCTCAAGCTGCGATTAAAAAGATATTGAATTAAAAAAATGTTTAGAATAGTTGCGGGACTATATGAATTATTCAATGTTCTGCTGTTTTATAAGTACTTTAATGTGAAGAATGTTGCAGTATTTGAATTAGAGCTGTTACTTTTTGACCCGTCGGGTACCCGGCTACCCGCAACAACTTCAAGCCATTGAATGTGGCATTGTTTGATCATTTTTGGCTAACATCAAACAATACCACAGACAATAAAACATTCAATTGCTTGAAGTTGTTTCGGGTAGCCGGGCACCCGACGGGTCAAAAAGTAACAGCTTTAATTTGAATGCTACATTCGAAATAGGGTTGTATTCGAATACTACATTCAAATATTGAAATAATAAAATTTTCCTTTTCTGACACAATTATACAGTTAAACCTGAGCAATCTTTGTCTAACATATTTTTTAATTCGACAAATAGTTTAGAGTTAATCTCAGAAAGTTTATTTGCATCGAATTTTGAAGAAGTCTCTCGTCTTCTTAAGCCGTTTATTATCTGAAACACGACAACTACATATCTCTGCTATTTAAAATTTTGCTAATATTTTTTGCCAACGTAAATTAAAAAATTTCCATTTCAGGACGTCCCCTTGTAAATACGTAACTACACGAATATAGTATTGGAATATTTGCTAATTTGAATTATAATTGATGGCTTGAATATTTGAATATTCGAGTACATTTATATTGGACCACTTAAGGAGGTACCTCCATAAATCGGAGAAGTGTTCATACTTCTGAGCAGAAAAATCTGAGAACAATTACAGCATTGGAATTGATACATAAATCTAATAAAACAGACTCAAACTGGTTTCCTAATTGGACCATATCTATTTTTCATTATTTTAGGTAAGAACTTTTATTTAAAAATATACTTACACTCCATAAAAAAAAATAAAAAAAAATTCAGAGAAGCACTTTACAGCATACTGAGGAGAAATAAATATGCATTTGACAAAATAATCAGTCGCTGTCAGACTGGCAATTTATGAATTAATGCACTCGTCATAATCGGTATTACGACCGTTAGTGCAGGTCAAATGGACCTATCTCTTGCAAGAAAGACACTGAATCCACTCTTCTCCCATAAGTTATGGGCCATAATTTTATTGATTCCGAAAATGCAGACGAACCACACAAAGGCACCCTTCACCCTCTGATTCAGTTGAAGTATTCTGTACCATAATCTGTCTCATTTTCCATATTTTTCACGTTGTGACCATTTTATCCTTAAGAAAGAAAAAACGTTGCATAATTTGGACCGGTCCAATTTAAGAACCATTAGGTGGTTCAATTCAAGACACTAATCCAATTTTAATGATAACATTAAAGATGTAACCCTTCATAAAAAATTACACCCATTCGAATTCAAAATTTACCCACCAATCAAGAGTTACAGCTTATATAAATTCCAGGAAAAATTACATCAAATGTAACTGTGCTGTTGCTAAGCAGCATGTGAGCTACAACCCCATGCTAAGAGATAACTATTGCTTACGTCAATTTATATGTAAATAATAAAGACTATAGTCTAATTAATTTAGGATCCGGTCCAAATTAGGGAACTTTCCCCTGCACGACAAATAAAAAAATTGTTATTTCGAGATAAACCAATATTCAAGAAAGGGAACTTAATTAGACAATTAGCGCAAAACTTTACATTCAACACATGGTGGCTGTTATGGCGATCACACACAGACTGTGCGCTACCGGTAACCGTCGGTATGCCTGTCCTCTCCTTGCTCGATCAGTATTTACACTATTTACATGCACATACAGTATTGTCGGCGCGAGCTCGACTGCTTCCTGTCCTCAACAAAAATGATGAAAAAATAGTTTTTGTATGTATACACTATAAACTATAATAAAATCGCCTTCATTTATATCCATTTTACGTGTGCTACTTAGTGTAATTATATATAATTTACCATAAAATATACGACAACATGCTAATCCTGTTAGGACCTTTTAACATAATCCAATTTTATTGTGCACATAAACAGAAATTATCTTTGATAACGGATAGTTAAATATATATAATCACATGTAGCAAAGACCGTCATAATTATGACTCACTTTACCAACCATCAGATTAATTCCAAATGAAACAAAATGATGCAGTGTCATAGGCATCGTAAATTAATACCAGAATATCGTAACCAATCTCACTTCAGTTAATTAACTGTCGCCTCGTAAACCATTTAGGAGTTCCATAAAGTTTGCTCAGGTTACTCGACAAATAAGCGAAAATAAGTAACGCATAACTCTCAGCAGCCACGTAAAAGAAGAAAAGAAGTTCACGCGGAGGCGCGCGCGAACGAAACACCACCGTGCCTCCCACCACTCACCTGCAAGTGGTTAAAAAAGTGCATTTTTAAAGCTGGATTACACACGTGCTCGGCGCACGTGGTTCGTTGGTTTGAGGCTTAAGCGAATGACGTAATGTAGAACTTTAAAAAAAAATCTGTTTCAATTTTCACACAGTTTAGAATATGAAAAACATGCTTTTAAATGATTTTACTAAAACTTGCAGAAATAATGGAACTGTCGCTGTTTAATGTTGCAGAAATTTTGTTAAAACTGTTCAAGTCCTAGCAATAATGCAACACTACGATTAAGGGGAGATTCTCGTCTAACAGCCCCAAAAGTAACTGATATTTCAGAATTATTTTTGAAAAAACCGTTGGTCATATTGGATTAAACTCTTTTGGGATATAAGGAGGCATCTTTAAACTCGTAGGAAATATTTTTTCATGTCGATCCTTCTTATTATTTATTAATTATTGTGGAATCGTGGAATCTCTTCGATATGTAACTCTTGTTTGCGAGATATGTAGCACCTATCACAGTCATCTGATTGCAAAAAATAAAAGTTTCTTAATGTTAGATAGTTTACGTTGGAATTGGTCCACTTTGAAGAAAAAAAATGAAAAATTAAAAGAGTTATAGCGTTTGAAAGAAAAAGTAAGTTTTTTCCTTAGACAAATTTTTCATATTATTCTTTATATCGACGAAAAAAGTATTATAAATAAAAACTAAAGTTAAAATTTTAGGTCCAATCCGAGCATAAATTATTTAACTTTAAGAAAGTGTTCTTCTTTTTGCAATCAGATGACTGTGACAGGTGCTACACCTAACGCCAACATCGTCAAAGAGGTTAACACGATTCCACAATAATTGATAAATAATAAGGATCGACATAAAAAAAAATTCTACAAGCTTAAACATGCCTCCTTAGATCCCAAAAGAGTTTAATGCAATATGAACAATACTTTTTAGAAAAAAAATCATAAATTTCGGGGGTTGTTTTACGGGAATTCCCCCTTAAGTACAGAAATTAACGCGTATCTAGGTTTATCAGAGAAATCAAGATGACAAACTTTTTACAACACTATGTAATACGGGGGGAAATATGTTATTGATATAATGCAGTGAGAGTCACGGAAACTCTCGGAAAATGCAGTTATAAATTTGAGTGGTTTTTACAGGAATTGACAAACCAACTGTTCTAACTGCTTGAGCAGTGTTAACTTCGGCACACCAACTTGAAATTTGGTGTAAACACTGTAAACAATAGGAAAATGTCTCTTGATCGCATGAACTACACACAATGCGATATTTTGAAATGGAATAATTTTTTTTAAATATTAAACTTGAAAATTTTGTAAGATAAAGTCGATCTGCCTTCTTTAACCCATGGGCGACACAGAAGCCAGTTTAACCAATAATATTATATAATTTCGTTCATGCAATTGTGAAAATAAGCTTTTATATTAGATTTTGCGTTTTTATTAACTAAAATTCTTATTTTCTCAAAGCAGTAGATAATACTGATAAATACTGAGTAGGTGATAGTTTTGGGTGGATCCAAGTGGACATTGCGTTCGTTCGGCAATGTTTAAAATATCACCATTAAGGTAATTTGTTATATTTTTCATTTACTGTAGTTCAAGCGACAGCTATACGCGCTTAGAATAGCATTGTTTGTTTTTTAATTTCAGACCGTAGGGAGCATAAAAATTTTGTAAATCAGGCGTACACTTATTTTTAGTAATGCATATACAACAGTTTATATTTTGAAAACGATTACGTATATTCGTACGAAGAAATTTATGTGACTTAATAAGATACGTATAAGGAATGGTGCCAAAATTCAGATTGATATCTTAAACAGTTTCCATTGGATAACATTTTTAAGTCGTCGCTTTTAGAGTGCTCACACTGCATGGCCCCTTTAATGGACGAGAGTAAAAGGGAGAAAGGCGGAATGCGAAAAAGACGTGTTTATTTACCCGTGTTTCACGTTGTTCAGCGCCGGGGGCTTGAAGAGGTTGAACAGAGACTTGGTGGATGCTGACAATCTATAATGAACGAAAATGCAAACGAAAACCATGCGGTGCAATACAAAGAGTAGAGAAATAGAGATAAAAAGAAACAATAGATATACAGTAGAGAAGGAGCATCGTGACGGGTCGATAGTGTCGATTTTCCATGCAATTTACACTCTGTTTCCCGTGACGAGGGGAATTGCGTGCTTCCGCTCGCGTTCTCTCGATTCAGTTGGCTTTAAAGGGAAGCTTCAACGGGTAGCAAATGGAGACCAACCAGGAGACACTTGCTCGCTTTTCAAGATTAATGAGCTGTGAATTCAGGAAGTGAATTCGCGTCGGCGTACATAATCGATAGTTCGTTGCTTTTGTCGGCTTTGCCGATCTACAGGTACGGAAATACATACCTTCAAGTGTAACACGCAGAAAATATACAGGGTGTTCGCGTTATCAGTGTCAAGCGTTTTTCTAATAGGTACTTAGGTATATGAAGAAAATAGAAGAGGAAAAAGTTTCACTAGGTACTTTTTATAATCAATTTGCAATAATTTTTTAACATGGAAAGAGACATTTAACTTTTTTAATGGGAAGTTATACTTCTTTTTATTCTATCAAAGGGACTGTCAAGGAAAATTTAATGATATAAGATTTAATAACATTCAAAGTCACACGAGGTAAAATTCTTTGATCGTTTCAATTTTATAAATAAGAAACTCTTTGAAACACAGCTATTAAATGTTCAAATTATGTATTTCTGTTATTTCTTTATTTCGTCTTTATTTCGTTAACGATCACTTTCATATGATTTAAACAGATAGAATATATAGTTTTCCGTGTACAAAATTAAAAGTCACATTCGTTGTTTGGTAGTTATTGCAAACTTAAAATATTGATGTAACCAATCATGTGTAGTACAAAAAGTAGTGAAACTGTTTCCTCTTTTTTTCATATACTTATCATTTACGAGAAAAGTGTTTAGTAGTGACACGTTTAACACCCTGTATTCTAAACGCTACTTAATCTTTAGGTGTGGTTGACAATATCTAATTTATTACAAACATTTGTTCAATAAAAGTGGTTCATTGATACCACTGTTTTCTTCTTTTGAGCTTCCATAACTTATTGTGAATTCCTTATGATTTCACTTGGTTTAGGTAAAGTTGATTTAATATATTCGTGAGTACATATTTTTTTTCGAAAATTGTAATGAATCCCATTTGTTTTGGCATGGAAAGCATAACTAAAGACTCGTTAGAAGAAGTTGCAAATAAATTAAAAGCGTATTCATTATATTCTGATTTCTGAAATGGTAAAATTATTTTTCCCTAATTAGAATTTATTTCTACACGAGGTAAATGACATTTATACTGATCACGAAGTATTCTCCACGCATAAAGACATAAAAAATAAATAGAGATTGATAAAATATAAACGTACGTGACACAAGTGTTTTATTATTTTTATTAATACTCTGCTCTTGTCAAGCGCTTTTATCCCTCATGTAAAGTGATAAACAATAAATATCAAACAATAATAGTAATAATAATACAATTCAAAAATACTTTCAGGTCGAATAAATTATTAAGTTCCTCGACATGATTTAGTTTTATAAAAAGACTTTGTTTATGCACTTCAACACTTATTCAGACCACAACTGGTAAATAATTGCCAATAGCTGCATTTTAGCAAGCTCCCCACAGATCAATAATGGCCTCCAATTACGGTTCACTTTTGCTCCGAAACTTTTGTTTTCACGAAGGAAAAAGGACACGATCGATCGTCATGCAACACGCGTGTAAGAACACTTAAAGAAACGGAAAGTGCACTGAAAGTTTCAACATGGATTGGTGCGTAAGTAAGTGGAAAATCACGAAAGCAGGCAACAGTGCACTCACTTTAAAGATGGTGTCGGTTCTGTGCTTACCTGCCGCTGACAAGTTGCGAGCTGCTCCCCTGATTTTGCGGAGAATGCGTAAAGTCCCCTGTCGACGACCACCGCTTTGCCCTTCTTAAGCTGCTTTGGAGTGGCCCGTTTGATCTTGCTGTCGGTGATCTACCGAATAACAGGATTACTATGTGACGAGCAAGCTCATTACCTGCGTTGCAGAATCGTTTCTTCATCATCGAGGCTCAATTACGAAGCTCAGAGAGGGTTTAGCTCACCCGCATGACGTAGGAACCTTTGTCACGCAAATCAGCATTTTCAACCGATATTGCTGTTGATACACGTACATACTTTTGGCAGTTCACGTTATTGAAAGATTAAAATTTAGTACAGGGTGCTGTATTATCGGTGTTGCAATCGAAAGGACCGTGATTTTGCATGAAAAAGTGAATAGCAATTGTGGAGGAAATTCTGCTCGCTGAAAGAAGAAGAAGCGTAAAAGGAACCATATGTCGCAAACGCACCGTTTCTAAAAAAAAAAATTGATAAAGCGATTATTGTATTTGATGAAACTATTTTTCAGATTTTGTGGACTCCGAAAAAAAAAACGGTGCGTTTGCAACATATGGTTCCTTTTACACTTTTTCTCCTTTCAGCGAGCAGAATATGTTGATATAAAAAATATTAACATTAATTTTCAATATTATAAACAATTTCGCGGTTGGTTTTTTTTAACAAATATTCACAGATCCAGAAGTGTAGATTCCTCCCTGAAAGCAGTGACCATCACGTTTTTAACCCCCTATACATTTTTCTGAACTGTTTTTATAAGGTTTGAAGTAATAGCAAACATTCTGTAATAATAATTCATGCAATTGATTTTTATAATATATTAAATTATAGCATTTTACTAAGGAATAGTTTTATTTATGTTAGATATAATTATTGTATAATCTGTTTTTAATTATTTTTTTAATGAATCGCTTAATTAAGATTTATTTCCGAAAATTATAAATTATTTTACGCCAAAGTTCGTTGAGCTCGAATCGGTGTGATATTTTCTGCATTTGTTTGTTAACGAAAGTGTTATCATGTAAATTTTATGCTATTCCAATGTTCATCAGTTCTCGAGAAGCCGTCTCGTACCGATTAGACGTTCGTTTACAACGCTCGCGAATTTATATACACAAACACCCGATGCATAGTTACTACCAGTACAGTTCGGAAACCGTGTATACAAAGTGGCCAGTGAAATTATTCTGGCGGGTATTACGTGCGTCGATAACAGCACAGAAATCCAGCCAAAAATCGCGCAAAGCATATGTAGAGCTAAAAATTTAAAGCTACATCTCGTCAGAATTAGTGAACATTACAGGGTGTTTGCGATATTATGGACCAGCGTTTTTCTCCCCAATGGTAAGTATTTGAAAAATAAAATGAAGGAGGAAAACTTTTACTGTTTTTTATACCCAACATTATACGGTATATTAATTTCTTCTGTTCGTAATATTTTCCGAGAAACGAAAGTGACCCACAATTCTTTAAATCGAATGCTATATATTTTTTACACATTGTGAAAGCGACTGACAAAACAGATTTAACCATGTGGTATACTATGACCTTCAAGGACACACAAGGTCAGGAATGAAAGAAATAGATCGAACATTTCGTAATGTTGTATTTACTACATTTATTGTGCGATTACATTTAATTTCAGAAACACTATCACCTTTCGAGAAAGAAGATCGTATGGCGAGACTTGCAAAGGTGCGATCCCATGGCGCCGAGGCTCGGCGAGTACGGCGCCGTGGTGGGATTGCACCTTGAGATGAAAAGTCGAGAACGCAACAGGCCGTAAGAAGTTAGAAGAAGCCAAGAAACAGCCTGCTTTTCTGCTGGGAGTCGTTCGTCATAAATTCTATTCTCCTACTGAGGTATACAAAGCTACATACTGTGCCGTCTAAGAAGATATGTAAACAAACTGCGTCGACAGTACCGACCTCCCTCACCCACAAAAAGAGTTACCAGAGATACAGAGAAAAAATTAATGAACAAAATGATTTCAAAGAATTCGATAATGGAGTCCACAAAAAATTCAGATTCTGTCATACACGTAGAAAAAAAAATCATGCCAAACAGGGGCAGTCCATTGCACAGTGGTCTGGATGGTGGCCAAAATTCAATTTCTCAACTTCAACTTTACAATGTCATTTTTTTTTTATGAATTGACAACCCTCCAGAGCTTCTAAATCCGCATAGCTTTCTCTTTTCAGATGACTCTTTGATTAGATATAATATTACAAAGACAAAATCATCAAATTTTATGTGAATCTAATTGTTTTAATTACTCATTATAGAACATCAAAATACGTGTTTATATCATACAGGTATATAAGTAAGGAAGTATATTTCAGTTATTTATATGTGTCATAGGCATTTTTTAGTCCATGAACAAATAGTGCAATGTTTATATGAATTTAAAGTTTGAGAAGGCTTATAAAAAAGGATTAAGCCAGATTAACATCGGACTTTTTTTACATGAAAGCTTACACAATTGTTAACAAGAGCATGTAAATTTCAAGTGCAATCTCCTGCAATCTTCAATTTTATGCAGACTTTTAGAAATGACGCTCGAGGTATTGTATATATTTTATATGTATAATAATTTTTAATATATTTTTTTTAAGTCAAAGATAATGTTAGGTCTGATTCTTTTTTCTCTTTCTTTCTCTAGTACGGCTATGATTTTTAATTTTGGCTATAAAATACCGCTTTCCAGATCACAATGCGCACCATATCGAATCCGCCATTTTGATTTTAAATTTTTGGTGCCAAATTCGTTATCAGCGACCGCAAAAACCCTTAATCACCAAGTTTCAGAATGATCAGAATTTTGGCCGCTAAATGTAGATATCCCCAGACCACTGTGCATTGTTCCTAAAGACTATGAAGAGTAACTACTGAAAGCTTGTCATCTGGTTACATTAGTGCATATATGCCACCTTCGAGAGTAACAAGTGCAAGTAGAAAAAATGGTACTTCAAAATTTACTGTTGAAGAGATTGATGATAAAGCGTACGATGCAGCAATAATTTATAATAAAAAAAAGTTAGCGATGACACAGAAAATAGCCCCGTTGAAACTGTATCGTTAAAATTGTCATCTGATGCGCAGGAGAAGATTGACTCCCAGTGACGGATTTAACAGGGCGGCTGATGAGCAGTTGCCGCCTAGCTCCTGCTCAGAAGGCCCCCGCAGGGCCCCATTGACCAAAAAAATTATGATTAGATATAGGTATCCAAACACTACATTTTTCGTACTACTACACTTGGCCTGTTTTTAGTAAACTACCTCTTCATTTTCCCGAAAAAATGGGCCCCTCAGAACGTTTGCCAACTGGGCCTTTTTTCTTAAATCCGTCAGTCACTGTTGACTCCTCCACGAAATCAAGTTCAATTAGAGCGTTCTTGATGGAGAAGAAAAGATAAAGGGCACAGAAGTCAGTAAACGACGTTGATACGGAAGAACCTGAGATTGTGAGTAATAACGTTCTAAATGATACGTTTAAAAAGAATGAAAATAGTTCCGGCGAGAAATACAAAATACGGAGGTCTCGATTAGTCGGTCCCCATGATAAGAAACTTACACCTACCAAGCCGAAGGAAAGAAATTAAGTTTATTACAAAAAGTACAATTGTAGGAAACAAAGAAGATGAGAAGCTATTTAATTATCATAAAAATAAGTCAGATGTGTGAAACACATTTCATAGAAGGGGCAGTTAGACAGTTCAATTTCCTCCATTAACTTTGATCAGACACCATTAAAATAAATATATTGAAACAACCAAAGATTTCACCCGAAGATGACTTCCGTTTAAAATCGACGAACAGAATTAATTTCTACGACCATGTACGTGTAAACGTAGCTCCAGTTGGTCGAAGAAACACACCTGAAACGCGATTTAGCTGCAGCATTGACAAGAATAGATATTGTAGAGCTTAACAGATCTAGCGATGAAGAACCGATTACCATACGAAAGAAACTTACCTTCGACGATAATAGTTTCGTAGAATCTGAAGATGCACATAGTACGAATTTGCGAAGACAAAATGCTGTGAATGAAGATGACGAAAGCTCTGATGAAAGTCCGCCGACGAATGTTACAACTTCTACTCCGTTCAAAGAAATTACGGATGGCACCGATTTCAATGCACGAAAACGAAAATTACAGAAGCATGCCTCTACAAAGGATGAAAAAAAAACGCAAGTCAACAGAAGGAGAATATGAGTCCTAAGGACTGGAAGTATTACCTCCATAAATACTCCGAAATTTCAAAGGAGATCATCAAGAAATATATCGATACGTGAATATACCGAAGCAGAAAGGAAAACAAGACTCCATCGACAATAAGAAGAAAAAGTACTCACAAAGTCAAGATAAAAGATGATGAAAATGTTAATTCGAAAGCAGATTTGCACAATACTATCGATAACACGAATTTTGACGAAACTAATAACAAAAGGAGATACAAGCAGGAGAAGCATTAAATTTTCTGGTAAAAGCAGTTCATAATAAGCCATTATTTTACTTCCCGTAAATAGTATTTGTTCGATTGAGTAGGTCTTATTACAGAAAGAGGGTGTAGTGTTTCCGTGGATAATATGCTAGTACTACCTATGACTCTTTGTGTTAAACAGAGTAAAACTCAGTCTAGTAAAAAGAAAAGGAGGAGTACGTTTAAAAAAACTCTTGTATCACGAGAACCGCCGGAAAAACGTAGGTAATTACACATTTCTTTCCATTGCTGTGTTCAGTCGATAGGTAGGTATAATTATGTACTCATGCAAATTTATAATTTCAACTCCCGAGCGGATCAGATGATCGCAAAACAAGACGGTACAATCTTTGGCTTGAACTTAAAGCTCGTAAGTAATTGCAGAATATGGCATGCGCGAGAAAATATACAAAATACTTCCACGTAACTTTTAATATTTTATATATTTATATTTACGCTCGTCCGATATTTAATATTTCAATAAATCATTTTCTCTATACATTTAGCATAATAAAATGTTGTAAACCGAAATATAAAATTTTTCTATTAGGTATAGATATGCTGGAAGCAAAAGATCACATTTTGTTTGAGAATAAATAAACGTGAATTGCATTAAAATCAGATTTTATGCTTTCATTCAAAATGTTAATATGAATATTTGAGGAACACGCAACTTATTTATAATAATTGTCTGAGCGTCAGGTGCACGTGTACCCGATGCGATTTCAGAATCGATTTTCTTGAAACAATGTTATTCCACATTTTCAATTTATTTTCATCTGAAAAATCATTCACTTTTCGGTTGCACTACAAAATTCATCCTACCTATATAGTATACATATTTATATATGAACTTTTTCTCACATTTTGGTTGCCTCTTACCCCCTTAAAATTCGGCCGTTAAAAGTTCTAACACGTTGTATATTTGTATCAAGGTAATAAAATTATAAGTAATCTGATTTGGAAGGTAAGGGCACCGAATAGGATGTGAATTAACTTAATTTGAAAGCACGTACCTGGCTACGGGCAATGGCGTGGCTCTGGGACTTGGAGATGGCACCGGGGAAACGCTACTACTACTGGGACTGTCCGAGTGTAACGACCCAGTTGATTGGTAATGAACTGACCTCCTGGAAGAGAAGTTCAATTTGTCTCATCTATTTTCCACGTTAACTAGTTTGAAAGGTACAATTACTACTATTAATATTGCGCACTTTAAAGCAGCCTGGTTTCTTTTTCTTGGTCCCAAAGCACAAGGAGTGGTAGATGTGGGGAATCACACAATGAACAGAAAGATGGGCCAAGACCGCAGAACACGATGATTTATTTCGAAAACTAGAATCTATTGTGCGAATTATTATATAGGAAATAGAGGATTCTATTCAGGCTCGGCTTGAGGGCTAATAATACATTTGTTTCAGCTTTTTGATGACCTTACTCTGAATTTTTGTTCGCATTTATAGTACAACTTGAAATATTTTATTTGAAATTTTATTTTAAACAATGCCAACAATGAAAAGATCATTCTCCGCCCTTTGCCAACTATACGCCCTAGGATCGAACCGCGCCTGATTCTTTTCATCGTCCCTATGAAATCATTCGACAGGGATCTGTTTCAGACTATGTACATTAATGGGCTGATAATTGAGTTGGCGATTTTAATTTTTCTTCGGAATATCAGGAGGAAAAGAGGAAGGGGGCGGGGGCGGGGGCGAAATTACTTATCTTATGAAATACTTCGAAGGCTGTAACATTAGATCAAAGAAAAACATGGAAACTTGACTTGCGTACAAAAATCAAGCTCTCGGACACTATATATTTTGAAATACCGTTGCCGTATGTTTTTAATGTAGTTTTTATTCTATTTCCGGGTTTTATTGAGTCTAACATCCATAAAGTGAACAAGAACTTATGATTCACTCTCTGTATATAAGGTGTTCAGGATTTTCTAGCAAGACCATGCTGATATATCCTATGTATTTAAAAAAATTTAAAGAGAAATGTTACATAAATATAAATGCATAAATATGTTATTAAAAGGTTTGCAAGCAAAATACGAAATTTGAAGAAAATGATAATAGATTCGTTTTTGATAACATACGGGTAAGAATAGGTCCAGAATATTTATTTAAACAATTTATGTGAATTATACAGGGTGTTCGCGGTATTATAGACCAACGTTTCTCTCGCAAATGCTTTTTATGCACGACATAATATGGTATGTCAATTTTTTGTGTTTGCAATATTTGCTAAAAAATGAATGCTATATATATATTTTATACGATGGAAGCGACTGTCAAGTGAAATTCAACCATGTGGTATACTGTGACTTTTAAGATCACACAAGGTCAGGAATGAAAGGTATATATTCTGCAGATTCTGCAAATCAGTTACTTTATTAATATTTGCTTATCAGTTTATATGAGTCATATCTATTACTTAGGATTTCTAAACGTGATCGATGTAGATTCAAGTAATCACTTAATACTCCATTGCAAAACATCGATTAGTCTTATTAGTATAAGAATGACGTCCTTGGAAAATTTAATTCATTACTGTACGTACTGTAAGTAGATTTCGCTTCATCCAAGCGAGTGTAATACTAATTATTTGTATTGATCACTGACTTCAATTAATTATTATTCGAGAAACATTTTTCAAACATACAAAGGTGAAAGTATAGAAAAGTGAGAATATGGATTTGGTAACAGAAATGGTAATAATAATATTAATGATAGTAATTAACCTGATACTGGATCTATTCTTACTGTTACTTTATTAACGGCAAGTCTATTATCGTTTTAGCCACATCTCGTATTTTTGTTAGAACTTTCTAATAATGTTCTTGTGGGCCTACGCTTGTCTAGAATGTGACTTTTTATTTTTATTATACTAATCAAACATACTTTTAGATTACTAGACGACTCCAGGGTACAGTCTGACAGAAAAATTCTAGGACACCCTATAGAATACCCCACATGAATGTCTGTATTGTGTTTAAACTTATGAAAACGAGATAAGAATTGTGTTTAAGGAAGCACATATGATAGTACGAAGATACTTTTTCTTATGGTCACAGTTTCCTAGCTTTCGAGGCCATGAGTGTAATTTTTAGTGGAACATTATATTTTTTACAACCCTATATTAATAACAATATGAAAAAAATTGTCATGTGCTATCATGCGTTATTTACTTGCATACCGTTTGGTCATTTTTTCGTAACTTTAACGGTAACGAACATATTAATATGTATGTGGTGAAACAATGGATTCATATTAAACTTGGTCTATAAATGTAGAATGTGCATGTGTTTACGATTTAAAACATACAAAATTTACGTATAGGTAATATGAACAATACCTCTGAGGAAGTTGTGACGAATGTGTGTAACTGACAGGTCTTCGTGAATTGGAGATCAAATCCCTGACATCCTGAGAAGACCCCGACGACGATGAATTTCTGAGGCAGGAGGTGCCAGTTTGACGTAAACGTATATCTTTTTGGGGCACCGAATTTTGATTACCTAGAAGCAGACAACATCAAACGCATGAGAATATTGAATTGCTTTTAAGAAAATTGCTCGATTTCAAGGACACTATGCGACGAGTTAAAAGTACGTAACCCATAATTTACTGGTTGAATATAAAGAGTAATTTTCATAAGCCATTAATATCCTATTCATAATATTATTTTCAATATTAATCCGAAAGTCGAGTTAGTTTATCATCGTGAATCACACAGTATTGTAGTGGTAAAGACACTAAAATAACTCGAAAAAATTGAAGTGTATAGGCTGTTCATACTTTCACAGAACATTTGGTTTATAAATATTAGTAAAGATTCTAGTATATAAGTTGTTTTAACGATTGATCGATAAGTATGCAATTGCTTAGAAGAAATGCTATAAGAAATAAAAGTGTTTTCGCCATTTGCCTTTCCACGATACAATTTCACGCATGGAAGCCTATGTAATGCTCTGATCTGATATAATTCTGTTTACAATAAATTAAAATAGTATAGATTCATTATATACGCGCATATTTATTTATTAAATGCAGATGCATACGACCCTTGAAAGGAATTAAGTTTCGATTATATGAGAAGACGTGACCAACCGTAACGAGAAACTTGTTTACTGAAACTGTGACGTAACCTGTTTAGAAAGGGAAAGGATGTTTTGCAGATTAGAAGTACTCGCGTGTAATTTAGTAATTCGTAATAAGAAAATTGTAAAAATAACTTGTAAGCTTTGCATTAATCATTGGGACTGCGGAAGGCGCTCAACCAGCACTCCTTTAGAGGCAAAAATATTTTACGAAGATTAAGGAGGGAAGCCACTGTGACGGTCGAAAATAAAGGCTATTTTCAAGGCATTCTTTTATAATGAAATAAGCGATAAGCTTGAAACGCCATTCTGTTTAAACACAGGAAAAACAATATACTATACTATAATGAAATGAAACTTTTTACGAAAAATCTTTATTACCAACTGAAAATACATATATTTAACTAATATTTTATGCTTCTAGATTGAATTTTTTTTGGATAGTATGGCCACAACATACGATAACGTTAGGCTCTGAAAAAAAAATTACAAAACGGGCGGTCGTGTAACTTTCCAACGTTTGCTCGGACTTGAAAAATTCAAACGTTTTCTTAAAGTATATTACAATACCTTCAGTTAAACGTACAGATTTAAAAAAATATTAATTTCTGAAGAAATGGCGAACATTGAACGAAAAGGTATCAAAAATCAACATGTTTTTTCAATGTTACGGTTGAATGAATTATTCGATCAAAACACTTGTACACTTAACTGAAGATATTTTTATTACGAATATTCCCTGAAAATTTCAAGTGAATCCGATAAAAATTGACTGAGTTATTAATCCGCCCGTTTGAAAAATGCCGTTTCGAGATAATCGCGATTCAAGTTTTGACAGACGTTATTTTCTGCACTCAAGGATCGCAGCTGTACACTGTCTCGTCGTGGCCAGTGATTCTCTACCTAGTTCTAAATAATATATAAGCTCATAATCCCTGTTATTAGATACATTTGGATTCTTGGACATAAACTTTTCGGGCGATTGGCACCAAGTTACGTATGCGTGCACTCGATTATGAGCGCCGCGCTGCCTATACAAAACCTTCCGTAGCTCCCAGAATTTTTCGAGATCCACTTTGAAATTGTGCAGGTACATTTTTGAGATCCCAAATATTATAAAAATGCACAAAGAGAAAAATCGTAAAAATAAATTTCACAGCGGCTTCCCCCCTTAAAGGAAGACTTTGAAGTGAGCATTTGAAAAATCCTTGTAACCGAGGGTTCTTTATTTTCAGTTGCTCTTCGCGAACAATGGAATTATTCAACAAATGCTGTACGCTATAATGTAATAACATCTGTACTTCCTTTCCCTTACTGGCACAATACTGTCGTGCACAATTTCTTTAACAGGGTCACTTTTTCGATGAAAAACGCCTCCAATGTAAGATAAGGTGGTCATTCATTCCCGGTAAATTTTGTCCCCGATTTTCCCCCCAGTTCTGAATTTAAGGTAATCATTTGTCCCCGATTCTGTATTTCTTCACGAGTTTGCAATTAAAATTCTACTAATTTGCCAACAGTGTAACCGAGTCTGCGAGGAGTAGAAATAGTCCCTAAAAAAAATATCTCATGTCCCTGGAAACCCCAAGAAAAAAATGGTCACCTTAGTGTAAGTGTATAACCCTGCTATGTATGTATTACTTTGGTCTCGAAGTCACTGTCGCGCTTAAATTTTATCTGCTTTTAATTAGCTGAATTTCGAGCACCTATGGAAAAAATAACTGTGTGATTAAAATTGTAAAGAAAGTTGTAACTGGTGACAGCAAATGAGAATGGATGAGTTATGATACTCATTACCTACGACTGTTCCGTCGAACGGTTTAACGGAACACAATAGCAGGGTCAGAGCGAAAACGAAAATTGCTTTTACCTTTAATACAATGGGCAATTGCTTTATTTCGAAGAACGTTAGCTTGGACACACGTGTTCGTCATATTCATGAAGCGAAAAAGAATTTGGAAAGTAACGTCACAGTTTTCTCACTCTGAACAATATACCCTGTGTTTCGTTAATCTTTATATTGCCCTGTCGTCGGTGGTATACATGGTGACTTCTTAATATTAATTTGCCGAGTGACAGTAACTATATAGTGGACGGCGCACGTGTACCACAAAATGCTTTAATGAACAAAAAGTTCGCGTGTGAGCTAGTAACAATGTGACATATGCACCTACGTTTAAAGCTAACTACTTAGTTTTTATTCAACTTTACTTAAGTAATATTTTACGAAGGATGTAGAATGTACCCCCGAAACTCATCTCAGAATAATAAGATTAATTTGAGAAACGATCTTTATCATTACCTCCATTGCTAATCCGTTGGAGAGTAAGTGATAATATTTACATTTCCTGTTCCTCAAATTTTTAATATAACAGAATAATTTACACGATAGCAAGATGGCGAACAATGAAAGAAAATCAAAGTAATAATCCAGAAAATATGACGTCGCCTAAAACCCCAGAAGTATTCCTAGGGCTGAATATCTGTATTGAATAATAATTAAAATACAATTTAACGATTTTTCCACAGTACATGCTACGCATTGCTTAATAGTATATTTACCTGCGTATTTTCACGAGTGCGATTATATTTTTGCGACAAATCGATTTTTCTTGCTTAATGCGAAAATTTATATTTTATTTTCATTAATATTGAGAATTTTCCATTAATTTCCCCCAGATAACGGGGCAAATCTTATATTCTATTTTATATTACGTTTTAACTTCAAAATACAAAAGAGCAACAAATTTTTATTTGTTACTTTTAGTGCCTACTACCGTACTGCCGTGCCCAGGATTCACAAAGCTCTGGCTGTGCTCCGTTCGGCGCGGGTGCATACTCCATAATTCAGAATCAAGTGCACCAATTGCTCGTTGAAATACGAAGAGAACGGAACGTGACCCTAAGCAGTCGCGTGCCAACATGTAAACCCGATGAACTTTGTTCCAAATCGGCTCAATCTCGTGTGGCTTCCTTCTGTGTACCCACAATTTGCGACGTACTCCGACAGCTTTCGTAACGATTACCTCGAAACTTTGGAATTCTGTGATAAAACACGATCAATCCTGCCTAGGGAATTTATGAACATCGTGCCTTTCTGCTCCCAGTACATTTCGCCAAGTAATTATTGCGATTGAAATGATGTCAGGATCGATATGTAATTTAAGTTCAGGCTCCATCAAGGCAAATGGAATTCTATTTTATTACACACATTTTCGTAAAAGACTTATTTATACGGCTAGCAATTATTAATGGATTGGATAATAATTAATGTGCCTAATTTAAAAAATCTGAGAATAATTAATTTTCGAGATTGAAATTTAATTGTAATGATTTGAATCTATCAGGGCTGGGGAAAATTTGAAATACTTTGGGACAAAATATTAAAAACTGATATATTTCCATAAGCAAATACTGTTTGAAAATGCTATTTCATTCAATGTTTGAATAAAATATTATTTGAAAATACTATTTCATTTAATGCTTAAATCAAATACTATTTGAAAATATTATTTCATTTAATGCTTAAATCAAATACTATTTGCAAATATTATTTCATTTAATGCTTAAATCATGAGCAAATACTATTTACTATTTACACTCGGATTCGAACGTAGGAAATAATGGATGCAAAATAAGAGATATAAATTTCAAAAACAAACAGATCCCCCAAATCTCGCTCGCTACTTTCTTAAGAATCTTAAGATTAGATATATTCGGGGAACCATATTTCTTACAAGTATTTCTGAACGCAGGTATGTATGTTTACACACATCTTTTGTGTTGCCTAGGTATTGTTTGAAATATTATTATTCGAAATACTATTTTCTAATATTTCACGGAAATACTCATTTCACAATAGTATTTGTATGAGTTAGTATTAAAATATATATTTGAAGTACTATTTCTTTATATAACTACTATTTCACAGAAAAGATTATTTGTCAAATCTTGTATCACTCGAATAAATAAAAATATTTATTTCTATTTATCTATTTTAACAGTCTTTATTCAACTTTACTTACATAACGTATTTAACGTTGGTGAAATAAAGTATCTTTAAAATGTTCAATGTAATTATATACGAATGTGAAAAATCAAAAATCAAGAAGCACGAGCCCGATTATAATTTCCCAAATATGTTCACGTAATACAGAACGCGAAGGGCTTTCTCGATGACGTCTCGAATGTACGACGGGTCGTTGAAGAGTCACCGTGCCCTAGCGACGAGATCCTACATATGGTTCCATCCGCGACGCTGCCGTCAAGCCTGTGGGTTTCCTGGATTTTTCCCCCTGGGAAGGTCTCAACTGTTATCGCTAGCCTTCCGAACGCCAGGCCGATGGTCGAGGAGGCTTCTCGAATGTTCGATCATTCGATTTTTCTTACAAAGTAGTTTTTTATTAAATAACTAGCAAACTATCCCCGCGTTTCGCTTTGGGCCTAAGAGATATAAAGGACACCATGAAAACACATCTCACTCCTTTTCACCACCCCCTAGGGGTTGATTAGGGCAAAATCCTGAAATTGGTTTTTAGGCATTTGTGTGGGTAACCTTTTGAAGTAAAAATCAAGTTGACATCTAATCGGGTCGAAGAGATTTTGAGAAATCCGTGGAAAAACATTTTACCCCTTTTCACTCACTTAGGGGTTGATTCGGGCAAAATGTTGAATCTGATTTTTAGGCATTTGTGTGGGTAACCTTTGTAAGTAAAAACCAAGTTGTTATCTAATCGGGCCTAAGAAATAATGAGTCCGAGAAAACATGTTTCACCCCTTTTTACCCCTTTCGGGTTGGAATTTCAAAAAATCCCTTCTTATCGAGCTCCTACGCCGCAAAAGGAATATACTCTCCGAATTTCATGTTTGTAGGATTAGCGGTTTGAGCTGGGCGGTGATGAATTAGTGACACAACGATTATATAAATATAGATTACAAATAAAATGTAGAAAACAAATTCCACAAAACGTAACAATGGTGTATGACGTGTCAATGTTTCTGTACTACATAATTCTACCGACGAATTTTCATTTTTCATGTCTGACATTTGTTCCGTTTTTACTTAATTATGCCATACATCCATTACTAACCAATTTTGACTTCATCGCATGCTAAAGTCATGGAAGCTAGAAAATTGATCAATATAATCGATTGACGAGACTTCACTTGCCACACCTCGATTTCCCGTGGAACTGGGTCACGACTAAATTGTACTGTTCGTAAGGAAAGAACGATGGAAACGAAGTTTATTGGATTCTAGCGTGTTAAATATTCGTTCGTAAATAACTCTATAAAGATAGAATTATGTCTCACAAGGGAAATGCATAAAGTTCAGGTCTTCGATTTGGCCAACATCTTGGATGTAATTATAGTTAGTCCATATCACATAGTCCCACGTTAAACAGACAGGGTTCACAACTCGAAACTTTGTGAGTAAATCAAATACAAGGTTTCGTCTTTTCCAAATCTTGTATAGGTACGTATACAAGTGGTACTAACGTTACTACTCGGCTTCGCTCGAAATTTGGATTCTGATTTCATAAAAAAAGATTTTTTTGTGAAAATAGTCACATTCATCTGGATTTGCTAGGCATAATGAGCTGGGACACATTTCGTGACCCCAGAGTTTATCATTCGAAAGCTTTTAGGCGACAGACAAACACACAAACACTTTCTGCTTTATATATTAAGATACATGTACGTAAGGGCGAAAATCGATGCTTTAACTTTGAACAGCCGCCATTTTGTAGAAAATTAATTCGTCGGGATAATGAACGATCGGGCACTAGATAATCTAATATACTAACTAAATTCGCACGAATTTTTGATTTTAGATGAACCAGGTCAAAGCTAGAGTGGTCACTAAAGTACTAAAAAAAAATCGTTGCCGGTAGATCACAGATATTTCTATTATTTATTTATAATTTGCCTTGCAAAAATTACTACAAGTAGTTTAAAATGTATAATTTTGAATACAGAAATGTTCGTTTAAAAAAATCTTCAAGTTTTTAAAAAAAAATCCTCAACATACATGTCGTTTCAGATCTCACAGGTAGACACAACCCTTTAAATAACTAACCGTGAAAATAATAAAAAATCAGTAAAAATATAGACATAGGCCTGTATACATTATAATCAAGTAGCCACTGAAACTTCAGACAATGTTGTATCAAAAGTTCACGAGTGTAGATCGAATATTGCAGTTATTACAAACGTTTAAAATGGACGTGACGAAAGAACATATTTGCCATGTTATGTTATATGAGTTTAACCTGCCGGCGGGCGCTCGCGTGTACTCAGTACACGGTCAGTTTTTGGCTGAAAAACCCGTTTTACCGTGATCTATTCTACCCAGCATCCCTATGTATTCTTCCAGCGGACATTTTTGCATAATCCTACGTACTTGTCAGGTTTAAATTCAGTTTGGAAGTGTCTTTGATTGAATGAAAAAGAAAGTATGCCGCATATCCTGCCGGCGAGCGCGCCCGTGTACTCACAAGTTTTCCAGGTGTCCGCCTCCGATTGCTTTGATTTTTGGATATGTTTTAGAGAACCGAAAAATAAGATATACGTGTTTTTATATTTTGGCCTGTTTGCGTGTTTAGGGGGTGAAACCATCCCTCAAATGTTTTCAGGTGTTCGCCTCCGATTGTTCTGGTTTTTTAATATGTTTTAGAGGACCGAAAAATAAGATATACCTGTTTTTTTATTTTGGCCTGCTTGCATGTTTAGGGGGTCAAACCACCCCTCAAAAGTTTTCAGGTGTTCGCTTCCGATTGCTTTGAAATTTGTATATGTTTTAGAGGACCAAAAAATAATAAATAGGTACGTGTTTTTTATAGCGGCCCGTTTTCATATTTAGGGGGTGAAACCACCCCATAAATTTATAAGATTTTCAGCTGTTCGTCTCCGATTGCTTTGGCCAAAAACCAAAGCAAACGGATGATGGCATCACCTATTTTCATGAAATTTGAAGGGTGGTTTCACCCCTTAAACATGCAAACAGGCCAAAATAAAAAAACACGTATATCTTATTTTTCGGTCCTCTAAAACATATCCAAAAATCAAAGCAATCGGAGGCGGACACCTGGAAAACTTGTGAGTATACGGGCGCGCTCGCCGGCAGGATACGCGGCATACTTTCGTTTTCATTCAATCAAAGACACTTCCAAACTGAATTTGAACCTGACAAGTACGTAGCATTATGCAAAAATGTCCGCTGGAAGAATACATAGGGATGCTGGGTGGAATAGATCACGGTAAAATGTTTTTTTCAGCCAAAACTGAGCCCCGTGTACTGAGTACACGGCGCGCCCGCCGGCAGGTTAATAAAGGAAATAATGCAGCGGTGAAAACACATCTGAGAATTATTATTTGCAAGCCAATGTTCAAGATGGTTTAAGAAATTTCGAGCTGGCAACTACAGTCATGAAGATGAACCTCGCGCCGGGAGACCTGAAGAGTTCGATGAAGACATTTTACGAGTTACTGTTGCACAAAATCCAATAGAAACTATTGAAGAATTAGCCCAGAAGTTGAATTCGACTCATTCTACGATCCACCGTCACCTAGAACGCATTGGAAAGGTTTTCAAATACGGCCAATATACAGAAAAAACCGCATTACTTATGGGATGACCTAAATAATACATATTATGCACTAACTTTGAATTAAATCTGTGACCTCAACTTTGCGCACTCCTCTTGTGAAAGGCATACCAACAAGGGATATTCGGTTACCCGAACACTCCGATTTTTTTAAAACTGTGTAGGTTTTGTAGGGAATCTCAATAGAAGTATCAGGCAATTTTTGAATTTTTTGTTTGTGCCCGTTCTCCGTTCTTCAGGTTAATGTGTGATTTCCTACTTTACTGTATATCTTGAAAACTATAGTGGATATAAAAAAATTGTTATAAAGAAAATTTAATGGTTCTTTATGCTGTATAAAACTATGTAATCGAATTGTTTAAAACTTGTGGTGGAGAACACTTTACTGTTCAATTAAATTACTAATTTTAAACAATTTGATTATACAGATTTATAGATCATTAAAAGCCGTTAAGTTTTCATTCTAATAATTTTTTATATCCACTATAGTTTTCAAGGTATATAGGAAAGTAAGAAATCACACATTAACCTTTAAGGGGTGTTTTTACTCCGAAGAATCGAAAATGGGCACAAACCAAAAATTGTCTGATACTTCTATTCAGGTCTTCTACAAACCCTCACGGTTTCAAAAAAATCGAAATGTTCGGATAACCGAACTTCCCTTGTAAGTGGGCACTTGGGAGGGTAAATCGTTAACCGATCGTCGGCGAAGGTGGCCACTTTTGATCTGTATTCCGTCTTCGTTAATAAACGACTCATAGAATGTGGTGAATGTTTACAATATATTTTTGTAGATCCCATGCAATCATTATGTCAAATACGTTATGCGGGAATTGTAAAGATGCATATTATAATAAGCAGTATAGTTGTATTTATGTACACCTTATATCGATGGCTTAGTGCACAAATATTGTATGTCCACTTTTTGTGAAATTTGAGTTTTTATATGCAACAAATAGTTGCTGACTGTTTCTTTATGCTGTATAAAAATCACATTTATATTTACTTCATAAATTTGTCGAAAATAATATTTTTGTTCATTGTATGCCCCTGAAAATTATGTACCATTGCATGTTTAAACCTGTTTTTCTCGAAAACGCTAGAAGTGGACATACAATATTTGTACCTTAAGCCATCGATATATTTTATAAATAAATGCTGTAATTTTTTGAATAAATTCTACACTTTACTTCGTAAATATGTGTACTTTATTGTATTCGCCCTTGGATACTAAGTTAAACAAATTTTACTGCGAGTCAGAAATGACCCCGGCTTCGCCCCTCGTCACACTGTCGGACCATCTGTCGTTCGACGGTTAAGAATTGCGCCGGTAGTTATTATGTACACGATACGACTCGTCTGTTAGCAGGAGGAGTTTCGTCATGCAGCAGAACTCGTCGCAAAAGGCCCACGGTAAGGACGATGTCCTTGTATACTCACTTCTAAGCGGTGCATGCCCGTTCCTTAAGGGCGAGGACACCATTCTCTCGTTTCTCCTCTCGTTCCTATCATCCTCCCTTTTCTCGCGTCCTTCCAGCTGAGCAATTCGCCTCAGCGCATCCGCGAGAGTAGCTCGAAGACAAACTAGCTCGTCCCTCTGCGCCAAGGATTGCCTCTCGAGGTCCGCGACTCGGCCCAACAGGGATCCGGTCTCGCACTCCAGCATCTCGTCTGTAAAAGGGAATTCTCGTTCAACGTGCGAACACACAGAGGTATACACATACAACGGTTCGAAAAACTTTATGGAATTCCAGCGCGTTGTTTATTCGAATGCCTGAAGGGCGTCCGATAAATTCGCCGAACCTATGGAACTTTGCTCTTTTAGTTTCACACTGTAATAAGTTGAAAATTCCTGGCTGGCACAGAAATGAAATTGTATTTTTCAAACAGTTGAGGAGGAAAATAAGAAGGTATGTGTCATTTGTAGCGTAATCGCTCGATTTTGAAACATCCATTTTCTGCACTTTTAGGGCAGAGTTGTATCTAATTTTATTCGGATGACGAATAAGTTTTTACTGGAATAGGGATTTGTTTGTTTATTTATTTATTGTTAATTGAATAATAATTTATTCGTTGTTGGCATTATTTGTTGTCCCTGCCTTCCATTGTTTGCATAATACCGTACGTGGTATTTATTATTTGAAAGACAATTATGGATTTAGCATGCAACAAAAATATCAACTGCATCATGATATGAATAATTTTGGAATGGCTATCTGAATAAATAATCATGAATTATTCAAATAGTATCGTAGAATAAGCTATTACCAATAACGAATAATTAGTATTCGGATGAAATATTCGACTAATGAAAATTTATTTAGATAATTGTTCGGGTACGTTTCATGATGGGCTATAAACTTTGATTTATTCGAAATTGTTAAAAAACAATATAACGAGATAATAGGCAGCGAACTTTCTTTTCATTGAATCTCCCTAATGATTTCCCTAATGAAAGTTTTCATCTATAGAGGCCGAGCCTCTCCGCTCCCTACAAAATGTCTGTGTAGAAGCTAAAATGATCGGAATTTTTCCATGAAAATTTAACAGTTCATTCTTGAGGATATGTACTTTCGAAAAATGTTTAAAAAAAATCGATTTTTTCAACCCGTCTAACTGGAATGACCCCTTAAGACACTTCGACTCTTACTTACCCTCTTCACGGGTTACCCAGACATTCTGGCGTTTGTATATTTTTTCGTGAAGAGGACCGAACTTAACGAATTGGCGATACGCGCGTGAGGCTCGTCCTTTCGAGAGGACACCCCCGCTGTTGGAAAGATGCACAGAGGGTCTTTGACGTGCTATTGCGTAGGACGAGGCAGGCAAAACGATCAGGTGTTAGCCTTTTATTGTAAAAGAACCTTGTTCATTTATTCACGCCATCCGTAACCCTCCTACCTCCTACACATCAAATACTTCCCTAACCTCCAAAGGCCACTGTTATGTTTCCTCAGATAACTACGCTCTGCTACATATGTAAGTACTACTGCTGCGTGGATCTCAATACATTCTACATTTTATTCTCTACAAATAACGCTTATATACTAGTAACACAACGATACATATGAATACAGGGTGTCCCAGAATTGAAGGACAATCCGGGACATGCAATATCCTGATACAAGCACAAATCGAAAAGTCCTTTACCGTTTTGGGATCCGAGGCTTCGTTCTCCAGATATTAACAGTTTATTAGCGGTGGAACTTCCCGGGCGCGAGGTTCAAAGCCGAAACAGCTGACGCGGAACAGTGACCCCTACTACGCACACGCAGGAAGCACGCGTAGATACAGACCGATACAAACCGAAACACACAGTAGAATCGTACCGCACTAGTTCAAACCATGAAAATGGGTTAGTGGCGCTATCCCGGACCCGGGAAGTTCCACCGCTAATATTCAACTGTTAATATCTGGAGAACGATGCCTTGGATCCTAAAACGGCAAAAGACTTTTCGATATCTTCTTGCATAAGGATATTGCATGTTCTGGATTGTCCCTCAATTCTGGGGAACCTGTGTAATATAGTACTTATAATATCACCTATGCACCACGCATATTCTATAAGAAATCCTAGAAATCCTGGAATATTTAGTATGTATGTTTGGTTGCCAGCTACCCAATTTGATTTTCCGCTATCCTCTCCATTGCGCGTGGCCGTTGCTCGAAAATAGGCACATGTATTCAATTTTGAACGCACGTTTAAGGCAACGCACGAAGGCAAGTAAAGTTGAAAGAATCTCTACTTCAATTATTAAGACTTGAAAGAAACTTGAAAGGATATTTCATGTCAAGTAAATAACAGGATCATATTAGTAATGTTGTTACAAGTTACACGAATTCAAGCGACTTGGAGTAACTTGACTAATGTGAACGAAGCCACGCACCGTGGGAATTCACCTTAATCCACATCCTTATAATTACAAATTGGTCACATGGGGTTCACTGCATCCCAGCGTTATTTTTGAGTTACCATTTTCGTGTTTTTGAATCTTTTAACTGTTCAGTGATAATTGTACATTCGTAATACTCATACAATCATGCTCTAATAGCCTTTTTCTAGAAATGTAAATTTTGACATGATGAAATTTTTACTTAGTTCAAGAAGAGCGATTTTCCACGGTTGTGGAAAAAAGCGATATTTTTTTCGCGATAAATCCCCTTTGGAAGTCGTAAAGGCGCAACATTTGAACTGCAAAATTGTCCTTGAGGTGGGATATACCCCGTGTGACTACGAAGGGTTAACATGCAGTCACAATCTACCAATTTTCGCCAACACTGTGCTTCATTTACCCAAAATATTATTATATTATAGTAAGTTTTCAGACATTATTATTGTGGCATTCTTGTGAAAGAGTCTTCAGAAAAGAAATCAAATTACAATTTTCATGAGAAGGGGTATTACCTCCTGTAAATATTTTTTTTTTGATGCTGTCAGAAATAACAATAATATCTATATATACTATAAAATATGAGACATATAAATGATTACTGCTATATTCTGTAATTTCATAGCCAGATGCATCAAGTATACCAGGCAAAGTCGGTATCTTCAAAAATGAAGCTTCATATGAAAAAAATTTTCATGTAGAATAAATTAATGGTAACAGTATAAGTGAATATTCATTGTTAGTATATTATATATATGTTTTATTCAGTCTCACAGCCAGGAATTGGACTTGGTTTACATAAACCTATACATATTTACAAAGCTATATTACTCACGCATTCGACTCATTCACTCTCTTTCTCCCAATTACACTCCACCTCCCTCTACTGACTATTTATGCTACATATTACCTTTTCCTGTTCATTGTTAGTACCTATATATTATAATTTCAAATATTTATCTATGCATATAATAATTCACACGAAAAAACAGAAATCCATATTGTATATAAAAACCGCCATTGCGAATTCAAGAAGAGAAAATGGTGTGTAGAAGAAAGAATTAGTCACAATTGACAAGGCAAAATTGATAAAATAGAAGCAGGTGCGGTGGAGATAATTGTGCAAAACCTACAGATATGGAACTGCAGCTGAGCACAAGGTTGTTACTCTTTAGATAACTTTATGATGGTAGGTAGTGAGAGAATGATGATCAGAAGAAAGACAATTTACCGTGACAGTCTCTGTCTGTTGCACAAAACCAGCACAATTTCATGTTTAAAGTGCATACTCAGTCTCGTCAGACAGATGGAAAAACACACAGCGAACATATAAATACACTCGTTAGTGCTTTACCCTACGAATCACGCAACACAATTTTCTCCTTGTTCTCGTTTGTAAAATTGCATGGCAGACAATTTTAACTGGCGTATCGATTTATCATTTTTTTTGAAAATTTTCTTTCTACTTAAAAATAGAATGTGAAGGCAGGACCATATTAACTGTTCAGTCAGCACTGAAGTGTTTTCGCATGTAAACTATTTCATGAATTCCCTCGCAGTAACGCCGAGAAGGCAGAGATGTTATTCTACTTGTTTAATCTAGGTGCATTTCAAACCATGGTCACCTACAACTTAAGCCGGCTGCACACGTAGCTGCATACTTGAGCAGTATATTTGTACAAATTTATTGAACCTGACGGCCATATAGCCTCCACACGGCACAAGTATACTTGAACAATGTCAGTATACGTTGAACCATGCCGTAGATGGACGACGACGACGTGCCTGCTTTAGCTTCTTTCGTTTTAGTTTTGACGGAAAAAACAACGTAGAAAATGTGGTGCAAAGACTGGCTAAGGAGAAGGCAAAGCTATTTACACACTAATCTATTAAAGGAACTAATAATTTACCCTCGTGATTGGCGTAACTACTTGCGAATGGATGAAGAAACGTACTTGAAACTTTTATCGCGCGTCACCCTTTTGATCAAAAGGAAGGACACAATCATGAGAAAGGCTATAACTCCACATGAATGACTGTTTCCGACTTGCACAAGTCTGTGCTTCTTCTACACACGCTCAAGTGTACTTGTGCATACGCGACCTGCGTAACTATACAGTTGGGTCAGAGTTCGGAGGGATTCGGCTGCGCTGATGGAGGGGGAAACACCTACAGGAGCGGTGGTAATGTGTGCGTGACTGACGCAGGCGCAATTCATGCCCACATTACGCATACATTACCACCGCTCCTGTAGGTGTTTCCCCCTCCATCAGTGCAGCCGAATCCCTCCGGACTCTGAGTAGGGTAGCCCTTATTTATGTATGTCGATTTTTTTTTGTATTTCTGTGCTCTCACCCCCTAGAACGCCATGGGGTGCTTCCTGGCACCCCCTAGGTGCCATTTGATAAAAAAATAGTCCCTGAAAAAATTTATTGCAATCGGACAACAGGAAAGGGTGCCGACCAGGCCTTAAAGTTTAGAATTCATCAATAGTTTGGATTTAAAGAATTTCTAAAAAATCGTAAGTCCTATCGAAATTTTGTTCAAATAATATTAAAAGAGCATTCAATTTTCTACAATTACTGTACATATAATTTTTTCGTCTTTCCAACCATTTTTTAGATAATAGCGATATTACTATTTTTTTATGAAATGGAACCATATTAGGGGGCGAGAGCAAAAAAATCGCAGTTTGAAAATAAAGACCACCCTAGTATACAGATCGGAAGTTCAAACATTTTCATGTCGCTTGTACAGTCAAAATAATTGTGCAGTATTATACACACGCTCATGTATACTTGTGCTCAAGTATGCAGTTACGTGTGTAGCCGGCTTAAGGCTCAGCGATATTAGGAGACATCGTCTTATGCATAACAAGTAAGCGAGAAACAAATTATTTGGCAATTAATAAAATGAGTGGCTTTCGTATTTTGCTTCAGTATGCTGCCCCGTTGAAACTTGAAAAAATATTAAATTAATGTAAAACAATTAGTATTTTATTGCTAATTTTTTTCTGGTGACTAATTAGGGTATGAACCTCATGTTATGAAGAATGCTGATAAATTCATTGAATCTTGTTTCTTTACTGGTGGACTAAAGTATTAAAACTTAATTTCCTTGATGAAGCTGTTTTTTGACATTCCCTGTTTTCCCCCTTGCTTATCAAATGATAATAATAGCTACTTAGGTTATTCCATACTAAATCGATCACTTTTTGTATTCGATATTCCATATTTTAATCAAATTTAAATATAACATAGTCCACGTAAAATTAGGAGAGCAGGGGCGGGGGGTTAAGTCATCATTGGTTTGTTTAAAAAATACAGAATGTCGAAGTGTGCGGTTTTTGTCCATTTTCATGAAAACAGGTTCTATAAATGCTTAAATATAAATTTTTATGTCCAAAACTATCTACCACATGAATTTTGTTCTGGTTTTATTTTAATCGAGAAGAATTATTCCCTCTAAATAAATCTGTTTTTAGCATTAAAAAGTTTTTCGCAACATAAAAATTATAATAAATAAATTTTATTTTCACTTCAACAATTCTAATCAATTTTATGTTTAATATCTGATATTATACAATTATATGTTCGTTTTTACTGCTCTTTGCTTGTTAACTCTGTGATTTGCAGTGTCTAGATTACTTCTATGTGAAGGCAAATGGATTGGAAATACTGTATACTTAGATTACGAACAAGAGCACGAATTAACCTTCAATTTCGGTCAATATAGGTCATTAAATTCCATATAAATTCGTAAACTCGATACAACTTGCATTGTTTCTTCGTTTCGTTTGTTTTTCATCGTTTGTGGAACGAGTAATCGTACGTATGTATGTGAGTGTTGCTGTAACCGCATGAATATTGAACTCAATTTCCTTGTTAGGAAACATTTTGCCTTGAAATAGTACATTCTAGTTTTCTCTATCTAGAACACGAGGAAAATCACAGCTTTCGTAACGACACCTACGTTTTTCGCTGAGCAAATAAATAAAAAATGTAAGTAATGATTTTTCGTTCAAAGTTATAATGAGCTGATTTTTTCCTTTGATACATTGGTCACTTTAATCATGCAGTTTTTAGCTAATGTATTTGCATATGTGGGGGAGCATTGTATGTTGACAATATTAATCTAAGAATATCAATTTTTGTTATCACAAGGAATTGACATCAACGATTAGTAGTCAAAGTAAAAAACAAAAAAGGCGAATTTCAAGTTGTAGGTGTTTAACTTGTTACTCTTATGATAATATGATAATAAACAATATAATCGAATAGTACTAAGGCATTGTTATTTGTTATGACACTAATTGTAAACGAATATATTTATATTTGAATTTATAATTGTTCTCGTTTAGAAAAATATATTTTTGGTGGTTCAGATTACTAGAAACAACTTATATTGCTTTGTCGAAAGTATGATTGTGTAAAGAAAATGAAGAAGAAAGGTTAAGGTAAAGTGTAAGCGAAAGTCTGACAACTGTCCTACTAGCGAGACCTTGCTAGTTGATGTTTAGTGCATTATAGAGTGATAGAAAAGTACCGCAACGCCTTTAAACTCCCACTCTTCACTCAAACATTACCTCAACATACATTCATACACAAGAATTGGATCAAATAAATTTAAAAATTCTTAAATTTTAAAGTAAATGTACAGGGTGAGTCACGAGAAATAGAACACTAAATATCTCTATTAGTATTGAAGATAGGAGAAAATGTCAAATAGGAAAGTTGTACTGTTCAAGAGGGCGAATATGGTAATACAGTCAGATCTTCTGTTTCATGTTGACTTCACGGTTAGTTAAAGGTCTTCGATGTTTTTTTAAATGGCACCATGTATTTTTAAGAATTTTCATCAGCGGTTACGCAAGATTCGTAGGTGGTAGATGCGACGCGAAACGTATTAATATGAATAGTGTCCTCGAAATACAGAATTACACTCGGAGAAGATTAAAAAATAAATGGTATTTTAAATTGTACGAATACTCACGCCACGCCTGCTCCGCTTCATCGATGGTGTCCATCGTGTCTGGCGTGGACATTGCGATTAACCCCTCGCGATGACCCCCACGTATTAATACGTTATTCAATTGAATTGATTAACAAGCGCAAACAGAGCCAATGTACCGTCTCGCATCGTGTCTCCTCAGCCCGGTGACTTTTCTTTCGAGCCACGAGGCGAGCGCATGCGTTGATAAGACAGCAACTAAGTAACACGCTTAATTGTTTTGTTGCAATATTAATTAGCGATTCTGACAGTCTACGTAGTGGTAGACTCTTCTTGATTTCGGTGATTCCTTAATGATATTAATTACTGACATCTTCTTGATGGCATGGGCTACTTTTCCCACAGAATTTTTCTGATTGCACGAGCTGTTGGATTTTATTTTATGCATGATTCACTTCCTATTTAAGAAACAATAAGCTTTTTACATATGCTACACTTTTCCAGAACTGTATCGGTGCTTACACAAATTTGGTAGTAACATTGATGTATATATTTGAAAATGTTTTATATAGCATACTAGCAAACTACCCCTGCGCTTTGCTTCGGGCCTAAGAGATCTTAAGGGGTCATGCTCAGTCAGGAGGCCGAAAAAAGGGTGGTCTTTGGAAATTTTTTACTCAAAAGCTGTAACACATTTCTCAAAAAATCTTTTTTCCTTTTAAGGATTGCATCTAGTACCGTGCATCGTAATTTTTTTATTTAAAAATATTTATCAATAACTAACTTATTGTCCGTCACTCGAAGGTTCTCTAAAAAAAGGCTTCTGCGGTGACCACTGCTGCTCGAAAGTCGATCATCTAAAATAAAAAATTTAAAAGAATTTACGTATTATATTATATTATCTAGTATTTGAACGAAGGATTTTTCGAAATATTGATTTGGGAAAAAATGGCTGATGTTTAAAGTAAAAGTTTCAATTTTTATCATAAATTGTGCCTGATTTTCGTCAATTAAAAGAAAACTAAGCATCGGATAAAAAAATCCTTCGTTCAAATACTAGATAATATAATATAATAAGTAAATTCTTTTGAATTTTTTATTTTAGATGATCGACTTTCGAGCAACAGTGGTCACCGCGGAAGCCTTTTTTTTTTAGAGAACCTTCGAGTGATGGACAATAACTTAGTTATTGATAAATATTTTTAAATAAAAAAAATTACGATGCACGGTACTAGATGCAATCCTTAAAAGGAAAAAAGATTTTTTGAGAAATGTCTTATAGCTTTTGAGTAAAAAATTTCCAAAGACCACCCCTTTTTTCGGCCTCCTGACTGAGCATGACCCCTTAAGGACTCCATGAAAACACATCTCACTCCATTTTACCACACCCTAGGGGTTGATTAGGGCAAAATGCTGAATCTAGTTTTTAGGCATTTAAGTTGGTAACTTTTTGAAGTAAACACCTGATATCTAATCGAACCGAAGAGATTTTAAGAAATCCGTGGAAACACATTTTACCCCTTTTCACTGCATTAGGGGTTGATTAGGGCAAAATGCTGAATCTGGTTTTTAGGCATTTGTGTGGGTAACCTTTTGAAGTAAAAATCAAGTTGACATCTAATCGGGCCTAAGAGATATTAAGCAGTCCGAGAAAATACAGTTTTCCCCTTTTCACCACCTTAAGGACGAAATTTCTAAAAATCCTTCCTTTGTGAGTGCATACGTTATAAGAACAATGTACCTGCCAAATTCCACGTTCCTAAGTTAAACGGTTTGAGCTGGTCGTTGTTGAGTCAGTCAGTCAGTCAGGATTTCTTCTATTATATATACAGAGAATTTTAACACAATGTGATATTTTTCGTACAACGAAGAAGAGAATTTTTTACAATTTCGTTATAAAACACAGTAGAAGTATAAATTTGTATGAACTGAAAATTACGTTGGAGCTGTGTAAAATTGTACGAGAGTCATTTCATATCATATCGGCCAATTTTCGCACTTTGTGTCAGGGATTTTGATGAAATTGAAATATTACACATATAGTCCATGTGAAATTAGGGAAGGTTTAAGTCATCACTTTCCTGGTTTCGAATTTGTTTGAAAAATACAGTATGTCCAAGGCATGTACACAATTCTTTCCTATTTCCGCGCAGACAGGCTCTACAAGTGAAGTTTCATCTTTCAAACTAGGTAATTCCGGGAGACGCGGCCGGGCTGGAGAGTTGGTCGAGTTGCTATATTCAGACTCTACATCTGTGTATATGTAAAAATGTGTTAAGGTTCAGAACAATTAATTCTCTAGAAATCAACTGTTTCGACCAACTCTCCAGCTCGGCCGCGTCTCCCGGAATTACCCTATCAATTGTAAGGAGTTGGTACTCCTTTTATTTAAATCGAGAAGACTCAATTTTCCTGAATAAATTTATTTCAATCGCTTTGGCAACGTAAAAGTTGTAAATAACTTCATAAACGACCCAAAAACTGTTGCTGAAAGTCTGTTATGGATATTGAGGCATTCCACTAAATTGACTGGTTTTTGGAAGATGCTAGGAGTATCCTTATACGAAAACTATGAATATAATTATAATTGTACGTAAAACGAATCTTGACATATCCATTGAAGTAATAAAATCGAATTCGTATGAAACACTATATTCGTTTGATGAATCAGTATGGTCGCGGTTATTGAACCGTAAAATGCGATCACGAAATTTTGTGTGCAGCAGGTCAAACGATGGTTCATTACGTGTAAAAAGACGCAAGGAAGATAGATCAATTTTCCCAATTAGCCGAGTGCAATTAGTACGGGGAAAGTTCAGCGTCAGTGCATCGAGAAAACTTCCCTAACGAACAGCGGCACTCTGACTGCGAGCTGGAAGGTTGGTTGACATTGTTTCTGGAAACCAGCACGAGAGACGGCGAATGAAAGGCGAATTCATTGAAAGTGAAACGTGCACGCAGCCGTTACAAATCGCGATAAACAATTCCTACGAAGCACGCCACGCGACTCACGATGAGTGATTTCATGGTCGAAACATTGGGCCAGTGTTTCTCAAGCTGTTGCGACTGATGTACATAAATAGATCAAAGTTAGGATTACTCGAACAATTCAATATTCGAATACTTGATGATTCCTTGAATATTACCAACTTTCCTTCTGTATATTGCAGTATTCGAATTTCACATTTGAATTATGGCTATAGGTATTCGAATATTATATTCGAATTAGGACTGTAATTGAATATCACATTCGAATTAGGACTGTATTCGAGTATTCGAATGAGGAATTAGGTATTCGAGTAATCTAATTACAACAGTATTCGAATAGTGCAATTTTTCTCCCATGATGTAATTCTACGTTCAAAACTGGGTATCTTTTATCTAAAACAGTTTTCGAATTGATACCTAATTCGGTATAATTAAAACAAGGCTATTTCAGCCGTAGAACTTTAAAGGAGTGCTTCACCCTCTTAAATTGTTGATTACCATAGACACCAAAACACGTTTCTAATATTTTTTAATGCGCTACAAATTTATGCTGGCTTCGGCAAAATGAATTTTCGATTTTTTGATGTTCCCTTATATTAACAAAACTATTTGAATGTAACATTGGAATATTTGAAGATTCGAAACATATTCGATAATTCGAGTATTCAAATACTCGGGTATGGTTCTAAATAGAATATAATAGAATACTCGGACTGCTTAAATATTCGAATGGAGAAAAGTTCAATAAATAGACCCAACCTTAACATAGGTCACTTAGGATGGATAAAAAGCCGCGTTGTAGTCTTCCTGGTATGACTATATTCTTTTGGGCGAATTCAATTTATTCTTGTACCGTTTACACTTCAGAGAATTTTAAACTGTCCATTTAAGTTTACTTTAAATGATTTTTCACAAAAAGTCTCATTTTAGAGTGTTTAAGCAGAGTTGTGCGATAATCATTCAAAATATTTGGAATAAGATTAATATCATAATAATATCATGGGCTAGTGTGCCTTAAGCTTCTGCGACTGGCGTACATCAGTTAAAATGTATAAAACAATTCGGAACGAATTTTGAAACAGTTCCGCGAATATTCAATTACTAATTTTTAAAAAATTGTAACTAAGGATTTCACTCTTTTTAGTTTGAATGATAGTCGTTTAAAGATATTTTGAAGAATCTTAAAACAATGTTGAACTTGAATTATAATTGTTTGTTGAAATTGCTACACTATTAGAATTGTCATTTTATACATAATAATTGTAATATACGTAACAATTTAGTTTCGAAAATTTCTAAATTCTCCAACACAATGGCAATGCAATTTAGGGTAATGCAAATTATCAAACATTTATTACAAGAACCTTTTTCATATTGAAATTACTCTTCAATTAAGCAAATTATTTTTATTTTTGTACTTGTAAAGAGCAATTATTATTATGAATTGTTTCATGTCAAGTGTAGTCCTATAGTCTAGTTATAATTTCAAATAAATCCATTCCAATGTTTGGTTATTTAGAGCACTGAATATTGGCATTTAACGAATGATTATTAACGATAAGCATCATTATTTAATATCTGATAACGAAATGTGGCTTATGTTACACAAATTATCATATCATTAGAATATCATTAAAACAATTGTGCTTTTATAGCAATTCAATACAAAGAGAATGACGAATCAGACTTCGTTTGTATGCTGTTTTCGACTAATATCATTGTAATTGTGTAAAAATGAAATGGAAAGCAATGAAGAAATAAGAAGCCGACAGATAAATGGGACAAATGAGATATAAAGACCGAAAAATATAATAATTCAGCATACAATAGAACTTCTGTTATCTGAACCACAATATCACCCAAATAGTACTCTAATTCATATGAAATTGACATATTACAAATTCTGAGTAGGCAAAATTACAGGGGCTAAATGTGAAGTAAATTTCGAGATTCTTTTGATCGTACTAGATTCAATTTAAAAAAAGGAAGAAAATATTTGATACTCAAGAAATTAGTATTTCATTTACAGACCAAAATCAAATACTTCAAACTAAATACTATGCGATCAAAAACCATGTTTAAATAAATGCAAAAATGCTTATTTAAATATTCAATAATGCAATCAAATTTTTTATTACTTGAATAAGGTATTGCAAGTGGCAACATATTACAAAAAACCATATTCATAATTTAACGGAAATATTCGAATATATTTTCATAAGTGGTTTTATTATAATAAATTATTTTCGCAAACAGTATACATGCATACAAAATTTAATATTAACGAATTATTAATTTAATTTTTTTAAATGAGAGTCATTTTAATGTTAAATAAAGAACATATGTATTTACGAAGAAATGAATGTGAATACTTGATATTGCATAATTACGAAATTTTTGTAAATTTCAAAAACTTGAAATTTTTTGAAAACGTATTTGATATAAAATTTTAGTGATAAGAGTGACGGTAGTAAATCGTGCGTAACAAATCTCGAAGTTGTTTATATTCTCATTTAGACACCAATAAAACATTTATTACAAAATGCCATATCCAAATTTAATCTATTACCAATATAAATCAAACACATATTATTTTTGTAGCTTAATGTTATTATACACGTATGCTATAACAAATAATTTAATATTTATATCTTATACTCATATTTAATGTCATATTTCATGTTGATATTTATGTTTTATTATATATAGGTATATGTTATATTGATACGTATGCTGACATTTATATATAAATATTTAACCATAACGTTTTACTTTTGATAATTTAATCAACCCATTACTTTCCTTCATTTATAATTGTTTACTTCTGACAATTTAATGAACTGATTACATTCTCATTTTAAGATATGTAGTAATTGACGAGAGAAATAAGGATAGCACATCATAGGATATCCTTCTCCTTGGGAATTAATGTTTCTTAGCAAGCAACGTAACTGGAAACGGTTTCTACAACGAGTCAGCAGGCTTACACGCAGAATATCACCATTATGTAAGCTTATATATCGTCCAAAGATATGGAGGAGCATTTGGCATTCCCCTTCCTTTTTTTTAGACGATAACGGTACGAGATAAGTGTACATACATTATAACTGTCCCTTCAGCTAAAAATTTAAATACATTAGATACATTATAATCGTTCGGTTAGCCAAAAGTTTCGGTATAAATTACAAACCTCTAATGAACTAAAAATTTCGATAACCGAAATCAGTTGTAATAGTCCGTTTAGCTAAAAGATTCCAATTTACTGCTTTATCCTTCGTTGAGTTCTAAATTCTCTTTGTAATTTTACATTCGCCCTTGAAGAAACTTTATAGTTTACACCAAGAGAAACGTTCTCGTTGCCCCTTCGACGAGCAAAGACGTTACTGTATCTTGCGTGTTGTTATCGTGTTTTGTCTTGTAACGTGAATCGCACATTTCTCCAGGCGTGTCTGAAAATATTTCTTATCCCGGACTTGGCAATCGTTTTACGTATGGTATTAGTAAGACTTAAAACAGTATATTAAATTTGTAAATTGAGCAAAATTGTTAAATAAATACTAATAGGATACGACCTTGAATAGTATTTCTTATTTGTTGATAAAATTTTTTAATTTCTTATTAGCTTTTATCTCAAGGAATAAATAATTTTATAGTTAATCGCGAAGTTTGCTGGAAATATTTCACCACGAAAAGATTTACTTCCTTTCAAATATAATTGGTGAGGAAATTTCCCTGTCGTTTACTCAGAAAATGTCATTAAATGATAAAAATATCTACTTGCAAATATTAATGATACATTATTACCTCTGTGATATTTATAAATAAAATTGATATTTCTTTATCCAAGAAATTGACTTTTTTAATCACCATTTATATAAATTCACTTAAAATATAAACATCAAAGTTTTCATTTTTTGTAAAATTAATAAGGAACTCGGATTACACCACTAATTTACGTGCTCGTAAATTTTTAATCCCAATTTGCATCAAATTCTCATAAAAAAATATCAATTAGCTTCAAAACGTTTCATGTCGTTACATTATTTTCAAAATTCGTATAAGCACCGAAACAGGAAGGAGTATTCAAAAGATAGATTACCCTAAACATGCAAAACCGCGTCTTCATCAAAGGCAAGCTATTCCTCCAAAATTACTCAAAAAGCTGTCCCAAGCACCCACACAAGATCACTTTACCCCGCTCCAAAAAGACGTATCTAACACGCACTACCTAAAATTCTGAAAATCCACTTCACCGATTCTCATCTCTCGCCGAATCTGCACCGATAACATCCCATCGCACTGAGATAAGGTATTAGCATTCCGTTCTCACGACACACGCGTCACCACCACTGCTGTTCAAAACCAAAACACTATTAGAATCCACAAATCTCAACCTCCGTGGATCACAGCTTTTCTATTCACTTTCAACCGACAGCAGAATGTCAGTTCAGTCCCATTGACAAAATTCACGTTCCAACGAGTCCGCGACCACTTCGAACCCGCGCAATCGCTTCGATCGGTTCAAGTAAGGGCTTTGCACTTTCCCTCGAGTTTCCCCGTGGTTCATAGGAGGACGCCTAGGGCAGACAGACGTTTCAGTCGCGAGCGCGTGTAACACGTGTGTTTTCCGTACGGCCGCCCCAACGTTACTGTCAGCCCGAGGTACATACAGCTGCTTAGGCGGGATCAATACGTTCTAGATACTCCAGATGATCCAGATGACTCCGCTACGCTACGAGAACCATTGACTGGGGTTACGATAGCCATTCGTACACGCACAGCAGGCTCGCATTGAAATGTATTTTTGTTTTGTTATGTTCATTTAGCGCACCTGGCGCGTGCAGAGCTAAGAGCTACCTTGAGTTCGGGCCGCAATGCTTGGTGGGATGGATTGATGGTGTCGATATTGCCCTTTCAGGTGCAACGCGTATGTTGGCAAGAATTATAAAAATAGTGAACAGATTGACTAATAAAGGTAACTCTCGAGTAACATGGTGCTTTCATGGTGTACTTTTGATACAAGACGAATTCAAAAAACTGGAGGATCTGCATATAGCGTGGGGTTAGGTGATTTCATTAATCACGCGAATCTCTCCTGGACGTATTTTTTCGTTAATTAACTGGTTCGTTTAACATGGTTTCGAAATTTGTAGAAAATAACCCTGTTAGGTGTACGAGGGGCACCTGCATACCTGTAAGCTCCGGCTCCATAGTTAAAAAGTCCAAACTGAATTTTTATATTTTATTGAAACACAATCTTCTTTAATTCGCAACATGTTTATGTAGGAATACCGCTGGATTTTCAGGTAATGCCCCCACCCCTTCCGTTGTCCACTTTCATCGTCTTCGTGAATCTGCAGCTGTCATACTTGGCAAAGCCGGAGCTGACGAGTTAACCATTTTCAAACGATACTCCATCGCAGTGAAGCTATATTCATTTGCTAAGGACTTTTTCACACGATACGCTTTTGTGGCTGGCTACTGGTGTCTGTGCTACCATTTTCTAGCTTTTTTAAACGAGCTTTCTTTCTGTCAAGTGAATACAGTGGGGGACAAAAGTATATGGACACCCTTTAAAATCGTATAACTTGTTTAAAATTGGTCCAAACGACTTTAGTTTTTTTTTTTTTTTTTTTTTTTTGAGAAGCTAGAAGGATTAGTTTACAAGGTGACGTGTTTCGCCGTTTTAGAAAAAATGCAATTGGTCGGAATAGCGAAAAATATAGTAAAGGTCGTTTTTTCAGAGTTTTTCAGACTTTTTCAGAGAGGGGGGGGAAAAAAGTTTATCTGAGCTTGTAATTCCGCTTGTAGATTTAAGTAAGTTGTAGGTATACATGTTCAAAATTTCATCAAAATCGGTTAACGTTGCTCTGAGCTATAAACGCTTAAAGATCGCAGAATAAGGTCGAAAATCGCTGATTTCGGGAATTTCGCAATTTACAAGAAAACGACCTTTACTATTTTTTTTTTTGCTATTCCGACCAATTGCAATTTTTTTTCAAAACGACGGAACGCGTCACTTAGCAAAGTAATCCTTCTAGCTTCTCAAAAAAGCTCAAGTCGTTTGGACCAATTTTAAACAAGTTATACGATTTTGAAGGGTGTCCACATACTTTTGTTTCCCACTGTAAATCTGAAATACCAGTCGTGATTTACAACAGTATACCGTGTGAAAAGACTCTAATAAGTGTGTATGCAACTCGAAGAACAGTTATTTGAAATATGGCACGTACTATTTGTCGAATTTTTCTCCATTCAAGTATTTAAGCCATTCAAGTATTCGAATATGCATCGAATATTGTATTTAAATACTACTCGAACTATGGATTGTGATCTGAATCACCAAATATTCTAATATTATGTTTGATCAGTTGTGTACTTACTTACAAAGGAACATCCCAAGAGCGAAATTTCTTTTCACCCCAGTCAGAGTAAGTTTGTAGAGCTGGAAACTGATTTAAGAGTCTCAAACATCTCTTCAAAGCTCACAATCCAAAATAGCCTTCCTCTAATTAAATCTAAATTATTTGTCAACTCGAAAACTGTTTCAGACAAAAGTTACTCATTGTCAGTTTTGGATGTAGAAGTACATAAGAAAAGAAAACCAATTGTTTGAAAACTACTATACACCATTTTTTTAAGGTTCATTTGCAGTATTTATTTTTCTTAAGCGATTTTCTTCCAAATTAATAACTTAAGATATTTATAATAATGGATACAGATTGCCTGTGGAATAATTGGTCACTGACCAAGGATGCTATTAAATACACGCACACCTGAGATTTTGTTTACAAGAAAATTAAAATTGCAAATGATTTATGGCTATCACGTACAGAAATCGTCTACGAAATCTATTCTTTCTATTCGCTCCAGTGTTTACAAACATTAATATTTCTTTCAGTTTCCAATGTTTGTTATGGTTTGAAAAGAGAATCAGATTACGCGACTTTCACTCGCCATCTCCAGCTTGGGCGTGCGACATGTAAATACGAAAAGAAAATGGATTAAGACGTACAATTCCCCACTGTATAATTTCCGTTACTGCTCTGGTATTTTAGTTCTAAAATTAACGCAAATATTGCAACTTCTACAAGTCACATTTTGAAACCCATTACAATCTTGCGACTCTTTTAAAAATCGATATCTATTATATTACCACACAGGTTGAAAAAATAAATAATGATAAAATTAAGGTTGAAGTGAATCCTTGTGCAAAAGTACATACAAACATCAAAATTCTAGAATGACTTTTTCTTACATCGAGGCCTCATTTTTAAAAAAATCGCTTTTGGAGATGAAAATTTGCAAGATACTTAGTTAAATGCACGTGTAGTCAATGGAGTTTTAAGAAAAGATCGGAAAAAGATTATCGGCAATTTCTACTCATTTTGGCACAAGGATTCATTTCATCTAAAATCGTACCATACTTACAATTATTTAGTCAGTTACACACACATTTAACAGACATTCGAAGTTACTTTTTTCCAGAAACCAAGCCCCAAATCAAAACCTGTTGTTCTACATTTTCGACGCAGAGTTTCATCCAAGAATTAACCCCTTCGTAGTTGTAGGTAGCACTAATAATGGACCACCCTGTATATAATTGCTACAACGAGTTCTTCGAGTTTTGCTCCCTTCCAGCTGGGAACACCTATCGCGTGAATGCAGCCTGAACGACTACATACAGTCATTTCCGGAGATGAGATTAGACGCATTCGATTCACCCTTTAGGATCGCCTGTAATGATCGAATCGCATCCTGGATATTGGCACACCCTTGCGTTTCCTCGAAATTACCTTGTCCTATATACCACGAATTGCTCCGTTAAAAGTGCTTCGGTTATGTCATCCTCCGGCACGAATCCAGCTGATGAAACAGTGCGCAAAATAAGGCCAAGCCAGACAGAATAGTAATTGCACCCCAAGTGGTCGCTACTCGTACAAAATCACGGGGATTTACAATACCTTCCAAACTAGGCTTAGGACTATTTCAATATTTCATAAATAGGTACTTGAATTTTAGGAATATGCCTGGAATATTACATTTTATTTATATTAAATGTGTACTCGAATATTTCTTTCCAATTAGAGCTGTATTTGAATATTGTATTCGAATTAGGGCTACACTTGAAAATTACACTTAAATTAGGGCTGTATTCGAAATTACATTCGAATGAGGACTCAAATATTATAGCTGAATAGTGTAAACTCGAATTAGAACTGCATTCCAGTATGCATATTCTGAACATTTTTTTCCGATATAAGACCACATTTAAGCTAAGTAACTCTTATTTGCAAATAGTTTGTGATTAATTGGCGAAAGACTTTTTCAGTCACAGAATTTTAAAACGGTCTATGATCTCCTTCCTCTGTTTATACGGAGAAACATAAAATATCGTTTATATTTTGTAATGCTTTATAAATATATGCCAGTTTGAATAAAACAATTTCGTTTTCGGTTTATTCCCTCTTAAGTAGGTACACAACTTACAAGGAATATTCTTTCGGAGGCTCCAGCGGGTTTCCGAATTGGAAAAGAGTACAAAATTTAAATGATTCAAATTCAGCAAATTGGTGTAACGCGTTTGCGATCAAATTACTAATAGCTTTATGAATATTTATTCATTTTTTAAGGGCGTGAGACATAAATAATTTCTTGACAAGAAGTCTTGACAGAAGTAAACTATAAAACAGTTTAATCGTTTTGGGAGAAATTTAGTAAGTTCAGATAAACCAAACTCGACTTCAAAGGGAAAAAATAATTGTTGTTAGTATAGTATTTCTTAAAACAAATTCTCTTCTAACAATGAGAATTATAAGAGGGGCAAACTTTCTTCAATAATAATATCAGTTGCCAACAGTGTTGCAGAAAAATTAATTATCAAAGTATTTTTTGAAAATATATAAATGATAGTTTCTCGTTTCCATTCCTATGTAAATAAACCTAATACACACCTGCCTATATTTTGTGTGAATAAATATTTTTTTAAATTCGGAGAAATTTATATCTGCTCAACTATTATAATTCTTACGTAACAAGTTATTTAACTCAAGATAACTGGCAATAATATTTTAAGAGGGAACGCATTTTTCGATATGTAGGCGTAAGGTACAGAATGTGGGTGTCACCTAATTATATACGTAACGTTATTAATAGCCTACAAAGGGTTACGCATACGTGAAATGGCCTTGCCTTTTCTTTCCTGGGTGATATACATAGATAGCTTATCGGTGTTGTATAGATTATGTGCCTTTTCTTTTCAAACGTCTACATACTGTTTATTTAATTCATGTTACTGAACATGAAATTTAAGTAAAATAAAATTAAAGAAATATTAAATTAAAAAAGTGCTATCACAAGATACAATAATAAAATAACTACATTTAACCATGTCCACCAATTATTCTTTATGGTACGGCAAATATCATGAAAATAAAATTTTAAAATATTTCCACATTTAAATTTGCGAAAGAATTCGTTACAACACTTCGTTGATACACTTCAACAAATATACCGAACAAACTTTCACCTGCGATCAGTGGAATTTTCCCAAGCACAAAGTTCTTCTTCAGTTTCTAAAGTAAAAATTCCAGATTGACCTCTCCCTTGAGGCACGATATTTTAAAATTCCTTTTACACGAAATACACTATCTATACAGGGCAACTCTCTGGTGGAGATTAGTGCATTTTACTTGAAAATTTGTGGAAAATACAAATAAAGGTGGCTATTTTGAAACTACTAGGTTTAGGGACACACGCCTTATTATCAAACTTATTACATATTTCTTACATTATTAAACAATTGAATCAAATATCCACATCTCTATTTGAATAAACAACGTTACAACCAATATCTTGAAGACACATTGCTTTCAAGGTCATCCAAGGTCATTATAGCGTTGACCCCTGTGTCATCCTCAAAAACCCATCTTTATTGCATCCTATACGTTTTTCGATTGCAATGCAGTAAACACCACCAAAGAGGCACCCTGTAGAGTACCAAGCGAGCGCCATGGAACGTTAAAGTGTCACAGAATTTCCAACCGGATTCAGGTGCGCGGTGAACGTCGGAATTTCGCGAAATTCCAGCCGGGACCGTTACACGCCTGTCCGCAGAAGACTAAATGGAGGGTCGATATTAATGAAAGAACATGATGAGCACGGCGCACCTTCGCATCACGTCATCGTGGCACCTTGAATGGCTTATATAACAAGTGGCACTGTACAGTGCACAATATCTATTCTCTACGTTTACGACGCGCATTCGATCCCATGTGGAACCGTTCTGGCGATGGCGTTCGAATCGGCGGATTTACGAATTCAAAGTTACGACCTGTAGTTCCTGAAGCCATGAATTCTAGCGTCACCGAGTACCGTTCCGTTGGCGATACGAGATATCTTCACTGGTATTTTTAGTTGTTGGTATTTTTCATACCATCATTGCCATTCGCGATACCAACGGATATAGAGCCACGTTTCCATGATTCTTGCTACTCTTTTATGTTTCACTTTTATTCATAAACGGATGTATCTTGGTTACCACGTTTTATTCAGGAGATCGAACGATTTATGGAGATCTTGGGAGGTTGATAGTTGCAATGGAATTTTATAGGGTTACAATTTTTAGGTGGATGTGTCGAGATTTTTTTATAGAGGGTGTTCACATTTTTACTATAGAGCAGTGATTTCCAACCGATGGGTCGCGCCCTCCCAGCTTTCTGAGGCGTCGCCAGAGTCTTTTTTTTTTAATATTATAAAGTTAGAATATTTTTCTGAAATACCTATTTTTAATGTGTTTTCTTTACTTTATTAAATATATCTTATTTGAAAAGGGAGGGGGTGCAGGTTATTCGAATATTATAAAGGGGGATCGCAGTTCAAAAGAGTTTTAATAATTTTTATAAGTTACGCGATTAGTTATATCAGTTCTTTGAATTGGCAGTAACTTTTGTACAACAGAGGTGTTTTTAATTTAATTAAATGGGAAGCTATATTCTTTTTTCACGTCACGTGGGAGTAACTTTTAAGAGGAAGTTAACGATGTAAGATGCAGCAATAGTTACAGTCACGCGAGATCAACAATGAAGGAAATAATATAAACATTTCTTATATTATGGGATATTAACCTATAAATGAAACATGTGAGCCATTTCGAACCGGTACTGGTAGGGACTGGAGAAATAGTTGAAGAAATTTTGATCCCAAGATTAATATAAAATTCTGTTAGATTGCAGATAAAAAATGTGAGGCCAACAATAATGTATACATTGCTGCACAAACTTAAGAACCGTAGGTACTTTAAAATAACAGCACAAGGTGTTTCACTTTTATTTCATGCTTCACCTTTCTTTTGAAAGTGATTTTCAAAGTGACAACTTACCCATTTCTTGCCTTCCGCCGTGTGCTGAATGCCCGTTCACGTGCATCGTGGACTCCGAACTTTTCTTTTCATGCTGATATTGTTCCTTCGTTAAAGACTCCGTTCCTGAAAAAATAAAAATTGCCTTCTCAATCAGATTGCTTTTAAGCTCAGTGACAGGTCTTGTTGAATAATGAAAACAGTCACGATTATATTTACTCCAAAAGGAGAACTGCATAATATTCTGCTGGGATATCGTTTAGATTAAATTTGATTTTACATTTTTCACTTCTCCAATTTTGAACTTAATACAATTTACATTCCGTCAAAGTAATTCAAAATTAAACCAAACCAAAGTACCATTCTCAGACGTTGCCTAGCTTTGGAGCCACTCCACGCGAAATTGGACACTTTTCGGAGTAACATTTCGGATTTTGGTGAAACTTGGATATGTTGTAGTCTTTAGTGATATAATCGAATCTCGAAGGATTTTTCAAAATTTTAAAATTAGCGGACCTTACAGCTCTTTGAAATATAGTGTTGTCCTTTGTTCAATAAATTATAACTTTCGAACTAAGACACTGATAAAAACAAGCTTTTGGGAGCTTACAGTGGAGCTATAATAGTACCTAATAAAAATTATTTCACTCTAAAAAAACAAATTTTTGACCATTTTTTCAGTTGTTCTAAACAAATGCAATTTTCTCAAAATACGTACCTTTTTAAAAATTTGAAAAAAATTGAGGATATAGCCCTGTTTGTCCTCTTTATGGACACGTGTTAAAAACTAGGAACACTTTAAAATTGGCCAAATGAAAATTATTTGAATGTGGCGCCGAGTCGGTACGGGCGACGCAGGGGTGGTTTCACCCCTTAAGCATGCAAAAACACATCTGTTTGTTATTTTCCGATCCTCTAAAACATACCTAAAAACAAAATCAATCGGAGATGGGCACCACCTATTCTTATGAACTTCGAGGGGTGGTTTCACCCCTTAAACATGCAAACGGGTCGAAATAAAAGGACAAATATTTCCTATTTTTCGGTCCTCTAACACATATCCAGAAACCAAAGCAATCAGAGACGAACACCTGAAAATCTTATAACTTTGAGGGGTGGTTTAACCCCGCATTATGAAAACGGGCCGCTATAAAAAACATGTATATCTTATTTTTCAGCCCTCTAAAACATATTCAAAAATCAAAGCAATCGAAGGCGGATACCTGGGAACCTCTCCTTGTAAGTAGAATGTTGTGCTGTTTTTTCGAATAAACAGTGGCATATTTTGTGTTGTCTCAAAGTTTGCGATCCAGATTTTCTTTTGTTTGAGAATGGACCACGCCCCTACACAATTAATATTGAAATTAGCTGAGATAAGAGCAGCAGGGCATACAAATAATGGCGATGGCATGGCGAACCATGTATGAAAAGTTAGTACACCTTGGAAAATTAGAATTACAGTTTCTCGAAAAACGACACAACTCAAAAGAGAGTGTAAAATATGGGATGAATTAGATATTCTGTTGAATTTCTTGGTGAAAATGGTATTCCTGATCCTTAATCTGGTTAGATGGAAAAGTAGAGTGAATTTAAAGAAATTATATGATCAGTATTGAACTATTAGTGAAATGGAAATTTTAAATTGCTTTTCCTATAGAATTTATATTTTTTTAGTTACGCCACTATCAATGCCATGCAGCGATATGTAGTGGAAGTATCTCGCCCGAAGCAGAGGTCGCTGAAAGTGCGGGAGACGCGGGAACGAGGTGAAACACAAAACCAGTAAGCATTGACCTGGCCAGAATGCTGCCTTATTGGTGCATAAGGCTGGCCCCCACGAAGCTTATTTTACGATATCGCCAGTGTGCCGATGCACGCACCTCTCCCTCAGCATTCGTTCCTTATACGTATTAAGCGCGACGCGGATAATTGGTTCACCGTTCGTGAGTAACCTCGATATCAAGTTAGCGTTAAGATTGCCTGGTGTACGGTTCCATGGAATGCCTATGGAAAAACCTGCTGTCTGTTATGTGTTTCGTTACGTTCATGAGAAATCCGTGCCACGATACGGAAGAGCATCTCTTGCACGTTCCTTGGAACAATGGGAGAATTATTTCTATTGTTAGAATTCGGGCGAGAAACGTGTAGAACCATTGTATTGTAATAACGCAGTACATTTTGGTGGCTATTTCTAAATTTCTTACTAGAGAACGGGCTAGGAAGTGAGTTGCTTGACTAATTTCTTATACAGCGATCAAACAACTGTTGTATCTAACTTCGTTTTCTATCTTCAGTACTTTCCAAGGAGTTCAATAAAATAAATTCTTCATCCTCACTTTTGGAGGCTCTTTCCCTCCTGTATACATGACTCAAAAAGATGCTTGTCAAATATTTCCGAAAATTCTGCTGGTGTGCTGATTAAAATCTGAGCGTATAAAGTGGGTCATATGCGTTGTTAATCGAGTTGGGGATGACGTGAAATAACTGGGGGTCGCTACAGTCATAGTGGCGCCACCTATGACTTCTCAGAAATCTTGCTCAAAGAGGCTATAAAAAAAATAAGCTACTTTTGTGTTCAATATCTTTTCTGTAATTTTGTTGCTTTCCAAGGAGTTTGAAAAAATTGATTTTTATTTTCGAAGTTTCAAGATTGTGCTTCAAATTCGTAGCTTAGAGCCTTTCTACTTATTTCTATCTTAGAGCCTTTATTTATATCTTATTTATATCTTAGAGCCTTTCTAACTACTTTACAATTTTTTGTAAAAATCAAACGAGAAATTAATTTGCAACAGCAAGATGGTTAATATGCACACCCATGACTAATTAGTGTATGCAATTATTTACTCTGATGCTGATTTAGTGTCCTCGATGTTCTTCAAGGAAAACTTTTTAATACGACGCAATGATCAGAATTTAATGTCGTTCTTGGAATGGCAGAGTGATTCTTCAGCTCAAGGTGACGTATTGCAGCTGCACTTTTATTGTCCAAAGGAAGGAAATATTAAAACACAAAGACTTTATAGCTATGAACGGGAATGCCGAAGAGTACCGTAAACTGGGGGAACATTGGCAGTACGGGGTAACATTGGCATCTACTTAACATCTATTAAAGAGGAAAAGGAAAAAAAATTATGCATTTTCACATTTGTAGTACAATCACAAACGATGTAATGTTATAATAGGACACCTAAACCAAATTTAAAAATATTAATTAAAAAAATGAAAAAATAAAAAAATAAAAAATAAATAAAATAGAGTGCATTGAACATGAAAAGAAACAAATTTAAGTGTTACTGTAAGTTCAGATGTGGTAAAACTTTAGCTGTTAATGCTATTTATACGATGTGCTAATGTTACCCAGTTACGGGGTAACATTGGCAGATATTTAACATGTATTAAAGAAGGATAAGGACAAAAATTTTATGCATTTTGACACTTGTAGTGCATTGACAAAGGATGCAATGTTATGATAGGATACTTAAAGCAAATGTGAAAATATTAATTTTTATATTATATAGCAAAATATTCCGAAAACATGCCAATGTTCCCCCAGTTTACGGTACCTATTCTGTATTTCTATTAAATCTGACATTTAAAAAAAGTTGTAGTATTTCTCCTTAACCAGCTTGTTTTTCTTCTCAAACCTGTTGATCCGTCGACCACTTGAAACGATGAATTATCATAAAGTGGAATACGCATGGAAGGTGTGTAAAGCATTTTAGATATTCGCGATTAATAAGCTACCTCAACAGTTAGACTTGTTACATATCGCAATTAACTGTACACAGTACTCAACGAGCGTAAAACATTTATGATATTGCTTTCCGCGCATAACCCAGCACCCCGCCCGCCCCGGTCCACGATGCGTCCAGTGGATTTTGCGCTCGAAAGGCCATTTCATTTATCATTCATTTCTATTTCTCAATGGCTCCGCGGCTGCATGCTCCTCGTACTTTCTTCCTTACGTAACAAGATGCAAACGATAACCGATTCTCGGCGCAGGCTTCAGATTATGTTAATGATAAACTGGATTTGCATGCGTGGAAATTGATGTCGCGTCACTGTGAATGGTGCCTGGTGCGCATTGATAGAGCTCAGTTGATCTAACCGAAGCCCGCCGTCTCGTTAAGTGCAATTCCTAACAGACAGGCTACCGCCCGCTGAAAGTGGATCACGTTCGTTGATGAGAGTGGGAAAGTCTGTCCTCTGTTTATTTGCTCATCCAATTCACACCGTGCACACATCCGCGTGAAAGGAATTATATTCTAATTGAATCACGGGCGTCGCTTGTAGCATGGAAATCTCGAAGCCACGAAACTATTCGTAGCCTGACGAGAGGGACTGCATGATGTTTTATATACCAATTTTAACGAAACTTCGTTGGTGAATAGAGAACGGAAAATTATTTGATTCGTGGGTGGTTGTTGCGTACACACATTCAATATTTTGTCAGATATTTAGCAATGAAAATGGTGCCTGGAAAGGTGATGGAGAAAATTTTCTGAATGCCTTTGTGATTTTCTGTAAAATGATGGAGGAACGAACGAAATATTATGGCAGTGCAAAAATTCGTTCGCTCAGAATTAGGTGTATGTATCTTTTTGTGCTTTTATCAGAAAAGTGGTAAAAGGTCACAAATAATCGGGGAAAATACTTTGATTAAAGAAATATATAACATATCTTCACTTTTAATAAAGCACTTTTAAAGAAATTTTGCACCGACATAATATTTATGAAATATCATTTGCTACGTAAATTCGAAAGAGTAACGGAAATATGTGCTAAAAAAAATTGAGCTGTCGAATTATGAAGCTGCTAGCCTACCCCCTGTCGTACTGCCTTGCAAGAAGTTTGGAATCGTAAGTGCTTAACAAACTAGCGAATGAAATCATTGTTATTAAATATCTTGCGCAGTATCCTATCGATTCTCTACTAAAAAAGCTAAATAGAAAAGAATTATTTCTCAGTTGCCTATCTATTTACGGAGTTTGGTTAAAATCGATGCGTCACACTTCACGTGGTCCTCTTGTTTGTTCAATTCGTTCGTAGGTAACTACTTATTGCGATGGCAAGCTTGGGAGATCAATTAGTTTTACGGTAAATTCCACTTATATAATAGATGTGTTTCCGTGATAAAATTGTAAGAAAGAGTTTCATGGTGTAACGCGCGACCTGTATATTCGCTAAGCTTAATGAAGCGTCTTAATTATACTGTAACGTCTTATGTAAGCGTAAGACGCAGTTGTGTTGTTGCGTTATGACGGTGGGCATCGTCCTTTTTCTTGGGTTCACGTTTATTTAAAACGGAATTCCACCGACAAAATGAGTGGACAAGATTTGGGTCGTTGATTTTGTTCAAATTTTGCAGGCAATATATAATAATATATTAAAGAAATAGAATCATCAGCTTTCGAGAAAATAGAGTTCAATTTTTCACCAGTTCCATACCTTCGTTATACATAGCTACTGTTATGAGCTGTCTATTTATATTTACACTTGCTCATGACTCTAACGCCTTATCAAAGGGTACAAGGTTTGTGTCACGGTAGATACGCTACCGTTTCAAAAATCCGTTAAGGGGACATTCTTATCAAAAGTTTTTAGAAAATCGATTTTTTGTTTGCATGCATCTATAGTATAGTATCTGAAGAAGACTCAATAAATGTTGTAAGACGAAATTCGTAACGATATAGATTCTACAACGATAGAAGCATCTCGACCTCCAAACGCCGGCAACATACAAGCAAAACTTTAAACGCCTTTATATCGGAACATGATTTATCCGAACGGTAGACAGCAGAACAAAAGAAATTATGAACCGATTCCAAAAATCTTGGTGGCATTTTCTTTGTAATTGAATTCATTATCATTATAATTTGTACAGTAATGATATTACTAAATCCTAAAAGGAGCAGGTTATTTAGAGTAATGTAATTATCTACTCGCACGGTTTGAATTATTTTACTTATCGTATTTTGTGAAAAATTTCACAAGCCTTTAAGCAGGTTTAGAAGGGTTAGGTGAACGATTATTTTAAGAGACATGAAAGCGAGAAATAAGTCAAAGGACAAAGTACAAAATTTTTAGATTAATTTGTGACCGCCTTAATATTTCACTAACAAATTCCTTATTCAAATGAATAATATCAAGTGTTATAAAAATATTTTGAACTGTTGCTTTTAATGAAATGAACTGGAAATTAAAAGTTTCTCCAAAAGCTATTTATGTTTCTGAGAATGTTACTTTCTACCTTTAATTGGTGTTCTTGTCTCTTAATCAGTTTCAACTGTTCTAAACTAAAGATTAATCGATTAACATGTTAAAGTTTGCTATTTTGTTATTTAAGTCTATTTGGTAGTTCATGCGTCTACTTTCAAATATACCTATTACCTACACGTATCTAAAACTATTAAATATTTATTGGATACCTGATACCTACACACGTATGAATAAAAATACAATTTCGAAAATGCTAGTTGAAATAAAATGTAAAAACTTGAGTAGAATAAAAAGAATATTTCTTCTACAAGAAAAGTGTCATGGAATGAATTCCATTGAACTTTAAGTAGGTCATACGTATCTGAAAATGATATCTTTCATACCAAATGGTTCCGCCCCCAAACCAGTCTGTAGCAAGCAAATAAGAGATATCTTATTTTTATCTATTACTTGGAAAGTGCAATGCGCCAATTATTCCTATTCTACGAACAAGAAATAAATAGATTTCTTTGAAGTAAATTTATTTGTTGAATACTTTTATCATTCGAGGAACTGTCGTATTTTCACTTTCGAATAAAATCTTTTTCTACACCCGATCCTTTGTTCGAAATGTGTACATGTATTCAAAATTTGAAATAACTTATCCAGAATGTAAACTATACATATACTATTTAGTTGTATTTTGCAATGTTATCAATAAAACGAGACTGCACTTCTACGTGGGGATTTAAAAAAACATTAAGATTTGGACGTATTTATTTACAGCTTTCCAAACTGGCGTGCACTTTCTCGTTACTTTTTTCCACCTTTGGAAACTATTCAATCAACCTTAACCACTTTAGTGTCAATAAATGAACTATATAAAGACCTGATGACTCAATAACAACATACGAAATTGTTTGCAAATTTCTAAACATATTTCAGTCTCTACATATTTATGCTACAACTACTAAATTCAATGAATAACCTTTTCATGCAATTATAAATTATATACATTATAAATATTGTAAACAATGTAATCCCACGATATAGATCGATACAAATTAGACGCGTGACATTCCTTCTAAATAAAATCTCAAAGTTTTTTAAGACTGTTCACAATAAAATGCTTACTATGTTTCAGTGTAATTAGATATCAGGAAAGGTTCTTGCCACTTGCCCGAACAACTTCATATCGGTCACCTGTATCTATAGGCGTGCACATACCAAACAGCACGCGCGCGTTATCTTTTACTCGCACTTTCTGGTGCACCGTTTGATCAAAGTGTTTGATATTGTCATGCCGCAGACATTAATACTGGCGCGTTAGCTAATTACGTCGAATAGCCACTAAATTTCCTGGTTCTCCTTATTGGTCACAGAAATGGACTTGGAACTGACACCGTCCACGTGTCACTTTATATTGAAGAGCTCTATGCTTTTTCTCGATGTTGTTTTCATTTGAGGATATGGTATTAATGATTCATAATTCAAATATCTGCACGTATCGCGTCATTTTAATCCGAATAGAAGAATGATTAACACATTCGGTGTTGTAAACGAATTTCTTTTATGTAAAGTAATGTGCTAATCCATATGCGGGGTGTAATAGGACGAGATGATGAATAATTAATGAACATGTCTCTTGGATCCGTAATCAGAAATGAGTTGGCAAAATTCTAAGAAGTATTTTGAGAACAGTATTTAATAGATTTTGTGAAAGTTCACTCTACACCAGCGCTGTCCAGCCTAGGAGCCCCTCACGCGCCTGCTTCCCCTTCCAATCTTTCTCTCGCACAGCGTGCCTTTCGTTGTCAAGGAGACCACGCGACGCACAGTGGTTCCAAATCGCTTAAAAGCGGCAAACCCCTCAAAACGTACTTCAATTTAGTCAGAAATCGGTGCTCGGGGTCGCTGATTACGAATCTGACATTGACAATTTTTAAAACAAAATGGCGAATCCAATATGGCCGACGCGTATATCAGAAACATATCAAATTTGATCTAAACTGAGCACCCTACAGTTTTCGAGGTCACTGATTACGAATCTGTAGTTAAAATTGCAAAAAAACAAATAACGGATCTAATATCATTGGTTATAAAAGTTGTTTTCGAGTTAATTTTTGTGAAAATTGATTATTTTCCGATTTTTTATTAAAACCATATAATTAGAATGTCGAATTTAATATGACGACGTTAATTTCAAAATTTTTTTAAAAATTATTTTAAAATTTTTATTTTTTCCGATTCTAGTGAAAATAGCTCAACATTTCTGCGTTTAGTAGGTCACGTAGTTCAAGTATATTGTCGAAAAAAATAAAAGAAAACTATGGATTATAAGTGTTGTTTGAAATAACGAATGCTGTTTTATTCATATACTAAATACACTTGGCACTTTAATTTAAATATCTTAAAAAATCGCAAATTTCCGCAAATTTTCTCAATTGGATATCACACTTGACATGTTATTTTGTATCAAGAAACTTGTTACAGCGTGACACTCGGTGACACTCATCTTTGTTTTCCTTCCGTTTTATTAAAATATGACTTAAATTTATGACACATTGAGAAGGGAATTACAAGAGTAAATTCAAAGATATTTTACTTTGTTTCTGTGGAAAGTTTATGTTTATAACACCTACTTTAATGGTAAACTGTTTCACGTATAGATCTTTTCAGATAAATTTTCTCTGACACATTAAACATGCTCCCATTTTCAAGACATTAAGGAGCATGAAATTTCGTCAACTTTGACGGCCTATATCTCAATAACCAATCAATTTATTTAAGAAATTCAAGCGGCATTTGATGCACTGATATATATACAACAAATCTGCTATAATAGCAGAAAGCTACTATATACTTCGAAAATTGAATTCTGGCCAGCTTTTGGCGATTTGGGACCACTGTGCGACGCTAAGAAGGCTGCCATGACGGGCTAGCGTCTTCGTGGTTAGCGTCGCGCGGTATCCCTGACAACGCGGTCGAGAGTGGGAGAACCCCAACTTCCCGCGGGAGCGACCTTGGACAGCGCTGCTCTACACTAAATGAACTCGCTAACAGGGTTGCAATCATAGAAAATAATTTTTCTTCCGGGACTCAACCTTCTAGCATGGTTCTTGAAGAAAGCATTATCAACACAGATCGAATGAAATTGTTAACACCTTCAATTAGTTATGAAATAACAGTTCCTTTTTTGTTCCAAGAAAACAGCTACAAAATGAAGTATATTCACACTAACTTTTATTCCATATATTTTTCCATAAATAGGGAACATTTATTTTTATGGGAATAGAAAAAAGTTCCAGTTAAACAGGAACATTTATTCTGCTCCGAAAAAGTTAAAGTTGTGACAAGCAGATTTTCCGTTATGGGGTACATAGGTTTTGTTCAATTTTCCTCATATTGTTAGTAAAGTAAAATAATTATATAAAAATAACAATTTGCTTTCTCTTCTATGTACATTGATTCTGCTTTCAATTCCTTAAATAATGATAATTAAAAAAATAATTCTAACTTTTATATTTTACCTTAAAATATAAAACTTTTAATAATCGAATACAAAATAACTGTTAAAACTGAATTTTTACAACAAAGTTAAAGTGTTAATGTACGAAGTTAACTTAAAACAGAAAAGAAATGATTTAAAAGTTTAAAGTTCGGTAAATAACTGTTATTTATAAAAGTTAACAGTTTCATTTGATCCCTGATTATGAAGGAATTAATGACTAGGGAGAGTAGTTCTTTCAACTTAATTGTATACAACGTACAAGAAGCTGACAGAGGGTCCATGGATGAGCCTCCCACTCCCACTGGCACCGATCTTGTTAAAAGTGTCTTTCAATCTATTCAGCCATCTGAGTATAATAATCTCTAGACTGCTAGACTGGAAAAGAAGATTCAAGGACGCATAAGGTTGATACGAGTCACTCTACCTTTCAAATCTGACGTGACAATAATCTTAAGGAATAATGAAAAATAAAATGAGAAACAAAGGGAGCATATAGCGAAATTAAGAAATGGGTTAAAAGTGCTGATTGATTCTGGGGTGATGAACAAAACTATTAAATATATTAATGGCGTCTCAAAGATTACTGATGTAAATCCTAGTTTTAGGGAAAAAAGTACATAGGAGGCCTTTGATTTATTCAGTTTTCGTGATTTATGAACTAACAATAAACTATTTGATCGAATTGTAAGTTGTATGCAGTGACAGATTTAACAGGGCAGCTGATGAGATAAGCAGTTGGCGCCTGGGCCCCTGCCCAGAAGGCCCCCCAGGGCCTCATCCCCCCCCAAAATTATGACTAGGTATAGATATCCAAACACTACATTTTTTTTCGTACTACTATACTTGGCCCGTTTTTAGTAAACTACCTCTTCATTTTCCCGAAAAATGGGCCCCTCAGAACGTTTGCCACCTCTGCCTTTTTTCTTAAATCCGCCACTGGCTGTATGGTTTCGGTCTCATTACTGTCTTACGACGTTATTATCCTCAGAAACTTTGCCAAATGACGGTTTTTCTGACGCCGAATTATCACTTAACAGTTATAAAATCTTCCGTCAAGACAGAAACAGTAATACTAGCAAATTTAAGAGAGATTGTGGCGTCTTAATAGCTGTTCACGATACTTATTCTAGTACACACATTACTTTGCCTATTAAGTGTTTAGAACAGCTCTTTATACGATAATGATTAGGCATCATTCATTCATTATATGCGCCGTTCACCTACCACCATCCTCCAACTCTATGAAGTATGAGGTTCACTGTCAATCAGTTGGGTTTATTATGCAGCGTCATCCCAATTCTGACATCCTTTTTCTAGGTGATTGCAAACTTTCTAGTAATGTTACATTTTACAATGATCGTAATGGTATTATTCTGCATTCATCAGCGAATAATAATGCATCTATTGGATCTGATGATAATTTGTGTGAATATTTTGATCTTTTAAATCACCATCAATATAATCATATTCGGAAGTTTATAGGTCAGACGTCGGATTTATGCTTCTCTACCTATAAACGTGTTATTGTCTCCGTCGCAGCTGATGGCCCTTCTCCCATGTGATGCATATCATCCTCCGTTTACCGTTACGATTCCTGTTCTAATTTCAAATAATACACCTGTTTCTCCCATTATTACACTGTTCAACAGCCATCCGGACTTGTAACATTCAATAGCCGTTTCTTCTAGATTTTTGTGTGCTGAATACGAATCGGCAAACCGTTTTTCGCCATCGCCCTCACTTTTCGAGAAATTGAGTTTTGAAAAAGAAATGCAAATTTTCGACTTTGGACATTTTTTATGTTCAAACAGCAATAGTTATTCGGTTGCTTGTTACGTCCAATTATTCTATGAACTTTCACGAATGAAATGATATAAGTTATTATTGCATTATAAACATTTAAATATGTTTAAACAACGATCGAACGGAAAAAGAGACCCGAAATGCACCAATTTTTGCACATATTTTTTAATTTATTTAAAAAACTAAGGGTCTAGGAGAAAATCTGACTACAGCACGCGATGCAGCAGACATTTTTCTAATACAGAAACGAAATCTGTAGTTTGGCAAAATATACGGGCACCGACAGTGGTAGTCAACGGCGCGGCGTGTCGGGCGTATCCACATTCCACTGCCGCTCAACGTAAAGGTGCACTCCCATGGCGCGTCGCTCGGCGAGTCTGTTCGGCGAGCACAAGTCGGCGAACCATGAGCGTTCCTACGGCGCGGCCAAGCTCTTTTCTTTGACTTGTACCGCATTTACCGACGACGAATGAGAAGACCAAGCTGAGCCACGCGCCGTGGGAATTCACCTTTACGTTGAGCGCCAGTGGAATGTGGATACCTGTGGATTAGGGTTTGTCGGTTTTTAAAAACCGGGTTTAACAACCGGTTTTTACTTATAAATTTGTAAAATTCGAAAACCGGTTTTTAAATTTAAACAACCGGTTTCATATACTAGAATTAATATGCAGAAATGAATTAATTATTTGATTAAAAACGTTAATATTTTCACTTGAAATCGCCTCGGACACAAACATATTGTAGTAGGTAACAGTTTATTGTAAAACTAATCTTCATGAGTTCATATTTTCAGAAAAATATACTAAATGCTTGTAAGATTTATAAGTTGGTACCACCTTTTAAAAGATTTATATTTTGTACGAATTTTAGTTATTTTAGTTTCTTTTTCATTTGGTTTTATATGCAGTCTATTTTATTGTGTTATATTTTCGTAGATCCATAAATATTAAATGAACTCAAATATTGTACGTAGGTATTTGTACGGATTTTAGTTATTTTAATTTTTTTTATTTGGTTCTGTTCAGGTACATAGAGTATATTTTATTTTGTTATATTTTTGTAATTCCATAATATTTGAATTATATTTTATGTGAACAATCGAAAACCGGTTTAACCGGTTTTTTGGAAATAGTGGAATTCGAAAACCGGTTTTTTCAAAAGTCGGTTTTTGTATAAACCCTACTGTGGATAGTTTCGCCAAACTACAGATTTCGTTTCTGTATTAGAAAAATGTCCGCTTAAAGCCGGCTAGACACGTAACTGCATATGTACTTTTGCGGTATAAATGTTCAAGTTTATGGCACAAGTATACATGAACGTGTGTATAAGATAATGTTGCACCAGTATTTTGACTGTATAAGCGACATGAAAATGTTTGAACTTCTAAACGTTAAAGTGTGTAGAAGAAGCACAGACTTGTCGCAAGCAGTTTTTCACGTGGAGTTGTAGCCTTTCTCATAATTGTGCCCTTCCTTTTAATCAAAGAGGTGACGCGTGATAAAAGTTTCAAGTACCTTTCTTCATCCATTCGCAAGTAGTTACGCCAACCAGGAGGGTAAATTATTAGTTCATTTAATAGATTAGTGTCTGAATAGCCTTTGCCTTCTCTTTAGCCAGTCTTTGCGCTACAAGCTACGTTTTTTACGTTGTTTTTTCTTTCAAAACTAAAACGAAAGAAGCTAAACAATTCGATTACATAGTTTTATACAGGATAAAAACCATTAAATTTTCTTTAGAACAATTTTTCTATATTTACTATAATTTTCAAGATATACTGGAACATAGTAAAGTATTCATTAACCTTCAGGGGGTATTTGCACCCTGAAGAATTTAATCAATTATTTGCAAATTCTTCTTTGTCGTGTGCTTAAATTCTGTGAAATAGTTTCTTAGAAATGATTCGCTTATTGTGCCAATACAATTAAAGTGTATGTGATAATGATACTGATATGAGAATTAGTTTAATATGCGTGTAGACCGTTATCAGATTGTTTAGCATTCAGCGCGCGTAGGGGGAAACGCATGACGTAAACGCGTGATTAGAAGCTGAAAATCAATGACGGCTACGTTCGCATAAATTATCAGCCCCGTCTCCGTGACCTCTACCGCTACGTCATTGGGACGAAGGATTGCAACAGTTGGATTTGCATATTACCGCCATCCCACATAAAGTTACAAAAGGAGCGACTTGAGCAAGGAATGCATTAATTGTTATTCGCGAATGGAATAATATACGTAACAAATGGAGAGTATTCACTTTTCTTGTTATACGCGACGTAAATAATATATTACAGTAGTAGTATAATAGGGAAGTGATGTTAAAGCAACAGTTTTTAAATCTGTTATTATTGTTACAAAGAATTAATGACTGAAGTCAACCCAATGAAAAGTGGAGGTACATTTTGTAGCCATGTTTCCTTCTATTCTACTTGCGGCAAATTTGGAAATAATTATATAAAATAAGGAATACGTGTATCCATTCCTTTTTCTGTTTTCGTATTTTTTTTGATTTTTCTATTTGTGTGTTTTTGCATTTTTGCATTTTGGCTTTTTTGCAGTTTTGCGGTTTGGTAGTTTTGTAGTTTTGTAGTTTATACGTTATCCTTCTTTCCTACTTCTCTATTTCCCTATTTCTCTGGTTTTCCAGTTTTCTACTTTTTTTTCTATACCCGGTGACAGTTCATTCTAAAATATACTCTCCTTATTCAAATATTAATCTGGATTTGTATATTTCCCTCATCTGATTCAGAATGAATGATCATAAATCATTAAATTTTACTATTAGGAATAACCAGGTGTAAAATCTAAAAGATCACGATTGCGAGTGTAATATTTCAGAGTTAGTCTATACATATCTATATTTAAATAGTTAAGTGAAGTTATTACATATTTACAACGGAAGATCCCGAACCCGAAAATTCAAAAAAATCTGAAATTTTGTGGATATGTGGGGGATTTCCTCCTGATTACAACGCAATTTTTTTGCTGCCCAAATTCACTCTAAGGGGGTGAAATTAACCCCTGAAGATGCGGCTATTTTTCGATTTTATTTTGTAACACGCAATCTGTAAGAGATAGAAAAAAAGTTTCAAGACAAAAGTTACTTCTTTTAATTAGATCTATCAAATCGTAAAAGTTTTATCAGTTGTTTAAACATAAAATACCCGAATATTCAGGGGTTAATTTCACTCCCTTAGAGTGAATTTGGGCAGCAAAAAATATTGCGTTGTAATCAGGAGGAAATCCCCTACATATCCACAAAGTTTCAGAATTTTTTTAATTTTCGGGTTCGGGATGTTCCCTTGTTAGCTATAAATAATTAGCGTAATATAGTAATTCCTTACAACTGCATAACGTGCCAATTGACCATTTATGATTCACAAAACATTGGTCAATTAACTATAAGTTTCTTTAAATAGACTAATTTCGGTTTAAATGTTTAAATATAGTGTCATCATTAGAAGGAGTTAAAAACATTTAGTTACGATTTGGAAACTAAAATCTCTATTTACTTCAGATAACAATTAACAAAATAAGTCTATTCCAATAAACGATTCAAATTAAAGAATGGTTTATTTAGTTCTGCAAGAGGACAATAAATCATTCGTCATAATACACACTTATTCTATTTTAATTTTAGTCAAAGCTACAATGCGTCAAAAATAAAGGGAAATTGATAACGAAGTACAAACTACATACTTTGAATTCCAGTAGAATGAATTTAGCTGATACCTGACTTGTCGCCATTGCTACATGCATACTGGACTTTGGGGTCAGTCAACTGTAACGCGATGCAAACTATGCATTTCCATGTTCATCATGGAATTAATACGTAAATCTATTCTACGTGGTTTAGTTTACAACTATTTCGTTTGCTTCTTCATCTATTTGTTTACATTCTCAATGGCTTCACTGGCATCATTCTCTGAATTTATTTATTTAACGATTCACTTATTGAAATGTGTACGGTGCTACACATCAAGGTCAATAAACTGCAATGCTATGCAAGCCGTGCAGTCACGTGTCGACAATGGAATTAATGCCCGAACTCTGTCGAAAGTTACTTTCTAGACACGTAATCCATAATTTTCAGAAACTGATTCACATTTTACACGCCATTAAGTTGTTGCTTACGTTAAAAGAATGAAATAACTGTTTTCGTTGTTCGAACAATTCGTGTGCTTCTTTATTTTACAATTAAATTGTAACAGCTATTATACAGAGATTTTTTAATTGGGACATTTCATAAAATTTTTAATCACTTCATAAAGTATAGTAGAAACTTCGCCTTCATTGAAGGAAATACTTCATTGTGCTAGATTCAGGTCCGAAAGAAATACTTAAAATTGTATACACATGTACATGTGTGTATTATAAATACTTGTATGAAATTTCTTTCTCGTATTATCTTACGATTTCTTGATTCCTTCACACTTTCAGAATTTCATTTGCTCTTTATTAATACGTACAACGTTTCTTGTACTGCTTAAGTTTTAAAACTGTTTGTATTGTATTCTATATTAATTTATTCTTTTCACACATTTATATGGAAACAGTACCTAACGTTTCTTGAAAGGCTTGTCGAGTTCTAGAAGTTAATATACATATGTACAATGACTCGTTACAAAGACGCGTTTGCAATTCAAAAATTGCAAGTGGTTTGGAATATTTCAAATAAAACTTCTTTTCAAAAGTATAATAGATACGACATCGTTTGTTTCGATGGGTATTCAATAAATACATTATTTCATTTTTCTTTAGTACGTACTCATATTAGTAAGGTTCCTTCCGTACAACTTCGTGGCTTAATGAATTATACGTGGAACAATTTAATGCAAATAATATTTATATAAGGTATTATGTATAATTATCTTGCGAATATGTTCCCATGTTAATTTGTAATCATAACTAAATTAATTAAGTGAACAACAAGAATTTAGTGCCTGTTTTCTACGATTATCTTTACAATCACCTGCGCTTTACATCTTCCTTCTAAATAAATTGCTAACGAGATTACATTATACCATGAAGATTAGCGTGTGTCGTTTCTATTCTGAGCTAACAATTGCTCATAAATATCAAGCATATTTCATATGCAACATTGTTTTTGTATCTCTATTAGTTCCTGAGAAAAACTAATTAAAATTTTCATCTCCAAGTTTAAGTGTAATTTTCACCTCTTAAAGTTGAATATGAAGCGATAAAATAAATGTACGTGTGCCAAATCTATTTTCATGCTTTAATCACGTGCCTTTCATCAAGGATTGAAGATCGAAGATTGTCAATTAGGCGATATTCCTTCTAAGTGTAATCTCGAAATATTTACGAAAAATAAATAAACAAACAAAAATTCTGAAAATATCTATTTTGGTTTAGGTATCATGTACCTATCTTACACATATGTTTACGACTGCGTTTCATTTCTTATTGTTAGTCTTAAAATTTGCATACCTATCTGTTTTTAATTCACTTTTTTTAAGTTCTTGTTTTTGTATTTCTTTTTTAGTCATAACAGCCTGTATAGTCTATTTGAACGCCGTTATTCAAAACTGTATTTTCGATTTACATATGTATATTGTATATCCACTTGTTTAGATTGCATAACAAAGACGTTGAATAAATAAAGATGCAGGCTCTAAAGACATCCAGAAATTACACATATAGAGAAATAAATTCGCACCAAGGAGCCCCAAAAATTTCATTATTAAACAGTATAAATTAATATACATTTAGAAAAGTTTAACTAATCCTCCCCAAAATTTTCAGTATATTATTAGCATTATTCATAGAAATATTTCTCTATACACACATACATCCTATGAACGTAGAAATAAAGACTGCGAAAGTGGCTCACCAAACGTATCAAACGTTTACAAAATGCAATCGTTTCTGCTGCAACCGTCTGTTCCTTTATGCAGCAACTAGCTTTACTACTCGGCTTCACCCGAAATTTAGATTCTGATTTTATAAAAAAAAATAATTTATTTAGGTTTTTTGTGAAAATAGTCACATTCATTTGGATTAGCTAGGCATAATGAGCTGGGGTACATTTCGTGACGCCAGAGTTTACCGTTCGAAAGTTTTTAGGCGATAGACAAACACACAAACACTTTCTGCTTTATATATTAAGATTAAAAAATTCTTTATAAATATAATACTTAAGATTCAAAATTTGGTAAATACGTGCTAATAAATTTTGGATCAACAAATTCAGAGATAAACTGATAAACAAGATTGGTGAGATTCTTAACTCTTTGATTTCGGGGAATTTCAACAACAATTTTGCGCATCAACATTTATTAATTTCATATAACGTATAGGTATACATATACGTCGTCCGGATTCAAGCAAAATATACAGAACCGACCAAATTAACTTCACTAAAATAAATAAATCAAACAAGAAAACTTGTATTACAGACGTCGATCTTTAAAATAATTCGCAGCCGACCAAATTTCGCCTGGTTTTATGCTAATAATTTCCACTCGAGAGGTTCCATTCGAGAACCGCGCAGCGGGTCCTTAAAAGCTTCATTTGCAATTCCTTCCTATTGCGTATTACAACGATTAAACCGCGAAGGTTTTCAACATTAAATTTCCTGCCGAGACCTCTTTTTAACCATCTTCTCTCTATCACCTCGAATTGTAGCAATCGTTCACGTTAATTTAAAGGCTCAAGTGCGTCAAACGAATGATCTTACAATTTAGTGGTTCTGGTACCTAGTAAGTAATGAATCGCTTCGAGGGCACGTCCCCTGTAATAAAGTAGAATCTTCATCAAACGGCGACATACACCTAGGACTAGAAAAGCCAGTGTCAACTTTGACAATTTTTTTCATTGGAAATATTTTTTAATTTAAATACCTTTATATGCATCCCAAAATACATACTTTAATGTAATAATTGTGTAAATTTAATTCGCAAACTAAGAAGATTGAATGTGTATTAACTTTTTCCTCAAAAAGGTATCTTAAAAAAGGGTAACCAATATTTCTCGAGAACTGGTGGACCGATTCACTTGAAATTTGGAACAGCGGTTTTTTGATAGAATTATCTCGTTTTTATCCCAGAATTTGTTTTAAACATTCTTCATTTTTTATTAATTAAAGAGGTATTCAAATGGCCGCCATTTTGCAGAAAAATTGATCTTTCTAAAATCGACTGCGACAAAACCTAGATTCTTTCATGTATTTTAAGAGATACTTCTGTTTTTTTGTTTCGGATAAAAACTATAAATATTTTGGTCCCCGCGGATGCGGAAACTGTTCTGAAAAGTCTACCTAACGGAAAACATATTCAATCTTCTTAGTTTTCGAATTAAATTTACACAATTGTTACCTAAAAGTATGTATTTTAAGATGTATATAAACATTTTTAAATTGAAAAATATTTTCAATGAAAAAAATTGTCAAAATTAACCCTGGTCTTTCTACTCCTATAGGGGAAGACGACGCACGGCTCGGCGCAGAGGGCGGTACTGCGGTTTTGCATGAGTGCGCATGTATAAATGGTTTGCGCGCGAATTTTTCATTTGTGAAATGTATGAAGTGGGTAGTTAGATAATGTTTTATAACACACCGATGACAAGTGGCACGTGTGCTGGTGGCGTCACGGGTGGGAAAAAGTTGCAGTCTCTTTCCCCAATTTAACCGGAATGTCGATTATCTGAACATCGTTTAATTGAATTGAAAAGCAAATGTAGGAATTGTCTGCGTAACTGTCTTGACAGTTGACAGGTACATATTATCTTAATAGTGAAAAGAAACAATGATCCAATAATTGGATTGGAAAGTTATGAAGATATTAAATTTGCAAGGAAGTAATAAAATACCAAACAATACTGAAAGTAGTGCTAAAGAAGAAGATTACGAAAAAAGAACTCGTGAGAATAATATTCCTGTATTGTATTCTGAAGGGTCAGGGATTCTGAAATAGCCTGAAGCAATACAAATCTCAAAGAGATAAAATGCAATAATTCCTCGGTCTGCGCGCTGCTTTCTTCCTCTTGAAGCGAGCAGTTAGACTCAATCAGCGTGCAAATATCGAGGTAATTCAAGAAAATTGTTCAATTTATGTGAGACAAAATGTAATTGTCTTACCGTCAGGAAAGCAATTGATTATAACAGCACAGTGTTCACCGATTAATTTGAATAATTTAATCGGGGTTTTACTATATTTAACTTACCTATCAAACATGAAAGTACATATTTAGGTAAATATTTACATATTTATTTGCAATTATATGAAACTATAACTACAAAAAAAAGATTTCGTGTCATATTAACTACTAAAAATAAACAGAAAATTAACGAATTACTTAATTTTTGTTGCACCACTTTCGAACATGACTGAAATTTAAATGTCACTCTAATATTTATGACTAAATCTTTATCAAGAATGATATTTGCAAACATAACTATTCGATTAAAAACTATTTTTTGAAAATATTTGAAATTGATAATACATGAACTGGTGTACGAAGGCTAAATATTTTAGAATTTTCAGCACACCTCTTATACTGATATAGATACGATGTATATCGAGTTCTGATAGTGATCGACTTCTCGAGAAATTCATTTATTTCGGTTTAAATTTCAAATGTGAAGTATACGTTATCGGATTTATAAGTGTTAAATCACAATCTTATATGAGATAAATGTTATAAATATTTTAAATATTGAAAACCTTTATGTGTATTGTAGTGGAAAGCTTTTAAAGTAAACTTAGTGTGTTTATGCATCTGTTTTTCAGTCAAATCATTCGGTTTTTAACTTTCTTTGTATGGTTCTTTAATTTAACGTCTTGTTAATTAATTTAGAACATAGTCATCTCATTCCGTATTCATTACCGAATTATCTATACCTACGCCTTAATTATTTTATTATTTTTGGAGCAGATTATTTGGCACCAATTCAACTGAAAGTGTATTTGAATCGACCCAAATGATGTTGAAATATAACCATCTAAGCCTTGCCAAGTTTCTCTGGCACGTGTAACTAAATTAATTCTCAAACACAACTGTTTCTTAATACTGAGATGTTTAATTGAACATTGTCAAATCAGATTCAACAAAATACTGTGTTGCAGAATTAGGACAGAAAAACGTGAATAAAAAATATTCCTCTGTTAAGAGTTAGTTACATGTCTCTATGTGAGGATAATGATATCATTTTTTAATTATCGTCTTCGTCGTTTTTCTTCTCATTGACATATGCATATTTGTCCAAATATTTTTACATAACACATGCAATGCTTCCAGTCAGAAGTTGCGCTTGTAACAATAATGAAACTTATTTCCTACTTACTGTTACTATTTACTATATAAATATAAATTATTCCATAATAATTTGTGTAGGTATACGAATTCTTTTTAGACAAACAATTGCCCATTTTAATTTGTATCTGAACAATTTATTTTACCATGTCTACTTATATAAATTGTAAATGCGATGGATGCACAAAGCACTGGAAATAACTTTTGTAACTTTCGTGCAGGTTTGGAAAATTAGTAATTGCAGAATACACGAATATTTAGAGTATGAATTAGACTCGACCTATTCATAGATTCAATTGTGAAGTAAATTTTCATTTTGACTTTGACTTGAGTTCTTCAAACTTGTATTGAACTAAAAGTTTTGTTCCAGTGTATAGAATGAAGAGAAGGGATACAATAGGGCGGATATTTCTTGGAAAGAAGGTATGTATGTTAAGTGACAGCTAGAAACGTGACCAAAGTACTGATAAGGTTGAATAAATACTGAAAGTAACATCTTAGCTGAGGCAACCGGTTAAAGTGCATCCAGGTGGAGGACGAGTTTCTTTCATTTCACCCCTTTTATGAAACCACCCTCAGAACTCGACATTTTCACGAGAGAAATATGTAGAATTAATTTAACCAGGACAGTATACATTTTGCATGTCAAACACGAAATTTTGTTCATTTTCAATATTTACATCTTCAAAACATGTGTTTAGTCACTTTAGTCGAAATATTCAAATGAATTCTTTAGTTATCGTTTCAAAAGGCAAACAGTTAATGATTAAAAATCAACTGCGATCTTCCTTCATATTTTGAGGATCATTCGTTTTGAATTTCAAATCTACTGTGCAAAATCACTTGCAAATTTTGATTAACTAAGAGCCAACGTAATGTCGTGGCATATAGGGTTAGTGACGCACCATCAATGAATTCTATAAAAAGCATACAAATAACTATACACATATTATTGTACTAATTCGAAGTGACTGTTGCAGCTATTTGAGGGCTGAAACACATTGCATCCTCCTGCACTAGTATATAACACTTCCAATCTTTTTTAAACCAGTCCAGTCATAAATCTATATCGTATAAATCTAACATTCTTTGGAAACATGATTAAATAATTGTATCTTATTTTGACAAAGTTCGTAATTTGCAAGTAATGCTGAATGGTCAGACTGAAGTATTGCTACTTTATCTCTTTATTATCTCTCGTTATATATATTTTTTACAATTCTTCAAGACAGTGTATGTCACTTTGTAATCGTTAAATTATCGTAATTTAATTTTTAAAGTCCTTTAATAATAGCAGGTTATGCAAAAATAACAGTCTTTGAGTGTAATATAAAATATTACTGCAAAAGAAACTAATGATAGAGTTTAGTAAAATAAAAAGTTTTTACGGCTCTACACTTTATTTTACATCGATCATTCAATGTAAAACTCCATCTACTTTAAAATGAAAAAGCACGAAGAACTATATAACGTTCTAAAAAATATTATTTTCTTCTACCTTGATTTATTTATTTGAAGTACCTTACTAACAGTATAATTTGTTCAATAGCAATATTTTCTTACACGTTTTCTCTAATCCTAGTAATTTATTATCTTTCCTACCCGACAAATGTTCATAAATGTATCCACATTTCAAATAACAAAACGAATTTCCTTTTTCAAAAGATACTTTAAGTATGTTTAGTGTTTGCACTGCATTTTCAAACTGATTTAATCACTTCCAAAAATAAACGAATAAAAAGTAATAAATTATGTAAAATTGTAGGTATTCCAAATTCAAAAAAATTCAGTTTGTTTCAAACGACAATTTAAAACCCTTTGCTTTGCCAAAATACAGTACAAATATCAAGCAAACTATGACTACATTTGTGTGATGATATTTTCACCAGTTTACAAGTGGCACGGTATATTCAACAGAATAGTTAAAAAAAAGAACAGAAAACTGTTACATTATGCTAAATACAAGAAGCCTTCAAATTCTTAGAAATTCATTTGTGTGGGAACTAACACCGTCACGCAGCTTAGAAGCGGGAAGTTCAAGAAGATTTCCATTGCTTCAGCTTCCTTTCAAGTTTAGGGCAAACGTACAAAAGTCTCGTATGTACGCGGATGTTTGGCTAAAGTAACGCGACCAAGATTTCAACCGTTCCGTATTGCCAATTACGAGCTCAGCTTCTGACAATGAGCCAATGGCGTGCAGTGTTTCTCACGACATTCAACACCGTAATTTCTCTCGCCATTGTCTAACTACTGTGAGTCGTGACACGTAAAGAGTAGGTCTCTCATCATCGCTGTTGGTACCGTAAAAAAAAGGAACAAAATCTAACGGATATAGAAACAAATTTCTGTTCACCTTGGGTTAATTTTTTGAATGATTCGCGTTGCATACTCTCGTGAGGAAACTAGGTTCTCAAGGTGTTACGCATTGATTTTAATGAAACCTTGTAGGAAGCTGTGCTGAGCAATAGTGAGATCTCAACAGCGCAGGCTCATGCAGAACATGGAAAAGTTGGTAGAGGTATCGCGCCCCTCCACTTCACAGGCAGAATTCTGTGGGGACAGTGGTGACTTTTGCCAGGAGATCTAGTATCGAGGCATTACTGTTGGATACCTGGCAGCTAGGGACCTCCCACTCCCAATTTTTATTTCCCATCCACTCTTCTTAATTCCTAAAACTCTCAGTTTTACTTGGTATACATATACATAGACGATATCCCTATTATAAATTATTTATGCATTGTTTATAATTACTTTACTTTTAATTTTAATTTCCCAAATTTTCGTGAAAAGTTCATTTTTCACCAAACAGTAGAACATTCTGCCATACACGATATTTGTTTACAAATAATACAATCGTTTGATTATTCGAAAAAATAGTTTTTTGACCATTATTATCACCATTTTGTCCAGATACTTGAGATTCCACTGTACCTTATTTACTATTTTAATTGTAAAATTCGATAATACGTTCTATTATTATTATTATTATTATTATTAAACGTCTTTATTGCCCATAACAAACAGAGACACAACTAAAAGAATAAACAAAGACAAAAGCAACGGCGAAGTTCAGTCAAAGACTGTTTTTCAACCTAACCGTATCAATTTCAATCTATTCTATACTTAAGGGGGAGACCTAACTAGAACGGTCAAAACAGCATGCTTCTTTGGGAATTCTTTCTAGCAAAACTGATAAACTTTTATTATTAAACATTAGTCTATTGGAAAGAGTACATCTTACGGATATTTCAGTATTTTTTGTGGTAAAAAGTATTGAAAGGTTTGTGAGTTATAGGCGATGCCCGAGACGTCCTTTTTTTTAGCCGCTTTGCGGTGACAATCGAAGCTCGGTGCAGGATCGTCCAAAATTGAAAATTCGTAATTTTTTAGATAATATATATGAAAGTATCTAGCCGCTATCGGGCCCGATTTTGGAAAAATTATTTTGAGACAAAATGGCGGCTGTGCAAAGTTGAAGCATCGATATTTGGCAAAAAATCGCTCGTTTTTCGAGTGTAAAAAAAATCTAAGCAAAAAAAGGAAAAGCTCCGATAGCGCTTAGATTTTTAATCCTAAAATAAGCCTGCAATGCCTCGAGTAAATCGGTTCATTAATTTTTTAGTTATGTGTGTCATCGACTTTGAAAGCATGATTTTGAGGAAAACGCGTTTAAAATTTTGGGTCTGGGCGCTACACCGAGGAACACCTACCTACTTGCACGCGTATAACTTTGTCAATTTGGTCGGATTAACTTGACACTTTCAGGGAATATTTTCAAGATGTTGTACTTCAAGAAAATATAAAAATCGATTATTAGAAAATTTCTAGGTAGGCCTCCCCCTTTAATACATATATTTTCATGAAAAAAAGAAAATTAGATAACAATTTAGGTAATTTTATCTGTGGTTCCATAACTTTCCGAGTTAATTATTACGAATATCTCTTTGGCGATCGCGAAAAGTAGGTTGGAGTGTATTTGCAGCCTGTTGCACAAGTTTCGTGCGACGAAGTATACATATACGCTAACTATTTTACATTCGTTTAGAAGAAAAACTGTTTTCACACTCGTTAGGAACGGCTTATAGGCAATAGTTGTATATGGTAATCCCTTCGTTGCTGTGGGAATTGCTTTCACCGGTCTCGCTGACGAAGTAAAAGCACAGGTAAATACACGAGTGCAAGGAAATCGCGCAACGCGTTATGCTTTCTGTCAACCGTATCCCATTGCAACAAGCACTAGAAAAACAAACATCGCGCGCCTCACTGTACTCTGATACAGATATGGATATCTTGTTATCGTATTTCAAGTAATTACAACAGGTGGAGCTTGCAATAAAGATAGTTTCGCAAGGAAATAGCAATGTGGAACAGTGCAACTATCATTATGCACATGGGAGAAAATTCCTATTGCAATTAAGCATTTAAAATATGCTATACCACATACTATTACGATTTTGTTATTACAAATTTTATATACATAGAATATAACGTTATTCGTTTCAAATATATCGTCTACTCTAGGTATTTTAAATTTTCTTTTTTTTTTAATACTTCAACTTTGATTTCTCCGTTCCACATATTTTAATTTCTACCCTGAATATTAATATTGTATTTTGCATAGAGTCTCTTTCATTAATACAGGGTTTACATTAAATTTAACGGTATTCAGTTTATATATTTTTTCTACCCCAGATGTTTCAATTCTTCTTATTACGTAATGTTATAATTTTAATTAACTTCCCATTTGCATTCTTCTATTCCAGATATTTTAATTTCCATTCCACATCCCGGTATTGTATTTTACGTAGAACGTATATTTCATTATTAAAAGTTGTATTAAAAATTTAGCATTATTCGTTTAAAGGTTTTTAAGTACCTACTGTGTGTAAGTATGTTTTCTAGTAAAGTGAACATTTCATATTGGTAATATTCTGAAAGTCAATAATTTCGTGGTGGGATTATGCAACAAGAGAAATAAAAAATTGACCAGAATGCTTGTTCGTCATTATGGATACATAAAGTTTTTTTCTATATTCATCAAATTATGAAGATGTGTACAAAGAGGAAATAAATTAAATGTAGTCATTGAAATTGAAAGCAACATTTGTGTTCACGACTAAAATGGCGTTACTGAAGAGACAGAGAATGTCTGTTGATCAATAAGTATCGATTTGCGTCGTTTTATGTAAACTCAACGATAACATCTTATCACGTGACGTGTTCTAATATCTTGTAACTGATATTTTCAAGAGATTTTATATTTATAACCAGCACGTATTTTCTTAATGGCATTGTATTATTCGGAAAATATTTGTTTTCAGAGAATTGACTAAAACAAATCAGAAAATTTAACCATAACTTACAAAATACCACTTAGCATAAGTGTTGGAAAGAATTCTATCAAAGTTCGCATATTCTGTCCATCGTATAGGAATTTTGGATTTTGAAATGTAATATACTTTTTGCTAACAGAGAGATATATTACTTAATATTGTCAAAATTTACATTTAGTCATTTAATTGTCTACAGACAATATTGACAATGAAAAAAATATCATTGCTCTGCTATTCTGTTTCTTGCAGCACTAGATATAGTTTTGGAAAATTATGTACAGTATTAATAAAATATTCAGTAAATCTGATTTTCAAGATTGAAATTAATACATAATGACGATCATTTCTGACAGTTGAAAGTACACTTCTATACTGATATTATCCATAAATATTGCCACTAGATTTCAATTAACGGCTGCAAAAAGGAACAAATGATTTTATGATTCTGACACTTGATTGCACATCCAGTTACAGTACAATCACTTTCCACAGCCTTATATAACGGCCAGTTATGCAGTGAGCGATTTGTTTTTCGCCGTATAAAGTAGTGTTCTTTAAACGCTTATTGTTAGTCTAAAATCATTTCTCAAGCTAATTGAATAACAATTGAATGGTGGAACTAGAGTGGGTAAATATTCTCGTTTCTTGGCAGTGGAATTTAAAAGCAGGGTATAAAGCAATTGAAATAGAAACTTTATCAATACCTGCTACTTATGAAAATTATATAATTTCAAGGGAATGACAAAATCCGTTACTGAATTTTTTCTCATTCTTTGGAATTTTCTGAAATTTCAAAGAGATTTTCAGGTTTTTTGTAAAATAATCTAAAACATAAAATAAGCAAAATATTAAAACAATGCAAGAGTCATTTTCCCTCATGCTACTGTTTTATAAAATAGTTTCTATATAAAATAATGGAGATAACCTCAGTTAAGTTTCCTTTAATCATATATGTAAAAATGCTTAATATGTTTACTTTCGATAGTATTTGGTATTTGTGACGGAGACATCGATTTTTTGCCGCACGGGTATTCGCTATATAAGGTAGGACACCAGATACCTAATTATCTCCTTTCACTATACGTTGATAGAGTTATTCATATGGCCACGTGAGCTTCTTTGAATAAAAATATTATAAAGTCGTTGTAGAAACGTAATATGTATTTACTAAAAAATTATTACAAATTCGTTGGAATATTGTAACGCAATGCTGTTTCTTACAATTAGCATCCTCCAACACGACTGAACACAGACCTCAAACGAAGTTTATTTAAACAATCAAAACCATTAGAAGAAGTCACGGATTTTTTATGAATAGTCTCAGTTGGTTTAGTTCCAGCGATAGAACCTCCCAACTAGGACTGGAACTACTTGTCAAATTTTCGTCGATTAACCGAACATCAATTAATTATTATTGGAACACAGAACGGGGGACGCATCAATAGCGCCACAAGTCCTATGCTAACACTGTTTACATTTTGAAACAGGTATCCGTCACGATCCAAATGCCCGAGTTGAATATTTCGCAAGCATTACGGGTAAACACTTACTATTAAAGCTACGTATACCTACATTTCATTCGTATCGTGAGTATCAAAAGAAAAAGATTGGTGCTGAAATTGGAAGAGAAGTTAAATGTTATTGAACGTTTAAAAAAGGATCAAAATGCTTCCAATTTAACCACGGAATATAATGTTGGAAAGTGTGCAACTACCGGAATTGAAAATAATGAATCAAATCTATTAGAATTTCGAAATAAAGTGAGCGAATGCGAAGCTGAGAATGGCTTGGACATTACATTAAGACGGACGAAAGTACAAAAAGAATTAGATGCCGTTCAAATATTTAATTTAGAAGGAATCCGAAACTTAGCTATATCTATTTAATAATGGTTAATTTGCTTTTTGTATTATGCTTTCCACGCGTCCCTTCGCGAAATAAACATAAATCTTTCAAAATTGTTTTATTTCCAGTCATTTTATGACACAAATTTATAACTTTGGTTCTCCTACACTGATTATCCGAAAAACTCTTTATCCAAACAGATTTGTCTCCCTATTAGTTAGGATAATCAACATCCTACTGTATTTGAATATTCAAATACTTAAATGACTCACATATTCAGCGAATATATCGTAATTTGAATATTCATTGAATGTATATAGATTCTAAAGAAATCCATTTATTGGAAAGAAATTTTAGTTATCAGTGCTCCATTTATTGAAAAATGAGCTGACAAGAAGCTCCTATTATCTGAATTACTATTGAGCGTCACTCCAGTTATATGAACACTTACAAGGAGAATAAAATGAAATAACCAAATTAAAAACAATTATATATTTAATTTTAAATGAAATGTGTAAGTTTTAAAACATTAATAAGCAGAAGAACTAGCAAATTTGTATTCGAGTCCACTTATTCGAACGTGAACCCCAGTTGCTTGAACGAAAAATTATAGGCAGTGGGAAAAATCAGTGATCTATAACAATTTACATGAATGATCCAGTCATCTGAACTTTAGTCGTTAGAACTTTGTGTTTTGTTCCTTTTACTTACTATAGTATGAAGTCCCTCGTTCTTTCTGCAACTTTATTTTTGCTTAAGATAATTTACTATGTTACTATTTTGTTAAAGAAAAGCTAATGCTATTCCCACCCACGAAGCCAAGAGCATATATGTTTAAGTATGTATGTTTATATGTATAAATAGTTATATATACACTTTTTATTGTATACATATAAATATATTAGATATACTTTATTTAATCATCGATCTCATTCACCGCAACGGCTCACTCGTATGCGTCACCCGCTAATGGGCTAATGACAAGATGTAATATTTAAATACATTAACAGCATCCGCATTACTCAAATAGTGCAAGTATATGAATACTATCTTACTTGCATGGATACGAATACCTAAATATTCGAAGTTTAGTCATGTCATTGGAATACTCAAATATTCGAAGTTTAGTCGTTTCATTTGAATACCAAAATATTTGAAGTTTAGTCATATCATTCGAATACTCAAATATTCGAAGTTTAGTCATATCATTTAAATACTCAAATATTCGAAGTTTAGGCATATCATTCAAATACCCAAATATTCGAAGTTTATTCGCATCATTCGAATACCGATAAAGTATTCGATTACTCTCAGCCCTGCTCCAAACGTGTGATATTGAAGAGAACGCTGATATCGAAGTAAAGGGCTCGCGGAAATTCCTTTATGGAAAAACTAGAATGATACCATTCACGCTCGTACCTGTGTGCGAAATGATCGTGCGGTATGCACGATCGCCTTCGAGTGGACCTCCTCCAGGGGAACGTTAGTCAGCAGCGTAAATAACGGCAGGACAGTCGGAGGCTGGCAAGATCGTTCAGACGCACAAGTTCGTTGGTACACGTATTACCCCGGTTATTTGCACACAATCCAACACGACGCGAATCCACGCCGTTGAGGAATTCGTGGAAAGTCCTCTGTATCTCTCCCTCTTTCCTCCCTAGCCTGTGGCGAACGGTGGTGGCGACTTTTGCGTTTCGTGGGCGTCGTCGGGAGGTCGTGGTGGAGGGGCTTCCCCTCTGCCGGGATTTTTAACTTGAATGAAAGTCCGACGGCAGGAAAATCGGTGTCGATCGATTCCGAACGATTCACGGTAGGAAGCCCTCGCGGAAAGGCACCCGAACACGGCTGGGGGACACGATAATGGGGGACCACGAGAAGCAGCGCGCGGCGAAAGGAACCGCACGCTCAAGAACTCAGCCAAGCACTGGTGAGGCCAACAGGTGAGCCGTGCCAACAGTTTACGGCCAGTGACGTATCATCCGCGTGTTCTATTCAGGGCAACAGGTGTGAGATGCCGCAGTGACGTAGCATGCGAAGGTGTCAGATAGGTAGGCAGCGGGAAAAGGCTCGTGTCTAAAGGCGGTTCGATGGGACGTCGATAGTTGAATATGATTCTTGTGTGTCTCGGAAGAGATGGGAATTACAGCTGGAACTACATATTTGCCGATTTCTTCTGCATTCAAATATCCATCGAACAGAATTCGAATATTATACTCAAATTCAGGCTGTAGTCAATAGAATATTATATGCGAATTCAGGCTGTAATCAAATATTCGAATACTGGAATTATCGAATATGTTTCGAATCTTTAAATAATGCAATATTTAATTCGAATAGGTGTACTTACAAGGGAATATACTAAAAGCATTCCATTCCAATCGATATGTTTGCAGAGGATTAAGGAATATTACAAACGTATTTTTCGTGGTTTTGCAAATAACCAATATGAGGGAATGAAAACACCTTTCGAAGTTTACCGAAATAGCCTTCCTCTAATGAATCCCAAATTATTTGTCAGTTCCAATAATGTTCCAGACAAAAGTTTTTCAGTTTTAAGTGTAGAATTATGTGAGAAGAGAAAAAATTTAGTATTTGAAGTAGAACTATTCTTTTAGCCCGGGTATCCGGGCACCCGGGTACTCGGGTACCCGGTGAGACCCCGGGTAGACAAAAATTACCCGGCTACCCGGGTGGACAAACATTACTCGGCTACCCGGGTGGACAAAAATTACCCGGGTATTCATGAGATACCCGAGTAAATGAGATATGATGAGATAGTTGAGAATTTCGATTTGACAGCCGATCGTCTTTCGACTTTCGATCATTTTCGGTTAACATCAGTAATGAATGGAATAAACTTCAAGCAATTGAATGTGGTATTGTCCGCAGAACACATTCTGTATCAGAATGTGAAAATTGCGAACTGTCAACGTCCTTTGCACTTAAAATAGGGTAGTTCCTTAGGATAGGCCCTATTGCAGTGCCTTAATGTGTATTAATTTATACGAAAATATAAATGCCTTTTCATTTCGTACGGGACACTTCTGTGGCTCACGACTGGAGTTTCAAATGTATATGCATATTCAGCATAGACAGTGATAGTTTAAAAAAATATTTAAAATACGAGTCGCTAATAATAAAAGTTTCTTGTTTGAACAGACCTATAGTCAATAATGGTAACACTAAAGTTGAAAATGAGCTGTATTGAGATTTTTTATCTCGGCACTTCGGGTACCTTTCTGGTGCCTACAGTATGTACCTGTCTAGTCTTGGGTCATGTCATGTTATTTGCGAAGAAAGGAAAAGAAACTCACTAAAACTCAGTGTTCAGCAGTACTTAAAACCCCTAGGGTCCAAAAGAGAAACATAATACCTGTCTTAAGCCACAGGTACTTACCTACTACCCATTTTCGAATTTTCCAGGTTTTGGAATTTTTACGGCATCTTTGGGCGCCCAAGAAACTCCATGTTGAATTTGAACTTTTTAGGTTATTTGCTAACAAACGAACATATACGTTAAGCGTCTTATTATATAGGATTCATTTTGTGGCTATAATCATTGTTTGGTATAATCAATGTACATATTTAACAAAAGTTCTATTTATATTTCAAAATTTGTAGCCAATTTTATTATCAGGATAAAATAAAACTTCAACGGAAGCATCAACTCGAAAGCAAGAAAAGATTTGTCATGCGATATGATTTTAATGCAAGATTATAAGTAATCCAAAGTGGCTGGCAGTGAATGCAAGAAGAAAGGGTACTGTGATACTGGTAGAATAGGTAATAAAGTCTAAGCTTTAGACGTTTGGTGTACAAAAATAGGTACCTACATAGAATTGAAAACATACAGGAAATAATATACAATAAATATGCTTCTACCAATAACCGCGGAAAGGGTAGCCGTAAAGTAAAGTTCTGAATCTGTGGCCATTTTATTTGTTCCTGCATCAGCCGAATGTCCAATGCAGTGGCATAACAATAATAACGTTCTTCCGTTGAATGCAAACGGCAAGAGAAATTTCAAGAGGGAAACCGGTTCCTTCGTTGGCTGCTCCTAACACCGGAACAAGCAAAAGTTAATGAATAAAACCGCGAATTTCATGCAATTTATTCACTTGTTCGACACAACGATAGTGTATCGAGTGTATAACTAACACTTCTTACTGAGGCTGAATGGTGTCATGATAAATGTTTTCGTTTCTATCATTGAGTTATGACTAAACTGGGGTATAAGTTAAACGTCGCGACTGGCGCGTTCGTAAATAAACCTTCTGTAAATTGATCTCGTCCAGAATAAAAATATATCACAGCTCTCTAGCAGTGTATAAAATAATACTTTAGAACCTACTTTCAGAAATACGAAGCTCGGTTTTAACTGGATAATACTCTTTTCAAAATAATGGGTAGTAGGTGAGAAACAAGTGGGATGTATAATGTTTGGTACAGTGAAACAGACTTTGGCTCAGTATGTTCAAAAATATCCTCTTAAAAAGTGAAGCCCTTGAAAATAAATATGCTCCCATTTGGGAGTGGTGTATGTAAATAGCACATCAGTGTGAGAAATATATTTTTAAAGTGATATGCTTAATATAACAAATATGACAGTAACATAATTTTCCAACGTCTTGTACCTACATAATTATTAGGACCCTTTGGCACTAGGCATTTTTGTAACTCAAAATTGCTATTTCAGATTCTATCTTCTTTTAAAATAACACCATCTCTACCAAGGAAATATATTCAAAGTACCATTCGTGAGGCTCATTGTCAGACGTGTCTCGTGTGAAATCACCTTTACACTAAAGCGTTCAGTTGCTGCAGGGAGGACGTATATGAATATGAGAAAACATAATATTAAGGAAATGTAACAGTAAGACATTGTTACAATGAGAGAATTTATTATGAATTTCATTTGTTATTCTTGTATTAACCTTCATTTCGTAACTGGACTAGAAAACTGTAGAAACATAACTGTTTCTACTTTTGTTACTATTATTCCGAACTGTAAGTAAGTAAGTGCGATTATTTGCATATAGAAAATTTATTCATTGAGTGGCTCTTTAAACAAATATTTTGAAATATATATTTTCGCAATAGTAGTTACTAAAAATTTTAATTTCTCCTTATTTGTATGGAGGACCACTGCACAGTAATTAAACCATTCCGAGAAGGAGAATTGAAATTGAGTATTTAGGTTAAATCCAATCAGATTCAAAGTTGGGCGATAGATAATATAATATTGCATTGTATTTTACTAAATTACTTCTTTACATTGTTCATGTGTTTACTAAGTTACATAAATACTACATACGGTAGCCCTTATTTTTAATATGCGATTTATTTTGCTCTCACCCCCGCTAGGGAGGTGATTTTGTTCAAATTTTTGTTGAAATAATTTTAAAAGAGCACTTAATTTTCTACAATTACTGTATACGTCATTTTTGGTGCTTCCAACCAATTTTTGGATAATAGCGTTTGAATACGATGCTGAAACTATTTTCTTAAATAACCTATTTGTTTACGAGATATCATGCTGATCTTGAATTTTTTAAATAAAATGTTTCCATTTTTGTTTCAAAATTTAAAAGACCAGTAAATTTTCTATAAGAAAGTATTAAGCTGTGTTAAGCATGTAAACTATAACAATCAGTAAAAATCGAAATAGCTCGAAACGAACGATATATGATTTATGTTGGATCATTTTCACAATTACCAAATTCAATTATTTTCTAAAATCTGCGATCGTATTAGTCAAGGCATATATTTTTTTTCTTCAAACGTAATTTAGTCCATTTGTTGTTTTCTTCCAAAAGAAATCGACGTTTGAAGTAAAAAGTAATAATTTATTTAGAAAATCCTTCCATGTGATTAGTGAAAGGAAAGTCTTTCATTGCAATTTTAATATAAATATATACTAATTTACCTAGTTATATTATTATTTTGAAATGAGAACGCATAATTCATTATATAACTGAGCCAATATTAACAATGAAAAAAACAATGCCCTTTGCAGTTTTCATTGTTCTGCATATATTAACGGGTAATAACTACCGTCATATTATGTACATAACTACATTTTTGCAATACACGCAAGTCCATAAAACAACTTATTATGGATGCTCCTTGAAAAGTCAGGAGCGGTGAGAATTTTTCACCTACTCAAAAATTAATTCCTCCAGGATATGAATGGAGCAATAATGGCGACCTAGTTATTTCATGCCAGTTTCGTAGGAGTTTATTGACGATTGTTTCATAGTGAAATATTAAACCGAGAGGACTATTTTTATAGGCGAATTTTTTATTTTTCTAACACACATTTATTTTATGTTTAGTTTTCTTAAGCTATGCATTCAAATATAAAGTTTACAATAAGTCGCTATAAAGAATACACATACACACATTTTATAATAACATAAATAATATTTATTGTATGTACAATAAATAAAACAAATAAATAAGAAAAATAAGGTATAATCAGAATAGGTCATGGAAATTTTTAACTTCTTTCAACATTTAAAAGTAGTAAGTTTCCGCTATATTTTGTAAACTTTGGAACGATGACAGAGTCATTTTAAAGCATTTCAAATAAATCTTAATATTTTATCGTATTTAATCAAAATTACCAAAGTGAACAAAAAAAAATATGCTGACGATTAGTCACGAATATCTTATCTTGGTAAAACGTTACAATCTACTTGTATAAGATACGAAATGATCCCTTTATATTTATCAGTATTTGCAATACCGTTGGCGCAATAAAATCTTAAAGAAATATAAGCATTTATATTGATTACAATGAATAAAAAATGTTCACACGTGCGTGGATTTAAATATTAGGTTGTGGCATAAGTTCTGTCCGTCACTTTGTTTGTATATGAATTATTTCATGTAACTAGATATAATAACTCGATGTACGCGATATAATAACGTAGATACGTGGCGGTGTGTATAGATTTTCTGAAATGGAGCCGCGTATACGGGTAGAGACTAGGGAGAGGAATTGGATCGAACAGAATTGTCGAATACAGCAAGAATTGCAAATTAAAAGACCACTTATTGTAAATCGAAAGGGTTGGGTGGCGAGAGCAAAATATCTGAACTGTTCTGTTACGAATATTCGAATACCAGAGAATACGAATAATTCGAATATTCGAATACCAGAGAATTTGAATTTGAGACACGAATAATTCGAATATTCGAATAATTAGGAGTGTGCGAATATTCGAATTACTCGAAGAAATTATTCATATTCGAAATTATTCGAATTATTCTAATATTCGAATATTTACAGCTCTTCACCACAACAGGTTTTCACCTTTTTCGATCACTACAAAACAATTCAGATGGCAAAAACTTCAATAACTTTGAGGCCATAAAAAGTGCAATAAGTTCTCTTCATAATGATAAATCCGAAGATACTTATAAAAGAGGCATAACACAACTTCCACATAGATGGGAAACTGATATAAATAATGATGGAAAGTATGCATATGTATAGTTTGAATTAAGTATAAGCTGTTTTTAAAATTTGAGTTTGTAGAAGACGTACTCTAGCATGCAACAAGTTATGCAGCAGCCAAATATATTTCCCCCTGGAAATAAATAAAATTACTTGTGTCAAACATGTTTTATAGAATGGAAAAGTCGCCTCAACGTGTGACAATACATGTTCGTATCCGACGTCAGGAAAAATCGATTCAGTTACAGTACACCCGTGAGTTTCGCCATCCACGTTGCGATATAATAACGTAGATACGTGGCGGTGTGTATAGATTTTCTGAAATGGAGCCGCGTATACGGGTAGAGACTAGGGAGAAGAATTGAATCGAACAGAATTGTCGAATCGTATCGAATGTGGGTTACGTACGGAAACCGAACACTGCCACTTCCTTTCCCGTGTCGCGTATATACTTTCTTTCACGCGCGAGGTAAAAGTATATCCGCTCAAGATACGGTGGGCATCGTGCGTGGCCAGTTAGTTTTGCAATTCTTATTCAAATCTCCCAGATGATTTTGCATTCCGAAAGTGCTCTCTGCACGTTCCACGGCTATCGTTCCGCTGGATTTATCTCCCTCGAAGATCCACCAAACCCGCCCACTTCCACAGGATTTCTACTCAACAGAATTTCATCCATTGCGGCGTTACGTATGTACGTGCATATTTACGCTGCTGTCCAAATCTTTGGAATCACTTGCATAGTTTCACTAAAACTATATTGTACGAGAATTCTTTTTCTGATATGAACTTCATACTTTGAGTGATGATTAAATCGATTTCACTAAATTCTAATACCTTGTCACACATGCAACGACAAGCTCTCTATTTTTGGAAATACCCCTACAAAATCCTTACTGAAGGCAAATAACCGTTGTACTGTTCTGAAATGAAATGTCGACATTACAATTCAGGCAGTGAGAGCAACAACGGACTAACCCACATTTTTTTTTTCAAAATTGAGTTAGTAGCAATAACGTATTCCAATAGGCTCTACTAATCATACAAAATAGGAAAAAAAATTGGGTAAATGTGGGTTAGCCCGTTGTCACTCTCACTGCCTCAATTTATCTTTGAATTTCTTAGTTAAAACTATTGAATTAAGTACTCGATTAGTTATGAATTAATAATATTCTTGAAGTAATATTCCGTAATGGGCTTCGTCTTATTTTACCCTCAAAGGAAGTACAAATTTTCATTGCAAAATATTACTCTACGGAAAAGATTAACTTCCAATTTTCACAAAACATTCTAAAATGTATAATTTTAAGTACCGTGTGATCGTGACGTTTTGTGAAACAGTGCTTAATTTATAACAAAATGCCACGTGTAAATGAAAATTCCATTTTTAGTATGAAATTTTTCAGTCCTTTCTTTTAACATGAAATGAAAACAGATGAGAAAATGAAATGAACTGACGATTGAACTATATAGGTACTTACAATATATCGTAAACTTACAATGTTATCAAAATTTAAGGAGAATGTGTTTATTAGTCTTCGAGTAATCTCTACAAGTACAGGAACTTATTTTTATATATCTCATCTTCGACATTTCATAATTTAACGTTACAATACTATTTTGTAATGATTTGTGCGTTGCCTTAATGCATTTTTAGTACATTAATATATTATAACAATAAATTATGAAGTCAATCTTACTTTTCAACACAGCATAGTGATTAATTTATTCATAGATACCAACTACATTTCCATCGACTAGATTCGTTAAGAAATCGAAGGACGCGGCAAATTTTCAGATTTTGTCGTTGCCTACCATTTTCGGCATCGCGAAGTGAATCTGCCGATGACTTCATTTTTTATGTGAATACACATATATGGGGAGAACGCTGTCGCAATGCTAATCTCTCCAAATCGTTGGAGTTTGGGGGCGAACGTAATCATCGAGGTATTGTATATAGGGTGACTTAGTTTAGTCAGTGAATGATTTTTTTTATTTATATCTCGGCAATTGTAATGTTGTTTTACTACTTATAACGATCCAAATATAATTGACACTTTGGTTGCAATCATTATTATTTAATAAAGTTAGATGAGAAACGTATATAACACACTGTACTTATAAAAACTATAGTGATTCTGCGTGAACATATGTATATGTAGTTACTTTTGTAAAAAAGACCTCGATTAAAGTTTTGCATTTGTGGAAAAATTATTTTATCACTTATCTGAATGCTCTGTTCTGTAGTGTATATGTATTCTGTATTTGTTATAAAAGAATTACCTAGTGCATCCCATTGTTTTGTATTTTGAAAAACGAATCCCGTTGATTAGTTCAAGCAACGCGCGGTCTTCGTTCGCATTGCACGTCCTAATTAATTAGAAATTCTTGTCGCGTGATCCTACACTCGACTCTCGTTACTCGAATTATCAAATCGATCGCATTCTTAACTTCTGTCATTTCGTATTTACTCAGCGTCTGTAACTCTCAGAAAGTAAACCAACATTCTTTGCAGCAACGCAACGTCGTTCCCAGCACTTTGGAAGGTGAAAATATAAAAATACTCTGGGTCAAAAGTGATTTAAGATAGTGGAACTTCAAATTTAAATGCAAATTTAAAGTAAAAATTTGTAAAAAAATTAAAGACAAGTCAAACCAAACCAATAAATCCAGTAAATATAATTTCTAATATATTCTCAAACGGCGCAGTGAATATTAAGTATTTTAGAAAATGTTAAAGCACTCCTTTCACAAATTTCGTTTTTGTAAGTGAATGAAATTTGTTTCGCGTTAAAGGAACTCGAACAGAACAGCCAAGTTAAATGGCCAATCTGTTTTTTCGTTCTCTTTCGTTGGACGGATTACGGAAAATTATTACTCTATTATAAACTTTTATAAATCGCGGGTTGCGAACGACCTAGTTTTACGGGTGTTGAATTCTAATTCCTACCACATGTAGCGCTTGAATCTGTTTCGAGACTTTACCGGTAACATTGCATGTGATACTAAAATGGTAAGGGGATTTTTGGACCCTCCAAACCCGGGACTGAAAAATTCATTAGATGTTAGGTCTATTCTATACCTTGTCTGTGTATGCACACAGAAATTCTGTTATTGATTACATCAGACTAAGATTTTCAGCAGGTTTTAATAGATGCCACTAGCGGTACTTTCTGGCCGGAGTTTACATCGTCATTTTATCACAGACCAGGTATAGGATAGACTTATCATCCAATGTAATTTGGTGTCGCACGCTCGGGGGGCTCGCGAGCCCCCTTACCATTTTTGTGTCACATCCAACGTTATCAACTCAGTCTAAAATAAGTTTACAATGCTAGAGTAAAGAGTACAATGGTTGGCCATTTAGGCTTCAGCTTGTTACCGTTTTGCAAGTCGCAATGCTTGGGAAACGTTGCCAATTAACCAAGTACACCAACATGGAGATACCTACGAAAGTGACCCATTTCTACGAAATATTTCTGGTCCATGTTCGACCAATGCTTTATGCATTTTGAAAAATTTGGGAAAAAGTCTTAAGACTAAAGTTCTTAAACTAAAACTTATTGCTAGGACTATACCTAGTTAAAACTAAGCACGCGTGCAAATTCTTCCGCGATGCATAAAATTTTAGGTTTAGTAGCTTAAAATTATTTTAATGCAAGGGGGGAAAGAAATTGAAGTCTTTATAGCAGCCACTTTGACAGCTATAATTTATTATTATATGGTAAAAGTGGCATTTTTGATTTCTCGTAATATTGCCACTAGTGTCTCTTTATATTTAACAGATACAACGGTCAAGCAAAAGTAGCGAGCATACTGAGCAGGTAGTACCAACAATGATTGTCATTGTTAGTTATTATACCAAATTAATGCTTTCTATTCGCGCCTTATTAAGAGAATCTAATGACTCGAATGTAATTACTGTTAAGAGAAAAGATTTGAAAGATCTCACACGGATGAGTTCAACTTCAGAAATTTAACTCGTATTCGATACATTAAGCATCCCGAATGATTGGGAAATTAAGAAATCTAATTTAGAATGTTTGAAACGTGATATTAAAACTTCTATCGCGAATTTAAAATTTATTTATTGTATATTTCTACGCGTATTAAACATCTGGAAGCACACGCATTAATGTTACTATTCACGAGTACTAAGTATGTATTCGTGGTCACTACGCTCGCTACAGCAATAATTTTGTTCGATGGCATGCAGAAAGATTGAAAGAATGAAAAAGTATCACTCACCGTTCGTTGCAAACAGTCTCACTGCTATCCATGCAGACAAGCATCCCCCTTCAGCAGTAGCTATTCGATCTGCAGGCCAATGTCCCGCAGCTGCAGGGTCAGTACCGAATAGAACGTGTCACACTACAAATATGTCGCATTAAGTTCGCGATGAAGAAGCAATAAGAGCACCGGTGCTCTGAATTAGCTCTAAATGCGTTAAAACACTGATTCTACGGTCGTGTTCACGTTACTACCACGCAGGGCCACTGTGCACTACGAAATACTTTATCGCGAAATAAGCACTGACTCTACAATCGTATTGCACACGATTAAAAAAGCACTTCACGCTTTTAAACATCTCTCAACAGTGGGAAGATGTATTCGGACTCGAGTAAAGTGTTTCCAAAATAGTCCTCTAGATACTGAGTGTAATGCAGTAGAATTTTGTTAAAGGGCCTTCCACATAGTCCAGTAATTGATGAAATTCATGTAGGAATCGTGAAATTACGAAATAATATCCACTGTGACTGCACAGGTATTCAGTGATCCGATCACCGTCGCGGACAACGTCGAACTGTTAGGGCACACCGTTCGGCGAAGTAGTGACTTTGGTAGAGGTTGTTAATGTTTTTGTCGCGCTCGGCCGACTCCCAGCTAACTTGAAATTCGTCAAAGCCAGAAATAATATTATATAGCAATGTCCATTGCAAAATTTTCACTTTCACAACTACAGTCGTGCACCCCGTACTTTCTAAACGTATTTTTATCACTACGAGATGTGATCAAAGACTAGGCAACTCTTTATCAAAAAGTTTACTAGATGATAGGTATATTCTAGTAAAATCTTGTTAAACGGTCTTCTATTTGGCCCAGTAGTGGAACGAATTGATGTAGGAATGGAGAAATCAGGAAATAGTATGCACTGTGACATTCACAGATATTCACCGATCCGATTACCTCCACGGATAAAGTCGAACTAACTCATACCTTTCGTCAATGTTCTCACATTGGTAGAGGTTGCCGTCGACCTCAACTGTTTCCCATGCAAGTTCAAATTCTTAATTTCTAATGACTCGAATGTAATTACTGTTAACAGAGAAGATTTGAAAGATCTCACATGGATGAGTTCAACTTCAGAAATTTAACTCGTATTCGATACATTAAGCATCCCGAATGATTGGGAAATTAAGAAATCTAATTTAGAATGTTTGAAACGCGATATTAAAACTTCTACCGCGAATTTAAAATTTATTTATTGTATATTTCTACGCGTATTAAACATCTGGAAGCACACGCATTAATGTTACTATTCACGAGTACTAAGTATGTATTCGTGGTCACTACGCTCGCTACAGCAATAATTTTGTTCGATGGCATGCAGAAAGATTGAAAGAATGAAAAAGTATCACTCACCGTTCGTTGCAAACAGTCTCAGTGCTATCCATGCAGACCAGCATCCCCCTTCAGCAGTAGCTATTCGATCTGCAGGCCAATGTCCCGCAGCTGCAGGGTCAGTACTGAATAGAACGTGTCACACTACAAATATGTCGCATTAAGTTCGCGATGAAGAAGCAATAAGAGCACCGGTGCTCTGAATTAGTTCTAAATGCGTTAAAACACTGATTCTACGGTCGCGTTTACGTTACTAACACGCAGGGCCACTGTGCACTACGAAATACTTTATCGCGAAATAAGCACTGACTCTACAATCGTATTGCACAAGATTAAAAAAGCACTTCACGCTTTTAAACATCTCTCAACAGTGGGAAGATGTATTCGGACTCGAGTAAAGTGTTTCCAAAATAGTCCTCTAGATACTGAGTGTAATGTAGTAGAATTTTGTTAAAGGGCCTTCCACATAGTCCAGTAATTGATAAAATTCATGTAGGAATCGTGAAATTACGAAATAATATCCACTGTGACTGCACAGGTATTCAGTGATCCGATCACCGTCGCGGACAACGTCGAACTGTTAGGGCACACCGTTCGGCGAAGTAGTGACTTTGGTAGAGGTTGTTAATGTTTTTGTCGCGCTCGGCCGACTCCCAGCTAACTTGAAATTCGTCAAAGCCAGAAATAATATTATATAGTAATGTCCATTGCAAAATTTTCACTTTTCACAACTACAGTCGTGCACCCCGTACCTTCTACACGTATTTTTATCACTACGAGATATGATCAAAGACTAGGCAACTCTTTATCAAAAAGTTTATTAGATGATAGGTATATTCTAGTAAAATCTTGTTAAACGGTCTTCTATTTGGTCGAGTAGTGGAACGAATTGATGTAGGAATCGAGAAATCAGGAAATAGTATGCACTGTAACATTCACAGATATTCACCGATCCGATCACTTTCGCGGATAAAGTCGAAGTAACTCATACCTTATGTCAATGTTCTCACATTGGTAGAGGTTGCCGTCGACCTCAACTGTTTCCCATGCAAGTTGAAATTCTCAATTTCTAATGACTCGAATGTAATTACTGTTAAGAGAGAAGATTTGAAAGAACTCACACGGAAGAGTTCAACTTCAGAAATGTAACTCGTATTCGATACATTAAGCATCCCGTATTATTGTGAAATTAAAGAAAAGTAGTTTAGAATGTTTCAAACGCGACATTAAAACTTCTATCGCGAATTTAAAATTAATATATTGTATTTGTCTACGCGTATTAAACATTTGGAAGCACACGCATTAATGTTACTATTCACGAGTACTAAGTATGTATTCGTGGTCACTATGCTCGCTACAACAATCATTTTGTTTGATTGCATGCACAAAGATTGATAGAATGAAAAAGTATCACTCACCGTTCGTTGAAAACAGTCTCACTGCTATCCATGCAGACGAGCATCTCCCTTCAGCAGTAGCTATTCGATCTGCAGGCCAATGTCCCGCAGCTGCATGGTCAGTACCGATTAGAACGTGTCACACTCACAAATGTGTCGCATTAATTTCGCGATTAAGTAGCAATAAGAGTACCGCTGCTCTGAATTAATTCTAGATGCACTAAAACACTGATTCTACGGTCGCGTCCACGTTACTAACACGCAGGGCCACTGTGCACTACGGAATACTTTATCACGAAATACGCATTAACTCTACAATCGCATTGCACACGATCACAAAAGCACTTGTTCTTTTTAAACGTCCTTCAGTTTCTGAAAAAGTATTCTAGGTAACGGGTATATCTGAGTGGAATCCTGTTAACTCGGCCTCCCACATGGTCCAGTAATCGATGAAATTGATGTACGAATTGAGAAATCACGAAATAATGTGCACTATGACATGCACACACTTCACTGAACACTGAACCGATGAATTTCTCAGGGCTAGACAAAATTTTATTTCACAATGCGTGTTTGAATGGTAACTCGATTTGCAGTTGCATCTAAGCACCCCAAGACACTCATGCATCATGCAACTTTCTGCGAGGCTTTTAAGAATTACAAATAGAATCCAATTATTATTACTTCACTGGACTGATTAAACAATGCATTAGAAACTTGCGGGAATGTCAGTAACAGCGTCAATTTTTAATATTTTGCGGGGTACGATACGTGAAAGGGTTCTACTACACGCAAAGTACTAATAAAGAATCTCATCTTGCAATTTATAGCTCGCACGAGCTTTGAAGAAATATCATTTTTGAGCGCCATATTGTCTTGATCCCCGAAATGGATTTTCGGAGAGAAATCCACGTGACTCGTTGAGAAACTGAGCTACAGCATAGCGTAGCAAAAGCCTGCCTTCTATGTCAAACTCTCTCACTCTAAATAAATCACACGTATGCAAGCACGCAGCCACCTTTCAGCATTTCAACACATTTCAAAGTAGTTGCTGAGTTGGACGCTGTTCATGAGCAGATGCCACTACATTCAGTCCTCAAATTATGGGTCGGTAACACAGTTTGGGTGGCGACACGAACATCCATAAGGTGATAGGTCTATCCTATACCTCGTCTGTGATTTTATTGCATAGAAACTTGGGACAGTATAAACTTCAAATTTATTTCTCTTTTATGTCCTTTCCACTTCGTTCTATAAAAATATGTCACGAGCGTTTGTAAATATTAGTTGCACGTATTTATTCAGACACATTGTATGGAATAAAATACAATAGGAAAGTATCCCGAAAAATATTAGTTTTACTGAATCAAATAAAATATAGTAATGTTTAAATCAATAATTGTACATACATATTACATGTACATACGTGCAACGATAGACATCATGGAGTGAATATACATTTTTCCGTTCGAGTCTATTTTATACGCTTAGTTATAGTAATGCTTCATCTACAGGGGAAAGATAAATAACGAGTTTCACGTATAATTTTTTTTTATATTACTATTGCTTGTAAATGAATAGTTCTACATGTTACTCAACATTCGCGAGGTTAACGGCATAAGCTGCGGTGTCCGAGTGGTTAAGGAGTTGGACTCGAAATCCAATGGGTTTTTCCCGCATAGGTTCGAATCCTATCCGCAGCGATTCTTTTTTTCTCGCTTTTTCTAATTTTTCAAATATCTTATTCTAGCCAAGAAATATATTTTCTATAAGCAACTACAAATGTTATCAAATATGTATATCAGTCAGATACTGAGAAAACGTAGATAAAGAATTATCAATAATGTGTGTGACAGCCAATGTTGTTAGATGCGACATAATTGTTAGCAATAACTTAAATGTATTAATAACATAGAAAATAAATCTGGAAATTCATAATAAGTGCAATGCGTTCTACAGGATTTTCTACACGATTTTGAAATTAATGTTTCTCGCGGACAGAATTTCTTTTTCGGTTCAATAAAGTATAATTGGTAAGTTTTTTCATCTGTATTCTAGTAAATTTCAAAACGAATACAGTAAACTCACTGACTTACTGCTTTTGCTTATAGTTTCCATTAAGATTAAAATATGTAGAGTGTAGCAAAAAAAAAAGTAGAGCACAAATAAAAACAGAACATTAGTGACTACTCCTGACAGATTTCCAAGATGTTTCTCTCGATGCTATACATTTTTATACATTTACAATTTCTCACAAAACTATCCGCTCACCCCATACGCGTAACATATTTTATTTATTTAAGTAATGTTAAATGCAGAATTACCCATTATAATATACATTAGTATAAATCTCGATTAATAAAGAAGTGCTCAAAGAAATTTTGATAGAAGAATGAAACAAGATGTACCTGAAATTTCACAAAGAAATAGTTGTCTCTGTGCATAATAGATTAAAGCTTCTAATAAAATAGCACGAATATTGGAAGAATATTAACTTATTGTAATTGCGTTGTGTAAATTAAATATTCAATTTGGGCGAATATGTTTTTGTTTGCACGAACTTTGCTACTTCCACGGATAATAATGTTGAGATATGTTACGATATATTATCAACATTTATAGAGATGATTATATATATTTGATTTATATTTTTGTCATGTTCCTTTCTTATTTCGCGCGTATTCAGGTGAGGGCGCTGCTATGCTTCCGGTAAACACTGTGAAGAGGACTATGGGTAACAGGATTGTATTGTGATGAACTTACCCTAGGACCTTGGAAATTTGGTCATTCCAAAATACTTCTCACATATATTTTTCTTTAGAACTAAAAATGCAAACGAATCAACGAGCAATAGGAAAGGCTTGGGTTAGGTTTTTATTGCGTTTATTCAATTAAGTTATCAAATCGCGAATTACAATTAATTAAGCGCCAAGGGATGATGAATCACATACAGTTAACGTTATTTTACTATTTTAACTTGAATCATAAAACAGCATTCCTGTCCCTGGTCGCTCCATATTTTCCATTTGAGGTTATACATTCTCTGAAACAAGAACAATAAGAAAATATATAAAACAATTGGATATCTTATAAAATTCAATATTTCCCATATTTTTTTAATCAACAGAGTCGAAAATAATGTCAATACTGTGTGGAACACACTATTATAAATCTTGTGTTCCTGCGATTTCCCTAAAAGGACTTGCATTCTGATAAAAGTTGTATATTTCAAAATTTTAAGAAATATGTCTCCACTCATAAATTGCAGATAATGACAGGGAAATATAAAATCACGAATTCGAACCAGTACTATACATAAGTATTTTGATTATTCGATGTTAGAACACAAGGTCTTTTTAAGAAGATTTTTTACTTTTTAAAGTTAAAGGTCACATGCGATATCCTTTTCTTTTAATATAAGAAATTATATTAGAATTAATACACTCACAACAGGATATTTCTTCAAAATTGCTATATGCGCGGTGTAGGTGCCTCTTTGTCCTTCCACGAGAGGACACGTAGTTGCTAAACAAGCATCAGGGTCCATGCCCAGAAATGGAATGTCCATTACTTCACTTGCCCAAAAAACTCGACCCTGCATTTTGTCTGACGAGAAACCTGGAACATAGTATTACATTTATTACACAATTGCAGTATACTATTTATAGGGTTGTAAGATGTATTTCAAAATTTTGAATCACAAAGGATTAATTTTTCTTCAACAATTCAATGAAAAATGTTAAATTAATTACTTTTTATTGTAAATTCTACGACTTTACCGGTGCTTCTAACACATTTACATAATACTAGCTTAAAGCACCCGGCGTGGCCGGGTAAAACTTTGATTGTCACAGAGTGTCAAGGGGGTGAAATAAGGGGGAAGGGGTGGGAGGTCCAGATTTCATGGTAGTCCACATTTTCCGCAGGGTTTTAGAGAGTAGTTATGCAAAATTTGGTCCAGATCGGTCAGAAAAACCGAAATAAAAAGTATCCTATATATTATTCCTGGTCCTAAGTAGACTACGTATATACAAAATTTCAGAAAGATCCGTTGCGTAGTTGCAACGTGAGTGAGTAACAAACATCCAAACACACTTTCGCATTTATTATATTAATAGAATTATATTGGTAGGATAGGATAATAGGATTGTTCTGCATGTAGTAGTTATAAAATTTCGGGAAATTGAAAGTGCACCCATAACAAAGAAAGTATAACAATCAAATTTTTAACCGACTTCAAAAAGAAAGAGGTTCTACGTTATATGTGTATGTATGCATGTTAGTATGTATTATGTTTGTCCGTGAATTTCTCCGTAACTACTGGACCGATTTTCATGAAACTTATTGCATTTAGTTTAGCATCAATCAACTTAGGTCGTGGAGAAAGAATTATCAAAATGGGTTAAGTTATTTTGATGTTACACCAAAAATTATAAATCTATTTCATTATTATTATCAAGTCGCTTATTTTTCGAATCTTCTGTCTCTGGCAAACGGTTCTTTTTTTTACGAGCAGCTCTTTGTTTAGGCGTACCCACATCTTTTTAAAATAAATGTAGTTATATAACTTAAATAACTAAAAAGTAAAAAAATAAAAAATTGTACAAAAATTAATACCGACCTCAAAAAAATAAAAATGCACTGAAAAGTAAAAAATATTGTGTGAATTTGTGAATTATGGTTTGTTACCATAATTCTAATGTTACAATAAAGTTACAAGAAATCATTTCAGTATCTACTATTTTTCACTCCTACTCTTCACATGTCTATATTTTATTTAAAAAATATAAAAATAAACGTCAGAAAAATGAGGGTCACATTATAAAAAAAAATTATTACCAAAAGTATGTTCTTTATATATTTAGTTCCTTGTAGAAAAGCTTATAGTAGCTTAGGTAACTCACCAGGTGTATAATCGTAAGTTAAATTTCCAATAATGCCTCTCTTGAGTTTACATGGTTTTTCCTCTGCAGCTTCTTTACAAGGATTTAAGTGTACATCATGTATAGTACAGTTGGGTAGAGGATTGGCTGAAAACGAAATAAATGCCTTTTAACTCAATTTTTACAATACATGATTAACTTACTTAAATATACTGATTTCGTCGGCATTCAGTTATAAATTGATTTCAAGTTGTGCTACTGTCTTATTAAATTATTGCACCAATATTTCTATGAAGAGAGACCTTTCGTGGAATCTGTAGTAGCAGATTCTGGCTCGATTTACTATTCGCATATAAAAGACATGGTTTCACTACAGAATATGTAAGAATAAAACTGTTTAAAATCAAGCATTTCTTAACGACATAGATATAAGCGAGAGTAACATGAAGTTTGAACTATCAGAACCATTAACCCTTTTAATCTTCAAATTAAACTTATTTTTAAGTGCCGTCAGCGGAGGTGACTTTGTGACTAATGAAGTGACTTTGTGAAAATCAAAAATTCGTACCGTAAACGGGAGTGACTTTGCGACACTTTTCTCAAATATCACACGAAAACTATACATTACAATCCTGAACCAATGCACCACTTTAACCCTTCGTGGTCACACGGGGTGTACCCCACTCCAGGCAATTTTTCTTTGCCAATATTTCTGTAAATATTTAGATCTTAATATTGAAATTGAAAAATTTGGCGAATTTTAACCAAAACATCGCTTTCTTCCACAACTATTTTTTTAACTACAAATTTCATCATATCAAAATTTACATTTCTAGAAAAAGACTACTAGAGCATGATTGTATGAGTACTGCGAATGGACAATTCTCACTTAAAAGTTAAAAGTTTCAAAAATATGAAAATGGTACCACAAAAAATGACGCTGGGGTGCAATCATGTGAACCCCGTGTGAGCAATTTGTGATTACAAAAAAGTGAGACCGCGAAGGATTAAGACAAATCACTTACTGTTATAGTCAAGTGAGAAATAAAATTTGAAGTTGTCACAAAGTCGCCCCGCATTGAGGGTGACTTAATGTTAACTTTGTGACAATATCTTTTACCGTATGAATTACACAGGGAAATAAAGAAGTACAAAGTAACATCCGCTTACGATATGACATGAACTTTGCGCTTACTATTAATACATTTACTACCATTTATCTTAAATCCTCCCTTATCCCTCATTATCCCCCTTACTCTACATTCTGGTAGAATTTTGATATTAAATGCAATGTCATAAATAATATATACCTACTTACAGTGGTTTGGATCGGCCAAACAGAAAATTTTAAAACATGTTTTATACATATGTGAAACAATTTTTTTTTATATACTTAACTAGATTCTGATACATTCAATATTTCCCAGATGTTTATTTTGTTACTATTAATGCAAAATTAATAGTAGCTGTCCAACAAAAGGGAATGCAGTCACTAGTGAGGATACTTCATTAGGTACTTATTCAATTATTAGCGACTTTTGTAAAAAGCATTGCGATAATTGTAGGTACTGTTAATTTTAAGGAACGCTGAAATTTTTCACATGTCTTATTTTATTACCGTGGAATGTATACTTCTTGATGGGCACGGGCACCCGTGAACGTTCGCGAGTGCCCGCAGGTATATGTATAGGTAACACAAGTTTTGTATACATCGTTGAAAATATTAGATCAATTGTAATTGTGCGACTACATAATTACTTTTAATAAGATATTAGCATAGTCAGTGTTAGTAAAAACTGTGAAATGATAACCCTTATTAATTATTAAATAACGGAAACTGACATTAAAATGAAATACAAAATAAATTTCTATTAATAAACATTTTCCGAATTGTATATATTTCAAAATGTTTAGAAATCTTCGGTCATACTTTTCCCGGTAAAGGAATGAAATTAAATGTAGGATGATATAGCATCGTCGCATAGAAACGGGTGGATAACATACCTACTATCTACACTGCAAGTTTATCACAGAAGACGTCACTCATCAGCATCACAAACACTTTATCTATGAAAACTACAATATTAATTTTTTAGAATCAATTCATAGTTTCGTGGTTTATTATAAGGAAAGTTTTAATTCCTCTTGCAGGGCAGGGTTCGGTTCTTTTGTAATTTTTAATTAAATACAACTTTAATATTTTTTTATGTAACAGGACGTTGTAACTAATCACCTCACGAATTTATATGTATATTAACAACGTTAATTTATGAAAATTGTAAGTATCATGGTGTACCTATTTATACAGTGGAACATTTAATAATTTCTGATCTGTACGGAAGGTATATTATCACTCCTCTAGAATAACTTTAAAATTACTTCACTTCAAACTGTAGATTTTCGTAAATCACAGATATGACAAATTCTAAGAAATCGATTGCAACTTAGAAGGTATGATCGGTATGATAACACTTAAAAATTTCTAATATGTATAAAGTCTATATCATCGTTCTTCCAAAATTACTTCGTTTGAGGGGGGGGGGGGGGGACTAAATGCAATAATATCTTAAGGGAACATTACAGCGAGTGTTGTGAAGTTTGTGCTTTAAGTGGACATTTCCTGAAGTGGCTAATCATTTTGCAATAATTTCATAAATACATTGATACATAGATTTCTGTATACGACAGGTAACCAATCAGTAAACTTCATTCCTATTTATTTTTTAATAGTGTAAACTTCATCTTGAAAGATAGGATACGATGATAAAATCGCCGTTTCTGTTAATGCACTTGTCTACGCAGTAAAAGGCGACGAAAATAATCCCTGGAAACACATTTGGGAACCACTTCTTATATCCTCCCTTTGGCCAACAAGTTTCTTGTGTCAAAAACACGAGTGCTGCATGTAAACACGAAGCAAACATTCTACAGTTTTCATATTCTACTTCATCCCTTCAACCAACGATAAATATACATAGTGTATTGCGGGGTAGATAACATTCTGCCTTGTGGACAAAAAGTGGACAGACTGGACAAAAAATATTGATTCAGACAATAAAATCTGTGAAAGCTAAGTAACACTTATTTAAAATCTGTCTCATTCATTGCTGCACAGTCGTGTAACTGTGTAACTGAATTCACTTACAATGTTAATTGAGAAAACGCGTCCAAATACCAAAATGATTTATACGAAACTAATTACAAATTGGACTCTAATTACTAATTACTATTTAATTTAAAGTATCAAGTTAAAATCAAGTATCAAGCACAAGTATCACATCTAAACGAAATGTGGAATTCTGCAAGTGGTCAAGACTCGTGTAATTTCGTAAATAAATTCCGAAAAACATCCCTGTGGCCCCCAATAAACTGTCTCGTTACGAGAATTTTATGCACACTGCTTCACTGATTGTCTAGTGATTCACCGATTCTCAATTTCTTTTCTCGCCGCTCATGGCTCAAGTAATCGAACATCGATCGATACTCACAATCAGGATAAGGACACGATCGCCATTGCACCTGTTCCGCGTAGATCATGGACAGGGCTGCGAGCAGGAAGGCGAAGAGGAGTGTACTGTTTCGGTTCATCCTCGGTGGATGGTCGTTGCGGAATGAGGAGAAGACTTGGCTCTCTGGCCAGAAGGCAAACTATGTACGACCAACAGGAGGGCACAGAGCGGGGCCATAAGTCAATTGAGATTGTGTCTTAACAGCGAGAGATATGTATGCGTCACTTCAGGGAATCGTGCTGGAGCTTTACATGCGTATCTACTAAGTTCTCCGTGTTAAAAAACGAATCAATCAAATACGGAAGAATAAAATTAAAGGATAATCAGCAGGGTGTCTTGTAACTGATGGTACAACTCTGAAAGTGGTGATTCTACATAAAAAATAGTTAAAAATGTGGAATAACATTTTTCGATTTGGGGTTTCTTTTTCGGAAAAGATGATATTGAATGTTTGGGCTTGATCAAGAATTGGGAATACATATAATAGAATGCGGTGTATAACTTTAGCAACACCTACATTTTCAAATGATTCGGATTTTTCAGTAAGATTGCATAAAAATCAATCATACAGGCTGCAGGGGCATGATAAACAATGAGTTAAAGCAGAACCTCATTCAAGTCTCGTGTGAATACGGAGAAATGTAATAAGAAATGTGATTGATTATTGTTGCACAATTATATGTAGAACTATAACGATAAAAGTAAATTATAATAATAGTAATATAATTAAGATACAACAAAGAGATCTTCATAACCAGTAGGGCCACCTTTGTTCATTATAAGTTGGAAAATCCGATCCGACATGCTATCAATGAGTTTTCGAATAAGTTACGGAAGATTCACGGATTTCACTGCACGCTGCAGTAATTATCGCATCTTTTAATTCTGGAACGTTTTAAAACTGGCTTTTTCAGCATACACGTGCCTAACAATAATGCCCCGGATATTTCCCTTGCTTCCCAAATATTGTTATGTACTCTATATTGTCCATCCTTTTTTATGAGGAAGCTAATTCTAACATGCCGTGAAATTTCTTTTCGGAAAATATCGCGGATCTGCAGGGAGATTTCGCTAATATGAGTTAAACTCATCAGGTCCACTAAGATTGAACTTTTTTTCATCCGAAAATATCAGCTGGATACCAGGAAAGGGAATTCAAGTTCCCTCAAATTGAAAAAACGTTTCAATATTTAAAATTAACTTACGCTCTTCCAATCTCGATGCATGTTTGCTCATGCGTAAGTACTCAAGTCTGTTTATTTTATGTCTTGCTAAAAAGGTGCGGATAGAACTTTTTAGAGTATTGCTGGCAGATTATATTATTTAAAGAGTTCAAAATATCTTTATGGAACCTTTCCAGTCTACGGGCGATTTTTCTAATACTAACGTTTTTCCTCCTTATGTGCTAAAATTGCAACCTTCTCTCATTCGCGTAAGTATTTTCCACGTGCCATTGATTAATATAAATGGTTAACGTAAAATTAAGGTTTTAATCTGATTTAAAACACGTTCAATTAGGTTACACCAAGGCACTGTAAATTTAAACTTAATCAAACTCGTGTAGTGACATTGGTGCTATAGTAACGCAACACTTGAAAATCGCTCTTTTAATTATGTATGCGTATCGTTTCATATCCAAGGTGCAACTTCGATGCGGTTTTATTGAAAATCATTGTTCATTTTGCCCTTTCAGTCTATATATTTGATTTTTATGCATTCTTACTTAAAAGTCCGAATCATTTGAAAATGTAGATGATGCTGGATTTATATACCGCACTGTATGTTGAAAATAAATCATTGTGCAAGAAAATTTTGCTATTATATTTATATTTGTTTTAAATATCCTATTATAACATTACCATCTTTCGTTATTTTACAAAGATGAAAATGCATAAAATGTGTGTTCTTCCCCTTGTTTAATATACATACCTGTCAATGTTAACCCCACTCATTTAGATTAGAAACAATTTTGTGTTTTTTGTTTCAGATGACTACGATGGCCAGAATCATGTTCGTCAGAAACAAACTGTTTCTTCGAACCCTCCTTACTACTATGTACTACTGTAACTTTGAATAAAATTATTATTATTGCTTAAAAAAATTTGAGCACATTATTCGAATGTCAATTAATAAACTTATAAAGTTTAGAATTATGATACCCAATACTTTTCTTTTAAAAAATTCCTCAAAACTTGCCTCATTTTTAGAGTGTCAAACTAGGGAGACCCTTTAACAGTCAAAACTGTACTAACCCGGGGTTACATTAGCACCTTTTATTTTTTTTATTTTCAATTAATTCATTTTTTATTTTTATATAATTGTCATCCTAGCAGACTGGACAGTCGTAACAAATTTTCGTAACAAGGGCCAAGGGGCACCTTTTCCTGGTATCCGATCGGGCTCAAACTATACTCATATTTTTTTTTATTATTTGGAACTATTCTGGGGGGTGCCGCGAAGAAAATTTTGAAAAAAAAAATTCACCGAGTGTAAATAAGAGCCACCGTAATATACACGTATACTTGGCTAATGTAAATATCGATTTCATCTTCAATATCGATTTTCTCGTGAAAATCGTTATCTCCAGAAGTTCGTTATTATTATTGTTGCAACCATGACTGCTTGAGTTAGTTGCTGTATTACTTTTGCATCTGTATTGGGTATACTATCTGATCCCTATTTGTTACTATTCCAGTTTCTTTCTCATTGCCTTATCTGTTAGACCATTTGGCTTCTAATTTCGTAACCTTTGCAAGATTGTAGTATCGACTTCATAATTGAACTTTGGTTTGAGAGTGCTTAAAGTAGTGATCTCTTTATATCAAACTTCATAGAATTCTGTCCACATTCTGAGCATTCTTCTAGTGTATGTTTTATTGAAAGAGCAATATTAAGTCTGCAAAATGAATTGCGACCTTAGAGCATACCACGCCGTCTATACACTGTTGACATGGTCTCGCCAATAGCAATCGAATGGTACCATTTTTCCTTCAAAAGCAAACGGGATCACTAAAAAAAAAATGCACCTCAAGATCATCATTTCGAGCTCTCGTACACAAGAAACCAGTAGCTATATGTATGACACCTTTTTGGAGATGTTTCAGATAGGCGCTTGAAGAAAACCCAAGTAGTGTAAGCGATACCTTTGCAGGTTGAGACTGAAATCTGTCTTTCTTGGCAGTTTCATCCCTCATTTCAAGACTGTATTGCTCTACGAACTTTGCCTGGGGCTTGGAGCATTCCAATATCTTATAAGTATTTGAAAGCCACGGATAAATTGCGAATACTGAAGTATTCGAATATTATTACTAAAGTATTCGAATATTATTACTGACTTATTCGAATATTATTACTGAAGTATTCGAATATTATTACTGACCTATTCGTATATTATTACTGAAGTATTCGAAGTACACTAAAGTATTCGAATATTATTCCCTGAATATTTGAGAACTCAAATATTGTTACTTGACTGTTATTACTGGAATATTATTATTTGAATAAGAAAATGTTTATACATATATTCCTAATATTTGAATAATGCGGATAATGGAAATGTATTTAAATATTATATCTGTAATGCCTTGTGGGCACTAGCAATAAATTACGACATTTATTGCGCGATAAACTTGCAGGAGTGTTTACATTGCAGCAATTTTTTCCCGCGAATTATTGCCTGCAAGCATTTGCGACAGAAATCTCGGTTAGTCTTGCGGAAAATATGTTACGTATGTCTACACTGCAGTGCTCTTCATGAGAGTTGATATTAAAGTAAAGTATGTAGTAAAATGTCGGTCCAACAAACTACTTAGATATGCTGCTGCATGCACAGTACAGTCCTCATTTTTCAACTTCCGACCTTTTTGCCTCAGCTCCCCCCCCCCCCCCCCCTAAATTGTCACACTTGGTGAGGAAATGAAATTTGAGAAACTTCTGAGTAATTGGAAAACGGAAACCCGTGCTGCATTTGAATTAAAATTTTGAAATTTTAATGAGTTTAATATTTTTTAATAAAAGTACAATTTGTTAAATGTATAATAGTAAAATTTGTGTATTACTTCCAACAATATACTCAAAATCCTTGAATTGGACTTTGCATATAAAGCAGCGTCTGAGTCACGCTACTACGTGAGCCAGCTACTAAAGTGCAAAATCCAGACATCTATTTAGCGACCCTTACCGGTTTTTCCCTGTGAAGTCCCTGCTATTATAATAAAGACTCCCGTAGCCGCGCACAGTGGCTAGACACTGCGTTGTATTCTAGATTTAATGGTAAAATTCAGATTTGTAGTATATTGTTGGAAGTCATGCACAAATATTATTATTATTAAACATCTAATAAATTGTGCTTCTATTAAAAAGCATTCACTAATAATTGAACACAATTATGTTCGAAATTGACGTGAAATCATTAAAACTTCAAAACTTTCACTTAAATGCGGCACGAGTTCCCCTTGTCCAATGACTTTGAAATTTTGCACGTATCAGTTTCCCACCAAGTGTCACAATTTAGGTGGATAAGACAAAAAAACAAACAGAAAAAATATTTTGACCCCTATAGCCAAGGAAAATCCTAATGCACAATGCACTTTTAAAGGCCTGGACAAATGTACCAGTTCCGTCTCAGTGGCGTTCCACAGTGGTCGGAGTCGCCGAAAACGTGATAAAAAATCCGTACGTTCACATTTCACCACTTATCATTATGAAGACGGTCATTCAGGGGGTTTTGGGGACGCAGAATCTGATTTCGAGGTCAAAATTTTTATTAGATTGAAACTAAGTCCTGTAAAAGTATAAGTACTGTCTGATTTGGTTACGTTATTTGAAGTTAATTACGGCATCAAATTTAGAAAAATTAACGGCGATAGCGTTTTTATGAGGGAAAATGGTATTGTGTGCGCGGAAACTAGGAGGCCAATAATTTGTGTAAATTCACACTTCAGATATTGCAAATGTTTTGGGATCGACGGGCATTCTTGAAACTTATATTATTTGATAAATCCGGAGTGTCAGTAATAAGAAGAAGAAGCTGGCACGTCGGAACGAAACTGACACGGAACTGATAAGTGTGCCCCGACTTTTAAAGCGGCACGCCACCTTCATAAGGCTTAAATTAAGCCTAAATTCAACAAAATTTACACGAAACTACATTTCAGAATCAATGTATTTTTTATAGATACATAATTTACTCACAGATTGATACGTTCTCAAAATATTATTAGAAAAAGATAAAAAAACATCGCGGCTGATGCGCGAAGCTTATCTGGCTTCATTGGCGACCAGATTGCTTGGATGCGACTGATCTAATATAAAAAAAAAATTACTTTCTTATATATATGTAATTTTTTTTAAAATATAGAATGTCATTCGCGAAATGCAACCATATATTTTAGCGTCGCGAATGCGTACCAACAACAATAGAAACGGTATAAAGTAATCATCACTTTTCAAAGATTAGAATGACTAAAATTAAAGTTTATAGCCATTCAATCGTACTGTAAAAAATACAGGTGATGCTTGTTACGTGTGTATTGAAAGATTCGTTTGATATTATGTTCTTTGTTTTAAATTATCAAGGAAAAAATATTAAATATTTGCAATTGATAAAAAGAATTGTACTACCAGATGAGGAGCTATGGTAAAACACTGATCTGAATTCTGGTTCTGTCAATCATATTATCTATTTTAATCGCCAACTGTTAAAAATCCATTTTCGTTTCCTTATCCTAGCAAATATTGTTCTATTGTACACGCTTTGAGCATTAAGGATGTACAGCTTTATCTACCAAGAGCAACAAACTATTAGATTATTTTTTGTCGACTAGGTAGTTGCAAATATTATATATACCTCAATTATGCCTCATAGGTATATAAGTATATATTATACACATACACATGAGAAATGAGAAAATTTATAAAAGTCATAGAATTAAATGAATCGCTGCTTTTGAAATCACTGTATTATTTATATTTTCTCTTATTTCGTAATTGTGTATTTAATACATACAGCATTGAGTAAAACATTTTTCCTCGATTACCAGTGAATAAATCTGAAATGCGAGGGGTTATAATCGGGAAACTAAGTGATCATTGGAAAATGTGTATAAATGAAACTGACTTCAGCTGCAATGCTTTCCAAGTGTGATTAAAGAAGAGAAACAATGTTTCATGTTCATCGACATAACGTAGCAAGATGTTTTGTACTGCCCTCGATGTAAGAATATGCAAATAAATGTTTCATGACACAAGAAACAAAGAAATTAAATCCTTGTAATTAATTATCTATTATTGATCTGTATTGATTTAAATTGTTTGAATTGTTTCACTCTGGACTGTGAACTTTGTGTACATTGATATTTCCATCTGATGTTTCTGCAGTGCAAACTTGATGCAAATCTCTGATTTGCAATGAACAATGACGCTGCGTGTAATCCTAGTCAATAAGGTTTATTAAACTTAATTCAGTCATTGGTGCAATATCAGTCTGCACATAACGCACAGCTTTGAAGCTGCATTACTCTTAAGTCACGTTGCGACTTTAGATGCGAAATTGTAATTAAATGTACAAGCATAAAAGTGTACATTTCTCCTACAAACCTTATAAATTATTACTAAGAGGCGATAAATAATGGGAGTTCTAAATGTATAAGGTTTAGAGGTAGAATAATGGAGTATAAAGTAAACTTGATAGGAATATTTTGAAAATGAAAAAACTAGAAAAAATAAGTAGAATATGTATATCATTTCATTATACTATTATGAGTATTATATATTACAATACTATGAGTATCATTTATTACAATACTATTGTAAGACTTGGAGTGAATTTAGAATACCAAATACAATCAGTGAATTTAGGATACCAAATACAACACTAGATACATTACTAAATAAATAATTTCTCGAAGATTGGAAACCATTATCTAGTGAACCAAAAATATTTACCGAAAAGCTGATATGTAGTCGGAAACTTACTACGCCTGAACTGCCTGAAGTAATATCTAAAGTAAAGTAGTTTCCGTCTTTCGGGGAAAAGTAAGGCAAGATAAAAATTTTAATATAGCTTGAATATTTAAATACAGCACCAATTCGAATATTATATTCGAATATTACATTCGAATATTGTATTCGAATGTTGTATTTCAATACTGTAATATTCAAGTGTAATATTACCTTGTATATCAAGTGTAGTATTCCCTTAATATAATAAGGAATATTCGTAATATGCGAGTACTTACGGTGCACTCAAATAATAAGTCTTCGAATAGTCCCAACCCCAATCAATACAAAAAATCGTCTAATAACAAATCCAGAATTTTAATAAAATCACGCAAAATGTTTCTTGTGCAGCAACATACGTGTATATTATATGAAATGAACATAAAACCATGTGTCACCTGCAAAGCGAACCTTTTCGTATTCGTGGCGCTTGACCCCTTTTCAACTGCCTCTCATTCCCAGCTACCGAGTCAATTACGCTGTGTTTTAGACACCGAGCGTGAGGGATTAACCGCGAAGGTTACATCTGGACGGGCATATCTCTGTTGCCGTTCACAACTTGCCGTACAAGACAGTTTGAATCATGACTGCCAGAAATAAGAGTTCGACGATCGTTCGAGTGCGGTCGCTGGGCGTATTAAAGGGCCATCGTGCGGCCTCAGATGGCCAATGAAACACGAGGCCTCTGGAAAAATAATTGGACACAATTGTTAAATTGTGCATTTCCTGATAAAACTGGCCTAACGATGCCGGAAGACAGTCTCGACGTCGATTCTGCCGAAATTTCAAATACGCGTGGCTCCTCGCTGGTGTCTCGCTAACAAAGGTGCGTCATTTAAACGCCACGCGCCGATTTTGATGAAACATTTGTACTTCATAAAATATTACTTTATTCTAGGGTAATTGCCTATCTCTTTGGGCGGGGGTGAAAACAGCCCTCGAATGTGTATTGAAAAGTATATTTGCCTCAACACATTAGTGATTTGATTCCTGTTCCAAGCGCAGAGTCCGGTTGGGACATGAATCGTGGATGGCCCTACATTCCGGCATCTCACAAACGTCGGGCTGTTGGTTATTTACGCCGGCAACAATCCGCTTTTATGTTATGCCGACAGTCGAGGGAAAGCACTGCGAGTGACAAAGGGTGAGAGTGAATGAGACAGAAATAAGAGCGAGTCAGAGAAGACGAGGGAGAGTGAGATGTATGGATTATTTAGGTCAGTGCATAAGTATTGTTTTTTATTATTTCGATATTCTTACTACAAACGAGACGCGAAATTCTTAACTTCAATTAATTATGAAGGGTCAGAATGGAAGGGTGTTCTCGGAACACTGAATTAATAAAGCTCAATGGTACGTTTGCTGTCGTTTAGTCTGGCGAGCAATTTTCAGCAATTAAATGCGAGACGACATCGTTACGATCGATCACAGATGGTCACTAGCGAAATAATTATCGTTGACAGCGTCGATTAGAGGCAGTCCGAGGTCTTAGACCATAATAGCATATCACTTGGTGGCCTGGACGCTGTATATTATAACAGCTAATATGCGATTATTCAATTGAAAGAGCCGGTTGATTCACGAGGAACTAGGCAGCGGATAGTTTAGAACATGTTTTCGTAGAGGCCACGAGTTTTCCTGTTACGTTTGAAGATATGTAGATAAAAAGAAAATTTGTAACTAGTATTCAATGAAACTACTTAGGTAATTTTGTGTTCTACATTAGGGGTCGGACTCAACTTCGAATAATTCAATATTTGAATACTTTACATGCACTCAAACGTAATACTCCTTGAATATTGCAGCATTTGAAGGGTGCATTCGAATTTGGACTATAGTCGGCCACCACACGTGAATTTGAGTTATATTCGAATTAGGACTGTGTTCGAATACTATATTCGCATTAAGGCTATATTCGAATACTACATTTAAATTGGGGCTGCATTCGATCGTTCAGAAATTCAAGCTTTTCTTTTCTGAAATAATTCTGCATTTATACCTGAATAATTTTTATTTAGAACATTTTTGGATTTGACAAATATATTGGAATTAAATAGAGAAAGGCTATTTTGGTCAACTAAGTTTGAAAGGGTATTTTATGTTTTAAACCATTTATTAGGAAGAACACAAAAATACATTTGATATATATATATATTTTCTAATGTTATAGAAATATATGACAGTTTGAATGGAAAGACAATTTTACTCATGGGATGTTTCCTTGAAGTTCACAATCATTTGAATGTAATAGTGGAATATTGAAAATTTGGATTATATTCCATGATGCGAGTATTCATATATTCAAGCATAGTTCTAATTCGAATTTAGGATTCGAATTTTATTCGATTATTCGAATACTCGAATTACCCGTATATTTGAATACTTGGACTGCTCGAATATTCGTATAAAGAAAACTTCGAGAAATAGTTTCATGGCTATTCTATAATATATAGCAAAATTTATCGTTCCTAATGTTAAAACGCCCGTAGGGAGAGTTTAATTATTTGCATATTGGTACTGTAATTAGGTAGATGATTGATTTATAATTACAGGGAATACTGTAAATTCAGGAAAATTCAGGAAAGTTTATTTGGTATTCCTCTTCTACTTTAAACTTGAAACGGGAGAATAATTGGACCGAGTTGTGCAGAAAGCTACCAAACCCTCAGAATAACAAAAAAATAATTAAACGCAGTACTTAATTTTTTGCATAATTAGGCCTAATTATGCTTCTCCATTTACGTTTTTTTACAGCAATACGAACCTACGTAGTCTAACACTACAGAATCATATATTTTCCAAGTTTTCTTCAAATTCGTGGTATTTTCCAGCAAAATATTTAATAATTTACATTTTTGCTAGATAGGTTTGGAAAATACTGAAAACTACAATATCAATTAACGCATCCAAGTGATTAGATATAGTAGAATTGTGCTACTGATACCTAAGGTATAAGTTAAAATTAGAGTTCCAATTTAAATTCTCGTAATCGTTAAAAATGCTCAGAATATTGAAAACATTAAAAAAATGAACACAGTTAAAAGTTAACACTGATATCAATATCTGCTACCTAGCTTGCTCTGAAAAATATAGACATCTAAAATTAGTATAAAACGACCTTAGAAGTGTCCACAAGCTGAAAAATTGAAAAGAATTCACGAAACGAATAGTAAAGCTGCTTAAGATTTCCTTGAATGGTTTATTAAATACAAGATTTAACAACACAATAATATAATCATAATAATACAAATATTAATAGTATTATTAATCGTGTCGCAATTGAAACATTCTTACAAACAAGAAACTGTACAAAACTCAGTGTCGACAGCAAAGAAAGCAATAATCCAGGCAGTGTCTTAAAGCACCAACTATAAAATCTAATTCAACGAAACAAGGATTTATTACTAAATAAGGATGGGTGGAGGTGGGGTTAGCTATTAAAACGGTGCCACGTGTAACGAGGCTTCATAACAAATTAATAATTATCTTTCTCGGTGAATTAACATCTACTTTACAATTAATAGTAGATCGCGTTCGACGTGAATTCGATAAGAACTGACATCATCAATTGAGAACTGAAGTGGCATGTCTTCTATTTTGCGTAATCGCGATCACTGGCAGTGATTGTTGTCGTTGTGATCGTCATTGCACAGGAGCAGGTATCAATTCTTTGGTATCAACATTACGCGCGTGGTCGTGCGACCGAAATTCAAATTATCTTTCATTCTTATTTTTCCAAACGCCAAAATGGAAATATCATTGACATATTACTGTGAATGTCGATTGAACTATGTATGTACGTGCTGCTATGTTTAAGAATTATTAGAACTGTTAACTATTGCTTTCAACAACTTGTACGATTCTTTAAATCATATAGGCATTGCCCTTCTAATATTTATTCATTTTTAATTATCAATTTTAAATTATCGTTTTAAAACTATTTATTTTAGATGTGGTATTGCTACAAACGTCACAATTCTAACATAATTTTCTAGCAAAACATTTTTACTTTCTTTATTATTCAATGATCGTTGAAATTGTGAAGAAAGTATTTTTTCGCAAGGAAATGATTGTAAATTACTTTCATGTGTTTTCCATGGAGAAATTGAATGGAAATGTACTCGTAACACTGGTTGTCTAATTCAATTAAACATGACGTAAATAACTGGTAAACCATATTGTTTATGTTCCACACTGGAATAGTGTATTTTTGTAACTAATTATTTTGATTGGTGATTTTTGTATAGCTACTTTAATTAATTGAAACAATCCGACAAGTCATACTGTTCTTTAGGCTGTACCATCTAAATAATTATTAATGCATCAACAAATAACAAAATCATGATTCACTTTTTAATTTTCTTTCTTGAACAATGAAGTTTTCACTTCTTATGCAATAAGTCAAATTAAGAAGCATTGTGTGGAAATAAATAGAAATATAAGAAACTTGAAGCAATACCACATCAAAATAAATATTTTCCACATTCCCGTGAATGTACTTATATTAATGTTATGGATTGAAATTTATTTAAAGAAAGTCTGAAATGTGGCACAGGAGAGAAATGATATATCAAAATACAATTTTAGGGAATTCGCCAATTTCATGGAAATTATAATCATCTGTTCTTGGAAAATAGCAAGTGGAAATACAATAAACGTTAAATTAACGGAGTTGAGGGTAATACCTAACTTTGAAAAGCAATTTCGTTTGCCCCTTCCAATGAAAATCTCGGGCACGCCACTTCGTCGATGACTTTAGCACGTCTCTTTGGCAAATTCGTTTTTGCTTTTTTGTTCTCAATGCTTCCATGCTAGTTCACGTTAACTGCTTGAGCTTTATCGTGATTATTTCAATCGAATCGAATCGATTCTCGTACCTACTAATTAACGCTTCAATTATATCGTCGACTCGATCGATCGAAAATCTACAGCACAGTCTGTGTAACAAGAAATCATCCTAAGCATACTCGTGCTAAACGATTAATTAACCATAAATGTACAAAATAAGAGCGTATACTATTATTCCTTGTAATTGTTTGTTCATTTAATCGTGACACGAACAGTCAGAATTCTATTATCTCTAAGCAAAAGATTACTTTCTTTGCATAAATAACTAAAAATAACTCTTAGAATTGCCAGCAATACCATGAAAGGTATTCATATTTTGATTAACAATAGTCCTTATCGTTCTTCCATTTTAGGGCTACGTGAGATTTATAAGTGAAAAAAAAACGTCTATTATTTTTACTTAAATAGAACGTGACGATGTTGAGCTTGCAAATAATTTATAATAAATTATAGAATCGAAATCGAGTAGCCTTTAAACATTCACGAGTAACAACATTTTCAGCCATCATTCCAGTTGAATCTTTAGTGTACTTTAAAAGTATACAGTGTAATACCAAATGAGCATGTTAGTGATACGCTCGTGATGAACATTTCTTTCATTTCATACAAAACATGAAACACACAGTGTCAGTAACGTATTCAAAACGTCACATTGATGGTCCACCTTAACAATTCTTGCTTGAATTGAGTTTCGCCATTTGGACCCTTTGAACTACTGTAGGACATACACACACGAGCGCATGTAAAGTGGGAACAACTCCTTTTGCGTTTCTCTATTACATATTCTCCACCGTGCCTTAGTCTTATCATTAAACTCCTTTGTGCTCTGAGTGACTCTTAGGTAACCGTTTATCTGAAAAGCTGTCCATTCTTACATTTAGCAGTTATTCTGGGAAGGGAACCCTGTAAAACGAGGTAAATGGACCTCGCGCGCACCACGTCAGGCTCATTTCCAAGCGTCTTTAGTGAGACAACAAGAAACAAATTCTTAGGGGACTTGGTTTCCCTTCCATTTGGATCGATGCTCCTCGTCTTCCGTTTTCATCGCGAAACAACGAGTCCTGTGGAACTCAGACTACATAAATTGGATCCTTGCACACCGATATCCTTGCTTCTTGAAGAATTCTTAGCCTCGGTCCCAAGGGAACGCCCATTTTCTGCAGCCGCTCCTCGCTTAAGTAGGGAAGCTCCACCATTCCGACCTTCTCTTTTTCAAACGCGTTTGCGTATTTCTGGAAATGGTAAGGTTCGTTTCATTCGTTCAGAACGGAGTCTTAAAATGGAAATTTGTTGCTGACGAGATAATGCAGGAAGGCTCAATTATTTTGTAGAATATGTTCTAGCTTTACATGTGTAGGGTAGGTTTTGGAAATGTTATTGTAATAAATTGTGGTAATTTTTGTGACATGTTCCGTTTGGGTACATGGAGTCTTGACTGACTCTTTCTGTAACTCAGCCTGTTTCGTTTACTTATTAGTTAGCTTGCCAGTATGTAAATTAATTATTGTATTGTGGTAAAAACTGTGGAGAGTAGAGATATAAGAATATTACATAGAATAGAGTTAGCTCTAATAATATAGTACTAAATTTTCGCAAAGATAGGCAAAGATTGCAAACTTTGATGGCCTGTATTTTTTAAGTTTTTAAAAAAATTGAAAAGTAGGAAAATACTGTTTTAGCCACACTAATTTCACGTGGATTGTACGTCATATTTTAATTTCATCAAAATTCGTAATACCAAGTGCAAAAAATTATCGATTTCACATGGTATGATCTAGTGGGTAAATACTGTACAATGTCACCACTATGAAGATAAATTTTCAAATTAATTTTAATGCTTTTCGCATAATTTTCAGAAAAACTTTCTATTTCTTTTATGAAAAACTCGGTAAAATTTGCCGATTAAATTTATTATGCTGCTTTTATTTCTGCAAATTACTTTTATATGTAATTTCCTTAATTATAACCCAAATTATGCTGGGTTTGGTATCATTTTTACCAGGGAAACGCAAGGAATCGGTTGGTGCCATTTTCGTGAAGATCCAATAAGAATTACGGAACTTGAAATTTGTTTTAAGCGAGCAAAAAATGGTAATGGGGATGAATTTGTATCAACCTAACCGGGGTAAAATTTTCAACTTAACCGGTCACAACTGCAAATAACATGTGTAACATCACCGAAGAGTAATTGGATTTATCTCATTAATTACTGTCACCGTGACCGATCTATTTCAAAATTAGTTAAAGTTTGTTAACAAATGAAATTAAAGAAGATAATAATTCAAGTTTCGTACCTCATACCCAAGTTCCCTCAGGAACAGTCTGATGAGAGGTGGTTCCGTGCCGAAGAACTTGGTAAGCTTTTTCACCCTCGAAGGATTGGAGAGGGCTGGCAACTCGGAGTCCTTGATCAGAGGCTGGGACTGCGATCTCACCATTGCCATGCTCGTCTGTGTTCTGAGAGCAGCAATCTCGCCCCTTATGTTCTCCATTTCCTGCGAAAACCTGGTAGTAGTGAGTTTTGGAAATTCGAGATTGCCTCTTCGTCTCCTTCGCTTTTTTCTCATTACTTTTACGTGTTTATGCTACGACAATCCCTCGTTCAGTTATTGGAGCAATTACGAATTCCAAGAATGAAATAAAATTGTAATTGGTATATAGTATCTCTGAAATTTTCTGACAAAAATTCCTCAAATTGCATAACATATGCATGTTATCTGTATGTCCATTTCCTACTCCATTTCTTTGTTCAAACTACCTACCTTAAGAAAACCATTCTTTTTCAAGATATTTTTCATTGTATTTTAATTTTCACCTATCCATGAAGTTTCTGCGATTCTCTCATAAAATGTGCTACAAGGTAAATATTTCATTTTAAACATTAATGAGCTTCTCTCACCTGTATCATTAAATGTTGCGTTCTCATCTCCGAACTAAGATGTGCCACGGATCTGGCAAGTGTAACTACGTGAGACTCTAACCGTTGGAAACGTTTGTTAATGCTCTGTAAACATAGCAACAAGTTTTTTCTATGAACAAAGAGTGAAGTTGTGACAGTGAGTAATATAAAGTGGCGTGTTTTCTCAGAAACTCTGTGTTCAAGGTTCATATTACGTACATAATTGAACAACATTGAAATAACCATCAGCCACAGCTACTTTTTTGTAAACTAATTTACCATTATTGGACTACACATGCACTGTACATATATTGTGCTTCCTTTTATAAAGAACAATTTAATTCGTGAACATTTATTAAAAGTAGAGAAATTAAAGTTTCTTCATCAGTAGGTACTACATATTATTACAGATGTGGTAATTTGGGAACAAGATATATGTACATATTTTTACAATAAATCAAATGAAATGTTATTTGCCTGAAGATGATGTTAACAGATTTATGTATGATTTCATAATGCAAATGTATTTTTTATCACATTCTCTAAAAAGTAGGTCATAAATAATATTTCGAGTAATATTTAATTTTACAACAATAAATATCTAAAAAAATATGAAAATTTCAAGCACAATTAAAATTGTAATTCTGATTCCTTGAAAAATAAATGTCTCAACAATGAAACAAGCGAAGCAACCACTTCGAAGTTATTAGTTAAGACTAATTCATTCTGCCATGAATCGTTATGTTCCTTCTAGCTACAAGTAAGACCCTGAATAAGAGTGATGTAACTTAATTTCACGCTGCACCTATCCAAAAGTCACTGCTTAAAATCTACGAGTCAATATAATACGTAAAACTATAAATGTAACTTATGGTTAGTTTCCAAACTTCTTTAAATTACATTACTCTTACACTTAAAAACTGAAATGTAGTAAATAAACAATATGCTTCTTGTCTGTTGTAATAAAGGCTTTACCTTATTTTTATCTAGTGAGACTTTAACTGAAAGCTATGAAAGTATCTAAAGCTTACGACTATGTCAAGAGAATGTTCCTTTCTAAAAGGAGCCATTCTGATAATTTAACGAGATGATCATTGGCATGGGAAGCTACCACCAGCGACTGACCTTGATGTCTTTGGCTTTCTTCATCCTGTCGTCGATCGCGTGGGATCTACGTTTGTCGTGATGCCTTGTGACGGGTCTGGACGAGACAGATGACGTCGGCAACGAGGAGACGGAACCGTAACTGGCAAGGCCTCTAGCCTTTCGTCTTTTCTTTACACTTCCGCCGAGCAGCTTCAATACCTGCGCTCATCAACAGAGTGGTTTCGGTAGAGCATCCAATAACACAACGTTACTTGCAACATACGGAGTGCACGCGGTTCAGATCACTGATTTATAGTCAGTGTAAAACGTGTATGATAATGTGTTGAAAGCATAGGGTAAAAAACTCGGTAGTTTTCGAGAAAATCGAGTTCAAATTTCTGCTCTTTCTAGGCCTCGATATACATATGCACTCGTACGTGAACACTAAATTGCAATTAAGATGTAGTGGATATTCCTGAATTCATATTTCAAACGCTCGTTATCCTATGCCATTGCATAATATTTTATGTGCGGAATTTTTTAAGGGTGCTGACAAACCGGTAAACAAGTCGATTATACAGTTCGACAGCCATCTGGACTTGTAACATTCAGTAGCCGTTTCTTATAGGTTTTCGTGCGCTGAAAACGAATTCGCAAACCGTTTGTCGCCATCACCCTCAGTTTTTGAGAAATTCGATTTTGAAAGAAACTGCAAATTTTCAACTTTGAACATCTTTTGTGTCGAAACAGTAATAGTTATTCGATTGCTTGTTACGTCAAATTATTTTATGAACCCTCCCGAATACAACGATATAAGTTATTAATGCATTACGTACATTTAAACATGTTTAAACAATAATCAAAGGGAAAAGAACACCCGTAATGCACCCATTTTTGCAGATATCTTTAAATTTATTTCCAAAACTAAGGGTCTAGGAGAAAATCTGACTACTCCACGCGATGCAGCAGACATTTTGCCTTCGGAAAGCATCAACAGAAGTGGTAAATCACATTTTGTTTTCAATTCAGAAGCGAAATAGTTTGGCAAAACGTGCGGCGCCGACAGTGGTAGTCAACGGCAGCGTGCGATCCACTGCCGTTCAGTGTCACAGAATCGCGTAACGTGCAAGAGACGTTCAGCACTTTTTTATACGTGGTGGCTTATGGATAGCCTTATTTGATCCACGTCGGGTCCGCTCCGCGCCGCGAATATTCGCGTTAGTCTGTGGGAGCCCTAATACGGTTCATAGGATCATCAATTTTTTAATGACGTATATGGTCTAGACACCACTGACAATCAAATTTTTAGGAAATAAATATATCTCACCTCACTGTACATATTTTCCAGTCCCTCTAATTGTTTCCTAATGGTCCTCGCGTCGTTCGTGCTTAAATCGGAGTCGCTCCTGTCCAACATGGAGTCCAAATCGAGACCAGTCGTTGTCGAAGTTAAGTCGGCCGTTTCTATCCCGAAAACTGAACAGATAACATGTTTGTAGAGTTATAAGAAGAGCGATAAGGAATACGGAGGATGCAGGGGGAAAAGGTACTTACGATGGGAAAACTTCTTCGCAACTTCTTTCTTGGATGTCGAGGCACCACGATGTTTCGAGCTGCTCGAGAACCCCCTCTTCTCCATGGCCTTGCTGTAATCGCTGTAATTAGGTTTCGATCCGTATGGTAAACTAAAAGGCCCACAAACATGCACTTGTTAAGTTTGCCAAGAAAGCCTAAGGAAGACCGTTAATTATCAGGGAAGGACTACACAACATTTAACGATCAGCCTGCCACTAGTTATTTAGTATATAATGTGCCACATGAGGTGTGCATGAAATTTGGGTCATCGATTTGGTTAAAATGTTGCATCGAGGTAATCCATGCCATGGGTAGTAATGAGTTAAGTGGGGGGACAACAGGGTAATGGCCCCAAAAGTAAAGGTATCTTTGGAAATTTATTGAATGCATACTACTTAATGAATCTTTTTGAAATTTTTAGGACTTTTTATTGGATATTTAAGTTATACGAATGTCTTTTTTGAAATTGATTTAAAACAGATTTATGAGTTGTAGGGGATCTGTTTGCGCTCCAAAAATTTCCGCTGACGTGGTTTACAGTTTTCCGACGAAGCGGTTGTTCCGTGAAAAAAAAGTTTTAGAAACTATATGCGGGTGGTTATGGCGCGACGGGTTCGATTTTAAAAATTTTGCAAAATGGAAAAATGACGGGTCTCTGAAGAAAATTGAGATTTTATTTTAGAAAATTAACCTCTTTCGTTGAAAAATAAATAGAAGAAAATGACCAATCACAAAAATATCCCATCGTGCCATAACCATCCGCATATAGTTTCTAAAACATTTTGGTTTTTTGATTTTAGAAGAACCGTTTCGACGGAAAACAGTCAACCATATCAGCAGAATTTTTTTTGGAGCGCAAATTTACTTATCCCCTACAACATATAAATTTGCTTTAAATAAATTTCAAAAGAGATATTCGTATAATTTAAATATCCAATAAAAAGTGTTGAAAGTTTCAAAAAGATTCATCAAGTAGTTTGCTTTTAATAAATTTCCAAGGAGACCTTTAATTTTCCAGCAATTACTCTCCCTTAAATGCACGCAACGCACATTTCAAAGTTTCGTGCAAAGATTAGGTTTAAAGTTCCATCTCTTCTGAGATTGAGCAAAGTCATGCAGACTAGCTACCAACCCTCAATGATTTGAAATTGAGTTTTAGTTTGAAGATTTTAATTGTTAAAGAAAAGTAGCTTTATTTCTATTGGGTATTTTTTTCTTGTTATTCTTTTACAATGTTTTTTAATGGGTTATTTAATAGTGAGAAGTATAATTAATATTATTTTCAATTTTCTGTAGCTTTTGTTTTTTAAACCTAAAATGCAGCTATGGCTTGGTAGTTTTAATAATTATATAATGTAAGATTTGTTCTATGGATTGTTAATTTTTTGCAAAATAAAAAGCACAAAATTATGGGATCCGTACTGCGTTTAAATAATTTTTTGTCATTTTGAGGGTTGGTAGTTTTCTGCATAATCAGGTCTAATTGTGAGTCTCTTGGAACACACGCTTGTTATGCGTATTTTCAACAATTAATTAATAATTCGAAAACAAAGACTCAAAAGCAATTTCGTCATTCTTGATTTTCGTTTTATTTTGGCATGTAGTATCACCCCCTAAACCTATTGTCGAACACCCTGTACATGTTATACACTAATTGTGATTAAAATTTTAACCAAATCTATGACTTGAACCTCGTGCATTGACCTTGTAAGTTGTAAATAATCAGCGTCATGCTACAATACTGAAGTTTGGTGTTAAGTTACCCTATATAAAATATTAGAGGCTACTAAAGCAACATGGGCAGTATTGTTCAAGTACCTTGATCACTTTCATTGTTAGAGAACTGGGAAATATTGGATAATTCGATAATTGCAAGCCTGCAAACTGATTATGGTAGATTTTCTATAAAGTTAAGGGAATTTATCTACTATATAACAGTATGGAAAATGAAGCTTATAAAATTCTAAGAATGCTGGTGAACGTAGAAAAAAATTATAGAAAATTAATGTTTAATTACAGGCATAGATTTTGGTATACTGTTTTGAAAAAGATGGACGTTTAATTGCTCGTCGATGAGCACTGATTCTAAAAAATTTCATTTTGATGTCTTCAATTTACTTTTATATTTATATTTCTATTCTTATATTTTTTACTATTGCTTTCGGTTTGATGATTAAGAGACAATTTTTTATATTTGCAAGACACATCGTAGTTTCCGCTATAAATTAGAGTAAACAATAGAAAGTTACGCTTCAAAAACTGAAAGTGATGTAAGTAATTTGAGAAAATAACTTTTCCATTATAAACCATTATTATATAAATAGCTTGCAGACTCCTGTGTACCTTACTAAATGGAAGAAATAAAATGAAATCATCAAAGTAAAAAATAAAAGGTTCAAGTCGATTGATTTACTTTCCAATTTGAGGTGCACCATGTAACAGGGCAAATGAGAATTCACCCAGACGCTGGTAATTAAGTATATTTTCATAAATAAAAACATAATATGATATTACAAATGTTACTAAATATAATGCAAGGAACCCCATATTGATATCTCGTGTTATTTCTTAACAAAAACTTCACGAATAACACTCATTTTTCGTCCGTCTAACAAGGAACACCAATCATCTGTTACACGCTGATTTTCAGGAAACTCGGCATACAGGTAGAATACCTAAAAATATGAGACACATATTGTTTCAGCGGCGGAAATTCGTATTTAGGTGGTGTAATTGCCCTTCAAAGTTGGGGGTTAGAAAACTATTTAATCGAAATACAATAAAGGTGTTGAACTGGTACCATCTTGAGGTAATAAAACATTAGGTAAAACTGAATATAGCGTATTGCTTTGCAAACTCATTCTTCAAACTCCAGAAGTGACTGTACAACGCTACATCCGCGCCCAACAGAAATCGACATATTTCATTTTCCGGTAATTTTTAAAAATTGAGAAAAATATAGGTACGTATGTAAATAGGTTTCGTTATTCTTGCATGTACAGACGCATTTTTAAAAATAAAAATATTGTACAAGAAATATTTATAAAAAAGTACTTTTCAACTACAACGGCGCTATTTGTGATTATGCAGAAGTTCTACTTACGCCATGTTATTCCTCACAAAAAACCATGAAACTTTCTCGTTTATCATTTTTTGCTATCCCCAGCCATTGTCGAGTTATCCAACTAAATAATTTTCACTTCATATAATTTTTCATTTGAACACGAATTTCCACCACCAAAAAATATTTTTAGGTGTAACAAAATCAGTAACAGTTTGGTGATGTTTCTTGTAAACCAGTTTCCCTTTAAAGAAGCACTATGATAATCCAGTTGCTTCTATTACAGATATCAAAATGTTCTGTACATATCCAGCCATTATTGGAATAAATATTGTATCCATTTATATAGTTTGTACTTTTTTAAATACCATTGAAACTTTAATAGCGTGAAATGAAGGAAAAGTGGTTAGAGAATAATTTGATTCGAGCGAACCCCAGCCCAATATGCATCCCTCTACCCGTACCCGAAAGAGTGCTGTGGCCTGTCTATTTTCAACAGTTTCATCGCTTGGTCGCTTTGGCGCATCGATATCGGTGTTTCGATCTGCGCGAGGAGTAGAAAGAATCGGAAGTAGCCTGGGGCAGTGGCCGGAACTAACATCTGTTATGAGACGAAGAGATCTGTTTGAAGTAACGTTACCTCGCCGTGTATCGATTTCTCGGCGCTCTGGGACTTTCATGTGGCGAGAGCGGCGGCAGTGGTGGCGTTACCGAAGATACACTTTCGGACAGAGTGGAATGCGCCATTGCAGGGACATCTCGCGGCTCTAGAATACTCCTTAGCTCTGATTCCACTATGTCCACCCATTCCGAATCTTGCACTGTTATAAATATAAGAAGAAATTAAAACCAGGAGTTCTTATTATCACTATTTTGAGAAATGTTATTAATTATTATTGTTTGTTACTAATGGTTGTGAAAGAAATATAGTATAAATGCGTGTCTTGCTTGGTTTGTTCGAATTACCAATAATCATATACCTATACTTTCGGATAATTTGTTTCACATGTTAAGGTACGTCTTTCTGTTTATTTGCCGTCTTGATAGTATATTATATTTCGTTAATTTGAAAGGAACTAAATTTTAAGCAGCTTTTATTACAATCACCAAAATGTTTTAAAGCAAATAACACTTATTTCTTGAAGTTAAATTCAAAATCGAGAAAACTTCTTTGCTACAGTCAGAACACTATCGCTACTCACTATTTATAAATCTATGGACCCGAAAGCTCACTGAAAGCATTCTGACCCTTTACACTCGATGTTATTCGGTCTTCAATCGACTAGAGATCATGGACTAAGTAAAAATGCAGTGTAATAACTTAAAAATCAATAATTCATTTAATTCTATAAATCCCGAGTTTACTTTAAGGGGTTATGCCTAGTCAGCTTTCGAAAAAGAACGCGATTTTCGGGAATTTTTATATGCAGCAACTCTCAGTAATTTTGTTATAGAAAAACACTAAAAAATGAACGAATAACAGCCTTTTTACATAGTTGTAAAAAAATATACAGTAGATATTCCACAAAAAATTCCCGAAAATCGCGTTCTTTTTCGACAGCTGACTAGGTGTAACCCTTTAACAAAGTTTACCGAAATCAGCATGTAACTTCAATTTAAACCATAATTCGCCCAAGATGCGTGCTTGGAGTACAAAGGGTTATGTCTATTCCCATAAGGTAGGTACATAAAAATGGCCGACGATTTTCGTTTCCTATTCCACGCTCCAATAGTGTCCTATGTACGATAAACATATTCGTGGAACTTCCCCGAGACAAAAGGGGGCGCGCTCTCCTCATACTTTCAAGTCGCATGAAATATTCATCCCCGCCAAAGAAATGTAAGTAAAGTTGAAATAACAAACCTGGAGGGTGGGCTTGGTCCTCGGGCGGTGGTCGCCTTCCGCTGGAATAAACAGCGGAGCCCCTCCCCGAGTCAACATTCGAGGAACTCTGTCCAGCTTTGTCGTAATCCGATCCAGATCCCTGATTCTGGATCTTCAATCGGCTGATACCGTGCTCCAGCTCGTCTTTCCTACTCTCCAATTTCACAGTGGAATCCTTTGTATATTGATTCTCCACTCGTTTCGATCCGTCGCCATTCCCGATCTTTGGACCAGCCGAACTCCTCGCCGCGTCTGCTTCCATAGCCTCCTTCGGCGTTTTCGAGCCATAATGATTCTCCTCCGCCTTCTTTTGCAGCTCCTCGATCCTCTTCTGCACCGAGGCCCCCTCAGATTCCTGGCCCTCCTGGCTGGAAACTCCAAACTGCTCTTGTTCCCTTTTCGAGCATCTAATTGGCTCGTCTCTGCGTATGCCGAAGCTAGTTTCCGGCCTGTAGTCGTCCTTCCGTTGGGAATCATTCCTCCCAAACTCGCCGAGTCCGTGGTTCTCCACCGTGATCTCGTACCTCTCTTTGTCCAATGGGTCCACCGTGAGGGTCTTCATGGTGTCGACGGGGTTTCTAGGCTGCTCGTTCACCCTCTCGTCCTCGTAGCAGAGCTGCGGCTGGGACGCGGCTTTCTCGATACCTTTTATCGAGTTTCGCCGCTGGAACTCGACCTCCTGGTTACTTTCCGTCTTCATGTACACCTGTGGCACTCCATACCTCGGCCGACCCTGGGCGTAGTGGTAGTAAACCTCCTGGCCGGAAAGCCTCACTTCCTGTGTCTGCCTCGAGGTGCTGGGCAAGTCGATCTGAGACCTTGACATGGCCTGCCTGGCTTGTTGGTACTGCTGGTAGGACACGTTGTTCGAGAAATAGGTCTGCTGCACGTTTCTGACACCTGCCTGGCTGTTTTGCTGGCCGGATAGCTGCTGTTGGTGCATCTGCTGGATCAGTTGCCGCTGGTGCATGTTCTGGGCGTGCTGCTGGGCGAACCTAGGACTCTGGTGATGGTTCTGGTTCTGATGCAGGAGCTGCTGTGGACTTTGGAAGGCCTGACTCGACGGTTGCATCGCGTTGCTTACTTGATGCTGCTGCATTGGTAGGCCGTGGGGCTTTTGCGCTTGTGTAGCTTGAGCCTGATTCCAAGAAGGTTTATGTTAGTCAGATGGTTTAAATATAATTCTTGGAAATAATGAACAGTGAGAAAATTATGTGACAGCTTTGTAATAATGCTTGAAATAGTGGACGTATATATTGTTGGATGATCAGCTTTCAGCTACTAATAACTGCAATATATCCTTGATAAGAGCTTTGTAGTATCTCTATCAAAAACAACTCACTCATCATCACACTTTCCACTCCAAAGTACAAATTCGCAAGAAATTCGCATCTGGTTACTAAAGGTTGTGGTCATCCTCTCCCCATCAAACAGCTAATCTATTTAAGACCTAGCACAGTATTCACATAGAGCATTTGCCAAGAGCTTTATTCACAGATCCATTCCATTCTTGCAGAGTACTCAGTCTTATACCTGAGTTGTACTTACAAAGGATGTTCGGCAACTCAAAAATTTAAAAGAATTTGGAACTTTGCAGAAATCTAGTTTAAGTGATGCTAATTACTTAACTATTGTTTGTTTCAGCAATGAAACGGTCCTAGGTGTAAAAACACCTACTCAAAGAAATTGTGAGTTTTCATATTCTGAATATTTCCCCGAATTGCATCACGTGGACAAATATTAAATTCGGGTGCCAACTATGATAACCGATGTTTTAAACGCAAATATCTCGAAAACAAATGACCAGTTACACCCAAAAGGGGGGTATTTCTTGAACGGCTCGTCGAACCCTAGAATATGATACATGACTCATTACAAAAGCGCGTTTTCAGTTCTGGCCCTCTCCTCGTCAGTAATCAGACTTAATTAAACGAGTGAATGCCGTAAATAAATAAACTATACAAAACTGTAGCCTAAACTTATTTAGAAAAGAGGTGTCAGAATTTTTTATTAACTCTTTTTGGCACAGCATCAGGGGTTAAGTTAGACAATATTCAATTTTATTATGTGAATCTGTCACCTGATAAAAACTGTTACATGTTGAATGTTAGGATCAGGAACAAAGCAATGCACCTCAAATACATGTATAAAAATTTGGAAACATAAGTTACTGATTCTTCTGTCGTACAAGAAAGCCTATGTAGTAAAACAGTTATCGGTTAATCTACTATGCCTCAAATAGTTAATTTCATAACGGAGGTATGTCCCCATCTGTTTAGAATTCTGTCCAAAATATCCAGGGTCCTTGGAAGAATGACAACTCAGATATTTCTTCATGAGAAATACGTGAAGGACCTCGTGATCGTATCGCCTCTTTCTTCGTTCCTCAGGAAATGAAGGAACTTATCCTACCATGCCAACCATCGACGGTGGCATGCTACAAAATGACCAGTGAAGCATAATGAACATCTATAGGTAGACGAAGAAAAACTCAGAGTGTTCTCTATACCTTGATTTATATAATAATTTCGTATGAAATTTTGTTACTCGATAATACATTTTCTATGCTTTAACATAAGAAATTGAAAATGACCTGGCAAATTTCGAAGCAAAATAATTCTTGAAATTTGTACAAATTATTTTTATACCCCTATGCACTCAACGATACAAGCAAGTAAATTTTTGGTGTAATTTAGTAATGTCGAATTAAGTCAGGACGAATGACGAAGTATACGAGAACTAACAATTTTATAACTATATTTTAGTTCAATATTCACCATAATGTTCTTGTAATTCTAAAAGATAAACGACCACTACCATTTAAAATTCGATTGTTGTTAAAACAACAGGTTCGATCTGAAAATGTGTGTGGTTCTAGAAAAATAAAAATTCTGCTTCGTGAAGTCTCATTTGCAAGTTACATTATAACAACGAAATGCGTAATATTATTTTATGAAAAACAGATATTAGCTGCTGTTTACAAAAATGACTATATAAAATAAATTTCAAAGTGTGCACACAATTTATTGTATTGCGTGTGGTCGGTTTAGGTGGCATAAATATACAACACGTATGACGTGCACTGGGTATTTGAATAGGATGTATGTACGTATCACGTTATTGCTCATCCTGAATTTATATGAGGAAACCGTTTCCCTTCCTTATGTAAAAATAACCTCTCCAGTCGTAACGGCGGAAATAACCACGGATGATTTAATATTGACATATGCCGGAAATATTTCGATCATTCCTATCCCAAGATGAATTTTCGCGTAAACGACCCTTACGAAGAAGTTGACGAAATATTAAATTTAAATATCTATGCGGTACAGCCAAATTGGCTAGACAATTTCCTTTTAAAATTTAATAGATATTCATTTTTTAATTTGGTCGGGCCAATTTTGCTTCCTTTAAATAAAATGTGTACGATATAATAAACACAAATACAAGCTGCAATTTTTGCGGTAAAAAAGTAACATTTAAACTAAAAGCGAAAGGTATATTAATTTCACTGCATTTCACAACAAATTATTCATTGTTTACATTTATTGTCAGAGACTTTGATGAAATTGAAATATATTGTAGTCCACGCAAAATTAGGGAGGGTTTAAGTCATTATTTAGCTAGTTTTGAATTTATTTAAATAACATAGGCTATCAGAGTTTACATTTTATGTCCATTTTCACGAAAATAGGCAATATAAATGAATTTTTACCTCCGAAATTATCAATCGCAAAAACTTCGTTCTTCTTTTATTTCAATCAAGACGGATCGACCTCCCCAAATAAAATTATTTTTCGATTAAAAAGTCGGTTTTGTAACATGAAAATAATAAACCCTTGTTTTTCAAATATAGATTTAAGGTCACGTTATTAAAAATTCGAAAAAGTGAACTGATTCATTGAAGCCTTTACTACGAAATAAGACTGCCTCCAGAAAATTTTCTGAAAATTCCACATCATTCAGAAATCATCGACTATTAAAATAAAAGTATTCACATCCTGGAAATTGAGTTTGTAATAATATAACTCAACATAAGCATCACTGATCCATCTGGTATAAGTACTATCTTAAATAGGGATCTTTCGTCAATGTTACATTTAATTATTCGACATGTTACGAGTGTAAAAACATTTATCATCCGTATGGGGTGATTACTAAGTAGTGTAAGTCAACGTCGAAACTGGTTTAAGAAACGAGATCACGTGAGAAAGTTGGAAAAACAATAAAATAATTTTTTCAAACAAAATCGAAGGAATTTAATAAAAGGGGTATAGAAAATTTTGTAGGAAAACTTGAAAGGATTCTCGAAAATCGAGAAAAATTACATGGTTGATTGATCATTCACAGAAAGTTGGTCATTCTCCACGTATGAAAAAAATTTAATTCTATATTTTCAACTCCCTTTTGCATGAAAAGCTACCTCCTTTCTAGTTTTACCATGATTTCACAGAAATACCCTGTATACATACTGAAAACCCCGTATTACTTTTGGGATAGTCTACTAAAAGTGACTAAAAAATTACCTGGTTCGGAGGATTCTGGTGAAGTCCTTGATGCAATTGCTGACTCGGTAGTCCAGATGGTCCCTGAACAACGAAATCCCTCGCAACATTTTGCACCTGTTGGCCACCTGTCCCCGATTGGCCGAAACCAGGAACTTGAGTTTGATGGACCGTTTGAACTCCTCCAGGTGGAGTATGATGCGACACGTGGAGCTGAGCACTTTGACCTGGTAAATTAGGTTGAATCTGTGGCGTCGGCTGAAGTTGTCCAGGAAGCGGCACGTTCTGCTGATTGCTCAGATAACTGTACGAATGTCCATATTGCCCTAAACCGTTAAAATATTTTATCAAATGAAATTGTATGCATAATGTATAAACATATGGAAATAGTTGTTTTATATTTCGCGCTTGAGGGCATCTAAATGGGGGACCAGGCATTCGGCATTCGACAAAGTATTCCGCGTATATCTTCACACTATGCGTTTATTCGGCAAAATATGATGAGCGTTTCGACTCGTGATCAGGAACTGCGAACATTTGTACAGAAGCTTGCGCAAACATTGGATAATAAATCTACGAATAGCCAAACACACATATAGTTGCTCGCCGAATGACGAACATTCGTTATTCGGCATTCGCCGAAAGCAATTTTCCACTATTTTCTAGAAGCAGCTGCAAGCTATTGCATTGTTAAGAGTTCATCGTTCGATACGGTCTGCGAAACGAGAAAGAATAACAGTTCCCTTGAATAGCAATAAACTGTAACGTGTAAGCAAAGGAAACGTTAATTATCTAGGAAGCAAAGTCGTTGAAACGATACGCGTAGTTCATATTGTTCATATTTATAATCTCTTCTAATGTTTTCTTTGGGCTCTAGTTGAACTCATTAACCAGTACGTAGTAAGAACTAATTAGTACTCAACCGGCCTTGAGTCTAACAAGTTTATCTTCATTTCTGACTCTACAATCATTATTGTGAATTTGGACATTCAAAATTATTGGTTTTATGATAGTTCAATTTATTTAAACTCTTTACCCACGATACATGATACTAAGCTGATTACATTGGAAAATGCCAGAAATTAATTTTAATTAATAATTCGGTCTTAATGCAACTGCTACCTGTGATTGACGTTGTTGTGAAAATAAAGGGGCTGTATTGTTGATATTATTCGAAAGTTTCATTTTATGTTTCGGAAACAGAAATAATTGGAACGATGGAAAGTGCTTTGTGTCAACGATTCGATATTTCCATAAATAAATATGCTTCAGTAAAAACTACGATGAAACTATTGTAATGTTATAATTGCTGTTTTTAAGAGAATTACACTATTCCTTCTTAAGTGGCAAATACTTCAAGTTAAAAAACACGAGACTAAATTTGGATATTTAAAAAATTCATTATTTTATTTAATTATTCTACTGCGATAGTGATGCAAGTTAAATGTTTAACCAAATCACTGTAACCATTGTAAAGCAGGTTATTATATACCAAGTGACTATAAATTTGACGTATTATTCCCGGGACGTAAATATTTTACGAAATTCTGTTACGAAATGTTTACTTCACTAAAGCGTAACACACATCCAATTTCATACAAAACTCATTCCATTAATTTCAGAAAGCGCAGGATTATAACGTCTGTAAATTAAAAGACGAAATTCTGCAGTCCCGAGTAGCCCTGTTCGACAGTTCTGTAACCCACTTGTTGTAATAACTCTGTAATTCGCTGTTCTCTTCAGAACTACGTTTCATTTACATCACATCTGCATTCTATTTCTTCAATAATAGTATTCAGAGCCAAAGCACCTTTTTGTTATGCATCGTTACCAGTACCTTCGTTACAAAATCAAATTGCCAACTCTAGAATTGAATTTGGAACATAGAAAATTTCTCCTACACCTTAATATACCATTTTATGAGACAACGGAAATTAAGAAGCTCTGTATATAGTAGAAATAATTAAACGTTGACAAGCTTTTCTATTTTTTACCCAATGTTCCTACTATAGTTTCTAAAAGTTATTTATGACTTCTTTTAAACTTCATTTACTGATAAGTATCATTTTATGAGACACTTACCGCAAGCATTCTTCGAGTACTGCTGCATATTAACAGGGGGCTCCTGTGCACGCGGCTTCCCATAAATGCCTTCCTTCTTCTTCACCTCTTCCTCGTCGATGCTCCTGCTGGACTTCCTTAATTCCTCAGTGACGTTGTTCAAGCTGGCCTCCGGTTCCGGTTCAGCGTCTTTGCGGCTCTGTCCGAAACGGCTGGATATCATGTCCTTAATCGTGTGATAAGTTCTCGACAGGGACTTACTCTTCTCCTCGTCGATCTTCGTCGGCCTTGGCGCTGGTGCGGCTGACATCGACCTTCGGAGAAATTGCGATTTTATCGGGGAAAATCAATTCGCGGATTCACCGAGCGGCGCTACAAAGGGGATATTTACGCGTAAGATTCCGGGGGATGATAACTCTTCGCTTGACCCTCTTGTCTCACTTCTTGCATCTGAGTTCCCTGGAAAAAGTATGAAACCTTCAGAACATTCTTTTGGTGTATGTTAACACTTTGATGGCCGCTCCTTTTGGACAAACTTACGTCCACTGTCGATCTTTTAGAATTTTCCCAAATATTCATTGGTGTTTGAAAAACATCAGAGAAGCATATTCTAAATAGTATAAAAATCTTTGAACGGGATGGATTCGTCGGTGATGAATGTGAAATGAAGTTGAATTCTCAGCCTCACGGACCCTAATAGACGCCATAAACCATAAACGCCAAATATCCAACAACTATTCCTGTTACGTGGCAAAACACTCGCCAGGACTCGAAATTGAAAAGATAAGTTAGAAGTCATACCGATCGCCCACGATTCGAATATTTCCGCAGAGTCAAACACATTTTCCAGAAAGTGGCACAGAACGAAATGCCTCGTCACAATTTGCCAGTATCCACCGAAAACAATACTTTGTCGAAGAGGACGGCGGACGGTTAATGGCGGACGACGTGTCCGTTTAAATCGTCGAGGGAATTTCAAAGTTGTCGTACTGAATCCTCTGGTTCTTAGGAAGGGATGCGGCTGGAATAACAACTGACATTGTCAGGCAAAGATGGAGAGAGAAAGAAGAAGAAACAGCGCGTGTAGTTGAGCCCGTAGGGCTCAGTGACACGCTTCGCGCATACGAAAAAAGATTTTCTGACTTATGGTACCTCCACAGGATACCGTGTGGGGATTACATCGCGCTAAATCTAACATATGAATTTTACAGCACTGAACGACCAAACGAAAACCTTAATTTAAACAATAGCGAACCGTTTTCCATATCATATTACATTCTTCGTTTACTGCGCCAAAGCTTCCTTTTTATGGGAATTTGTGTGTCATATTTGGGGTGAAAATGAAGTGTTTGAACAAGTACGAAGGGGTTGTTCGCTGGGCGTAATAAAGACACTTTATTTTTTAATGGATTGATAAGTAGTGGGTTGGTTAGCTTTGCGGGTCACTTCACATTACAAAAATGAACTATTGTTGTCATTCAATGGTATTTAATAGACACTCATAATTGCTTATAAATTATTTTTGTACTTGGAATTATATGTCCTGATGCTTTATTTCTTATCATTTATTTTGAGTTTGGAGCCAAATTATGTATTATTACTGCTAGTGGCGGATTTAAGAAAAAAGGCCCAGGTGGCAAAGGTTCTGAGGAGTCCATTTTTTTAGTGAAAATGAAGAGGTAGTTTACTAATAACTAAAGTGTATAGAAAAAAATATAGTGCTGTATAAAATCATAATTTCTTTTTGAAGACAGGGGCCTAGGGGGGGGGGGGGCTTTCTGAGCAGGGGCCCATTTTGTGGGAAAATAAAGCGGTAGTTTACTAAAAACGGGCTCAGTGCAGAGCCCTAACTTTTCAAATAAAGTTAAATTTATTCGGAGCGCCACGGATGAAGCTAGTTTATTCGAAGGCTTTCAACTTGGATTTCGAATAACGGTTCAACTTTCATTCGATCTGTATACTAGAAGGTCGAATAACCGACGTGAGCCTTTGCGGCCCGACCTGCGCGCGGTCGCCTGCCGGTCAGATTCTACAGAATCTGAATTTGTTTATTTTTCATCGTATCAATATGAAAGTGACACCAATGGATTCCTGGCGTTCTGCTGATTAATTGGACTGAAAATAATTTAAATCGGACTATTTTTAACGAAACGGGCTTTCAATTCTGCAAATAAATTTCTCACGTAATATCCTTAATTATGGTCCGAATTATATCATTTTTGGGGCCATTTTCATCGGAAAGACATGGAGAATCGATTGGTAATACTTTCATCAACACTTATCAAAAACATGAAGATTTTATGTGGCCCGTCGGTTTTATTGCTCTCGGCTGTCAACGGGCGGTCTACTGTGGCCCGAAGGTCCTCGCTCGCAACGAGAAAGCAAAACAGTGGGGTGGGTATTTGCTCATAAAATTTTGAATAACGCGCGATATTCGTTTAATATATTGTTCTACATAGTGTGTACTAGATCCGAACTATGAGCTTTGAGTAAAATCGGTGACGTCATCTCGTGCATCCTCTATGTGTCACATCAATAAGAATTAATTGTAGGAGATAACTTTATTACCACGACCTCATTCGTCCTTTTTTAAATTACCTATAAGTAATTCCAATCACTACTGAATTTTGCACGTTAATTGCACATCACATATGATTAAAAGCCGCCAGAATGAGATCGAGTTTAGACTCAATTTCATCAGGAGAATTTCGTCAATTCATTGGTGGTATTTTCACAAAGATTTGACAAAACATAGAAATTAAAATTCTCATTACTATTGAGATGACTCATCAGACGCCCGACTGCCGTGTAAAGGCAGAAATCCCTCGGCGTGAAAACACGTCAATGACACTCAAAGTGTGACTTTTTAGTTCCTCTGAAAATTTATAACCATTTTTTTTTTAAGAATTAACCGGAAAAAGAATGATTCCTCGTACAAAAACAAGTGGATTATGCACAACAAAACTTTATAAGAAATTGCTTTACAGATCACTTAGGAATTATAGTATGTGGTCATACTAAAACTATTAGTGTGTGTTCGTAAAGCCATCAAAAATGGCGCTCAAGTAATTTTGCTTTTGCTACAAATTACAAATTAGTCCAGTATGTAGATAATTCCTTCATTGATATTTTTCCCGACTGTACATATAACAGTACTTTAAATCGACGTTTACATAATATAAAAAAGTAAAAACTTCTTTGTAGTAAGATTGTACAAAATAAACACAATTTTCTGCATTCCCCTGAAATAACATTCTTTTCCATAATGCCTCTATTTGAACATTGGCTTTGGTTTTCGTTTACTTTACGAAGTATAAGTTTAAAAGTGAATGAAGAAAGTATCTTAATTAGAAAGGTAATTGCCGTCAAAAGTGGAGATTGCTAATCAATGAACGTAACTAACATCGATAATATCATTTCAGTTCCATGTAATGCAATGAAGTTACCTGTGGCTGTCATTTCTTAATCTTTAGATTAGCGAGTAGAAACTTTCACTGTGAATCGTGCACAGCCATTTCATATGTATGCTTGCAGTTTTTGGTTTCCTGTTAATTAGAACTGGTGATAAAGTAGAATAGGAAGAATTATTTCAGCAACGTCTGCGTTACGCAAGGATTCAAAGAAAGCGTATGATGTTATTAATGCATTAAATCTGTCCTCGGTCACAAAAGTTTATAAACCCGACCAAAATTTGAAATATTATTCAAAATTCGATAGTTTCGGTAATTTTAATGAAGATGAGTACATGTATTTGTGATATAATCATATTTAAAACTTCCGGGGTCTATAAAATACTTTGAATTTCAGAAAGGTTTTAGTATTGACAAGATTTATAATTTTTTTTTTGCTGAAGTACAGTAAAAAGCCCAAGATCGTGGTATTTCGTTGAACCAAAATATATTGGTTTCAAGAAATTTCCACGACATTTGTATTTTTAACGAGACTTCTGTTACAAATTTGAGATAATTGAAATTTGACAAATATTATTTTTTATACAGTTCCAAAAATTTTACATTTGCGATTGATCCTATAATGTTTCCACAACAAAAGAAAGAAGATACCGTAACTATATCGTTAAGTAACGTTGTAAATCTGAGAAACTTCAGTTTATGTTCTTAATTAGCAATAACGAGTGAATTATAACTTTATTAGAACACTAATTATCACGTTATTCTTGAGTAATTAGCGAGGCGTGCATTCGTGCATATAAATTTTTTAAAAACACCATCGAAGAATATCTCGTATAAAGGAAGTATAAACTTGTAATGTTAATATTCCTTCCCAGTTGTCTTCTTACACTTTACATATCTATTGAAACAGGCGTCCAAGGCATACCAAATAATGAATCATGCCTTTCATAATTTTGCGGCTAACACTTAAAAAAAAGTAAGTTATATCATTATGCGTTATACAGTTATTCTTCAATTGCAAACAACAATTCATAATATATAAGAGACATAAAAAAATATAAGCAGTAAAAGAAAATATTCAGGTGTTCATGAGATTTTGATACATATTAATATATGTTAACATATTATGTTAAAAGTCCGAATCTAAAGGAATTTCAATTCATTTATTTGATAACTAAAAGTAGATATCAAGAAAGTAGGTATATGTAATGTAACAGGCTTTGCAACTCTAGAACGCCATCGCCAATTTAAATACAATTTGAATTTTCAAGGGTATTGCGATTACGTTGCGCGACACATGCAAAACACGTTTCACCGCCTCAAGCTTTGGTTTGATAAACTATCATGCCATACTCTGCACGATGATCTGTATTATGCATAGCAGGATCGATTCACGGTTGGGATGCAATAAAAGCCAACCGCCTTACACGCTGAAGCAAATCCAGTTCAATAGCTTTTAGCGATGAGAAGTGTCACGATAAAGAAGACACTTTGAAAATGCAACAGAAAAGCAATGTCGAATAAAATATATCTTCATGATTGATCATTTTCTCTTTTTCTTTCAGGTAAAATATCGATATATGTAAAACGATGACTTGATTTTTGTCGATATAAAAGAAATTTATTTTTAGTACTTATTTTACAGTTTTCACGGTATCAATACTTATTTATTAGCTTGTAATTAATTAGAGATTCCCGTAGTGCTATTTCAGTTCTGTATACATATACATTTTGAATAATGTTTTGTCAAAATACATTTATGCTACGTATTTATGATTTGATTTGTGTTATGTATTTAAATTTTTTTGAAGTTGAATACCATTCGAAACATTTGAAAAACAAATAAATGAAAAAATTTCACGATGCAGTTTGAAAAAATTGAAAAAAATACTCCTAATTATTGGAATAATGTTTGAATATTCGAATGCTCCTAATTATTCGAATAATGTTCGAATATTCGATCACTCCTAATTCGTCGAATAATGTTCGAATATTCGAATACTTCTAATTATTCGAATAATATTTATGGAATATTCGTAACAGACAATGAAGACATAAATATTTAAAGTACACGTGCCTAACACTGTCTCAAAAATAACTATTACATTTTGTACACATTTTTTATATACAAGTCTTGAGAAAACATGTTTAAAGATTGTATTGAATAAGTATCTTTCATATTATGAATACTTTCTTGAATAATTCTTTTTTTAAAAATGAAATCTCGAGTGTGGTAATATTTGAAATAAAACAATGTGGAAACTCGGATATTGCAATATTGTGGGAACATTAGTATCTCGTTAGAAGTAGATACGTGAACATGCAACTTCAGCAATAAGTGATTAAGAAAAATGTAATTATCATAATTAGATGTACATATCATAAGACAATTAACCACAACCCCAACTACATCCTTAATTTGAGATTGTAATAATTATCTCAGAAGCCCATTACGATCTTCGATAAGACGCCATCTTGAACACGAAAAGGGTTTCACTACAGTTCAAACTTCAAACTTAAACAGTATCACATTACTCTTAATTATTGGTATATTATTCTGCTATCCAGTTGTTTGCAATACCTCAAAATCAATAATATAGGGTGAAATATAAATGATATAGAGCATTGTAAATAAATAAGCAGGGAGACTATCTGACAGGAAACATCATCCAGTTTGTACGCTCACGTTTTGATTAAACTTTGCACAGGGGTAGAATTTTTGTTATGGCTGCCCATATTCATGTTTACGGAGTCAATTATTTAAATGTAGGGTGAACGGATACTTTTGTGAATAACTGTATACTCATATCATACAGGGATATCCACTTAAGGGATTACACAACCTTGGCCAGGTTAAGGGTACTAGGCAGTCGTTCCTGTCTAAAATGAAACATTTCTGCTTCAATTAATTACAAAGAAACAAATTGAAACTGAGACTTGTTCTTTGGCATGAAGTTTATTAACATCATAAGCTTTAAAAGACTTGTTTGTTTAGTTAAAAATATGGATTATATATGACGCTACAGATGGATCATTAAAGAGGTTTTTTTAAAAAAAGTTTCTTTTGTTTTGCAGTGATAACTCAAAAACGGAGGTTCCAATCGATTCAAAACAAATTCGAGCATCTTCACAAAATGTGTAGTTTCGGACCAGACCAACGTTAGAGTCTGTTCTAGAAGAAACGTTTGCTTGTTACGCATCAACCGCGTTGGCGGAAGTTGCAATGCAGATGCGTGAAACTTTCAAAGCTGATATCCGCAGTTACTCAATAATTGAGTGGCGTCGCAGCTAAATATGATGGTCAATAAATGCCACGGGACAGCTAACTGCACTCTCTCCTCTATCCTAGTCTCGTAAATATGGCGTTCGTTTGGCGTGTACTTAAAGCGCGACTGCGGATATAACTCCACTAATCTTCTTGCTGGTTTGATGCTCGCCGAGCTATGAATATATCATGGTCTTTCTGCGCGAGAAGTGGCCTCAACTTTGATGACTTCCCTACGTATTCCTCAACGGAAGCTGCTGCGAGCGAGGATACGAGACGTGTTCGCCATAAACGGTAGAATTAAAATGAAATCTTCGATCAAGTAGACCGATGTTGCTGATTTACTTTGTTAAATTATTTAAATTTAAATCGTGATAAACCGTAACTTCTAAAATGATATTATTTATTATTTATGAGGTGTTAAGTTTTGAGAGTGATTTTATTAAATCAAATGATCTTACAATTTGGTGTTGAAATTATTATTACAATTAATAATTATATTTCTATTATAGTTCTATTTCTACTCGTTAGCAGTTTTTTATATTTTGCCTTAAAGATTTATATTGTAGGTAATTTGTATGTTTAAATTCATTTAATGATAGAATTAGCGCAAGATGCAGATACAATTTAATATAGCGGACACCTTTCTCGCGAAAATGTCAGGATTTAAAATTTTCACCTACCCTAGTAGCATTTTTGGTTGGCCAACGGTAGCCAACAGTTGGGAATTAGTTGGGATATAGTTAGCGTTTTGCCTACAAATTCCCAACATAGGGCCTACGGCAAAAAACTTACGACAGTTTGCCAACGAATATTCAATGTTGGGCCTACAATTATTATCGTTGGTTAATTAACAAAAACTTACGACAGTTTGCCAACGAATATTCAATGTTGGGCCTACAATTCCTATGGTTGGTTAATTAACAAAAAATTTACAACGATGATTAAATGTCGTCTTACAAACGTCAGAAAATTTGCTACATCCAAAAACCTGTTATTATATTCCAAGTTGTGATTTTTCTTTTCTTATTTATAAATACGTAATGAGGACGTCTGTCTTGAGACGAATGTGAAATTTTAAGGAATGAGTCTAAAGGTCGAATGATGATATTTTGTAGAATATTTCGCGTCACTGCGCAGTTTTTATAAACAATTAATACTAGTTATGTAACTTGAAATTAGAAGTGTTTACAAGGAAATGTGTTGGGTAAGTGTGAACAGCGGTTGCTTCGTAAGCGGAAAGTTTGGGTTCGATTCTCCTCACCGCGAATTTTTTTTTCCTAAACCAGGCCTGAAAAAGACGTGTTTAAGACGTCTTTTGAAGTTCTTCAAGACGCCTTCTGGACGTCTGTAAGACGTCTTTTGGAAAGAAACTGTTGGGCTTATAGAAAAAAAACCTTCAGTTGGGCCTATGGAAAGAAACCTTCAGTTGGGCCTGCGTTGGTTACAATCGCTGGCCCATTTAAAAATAGCGCGACACTTCAACAGTTGGCCAACGGATAACACGTCATTGGCCCAACAAACTCCCAGCAAATAAATGCTACTAGGGTAACTGTTTCAATTTTTGATGCCTACGTCAGAATGTCGCATTTATGTTACTTGTATAAACAAGGCATCAAAAATTGAAACAATTAGGTGAAAATTTTAGGCATCAAAAATTAAAACCGTACAAATATTAGTTGTATTCACGTTCATTAACTACAATAATTCATAACTTTTAATCCTCTAATGATTAGAGGACTTTAGTGTCTAATGTCTTTATGGGCGGTATTTACAGTCGCTAATTATAAGAATAAGTAGCGACTGTGAATACCGCCTTATAATTCACTAATGAACTCATCTTTATTATCATTCACTGTTTTAATCAATGTTGATCTGCAAAATTAGCAAACCCATTTTTGACATTATCTTTGATACTGTTTATGACAATAGTCTAGTAGTATTTTTTATTACAGTCTGAATAGACAAGTCAGAAAATTAAAAAAATTATCTAAATACGAACATGTAAATAAGGAGAACATATTGTGAAAGTGAAAGGCGTCTGTGTATTTACCTATGTTTTTTGTTAAGGCAAACTGGCAAATTCTTACGAGAATTATATTTTTATTTTCAACTATGCGCATACCTCGAACACGTTTCAAATACTGTTTACGATTTCTTTAGACAAGCTTTCCACTTTACTGGGACAACGAAAGAAACGATTTATGTGCATGCTGAGCTAACGAAGGGAAATAGCTAATAGATTTACGCAACGCCTACATTGTCCATGTAACAATGGCGCGTTTTCATAGTGAAAAATACGAGCGTGTAATTTCATTCTGGATAAGATCGAAAGAAAAGAGGTTTTGAAATACTTCTTTATTAAAACAGCTGGTACAACTCTTTCTTCAGTGTTAAATGAAAAGATGTATGCATAGCAAGATGAATGGCTCTTGCAATTTCCAGATAGAGCAATTCCCCTTTCCCGAACGGAACAACTAAATAATAAATACTGGGTAAAGAATAAAATCAGCAAGTGTTACAAATAATATTTTAAATTTCATTCGAGGATAGTGATTACTGATTGCATTCAATTTCGAAGTGTGATAGTTGCAATAAAGTGGCTATGAGCTTTAATGGAAAAAGTATACGTATAATAAGATGATAGGTATTAAAACAATTTTTATTCCTTACACGAAGTAGGTAAGTAATAAATACTACATAAGACAAAAATTGACAAAGGTCGCAAACACCACTAAAAATTTTCATAAATCTTATGAACCATCCATCCCGAATAAATATTTACATTAATGCAACTACTAATTTTAATTATTACCATCGATTCAAAGCAGAGCTGTTGCAATTCGTTCAAAATTATATCTATAGTTCGGAGAAACCAATAAAGGTGCAATGAACTCTACTGTAGCTACCAAGCTCTAATGTTTCCTAACAAAGGTGAAATGATTTTACCACCACTAGTGCGCAAGTCTGGCAAACAAAGAAAATGCTCTGAACGCAGAACTAACGTAATTTTCCGTGTTCCTTGCACTCCCTTTGGTGTTCATATCCGTCTGTAACCCACGGCTCTGAAATAGTACACATCTTGGGACTCGAGCATTATCGACACCTACTCGCACCTTAAGCAATTCACGTAGGTGTCGCTCGAGTGTGCGAGTCGTCCGCTCGTGCGAACCCACCACAAATCAATGAAAGATTTCGTAATCACTGCGATGCTAAGATGAATAGTTTCCCATTAACCCCTTAACTGGTTGTTCACATGGCCCATTGTCAAGAGACGGAGATCAATGGAACTAACATTTTCTCGTCGCGTATGTAGATTTTGATTCAAGTTACAGGGAGAGGAATAGTGCTTTGAAAGGATTCAATTTCTAATATTGTATCACAGAATATTTTACAACTACTATTTCGAGTGAAATGCAAGAATGAGATTAGCAGAAAATGAGATCATTTTTGTGCTCACATTAGGTATTTATTTAATTGAATTTAACAAACAATAAGTAAGTACATGTTTCTTAATTTTCAGTAAATGCAAATTTGAAGTTCAATCTATTGCAATAAATCAGCTAATAATTGAAAGCTATTGCAAAATATATAAGTTTTTCCCTATATGTATTTTTATTAATCTATTGTTGTAAAACGATTGGAAAGTAATTGCTTCCAGTTAATCCTTAAGGATTTTAGGATGGAATGCTGGGCTTGGTCAGTTTTACCAACAAACCAACAATATGAGAGCTAGTAGAGAAGAGTCTCCAACAAATTAAAAGGGCATTAAACCATTGGTAGTAGTTGCTCAGAATTCATCTAAAGCCACGTTCCTACATGCGCAATGGGCGGCGCAGGAGAAATTTGAAATGCTTCTCTGCTGTGTGTCGAGTTTTAAACGGATTTTATAATTGTTTTGCAAAGTGCTTTGTACATATAATCCTTGGTTGACATTATTCCTATAATTTTTTAAGTTTTATCTTACAGAAGATAATTGAATTTATTGTCCGTATTTTAATCTCTAAAATAATTACTATTTTCTACAATAATTTGTACCTATCGAAATAGGAAGTGTCGAAACAAGAGCTTGTGTTATAAAATATATACCTAATTGATGTATGATCGCTAATGTTTGAATGATAAAATACATAAAGGATAACTCATTTCATGTTAAGAATATCGTGTCGTGCCTCCCAACAGCCACTTACACAAAAAATTTCCTTGTTTCTAGTAATTACAACATATTACGAAAATTAATCATGAAACTACATAGCTCACCTCTTGAACCCAAGCTTGCTGCTTGATCGGTGCATCCGGTGCAATGGCGACCCTTCCGGCAGTCCTTTGTTTGTATTCATGAAGAATAGGGATCTTTGAATTCTTGTCTCCCGACGACAGAACCACCTCGCGTTCTATCTGCAAACGAAAAAATTGCCATTTAATTCTCGCCTTCGTGATTGGCAAGGAATGTTCGGCAGCTGAAAAATTCAAATACAATTTAAAACTGCAGAACTGTAATTTAAGCGATGGTAATAACGTAACCATATTTTGTTTCGGCAATGTAACGGTCCTAGGGGGAAAAACAACCCCCCCAAAAAATTCTGTGTACATATCGCGAATGTTTACGAGATTGTAAAACATATCGAAAGAACGTGTAATTCAAAGTGTCATGGTTTTTGATATCCTGCAATTTGGCGATAAAGAATTTTCGAAAAAGGGTGGCGGGGATAAATTTGGAAAAAATTAATTTCGTGAGTCCATTTCCGCTAAGTTTCCGTATAAATATCCGCATTTTTACTATTGTCACGTTATTTGTAAAGGAAAGTTATAATTTTCGTGACTGTCTCTTATCCCCCCCCCCTTTTTTTAGTTATCGAATATTTTTGATCGCTTTAAGTTTGCAATGATAAGAATTAAAGTGTTCGAACTATGTAGGTGATACCAGATGTTAGTCCTGTACTTGGGACTTACGGTCATCTAATCTTAATAGTAACCTTGCAATTCTCGTTGAAGCCTGTGCTGCATTAAGAAGCTATTATCGAAATATATTGCATTGCAAAATATAATCAATCCATGTGTTTCTTTCTTCTTCAAGATTTCACCACCCCGTATCGTATATTTGATGCATCAGATAAGATTTTTATTACCCCTAACGTTTTTTCAATGGCGTTGAAACTGTTTGTCAAACTTTCTCTATTTGAAAATTCGAACAGCCTGAGTATTCTAATACACGAATACATTCAATAAAATTCGAATATTCTTGTATTTGAATATTACATTTGAATTAGGGTTATAACACTTATTCGATTAGAACTGCTCAAATATCATAATATTACATAACAATAGTTGTGTACTTGGAAGGGGTTATCCTGGTAGTAGGAAATATTTTTAAAAAATATTCACATTAAAATTGGGTTCCCTTCTCTACAGGGATGAAATACCCCTTCAGATTTCGGAGCAAATAGCCTTCCGTTAATTAATCCCAAACTATTTGTCGAACCGAAAAATGTTGTAGAGAAACTTATGCAGTTTTAATTGCACAAATATGAGAAAAATGTTACCTACCTATATTCAAGAATTCGAATACAACCCTAATTTGAATAGAATATTGAAATACAACCCTACTTCTTGTCCAACATTCGAACACAGCTCTAATTGTACATCTTCGACGCTCTGTTTCTACTGTATACAATTCTACCCTGTAATTGAAAAAGATTCTCACTAATTCCAACACAAATTCGTCGATAACTGCATTATTAGAAACCACGTGTATTGGTAATGGTCGCAGAAAGTCAGGAGCGCAAGTAACATTCAGTACCAAGTTCCATCATCTTCATCTCATCGGCGGCTTCAAAGTCAGGTCTCTCGAAAAGTACAAAAAATATTTATTATGCATCTTCGATTTATCTTCGGACCAAGAATCGCTACCTTTTTCAAGCGCAACACGATTTGCTCATCCACATACATAGTGTACACCGAAGAGTGGCATTGCCCGACGTGCTTTAAGGCGACGTTTCAAGAAACCGTCAACGGGCATTTCTTACCATAAAAGTCGCCAGTCGGTTACAGCCCCGCGATATTCATTCGATTTTTCCAAGCAACATCGAGAACAGGATCTGGAAGTTCGCTAGCCAAGGGGATCGCGAACGAGCGGCTCACATGCTCTTTGCGTGCATATAATAATGCATCTAAAAAGAGGTGTCACTGAACTAAACTCGCCTTGAGATCGCGTCGCGGTCGCAAGAAAGCGAGCGTGATAAAATAGGCTACTGGCGGCGGAAAATGAGCACGCCTAATTATCGCTCCGGCCGTGCAACGTTTTATGTCCACATCCGTACGATTTTGTGCGTTATAATCTGCGACCAGCAAGTAACTGGAAAGCCTTCGTGGTCGCTGTTAAGCTCGTTGCTTGCAAAACGAGTTCACCGTTAAGAGCGCGAAACGGGTCCTTGTATTTTAAGGGGAACAACTCGTTTAGGGTAGAATTTTCTCGCCGACATAACAGTCTTTTCATTAATCTCGATTCAAATTTTGCGCGCAAGTAGCGCACAGTACTGTGTACAATTCTTATTAAGAGAAACATTGGGCACGCTACTTAATAGTTTCGAAGAAAAACGTGTTCAAAGTTTCGTCTTTTCCAGATCCTCGATATGTGCACTCATACGCGAACACAAAATTGTAATTAAGTTGCAGCAGCAGCTCAACTGCTATCCATATAGTAATTTCAGGCATATACATACACAGACTTTTAACAATTTTTAATTATTTCTACGATTATAAATTGGACAAATGGGGTTCACCGCATTACGGCGTCATTTTTGAGTCATCATTTTCGTATTCTTGAATCTTTTAACTTTTGCATGATAATTGTAAATTCGTAATACTCGTATAATCATGCTCTAATAGTATTTTTTATAGAAATGTACATTTTGATATGTTGAAATTTGTATTTGAAAAAAATAGTTGTAGATAGAAGAATATTTTATTTTTGTTAAAACACCAAATTTTTAAATTTTATTATTAAGGTCTCAACATTTACAGAAATATTGGCAAAGACATATCCTGGGGTGCGATACACCCCGTGTGATCATGAAGGGTAAAATTGGTCTCGTTCTCATGTATAAATTCATGTAGGTGCAGGATCTGGGAAAGGCAAAACATTGAACTCCATGTATTAGTATAAATAGTAGGTATGTGTGTAATAGCTCTGTGCAAGATTTTAGCCAAATCGGTGACTCGAACCTAATTCACTTCTCTTGTCAGCTTGACACTGTCCATTTTGACTCGACGCAGGGTTTTTGGAATTTCTCTGACCCAAATGGTGTGAAATGAAAAACTTCTTGAAACTATATAGTGTTTCTTCTTGAAAATATAAAGTGTTTATATTTGTCACCATTCACAAATTTTTCATTGGTTAGCTGATCATTAAGCACTCAACCAAAAATTTCAAATTTTTTTCTTAAGTTATTTGCGTTCTTCTAATCTTCTTCCTGTATAAAAAGTGACATAATTTTCATTACATTTTAAAAAGCTTGCGCAGATAAATTGTAACACAAATGTTAAAAAGTGTTGCACATGAAACATCAATCATTTTGATTCTGCGTTGTTTATTCATATGAAGTGAAAATAATGGTGGAAGAAAAATAAAAACGTTTGTTTTAAACGTTTAATAAGATATACTATAATATAGTGTACAATATTCAAATAACCTGCCCCCCCCCCCCTCCATAAAAGGTAAGGTAAATTAAATAATGTAAAAAAACACATTAAAAATAGGTATTTCAGAATATAATTTTAATTTAATAATATTTAATTATCTTAATACATACTTATATTAAATGTACTTTAAGATATTTAATATATTTGATTATCTTATTTAGTGTAATGGTTGTGCTTGCATTTGGGTAACCAGCTTTTTCTTTTTTCATTTATGAAAAATCAGTGTTACGTCATTAATAGAATATGGCAATGTAACCATATTTAGTTGACTCGTTAACTAAAAATAACCGCGGCGACACCTCAGAAAATACTTTGCAGGTTGGGAATCACTGCTATAATAATATACATGTAATATATAATACTGTAATCTCTAATTGCTGTTTTATACGCAATGAGTGGCAATTTACTACATCTTTTCGCAAGAAATGTTTAATTATATGCTAACACGCATTTACATAACTAAATAAGTAGTATTTTATTCCTCTAGCTTATTATTTTTTAAAAGACATTTCTATGAGACGTGCCACATGTTTGGAATCAGACGGGCCTTGCATGTTCCATTAAGATACATCTCTACCTCATGTTTCTGAAGTACGTAACTACAACTACTTGATGTTTGAAGGATGAGAAGAAAATATTAATTTAAGAAACACTCAGAAATACCAGATACGCTTCAATACAATTATTATAGATTTCGAATGATATCATGGGACGATAATTTATGAAATAATTACATTATACTGGGACAACTTATAAGTGTGCAAACAGTTAACACTAATGGTGTGATTATAGAAACGTTATTTGAATTAAAAATATGTTGTATCTTGAATCATTTTAAAAGATGATTGGACAGATACAATTCTAAAATAGTATTAATTGTAACTTCCATGTAATACAATTATTGACAGCGATTGTTAAGTTAAGCAACTTCCATATTGAACGTATAAAAAATGTATGCAGTTATAATGCAGAATTTCTAATTATTTTATACAGGGGTCATAAAATGAAGAAATATGTCGCAGCATGTAAATTTCTCATGCTAAAAAATCAAGTTATCTTTTACCCTCTTGCAATATGGTGTTCCATACTCGAAATGTAAGCAGTTACATTTTGGGGACCCACTTCTAGCGCGGGCTATTAAAATGTCAGGCGACCGAACACGTACCAATACATTTTCCACACTTTCAACATATAGTTTCACCTGTCTTAGAAACGTTTCACACACAACATATGCATTGTTTAATTTCAAACAAATTTATCGTGTAATTACATAAAATATTCTCACGTTCAGTTAAAATAGAAAAAATATTTGCATACAATGCATAATGCAAATGTTTGCCTTCGACCTTGCAAAATTCTATGGAATAATAATTTGTACAGTACGTTGAGTCACTAGTTTCTGAATTTTCACACGCATATATTAAGGAGCTTTAATAAAAACGAATTTTATTTCAAACCGTTCTTCAAAACACATCTCTGTCTATGAAAGAATACTTGGAAAATTATACTTCTGCTACTAATTTAATAATATTGATACTCTGTAGTATTATTACTGCAAATAATAAAGACATTAATGTACTTACTTGAAAATTCCCCCAAAATACATGGGAAATGTAAAAATAAATGTTGAGAATTGTAGAGAAATCAGTCAACAGTTAATAACAGTTATAAAGTGGAACCATATACTCTTATTACCTCTATCTCCTCCTTATTCTGTAACAAAATTGAAAGAAACTGGCGTCACAAGAAAACCTTGACCACGAAGATCATAAATCTACAATAAAGTAGTGATTGCTGTTATGTTCTCAACAAAACGCTTCATTGCAAGAACAGTTAGAATTATTATGGAGGATTTAAGAAAAGGTTTGAACGAGGTGCAGTCGCAACTCACGAGAAACGAGCATTTTTTAAGACAACACGTGATTTCGCAGATGAATGCAAGAGAAATCGCTGAAGTAGCTCGAGTGAAAACAAATATTGTAACATTCGACGTGGTCTAGAAAGCTACAAGCATCGCAAGAAAAGAAAACGAAAAGCAAACATCGTCGGATGAATACAGGAACGTTTGATTAAAATTTGTAGAATACCATAAAATATGAGAGATGGAGAAATGTGTTATTTATGCATGTATGAGAAGAAGTTTCAATTGGACGGCAGTGATGGTTGGAATTAATACTGCCATGATTTACGAAACATTTAATGCGTGTTCAATTTCAAATATCAAGCGTATGCAATATCAGACTGAAGAAAACTACGTATCCCAAGAAAATATAATAATACAGTGTATGCAGAATGTTTAAACATATATTTTATTAGCAACATTTAAGTATTCAAAAAGTTATTGCGATTGCCTAGTCATCATTGAAATTTGTTAAAATCAGGTAGAAGCGATATATGCAAGTGGATAATAATATTTAAGTATCTTCCGCATCAAATTACGACAAAAATGGGTTAAAAGATCACTTTAATCATTGCCAAATGAATAAATATGAAGAACAATGGCTTTACTAAATATTCAATGTTCATCTAACACTGTAAATCACTTTGATTGTTCAACGAATGAACTCAAAGAATGATGCATTAATAAGAAGAAACAAGACATCGTGGAAAATGAATAATAGCTACGTCAATGAAGTAAAGTTACTTATTGTTGGAATTGGAAAATCGTTACCATGTTTCTATTAATATCGTCACACAATTATCTCCAGGGCTATTATAGTATTATCTCACAGGAAGGATAAGAAGAGAAACCAGTCGACCAGAGTTCACGAAAGATCCAGCGAATAATTCATAATTAGATGAGTACAGAGTGCAACAATGGCGCAGAAAACAAGTTCGAGTATTCAGAAACGGTAAACTCATGTAGAACTAGGATGTCGTCACGGACAACTGTTCCGATTTGTTCTCGCCTCCGAAAGACCGATCCGCGGGGAAAAGTGATGTATCTAAACGGCTATCGCAGCCCCCTTCCCGACTTCCGGTAAACGGTACGCAGGTATGATGGCCCCCTTTGTCTCACTGGAGGATCTCTGAGAATTTTCCCAAGAACGTAACGAACGTATAACGAACTGTTACCGAAGATTTCACCAAAGACCAACTTCTCTGCAATACGTAAGCTTGATTAAATGTAGAACGTCTACGTCGGAAATTAATTTCATTCAATAAGATTTATTCGGGTGTAAGTTGTTCCAGGAGAGTGTTTAAAGGGTATAAAGGCAGAGAGTGGGGTCAGAATTTCATTGGATCATCTTATTTGTGGTTGATAAAGAAAAATATAGTGGGGGGGGGGAGGGGGAGGAAGTTCAACGATGTATATGTACCTATAGTAATTTTTTTGTGGATGCAAAAATGCAGGGACATCTAATCTAGACCAACTTTTGTGTAGTATGTAATTTAGAACGCTTATGTGGACACGTATTGATATTCATTTGGATTAATTTGTGTAAGGTAGTTTATAAGAGTGATTCAGATTTTTAAAACACAGAGGGTAGAATTTCGTGGGATCACTTTTCTTTTTTTGTATGGTTGATAATAGGAACATGTGGTAGGGACGGTGTTGAACCATTCATTAATGCCTAAGTTCACTTAACTGTGTTTTTTCGTAGATAAGTGTAAATGGAATTACTGCTTTTTTTCACATAAAGTAACTCTTTGAATTAATGTGTGTTTAATAGTGATAGTATAAAATGTGCAAAAGAAAAATATTTTGTACGGAGTTAAAACTCTTAATTACGTGTGTCTTTAATTGAAAAAATCTTGAAACATTCCATCATTATATTATGTAGAGTTGGGAGTAATCGAATACTTCATAAGTACTCAAATGTTCCACGAATATTCTAGTATTCTAATATTATATTCGAATTCTGGTTGTAGGTATTCAAATATTACATTCGAATTATAGTTGTATTCAAATATTACATTCAAACTATGGTTGTATTCAAATATTACATTGGAATTAGAACTGAATTCGGAGTTGTGTTTGAATACTTGAATTAGGGTTGTATTCGAATATTTGAATTCTGAAATTTTTATTTCCTGATATAATTATACCTTTAAAACGGAGTAACTTTTATCTAAAACAATTTCTTATTTAAGCAATAGTTAGAGATTAATTAGGGAAAGAGTGTCTATTTCAGCCAGTGAAATTTGAGGGGTCCCTTCCTACGGTATTTATTTCCCGAAAAACACAAAGAGTACGTTTCAAATATTGTGTAATCGCCGGAAAATATACGTCGCCCTGAATGAAAAGAAATTTATAATAGATTAACGAAATCCTAATATTATAGAGTGAATACTTTAATATTCTAATTTTATTCAATGCATATCCGAATACTCGAATTCTTAACTCATTGTATTACGATATATCCGTAATATTACTGTCAGGGTGATCTGTATTTATGCTGAGGTACTTAGTCTATGCTCCTTTACTGCTTTAAATATTCTGCAATATAATTATCAATTTTTACTGTATATTTCCTTTAAAGAGTTCCCTTACATAACTTAAAATAAAAACGTTCAATATGCTTGATTTTCACTATTTTTAAAGTATAACACTATTACAATGTACTACTGGATCAATTATGTCCCATCAAATATAGTTAAATATAGTTAATTACTGTTTAACTTTGTAACGTATTATAGTGCTAAAATGTTTTAATTAGTAACACATCTGAATATCAGCATTTCTTACGCATTCTGAGAAACATTTTAGAAAGTCACGTGTACATAGTGACATAACAATACATTCACATTGTTTGTAACGCTTCAAGAGCTTGGGAAGCAACAAGTGACTTACATACTTGCCGCCACTTTTTGTGTATCATGCAAGACAAAGAATCTTAATTTAAATCTTGTAGATACTTCTCTACAAAAATATGTAGAAACTACAGCATATTTTAGCATTCTTTCTCAGAAGGTTGCAGCAGAATTATTGAAGCTTTCTAATAGAAAACTTCTATCATATAATTCATACACGGTACGTATAAAATATGTTATTTATACAGATGACGATACTTCGACATTTATTACACTTTTCCAGTGAAACCGACAGAAATCGTTATTGATTCAATGTGATAGGTATATTAATATATTGATTCAATAACGGTTTCTGTCAATTTCACTGGAAAAGTAAAAACAAATGTCGTAGTTTCATCATTTCTATAAATAGCATATTTTATAGAAAAACTTATACATGGATTTATGGAAAAACTCGCCATTACAAATTATTCTTTACATTAATCCTTCATATTCCATGTAATGAATTAAAAATTTGTTTATTAATCTCATAATGACTCAAAGTGTACATAAGTACATTCGGAAGGATGAAGCTAAATCTTTGCTAGACAAGCCCGCTGTTCTGAGCCTGAACATAACGGAAGCATCAGATTAATGAACGCACCGATCTGAATTTCATTGCCCTTACAGACAAAGGGTGACACTTGGTTCTGTACAAGTCATCTCGTGTGTTCCCATGACCATTGAATTTGTACAGAAAATTTCCACATTTTTTTTCGCACGCATCGTTCTAGCCGTAGAAGGATTCAGTAGCTGGCGAAGCTACTGGCTGTCCTCAATCAGAATGATCTGAGGTTTGTGCTAGCGTGGAAATGGATGATCCACAAGTAAGGGAAGGGAGGAATGAAGTGTTTTAAATTTTCCGTATTCCTGGTGTATACCGTATACAAGATGTTTCAAGACGAAAGGTTTTTTAATCTAAGAAAAAAATTATATGTATGTATGTGTCTTATCCCGAATAGTTACCGAAAGAGTGACCCAAAAATGAAGCGATTTTTCGTCCGTCTTTGGTCCCACGATTTTGGAACTGAATTTTGTGCCAAATGATACCTTATGATGAGACATCAAGCACAACAAATTTTCAAGTTGAGCCGACAATTTGTTTCTGAGATATGGGAGGTCGAAGAAGTCGAAATTCATTAAAGCCGGGTCCACATGTGTTACCGCACCGCGTTCCGTTACCGCGACCTGTTACCTATCTGACCGGTCGTGGTAACAAGTGTAGACGATGTCGGACAATTCCGGGACATTCATCGGAACGGCAGAACCAAATGACGAGTTACAGTATGCAGTAACAGAACATCGTTAGATAGGTAACAGGGTGCGGTAAAAAATGTGGACCGGACTTAACGCGTTAGCCCATACGCTTCCATGTACGGACTTTTGTCAGTCCGATAATTTAAAGAATTGTTCCCAGGGGTTTTGCTGACTGCTATCAGCGAATTTGAACTTAGATTTTCAAAATTCACAATGACCGATTCAATATAGCGGATCGTATGTCAAAAAATATTATAATTTTCAATAACACTTTCGTTTAATATTCGTAACGTAAAAAAAGCATCGCCACATTTTCATAGTTAGGTATCGATAAAATTAAAACCGGACGAGAATCATTCAGAATATTACTACACATTAGGGTGGCCCTTATTTTCAACATGCGATTTCTTTTGCTCTCACCCCCTAATATGGTTCCATTTCATAAAAAAATGATCCGTGAAAAAGATTATTGCAATCGGACAACAGGAAAGGGTGCCGACCAGGCCTTAAAGTTTAGAACTCATCAATTAATGGTTAGCGCGAAATTGGTGGCACAAAGCGCGGACCTCTCTATATTCAAACGCTACTATCTAAAAAATGGTTGGCAGTACGAAAAAAATATATATACAGTAATTGTAGAAAATTGAATGCTCTTTTAGTATTATTTGAACAAAATTTCGATAGGGATTACTATTTTTGAAAAATTCTTTAAATTCAAACTATTGATGAATTCTAAAATTTAAGGCCTGGTCGGCACCCTTTCCTGTTATCCGATTGCAATAATCTTTTTCTGTGACTATTTTTTTATGAAATGGAATCATATTAGGGGGTGAGAGCAAAGAAATACGGAACAAAAATTCGGCACTACACATGTACTACTACACATGCGAAAGTAGTCCTCAAACTATTGGCTGTTGCAGCCACATTATGACACCTGTATGGTTTCTCGAGTATCGTCAGTATCATAAGCTGCATATATTCAATCCTGATATATGTAATGTATCCATCACCATTTCCAAAAATCAAAATCAAGAAAAATAAATGTGGGTGTAGTAGGTGCTTTATTAACTTTGACCTCCCATATCTCAGAAACTCGGCTCAACTTGACGATTTGTTGTGATTGATTTCTCATCATAAGGTATCATTTGGCACAAAATTCAGTTCCAAAATCGTAGGACCAAAAACGGCCGAAAAATCCTTTCATTTTTGGGTCACTCTATTGTAAAGCCCAATTTTAGAGCCTAAAGTTAGGGCCAAAGACCTAACCATAGTGGTGCGCGTTTAATAGTGACTTGTCACCTGCCAAATTAATCTTGAGTAACTTGTCACTCGCCAAATTAATCTTGAGTGACTGCTTCAAGAATGACAGAGCTAGTGATTCCAAAGGAACTTCGTAATAACTTATTTGAAATGATTGTGGTCCAGACGTTGACCAAAAAAGGCTGTATGATGCGGTCCGAATGCTGGCCGAGAGGAGAGTTGACTTTTCGAAAATCGTAACGAGAATGAATTGCTCCGCGCGATGAGCAAGAAGAGATGAGAATGCCTTTCGGAAGACACGAAGAATGAATTTGATGGTTTTCGAACGAAGATCACAACGGGAATGAATGTCCAACTTCCCGAACTTTGGAAATTACGTACACTTTTAATTTTTGGGGGGTGACAGAAAAGTAGTCACGTTTTTAATCTTCTGGAAGTGACAGAAAAAAACCTATTGGTTGCACCTTCCTGGAAGGGGCATGTGAATTCGTCGGTGGAAGAGGAACCCCTCTCCTTCTTGACGAAATAGTGGCGGAAAATTCATCTGGTTCCCAAAAAAATCCCGCATATCGGCGGTGGACAGCGCAACGGTGCGAGTTCGAAGTCGTCCAAGGTGTACCAGACGACGGAGTAATACACGGATTAACTCAGAGGGAGAAATATGCGAATCCCTAAAGATGGCACGGTTTTGATTGCCTTTATGAAAATCTGGCAAGCAGATGTTTGCGACGAACGCTTCTCGAAAACAAACAATTACTACTCGCAGCACTCTCGTGCCACTCTGATCCCGTTTTTGTCCCGTAAAACGGAACAAATTTTAAGTAGTTAAGTTGTTTCAAAGCTAAATAAAGTCCTAATCTAATTAGAATTGAATGCAGGGTATTGTATTACTTCTAGTAGTCTGTGAATATTTCTTTGAACTGGTAGCATGTATCACGTCGATTAGAACTGCTTGATGTTTGTAGCCAATTGTTCTGGGGAGTTCTCTCTTTACATCACATAGTTCTGCGTCCACCAACGGATATGGCAACAGAACAAGTACCTAATTCTTGGTACTAAGCAGCAAAAACGGAATTCCTGTAAAATTAGAATCTTGTGCCTTTAACCGACATTCTAGGCTTGACAGAGGAAACAGGAGGTTTATAAAGGAGCATTTCTAATTTCTGCCAGTTGTGGTGAGAGGAAAGATGTGCATAATAAATAAGCATATTATTTATTTACACTAGGTTAAGTGTACGTGTCGTGATTGTAAAATCCAAAATATATAGGCACGTATTAGCATATTATGTTAATTTACAAAAAGCAGGCATTAGGTTTATGTGGTATCACATATTAAAAAATATAAACAATTAGATTCGTATTTGTATCTGTTTGTTAAATTGACAACAGAATAATATTTTCAATTTAGAAATAAATATGTCTAAATATCGAAAATGTAAATAACACACAAATAATTTAAGTAGAATAACCCAATTATACTAGTAGAGTCAGAAAAAGTGTTATAAGTTATTTTCTCGAGAATTAATAAAGATACCTATAAACGATATTTTTTCGTAGGGGCAGTAAAGCAAAGCCATGGCGGTATTCGTAATTGGGCCAAGTTGTGCAGAAAGCTACCAATCCTCAATGATGTGAAACTGAGTAAATTTAGTTTGAGGATTCTAATTGTTAAGAAACAGTAGCTTTATTGCTATTGGATATATCTTATTTCTTGTTATTGTTTTACAATATTTTTTAATGGGTTATTTAATAGTGAGTAGTATAATTAATATTATTTTTTTTGCTTCTTAAGCTTAAAATGAAACTGTGGCTTGGTACATTTAATAATTGTATAACGTAAGAGTTGTCTATGGATTGGTAATTTTTCGCAAAGTAAAGACCACAAAATAATGGGATCCGTACTGTGGTTAACTAATTTTTTATCATTTTGAGGGTTGGCAGGTTTCTGCGCAACTTGATCCAATTATGACTGATACCTAGTTCTTTTTTTTCACCACGTTTCATTCGATAATTGAATAATATACACTCGATAGTTGTACTTTTTCCCCTTTCTGAAAAACGACTGATGAGCTTGGCAATTCAAACGTTTTCTAGGCAGCAACACAATTGTCAACGATAAAACCATTCATGAAATGTAACATTAACAGCACTAAACTGCGTAACAGCACAAAATTCTCTGAACGACTTAATCGCACTAGAAGCAATAATAACCCTTCGTTGACACTCTGGGTGTGAGCCACCCATTAGCCGATTTTGCCGCTCTGTACCTTCTGTATGCAAAATAAATACCTTTTTTCCAAAGCCAACTTACAAACTATTCTTTTCTCTCAAAATATTATATCTGAACAATAACTCTGTAGATTTTTAGTGTCTAATATTGAAATTTGTAAAAGTTACAATGTTTTGAAAGTTTTCTTCGTGTTTTCTCAACTTATGGTAATCTAGATTTTTTTTACTTAAAAACTGTGATAAAATCTCAATAAAAAACTATTGGAATACATTCTAGAGACCTTGAAATTGACCCATGATTTTTTTCATAACGATTGGATTTTTCAGATGAGAATGGCAGTCGTTCAAAAATTGTTCTGGGTGTGAGCCACCCAGGTACATATGTTAAAGTTGGTCGAAAAAAGAGGTATGTCAACGAAGGGTTAATAGCCGTATGGATGAATTGAAATAACAATGTTGCACATAGATGATAACAAGAGAACAGCAGTACATACTTGCTAAAGGCACAATCAACTATATTCAATTTTGTGCTGTTTTAGCAAACGTACTTATAGTAAGTGATTAAATACTTTTAAGTGGCAGCAAAAAATGAAAACCAAACGCAGATAGCTCGCGGTTATTCGTCAAGACGGCGGACGAGATCCGTCAGGGAACGTTTTGTTGGGAGAAAAGCGCAATTAAAAGGAATCGCTCAGGCAAAGAAGTCAGAAGAAGCCTAGAAAGTTGTAGCAGACCATACCGAATAAAGCGTTACGCCTTGACTTCTAACCGTGGTGTTTTTTCATTGGCCCCGAGCGAGTCCAGTCACCGTACGGAGGTGCATCAAAGTCCGCGACTGGAATCGCCATATTCAGCCTGTTACACCTCGGAACCCGTCGCGTTATCGGTGGTAGTAAAATTCAACGGCACGCCTATGTGGCGTCTATAACAAAAGTTTCCAGCGGCTGCTACTCGTACATGGCGTGTTTGTATGACGTTTGCACGCGCGCGCACACGTTTATCCTCGCACGTGGAATTAATGTACACGGCGCATCGTTAATTAACACACCGCCACTATCCGTGACGCGGTTGCATCGCGTAGAACCGCTTACATTATTCTTCCTCTGCTCCTATTACCCCCCCCCCCCCCCCTCTCCTCACCCCGTTTCATGGCTCTACTAATATTGCATTTTTAAAAATATTCCACCATCAAGATTTAATGGAGATCGACACGAATGATAGCTAGCAGTTAATTAAACCAAATCATTTTTTTTTTTACTATTTTGTTCCTCTAACACACTGTACCTACAGTATGGTTCAAAATATTTTTTGGATACGCATAAAGCTTGAGTTAAGTGCTTTCTTTTTTGTGAAATACTCAGAAGGGTGGGGATATCATTGACGTGAAGTGCGATTCAGATATGTAGAATGTGTTTCGAAAGTAGGAAAATATGGATGGCACATTTGCCACACATATTTTTTGCATTTGAAACAGATTTTTGTAAAAAAACATTCCAAGGGTCAAATGACCCGTCGCGGTAGGTAGGTCAAGTTGCATATATTTCTCGGTAAAAAAAAAACAGAAATAAATATTGAAGAATACATTGACCGTAAATTATAATAAAACTCGTTAAGTCACATGACGATGTGATAACGTTGTATGTAACAAATTCTGCCAGAAAGTTTAAAAAGGGTCATTTAATGTCAAAAATGGAATAGCTGAACCTAATGAGAAGGGGTTAGTTGACCCACTATATAAGTACATATATTGACTTTTCCAGTATGCCAACAAAATATAAATGAAAGAATACCACATTAAGAAGTAACTGGACAGAAGAACAATTAAGAAATGCAATAGATGCTGTAGAAAATATGGCAATAGGTTTCAACAAAGTTGCAAAAACTTTCAGCATTCCTAAAGCAACATTAATTAGAAGAAAACAGTCTGGTAATTTGAAAAAAAAGAAGCACGTCTTGGACCTTCGTGTTCACAGGGAGACGAAAGCTACATGAAAGCTGCAGGAAATACGAAAATCGTTGAAGTTTTTGCGGCAAAGAGGGTAAAATTACAAATAAAAAATAAAGTGTTATCACAATAAAGGTAAACATATATTTTTGTTAAAGAGAATACGTAGAATTTTGTTTTTTTCATAGAGGCCCATCTAACCCACAGTGTATGAGGTACTTGGATCATTGTTATAATTTTTTATACGCTTATTTTTAAAAAAAAGTATTATAATATATATCTGTGTTATTGAATATTATTACTACATTTAATATACTACATCATAAGCAAAACCCTCTGCTTTTTATTCAAGTAATTATAGATGAAATTCTATCTTTGAAAAAAGTGGCTCATCTGCCCCCCCCCCGAATTTACTCACTATACAAACTTGCAAAGTCCACTTGCATTTTCTTTTAGTTAAAGCTACACATAAGTAATATATAAGCAGATTAGAGTTCGTATATTCGTAATATTCGAATACTCATGAAACAACCGAATATCAAATTATTCGAATATTTTTAGCTGTAATATCATTGCAGAGATGGGCATTATTCAAATTATATGGAATAAGTAGTTATCTGCGATAGTTATGAATTCTCTTTACTCGAACATTTCAACCGGATAATAGTTAGGTATTCGTTATTCGTAATAAGTTGTTCTACCACGTTATTCGAACAATTCATCCATATTAATCGAATAATTCATTGATATAACGCCTAAATTATTCTGAAGATGCGAATAACTATTCATAGTTTCTCTCTACACGCTGATTGTTAACTGTGTTCACAAACAATAACAGTTAAAAACGGAATTACGCGAATAATGGAAGATGCAAGTAACAAACAATGGAAATAACGAATAAATTATTATATCGAAGAATAATTATTCGCCTTCCTATAGTGTTTAAATACATCTTATTCAATGAACATTATACTTGAACTGTTCGAGTATCCATATCGAGAAAATGCGCCAAACGATCCCAGCCCTGTTCTGCTATCACTGTATATACTTTTATATATTTCTTCGGAGACTTACCGGAAATTTGCTACTATGAGTCTGTAGATTGGCAGCCTGTTGAGTCTGACTTGAACTCTGATCATCCCCGTAGAGCGGTGGCATCCTGTATTCCGGCACAAGATTCTGCCCGGAACTTCGAAGCTGACTGTCGTCCAGCGTTGCGTTCCTCTCTGTGCCGGAAGTCGTCCGCGACGATTGCTCGGCTACGGTCTGCACCCTGCTCTCCTGCTGGTCGTTCTGGTTCTTCTGATTGTTCGGCACCGGTTTTGGTGGTGGTGCAGGCTTGTAAAGTCCCTCCTCATCTGGAACACATGGTTTGTTCGCAATTATTCCCGGCAACTTGTTCGTGAATAATCGATGAGCTTCGCGGCGCGTGAAACGCAATGGTTCCAGTTATTTATAAAAGTTAATTGGAATATTTTAGCTTATCTCGAGGCGGCCATTCTAATCCACCGTTTTACTGATAATTAGCACTGTCTAATTGGACCAGCATTGTTTTAATAAATGTTGATAGATTTGTAGCATAGGTAGAAATGTGATTCAACGAAGAAATGGAGGAAGGTGACAAGCAATTTTTTTGTTAACTGAACTGGGGAATTCTGTTTGAGACTGTATCGTGGTAGATGCCTGTTAATGTTTAAAAATATTGATATTTGTACAATATAATGGGGAAGGAAACATGTTATGGAAATATTTTTTTGGGTAAGGAAGAGAGTATGGAAAATTGTTATTCAACAAATGGTCTTACCTAAGCTATAGTTTGTTCGATGTTTAATAATTTATATTTTTTAGCACCTATTATTTAACGTTACGAGGCGTCTGGTGCAATTTAAACAAAGAATGTGATTTAATAGTTCTACTTAAAATATTCGTGGGCAGCATTAGAACCTCGTGAAAGATTAATTGCCACGTGAATTAATAGTGTACTGTTAATCGTAATTAAGTCGATGCTCAGCTGCGCGTAAAGCTACATTTAGTTCGAGCAAAGTTCTGAGTATCCACCATAGAGAAAATTAGTCCATGTTAGGTGTCTTTCCTCTAACGAAATAATTAGCGTTACCGTAACAGCATTAATTATCATTTGTGAATTCAAACGCTCCCGCGTTCCGCTTTTGCACTTTTTTTACGTCACAAACCACTGTGTACATATACGGAATTTTTATTTATTTAGGACGGAAAATATTTCATTCCTTATTTTATGCGAAACTTATGAAACTTTATTTTGAGTCTTCCTTTCAGCGTCTCCTTTTGCAAATTAAAACAATATTTATATAGTACAGATACTATGTTTTCTTTAGGTTTAATTGCACACCTTTTAAAGATATATTCACACACGATTTTAATGATTTAAATATAGTCAGTGAAATGTACTTTGTGTACATCAATTTTAAGATTATCAATTTTGAATACTTATTGGAGACCATTTAGCTTTCATCTTTTAGTGGATTTCATCTCTTCGAAATTCCTAATCTAGTAGTAAAAACTGCACCGTGTTTAACTTCGGCATTATTCAACATTATAATTAATTAACATAAAAACGAAAGAAGAATTTCTGAGAAATGCTTACAAACTCTTGTATACAATTGAAAATATCGTTAATTTCTTTCATGTATATTTTTTTATATCTACTATAGTTTTCAAGATATACAGAAAAATTGGAAAACACACATTAACATTTAAGGAGTGTTTTCACACTAAATCACCAAAAAGTAGCAGAAAAAAAATCGTTCGATATTTCTATAGGGGTCCCATAAAAACCTGCAAAGTTTAAAAAGTCGAAATTTTCGAATGCCCAAAGTCCACTTATTATTGACCCTTTGCGTGTTCGAATTCCACTTATTTCCGTACCTTGATTCTGATTTTGTCGCCTGAGTCGATTCTCCTGCTTAACTTTGCGAACAGTAGTGGCCATCGCGTATTGGCTGACCATCTCTGAGGAATGCTCTCGCGAACGCGCACCCCAACCCCCCTCCTTTATCCCCGAAGACACTTCACTGTCGCGTTTGTATTGTCAACAACACTTATCACCCTGTCACTGTTTCGCCAAACATTTTCCTTGCTAGTCGAGGAGTTTTTAAACGAGAGCCACGCGCGAGATAGAAGTGAAAGTATCTTCTCTCTAGCTTCGCTGAAAACGTTGAAAATTCACCGTCAACGATGTAGCTAGGCGATGCAACTGGTCTCGTACGTATCTATCTCTTCTTCTGGATAATTGCCTCGCTTACGTATCGTTTTCTTTAGCATCCCAAGGGACGTGTTGCAAATTATAGTTCCGGAGCACTATTTAGCTAATTGCTACTGCTTAGGGATAATTTTGTAATTGAAATTGCCAGAGGCATGTGTATTGCTTTACTCTTATCGACCTTGTTTTCACAGTACAAGTCAGAATCAGATCTACGAGTCACATCTAATAATGATGTGGTTCCGCCTGGTTTCGATTCATGTCAGTTTTCACATCCACCACAGTTAACTGCACATAGCTCTCGAGTTCGAAGACTGTAACCCCAAGCACTTCTTCTCTTCCGTGTTGACGTCACAGCTGAATTATGTTCCGAAAAGTTTCATCTGCTTCAATAGCGGCTACCTCCCCATGCATCATCTAATTATAACAAACTTTCACTCCGAGGTAAAAATCTGAGGTCCCCTACAGTGTCTCACTTCTTCCTTGAAACCACTAATGACAAATCGTCTTAAGGAAACGAACGAGCCTCCAGTTCTCCGTCTTCCGTTTGAGAACGTCCCTCCAAAGCGTGCTATGTAGCTGTCATTACTTCCAATTCAGATTCGACTGTTCAACCCTAACCCTCGAACTCGAACGTCACCACTGATTCCATCCTGCCACTTTTCACACTTGACAACGTTGAACAATGTTACTATCGATGGAACTCCTCCGGATACTCTTTCTTCCCGCGCGCTTTCACAGACATCTATCGAACTCGTCATCGAGCATCGACTGTCGTTCGAGACGTAAACAAGGAAGAGAGGATCCATCACAGGGGGATCCCAAAAGCGCGACGACACACGCGCGATGCCTCAGCCGTTCTCCAACCGAGGCTCCAGGGGGATGCTCAGCCCGGTGGCGAAACGAGAAGCTTCTGGTACGGGAAAAGAAAGAAACGATCGCGAGGACGATGGCGAACTGCTATGAGTTTCGACGGGTTCCTCGAGTTTCTTCCGTGCACGCGCGAGTCGCGAGCAGGAATGCTGCGTGCCCGGCGAAAGAAGCGGATTTTCCACGCGAGCGGAACTCCGATCTACGCCCGGGCCTCCTTAGACGTACTGAAAGAACTCAAACTTTCCATTGAGTGAACGTCTGGTTCCGCCGTTCTGACTTCACTTCCGGTATCGTCCCACCACCACGAATGGAGAAATCATTATAGGGCCCACGGTGGGAGAAATATCGTAAGAGAAAGAGGAAGAGAGGGTCCGAGAGGGGCGGCAGAGAGGGAGGGAAGGAGAAGAGGGACAGACATCGGGATAATTTATTCCGTGCCCATACGCAGACGGGGCTCTGAGGCGCGCGTCGGACGAATATCAAGCTGGTACGCTGGCACTGCTACCGCCAGGACGCATCTCTCGTTTCTTCCACAGTTCGTGACGATCGTCGCGACTAGGGCTGGCATTTGTCGAATAATTTAACACTCGGAGTGGCGCAAGATTCGGCGAAATATCGTTGTAAGTCGGTCGGGCTTTTTTGATAGCTAACTTTTACGGATAAAGGCTTGCCCGGCTCATCTCAGTACTTTGAATACATTGTTGGCTTGTTTCTTAATTTTCGGTAAATACAAATTTAAATTTTAGAGTTGAATCCGGGGCTTGAAACGGTTTCGAAAATAACTGTTTAAAACTGTTATATAAAGGTTCTGATTAAAACGGTTATGGAGAACTTTTATTCCAAATAACTGTTAAGAAGAACCGAAATTTCCAACTATTATCTGTTTCGGTTACGCTATTTCCCTCCTCATATCGGTTCCGTAACCGTTATTTTTTCGGTTCTGTATCGATTCTGAAACGATTCCAGAATCAATTCATGTATCGACATTTCCCTAATTGATATCATTAATTATTTTAGCTGCAGATTATTGTATATGTGCATATTTTTTTACACAATCCTTATAGAAAAAGGAGAAACATTTACACGTATCATTGATTTCTAATAAAGCGTTGAAATAAATAAATCACTCACACACATTATATTATTCAGAATAGGAAGTTAAAAGTCGATATTATAACAGTTTTCAAGCCCTGGTTGAATCTTGAATCTATTTCAATAAATCAGGTAATAATTGAAAGTTATTGCAAAATACATAAGTTTTTCCCCATATAGATTTCTATTAATTTCGTGTATTGTGTTCTAGAAAACGTAGAAAGTAATTGCTTCCATTAATTCTTCAGGATTTCAGAATGGAATGACGGACTTGACGAATTTTACGAACGAGTGAGCGATATACCAACATTAATAAAAATTTAAATTTCTACATTTTATGTTAGATATTTGTGAGAATATTATTAATAGATGGGTGAGTGTTTTCTGACGAAAATGAGTCCAAAGACGACCTTATTCGGACTATTTTTTATTTCACGCGATTCGAATGACTTTTGAATCCCGTAGACCAATTGCACAGTACATGTATTATGCATCATTTTAAATTGTCCGAATGAGATCGAGTTTGGACTAATTTTCATCGGAAAAAAGTCGCCAATCCATGGGAAATAGGGGAGACCGAGCATAGTTGTCTCATTTTCTTATACTGATTTTTTTACGGGTTATAGCTGCAGGGAAGTTCATTCAGAGTTAGATTAATATAAACTACGTACGTCCGACTTTATAAAAAAAATTGGTCCTGTGAATTTTGTCAATCAGATTAAGAGCTAATTCACATTATTTGCAGGAACTATTTCGTGACAATATACTCCGAGGGCTGGGTTGGTTGTCGCAAATTTAGATAGCTAAGTTTATTAATAAAAAGCCGATTCAATTAAGGAAGTAATATCATTTTTTATTGTAATTATAAATGCTATAGTCTTGAACACAAAATTAAACTAAGGAAAATTATTAACAAACAGTTTACAACTTAATCCCTGAACCCCAATTTCTCTGGATTTGCTTTCTGAATACAATTACAAGCACACAAGGCAAAAGTCTTCTTCATTTTCTTTTTCATCTACTCTGCAGGAGATTTAAGAACAAATATTGAAATAAAAATGATTATTAGTAGGTAGAGAAATATTTCGAACGTTTGACGCCATAAACTCGAGTTCGAATTATTTGTTCCATTCAGTTTGCATACAGCCATTTCGATATACTGTTTCGTGATCTGAAAAATGTTGAAGTTTTACAATTTCCTTTCTGATCGTCGAGATTACTCTAGATCTTCCTCATGGAAACTGGAAAATCTTGTACACGTGCTAGAAAAAAATAATTGAAACTGCGTGTAGAGCGATAACCTGAAAGCATTTCGACTTCTTTAGTTTCAGCAATAAGCAGCTGCAGGAATTGCTATCATGTAACAACAATATAGATCAGCTAAATTTCTCTCTTGGAAGCTTCTCTCTTTAAACTGATTCGGATTTTGTATTCGGAAATTGTACAGGGTGTATTAATACCGCTGGGAAGAATTGCGAGAGGTGATCCCTTGCAGATAAAGAAACTAAAGTCAGCGTATGTACATTCCTGACCAAGTTAAGAGGTGTATTTGCTCATTTTCATTAAAATCATATTTCAATAAATTTTAATGGCTTGTCCTATGAAAATGTTATCTACTTGTTTGCTTAACGAGAACCATTCTGCTACCTTTAATTCTCGTAAATGTAAAATGGTTGTAGTAACTAGTGAACAATTTAACGGCTTTGCAAATACAGTTATTGCAAGCGAATATCATTATATGCATGTCGTATGCAAAGCAATGCAATTAGATTTTAGGAATCATGCATTTCAATTACTTTATTCTTCTATCAAGAAAAATAGAGCGATGAATAATAATTTACAACAGCACATTAAATCTTAATACACAATCACTATTTAAAAACAACAAAAACTTATGTAGAGAATTATTTTCTGTACGTAATAGTACCTACGTAAACAAATTGAATTCTTCAATAATTGAATAGCATTTGCCAAAAAGAAGAAACACTAAAATTGTCAACAGTTATAACAAAAACATAACGAGTAGAAATGTAGAATAAAGAAAAAATATATAAATAATAAAGAATGCCACTATAAGCAAAAAGAAAAAGATTCTGCCTTAAAGCTTCTCCAACTAATTGTAATAATTACATGAAAGATATCATAGCTTCTTTACAAATTTTGAAAAAAAAATTATAAGAAATAAAAATTGAAATTCGGCTTCCGCTTTACAACTGAGAAGAAAATAAATATGATTCATGATTTAATTAGATCTCCTCGTTACCAGAAGAGAAGCTGCTCATATTCGAAGGGCACCTTTACAGGTCATTAACAACAAACCACGATTCAGTTAACCGGAGCAGCATTATTTATTAAGCATTTCTTTCAACAGAGATATCGATCGAGGCATAATTTATTTGGTACAGATCTGTTATCGAACGACATAGTATCGCGTCGGTAAGACTGGTTTGAAACTATTTTCCTTCCCTTCTGTACTTTTACTTCTCCTGGATCTGGATCTACAACTACTTGCGATTACTAAGAAGAGCACTATAAAACTAGAGTTTTCTTTTACTCCTCCCGATCGCTTACGTCGATATTTCCTGCTGCAAACGTTGATACAAGCGAGATGTAGAGATGTCCCTGATACTATTACTAATAATTACAGTCATTTTTCAATCGTTTAATGGCGTATTCCCATTTGACGATCAAAGAAAGTGATTCTCTTTTTACTGTATTTTCTTAAAGCTTCCCTTTAACGACCCCTATAAGACGAAGGCTTAGGAAAAATAATGGATATTTTCTTTGCAGAGGTGCCATTCTGTCGAATTACATTTTTTATACTTTACTCTGGTAGAGACGATAACCAAACTTGTTTAAATTAAGGTATTTCGTATTTTCTATTTTATCGTCAGTTGAATAGAACAACATCAATCGTGGAAACCATGTAGGGCAGCTAATAACTTTATAAATATATGAAGATATTGGGTAAAAATTTCTCTGTGCTTTCTTGGAACAAAAGTAAATACTAAATATGAGAGAAAAATTTCGAATTTCTTGGTCGCGGTTAGGTTTTACAATATTCTGTATATTAAATTCTAAATATCGCTCAAAAACGACTCACAAAATGGAAATATTCTCTTATGAACTCCATAAGTAGATACACCTGGATACTAAAGCAATTTTTAGCTCTTCGTATTTTCTTAAAGAATGGATGCTTTTGAATGTTACGTTGAAACCTGCGATATTAACGTAGTCACGAAATTTTGAACAAACCAACTCTCAAATGCGCAAGCGCACCACTTCTCCGCGCAGATCAATAATCAATAGTGTCGACAGGATATCGAATTTTACATATATTCCCTCGATAGAATCCTCTCTTATGTTATCATTTTCTTGGAACATGTTCGACTAGGAATCCATAATGCAGATAAAATAAATTAGATATTGTGAAAGTTAAAAAGAACTTTAAAAAATGAACGATGACAAAAATCAACTGACAAGGAGGAACTATACGTGGCCTGTTCCACCCCAAATCGATCGGCGATGCACCTAATGTTAGGGATTTTTGTGAAGTTGAAGTATGACGTAGTCCACGTGAGATTAGTGGGGTGGGGATTAAATCATCACTTTGCATAACTCGAAATCGTTTAAAAAAAAAAATCTGCAGAGTTTAAAATTATTGCTGATTTTCATGAAATTTTAGGATACAAAAATATTTAATGCCATTTTCCATAAAAATGATCAGCGATTAGAGAAAATTGTTTCCCGAATAAATAAAATCGTTTAAAAAGCCTAAAAAAGATAAATGGCATATAATCTAAACTAGGACATATGTAATGTATATTCAAAATTTCATTGAAATCCGTTCAGCCATTTAGGCGCGAAAGAAGGACAAACAGACAACGTTTCACCTTTATATATTAGTAGGGATAGGGATTATCTAATGTGATGAATGGGGTACCGTACCCAAGGCATCCGGGGGCGAAAGCCACGCCATTTAAGATTTTTTTTATAATTTGAAATGAAATCGACAGTGTATGTGACACATAATAATTGTATTAAAACGAAAATGTGGTAATGAGAATAAAACATGAAATAGTTTAATTCAAAGGTTAAATAAGGGAGGTGCAGAACCTTGATACTTGGAGATGAACCTGGTCTATTCGATTTTACTAACAAAAAAATAGTACGCGTCTGATTGGTTATCTTGATAATTGCAAGAACTTTGATAATTGCACACATTTTAGACCCATTTCTGTGCAATGATCAAGGTTCTATTGTACCTATATTGGCAGAGCTACTATTAATAGCGTCAAAAATATCTGTAACTGTTACAAAAAGCTAAAATGATGTGTGTCACATAAACGATTTAATAGTTACAATCGCATTTGTGTTTCATTTTATACTTCCATTATCGATATTTATTAGGGGTGTGCGGGCACCCGAAATTACGGGACCCGATTTGCGATTCGGGAGCCGATTTTCTTGCTTAGAATATTTTACATCTGATTACACGAAAACTTTTAAGATGTGATTTTGCAGTCTGATCAGATGCAAGAATTTTTAACCAAGAAAATCGGCTCCCGAATTGCAAATCGTGTCCCGTAATTTCGGGTACCCGCACACCCCTAATATTTAAGTTGTTTTACTTGTGACAGACGAGAAGACATGAATAAGTAGTATTCCCTGATATTTATTTTTTAATTCATCTACTTACATTCAATTGCTTACTCCAATAATCGATATTTAATCTTTTATACATGTTTATATGTGTGCGTGTTTAGAAGTGTATCTCCTATTGTATCTCCTACTTGCTCTCATGGAATAATTAGCGTCTGAAATTCAAGATTCTACTATCTAGAAAACATATTGATAGTAGGGCTGATAATGGGTATTCTAGCGTTGTTAAGTGCAAACACTATACTACATTTCTCAGTCCCTATTATTTTTCACTTCCAATTACCAGCATGTAGTTTTATCCGTTCCATTACATCGTGCTTGCTTCACGTGGGAAAGAACGAGCACGTCGCATCGAAATGGCATTTGACGCTTCTCTAGGAGCAAAATAAAGGTCGGTTCACATTACACGTACCGTCGTCGACCGTGTCACTGTTGCCATTGCAACAGGCATCTACATGTACACAATGGGAATCGCCGATTAGCCGGGGCGATCGTCACGTAAAAATATGTTCCTCGAAAACGCTTGACCTTTGGTGACGGTGGGTGTAGTGTGAATCCACCCTAACGTCAACTGCTACACGACGTTATCGAGACCCTCATCGCCTTCCAATACCGCGTTCCTCCGCGTCTACGACGTTCACCACGTCAGAAGAATCTTTCTATGAGGCGTGTTCGAGAAGGACCCCTCCTCTTACGGATTTTACAATAAACACATCTATGTACAATCATTAATAAACTGTTTGTTATCAGATATAATGTTATATTCAATAAAGTGTACAACATGTACCGCAATGTGTAGTGCAACCACGAAGAAAGTGATTTTAATTCTTTTATTAGAGTCGTTTTCGAGAAAATCGGGGTTAAAGAGTTTTCAAGATTTATTGCAAATTAAAGAAATCCTGGTGCTAAATTGGGTAGAAATGGTAAAATAACTTTTTTCGGACGACTTTTTGCGCACGACTAATTGTAAGAATCAGATCCATCTTTATTTTTATTTTATTCTACATTTTCTATTTGCTTTTGCATGTAAACTCATACCCTCTTTGGTTGTATTACTTAAAACAGAACACCCTGTGCATAAATAGCCATTGTGATAATTGGCGCAATTTGTGTATATGAGTAATTTTGTAAAGCTATTAATTTACGACAATGTTTTTAAATGGGCATCTTTTTGATGGGTTAATTAAAATGTCCACGATATGGGTAATGGAATGTATGAACACAGCATTTTAGCTGTGTATATGTAGTTGTGTCATCTTAAGCGCAGTTGGAAAGCAGCTTTATGTACTTGCAGCTCATTCTGATTTCACATCTTTTTTTTATTTTGTAATTATTATTCTTATTTTCTATTTTTTGTGATTTATTTGATTTCATGTACTTGGCGTAATTTTTTTACTTTTTTGAAGTTTTTTGGGGGTTACTTATAACAGAACACCCTGTGCATATATTGGAAACAAATACATAAACATTTGTCTTGGAACAAATAGGTAAACATTTTTCGCGATAAAGCAGAATGTGAAAAACGAATACATAACTTATCTATCATTTGATGAAACGTAAGGTATCTACTTTTTATTAATATATCTGTTTTTAAAAATAGCAGCAAGGATAGTGCTTCGCTAATTTTTAAAAACAGCATTTTCACCCTTTTTTTCTGTATTTGGTTTAATTTACAGTTATTTCCAATAAAACGAGCAGAAATATTCTAATTACAATGCTAATAAATAGTGCTCGAGTTTAAATTGGCAATGTTTGATGGGGATTAGTGAAAAATGGCCCCCATGATAGCAATGCTTAAAAAATTCTAGTTTTTATAACTTAATTTAAATTACACAAAGAGACTAATATGTTTCTCCAGAACGTTCTTAGAGTACGCGTATTATCGGTCAATGTGGGGTGGGGCACAAAACACCACTGTGAAACGGTGATTTGAATCTTCAAACATACAAGTATGCAGTGTGGAGACGTACCCGTCTGTAGTCTAAGAAATCTGAATAAATTTTTAGATCAAATCTGTATTGACTCTAACGTTTTCATAGACTTATAACAAGGCAATTGACATTGGTAAGCAGAAGAGACATTCCAAATTCTTAGCTCCTTAATTAGAATTTTACAATCAGAGTTTCGTGGCTGTAAACGTACAAAATGAACAATTGGAAAGTTGAATATAATTTGGAAGCTTTACGCTTTAACACTAGAATTACCAAGCCAGTCATTCTGACTGGTTTTAAAATTGGTAATAAATTTACCATTATTAAGTATAAAACAAATGTATTTCTAAGTAGTATAAATATATATAATATTATGTAGGCATATATTTTTTAACAATATAAAAATTAAAAAATATGAATAAAGGTTTGCATAACGCATTTTATAAATAACCAGCCATTTTGACTGGTCTAAGTAGTTGAAATAGGTATAGGTACACTAATTATTGGTAGTTTTAGTATAAAGGTGCTAAAAACTTTCTTACAAAATTTCACCTAAAAGCACTTGGATATACGCACTTATAAATGTAAACAGACTCGACCAATGAACGTTAATAATTTATTACAGAAAAAATTCCAAAGGTAACGCTTCGTTTTCACCGTTCAAGTGTAGGTACCTACATAATCTGTTAAATTTGAATACACGTTCTTCCTATTATGTCGAAGGAAATTAGGCCGTTCATTGCAGTGAATGGGGTGCCGTTGACATATGTGAGGATGTCATACGTAGTACGCGAAGTGTCCGTGAGAAAATACGTTGAGGAAGAGGCACGGGAAAAAGAGTTCTAGGAGCACGGTAGGTGGGTCGAAAACAAGCAAAGGCTAGACTTGAGGACGAGGAGAGCACTTAAGCAGCTCAACCATGCGTGCTTCCCCATATTCGCGGGCGTTACAGGTGAGTTGGAGTAACCACGGACGAACCTTGCCAGGGAGAGAAGAAAACCAGGTGAAAAAAATAGGAAAACAGGACACCTGCGTCTTTTAAAACTCTCACTTGCTGGCAAACGTTTGAAATAGCTTGGTGACTTTAATTAAAATCATATACCATGAGATATTTTCTCCTGATTCCAAGCTCACACTTTTACTGGTGATTGCAATTATTTGTATTTCAGGAAATTTTAAAATCTTATTACGGGAGTTAGTTACTTGAATTTGTTCCTTTAACGAATATCATTGTTTCCCTTAACCCTTTAGCGCCAAACGTATCATATATGATACATTCCTTATTTTTGCCATTTTGCCGGTTGCTGCATTTGCAATTCGCTGTTTGAAATGGTTTAAGTAGTACATGTTTAGCGTAGTTTCATTCATGGAAGAAAGCTGGACCTACTTGAACCCTGTATTCATTGGTGTGACACTGAAAAAAAAATAAATAAAAAGATATTTGTTTATAAAAATATATAAATTCAGGCCATTTTTAACGATAAAAAGAAAACGGGATCTAGGTGCGGGCGCTAAAGAGTTAATGAATATAGCCACTGTGCTTGCTCGAAAAGTAAGGTACATATTTTCATTTCTTTTTAAGTTCGATAATGCTGTTTTTCATTGCAATTTATTAATACACTAAAACTGTATTACTCAAAGCATGAAATGAAACGAAAATTAGTACAAATTATTAATTTTACTTGATGTTATAAGTCGTCGAAGTTGATGGTTGTCAACATTTCTGAGAATCTACTAAACACATTGACTCTGAATGTTGACAGTACATTTTAAAATATACGTGGCTTTTTGCGAAATAATAATTTGTAATAAAGTGAAATATCACATAAAATGCAAGGTATTTTATGAAATTCCATATAAAATTGAAAATTCCATTTTTGACAAGAAATTCTTTAGTCTTTTCTTTGAACATAAAATGCGAACAAAATTAGGAAAGCAAAGAAAATACGCAATAGAACGATAGACGGTGTATTTTACTATTAGAACGTACTAGCGATTTAAAATCAATGTGTTCCTTAGATACCAAGTAATCTTGACAACCACCAAACAACTTGATTTCGTTACATGAATATATTCGTAACGATTTTGTAAATGATGAATGCATTTTTAGTAGGATTCATAATTTACAAAATAAATTTACAAGTCAACTATACTTTTCGTCCTGGAACAGTGGTGTATCTTCTTAACAATGTCGTGCAATATTCAATTAACAATATACGATACACAATATAACTTTTTTGACACGATAAAATTCACAATTTATCAAAGCAGCAATAAAAAAGTAAGTGTTTTTTCAATTGTAACTCAGGATTATAAAATCTTTAATTTCAATATTAAAATGTTGCAAAAAAGCTACCTCGATTTATTATAATCATTTAATCCAATTCGATACTTTTTTAATAAAAAGATCAAGTATATTTATTAAACATAAAACACATTTTTTTTGCAGTATACAAGTGTATTCTTGTATAACATACTCCGGCAATAAACAAAGTTTGGTCAATGCACTTTGGAGCGCCAGTCTCTTTCCTTCGTGAAAACTGTTTCACACCCAGACTGTTGTAACACAGAGAAAACTTCTTGAAGCAGAAATATACCGAAAAACTATGTGGAATGTAAGATTGCTTGTAGCTGCTAATTGCCTAAGCAGCTGAATACGGATCTTTAATGTTTGCACAGGCTGCTTGGTATACCTCTTGCGTGCAGCCATTGCAGGTGCAACTGGCAGCGAAGCGAATCTTACGGTCGACTTTACATAGCAAGAAGAACACGCAAGATGGAAGTGGAAGAATAGTTTTAGTGAAACTGTATATTTTCGCATACGATGTATACAGAATGACTAAGAGTTAGCCATCAATGCCCTCATAATGGAGGTAATTAAATCGTACAATAATTATGTATTTCTTTAGTTGCCTAAGCTTTCTTTTGTACATCCACAGTCATGACACTTGGAACGCTCAGAATGACGGTTTTCAAGAGGTCATTCCGGTTAGATGGGTTGAAGAAATCGAATTTTTTTTTAAACATTTTTCGAAAGTACATATCCTCAAGAATGTACCGTTAAATTTTCATGGAAAAATTCCGATTATTTTAGCTTCTACAGAGGCATTTTGTAGGGAGCGCAGAGTCTCGGCCTGTATAGATGAAAACTTCACATCGTGAAGATAAAATCTCAAAATCTATCGAACCGATTGGTTTATAAATTTGACTACTTATTCTGCACACCTATGACTCTCGCAGGGACTACAACCAAATATTTTCATTCGGTCTAACCTACTTTTAAAATCGAAAATAGCAAAAAAAGCCGAAAAACATTTTTTTTTGCATTTTGCCCGCCATTTTGCTAATTTTGAAGATAAAGCACTAATTATAATCCGAGCGATAGCGACAGTCATAGATTAAGAATCTGTTATGGATTTTTGGGTTCAGATAAGTCCAACAGCTGGAAGCGTCTTCACGTGCGAGGCATGAATTTTTGAACATGCCATCAAGACCGCTTTCAAAAGCATTTTAAAAGCTATAATTTTATTACTTTTATATTTCTCGTTTACAGTAGAAATGTAGTCTAATAAATAGAAAAATGTTTAGTTCCATTACTATAATTATTTTCGTCGCGATAAATTCCTGAAAATCGCTGAATTTATCGACGCGCTAAACAGAATGACCCCTTAATGGAATGTGTAACGACGCATAGAATGTTGTTCCTTCTGTGTTTGTTATTAAGCATTAGCAACGTAAGCATACGTAATTAAATATTAAAGTTATGAATTTCATTATTGATATTACTGCCTCGTTTGCAATTTACAATTAGTAAGATGAACACATAATTATTTATTAGTAACAGCATGAATTTTGTAATTTGTAGTTTATGTGACAGCTATGGCGAAAAGTAGTAAATAAAGAAGTATAAAATATCAGACGTTAGGGACGCCATTTGTAGTTAAATACTTATATACTTAATGTGAAAAAGGACTTCAGCATCATTATTATATAGTTACATTAAAAAAGTGCGGACATTTAATTCCGATAAAAGCAGTATAACAGCTACTGAAATTTGAAAAAATTATGGTGGGTAGGAACAAAATTTCATAATTTAAAATTATAGAAAAATTTATTAACTTCCAAATTATTATACCGTATTTAACATAAAATATCTACAATATGTAGAAATTGACACGTCAATATGTAAATATTAATTGTGAGAAAGTTCAAAGATCGTGAGTTTGATATTCCAACAGGATATGCAGAAACTGAAAATGACGATGATGAGTTAGTAAACTTTTCTACATTTGAAAATGAAACATTTATAACAGTGAAGTCTCAATATTTTGAAATCACCCTTTGAAATCGATGTTTACAACGAAATTTCAGAAATTACAGTTGATATAGTTGCATGTGTCTTTACGAATACTATTGCAGACAACATCAGAAGTAACAAACCTAAAATGTCATTCTTTTGCACAAATAAAAGCGTAATAAATAATCGTAGGACTATTGAAAAAAATTTATTAGAATATATTTTGTGGTGCACTTTTGTGGTCTAAGAAATATTTCCTTGAAATGCTAATGGTAACATTCAAATTCTAATACTGTTTACATGCTGATTGTAGCAACCCAACTTTAAAAGCCTATAATTACCAAATTAGAACTACGTATATCTTGAAAATTCTTGTGTCATTACAGGACATACCACTTATAAGAGAACGTTGAGCATAAGTGCCTTTCGTATTGGCAAATATTACAAAGCTGGTTTCAACGAGCGAGGTAGAAATTCCTGTTCACTTCACACTTTCATATTATACCCCCATTTTTTCGATGTAACGCTGCCCGTTGCATCAACCGCGAATGGATGCGCGCGCACGAAACGATCGTGGAAAAGCTATAAATTTTCTATTTTGTTTGACATTCATTTACGTTTAGACCAGAATTTATTCATCGGACCTTCTTTGCCTGGATCGGTACACATCTTGCCAAAGTCGAAAAATTGAAGGATGGAAATCAACTTGTAGTAAATGCCAACCGGGAAGAAATGAAGTTAACATTACAGTAAATGTTAGATGATTTTTACACTTTACAATTGTCATCCTTCATGCAATTTATAATCACATTTTCTTTGTTAATCAACTAGTTGCAAAGATCATGAAAATTACGAAAAGCACGAATTATTATTATTGATAAGCGTTTTGATTGCACAAAGATACCAAAATAGAAATAAAGATAGAGATAGAAAAAAATAGAAATCTCAAAAAATTCATGAAAACCACGTTCAGATACTCTAGAGAACCATGAAAGTCGTGAATAGCATTCATAATTTTCAATGTTTCTCAGTCATTTCAATTTTTATTAAGCGAACAACACATTTTAGTGGATGCAAATTAACAATTTATAAAAATTGGAAATAACACATATTTAACTTAATTTGCCATATTTTACACATATTACTTTTCTAATATATTGGAACCATTCTGAAGGATAAGATCACAGAAATTTGACAACAAATTTTTTGTCATCTACACCCAAGTACCACCCTATACATATGATACATATCCCTACTTATTTAAGTGTTATAAAGTAGGATTTGATAAAAACATATTTTAAAATGTCGGTGATTTTTCAGTAATGTTTTACAATTGAAGAATCAAATGAATTATATAGAATATAATAAAGTAGTTGATTAGCAACGTGGCTAGAAATAAATATTTTTCGTTAAAATAAAAATAATGCGCTTGGAAATCGAAACTATCACATTTTATGTGATTTTTGTTTGTTTTTTTTTCAATTGCAAACAACTGAAGGTTTTTAAGAAAACAATTTAAACGCCGCCAATACTGGACAGTTTCGAAAATATTTCCTAAAAATTTCAAAGAAATCCATCGACTCTAGAGATAGCACATTTCGAAAACATAGTTGATTAAATCTTTAGTGAAAGCACCTATATTATTGCTTACCTCGCTGACCGATTCTTGTTAACCCATAAAACACACCCTCTGTCGAAGTTGTAACCTCTGCTGAAGCTTTCTTTTCGCTCTCTACGCCGCATTCTCCCTTCTTTAGTACTTTCACGCGGTGAATGTTGGCTAGATGAACATAGAGTTCGTCCTTTTTATGGCCGTAAAGATGGGTTTGCGGTTATGTCTCGGTGCCATAAATTTTAGTACATATTTGTGAGGTATAGTTCTGCATCTTCGTCGCATCGACACACAGCAATATAAGCTGCGATATGAACCATTCAACAAAGCCACTGCCCGTTTTTTTTTCAAGCGACTATCCGAATGATATTGTTATGCAGGGTGTTTCGGAAGAACAGGTTAATAGTGTAAGACTGTGAGAGATTATCACAGCGGTCATTCTAACAAAGCATGTTCATATGTAAGGTAAATGTACCAATACCCGGACGCTTAAGAGGCTTAAGGAATAGCGGCAAAGTTTGTCTCCTAATTTAATTTGTAAAACCATCATGAAATAGAAAAATGTTGTTGAAATGTTGAAGATAACACAATATTATACCATCGGGAATTAAAAAAAAAAGGTTTATGTATTATAATAGACGTATTTATTAATGAAAATACGAAAACATGCAGATGTCCCAGTAAGCGGACAACCTAAAACTGCATGTCCCAATACCTGAATTATATCGTCCCAGTAAGCGGACAACCTAAAAATCCATGTCCCGATATCTGGTACATTCACGAAATTCTTGTACCAGTAAATACTAAATAATCTTAGATTTCTTTCAAAAAATATTAATTTTCTTGCAAGTTTAACCATCTTAAACTAAATTTAAATCTATTAACTATTATGATAATGTATTATCATAATATATAAATAAGAAATGTAGTCAATATTTTCTTAGTAAATGAGTGGCGTGTCTTAACAGTAGCCATAGAAATTTCTCGAAGTCTGCTATGCGTACGAAGTGTGTTACAAAATAATTATTTCTATCTAACGATTTTTAATTTTCTATAATAATGATTTTAATTAATATTGCTAAATACTTATGCATTATGGTACTATTTTTTGTTTTTAATTACATTAAAAATTAAGCTTAAAAATAAATAAAATTCGCAATACTGTTCAGGTACTGGGACATGGCCGGGCACTGGTACATTTACCTTACCATACGCATATGCATAGGTTTGACCAGCAATATGTTCTTTGCTCCGTAAATTTGCTGCTTTGTTTACTTGGAGGCATCGTCGATTTTTGTTCATGCGGCTGGATGAAGAGTGAAGTGTACAGAAGAAAAGTGGATACACGAGACGAACTGCTCGGTGCCATAATGGATGCTATTGCCCGCATAAAGGAAAGTCAAGATGAACTCAGATGAGCAACACGCCATGCTCTCACAAGAGTTGAAAAATGCATTGATGTTGAGGGTGGAATTTTCGATATAAATAAATTTTAATAAAAATTATAATAAATTAGTTATTATAAAACAAATTGTCATTGTAATAAATACGCTATTATAAATTATATGTTTGTTATTATAATACAATATGTTCTTATAACAAATTTGTTACTTGGAAAATGAATATTAGAAACAGTACGTAATATATCTTTGTTACCAATAACTTTGTAAATATACATTCAAATAGCACCTAGAATTCTTTCGGAATAGGACTACGTAGGTATGTATATTCTATTTTTTTTAGAATGGCCGATACCCGTGACCTCCTACAGACCTACACTATTAACCCTTCCTTCTGGGGCACGCTGTACAGTGTTATATATAATTTAACAAATTATTTATGTGTCATATGTGGTGTTCAGCTTTTGGTTGTCGATCAGACACCTAAAACAAAAGTGAGTTACCCCTAACTATAAGCAGAAGTGTTTCCTAATAATTTAATAATTAGTTTATTCTTACACAATATTCTTATTCCCTTACATGCAGCTTTGTCGTATACATAAAGTGTGTCACAATATTATTAAAACTGTTATTTAGGGACACCCTCTATATCACCCCTGAAAAAGATTTCAAAATGGTTGAAAGCTTCTGCAAGATGCTACTTTCCCTAAGAAGCCTTTATTGAGTTTTAAAAAGGAGAAGTTGGGAAAAGGATTTTTAATAACAGAATATTTTCGTCCAGCTTATACCATAATATCCACCATCCTTTTCTACGGGGAACATCGAAAATAGTTTTAAGTAGCAACTTTGTACGCTGCACGATTTGCAAGAAACTTTTCTTATTTCCTGTTCATGAAGTAATGACAGGGCATTACACCGTAATTTCCTTGACGTACGATGGCATTAAACACTAACGACGTATTATACGAAATAATTTAAGATCATTTTCGTATTATGCTACGAAGATACGTGTCAAGATTTCTAGAAGAGGACATTCTTCGTGTACATGTTGAAGAATATGTCAAAAGCGCCAAAAGCCTTCGAAATCACCTCACACTTAACATGTCAACGTAATATTACTATGTCGCAATAATAATAGTGACATGCGTTTTCTTTAAAAATTACTTCAAATCCGTTTAAACGTCTATAAGCAGGTAGCTACTAAATAAAATGTAATCAAGTATAGTATTACAACTCGATTTTGTATCGATTATTTCAATCGATTATTATTTGCAATTTTGATAAAATTGAAATATGATGTAGTCCACGTGAAGATAGGGAGAGGTCTTTAAGTTATCAAAGATTTGTTTAAAGTATACAGAACGTTGAAGCTTAAAATTTTGCCTATTTTCGCAAAAATGAGTTCTATAAATGAATTTAGAGCGAAGTTCGCGAAAAAAGTATTTGTTTTTAATTATTGTGTTACAAAAACACCTCTAGTGTCTACACAAAAATTATCTAGAAAAGCTAAAGCTTCTGTATTAAAATAATATAAGAACGACCTCCGTAGGGTTGATATTTTCGGCGATAAAAATTCATTTATAATGTGTACTTTCAGCAAAACGGTAAAAGATTGCAAACTTCGACGTCGTGTATTGTTTAAACAACTTCAGATCTTCAGGTCTATTTCAAATTTAACAAAATCCCCAACATCAAATGCAAACATTCATCAATTTGACGTGGAATGGCACAATCAAGTATATACATAATAAACTAACCGATATTTAAAGCCAATATCAATACAAACAATTTCATTCTTCATCTTTTTTTTTCTTTATATAGAATCATCAACTTCTCATTTGCATCACCATTTAGGAAACACACTGTATTTCGAGTGGTTCTAGTTTCTAACTAATAAATTGCACCTTTTTACTCATAGTTGATACGAAAAGGTGTAGATAAATGTGGCGATAAGACGGTATCACTGATATTGAGAATAAGCAATTAGACTTTAATCGAAGTGGACATACCTATGTACGTACATACATGTCAGGGTGAGTTCAAAAGCGCGATGTCCTTAAAGACACAAGGAAGTGCTTATTGTCACATGATCTCATAGCTACTAGTACCAATTTTCCTCCGAATTACATAGAGCATGCCTCTTTCTTCCTCTGCAGTGTACTGTTACCCTGAACCCATAATCCCTGGTGTCCATCTACAGAATATATGATTGCCGCTTTTACTCGTTTTATTATTAGCGAAAAGATGAGACGCTTTCGAAGTTCCTGAAATGGGAGGTTAGTCCACTTCCAGGTTACCTCCTTTCGAGGAAGACAGAATAACCACTTGGCTGTCACGGCTATGTTAAATGCGAAGTGCCGCTGAAACAGGTCTGCAGGGAGCTAATAAGCTACTTTCGATCTTTCGATATAGAAGGATCTTGGATCGCTGTGACCTTGTCGGAAGCTGCTTGGTTTCGCGCATACGTTATGTTATAAGTAAGGCAGTCAGATCTCTAAGTTGCCAACGCGGGACACGTCAAGCTTTTTAACAAGTTAATGCGGGACGCCTCATAGTAATACGTAAACACGACTAAAGCTGCGTATACGTTGAAAATACAATCTCGCAACAGTCACGCGACACGCGCCCTGGTGTGTACCTACGCAGCTTTAGAGCTCAAGATTGCCAAGAATGCAAGCAAGGGGAACAAGTTGGAATTTCACTTTTAAAAAAACTTTCATCTCAGTTATGTTACGTTGAAAAATTAATGCAATATTTGAATTGAATGAGAATTACAGTGAACACTCCAGTATTTCCGAGTCGAATGTATTCTTTTAGCAATATAAAGTTGTTATAAAATTTTTTATACGATGACAGTTTTTAGGGTAAAGAAAACGATTTCCTCTTCTAAAGACCTCTAACCTTATTTTGCACAATTATTTTCGTATTGTTTCATTAAATTCTTTGTAACTTCAGCAATACTAAATCATAATTATTACCATCTTTCACAGAATACAAAATATTTTGGATATGTCGACAATAGGTCTTCTAAGTAATAAGTAACGAACTACCTGATCTATGTTTCCTGTAGAATATTTACAAATATGCGCCATAATAATACATAAAATATACACCTTTAAGTCCATACGACAAACACACTATTGGAATGATTCAAATCGCTAATAGCTAAGTAGTTCGCCATTATCCTCCTATGCAATAAATATTTGTAACGAAACTCTTTTAGAAAAAATAAAATCTTTACTTTACACAACAGGCGAATCGGCAAAAATACTATTAAGACAATATTCTGACGCACGTTGCATTCACTAACATATAATCCATTTACGTTAACGCTTATTTTATTACATACTATATATGCTATATATGCTTTCGAACTTTGTTATTTCCAAAACAGCAACGCCGCGTTCCCACAATCGCATTGGTACACCACGTACAGATAATATCCACCAGAGGGGGGAGATTTTAAAGGTATGCGAGCAGGATAATTTTAAACAGGAGCAAGCCCGTCATAAAAAAATTCTCTTAAGTAGCGACACACCCTACAAACGAAATCGCCTCGTCCCGGTTCGTCTCGGTTCATTCTTCTTTTCAATCTTCCCTTTTGCAGGAGGCGCTTCCTCGCACTTTCTTCTCATTTTGCTCCTATTTCACCGCGCACAAAACCGCCATCCGCCGGCTCTCAACGCATCGCCGTCCACCTTCGTACAAACGGCCTTTGAATAGCGTCTAGTTTTTGCCACGCAACTAGTTTTACCGAGGGTTTTCATTCTACTCTATCGAGCCGGCGTCTCACGTCCCTCACTCCCAGCACCGTGAGAATGGAAATCTTCTATGGAATAAAATCACGACACCACCGAAGAAATTGCCGGGCGAATTTTTATCCCGCCAAATCCATCACGTTCCCTCGATTTTCCGCAATTCCACCCCCCCCCCCCCCCCCCACGCCCTTCTCGTGAATATTGTTGAATCGTGTTCGTATGTTTGAAATGTTTTCAGATGAAACTGTATGCAAACGTCACATGTTCGTTTTAATTTTTAGATTGTAACGCGGGGAACATTAATATCTATTTCATTGCATTACAGGGTAGCATCAACCCGTTAACCGAGGAAGATGAGTCAACTCGTCACTTTAAAATAAGTTCGCTTTGCACGGAATAAGTGGACCAGTAGTGAGAATTTAATAATCAGACTTCTGTAACAAGGGAACGTATATTATAAAGTTGTATGTCACATGTGTTGTCCTCGGGAAGAGTTAATACCGTTTTAATCATTTACCAAATTCATATTTGAAAATACACGAGGAGAGACCCAATAAACAGGTTAAACGTGTTCTAAGAGCATTAGAGCAGAGTACCTATTAGGATTAAATAGATTATAAAGATATGAAGTGTTTATCTTCCCATATAAGTTTATTATGCTGTGAATTTGAATTGAACTTTGTACTTCCTGTAAACAACCAGAAGAACTTAACCGCTAAAACTGATTTCTTGCTGCAGATTTGTAGAAGGATATGTATTTCTATTGAAAAAGAGCAAAGGTCGTCTTCAATGATAAATTTCAATTGAATTTCACTTCCACAGAGATAATATTTTATCTAAATCAAGATGATAATTTCAATCGTTTCACTCTGTACATGATCCTCTTAAAATCTTTATTATATAGTTTTTCTATGATAAATTTTATAATTCATATACCCCCATGTTCTAATCAAAGCAAACGATGCTTCGGACATCAATTATTGTACTTGAAGTAACTTAATTAATTATTGCAAGTGTAACAAATTTAGAAACAAAATATGTATGCAGTATAAATGATCTAATTAGCCTTCAAGTAATTTAGTTTAAAGCAATTGAGAACGTTAATAATTTTGGAGAAAATAATTTTGGAAAAATTTGCTTTCACACCACATATACTCTATAAAATCACCAAAGATGATTATTTACGTATCCTATATCTAATGAATTGATACACTGAGATTTCTGATACAAGCAGTAATATCACAATAATTCTCAAAAAGTAATATTCACTTTACATTGCATGAAACTATATCACTAAACCTGTTACTTAATAAACGAAGCTTCATAATTAAAGTGTTACTCGAACAAAAAACTTTATATAAATAAATAAAACCACCATACATTTTAACGCACTGAATTGCTATATTCAATAAATAATATACATGTATGGTAAACACCATCGTGGTGCTTCCTAAGTTTTTACACACCAGGTGTATGTCGAAATTGTTAAAATCACGTTCAGTATCTTGAACAATTTGTTTAAGAAATCCTTGAACATTTCAGACACCCGAACTGGCAATAGGCAATCAGAAAATAAAAATAAATTAATAAACCAGACGCATAGGGACACTGCGTCTAACGAACCAGTAGGACTGTTTATTTGCCAACGAGAAGCTATTGCTTGAACATGCGCGTTAAATGCCATTGAAGCAACGTTGGCCATTAAGGAGGCTAACTAATGATCCATCGATCCTTACATGGCTACTATAATACAGTCAATTCGCTTTACACGATGTCACCTGCGTGGATCCTGTTTTGGTATCATTGTACACGACTCATACGCTTCTCTGACAGTTCTACAGTTGTTTCATTCCTGATGCTAATATTACTAGTCATTACATATATCTACCTACTTGGCACATTCTAAACGAAGTAGATATTAATTCATCTCGCACTTTACACATTTCATGTCTCCCGACCTACTTTCTTTTAGCTTTCTCCTGCAAATATTTTAAATTTGGGGTACTTATTATGCACTTTATCCTATTTTCTCTACTCACATTCACGCAATATGTATCTACTTCTTTTCATCATAATTTAACTACTTATTAGTTTTATTACAGTTTTGCATATGAAAATATTCTAATTTATATTATTTATGTACTTACATGTTATACTATATATATATACTGCAAAGTTTTCTGTCTTATAAATTTTTCAAATTGTGTGTAAAGCGTGCAATAATTATCTTTGTTTTGTAGAAACTATTACACAGCGTAAATAGTCAACGAAAGTATTATCTTTGTTAATTTTAAACAAAATTTTAATTAAAAATAATTACGATAAAGATTACCGAAATTATATGCCCGCTTCCTAAAAATAGTTTAAAACTTTTTCAGAGAAGTAGAATCTCGGACAATTATAGAATAATTGAGAACTATTTGTGAAGAAAATTTAGCCTATTAACTATTCAGGGTGATTCATTCCGTTACACGTTATAGCTCAAGTGGCGTCCGATTCTTTATTTACAATTATTTATTTAGATATATTCAAACTTATTATTGGATAATTGCCTGTATCGTAAAATTTAATTTTGTATCTTTAAAAGATTCAGTTTAGTCATTTAAACGTTATGAGATATTGTGTAATGATAGTATTATTTTATTATTAGTAATTTCGTTCATATTTATGGAATAACGATTCATACATGATCATTTATTACATATTACTTATATTGTTAACCTTATCAAAAACTTCTGTTCTTGTATCAGTGAAGCAATAAAATTCTGTTACTAGTGCTACTAAAATGAATTTCTTAAAGGGGTGAAACTGTTTGTAATAATATTAAATTAAAATTCCAATAAAAATGTTCAGTTCCTACACAATATCCAAAACGACGAACAATAATTTAACACTAAAGACAAATCTGAAAATGTATCAGAGGAATATTTTAATCCCAGAATTAAAATCCCTCAAGCGGAGACCAGCTAGATCTACAGTATCTACAGATACAAATAATCTCTAAAGAATTATATAAAAGTTTAGTCGAAAGTAGGTATAGCAAAACGAATCTCAGCTGTTATAACTGTTAAAGGCTTATAGACAAAATATTAAATTAATTCCACGTTGGTATTTACCACTACCTTTTGCAACGATGCAAAATTGATTATTAAAGTAAAATACGTACAAGTAGAATAATACATGTAATACGTTTATATGGAATTTTATGTCGATATGTAAATAAATTATCATTTTCTAGGAAAGCACATTTATTGGTTCAATTTCGCTCATCACAGTATCTAAACGGCCAGAGACGTGTTGACAGATATCATCGAAATAACATCGTTAATTGAAATTCCGGAAGTATATGTCCCCATCAGTTTAATTTGCGGTGCAAGAAAATGCCAGAGCTTTCCAGCATGCCTAATATTAGCATCCTACAAAGAGCAACATGTCCCTGTACCAGTTTTACAAGGCTCCTATTTCTCTACCCCATGGCCTTCCTTTTCTCCCCAGCCTCCGAGCGCCACGAGGATCTATTTTCCCTTCTAATCGCGAAAATCACTATTTCTGCGCTATAATAAACGATCGAGCTTCCTTATCCTATCTCCGTATCTCGTTCGGTAGTTAGTCCTATCGAGCGAGCCCGATGCTCTCGAAAGATCGCCCGGAGGAAACCGTCGCGTCGGCTCCAGCGATTTCCTGAGGAGAATCGAGGACTCGAAACGTATGCGCATTTTCAACGGTACGAAACATCTGCTGTTTTGCCGCCGTCTTCCCATATATCGTGCGTTCAGGATAACTGTACAGCGCCTTCGCGTATCTATCGGGCTACCAGATAAAATAAAGGTGTATTACGTGGACGGCGAACGAGCGCACGAGGTGTCCCGCTAGTTCCTGAAGGAAAAAAGACCAATTGCGCGCCTTTCACGCATCATTCCCTTCGAGATGGACGATTCTGCACATGCGCAGTGGATTCGAATCTAGGGTGCTCTGGATATCGAGCTCCTTTAGAGATCTATATTGAAAATAGAAAAATGAATTTTTTTTTAATGTGGACTGTAATTCACTTCAGGGCTGATCACAAGGGGCTGCAGCGGGTGCAACGCACCCGAGCCCCGGGCTGTGCAGGGGCCCCCAAAAAAGGAAAAATGAAGAAATGAGAAAATAAAAGTAGGAAAAAGGAGAACGAAAATTTTTTATTTGATTAAAGTTAATATAATCTTATAAACTGTCTTGAATTTCACGCTCTAAACACAGAACTGCTAATACTACGGACACACCACAATTGTGGTTGTGATAACCTAAAAGAAATTAGAATATAATTTCTAATCTAATAATCTAATAATCTAATAATAGTTTAAAGTTTATTTCTTTTATTTTTATTTTATTTTCTTTATTATTGTTATTATTATTCTTTTTTCGTGAAAAGATGTTATGCTTTTTTACCGTTGAGAAATTGTTTGGGGCCCCAAGATATTTCTCGCATCCGGGCCTCTTTATAGAGAATGCCGGCCCTGCTTCGCACTTCATATTGCAGTGGATACACATACTTCGGTTAAGTAGGAAAATTTTTCCTTTCAGTGACTTTGGTTCGCTTTAACACTTGCAGATTGGAACACTGTTTTTTTTGGTCATTTTTCACCTACTAGGTACTGTAGCATTTGGAAAGTCGTTGTTTTTGTGTAAAAACCCTTGCAGAAATACATACAGTGACTAACCTGAAACCCTCTCAAGTGGTGAGTAAAGCGATATCCCTGAGGGTACGGAACCCCTACTATGTGTCCCTTGGCACCTGTTTGGCACAGGGCTGCACTGATTTGGTCAGATTTTTACACATCCCAGAGCCTTAAAATTTTAACGTCAAAAAATTATGCAGGACACGTCCCTGGAGTCTTGACTCGAGGGAAGGTATTCAAGGGCGCTGCCGCCTTTACCCTCTATTGCTTTTATGGCATTACTATATCTCTACAGGGCACTATAATTATAGAGGTACTGGTTCGGCCACTAACTCTGTTCACCTGAAATATCTCTGCCCTTCTAAATATTATGGAAAAATTCAAGATACGGGCTTTTATGATCTTGACGGACATACAATGTGATGGTAACAGTTCTATTTTGGGTGGAGGAAAGAAGAAGGTTTTAAGAACAATTTTATTGTTTTGAATGGAGTGGCTTTGTTAGTGGTAATATTGAAAAGAATAGTGAATTCGATGAGAAACGATATTAAGATACATAGGTATGTCTCAAAACCAATGGTTACCGAGATATTCAAGTGTTAAGATAGTGTCCACATATACGGGGTGACCCATGTGACTCTTAACAACTTAATACCTGGAACACTGCCCGATCAATTTTAATCCATTTTATCTCAGTTTTTATAGATCCCTAAAGGCTCTTAAGCAGTATATAGGTTGACTCCTAAAACGAAAACTCTAAGTTTTCAATACTTTTAGAAAACCTTGAAAGTTTTCTATACGTTTATAAAACTCTAAAGGTAAAACTGTTTCTAACACGGGACAACATTTCAGAAGGTTACTGTGGCACATGCTTCACTTATTTATTTATAGTTTCACATCATCTTTCGTAGATGATTGTTCAAACATTATTTTTTCTCTTATATATCTCTATTAAAAATATTAAGTGATGTAAGGTCGAGAGATCGAGGAGGGCTTGATTGAATTACTATACAACCTATCCATCTATTTTTATATACGTAACGTGCCAATACCGCACGCGTTACTCTTGTCTAATGAATGGACAGTTTGAAAAAATGTTTCAGATAAAAGTGATTTGATTTTTTTATGCTAATATGTAAAAGAAAGAGTAATATTTGGACAACTACCCATGCAGCACACTTCGTTGCTGTAACGTTGCTGTGAAAGATTGCAATATTGCACGCAACGTTGCTGCAACGTTACAGCAATATTCCTATGTCCGCCTCGTGCAATATTGCACAGCAACGTTCCTGCAACAAAGTGTGCTGTGTGGGTAACTACGGCAGATGCGCTTGAAGCGGCGAAAAACGAGGCACGCGCCACAGTAACAGAAACAATTTTATTTTTAGAATAAACAAATGTGCTTAGAATAAACAATAAAGCGAGTTGCATGTGATTTTACATTCCATCTTTATTCTCAGTTACCCCCGGCTTAATCATCATCTCATTCCGAACTTAAAACGCACCTAATTTATGAAAGAATATTTTTTAAAAAAAATGTTTCAGACAAAAGTTGCACTTTTTGTGACACTCATTACAGAAATGATTTGTTTTGTATAGGTTTCCATTAAAGTTAACCTCAGTTATATCCCTGGAGGGGGGTGAGGAGGTTTTGCATGTGGGTCAACTTTAATACAGATTTAGAGGCCCCAGGGATCTATAACATTCGAGATAACAACGATTAAAGTTGATCGCGCAGCTTTCCAGATATGAAGCTGTTAAGAGTTACGTGAGGCACCCTGTAGAAAGGAAACAGAGTTGTATAAATATCAAGCCCACGATCACTTCTTTTTATAATCAAATACTATGTATACCTATGTTACAAAAAATATTCGAAATATTGAATTTTCTTTAAATCAAACCTTGAATGGCGGTTTTATGAAGTGGAATTTCTTTTCGTTAAAGTTCTGTTCTGTGCACAAAAATTTCATGCACGACTAAAATGTCACACGCTCAGTGGTCCAGAGATAATCATGCGTGTCTTCCAATCATCTTGCTCGCACACTCATTTTGACGATATAGAAATGTGCTTGACATGAAATGACTGACAATTGATTTATGTATACAGCAGTGTATGCCATTTCTGGAAAACGTTTAGTGTATTTAGATGGTGTGATGATGAGTAGCAACATAGTGATTAGTTCAACAAATTTGGAATTCTAATAAATGGATAACGAATAGTAATTTTTCACTCGAAAATCACCTTATTTGCTACTTATAAAATGGTATCTAAGTTTTATTTACATACACATGTACATACACATATATATCGATTTTACTACAAACCCTCTCGTAGCTGGGACACTATATTCTAGTTTTCCTATTATTTTCTAACAACATGTTGCTCTGTATCGTTCCCACAGGAGTAATGAAAACATGGAACTGCATTCAAATTGTTATATACGAGATTAACGTGAAGCTAAGAATCAGGATTACACGTCTCGTGGTCCGGTACTTTCTTAATTAAGGAGAGAAAAATTTATGGTGATTCTATTACGTCTTATGCCGTGTGAAATCGGTCGCTGAGAGGAGGGTGCGCGGGAGGTGGAAAGAAATAACGTTCCAGGTTTCTGCGTTTGAACTCCATCTTCTAATTTCGTGCGAAACTATTCGAGCGTTCTGCGTTCACCAGTTGAGGCATTTTCACTCGATGTAGTAGCCGTTGATCAATGAATTAAAGGCGTAATAAAGGCCGTGTGAAATCGGACAGAAAACGGTTAATGCACAGGATACGATTGCTTATCTAATCCACGTTGTCTTTGGTAGTGATCTGATATAACGAAGATTTTTATAAGTAATATTTTCTTTACACTGACTTGAAATTTTCTGTCTTATATTGTAAATTTTGAGCTGCATTTTTAATTAATTCTAACTAATTGAAATTATGACTTTATCATAGAAAAATTTGAGCATACTTGAATTTCAAATTTATTAGGAAATGAAGACAGTGCGTGAGTTTAACTAAAAATCAATTTTCCGTCATTTAGAGCACAAAAAGTTTGTGTAAGAAAAATATATCCAAAGAATTTTTCTATGGTAATTTGTTAATAGATTTTACGAATTTGGCAAATATATGATTGACCAACCTCGAACCACGTGTTTTGGAAACATAATTTGCTTTTCCAGTCCGTATCATGATTAAATTCAATGAAATTTTACCAAAATTTGACGCAAACACTGTAGCAAGTGTATTCCAACTTTTAATTATATATATGCTACATTTTTTGCGTTTAATTTTTTAAAATAAGTTGGAAAGTCCCTTTATACAAGGAAACTTAATTCATTTTATAAATTGCAATTTATCTAGGTATAATCATATCCACACTCAACACCTGACTTCATTTCAACACTAAAAATGGGACCACGAACAAAACATGCAAAAATAATTCGTAGGAATATCACCCGTTGTCGATAGTTGATACGATAAATAATACTTATTTGTGAATACTTAACTCACAATATTTCGATACTACAATAAAACTTAATATTTTTGCAGAAAATGATTTGCCTATCGTCACTATTCAAATATAGTCCAGTGAAATTAGGATATGTCTACGGAATAATTCAAAACAAGTTAAATTTTAGCATGACCCTATATTTGGTCCTTTTAAACAATATGTAAAAAATCCTCATCGATCCGACGTCCGCTAAAAATGTTGCAGAGGGTTGAAGGTAAAAAAACTGTTTTTTGCGAATATCTCGTTATCTAATAGTTTTAGGACGAAAATATTTATTATAAAATTTATAGCTTGTGAAATTCTCTACAAAAGAGGTTATATAAGTGTTTTTCATAGGAGTAACCATTTACATATATGACGAGTTACCAAGTTTCAACCCTCATACTTTTGACAAGGGAAGATCCCGGACCCGGAAATTTAAAAATTATGAAACCTTGTGAATATATAGGGCACGTCGTCCTGAATATAACGCAATTTTGTTTGCTGTCCAAATTCACTTCAAGAGGGTGCAACTGACGCCTGAAAAGTTTTCGATTTTGTGTTATTATTCGCAAACTGTAGGAGATAGAAAAAAGTTTTTAGGAAAAAGTTACTTCTTTTCATTAGCACTATCAGTTGGTAATATATAGTCCATACTGTTCTTACAGTTCGCGAGTTATAATACAAAATCGGAAAATAGTCAAATTTTCAGGAGTCAATTGCACCCTCTTGGAGTGAATTTAGGCAGCAAACAAAATTACATTCTATTCAGGACGACGTGCCCTATAACCTCACAAAGTTTCATAATATTTTGAATTTCTGAGTTCGGGATCTTCCCTTGTCAAAAGTATGAGGGTTGAAACTTGGTAACTCATCATATATGTAAATGGTTACTCCTACGAAAAACACTTATATAACCTCCTTTGTAGAGAATTTCACAAGCTATAAATTTTATAATAACTATTTTCGTCCTGAAACTATTAGATAACGAGATATTCGCAAAAAACGGTTTTTTTACCTTCAACCCTCTGCAAAATTTTTAGCGGATGTCGAATCGATGCGGACTTTTGATATATTGTTTAAAATGACGAAATATAGGGTCATGCCAAAATTTAGCTTGTTTCGAATTATTCCGTAGATTGGCCATATTGCCGTCTAATTTCACGGGACTAATAGGTAATACGTGACCCGATATGAAACGAACGTTGTGTGAGAGGGACAAGTGTATAAAGAGCACAAAAAATCTATCGCAATTGAAATTATATTTCGCCGATCGTGTAATTGACAGCCTAATTATCAATCGAAAAAGAATTGACGCTATAGAGTTCATAACAACATAATTAGTGTAAAAGTCTAGTGAAATGAATATTGAAAACAACAGTTATGAACACGAATTATACAATACCCCCATTAATTATAAAACTGATCATATTCCCAACAAGTTTTGCTTTCACGTGTCTCGGGTAATCATTACCCTCAATATACCAGTAAATGATTAAGCGTCGTTATTACAGGTAAATCGTACCGATCCCTCGTTAAGTGAAAACTTGAGAATGCCTGACAATCAGAACGAAATCTTCTCTCCAATTACACGGAAGGAATTCATAAACATTTTCAACCGATCGTGGCCATCAATGAAGCCACAGGAAAGTCAACTGTTCCGAGCGAGGCGCGTCGTCTTTCTTTTGGTAAAGAGCACTTCTTGATGCAACGAAATCACTTCGCCAGCTTAAAAGAAAAAATGCAACGGCGTAGTAACTTAAACATTAATTACACGTTGCATTATAATGAAACGGCATTGCGCGCCAGAGACGTCGGGTAGGACGGCGGAATAATGTGACGCAATTTACACGGAATATCAGAACAACAAAAGTAATTTAACACTCGGGGCAGCGCGATCAAATTTTCAGCGCTGCAACAACAGTTCGAAAATTCCGCGCGCATTCCCCGGCGCCGTTCCACGGCGAGAATGCTGCGCGTAATTACGCGATGCTTCGACGTTAACAGTGTTATTCGAGTGGCCACGCTTTCGACTGGCCCCCTAATTAATTACGGCCGTTGTACCTAATGCAAATAACGACGTGGACCCTCCATCGCCGCGGTCAAAAATAAGTAAACGCTGGACAGTGGCGGATATGATGGAAATTCAACGACAGGGCAACTCGTTTGTCAGGTATCGGTTTATAAAAGCATGCATCGAAATTCATTATTATCCTCGTTTCCAGATACGGTCTCGATTGATAATATTGGAATCACTTAGGAATAATAGGTAATGTAGTGAATTATTGCTTGTTTTTATCAAATTGCTATTCTTCTTTTGTTCCTATGTGTTCAATCTTGCCATTTTTATCCATAAACAAGGCTGTTACTGTTGCTTTTATGCAATGTAGCTGTTCTGACACTAATAATTGTTATTCAATTTTTCACTCGAAAATTGTGTAATGGCATTTTAAAGGTAGTAATGACAGCCCGTGATATTCTATGACAGCCTATATTGCTTTGTTGCTAGGAAAATATTTAAAGCATCAAAATCAACGGTCGTATCTCAGAACGAGACAGACTACAACTACCGAGTGTAACTGTAAATTACTCAATTATCGTTTAAACAGTAGCAGAAAGAAAAGAACTACGGGTGTAAGTTAAAAGTGCCATCGCGGCTTTACGTTGGAATATGTTGTAAATGACCTAAAATTACCTTCCATTACTTTGCAGTACAGTAGGTAATGGGCGATAGAAAACATTACGATCTAATGAATCGCTGAAATGTTAAAAAAAACCATGAGTAGGAGTTTAACCATTAAAGTGGGAGTTTTGAGAGTCAGAATAATATCTAAAAGGGATAGACCCATTCTACCTCCAATAGTTCTGGATAGTGTTAATATTACAAGAGAAATCCCATATCTACAAGCAGAGGCTCGCAGCAGCTGGAGTAAATGACTGAATTGCAGTTCAACATCCATTTAAGGGGTCATGCTCAGTCAGGAGGCCGAAAAAAGGGTGGTCTTCGGAAATTTTTTACTCAAAAGCTATAACACATTTCTCAAAAAATCTTTTTTCCTTTTAAGGATTGCATCTAGTACCGTGCATCGTAATTTTTTTATTTAAAAATATTTATCAATAACTAAGTGATTGTCCATCACTCGAAGGTTCTCTAAAAAAAAGGCTTCTGCGGTGACCACTGCTGTTCGAAAGTCGATCGTCTAAAATAAAAAATTCAAAAGAATTTACTTATTATATTATATTATCTAGTATTTGAACGAAGGATTTTTCGAAATATTGATTTGGGAAAAATGGCTGATGTTTAAAGTAAAAGTTTCAATTTTTATCATAAATCGTGCCTGATTTTCGCCAATTAAAAGAAAACTAAGCAGCGGATAAAAAAATCCTTCTCCATTGAGTATTATTACATATGGCTGAAATTTTTTTACAACTAAGTGAAATGTTGATAAATACGTGTGGATAATGCTCATCGGTGAAAACTTTGTAGTTTTTTTGTGCACGGCCCCTAAAGAAAGGCAGAAAACTGGCCTTCTACGCGAGAATACTCCCTTAAGTTGATCAAATAGAATGAAACGATTGCAATGCGCCAAGGAACATCAAAATTCGACCATAGAAATGTTCTATTTTTTTCTTTATAAAACGTACATATAATAAGTAATACATATTACATGATGTTTCTCTAAAATGCATGACGAGTAGGAAACGAATTATCAATGAATTTTCCATGCATGCTAAAGAACATGCCTATAGCAACTATAGAGACTAAAATTATTACTTTTTTTTAATCAAAATTGTACAAACCACTACAAAGTTCTACAAAGCTTTTCAGTACTTTGTAGAAAACGTACCCAGTACAAATAACAGTATCATTTCTTCAGTATTCTTCTGGGCATGCTTTGTAATAATTATAGGTCTCTAATGTACCAGTGTTACATGCATATTAAGTAATAACTGATTATAAAAAAAGCACGTAAAACATAAAACTAACTACCTAATTGCTTCCTACAAATAATATTATAAAAGCTGACAAAGGTTAAAATATTTTAAAATTGTTCATATAATTTCATTATTTAAAAAGTTTTTAATATCGTAATGTAATAGACGGACACTTATTTGGGAGCAAAAGTAGATGAATTATAGTAGAAAACATTCCTTCCATTTATAGATGTGTCATGGAAAAAAGCTATAATAAAACTGTAGTGTGTAATAAATATTCGCCTCCTCAACGTACGTAAGTTTGCCAGAAAGCTACAAAGTACCTTATTTCCTTCCGCGTGCAATATACAGCAAAATTATACGACCCACAAGGACAAGATTTATGAGAGTCTCATAGAATAAAGTGGTAAGAGGAAGACAGATTGTTGCATTATTTTATTTCGTAATTTTTCTAAGTATCCGTAAATTTATTAACGCTTCAAAAGAAAATAACAGCCAACGTGCGACAGGGAAACACAAATAAATATTTTACGATTACATCTAGAATCTGTATAATTACAGATAAATACTTAATATTAGTGGAAGATAGTTTTAAAAAATACTTTTAAGAAAAATAGACAAATCTTCCTAAATTTGATATTCAAAAATTATGCAAGAAACTCATTTTTATTCATCAAAAATAAATTCACGAAGGATACTCATTCTCTAATAGTCTAAAGCGGTGTTTCCCAACCTTTTTAAAGTCACGGTCCCCTTTTATAATATTCAAATAACCTGCGACACTTCACCCCCCATATAAGGTAAGGAACATTTAATAAGGTAAAGAAAACACATTAAAAAAAGGTATTTCAGAATATAATTATAACTTAATAATATTAAAAAAAAATCGTGACGATTCCCTAGAAACCACTTCCGGACCCACAGATTTGGAATAACTGGTCTAAAGTTTAGACACTAAACATCTAAACCAGTACCTCCTACCCCCTTAACTTAATTACCATCTTCTATTTAGATAAATCATAAAATTTGTGTGTAAAAGTTAAGATTGGAAAAACTTCTTACATTATACAACACACGTTACACGAAAAATGCTAAACACGTTTACCAATATATAATATTTCTTTATTAATATTGTAAGAAGATATTTCAACTATAATAAGTTACATTGATCATTATTGTATCTATGTATGTAAACGAAGAGAAATAAGGTATTCACATTACATTAATAAAAAAAAAATTAAGAACATTTCACACATTAGTAGGTGTACCGAAACATTTTGGCCGGTAGTACCTATATATCACGCCGAATTATAAATCGTTTGTTATTTATTATTCAGTCTGCACGTCTTATGAATATACCTATATTTGAATGTATACATACTTCATTTCCCTTTTCGATTTAATGGTCTTCTGTCTACATCACGTATGTACGATACCGACTTTTGTGGCACAGTTTCTACGCTATTATGACGATTCATCGAACTGGGGTATCTACAATCCTACAAGGTTTCATCTTCGACGTTTGTCCAGATAACTGTTTAAGACTTTATTTCACGGTCTGGCTCAATTGTCCGCATTCTGGCACAACAATGACCATTCGGTTGCGATTATTCGAAATCGATGAGTCGTTGATAATAGTTGCGCGTAACGTCATTTGTCAAAGCGTGATAGTAGAACCGTTCACTACAGTGATTTTTGTCCAAGATGTTTCTGCGTTCTTTTATAAGTCAACGTATAAGAAGTTTAGTGCACCTGACAATTATTATTTTTTATTTATATATTTATTGCTTTAAACCAGGTGTGGTTTATATGTATAGTATATAGAATATGCTTACTTTTCGAGTTTAGTATAAAATTGTTAGTTTAGTGACCTATGTTAGCTATTTTTATTTACTTACAGGTCTTCACGCAATTTTAAAAATGGATAATATTATTGAAGGGTATCGAAAAGGAATAACATTAAACTATCACGAATTTATGTTTTGAAATTTGAATGAAAAAGTCTAAAGTAATTTTCTAAATGCCCGTAATGGGCACAGCATTATTCTGGTTCTGGTCACAGTTCATTAGACAATTTCGAAAATTAACATTACTTATTTTTAAAAACGAACAGGTGTGGAAACTACTACGAAATTTGGTCGTTCAAAGTTATATTTATTTATTATAATGACGTTATGATAAATATAGTAGATTATAGTTACAAATATAAGTTTAGAAATGGTTGAGTACCCTTTAAACCAGTGTTTCCCAACCTTTTTTGAGCCGCAAGCCCCTTTTATAATATTCAAATAACCTGGGAGCCTCCACTCTTCATATAAGATGAGTTAAAGAAAACACATTAAAAGTAGGTATTTCAGAATATAATTCTAACTTAATAATATTTAAAAAAAAAAAAGGAAAGTTCCGGGCGATTCCCTAGAAAACACTTCACGACCCACTTGAGGGTTGTGACGCGCAGGTTGGGAATCACTGCTTAAACGAACGCTCCTGAAATTATTTTCTCATTCGCAGTGAAATAAATTCCTACCTGTCACCGAACGTTAATGAAGTTTGTTTCGTAGTCATTAAAATAGATTAAATTTTCAACGGTTACAGCTTTGTCGACGGTCGTTTTACTTCAGTAAACGTATTTATCACGAGATTCTTCTGGCGTCGTTTCCTTAATTCTTTGCTATTAGTATCTACGAATTACAAATAAATCGAGGACCGTGAAACAACATCAGAGTAAGTTACTTCCGCCTTATTATTTTTATTTTAATTGAAAGTTTAATTTCAATTTTCAATACTCAAAGATAGAGTAATTAATTAATCTAAAATGTAATGCTTAAATGTATTAAAAAATATTCTACAAAATTTAAAATACTCCAAACCTAAAATTAACGTGTAATTGTTAATGATTAACATCTAAAACCTTTGAAAACCATTCAGAGCATGATCAGGATGTTTATTACTAACAAAAGAGTCATATTTTTGCCATATAGATTTTAAAAAATTGATATTACTTAATAAACATTTTGAACAGCACATAACGTCCTACTAAAAATTTCATCAATAAATATTATTGTTTTCCTGTTCAGAGGAGAGATATCAGGACTTGGATCGAATTCCATGCATACGATTATAAAAATTTCATATGAATATTCAGATAAGATAAAAGTGTCCGCATTGTGGGACATAAAGAAACGAACGTCTCGAAGGAATTCTCATCATCCGTAATCAAGTCTTTCTGTAGGGATGTTCTCGAGCGTGTAATAAAGAAAATGTGTTATACAGATGTCGACAGAGCAAGCGAAACCGCAAATTTCTCCTCGTAAATATATTCTACATCGCAGTACTCGCCGATCACATCGATGATCTCGTTTTTATGAATTGCTTCGAGCATTCCTCGTTAATGTGTCGGCGCAAATTCGTAACGCGTTTATACATCCTGTTCGGCGAACGCACTGAAATTACAAGCGCTTGCAAAATGAGAACAACACTTATTTTTCATGGAATTTCTACGTTTATGAACTCCTCTATTTCCCTTTATTTAATTACTTTCGTCATGTATTATGCTGCGTTAATCTTCACTCTGTGTACCAATAGTTTAACGTTAACCGTGTACAGGGGTGTAATTACACCCCACGCATTCTCACGAGGGAACACCGCGAGCCCGGACTCACCGATTGGAACGCAACTTTGTAGGTTTTTAGAGTGACTCAAAACAAGAACAACGGTGTGTTTCATTTGGGCCCTATCGCCCTTTAAGGGGGTGAAAACTGACCTCAAATTCAAATTGGCACTTACACTTTTTCGCGTATAACTTCCAAACTACAACAGCCAGAAAAAAATATTTCGAAAAAAAGTTTAATGGTGCAATGAGCACTACAAACTTGCATTAACAAAATTTTGAAGAGTTTAAAAAAAAATACCTGAACGAAAAAAACGTTTTTCAAAATTTTGTTAACGCAAGTTTGTAGTGTTCATTACACCGTTCAACTTTTGTTTGAAACATTTTTTTCTGTCTGTTGTACTTTGAGAGTTATACGCGAAAAAGTGGAAGTGTCAATTTGATTTTGAGGTTAGTTTCACCCCTTTAAAGGGCGATAGGGCCCAAATGAAACACACCGTTGTTCTTGTTTTGAGTCACTCTAAAAACCCATAAAGTTGCGTTCCAATCGGTGAGTCCGGGTTCGCGGTGTTCCCTTGTCAGTGCAAAATGTACAGAAAAAAAACTTTGGCTGCGTACGTATTTGTGAAATTTTGAACACTAACTAGATCTTTTTTTACAAGGAATTTTCGAGATCGCATCGCTCGTGCAAAAACAGAATCAAGTATATATAAATATACAATTCCAGAAGACAAAATAAAGTACAGTGTCTCATAAAACAAAATTCATCAAACTCCTCGGTAAGTTTACAAAATTAATCGAACGTTCGAATGTTTATAAGACCCACGTTTTCCTAAAACTCCTTCAGATACTAAAACCCAAATTCGAGTGACCCCCTCCCTAGCACGTCCCATAAACACAAGCAAGGCACGTCGTTCGAATAGAAGAAAGATCTCTACGTATGTTACCTAAGGATCGTGGATGTTGACTGCGCTAGAAATTGCCAGTAAAAAGTAGGATTTCTCGAGGGACGTGTCTTACCTCTTAGGTATCCCACGGTAGCCGCACAGGAGTCGTGTAGCAGAAGATATTTTCCAGCAGCAGGTGGAGTCTCGCGTGCCCCCCTCTACCCGCGAGGTAGCCGCACTTGACACGCAAAAAAATCAAGATTCCAAAGGCGAAAATTTCCTTCGACACACGCACCAAGGCGTCCCCGCGGTCCAACGTGCCGCAGCACTTTTTATTGCCACACTTCCCGCCACTCGCGAGCGCGCATTCCCCTCGTACAGCGGTTCGAATGTTCCTACATCAAAATCGAGGTAGCCTCTTAAACACTTTTTTTCATGCGTTCACACAGGTTACTGCCGCATTTACGACGCTCCTTCCCGACAATTTCTTTAACTTTCTCCATCCACGGCGTTTAACTTCCTTTAGGGGCCCTTAATGAAGACTTAAGAACCTTCTCGTGTAATATTTCCGACGGAACGTGGTCGCCAGACGGTTTTATTCTACTGTAATTTCACTCCCTTTTAAACACCTTTTAATCTTAATGCTCATCCACTTGGTTACGAACTATGGTACAGCGACTCTTAAATAAACATTGTATAAGTTATGAGCATTGTCGTTGGGCATTCACCCAGCCCGAAGATTATGAATAATCATTCGCAACGTGCCACACTTTCTGTGGAGAATGGAGGCAGTTCAAGGTTTCGATCTGCTTCACTTTAAGAGTCCCTCTCTGTTTGAAATTTGTGTAATTTCATTTCTTCTTTCAGTAGTTTTGTAGCAGAAGCTTTGTTCCAATGTAAACGATTCCAAGAATGATCCAGGTAACGTATTTCATACCTCTGCACACCTGTTCTGTATTCTTTCTTGCGCTGACCTCGTCCTCGCATCTTCGACACCACTCTTGCGATTTTTATGTCATCGCACACGATGTAATTCCAACACGAACAAACCTAGTAACGTTTCTCCTGCTTTTTGGTAGGACAAACTGCCAAATTTGGTAAACTCCGAGTCCTCCCGCTTCGAGTAGCATTCCCGCCGTACAAAGAAACCTTTCATTGACAAATCTCCGTTCATTGACGAAAATCGAAGAACGATTGAAGCTCAGAGATAACCGACGTAAATTTGTCACTCGTTAACTTGTCCCCTCGTGTACACAAAACGCACGCGGTTCCCACGGAATGCACCTTTTAAAGTCGTTTATTTCCCTCATCCGAGGAAAACATCGGCGGCAGAAATCTCAAGGGATCCAACAATTTTCTAATTCCGTGATAGTTAATTTATTCGGCGCTCCCCTCGGTTGCCCTCTCGGAATTAAGATTTCAGGGGCCCCTCGGAGGGGCGACGTCGATGTAAATGAGCCCCCGTGATTGTAGATTTCTGCGAAAACCGATCCTCTTGTTGACGCGTGCAATCACAGCCGAGAAATAGGAGGCCCTCTCGCTGTTTCCTTCACCTGTTACGTCGTTCCCCCGCGCAGTATCTCAGTCGCGACGATCATTCCGACGGAATTCGGTCACGTTCCTCGCGCTGGGCCGCCTAAGTGGAGAAGAAGCCTCGTGATAGCCGATTTCCGCGGCTTTCCTGGGCCCCGTGCAATCCCGTAGGAGCCAGCTCGTTCGAGCAGCGACGTAGCACTTGGCACGAAGCCTCGGGTGAGACGCCAGGTGGGTACCGGGAATGACGGCCTCTCCTCTCTCTTCTCCGCGTCGCGCTCCCGCCCCACCTCAAAGAACCACAGGCAAGGTTTACGGAGAACAAGAGGATTCTTGATCCTCTCGGGTCGGCTATGAAGGTCGAGGCGCCTCTGCAGGGTTCGACGATCTTCACCGAGTGCCGGCACCTTCCTCCAGGTCTCTGCTTTACCGATCTGCACCGCGATCTTCGCGATCGGTGGGAGAATACGATGGGTAACAGCGTTCGCGGCTGGGGGTTTTCTTTTCCGTTATTTTAGATTACAGGAACCACTTACCGATATGGGTTATTTGCGACAAAAGACACTATTTGAATTTACAACTTGTTATACAATTTGATAAATTTTAGGAATTTTAAGAGTTGTTCTGTATAGATGTCGTTAGATTATCCTTTATAGAGGTTTTTATGTTGAATAATCTTCTCTCATTGCTAGGATAGTATCTTCTGCACGTGGTCAATTGTTATTATGATACCACACATGTGATGTGATGGGGGCTTCTTTGTCGAGGAGGCAGCGCTGCGTAATTTTGGTATACGCGATCCTCTGTCTTGAAATTAACACTTGATCAGTTCTTGATAAGGAACATGTTATGTTGATGTCGTAGAAACTGTATTTGATGAAGCGTGGACCGATATTAGATTTCCATTCTTCCACAATTTAAACTCCTTGCTATCGCAATTTAATTTTTCTTTGATTCGTTCTTATTTATGGATACATACCAAAGTCCTGAAAATGTAAAACATTGAGCTCCATTGTCTCATGAAATTTGGAGTGTTATTCTCTATAGACTATGCTTTCAATATGTTATTACATATATAGTATGCACTAATAATATGCGAAATTAGAACGCAGTCGGAGACCCGAACCTCATGCACTGTCTGTTTACAATTCCGTTAACGCGTCACAATGATATAACGTGTACCTATATTTTGTATGTCCTCTGGCATCAGAAATAGTTTCTCAGCTTGATCATAACTTGTACAAGAGATTGTGTGTTTATCAGAACACGTACTAAACGTGTTAATAATTTTTTTTTAATTCAAGGTAACCAGTTTGTCTTTTTAATCTACTTATACAGCATTTCACAATGCAACTTTCAAAGCTTTTTGTAAAACATGAAACATTTCTTCAAGATATCTACTTTATCGACAATGTCAAAAACATGAAGGTGCCAAACCTTACGGTGTATCGCAATGGAAAATAATTCCTTAAGAATTAATATACAGTGTTCGTATTAACGTTTATTATTTGTAAAAACGTTTATCTGTGATACATATTTCTTTCGTTAAATTATATACTAGGTGAGCCAGTTAGAAGTTAAAAGTATGTACCTGAACATCTATGACATATGTTTGACCTTACAGAAAAGTGATAGCGATAGAAGTTGCTTAAAAGGAAGAACATATTAAAAACTTATTTCTTTTTTCAAGCTGGCATAAATGTATAGAGTATTAAAAAATATTATACATGTACTTTTTTATTTTGAGTATTAAACTGTGTAAAAAGATGAGACCTTACTCGAAATTTCTCCGAATGAAACTGTCCCTCTAATTACATTTTTCTCTTTGAAACTGACAATGAGTAACTTTTATCTGAAACTTTTGTCGATTCAAGAAATACTTTACTATAAGTTAGAGAGTACTGTTTTGCTGCCGAATTTAGCTTCCTACCGTATATTAGTAAAAATACAAAAATACAAATTTTGCTTAATATAAAAATTTATGCCACTTTGAACGACAAAAAAATACACCCCCAGGATTTTTTCTTGCTAAATTAAGACAGGGATATAATAAAAGAAACGTCATTTTTCTTAAGCATATTGTTTCGAGCCTTTAAGCTTGTCAGCCTTCTTTTTATCGAAACCATATATTTTCTTAATCCTTAAGTTAATAAGTTAAAGACAAATATATATCAATTAATTTATCGATTTAATAATTTGTGTATTTTAGATTACGAATATGGAGATAACTATACAATATTATCGGTACATATTTAAACAAAACTATTACGAAGTCAAATAATTGCCAACTAATATGAAAAACACAAACATTTGCTCATTGAATTTTTTTTTTAATTTCTATTGAAATTTTTTAATTTCTGCTTTAAATGTCCCCCCAAAATAACTATGTATATCCGAACGCATTTCCTATGTTCAACTTTGACCAAAAAAATGTTTCTTTTCTCTTCTAAAAGTATTGAATATTGGAGCCAATTCTAAGCAACAAAATACATCAATGACGTTACTAAAACCATTTATATTTTCACTACTATAATAAATCAGCGCAGTTTTCCCAAGAATTTCCCATCTCAATAATCTACGTACATTCCATTGAACTTATCTCCTCTTTCATAAAGTATAACGTCACGATTGCAGCATCGAGTAGTAAATTTATTCCTCACTACGGACGACCGGGGAAACATTTCTCCCTATTCGCGCGGGATGATACGTTTTGCTTCGACGAAACGGCACGACCTACTTGAAGAGCAACGTAACTTCGCCAGACCATTTCGGAATTCGTGAGCAGGCAAAAACATGCCCTAGCACACTGAACAAAGTTGTGCTTTTATATATATATATATTTTTTTTTCTTTTGCATAAACGCCGAAACTCTCAAAGGAGCGGCTGAAACGAAATTTTCTTCTCGTCTCCATTCGAAGGGAAGGTTGGTTTGCAAGGTAAAAGCATGCTTACTTCCAGTCGAGCAGTCAAGTCGGCGTTTCTGCAACACACAGATGGCACGGCTAAGTTAAAACCCGTAGGAAGAGCGCCACGAAAATGTTCGCCGGAGATTACGCACAGCAAAATTACTTTCAAAGTGGCACGCTTATTACGCGAATTACTTCTATGATGACCTTTCTAATGAGAACATGTAAAACTTTTTAAATCGACTAAATTAAATGGAAGCACTTTACATCGAGCACAGAATAATTTGCCATCAAGTGTCGCGGGCATTCAGTTGCAATGTATAGACAATAATGTAGATAAAAAGTTTTATAATAATTGTAATATTCACCTCGCATTTGCGCGCAGCTTGGTTGACGTTTTTGGTCTGCATTATCTGGAATATAAGAAGAACATGTTTCTTATTTCGTTCAAAGAAAATCTTAATTAGTTTCTTGGTTATATTAGGATCTAGAAATTTTCTATTAAGTTGCCATAATTAATGAGTCATACAAAATGCCACAGGCTGTTTCCTCGAATTATTTGAGATATCCAGTACATAATATATCCTTGTGTATTCTAGGAGCAATCTAGGACTTACCGAAAAATTGATAAGATAACTGGGATCTATATGCATTGTCGTTCATATGTTTTAGGACATCTGCTGTATTTGCACAAAATGTGATATTTGGTACAGATGGAATACTTTTCACTGCTTCTAATTTAAAATACTAAATAAAGTAAAATTTATTAGTTCTTCAATGAATTTTCAATGTTTTCCACAATTATTCCACACAGAGTAGGGGAAAGGTGTCTAAAGCAACCCCTTTAAAGCGTAATTCATACAAAAAATACAAATGCACATTATTTAAATAAAAGTAAAGTAGTTTTTGGAAGTTAGTTTATCTACCTTATTATTGGCTTAGATCAAATTTAGGTACACGATCAATTCTATTTTTTATTCGCATTTTTGTGAAGGCATACTAAAGGATCATTTTATACACCTATGTGTATAAAATGATCCCTTCGAAGGATCGCTAGAACAATGACCTCTAGGATCATTTTATACCTATTGGTTGTAAATAAGACGAACATTAAAAAGTATTGATTTATTTAAATAAAAAAAGAAATTAAACTGAGTTACAAAATATGCAAACATAATAAATTAAAACAATTTTTTAGAAAAATCAAATTTTAGATAATTTTTGGTACAAAATCAATGACTAGAAATACTTAAAATCAACTAGCAAACATAGGAAAATGAGATCAGCTTCGCAGACTCAATTTTTTTCGCGCACCCCCTGGGATTCCTAGGATCAATTTACCCTAATAGAGAGGGATCATATGATCCCAAACATCCAACACACATTCAGTGTTTGAATATAACGTCAAATCATTACATTTGGTAACGAAACATATATTAAATTATTGTTGAATTGTCATTAAATTTGCGAAAAAACAGCTGTCCAGCTAAGCCGTTTATGGCAAAATTTACACAACATTGAAAAAGACCTTACCTTAGATAAAAGGCAGTAATTTTGATTTTTTCTTGTTTATAACACGCACAGCCCTGATATTTACATGGCACTTCGTGTGACACTTAACGACGTACGGGTTGAATTGTTGTACATCGATATTAAAAAATAGCAGTACTAATAGCCGCAGAACAGCCAGGAATCATTTTACCCCGAGGGATCGTTTTAAACACCTTTCTCCTAGGTGTCCTAATACTTATGAACGGCAGTGTATGTATTACTCAAATTAAATAAAATCACCCGAAGTACGTACATTAAAAAATGATACTAAACATTTGAATATTCCCAAGTATTTAAATTAAATACTATTTGTTCCTTTATTAATGTACTATTGTGAAATTTTTCATTTACTGCTTTGTAACAAAACCATCACCTCAAAATGATCCATAACGTAAAACTCATGAATATTTATATTCAACGACGACTGCAATACCAGTGAATTATGTATGTTTTAAATATAAAGGGCAATTTATATAGCCAGCGACATGGGAACGATCCTATGGAAAAATCGGTGAGCGCTCGGCGTGCCATATCCGCGCTGTATTTTTCTGTACTATTATGTAACACCATACCCTACGTGTTGCGAGTATAAAATTTGGCAAAGTTGCGCTCGGATATGGCATGGAGAGGTGTTCGTCGAATATATAAAGTGACCTTAACGGTCCATTCTACTTTGCCGGTCGAAAGAGAGGCCAATATTCATGATTTTTTTTTAAGAACTAATATACGGGCTTTAATGATTTTTTTGGTTAAATTTGTATTATTCCGTGCTGTGTAGAATTGTATTTTTTATATTTCCAAAAAAAATCTACAGTGTAGACCATCGCTAAAAACATCTTCATTTTTTCACACTTTAATCCCTATCAGTTTTTCAAGCTTCACCCTGTGTACAGTCAAAAATTATATTGTTCGAAACGTAAATTTCGTTTTATGACTGTCAGGAGAATAATCCCATGAGTTTATGATGAATCGTAAGCTGTTACAGGAATGTTTGGAATATTAATGGGAAAAGTACTGACTGTATATCTGGCGAACAGAAACTTTATTCATTATTTGCTATCCAAATAAAATGTTGCTCATCTCCGCTGTTTTCTCGATTTCTCATATTCATGCTGCTTTGGTGACAACAATAATCCCTGACATATTGGTCTTCCACCTGATCTGATAGTTTCCATCAATGAACGTTGCAGATTCATGAATTGCACGAGCAGTCGGATGGTCTCACGAGTAAACAGGACTACCGATTCGAAATCGGTAGATAGTCCCTTAAGGTTCCGTGACCCGAAGCTATTATGCGCTCTGGCATTTTCTCACGAGATACCCCACTCTAATTATATGTCTAGGTTGCTCCTGTAACCTACAGTTTCATTGCTAAATACGCCCGTCTCGACGAGGTCCAGGAAAACAGTCTAATCTTTACGTCGTGCCCGATACTTGCAATTACATCTTCAGACTGCCGTTTCCTGCCGCGAGGATACCTTTAGGGATGTCTTGCTCGCACACGAACTTCCCACTACTTCGGCAACAGGGCACAAGAACTTCTAAACACTTCGACGACTGTAGGTTTCGGGGGGAAAAACTCCTAAACTAGTTTCTCGGTCTGAAACTTCGGCATCTGGCATTTTACGAATATTAAAACTTTATCACTGTATACTTTTGCTAGTGATATGGAACTCATTTCACTTATTCACATCAGTATTATGATATTCTGCATTTTCCAAAATATTTGTTTATGGTTCAGTTTAGGGTTTATACAAAACCCGGTTTTCGAATTCCACGATTCCCCAAAAACCGGTTAAACCGGTTTTTGAATTTTCACAAAAAAAGATATAATTGAAATAGTAAATAAATATTTGCACTTATTTTAAAAAAAAATTAAGTTTCCTTAATATTTAGGGAATTACAAAATATAACAAAATAAAAGATACTCTATCTATACAAAACCAAATAAAAAATAAATAAATTATCTAAAATCCGTACAAATCCGTACAATTTTTGAGTTCATTTAATATTTATGGATCTACAAAAATATAACACAATAAAGTAGACTGCATACAAAACCAATTGAAAAAAACACTAAAATAACTAAAATCCGCACAAAATATAAATCTTTTACAGTGGTAACAAATTATAAATCTTTATTTCATTTAGTATTTTTCTTCAGAAAATATGAACTCACGAAGATTAGTTTTACAGTAAACTGTTACCTACTACAATATGCTTGTGTCCGTGGCGATTTCAAGTCAGTATGTTAACGTTTTTAATTAAATAATTAATTCATTTCTGCATATTAATTCTAGTACATAAAACCGATATTTTAAATTTAAAACCCGGTTTTCGAAGTTTACAAATTTATAAATAAAAATCGATTTTTAAACCCGGTTTTTAAAAATCGACAAACCCTAGTTCAGTTTAACTACCGAGTTACAATGGCTCACAGTGGAATATCTATGTACAGGATATTTCGAAATGGTTGGTTCAATTGAAGGGGTAGGGAGTCTATGTAAAGAATGGGTAGGAAATGTGGAATACAATTTGTTCATAGGAATCTTCATTGTTCAGAAAATCGATTTTGATGCATCGTCTGGTTTTATTAAATATGATACAACTGCGAATGAAGTGAAAATTGTACAATAACTTTTTATTCGAATGAGGCTTTGTTTTCGAAAAAATTAGTTTGAAGGTGAAACAGATTTTTAGTCAATGGCACATGTCCTAAAGTAAATTTTCAAACTCGATTTTCGTCAAAACGAAGCCATATTTGAAAACATCATATCCTACAGTTATTTCAATTTATTTCTGTAGAAGCACACATTTCCCTCTCCCCTCATGAACTAATTTTATTTCCCATTTTCTTCTTATTTTTCCATGTAGAACTGCTATTCTTTTAAGTGTATCGCTTATTACGAAACACGGGGTATATATTAGCATATACAATATGAATTCATGTAATACGATATGTACACTACAATTTCAAAAATTGTGTACACTCATGTAGTCTTAAATTTAATACTCACAGTATAATATTAATACTTTCATTTTGCATACTATTGTATAAAGTCTACTTAAAGCCAGTGCTATTTATTATGAAATGTTCTGTTTATCAAAATATCTACCTCCTTTTTATTCCTATTTTATGTAGTGTTGACACTCACGTTACCGCGTCACTTAACATTTGCTTGTGTTCTTTATCAAAGGTTAAATAAAAAAAGCATAGAATCGTAAAGGAACATACGTAATTATAACGACACAAAATGCTATTACCTGCAGGCAAAAATAATTTAAATACTCTTGTGTTACCTACAAAAATTGTTCAAAATATGTGTAAAGATTATAGTACGGTCAAATATCACGCTCTACTTTTTGTATTTAAATGCCAACATAGCAAGTGTACCCAAACTTTGCAATTTGTTGGCAGAGGGTCAACATATTAATTCAATGTAAAATAACATCGAAATTTTGTATTATACAGCTTTCTGCATATGCTAAGCGTGCGTTCGATTCGGCGGAGTTTAAAAAAAAATGCGCCGTAATTTGTCTCGAACACCCCGCGGCTATGGAAAAGGCACAAACGCGTGATCACGCGGGATACGAAGTGGTTACATGTTCGATAATCGGCCGAATTGGTAGAACCCCGTCTTGTTCCTGACAGGATATTCCCCATCAGTTTCAGTCTGGGCCGATTGACGTCCTTCTCCGTGGCAAAAAAAAAAAATATGACGTTCGTCCGTAAGGCTTTCGCCTCGATAATTTCGATCGAGCTCTCCCCCAATTCCCCCGTCAACCTAAATGGCTCGGAAGACATGGATTTAAATCCGGTAATTGACAACCAGTAGTCTCCGACGCCGACAATTAGCATTTTAAATTTTCCTCTATCTGTGATTATTCGGGGATCATCGATAATACCACACTCGATTTTTACCGAGATTCCATGATGCAGGCGGGACAATGATGAGTACAATTCTGCGGACGGCGAAGTTTCGGTTAATTGACCCTTCGGTTATGTCATTATTAGACTGCGGAAGTTTATGCAAATTCATATTTGCAGTGGCGTACTCAGGATTTAATCTTGGGGGGAACCGAATTGAAGGGATACAAATATTTTTTAGGTGCTCATTAGGTGTGTATAAAAATTTATTTAATGAATAAAATCCAGCTTTCTTTTCTTCTCACAAAGCCCCTTCTTTGGAGGGTGCCAGGGCCTATTGCCCCTCATTCTGGTTGCGCAACTGCATATTTGTATCGGAAAGGACTAAACATGTTTTGTCATTAAGTTTTAAAAATATATTCTTTCCTTTGCATATTTTGCATATTTTCAGCATATAGAGAAGGCGCTTACAAATTAGTCATTTCATTTAATTTTGAGGCAATTAACGGGATTATTCAACCATTTGACTCCGGCGATGCTGCTTCAGCTGCATCGGTACAAGACATTCTAAAAGACAAGACCCTCATTTCGGAATTAGCATATGAAGACCACAGAGGAAAGACGTGGTAAGTCCATTTTTATTAATTTTCTTAATTCGATGCCATCTGGTGCCTAACAAGGAGTACTTTAATAAGACGCAGTCGAATTGGGGAAAAATCTTCCATGTCCGAAGATATAAGCCCTTTAAAAATAGGTGTACAGGAAAGTAACATGACAAGTCCAAGTGGAACAGGTGAATAATTTGGTAAGGTCACGAAAAACTCAATAATAAATATGTGAGCCATTTGGAAAGGTTTGAATCGATTTAAAATGCTAATGTTTTCAACCCTATGCCCTTCATATACAAAAGGCCACTTTGGAAATTTGCCATTTATCGAACACCTAGAAGAAGTTTGCTAACTTTGACGTCCTCTATTTTTTTAAATCAATTAGAAACTTTCTAACTTCACGTAGTAACTAATTAGAAACTTCTAACTTCACGTAGAGTATACATATCATATTTCAGTTTCATCAAAATCCCAGACTAAGATATGAGGCATTGAGAGCAACAACGGACTAACCCACATTTTTTTCGAAATTGAGTTAGTAGCAATAATGTATTCCAATAGGCTCTACCTACCAATCATATAAAATAGGAAAAAAAAAATTTCAATATGGGTTAGTCTGTTGTTGCTCTCAATGCCTCATATTATGTACTATTGATTGATATACACATAGTACAGGGTGGGCCAAACAAAGTTTACAAGCTGTTTTTTTGGAAACCACTGCAAACATCGACTGCAATTTTTTTTATATTAAATGGAACGGTGAGACTAACTATTTAGTGTACGACAAATTTATCTGGGGGTGGGGGCTCCTAGGGGGCAAAGGAGGACCCTTATTTTTTTTAAATGGAACGACGTATTAATTTTACTTATTCGGATAGCTCTTATCAAACTTAATAACATTTACTTGAAACATTTTTTTCATTATATATCATTTATACTATATCATTTTCGAATATGCCAGTGAGATATACATATCTCTGCCACACTTTTACAATTACGCACCATTTATTACACTATAAATTCAAACAAGAATTGAACAATCGACCCGATTTATTATAACATTGTATTTATTGATAAAAGTGAAATATTCAAAGCAGAAGTCGAAGGAAGGAATGGCAGAGAAACGCAATTGGTTTGCAGTTCGAAATTGGGCAGAAGGCAGGAAGAAGGAGGGGTTATATACCGCACCATCGAATTATGTATACGGCAGATTCAAAGGTATCGTGCAGCAACCGGAAACCACCTTGTATTGAGAAATAAAACGAAAAGGGGGAGAAATGGAGTGAGGATCCTTAGCAGCGGTGAACGCGGAGAAACAGATACAAAGTACTCCACGCCGCGAAGATAATTAAAGAACATCCCGCTGAGGTCAAGGAGCGCCATCAACTAAAAACAAAAGAGATAAGCGAGAAAGGAGCACCGAGAAGGCACATAATTTAAGTAGATCGAGAATTGAAAGTACAGTAAATAAAATACAGTCGAATCTCGATCATCCGAATGTTGTTTAATCGATTATTTAATTATACGAACATCTTTTAACCATATAATGATTTCAATTTATAGTTAGTTTGACTTTTGGGATGATTGACGACCATCCCCGACCTCAACTTTTATTTAAAAAGTAGACTTATGAATAAAGAAAGGAATGGGTATTTTTGTGGATTATAATTGATGACTGTAAACAAGGATTAATAGGTGGCGATAATCGACTCACTACAAAAATAGCAGCATGTATAATAAATCTAGTTGATTATTCTGTTTAACACATATTTTATACAGAAGGTAGAAAGTTTTTCTGTAACTCCTCCCAACGCAGAAAATAAATTTAAAATTGTTCTGAAAAACAGCGTCCCAAACTAGAAAACAAGACGTTTTGAATGTCTGGGATGGACATTCTTAAGACGTCTTTAAGACGTCTGTGTGCTACTTAGGCTAAAGAATCCTTATGATTTGAAGATATACTTCACGAGGTTAGTCAAATTGGAATCAACCAGTATAATATTGCGCTGGTCTAAAAGCCTTGTTTTTTTTCGATACAGCATTTCGCCTGCAATACACGAATGCGGTATGCTTCAGTTCCCTGCACACAAATAAAATTCTGAAAATTGATTCGAGAGGCAATAAAAATAAATTCAGTCAAAATGTCAAAAGTTTTGATTGTACATAGGTATAATACTAGTCTCTGAATTTCCTGAAAAAAATACGAGGAAACTTTTTTAGCCAACCCAATAATTCAGTTTATACGTAGAAGACAAAATACTTTAGCCTGTACACAATTTTGTGTGATTCTCTGATTTTCTATAATACTGTTGCACTTCATATACTAACAATACTTTTTAATATTTTGTATATTAAATATAACTCATATGAAGATGCACTATAACACGTTAACCAAAACACATGTCATCAACGAACATCAATAGGGCAATTGTAATAGGAATGTCGATATGTGCATTAAATTTAGTTGTCTGGTAATAGTCAGATTGGTTTCATGTTTGAAATTCCTAGATTGAATAGTAATTGCGGTGCGCCGACGTTTGCCAGATGAAATTATATGGACATAACTATTATTCCAACAAGTCATGTTGATCTATGTGATACATTTGTCAGTAAATTCGCATTCAGGCCATTGTATGAGTGTTCTGATGTTTCATTTCGCATGCGTTAATTGCCTAAGTAGTTCGTTATAACAAATAAATTTAATGCCCCAGTATTCTGGGTTTTATAATTATTACTAGCAATAGATATTCGTCTTGAATGAGTACTGAACTATTCCACTAGACTTCCATATTAATAGGTGTAAAATATGTATAAATATATTTCCAAATGAGGAAACTTTTAATTGAGAAAATTAAAATAAGGAACTCCTAAGGAATATTAATTCCAGACACTTTGTACTACATTTTACGAAAAATAACTACACGGAAATTTTACAAGAATTTGATTAGTTCTTTCCTTAAGCTACTCCTTCGTTACTTACTTACTGCATGTTTTATACAAAATGGACATTTTCCTGATAAATGTCATTGTTATAAATTATAAACTTTATTGCTTCAATACACACTCTTTTGAGGCAATATACAGCGTGCCACCGAATTGGTGGTATAACACGAGAGTAGTTGATTCTTCATACAATAAAAATAAATTGGAAATGTGGAATAAAATTCTTTCATACAAGGCCTTGTATACATTTACAAAAAAGTCGATTTCGAAGACTCGGATTCGCATGCACCTGACCAATAATTAATAAAGTGCAGTAGCGAATATGACAGAACTGCAGATAAAATGAATTCTTGCACAAAAATAAGTCGAAGTTGTAAAATAACTTTCTCTTGAACCAAGCTTTGTCTTCGAGCAAATTGATTTCAAAAATCTGTCGAGCATGTGTAGGTATGTATTTTTAAATAAAATTCGGTTGCATCTTCGAAAGATTATTGGAAAAATTCTCGTTTGAAGGAAAGTTAATCTACAATTTCGACGTCTTTTTGCATAGGGATTCAATTTATCTGCAACTATATTATATTTACTGCTTCATTCTGCCAAATTTTACCATTAAGTAATCAAATACAATCAAAATCGATTTTCCAATATTATATTCCTCGTTTTTCATTTCTTTTCATACAAAAAATCACTCCCCTTCGGGTTGTATTAACAATTCGATGACACCTGACACATGTAAAATCATATATAAGTTTGTTTATGCGTAATTTATATGAAAAATCTTTTTTGTAATGAAAAATTTTTGAGATTCCTATTGCAGCGTATGAATGATTTTAATGATTTATTAGTTGCTAGTATTGCAGTTACCTTCGTTAAGGGTACTAAACGCATAATGATATAGCAATATACATATGTATTACAACACATATATATGTGTATCCAGAGTAATGTCTCTAAACTCTCGCGTGCAGATAGCTAATAGTGCAAGGTCCCTGTTGCAATGTCTACTAATTAATGTTTATCGTTGTACCCATTTCGAAGTTTACTTACCGATAGAGTCAACGCCAATAAAGCTACATGTTTGACATTTTTTGAATGTTGAAAATATCGATTTCTTTTTGTGCAATAAGGATTCGTTTCTTCTTGAATAATAACGATTTGTTTTCTCCATTGTTACATAGGGAAAAGATAAAAAAAATCCCAGTATTCTGTGAGATTTTGGCAAAATTTTGATACGAGGATGGCCAATAAATGAACTTAAATGTAATAAGCGATTAATTCTTAAGGAATCGTAACATCATTTTCATATTTTTCACTGCTTCTTTGTTATTTACTTACACTAAACTGCCAATGGAATGTAAACATTCTATAGACTAAAATATATTATACTCGCACTATTTAACGTGCAGAAAATATATATTTTATTATGATTGTATTATTATTGTTGTTATTTTTCACCCATATATTTCAATTCAATACTACACAAACGGCACGAGTAACTAAAATATAATTGAAATTGACGAATGAACATACCGCGAAAATAAAAATAAAATTTTTTCCATTAATTTCACCAGTTTCATTCATGTATTTATCTGATATTCTTTATTTACATCTCGTTGGCAATACTATAGTTTAACTAGAATATTTTTATTTAACTTGTAAACGAGGTCTTTATAATGAAACAATAGACAAAGGTGAGGTAGTTTTATACATATAAATAAAAGAGCTTGATCAGCGAGCAGAGCTGTTTAATAAGATGCTAGATTCGTGATTAGGGGGCCCGAAAATATTGTTTGATTGAATATCCGCTAAATCTTTGGACCAATAGAGTGAAATAGAGAGTTAGCTGGATATTGCATTGACATTGTGAGAAAAATAAAAGGCTTCCAGCACTTTTGTTGGCGCTTACCTAGCCAGAAAGAGGGTCGTTGTTCTCAATCTACGTCCACATCACTGATACTCTTTGTCGTCTTTAAAATTCATAACTTCACTGTTCACACTACCGATCGTACGTTTTAATTGCAACTTAGTACATTGAATTAAAAACTTCCGGTTAACAATTATCATTCGAATTAAAATCTGAAATATTGCAATTATTACATGCCACTATTTTACGTTTGACAATTATCACGTTATTATGGAATCTTGCCTCAATTTCTCACAAAATAATTACTGAAAGATTTATAAAATCATTATTTTGATTAATTTTGTAATACTTAGTAATCGCATTGTTATTCTGCGAGTTTATACGATACACTTATAGCGTGCTAGTCTGATACGGAAATAATTTTTAATTAATTAATATAGTCGTATCTAATTTTCCTTTACTTACAATTAGTAATTTCTTTACTTCACTTAATTATTTCAGAACTCTAATAGTATTATTATCTGCATGTACACTACTAACAAACTTTCCTCGTACCATTCTTAAATCTTCAACTACACTTCCACGTCTGTCTTCCCACCACGTTATTAAATTACACCGAGCTCGATAATTCCTACACACAGCTTCCTTGAAAACCACAATTCTGTCACTCCATTTTAATCACCTACCGCCAATTTGCCAAGTGTCAAATCGTTAACCTACACGTTCCGCTACGAATTCTTTTCAATCAATCCTTGTTCTTCCCCGACCGATTAACGAGGATCAAAGTCGAGGAAGTCGATAAAACCGAACAAGGGAGTGACGGTTGTCTGAAACGTTAACCGTGGTAACAAACGGCGAACAAATTTTTGTTGCACACCTCGTTCCTTCCCGAGAGCACCTGCGCGCATCGCGATTTATCGTCAAGATTGATCTATTCGAGGGGATCAGGAGTCATAATGTGTCTACGAGCACGCGCCGCGTTGGACTGGCTAAGAAACAGATCGTACGAACGAAACTTCACCTCACGGCTTTCGGTTGAATTAACACCAAGCCATGTGATTGGTAGGTTACTCGCAAGGTGAGGATCTTTCGGCCTTTCGAAAAGACATTCGTCCTGGAGCCGAATTCGAAACGTAAACACAGCTGCTGGGTTTATTGCTGTCACTATTATTGTTATTACTGTCTTAATTAAGGGGTTATACCTAGTCAGGCGGCCGAAAAGCATAAACATATATTTTTACAGAACTTATTGCACTTAAAAGAGCAACATTTGATGAACATTTGGTATTTTTTTTTGTAGAAAAATATTTACGTTTATAATAAAATTACAAGCGACATCCAAGAAGCCTTTTAAAAAAGTTGTTTTGGGGTGAGCACTGCCATTCGGAACCAGATTATCTAAAATCAAAAATCAAAAAAGCTTTCGTTAGTATATTAATGTATCCTCCGATTCGCGGAGGGAATTTCCGAAATATTATTTTTTAAAAAAATGGCGGTTATTTAAAGTTGAAATCTTGATTTTTAATAATTTTTTTCGCACAAAAGTCAGGACTTCAACTTTAAATAGCCGCCATTTTGTTTTAAATGAATATTTCGGAAATCCACCCCGTGAATCAGAGGGTATATTAATATACCAACGAAATTTTTTTTGTTTTTTGATTTTAAATAATCTGATTTCGAATGGCAGTGCTCACCACAAAACAACTTTTTATAAAGGCTTCTTGAATGTCGCTTGTAATTTTATTAAAAACGTAAATATTTTTCTACGAAAAAATTACCAAATGTTCTTGAAATGTTGCTCTTTTATGTGCAACAAGTTGTGTAAAAATATATGCTCCCACTTTTTAAAAAAAAATTCACAAACATTCGCCTCTTTTCGGCCACCTGACTAGGTATAACCCCTTAAGGCGTGTGTGTTTAATACGCGAAAACTATTAGTGTTAATTATTTTTTATAGTAGTGGTGTGTATAGTTACTACTATTTATGAATGAATATCATAGTATTTTGACAGTTGTTGCAGTAAGTAAGAAATTATTTCGCAATCTTTCTTCTACAATTATTTCTTTCATACAATTTGAAATTATTGAAGTATTAAGTTAAGTTTCTTATTTATAATATTTTTATCAAAATATATAGATAGGTATTAGGCAGATAAATAATTTTTGTATTTCCATAACCATGTACGCTAAATATGCTTCTCTGGAAACCTGTATAATTTCGAAAAAAATGGTGAAAAATTTTATTCATTACTACCCAAAATACACGTGACGTATGTTAAAAAAACTTCACAATTTCTAATATCGTAACAAAGAAAGTTAGCCGCAATAAATTAACTTTTCTGATAATGGAAATTTGATTCTTAAAAAGCTGCACACAATAATATTAATTTGTTTTGTCGACTGCAGAAAATATTTCCTGATGTCACAAGCAGTAGAAATTCCATGCCATGATTCCAACGAATAAATAGTAACCCATCTTCTTACTGAAGTGTGAAATTCGTTTTATGAATAAACATGCGATGACTCCCTTAGAAAAATAGAGAATCCTGGATATTTGAGTAACGCATACAAACCACCGCCTTATCCAATTCCTCAAAGTTGGTGCATGACAAGCATGAAGACAAGAAGGCATTTCTCTCTGTCACAAATGCATATCCTGGAGGAAACGACGGGAAACGACTCCGCTCAGAATACTTTCTCTTTCAGCCCGAAGAATATACATGCACGGCCCTCCGATCAACTAAACTCAACGGCCTCGAATAACTGCCCCATTTTGTGCTGCACGTCTCGCAAACACGCGAGGGGAAACTCTGACCTTCGGGAAACCACTTCGACAAGGCCCGACCCCAAGGCGTTTCTTCCCCTCGAAACAAGCCACTGTTCGCTTGTTATCAATTTGTACGCGTGGAAATGGTTTTAACGAGACAAGGAAAAATTGGACCATAGATCTCGAGAAATGGTGCCGTATTGGAAGCAGCCAAAAATGGGGAAACATTTATTACAACCCAATGCTTCAAGGAAACAGAACTATCAGAAAATCGTATCGAGAGGAAGCGATAGAACACTTGTTACGATTATGGGTGTGAGAAGAATTGGGAATCTTACAGTAGGCAGTATCTGGAGTGTTTTTTTAAGATATTATGACAAAGGTACTAATTATACAAACAAGAAACGTCAAGCAATTGATAATATTCGATTTTGATAGTATACGTATGTGAATACATAATGTGGAATATTGAAAAATATTTCATGTATATTTTTTTATCGGTTGACACACATGTTGAGGAAGTGAGATAAGAGGTGTAGTGTGAGTAGAAGGTAGGACTGAAAACGAAAGAGGAGGAAAGAAGTATGGAAGTGTGCGTTTCGTCCTGGGCCTGCTAGTGGACTCATCAGTAAGGCTTACCTAGCAGATCCTACCTTAGACGCAGGAGTGTTAGGAGGTAATTCGAATCAAGTATATACAGGTCTAGGAATTGGTAGTTCAGGGAGAATTTGTGAGAGAGCGGTATCGGTTGAGATGCCCTCTTGTGGGGAGCACGGAGGTATCGCTGCAATGTTTAAGGAGTGAAAAGTGCCCTGAATCTTGGGGTTGGAAAATGTGTTTAGTTAAATTTCATGGAAACTAGTGGAGATGGAAGAAAATGTTGAATGTAACAAAATTATTATTTTTTACTAGTGATAATTTAACCTGAACAAAATATTCACAGTCATAGGTGACGCCACTATAGCCTGTGACATCGCTGTCTTATGAATATTTCTTATAAAGGTGCGAATCCACGATGAGACTTTATATGAGACTTTTCTATCATCAGACAAAAATCTCAGCAACTAAATGTAAATAATGGAAATAGTAGTTAGAAACGAGATTTTTGCAAATATATCATAAAACTTGTCTTATTAGTGTCTAGTTTCATGAAACTAATGACAAAATAATTAAAAAATAATAAAATAATGAAATAATTGTCGTATGAGCTTAAAGTCACACGCGAGACGCGATATTTTTGTCTCATTGTGGATTTGTAGCTTAACAATAACACATACCTAGTTTTGTTGGCTCAAAATGGACCAATGTATGTAAGCAGACTATGTATAGAGTTGTGTATGAATTTTTACGAACTAATTTGCTTTGCAATGTAACTCTTCATTAAAAATTTCGAGTTCAAGATTTGAGGTGCTGCTCGTACGTTTATTGCAATGACCCTTCCTCAATCAAAACTGCTATTTTGGAAACCTTGGTATCATCGTCTTACACTTCTTAAGGGGTTATACTTACTCAGGAGGTTGAACAGATGCGAAAGTTTGTTAATTTTTTTTACAAAAAGGAAGCATATATTTTTATAGAACTTTTTGCACTTAAAAGAGCAACATTTAAAGAATATTTGGTAATTTTTTAGTAGAGAAATATGTACGTTTCTAATAAAATTACAAGCGACATCCAAGGAGCCTTTTTAAAAAGTTGTGTTGGGATGAGCACTGCCATTCGGAACCAGATTACCTGAGATAAAAAGACAAAAAAGAGTTCGTTAGTATATTAATGTATCCTCTGATACACGGAAGGATATTTCGAAAATATTAATTTAAAACAAAATGACGGCTATTTAAAGTTGAAGTCTTGATTTTTGCTCGAAAAAATTTGATTTAAAAATCGGGACTCCAACTTTAAATAGCCGTCATTTTGTTTTAAATTAATATTTTGGAAATGTCCCTCCGTGCATCAGAGGATACATTAATATACTAACGAACTCTTTTTTGTTTTTTGATTTCAGATAATCTGGTTCCGAATGGCAGTGCTCATCCCAACACAACTTTTTAAATGCTTATTGGATGTTGCTTGTAATTTTATTATAAACGTAAATATTTTTCTAGTAAAAAATTAACAAATATTCTTTAAATGTTGCTCTTTTAAGCGCAAAAAGTTCTGTAAGAATATATGCTTCCGTTTTGTAAAAAAAATCACGAACATTCGCCTCTTTTCGGCCGTCTGACTAAGGTATAACCCCTTAAGAAAAAGTAATCGTTACGAAAGATTCTCAAAAAAATTTCGTTACTACTCGTTTTTAATTACTAAGCCATGTTTCTTGTAAAGATTCGGTACAATGATGTATTGACACTAACACCATAACTTTATCTAATGGATACTTAACTGACATTGAATGAAAGTACTGGAAAAAATCTTTTGTGTATCTACAAAAGATTCTTCCTTAAATTAATACATACTTATTCCTCTGCTAATATATTAAGTACGTACATTGATTTACGACAAAACTTCTCCAGTGCTGTATGCATTTCAAGGATACCCCAATTTGGCGACAGGACGCAGAAACTTTATATTAGATTTGATGACCATAGAAGAACTTACGAGAATAAGATGGTATAGAAAAAGATCCAGTGATAAATGTAGAAAGTTTTTTTTATCAAATAACCACTGCGTAGAGGGATTTAATTTGCGTCTTCTGTGTGCCGTTCCTATAGGCTTTGACCTATTTACCGGCTAATTATTTAAGTGATATTAAAACGCAAAATTATAAGAGTCGTGATGTAGCATTTAATGGAAAATTAAAAAAAAACGCCTGCCTGAAGAGTAATGAATGTAGAAAGGTCTGCCAGGAAACCTCATTAAAAATGTATGCATTAATAAAAAAAAGAAGAAATAGTGACGCCGTATGCAACTTACAGAAATATGATAAATATTGATTATTTATTTCATAAATAAGAACGCACAAAATTCTGCAATTATACATTTGACTGCAAGCAGGAGGAACTCGCATATTTCAAAGAAACTTTACAAACTCACTAAGCACAAGAGAGTTCAACAATTTGTTGCAAATTTTCACGATAATCGCCTATGGATTTGGCTTTCACAGAGGACTCTCCATTTTGCAATGAATCACAACACACCAGGTATCGAAAAAAGCAATCAGCGTTTGCGCTTGTAGAAGAGACAGATGTCATTTACGCCGAGCCAGGTTAAACCGTCACCTTTTATCTCGTCTGCATCAGTAAAGATAATGGTTCGTTAAAAAATAAATAGAATAGTACCAGCAATACTGAATAAAAACCCTGATAAATTAAACATTTCATTTCCGCCAAAATAATTAGGATTTATTATTATTATCAACATCGATACTCTGTTCACTGGAAATTTCCATTCGCCGTTAGGAAAATTAGTTCTGGGACATATATTCACATAATGATAAAACCAAATATTATTATTCTTTGTACATCACTGAACGGAAACGCGAAACTGAAGTTTTGTATTAATTTGTTTAAGAATTTGTTCTGTATACAATGTGAACCGCTTCATTCCCTACTTTTCTAACATACAGTTGTACGGTCGAGTTTTACGAAATTGGAGCATCTTGATTAAAGGAATAAATTGCAAACAGAAATCCCGCTGTGTAAATAAAAAGTTGGCGAGATACCTTGCAGAACATGACGCCGTAACTCTTTCCCAACATTCGATAAAAAGTTTGGTAACTAAATGAAAGAGGAGCAAGTAAAATGAGTTCCCATGTTAACCCGCATAACTGCGATCACAAATATAATCTGTGCATTTGTAACATACGTGCGCGCGGGTGTGACCGAGCGGTAAGAACTTTGTGGAATTCGTCCCCAGGCGCATGGATAACATGCCGATATTAAGAAATAACTGTACGTATACCTTATCAGAAAGATACGGGATAATTATTTGGATCATTGGCACTCTACTCTCAAACAGGTACAGGACGGAGGCTAAAGATGAATTATTTTATTAGAACCAAATTACGAAAAATGGGTTATACCTAGTCAGGAGGCCGAAAAGAGACGAATGTTTGTGATTTTTTTTTTGAAAAGACGAAAGCATATATTTTTACAGAACTTTTTGCACTTAAAAGAGCGACATTTAAAGAACATTTGGTAATTTTTTTTGTAGAAAAATATTTACGTTTTTAATAAAATTACAAGAGACATCCAAGAAGCCTTTTTAAAAAGTTTTTTTTGTGGTGAGCACTGCCATTCGAAACCAGATTATCTAAAATCAAAAAACAAAAAAAAATCGTTGTAATATTAATGTACCCTCTGATTATATGAAATATTTAATTTAAAACAAAATGGCGGCTATTTAAAGTTGAAGTCCTAATTTTTGCGCGAAAAAAATTTATTTAAAAATCAAGACTTCAAATTTAAATAACCGCCATTTTTTTTAAAAATAATATTTCGGAAATTCCCTCTGTAAATCAGAGGATACATTAATATACTAACGAAATCTTTTTTGTTTTTTGATTTTAGATAATCTGGTTCCAAATGGCAGTGCTCGCCCCAAAACAACTTTTTAAATAGGCTTATTGGATGTCGCTTGTAATTTTATTATAAACGTAAATATTTTTCTACAAAAAAAATACCGAACGATCTTTAAATGTTGCTCGTCTAAGTGCAAAAAGTGCTGTAAAAATATATGCTTCCGCTGTTTAAAAAAAAATCACAAATATTCGCCTCTTTTCGGCCTCCTGACTACTTAGGTATAACCCCTTAGACGAGTTTGCGAAAACAAGCCTAAGTATAATTAAAATGTATGATTCAATCAACTGATCAATTATTAAAATGCAATTACCTATTCTGAACGATCAGTTTTTGTACGATATACAGGTAGCATTTTTCACAAGATTTATATGTCTGAAATTATTTTCACTTATAAACAAAAACACATTAAAAGGGAACACTAGTAATAACACTGACCGATCTAATTGTTTTCTCTCTCTCTCCCTCTCTGTCTCTGGCGATTCTGCATGCTAAATCAAGACGAAAATCAAGAATGAGGAAATTTCTTCTCAGGCTTCGTTTCCGAGTTATTAATTATGTATTGAGAATCACGCGTAAAAAGTGCCTGACACGAAGGCCTTACACTACTGTCGGCGCGTGTTAGCCAGGTCAGGCATTGCGAGGGCAGTGCCGTAGCCACCTACAAAGACCCATTCACCTCATACACGAAGTGATGATATACGACGCAAGCGTCATGTGGTCTTTTTGTGTGAGTGTCAGTAACTGACAAGTCTGAACTGCTCCATTCCAAAACAGAGAAACCATATTTATTACCACTGGCACTGATGGCACTGAACCGTCACCGAACTGATGTGTGCATCCACCTTTACGCTGCACTTTGTAACTCTCGATAAAAAATCAAGATTTTATTGCGAGGAGCACTGTCATTGAGGATTCTTATTACTGTGATTATGTGTTTATGTCCTTGCATCATTCCATTGCCCTATGCCCCTATTCATCATTCAGGATTGTGATAGGTATCTTATAATAATTAAAATTTCAATTTACCAGCCGTGCATGTGTATGTAAGACGCTCACTCTTCATTGACATAAAACATATACGTAAGAGGTTACAATGAACATAAAGATTTACACAATTTTGCAATTCTACAGCTGCAAATAATTTAGTGGTACGCGTAGGTTCGAATAATTGTGCATTATGGATCAATTAAAGTAGTAATTTATATGTAACTAGCTGAAATGCTCGGTGTTAACCGGGTTAATGTAAGTTTCAAAGTAAAAGCGACAGTATTATAGACGGCTCGATTTAGCCTCACCCTTTTAGCATTTGTGGTTCGTACGCCCTACAGAACGATGCTTTTTGGGAAGCTTGTGAAAAAATAGAATCCAAATATTGGCAAAAGTACCCAAGTACTATCGGCAAGTGATATCGGCAAACGTACCAAAATATCAAATATGAATATGCATATAAGAATTTCCCTCAAACAATTTCAGATGAGAAAAATACAAACAGTTGCTTTGAACCAAAAATACACTGAAAACCTGACCAGATCCGAGCAGAAAAATGCACACAGCTCGGCTCACAATGGTAGCAGCAACAAAAAGTTCGACTTGTTTGATCACTTATGACATACATATTTCAAAACGTCTGCTTTTGTTTATATCGAATAAGTCGTTCGCGGACATAATTAAAAAAAGCACAAGCTTACAAGACAAAGCGTAGAAGTGGGTATGGTCAACGAAACCTGTACAGTGACTTCCGCTCGGATGTGTAGCACATATGTGTCAATGTTGAACGAAATCCGTGCAGCGGTGTAAATTTGTATTACTGTTTAAACATATTTAAATGTTCATAATGCACCAATAACTTATATCGTTGTATTCGGGAGGGTTCATAGAATAATTTGGCGCAACAAGCAACCGAATAACTATTAGTGTTTTGACACAAAAGATGTTCAAAGTTGAAAATTTTAATTTTTTTTTTCAAAATCGAATTTCTCAAAAACTGAGGGTAATGGCGACACAGTATGGGGATTCGTTTTCAGCGCACCAAAACCTATAAGTAACGGCTATTGAATGTTACAAGTCCGAAAAAAGTCAAATTTTGTCGAACTGTGTTATAGCCTTCATGTATACTGAATTCCACTTAAGAGTAGACTCGTTCCGCGCAACGATGACTCCAAGGAGGCTGTTGATTGGTAGGAAACCGGCAGAGAAAGCGCTACCACCAATCGCATGCGCAGGCAGTAGTGGGAGCTGCGCAGATCGGTTGCAAATCGGTGGGGGCGTAGGTCTACTCTTATATGGAATGGTATATAGAGCGGCTAGAGACCTCCAGCCTTAATGTAATGGAAGCATTCGACAACAAAAAGTATTAAAGTATTCAGGTAAAAAAGGTTTTCTCGACAAAATGGTGGAGTTTTGAAAAGATCCTAGCTATTTTACAAAAAAGACTGATCATGCATTACCTAACATGCACCGATCCAACGATACCCTCGATGATCCTTCGGTATCCTGTTACCTCCACATCGACCCCTATCCGCGTGAAAAACCAAAGACACTCCGAACTGCACCCTTATTTATCTCCGCCCCAGTGGAAGCTAATGGGAAACAGTGGTGGACAAGAAAAACTCGCTCGATCGGCGAAGGAAGATGCAAAATGCTGTATTAATTGGTCGCAGGTTGTATCGAGGAACGATCGACGGCGCGGAGGAAGGGGTTTCGTAGGGGAAGCCGAAAAGACAAGGGGGTGAGCGTGGCTGCGCATGTGCGCGCTCCTGAGCACTTGTTACTGGTGGCTCAGTCTCGGCTCGTCTGGGCTGAAAGCAACACATCCGCGTAAACCATCCCCCAGCGAGCCACTTGGAGCCCCGGGGAATGTTCTAAAGATAGAAAAGGGGAAGCGTGCCATCGGATCGCCGCCGAAAATCCCTACTGTCGATTCGCGGGGACCGGTTGCTGCCGCGGATGAACCGTTTCCGCGTCGGGAATCGCGCGCAACCGCGACCAACGGACGCAGAAGCACGCGGAAGGACGACGTCCAGCGAGAGGATGCGTCGTTGAGAATACGTGCGCGCCAACGGGTGTCTCTCGTCTCTCGTCTCTCATCCTGCGGCCCGTGATGAAGAAAACCGACCACCGTGCACCAGCGTTCCGCCGCGGCACAGGCCCGTGAACGAGGGGTGAAGCGTGGGCACAGCTCGTAAATCGAGCGAATCGATTCGACGGGCGATTCGAGCACGCGACGGCTCGAGGGTAGCCGCGATTCATGCACCAGGTGATTTCTCGGACGGTCTCGTGTTCTCTCATTGAACGGGGGATGGATGGAACGGTGGACAACTTTCCTGAAACTGCTCCCTTGGTTTCTGGTATTGTTATTGGAAGGCTGGCTTATCATTAGTCCTCCTCGATTCTCGGCGTGGGCTGATCGAGTTTTATGGGGTGGTGATCGATAATTTTGTATGAGTGTTTGTCACTGCGATGGGGTGCTGGGTTGGGTGTTGATTGTTTGTATGATTCATTTTACTAATTCTGTTCGGTTATGTTTTTGGCTCTATTGTTTACTTGGCGTTTTTTCCCTCGGTCGAATATTGGATGGATGGAAATGGTATTTCGTTTTTATTTCTCGATTTTTCGCGTATGTCGTGTCTCTTTCATGCTTTCATTCGTTTGTGCCATTTTTCTGATTGCTCTGGTCAAATCATTCTGTGAATGTTAAAGAACTGGAAACTAGACTTGACCTATAACACGCCAATTTATTTTCGCTGTTTGTTCAGATTTTTAGAATATTTCCTGTCTTTTATCTATGCAAATAGACATTTTTTGCTATGATCCATTTATTTTTTGTAAAAGTTACTTTCGTGTTTACTTTCATCATTTTCGCTCCCATTATGATGTAATTCTTTTCTTTAACCCTGCCGAGGAAAAAAGTTTTGCTCGACTACCTCAGCTGTTCTCTACAGTTTTTCTTTTCAATTAAGTGCTTCCCCATGGTTCAACTTCGAGTCTCTTTAAAAATCTTGCATGCAAACTATCGAACAAATTGTTGCAAACTTTCTAAGTTAAAGACAAGCTAACGTATTTGTGTCATACATTTTGATGCGTTTTTATTACTTCGTTTTTTAAAATATGTACTTCCGAAAGTGTAGGTTCAAAAATTCAATGTTTCCAAAATACTAATAGTACACATCCTATAATTACTATTACTTATGCCATCAAAACCATAAATTGAAAAATTAATTAAATCAACAAATTCTTCTTCTTTGCAATCACAAAAGTAGTTTTATTCATATATTACTCTAAGCAAACAAACATATACTAAATAATTAATAAGGGATAGTTTCCAGGACGTCAGTAATTAACAAAGATTAAAAACACAATGTTTTATTTGACTTGTATTAATATTATAATTCCCACTACTTATAATACACGAACAAAATTAAAAATCTAATACCTTTCACTTCAAAGCATATTATGTTACATAACATTAAAAGCACGTTTTCCTCCTTTTCGAATTAGGGGTGTGAAATGCCATTCTCATAAATTTAGCACATTATAAACGACAAACTGTTACATAGAGTAATAATTAACAAATTCCTCCATTAGGGTATAATAGGTTGTTACATTGTCTAGAAACAACGAAGCACTTTTTAAAAATATTGCGATTAGATACATCAGTAGTCAAAAAATGGATCTTCGATCCAAGTACCCTACTCATCGTATATTCGTCTCTGTATCGTTTAACCTACTTAATTCTTCTCGAGTCAGTTTAAACATCGATTTGTTATTTCTGACTGTCGGTATATTTATGCCCTTTTTATTTCTGTTGTTGCATCTAGTTTACTAAACTTTCTTGCGTGTTGTCCAACTCGCGACATCGAATATCAAGATTCACGTGCTATTTGCTGTCACGAAGTGCATGTAAATGGATGTTCTAACGCCAGGCGAGACTATCCGCTGGAATCATGGATGCTGATAACGGGATTTGTATCAGGACGTACATGTCCATTTTTTTAATAATTAATTTGAACCTGTAGACAAAGCATCTGATCGAAAGGGAATTTTAAAATATTTAAATGTTAACAAGTATGATAAGGTCAGGTATAGTAACAGCATACTGGCTATACCTCGCCTTTTATGGAAGTAATAAAGACATTTAATAATAATAATAATTAGTCAAATTGCTGAATCAAAATAAAAAAAGGACATTGTCCATTATAGGGTGTGTAGGGTGTTAAAAAAAGATGACGTTTAGTAGACGTTAGTCGAATTAAAAAATGCTTAGTCAACAGAGACTCCAAAATGAACCGTGTTTGAAGTTGAAGTGATTTTAGATTTTAATATTTAACTCGTTTTCTTCTCTCGTTATACTCTTTCCTTGCTGTCTCCAATAAATATTCTGAGTGTCCTCTTTCTGTTCTCGTATAAGCTTTATGTCCTCGTACCACAGAATTATATACTGCTCTAACAATTCCTGCCTTGAACGTTCTACTTGCTGAAGCAAAGTAGTATTACGTTATAACAGAGTAATAATTATTAATTGCAACATTAACCGAATATAATTGTTAATTACATTTATATATTTTATAATATACTAATATGGGCGTATATTGGAGAAATCGTATTACGTTACTAACATCATCCAAATCGAAAACTGCCGGTTAGTTTAACTTTGTTAATTTTTTCAACCGACTTCGATTACAAATTTTTTACTCATTTTAGTAAATACTCTGAAAATTTTGTTCAACACTTTTTTTATTTAACATGTACCTCTATGTAGAAATAAAGTGTATAAAATACGTACACTTCTTAACATTCTCTTTCATTACACGTTGTTATAAAACTTTACTCCAATTCCGTACACTTTATGCTCCCTAAGCCTTTAAGTAGTCTTCTTGCACTAATCTCCTCCTCCGCTTTTAATATCTTCACTTCGCTAGCATTCTAAAAAACTTTGAGCTTGATGTTCCTCCAAGAAGCAACGCATTAGACATTTGCACGCGAATGTCCTTCCTTACTAAGCAGATATAAACCTTGGAGTTGAAGAAAAACAAATTATTCATTCCTTGAACTTATTTATTTTCTTCAGAAGACGAGCAATCTGTGGCAAATATGCAAAAGTATTGTATGCAACTTGTCAGTAGCGTACTCAGGATTTAATCTTGGGGGAAGCCGAGTTGAACGTATAAAAATATTTTGAATGCAAATTCAATAAAATTCAAATTTACTTAAAGAATAAAATCCATTTTTTTTTCTTTTTACAAAGCTCTTGAATTACTTCAGTCGTGGTTACATTAATCTCTTTTTTCCTTTTTCTTTGGGGGGGTGCCAGGGCCCTTTGGTTCCCACTCTGGATGGGCCACTGCAACTTGTATACCCACGTTATGAGCGCACTGTTTCCCCTCGGTATATGCGCGCGGACCACGTGTACCTTTTCCTCCTCGTGGTAGAGTTCAGATATTTGGAATATTGCTGTGCATATATTTCATACCACTTTAATAGATTCACTTGTTATTAGAGGATAACTTCAATTTACAATAAGAATTTAACAGGACAGGATCTATTCTTCACTGTATTCGATTATAATTATGCATTAAATTTCCCTCATCACATTATTTTCTTCGAATACTACTTCAATTTCTTCAATTACTTTCATTATGAAGGGTGTTATACAAAAAGCATAAAAATTTATAGGGAGGATAGTACGCCCTAGGCTGAATAAATATGTAATACTTAATGAATATAAGTAAAAAATTAATCCCATCAGAATTGAAAAAAAATTTGATGTTGGTGCTATACTGTAAACGATTTGCTTGTTTCTATTTATCACGCGTGAATTGAAAAGGAGAAATTATATTACCGCATTTTTATATTGGTGTTCACAAATGATGTTTATGCGCCTTCCTTTCAATTTCATACACACTTCAAAACAGAGGGTTATGATTTTGCCATTTTTCTTCGATATACAAATCAATTAATTATGTATTCGTTTTTACTTTAAGCCTTTTTATTTCGCATTTGTTTCGTTTTTCACATCCATTGCAGGCAAAGAAAAAATGTGTCAAGGGGAACCACTTGTATCGAAAATCGCTTCTAACTCTGAAAAGATCGATTTTTCTGCCTATATTCACTAAACCCTTTTTAATCGGCTGAGTAAACACTATCTATCCTGTAAGCCCTGAACCCATTTTTGAAACACTAGATAGAACTGTCAGACTTAAAAAAATTATATCAGAATTACATTCTTGTGCGAAAGGTACACATATAACGAAGTAGGTACTGTTACTTTTGGTGAAAAATATTTTTGTGCTAAATATACTCCTGTATTAGCTCATTGTCAGTCTCCGTAACTGGATATCTCATAGTAGCTTCGAGAGTTTCTTTATCAATGTGGAAAACTAATTTTAAAAAATATTAACAAGTAATAAAGTACTAATTTTGTAGGGTGTATGTGCTATTATTATTAAATTCTCATTCGGGATATTAGTAACCGTTACACACTGCATTCTTTAAAGTTTGCAATTATTTATGGGAAACATATAAAAAGTACATTTCGTTGGTTTGCTGGTAAAACTGGCCAAGTCCATCATTCCACCCTAAAATCATTAAGGATTAATGGAAGCAATTACTTTCTAGGTTTTTTACAACAATATATAGATTAATAGCTGTCACCTAAAAACGATCTATTGTCATAGATTGAGAAACTTTCAATTTGCATTTATCGATAATTAAGAAATATAGACTTGATACTAATCGGTATTTGGTAGAACTGTTTACCAACAACGCAATAAAAATATGAATATTACAATTGTGTTACAGACTTACACATAATCAAAAACAAAATATACAAATATTAAATTGAAAGTAAATACACAGAGCGATCGATCATCAATACATAGTAAACAACCGTTGCTATTTAATTCTGATTTGTCCTTCATTTTAAAACAAATATATACCTACTACTTATTGTTCAAATAATAACTCATTTAACTTTATATTTTGTAATGCTGATAAGTACAACAAATTATTCTGTACGTTCAAAGAAATTTAACAACATCATACCTTAATAATTATTTACACTGCATTTGACAAAATACGTCACTTCTCTTGTTCTCAATTTAATTAAGCGACACTATAGTAATTACGATAAACAAAGGAACCCCTTTATAACCTGAAACACTTTGTAAAGAACAGCAATACTATTTATTCGATGCAACGAAAATAACGTGGCCTCTGCTTTTGTTTTGTTTAACTCGAGTTTCATTTGACGCTCCCATTTAATTGCCTTGTAATAAAATTTCTCTGTCTTTTATAGCTGGGAAAGAGATAATACATAAAAAAGTATTATTAAATTGCCTTTCTATGCTTCTATTTTAGTTACAACTCAGAATCAAACAATTTATTCATCACTCTAACAGAGAGTTTTATCGTCAGCAGTAAAGATATTTTATTTATATTCGTTTCATTTTTCCCTGTATTCTTTCTTGCTTCTCTGCTGATTTATGTAATAGTTTAATTATCTAGATTTTATAGTATAGCTATGATTAAGAAAGAGTAAGGTACCTAATATTTTGTAGTAAATTATACAGATTGTTTAAGGACGGGCAATACAACGAGCATGGGGTGATTTCTTCTGAAAAATAAATTAAAAATGTGAAATAAAATTTTTCTACGTGATGCCTTCTTTATCTAAAAAATCGATTTTTAAAACTTGTTTGCTACGCATGCAATTGACCACGAATTGACAGAATACAGGAGCAAAAATGGTACAACTGTAAATAAAATCAACTATTGTGTAAAAATAATTCGAAATTGTGGAATAACTTTGTTCCGAGAAAATTAATTTAAAAAATCCGTGAACTGTGCAACTTATTTCGCATCCACCACATTCCCTGGATTCGGCATCAATAGATTTTCACCTTTTCGATCACTATAAAACGGTTTATTGTTAGATGGGAAAAACTTCAATAATTTCGAGGCCACAAAAAGTGTAATAAATTCTTTTTTCAATTACAAATCCGAAGATTTTTATAAAAGAGGCATAACATAACTTCCACATAGGTGGGAAGCTGTCATAAATAATGATGGAAAATACATAGTTTGAAGTAAGTGTAGGTAAGCTGTTTCCAAAAATCAAATTTGTAGAACACGTACTCTAGCGGACAGAACTTATGCAGCAACCTAATCTTTTAAAATCTATTTAAATCACAAATGTGCCAATACTTCTTTGACTATGCATTTCCGATTTTCGTTCATAACTACATGGTTGAGTGTTCTGAAAGTATACACTACTTCTGTATAGTTGATGATTCATTTCAGTGTGTGAAAATATTTCAATATCTTTGTTCTTTTCAATAGCGTGCCAATCATTTTTTGATGCACTGTATATTAAATCCAAATACCACTGATCCTATGGCCATGAAATTTGGTGGGTAGGTTCCTCTTAGTAGGTTTAAAAACTTCCACTCCTTCACCGAAAAAAGATAAAACCCATGCAACGCTGGGAACTTTAAACTACTTCCTATTAATTAATTACAATATCATACATACCATTTAACATATGATGTTGTAATAAACTATCCATAAAATACAATATAAAACGCTGTTTCCAATATATGTATACAATATAGGCGTGTTTAATGTTCCATAACCAGGGTATAATTCTTCCAATTTATTCATTATGAAGTACAAGTTTTCTCTGAAAAAAACTTAACATTAATTTGAACACCTACCACGTCGAGTGACACACTTTCGCCTACGAAGAACATAAATAACACCACATGCGAGTGGATGAAGGAGGGTAACAAAATACCGTGGAAGAAGTCCCTCGTTTCTTGTGAACACGTTCGCCTACGTTGATAAAGCACTTCTTCGAGTGCTTCCTTTCTTCCCCCTTCACTCAATCAGCGAACTCAAATCCTTCGATAACTCAAATCGTCCACCGCCGTTGTCCACCGTTTCTTCGCCCTGCCAAGGACTCGTTGTCACAGATGTTGTTCTAACCAGGGTTCTTTTACGCTCGTTCCAGCGGAAAATTTCAACGGAACCTCATTCGCGGATGAAGCAACGAGGATCTCCAAGGAGGTCACCAACTGAAGGCTCAAATGGATCACGGAAATAAATCGATCTCATTGCGGGGGGCGTGGATGAGCATGGACTCAGTGAATTTATAAGTGAAGGAATAAACGAAACATTTATAAGTGAACAGTGAACCTGCAAGGGAGCCCAAAGTCGCTAACGAATCCTAACTAAGGAATTGGTGCTGTCGAAGAAAACACAAAAGATGAATCGATGGAAACCAGTCCACTAAATGTGCAAGTGCTAATGAGAACCTCGAGTGGAGTATCGACGATCGAACTATTCATCGATCCTGTGTAATATTCGTACAGTGGTAAAACCGCGAATACAACCGACCAGTGTTTCCTGACAGCGTTGTTGTGTTCATTTGATGGGACACATTCGTGACGAAAGGTTATTTCTACAAAGACATTTAGTGAAACGGTTTAATGGAAGTGTACTGATGACCTCGTCGGGGAACAGTGATCTGGTAGCTGCTTAATTAAAGTTGTTCGCGCATTTTCGACCCGATTGGTTCCTCCCAGGTGTCGACGATTCTTCGTCGATGCGAGGCAGAGATTAACGAGGCTGAATTGGGGCGGCCTGGGTCTGAATTAGGTCCTGGGGGTACGTGGTTAATTGTTCGATCTCACGTGCAATCGGGGCGAGTGTGTTGGTGCTTCTTTATTCCCGCGGAGACGAGGAAACGAATTGCCTGCGACATGGGCTGCGAACTTAGCAAATTGGCGACTGTGAAGTCGCAAAATCAAACTGCCACGGATCCACGGCTTCCGCTGACCGCCAGACAGAAATTTACGGTTATGGCCAGCTGGAAAGCTGTCTCCAGGGCGCTGGAGCCAACCGGTGTCTACATGCTTATAAGGTCTGTAACGTCGATAACATTCGAAACGCGCTGAAGGGAGGGTGGCAGGAAATGGTCGAATTTATGGTCTTCCGACAAGTGCAGTTTTATTAAGAGACGGTTATGGGCCCTATACATTTCCAGGAATTATAAAACTTTGTCTATACGAGATACGGCGGGAGAGTTGTACGAAGGATAAATTGAATCGATAATTTCGGAAAGGGGATCCTCAAAAACTAATTTTACACGAAATGAAACAGAAGTTTAATGTTGAAGCAATCAAACTCGGGTGTAATGATTTTACAAATTGTTGAGGTGGTCAAATTTCATTTATTCTTGTTTGGACATATCCCCTTTTCAATATAAATGATATCGGACACAGAATTGAGGAATTATTTATGAGTATAAAGTGTAGGGATGATGATGCAAAACATTTTATTTTAATTAGAACTGGAAAATTAATGCGATAGAACTCGATACAAACATACTCGAACTCATTATCCTTACAAGAAGTGTATCCCAGGTGTCCGCCTCCGATTGCTTTGGTTTTTTTGGATATATTTTAGAGGACAGAAAAATAAGAAATAGGTGCCCTTCTATTTTGGCCTGTTTGCATGTTCAGGGGATGAAACCACCTCTCAAATTTGATGAGAATAGGTGGTGCCCGCCTCTAATTGCTTTGGTTTTTGGCCAAAGCAATCGGTGACGAACAGCTGAAAATCTTATAACTCTGAGGGGTGGTTTCACCCCCTGAAAATGCAAACAGGCCAAAATAAAACGACAGGTGTTTCTTATTTTTCTGTCCTCTAAAACATATCCAAAAACCAAAGCAATCGGAGATGAAAATCTTATAACTTCGAGGGGTGGTTCACCCCCTAAATGTGAGCTGGGATACTCTACTTGTTAGTTTTCAAAAAAGTTAGATAAGAACTTGGATAAAATGAAAGATATAATCAGGATCAGAAGTCCTGTTCTAGACATTCTTCACGCTCTGTTGTAGACCAACCTAATAAAGCTTCATAAAGAATTGGAATCTATATATACCTATAAAATCCAAATAGCACTACCTGACCGACTGACTCACTCGCTCACTGACTCATCACGATTTCTCTGGAACCACTGATCCTACGACCATGAAATTTGGTAGGAAGATTCCTCTTAGCCCCTAGGTGCTCGCTAAGAAATATTTTCAAAAACTCCCTCCCCTTCACCAAAAAAGGATATATAACCCGGGCAACGCCGTGTACTTTAAGCTAATAGGAAATAAAATTTTAGGATATGCTTTGTATTTAATGAAATTTTAATGAAAACATGATAAATTAAATTTTGAATTAAAATATTGAAATTACAATGAAAAGTACTTATTCGTCGTTAAAAATCTTATAATTCAAAATTCGTTAAATTTTGTATTAATTATTCAGCTAAGTCTCGAAGAACATGTATCAATCATATTTCATTATAAATGCGATTATTCAGTGTCCTTTTCGGCGATAATTTAATTATTACGACTTCTACAATGTTATCACCGTTTTGATGCCTCTTCATTTTTAACCCTTCGTTGACACTCTGGGTGTGAGTCACCCATAAACTGATTTTGACGCTCTGTACCTTCTATATGCAAAATAAATAACTTTTTCCAAAGTTGACTTAGAAACTATTTTTTGCCTCAAAATATTACATCTGAATAACAATTCTGTAGATTTTCAACTTCTAATGTTGAAATTTGTAAAAGTTACAAGTTCTTGAAGATGTTCTTCGTGTTTTCTGGACATATGGTAATCTAGATTTTTTTTGCAAAAACTGTGATAAAATGTCAATCAAAAAACTATGGGAATACATTCTAGAGACCTTGAAATTGACCCATGATTTTTTTTATAACGATTGGATTCTTTAGATGAGAATGGCGGTGGTTCAAAAATTGTTCTGGGTGTGAGCCACCCAGGTATGTCAAAGTTGACCGAGAAAGGAGGTGTGTCAACGAAGGGTTAAAGCGTGCCTTTCCGATTTCAATTTCTTCCTCCATCCTTAATCTCGCAAAATCTTGCGGAAATTCCTCGTTCAATCGTCTGGCATCGTTATCTGACCCAATTTCTCCAGTACATATCTCCTTATGCGTATCAAAAACTGGAAATCGTGGTCGAGATAATGTCTTGCTCAATTACGAGGATCGGGAATGCTATATATTTTTGGGGGTCAGACATATTGCGTTATCCCGCGTCACACGCCATTACGCGATTAGACGAGCGTTTAGGCTCTTCAAGGGTGCCATCAACGTCAGACGCGACTTTGGAAGGGATGATATTCGCCAGTGCTTATCCCGCTTTTCTCTTCCCCCGCCGTTCGAACATCATCCTTTTTATCTTCGCTTACAAGGGTGGTTTATGATCCTATTTGGATCGTCACCCTTCTGTTTGGCCCAGCTAAAATATGTGCCCCATGCTTCGACGAACGAACAGAGGGAAAAAACTACCCCCGGTGGTGCAAATTTTATATAAACCCATTTTTAACCTATTTTCGTGATCTACTACGAATCTTCTACGTGCACAATTGTACGTAAAAATTTTTTTAATCTACTTTAGAGTTTTACTACAAATCCAGTAGGTGCACGATTATATCTAAAGTAATTGTTAATTTATTTTCGAGTTCGCTCCGTATTTTTGCCTTTCGTGATCTACAATGTAATACTGAAGAAACACGAAGGGAGTGCAAATTTGGCAAATACATATTTCAATGAATTCATTCAAGGAATTATTTATCTATCTTCTAGAAAGTTGCATTTATTATATGATATATTAGTTCACTGAGAGATACGATCTTTCCTTATGTGATGCACGTAGCCACGCATTACATGTCAATTCTCCACTTCTCGTTGCCAGACACACGTTTCGCACTTAATTCACTTTTCTCAAAGGTCGCTTACCATTCACGCCTAACAGACAATACGCGTTTCTGTAAACATGGATAGGCGTTGTTAAAATAATCAAGTTAATTAGGAAAGCAGTAATCTAGTGTGTTGACGAAAAAATCGCAGTGAAGCCCAGCCGCGTGAAGTTAGCGCATTCTTCGACGTGCGTTTGTAATAAAGAGGAGAGAATCGAATGAATCGGCTGTAGTATCAGTAACGAACCACCCTGTATATTGGATGACCTATTTTAGTCTATAAATGGGTATATATTGAAAAGTACGTTCAATCAAAAGGAATAAACGCATGGTTGAACGAGTTCAAGGGGATCATTAGAATTTTACACAGAACGATTGTGAAGTGCAGGCTGCGAGAGCATTTCAAGATCACTTAGGTTCTCTTTAAGGAGAACCTATACTTTCTATAATGCTAACAGAAGGAATATAATGAGACGTGATTAATTATACTATACAGTCGTAGTACACAAAAGAAGTTGAAAAAATTGTACTTTTATATATGTGTATAAATTACTGTAACACTAGACTTTACTTCTCATATTTTTATTACTGGCTCATTCTGGAAAGTTTTTTCATGGCATGTAATATATGATGAAATTAAAAACTTCAATTTTGGTATTTTCGTTATCATGAATATTTTTAACATTTTGTCCATCAAATTGTCTCATATGAGTTTCTTAATAAATATCAGTTGTAAGATACTTATCATTATGTCTGAGGAACTCGTAATTCTTAAATGGAATCCTAGAAAATATCAAATCCATTTGATTATAGTTTTTCTATTAAAGAAACCTGGAGGTTGGTATTTGTGGTTCAATAGAAATCATCGGGAGCTTCTATATCCATACCATTTAAAAAAAATTTGGCAACATTGAAGAGGTTTTGATGCCTCCTTCCAATAATTTTTGTTTGTCAAATTTTGTTTCATTCTAAATTCACAACTGGTCAAATATTATACTGGAATTTTTGAAGATTTCGAGTATTCAAATATTCGAATCATACGCGATAATTGGAGTATTAAAAAATCCGAATCATGTTTGATAATTGGAGTATTAAAGTATGTGAATAATATTCGATAATTCTAGAATTCAAATATTCCAATAAAGCCTGCTTGTAATATTCAGTCCGCTTGAAGATTCAAGTATGGAAAAATGCGACAAATAATCCCAGCCCTTCACGATATTACAACTTTCGCTTGAGCAAGTAGAGAATGCCTGTTATCAGCAGACCAGGAATTCTTGAAAAGGAAGAAATTCTGTCGTATGACAATGTTGAAGCGCATACAAATATGAAATCAAAGACTTGGAACGTCCTTTCTAAATATCAAAGTAAATTTATGGAAATGTAATACTTCGTTCTTAACTAACATTGAAAATTGTTTCTAACTCTAACACATCTAAGTTTTCACATCTATGTTCATTAAGCAGTTTATGCTCAGTTCAGTAACTACTAGTTACTTTATAAGTCCTGAAATCTTTTTTGAAAACACTACTTACGTCTACTTTTCAAACTAGAACTATTCGTACATTACGATGGGCTATTCTGCATAGATATCAGAAAATGAAAACCCTATTGACAATAGAAATTAAAAAGTAAGAAAAAATTTAATTATTAGACACCAACAGGATTTAATTATAACAGTAATAAAACGCAAAGAATTTAAGGCTGACGCAGACGAGTGAAACTGTTAACAATTGCCAATACTTTATCTTAATATTCTCATTGAATTCATTGTATTCATTCTCGTACTCAATTGATATCGTCAAACTGTCTCTCAGGTGTAACACAGCATTAAAATAATTGCCATTTATCATCATTTAAATATAATATTCTTTGCACGAAACATATTTTCATATAACCAATCATAACTTATTTTATGCAATGTAAGTGCCAAGTAAGAAATACTGACATAATCTTATGATTTACAGTAGAACCTCCAGTATCCAAATTAATAAGGAGACATAATCGTTCGGATAAGGGAATTTTTGGGATAGTGGGACTACTACGTTCCTTATAGTGATCATTCCATATTTCAAAAAGAATAATACAAGGAACAATATCAAAAATGGAAAGTAATATAAATGTACTATTTTCTTAACAGCGTATAAATTACATATCTCTTCTATTGCTAAATCGCTAATGGTAGAACATTCGGATAATGGGTGTTCGTATACTGGAGGCTCTACTGTATTATGTTGAATATGACTCTTTTTTGTTTATAACAAAAATTAGCCTTACGCTCTATATGCAAATCCCTTTTGCAGACAGTCCTGACTAAGATTAAATATAGGTCCTTTTCATTATAAAAGCTGAATGAGATTTTAAAATGCCGACAGCCATCAAAAATCCTAATTAAATCCATCCATAAAAACACCTGATATCATAGTTCGAGGACATTTATAGTAATTGGATCATGTAACGCACCTCTTTCCCTAGTTTCCCCTCATCAGTTACCAAAAGGCCAATTTCGTCGCATATGCATAATTCTGTGTTTTGCTATCTCATATAATCCTATCATGTCCTCGTTTCCCCTTTTTGCTGGATAACAGATTCTGTGTAGTAGAACATTTCAGCAGAAAGTATATTCGCACATATTGAATGGATAGAATGAACCGCGGGGTTATGGAATTAATCTTCCAACGCTCTTTATATAGGTTAATAAAAAGTGACTATGGAAAGTTTGTGTTAGTAGAGAAATATTAAAACTAAAAGCGGTGCATGGTTATAACTTATAAATGCCAACGTACAAATTTCGCAATTAAGACAAAAAATGCATTAAATTTGAAAAAAATTCTGAAACTGGGTTAAAAAATATTGTCTTTTACAATATTATACTATAATGATATCTAAAATGAGTAATAAAACTCTATGATTTATTGTGTTTTTTTCATTTCATTTGTTAAGTACAAAGTTGATTGTTTTATGTTAATGTTAAAAAAGTGTATCTATTATAGATTACTTCACTGAAAACAAAAAATGTGGGGCAAATCAAATTGCACCTCCTAAATTTGTAAAAATTCGTTATATTTTTACATGTATGATACACATGGTTAAGTTCATTTTTCACAATGTGATTATTATTAAACTGGTATATATTACCCTTTAGTTTATAATGGTGAGTATAACAATGCTGATTGCATATAATATTGAAGCGTAATTAAAAATTTAACAATATATGCGAACACAAAATAACCCTTAATTAACCAATCTGCATATGCATTTTACCTTATTAAGGATTGCTTTAATCAATAAAATGCATAATTTCATTCACTCCCTTTACTCATAGTGTAAATCAATTTAATCCTGCTGTTTTCGTCGAATCTGCTTACCTCTTGTACTGATTTTTATTTAATTATATTGTGGTTACAAAAGTAATGAAAAAAAATTCTAACATCTGGCTTGATCTCCGTATTAAATTTTCATTTTCAAAAATGCGTTATGGTTTATATCTACAAGTATACAGTAGCGGTGGTCCTTATTTATACGTGCCGAATTTTTTTCCCGTATTTCTTTACTCTCACCCCCTGATATGGCTCCAATTCATGAAAAAATAGTCCCTGAAAAATATTATTGTAATCGGACAATAGGAGAGGGTGCCGACCAGGCCTTAATGTTTAGAATTCATCAATAGTTTTAATTTAAAGAAATTTTCAAAAATGGTAACCCCTATCGAAATTTCGTTCCAATAATATTAAAAGAGCATTCAATTCTCTACAATTACTGTATATATAATTTTTTCGTGCCTCCAACCATTTTATAGATAATAGCGTTGGAATATAGAGAGGTCCGCACTTCACGCGTCCCATCTGTACGGCGTGACGTATTGTCTATACGGGCGTAGTGCTGACCTGTCTATATTCAAACGCTATTATCTAAAAATGGTTGGAAGCACGAAAAAATTATATATACAGTAATTATAGAAAATTGAATGATCTTTTAATATTATATGAACAAAATTTCGATACGGCTTACCATTTTTGAAAAATTCTTTACATCCAAACCATTGATGAATTCTAAACTTCAAGGCCTGGTCGGCACCTTTTCCTGTTGTCCGATTGCAATAAATTTTTTCAGGGACTATTTCTTTATAAAATGAAACCATATCAGGGGGTGAGAGCACAAGAAATCGCATGCTGAAAATGAGGGCCACCCTAGTATACAGGGTGTCACATAACTTGTCAACCCCGAGTAACTTCTAAAGTATGTGTTCTACAAAAAGTGTTTTATATAGAAATGGCACGGTATTGAAAGGAGCATATCGATGGCTTAGTGCACACATATTGTATGTCCACTTTTTATGAAATTTGAGTTTTTATATGCAACAAATAGTTCTTGACTGTTTCTTTATGCTGTATAAAAATCACATTTTTATCTTTTTTATAAATATGCCAAAAATAATATTTTTATTCATTTTATGCCCCTGAATGTACCATTGCATCTTTAAACCTGTTTTTCTCGAAAACGCTAAAAATGGACATACAATATGTGTGCACTAAGCCATCGATATAATGCTGAAACGTTTTTTGAAAATAATCTATTCGTTTATGAGATGTCAAGGTGACCTTTAATTTTTTAAGTAAAATGCATAGCTTTGTTAATCAAAGTTTAAAAGAGCAGTGAATTTTCTATAAGAAAGTATTAAGCTTTATTTTTCCTAAACCTGATAATTAGCAAGATATTTGCAAAAACGTGGTTGATGATCTCACTACTTACCTTACAATTAGCAGGTTTAGGGCAAATAAAGCTCAATACTTTCTTACAGAAAATTCACTGCCCTTTTAAATTTCGCACTTTAGAAGTTATTCGGGGTGGGCAAGTAATGTGACTCGCCCTGAACATAATTTTAGGTGAAAAAGAAATATAAAAGTCACCGATCACACGAGGCGATATATGTATTTTCATAGAAGCAAGGTTAAACTGTCGAGAGGGTTGGTTTCTGCACGTCATAAATTACGGGAATAGCGATATTAAATGAATCCTATGTAATTGGGTGTGTAAGCCCTGGTTTAATGGAGACAGGCATCAGCTTGTAATTACATATCGATCGAATATTTGACCTTTCCAGTATTCGATTTTGAAATTCGAGCAAGGGCTGTGGACAGTATAATTCTATCACGCGTTTGTCAGTAGGTTGACCATAATACGGGAGAAATGTTGTTTCATTTTCGTTTAAAAGTGTTACGATACAATTGTACATTCATAAAGCCAACGGATGCAACTAATTCAGTTTTGAAAAATTACAACTTTCATCCTTAATCCTATGCTAGGATTACGACACCTAATTTAGATAACACTTTTTCACGTCCTCTATAACGTATTCGACAATTGACAGGTGATCTGGCATCAAAGTATTATTATTTGATGGCAGCTAAGAATCTCTAATAGGCTCCTTCAACCCCTCTCCTTCCCTCAACTCTTCTAACAATCCTCACTATTGCTTGTGTAGGTATACGTCCAATTATTTATTTGAGGGCGGACTATGACCTTAGATTTACCAAACTGAATAGGAGAAACCGAGGCAAAGTGAAACACTTAAGTTTTAATAACACACAAAACGCACAAGAATAAAAGAAACAAGCATAGATACCTTTTTACCATATTATATTACACACATTTGTTTTCCAAAAACCATAATACAAACGCTCTGGCACTTTAAAATTTGATAAAATATTTGGTCAAAAAATCTTACCATTCGAAATACACTCGAGGCACCCCTAGCAGAGAAATAAGTTAATTAACAGATTAAAAATATAATTTAATAAAATGCAATTATTACTATTTTGCACGAATAAATTTTCTTCTTGAAAGAATGTAGGAAAAAGATTTCATATCCAGTAATTAATACCATTATCGATCAATTTCAAGGACTGACCCCTTTGATAATAATTAGATCGACCATCCGTCCCGTTTTTTGCTCGTCGACAGATACTAGATTCTATCCCCAATTTTTTCTCTGCCAAATGCACGGCATTCCTCTTCATCTACCGGATTCCCCCTATTCATGGAGGAACAATAGGTTTGTAGATATTGGCGTACAATAACTGACCGTAATTGGCTCACGTAAGTCCCATGCAAGGTCCTTAGAAATAATGATTGTTTGAAGACATCGGGATTATTTGAAAACTAGAGTGGAAGATGCGCCACAAAGTATTATCGTACAAATATTGGCAACCGTTTAATTTCTACGTAAATGCACAATTAACTAACCACGATTCCTTGTTCACATCGTATTAGTAGGGTTATTTTAAATTTTCGTTGCACAAAAATTGTTGCAATTCTATGCAATTCTACTTTATTTTCCCGTAGTTTATAATTATTCAGCGAAAGAATGTGGCATAATAAAAGTTCCTAAATAGATTACTTTTTATATTAAGCTTTTATATCAGATGTTGATCTTGTTAGAAACTAAAATGCCTATTTTTTTTAAACAAGTTATCCTAATAACTTTTTATTATTAAATAACATATGTAGATGGATATACAGTATGGGTCAAAATGGACCCTGTAATCGACAGATGGAGGTTGTCTCTTCTAACGTAATGAATTGTTTTCCAATTTAATAAATTTAGTTAAACTAAATGTTTAGTTGTTCTTCAAAACGGAGTGTAATTATTTAATGTGCTATATTTAACAACGTATAATTGTACAATTATCGATATTCAGGGAAAGAAACCAAAGGTATAGATACGCCCGAAAACCAGAACAAATAATTTCTTCACACCCTGTCCATATCGCACATAAAAGTCAGTCTTACATGCTAACCCATGATCAGTCTTTTAGAAACAGCAGTGCTATGTGATTGGCCATGAGATATAAAAGGAATACTAGGAACCTCGGTATTGCAGAAAATAAAGTCTTTGTTTTTTGACGACGACTGTACGTGGCCCTACTGACCTACGTAACACAAGCCACTGATCACTGAGTTGTCATGTTTCAGGCGCTTTTGACCCGAATTTTGAAACATTAATAAGCAAAAAACGAAGTCTCCACTCTAATTTCGTTACTCTTGATTTCTGTCCTATTTTGTCACGTAGAATCAGCCATTTCATTTTCTACCCTGTGTTCCCGAACACCCTGTAGTTATTTTAAATATTCGCAGCATTGTTGCATACATTATAAAAGATTTCTTGCAATCTTGCACAGTTTTAATCCTATACTCGTCTGCAAGTGTAAAATCGATAACACGAGGGAAGGTTAGACCCCAAATCTTCATACCACGTCATCTAATATTAGATTTTACCTACAGTCGCTTAACCAATTTGACGCTTAAGATGAAATTTACGAACATTATTAAAACGATGATTAAGGCTGGCACATTTTATATAGAGTATTATTTGATATTTTCTTATCCAAATGCATTCTTTGATTTTTATATGTTTATTCTTGAAAATTTATGATTTAAAAGAAAACTCCAGTTATTATTTCTTAAATGATTACAAACGTAGAATAATTTTAAAAAAATTTAACATTACTTTGTATATACCTACTGTTTACAGAATTGTAATACGTCTTGTCATAATTTATTCGATTATTTTAATATTTATTTAAATTGCACACGTCTCACCTTTTTCAGGAGGCTTGGAGCAATAATAATAGAAAGTCACAAAAAATAGTTCTCGTTTAGCTACTACAAATAACAAAAACATCCAGGTCACGTTATTATTTAACATTTATGTCTGACGTATCGAAATCCTAACTATAATATCTCCAAAAATTTAGATATTCTACCCAATGTGTAGGCTTAATTGAAAATTATATCAATTATGCTAAAGGCTATTAAAGACTTATAGGTAATACAAAAAGATCGAGAAATACGTCAGACTTTAAACACTAATTCCAAAAATTATAATAAATAAAAGTGTTTTAGAGAGGAAATTAATTACATTACGTAAAAGGAAACTATTACAAGCTAATAAGATATTTCGATCATACCAACGTCGTCCTGTTTCTCTACATGACAACATACGTTTTTAAATACACCAGTTTATAGTTTATTTCTTGATGAATGAAATAGTCATACAACTAACATAAATGCAGAGAAAATACAGAGATGGAAAAAGATTCTTTTATCCGTTTGCAAACTGCTCCCCCGCTATACAAGACGGACAAGTAGAAACGTCCAGTACGCCATCAGACATCACATAGGTCAATAGTTCACCCCGTGGCGCGTATAAGGATACACTTTAAACTCGGTTACAAATATACCACAAATAGATAGACTATTTCAATATTGAAATAGTCGACGTGACAATGATAATATTTGGACATTAATTGTCCAATTTTGTATAATAACTCTGAACATTAACAAAAGTCCAAGAGCTGATGGCCCGTTTCTATGTTACTCAAAGAACGTGAATATGCACATGTTAGACTTGAATGAAAATTATTTGAAATACAAAATAAAAGATAATATTTGAAATAATAAATTATTGAATTACTATGTTACTTCTGCTTTAAAAAAAGTTTAGACAAAGTAACTGTATTTTGTGCCAAAATCAAATAAATCATTTCAAAATGATTTTCTATTTTAGATAGCTGTTTTATATAAAATAATAGATGATCTTAACAACGTTTGATCTCAGGATTATTTTGGTTTCGGACACCTCGCCTGAAAGACCGAAATTATTTGCAAGATTATTTCAGGAGATACTTATATTCCCATATCAAATTTATTGCTTGTTATTAGTATTATTATTATTAGTACCAATAATTGTGGCTCTGCTGAAACTATTTTCCTCTTAGAACTTACGAAATTCATGCCATTTTTCAAATTTTAAAATATGTTATGTTTTACCTCTGTAGACAAGACGATATGTTTTCTTCTCCATGACATTATTATATATAAATACTTAGAATTTAAATTCTCGTTTGCCTAAATAATTCCTCTGCCTGATAATAATTAATATAATAGCATTTTTCTGGAATAGGTATGAAATAAACGTATCGCGAGAAGATTCCATGAATCGCAGACAGCCATTGTATATTCCTATTAGCCAGTGCGAGCTTATACTTTTGAGCGTATTCAGATACACTTTTCATTTATGCATTCAGTCCATTGAGTCTTTGGCACATACCCCTTGGACAATGAAACTATTTTTCGCCTTCGTGGAATAGAGGGCTATTGCCCTCTATAACACGGTAAACTTTTAAACTGTGGAAACCATTCACAGTGAAACTATTGATAAAAAGAGTATTTCATCAGACGTAATGCGTTATTTATTATTACTTTTTTAAAGTAAAAATCGATTTTACTTAGTAGTTTTTACTCGTATTCAATAGTGAATGTATTCTACAGAACTCAGCAAAGTATCCCAAATACATAAAATGCATAAAATATTAACATTGACTGTGCAAAATTCATTTTCTCCTTAAATATTTAAAAATATAGCAGAACCGGAATTTTCTTCGACAACAAGCAGAATTTATTTGTTGTAAAGTAGGGAGCAGATATTTTGCAATCCTTCCTTGAAAAAGTCTTCTTACTCCAGAAATTCCATAAAATGAATGTATAATTAGCCAACCTAAAGTTAGTCCCAAGTCAAATCTTATACGACACTGGAATTCCATCAGTTAATTATACATAAGATGGATCGACGAAGTGAAATCTTTGTAAACGATGGTCTGATGATAACTTTTGTATGATACCCATTCATTATACTGTCATGGGTTCCACAGTCTGGTCATTCTAAAGCAACCCAAAGACGGTCAAGCATACTTGTCAATCACTGTGCTTACGTAAGCATCTTGATCGCGTAGGGATGCGCTTCAAGGCTTGTGAAAATGATTGAAGAATGATTGAACACGTTTAATTTTACGGCGTCAAGCTTGATTCTTGCACAGTTATGCTGGAATGATAACGGTCAGTTTCTCGACTCCGTTCCATTCTTTTCGTTGACTACCGCCCATTTGTTTCATTGACGCACATTTTTGAAAAAAAAAATGGAAGACTTAACTGAATTTCAATCTACAAAATTCTTTACCAGGTGTTTAGAAATATGAAGAATCGTCTTAGAACATGTACATTCCGTATTGCATCAAAGGAATATAATTATAAACCTCAACACACTTCAACAAATAACTTATACACAGCTTAGGTCCAAACTACAAGAATGCCTATTTGGGAGCTATCAAACACATAATGTATTATAGGCCAAAATGAAACTTAACCACCTGTGCGAGTGTTAATAATTGTTTTATGTATAGAACAAATAAATTCATAAAAGTTCATGTGTACAGGGTGTTCAACTACAGGTGGGCAATATGGACATCCTTTTAGGAGGTGATTCTACAGGCCAAAATAAGACGACAATCAAGAGTGACGAAATTGCCGTAAAAGCATCGTTTCCAAGTAATTAGTTATTGTTGAAAATAGGCGTAAAAATGCGTCTGACGCGAGGGACTTAGACTACTTACATTTGGCTAACGCGCACAGGCAGTAGTCTAAAGGCGAATTCCCACGCCGCGTGGATGGACGAGTCTGTTTGGCGAGCGCGAGTTGACCAGCTAACAAATAACAAGAAGTCCAAGCCGAGCCGCGCAAGCCCTTGCTGATCATTTCCACGGCGCAAAACTCACCGAGCCACGCGCCGTGGAAATTCACCTTAAGTCCCTCGCGTCATACGCTTTTTACGTGTATTTTCAGCAAGTAATAACTCGGAAACTAAGTCTCAAACGCAATTTCGTCATTCTTGATTTTCGTCTTATTTTTGCCTAAGAATCATCCCCTAAAAGGATGCTCACTTGTAGTCGCACACCTTGTATAGCTATTCGCGTTTGCGAACACTAAATAGAATTTCAATTTATAGTCCACTAATATAAACGCATTTCATTGGATACATCTTGTTAGTACTCTAAAATTTTTCTAATTTTTCTTACGTGTTTTTTGGGTTCACATAGTTTACCAGTAAATTAAAAACCTTTGCTTGATTAAATTATAATTATGTTTAAATGAATTAGACCACATATTGGGCCTCATTAAAGCATAGTCGTATGCTCATATTTGCAAACTTCTTCGTTTAAAATCTTGAACGAGTAAACTGCACGTCAATCAAGCCATTTCCACAGCTGTTTACATTGCATTCGAATCACATGGGTGACAAGCTTAACATCAAACTGAACGACTAAACAAACCAATTGCATTTCTGCTCTCAATCAAATTAGTTGCATATTACACATGGAGCTATTTGCATACTTGTATTATTCACTTCTCGTTCAAATTATATTTCATTATTCGAGTTCCATTATCCATTATTCTCTGGCTCACCGTGTGCATACCCCCTTTAGTCAGCGCGAGCTAACGTCTTTCTCCCTTTACTTTCTATCTTTATCTATCTACTTGTTGCTAAATTGTGGGATTCCTGATATTGATACACTCTGAGCGTAACTAGAGCGTAGGGGATAAGCCTACAAAGGGCTACCCTGAAATAATTTATCGTGGACAGGAACCCGGTGGGATTCATCCCCTTCTGAGTATAATAATCGACCGCAGGGAGAAGTTGAAACGTTTAAAACAAACGTTAAGCAAAGATTACATTTTCATTCTGGCATAGTCTGTTCCAAAGGAATTTTTTACACACACGATGTTCGCGTGAAACGTGTGTGGAAATAAGTGAACACGCTTGAAAATTTGTAAAATCTTCTTTTGAAAGTGCTCATCCGAATTGGACTGAATTTATAAAAGTTTACAAATTTTAGTTCCTTAAATTTAGTTCCCAAATTATTAACGTTTTATGATTATACCGTACCAAATATGCATTTAAATCTGTATCAGCAACTTCTTATTTCTTTCCCTATTCAAATCACAGACATCTTATTTTTGCAAAAAATTAAAAATTGTATATGCTTTATAAAATTCTACGTCCATGTCTACACCACTCTTTTGAATTTTCGTAGCCCTCGCTTGCTGGATGCAGCATCCATTTCGACCCATCCTAGATACCGAGTTATTTATTACGTATTACTCCCATTTCTCTAAGAAAATAAGAATTTTTAAATCACATCAAAATCCAACTCTGGTGTACGAATGAAATTATGATACGGGTCAAAATTGACCCCTTATTCAGCTGATATTCACGTTAATATGAAAACTAAGGGTGTTGCCACCCTTACGACCGTTTCATTACCCGAAATAAAAAATAGTTACATTATTAACATCACTTGAACTACATTTCTTTAAAGTTTCAAATCGTTTTGAATTTTCGAATTGCCGAACACCCGTTGTCAGTACATGTACGCAAAATTTGAACCAAATCGATGACCCTTCATAAGTGTTAAATTCTTATTGTAAAATCACTTCTTTGTTCAACGAATAATGATTTTACTGCTACATTTCTTCTATATTTCTGTCAGGCGTAGTCTCGTGTCAACGTGAATATCTCTACCCGAATAAAAATTATCGAATATTTTATGGGACATGATCCATAGAGGCGAGACGAACGTTATGCAACTGATACTAGACACTGCAACTCGTTTATCGATGCCAGTAATTCAATTCTTAGTTACCGGGGAATTTTCTATTCCCTCGTTATCGATGTAGCGATTATAGCTTTATCATAGTTTCAAACGCAGCATTCCTGAACCGCGGGCATTTAATACCTAAACAGTTCCACAGTCATTTCTTTTTCATGAACAAACGCCCGAGCTTCGAAAGTTCCTACGTGAAACTCGCGCGGTAGTTATTTTTCCGCTTCTCTCCGCCTGTTGACGAGCAATGGATTTCCTCGTATTGACATTTCCAGACTATTCACGTGACCAAACACAAGAATATGCGTACTCATGCTTCTTTCTGCACGAATCGACTCGAGTCTATCCCCTTTCTTCCTTTTCTGCCTGCTATTCTGCCCTCTCACTTTCAACCCATCAGGACACTCTTAATTCTGTGTCGTCGTTTTTCTATTTTTATTCTTTCTACTGTTTCATTTGCTATCCTTTGCTAATGACTTTTCTTATATTTCTATTAACGGGCCTTTGCTTCTCTTTTTCCTCTGCATACTTACGTTTCTTCTCCTTTTTCATGTTTTGTTTCACTTTACAACCTACTGTTGCTACTCCTCTTTCACATTTATTTATACTAAAATATATAATTACTCATAAAAGTATCTGCTCACCTTATATGTACCATATTTGAAATATGTATTAAAGCGACTTCAAAGTAAGAATTGGCAATGCTAATTCACATTAATATAAGCCTTGATTAATATACTTTTAGTCTGGGTGCATTCAATTGAAAAATTATACCACAGTTTATATAAAAAAAAGTATTATTATCCGTGGGAGTAGGAAAGATCGTGCAAAAAATTGCAAAATTTTCACAAACGTAATTATAATAAGTTAATATTCTTCTAATATTCCTGCGATGTTATTGTAACAAAGTTTTTTAACTAATTTTCTGTAAAATTCGGGCTCTAACTTGTTCCATTCTTCCAGCAAAATTTATTTCATCATTTCTTTGGTAGATGGTACTAACTAAAAATATATTAATCAAGGTTTATACTAACATAAATTATAATGGGTAATTCTGAATTTAATATTACTTAAATAAGTAAAATACGTAATACATATGGGGTGGGCGGATAACTTAGTGAGTAACTGTAAATTGATCAAACAGATTAAATAATGCACTTTTAACATAAAATTCCAACTGATTGTGAGTTACCATGAACATTAACACACTAAGTATATTTTACTAAATACAGTCCTGTACTCGATGCATATTTCTGAACGCTGAAAGCGTTTTATACAATGGCGATCCTTTCCCCTTTTCACTTTCATCGTCCTCAAAATGCACACCCCCTATTTCACTCTATAAAACAAAAGCTGGCAAATTCAATTTCAAACGATATTTCATAGCTGTCTCCACTAATGCACGCGTAACTAACAATATTTCAAACGCCCTCACAAAAAACTTTTTGGACAGTCAGAATCTATCTATCTGTACCATTATATAAAAATGTTCGTGCCATATGTTTGAAAGCACAAAACTCAAAAACTACTGAACCGATTTCGATCAACTATATACCATTGCAGATTTTATTCAGACAAGTTTAAAAATTAACATAGATTTTCATAAGAATTAACCAGAGTTGGGCATTAACTAAATAAAAAAATGATTTTAATAACTGATCAAATAAAAGTTACTTCCAACTTTAGATTATTTGACGTATACAGTTAATTTCTTTATTCATCGAAATAAAGTTAACCCGGGGCAATTTTATTCGACACATGACGAATAATTTTTTGCACATCTCTGGAATTAAATCATAACTTGACATACACATTCACGTATAGTAAAAGCTGGCTAAAAATATTTATGTAGGTGCATCTAACCATATAATAATTATTTTAGATTAATATACAGACATTGACGTGCCAGCAAAATTTTCGTTCGTGCCACCTCTGATACGCGTGCCACAGGTTCGCCACCCCTGCTATAGGCTATAGAATAGTTCCAAAATCCACGGGCAGAGAAGGCTACACTTACTTTTGTGATTAAATGTTAAAGTAAATGAAAACGGAATGTCTAATTTATACCGTAGCGAAGCACGGGTATTTTGCTACTTAGTACTTCTTAATTTCACATTTCGTTATAAGATTTGATCCGTTATAACACAAGAGATAGCGTCTGTATGGCAAATTGCAGAAAAATGTCTGTAGAATACAAAACGAATTAAAATGCAACTCTCTAAATTCTTCTCCTCTCGTTACTTCTTTTGATCTAACCGAAGCGTTATTAATAATAAAAAAATAAATACACGCAGGACAATAGCAAGTATTATGCTTCCAACTCATTGCCAGCATCATAGATATAAAACTCCGCCTTTTAAGGGGAAAATTAATGTGCTCTAACAATGGCTGTCTCGAATAAAAGAGGGAATAGGGGATGTTAAAAAGAAATGGGAGAACAGAGACGCATCTAGTATCCGTAACATTTCAATTAATTTCGTTTTGTAGGCAGATGATACCTGGACGAGAAATGAGGCAATTTCACGAAATTATGGTGAATTGAGTCAGGATTGAAAATTGATTACGTTTACTCTGAGAAACGCTTTCTGCAATTAAGGGTTTAATCTTCGCGTCGCTCCACTGAAAATTTGTCGTTTATTCTCACCAAACGATCCTTCATTTCAAGTAGTTCATTTCTATTATTCATAACTACTTAAGCATTATTTATAATGATTGGATGTAGGTATTTTATTTTTGAGGGGAGGGATTAGGTAAACATTTCATTTAGAGACATCAGTATTTTAATTCGTCAATATGTCTTTGTAATATCTCTTAAATATAATAATTTTGCATAAATAAATACAGTGTGTTTCATTGGTTGTTTCGCCTTCTCGGATTTGCGTTACTGAACGATAGATATTGAAAGCAACAATCGATGATAATGTATTTAAATGCAGGCAGACCGCGGACAACCGCTATAAGGCAAGTTAATTAAGCTTGATCTGGCTATACCTGACATCGTCGTCCGAGATGAGAGTGGATCAAAGGCGTTTGGTCCAGCCAGAGACTCTGGAATCAATAAACGGTCGTACGTGCGTGTTATGTTCGGGATATTGGTCACTTCCATCCTGCTGGCTTTTTCGTTAATCAAAGTTTTTTCACCCGTTACATGTAACTTTTTCGCGCATGTTTCAAATGAAGTTCGTAAAATCGGCTGGCTATTAGGTATTGTTGAAAGAAAATGGAACGGCATTGATACAATGCGGTAGAATACAGTTAACTGAAACATTAATTAACCAAAACGTCGATTATTTATAAGAAAGCCTACCATTGGAGAAACTGAATTAACCCTTCTGGTAGGATTTAATTCCACATTGCATATCAATAGCCTAGTGCGCAAATATTTTATGTCCATTTCACTGTCCAACAGCCATTTTGATCTGTAACATTCAATAGCCGTTTCTTATAGACTTTTGTGCGTTGAAAACGAATCTGCAAACCGTTTGTTGCCATCAACCTCTATTTTCGAGAAATTCGATTTTGAAAAAAAAAATACAAATTTTTAACTTTGAACATTTTTGGGGTTCAAACAGTAACAGTTATTCGGTTGCTTGTTCCGTCAAATTATTCTATGAACCCTCGGGAATACAACGATGTAAGGTATTATTGCATTATTAACATTTAAATATATTTAAAAAAACGATCAAAGGGAAAAGGACATCCGAAATGCACCAATTTTTGCAGATATCTTTCTATATATTTCGAAAACTAAGGGTCTAGGAGAAAATCTAACTACTCCACGCGATGCAGCAGACATTTTTCCTCCAGAAACCATCAGCAGAAGTGGTAAAATACCTTTTGTTTACAATTCAGAAACGAAAGGGTTTGGCAAATTGTGCGGCGCTGGCAGTGGTAGTCAGTGGCGCGTGGGCCGCTCAGCGTCACAGAATCGCGTGACGCGCGTGACGCGATAAATTTACGGAATGGGTACTAATTGTAAGGCAGAGTAAAAAGACCTTATTATTATTGGAAGAAAGTGTGACAATTTTTAAGGGTTTGCAAAATGGTGAAAGGGCTTGTCGTGTAGTAAAAAAATATAATACCTATTGGAAATTCGACTTACTGGAATTAAGGCATGGGAAAAAGAAGTACGAGAGTTTGAAGAAAAATTTAAGATTGATGGCAATATTGTTAATGAAAATATTTTAAATGAGCAAAGAAAAGAGCAATAATGAACTAAATAAAGCTCTGTAGAAATTGTTACTGTGAAACAGAAACCTCGGTATTCTAATCTCAAGCTGTTTAGTTGATAAAACAGCGATTCAATTTTATGGAAAATTCTTAACATTAATTAAAAGCATATTTTTTTACATAATAAATTGTTATTGTTCAAAGCAATTGTCACTATTCTCGTGTGACAGATTTTCTATTTTGGTCTTCTGGTTTGGAAATGTTTTGTCTCCCAATCATTTCGAATAATCGATGTTCCACTGTATAGATAAAATAGAAACTGTGGGTACTAGGGTGTCAGTCACTTAAAGAGGCTTTTTAAAAAAGTTTCTTTTGTTTTGCAGTGATAACTCAAAAATGGAGGTTCCAATCGATTCAAAACAAATTCGAGCATCTTCACAAAATATGTAGTTTCGGACCAGACCTAAATTAAAGTTAATGGAAACTCTTATTCTTTGTAAAAAGAAGCTAAAACCCCATTGATGAGGTTTTGCCCTCCCCCAAGCTTCAAAAGATGAGGTCTTAGTTTCTTTTCATAAAGAATAAGAGTTTTCATTAACTTCAATTTAGGTCCGGCCCGAAACTACACATTTCGTGAACATGCTCGAAATGGGAGGTACCATATTTTTTAGTGCACTGATTGACACAGTTTCAAGCCTGAGATTAAATATCGGAAATATTATCAAACGTGTTAACGATCGAAAATGGCTCACAAGAATTTATGAGCGACAATGGATGTGTTTTGGAACCATGCCTTAATCGTTATTTTAATAAAACTACCGCCATAGAACATTGTAATATCTATGGTATATCACCAGCTATCGCCATAAAACTGCTACTATATAACGCTCAGCATGAATTCTTATAACGATATAATATACATAGCCGGTGCTCGCACCATCTTTAAGGGAGATGGTCGGGGAAGTAAATCGGAATGAAAGAGTTGTAAAAATATTTTTGAACCTGTTACATATTTAAAATTGCTGCTATATAAACTAATCGCGTATCAAAGAACGCGCTTCAGTTATTTTATAATTTGTTGCAGTTAAAATTTCGGATAAGTGGCATCGTAACTGTATGAAGGTTGGTACGTTATATTGACCCGTTATCAACAATTATCAGGAAATGCGATCACATTGCAGGCGTATGCCATATAATAGGCAATCCTGTCATCAATCACCTGTGACTGTGTCCAATCAGCTATCGCGTCCTGCTATCATTCATATTCCTCTTCTTCCTACACACTATCATACTCCACTGCGTGCGATTAAACATGAAAGCAGGAAATGAATGCATCATGCGACCCAATACGATTTTATCATACACAAAAGTGAAGAATGTTTTGCTGCAGACAAATAACCAGACTTCTTGTTTGATCTTTTGAACAAAAAACTCACTTAACGCTATGAACATAGTGTTTCTAAATTATGGGTAAATACTGAAGCAGTTAATAAAATTCATAAAAAGAAAAAAATATCGTACTAAAACACATAGGTTGATAAACTAATAGTTTTCAACATGTTCAATTTTTTGTGTTGTTAATAGTTTTGTCAACTCTGCAATTCCACATGGATGATAGAAAGTAAGCTCATTATTTATATCGTCACTTCAAACTTTTGACTATAGATTTCTGATAAAAAATCATTTTAATTGTTACGAAAGCACTGGCGATTTGTTAAACTTAACAAAGGGATATTTATCGTTCATGGTAGCTAATCTTAGAACAAAGTAATAATGGTCATTTAAAAATAGTCTTTTATTCCGATCAGGATCAATATACTCATACATGCATGCGCTTTTTGCTAACAGAATGTCAGAAGAGAAGCTATTTTGGTGAATATAATAATTACTATAAATGACACAAAACCATGCGCAGGACATAGTTGTTTTGCTTTCGTGTGTCAGTGCAGAGCTACAAAGAGGAGAAAGGGTAACTAATAATAGTAAAATTATTAAAATAACTATATAAAGTGCAAGCAGAGCATAGTGGTAGGTATATCTAAATTATTGCATATGAGAATGATTTTATAATCGAAATACACATGATTACAGCAATGAAGTACTAAAATTTAATATACTAATAATTTAATATTAATCTTTTATACAGATTCTAACACTAACAATAAGTCTGTCCATTTGCAATATGTCTACTATTTTAAACATTAGGAAGAAGTTGAAGCCATAAAGTATTATGACTTCGAGGGAAACAGACTTCGATAGTAATATTTTTATTATGGGTAGAGGAATGAAGTAGATTTCAAATGTAAACTTCATTTTTTATGATAACGTTCCATAGACTGGAATTTCCAAAAAAAATGTATTAGGGTACAAGTACCCCAAAACCAATAGTTTCCAAAATATTCCAATTATATACACTTTTCTATTATCAATATTAAAAAAACATAGTATACATTTTTGAAAGCGAAACCCGCAACATTTATCTTGTTCCTTCATTTGGAGGCACTCTATGTATCGAAGAAACTCATGCATTTTTACCACATAAATTAGCCTCCGCAGCACTAAGAGGATAACGCATAGTTTTAACAAAAAACAAAGTAAGGCTTTGTAACCAGTAAAAAAATATAAAAAGTAATAGATACTTATAATTTTTTTTATGAGGGTCGCTATAATTGAATTTTGTCTTGTAAAGCGTTGATAGGCCAGGTCACGTGGAAAAGATAAATTCATTTAAGATGAAAGGAACATAATACAATACCTATATACCACCGACTCGGTACTTATATGAGATGTAAGGAAAAGAAGTATCAGACGCTTGGTCTCTTTCTCGTTTTATACAGAAAGATAAAATACGTGTACTTTTCCGTTGAAAATCCCTTAAATCCCATATTTATCTTCTCCTTTATTCCATTTATTCTCCTACCGCAAACACATGAGTTTCGTGACGCTAAATCATTCGGCAACAAAGATCGTAAATACTGCTTTATTATAGCAACGGAAAGCATTGCTGTTTCAAACGATGCCAAATTATAGCTAATTGTACGAGAAACTAATTAGTTAGCACCAAAAGATTCTATAAATGAAACTGTGTAAAATAATTTTGATACATTGGTAAAATACATTATACATTGACTATAAGTACATGTAATGTATCATATATAAAATTCCCACTCCAACCCTGGCGATGGGGGTCTTGAGGGACGTGGCGCCTCCGCACGTGGTTCCGGAGGTCGGTGCTAGGAAGGCTGCCCTAAGAATATACGTTGCGGAAAGGTGAATAGGCGCGGGAAATAGGCACACGGCGACCCTGCAGGAGGTAAGGGACTCTCGCGAGCCCCTGGACTGTGACGGAGACCGATGTGATCCAGCCTGCCGCTTCCAACACAACTTCGACGTTCACTTCCCAAGCAGGAAGGACTGGGAGGAGAGCGCGAGGGAACTGCTCTCTCCCAGGGGCTCATCTGGTACACGGATGGCTTTGGCCAAGACCAAAACCGGCACCAGAGCTAGAATATGGGGAGAGAGGCCCAGGGTGGAAAGATCCATCGCCCTGGGCTCACACATATTGGTCTTTCAGGCGGAGATGCAGGCCATCCGGACCTGTGCCAAATTGAATCTGGACAGGGGCTACGAGGGCAAGCATATCTATATCTGCAGCGACAGTCGGGCTGCACTGAGATCCCTGCTGAACGTAATAGTGAGGTCCAGTCTGCTGCTAGACTGTGTAGACACACTGACGCAAGTGGCAACAAACAACCGCGTCAGACTACTATGGGTTCCGGGAGACGCCGGAATCAGAGGTAATGAAGGCGCGAACGACAGAGCTCGAGAAGCACGTAGACCGGATCGGGATCCGCGTTGCACCGTAGGCATCTCTATGGGCACTGCGAAGGAGTGGACAAGGCGCTGGATAAGGCAGCAACTCGATCAGCTCTGAGAGCAGACCCAACACACTAGACGCGCGAAGGCCCTGGTAAAGAAACCTTCCAGGAAGCTAGGGGCGACTTTGAGCCGCTTCGATAGATCGCAGTTGCGATTGGTCATGGGGATGGTCACAGGACACTGGCACACGAGGAAGCGCCTGGCGCGCCTTGTGATCGTGCATGGACCAAGGTGCCCGAAGTGTGGAGAGGATAATGGAACTCCTCTCCGCTTAATGACGCAGTGTGAGGGCATTGCAGCCTAGAAACAACTATTACTGGGGGCTGCCTTCCTTCGCACGATGAATCTGGAGGGCGTAACCGTGGGCAGGCTCCTCGAGTTTGCACGAGAGGCCGGTCTAACGGGGCACCCTTCAAATTAGGACTACTCGTACGGGCTCGGGCACCAATGGTCCAGCAGGACTGAGTGCCCGTAAATCGTCAAGTACTTTTTATTATTCTATAGAATTTAATTTTTTGAATTATTCTTTCTACTACGTACTAAAAACTCCCATGTTAAGTCGTGTGAACATTAGGAAATATTAGTTAATTAATAAATACGTACTTCAAAGTAGAAATCATTTGTATTAGAAAGGAAAAAGTTTCAAAGAAAAGAATTACATTGATCATTACTCTGACATTACTGCTATTTTTACACTTCATCTTAGAAGCGTAAATTATACTGTAATTTTTCAAAGTGTATATTGTAAGGATTCAAACAAAATACATACAACACCATGTGGTTTTATGAACATCTTCCTATAAGTTCATAATATATAATGTATAATATGTAATACATATAAAAAAATCGCGATAAAAAGTATACAAAATTTCAGTAAGATCCCTGGCGTAGTTGCGACGTGATTGAGTAACAAACATTCAAACATCTAAACACATTTTCGTGTTTATCATATTAGTAGGATATAGCAAAAAGTGCAAAAGCATATACATGTACAGGGCTATCCACTTAACTCAGAACGCGCGCGCGAGAACAGATGCCTTGCGTGGCCTTTTTCAGACAATCGCCTCGCCATTTGCCCTCAGGCGCAGGGGAAAACGACGCAAAACCCCTAAGCAAGGCGTTGGTACGTCTAAAATCCAATTTCTTCTTTAGTGACAGGGACTAACTGCTTGGTCAGTTCATCTGTTCTCGCGCGCGCGCGTCCTGAGTTAAGTGGATAATCCTATATATACAGATATACATATATAAATACGCATGAAGTTTACTACATTCTTCAGTGACAAATTGTTTCTTCTAAATTCTATATCCACATAAAATTAGTCTGAGCAAATGAATCATTTACATTTCTCATAAAAAAATACAGAAGTAAAAAACGAACTTTGAAACTGATTTATTTATAGTGATACCAATATTTCTATCAGCGATATAGAGAAAGTATTTTTAAAATAAGGAACAAAACACAAACGTATATTTTCCTTTCATTGAGTTTCAAAGAAATGATATAATTCAGCGAAATTGGATAATGCCAAACCAACCTTCAAACTGGACCAATTTCAAACTCCCACTTTCGTCAATACATTGAAAGATAAGAGCGCCGTTACATGACGGCGAACGTAGAAAGTATTCTCAAAAACATTTGTATGTGCTGGAAACAGCAATGCGACGATTCTCGCGTAAAAAGTTTCGGAAAGATTTCAAAAGAGAGTAGGATAACCGTAAAAGCTTCAATCCCCTAGAGGCCAAGTTCAAGATTTACGACGCGCGAAGAATTCGAGGGAAATAAAGTTCCATCCCTTGTTACTTGCAGAAAGTTGCATAAATGTCTTATTTTTGCATGACGTACAAAAAATGTAGCAAGCTGTGAAAGAACATTTTTGTACCTTTTGTAATAAAAAAAAGGGTGTACTTACAAAGAGGATTTTCAAATGAGATCACATTCTTTTTTATTATTAAAAGAACAAGGCTTAAACGTGAAAGAGATTATGCTAAACGCGGTGGAAGAAATTCCAGAAATGAGTTTATTTCATAGACAAAGAATTAATATTTGGAACAGTAAACGGAATTATTAAGAAATATTTCTATTAAAATATATGTACTGTATTTGAATTACTCCTTTATTAGAAAAAATAACTACTCATTTACTATTTCTCCATAAACCAAATTATCAAAAACAAAACAATTTAAAGCACCACAAATAACAGAAATAATTACGGTGTACTAGTTATATGGTTCACTCTGTATAACGTTATACTACAGCTGAATTTGAATGAATTTTCAAATTCATTGCAGGGAACAAAGGATAATTGCTTTTTGTAAAAATCACGGATAAAATGATAACTTCCTCATATAATCGCGGTCGAATGAAAACTTCAAATGATATATTATACATGCGTAGGTATATACCTACAACATATATTATTAAACGTTTTCATATATTACAAATACCTTCGATTACTATATATAATAATAAAATTCTATTTTATATAGTGGAAATAAAATTGCCTAGCTTTTACAAGTTGTTATTTGTAAATATAAATCTGAATTCATTTTCATGTCTCCGTAGGTTGTTCGAGGAAAATGAAGAATTGTTAAATATGTTTACGCAATTTCGCGAGTTGAAGACGAAAGAACAACAGTCCAATAGCATGGAATTAGCGAATCACGCAGAAAAAGTTATGTGTGCCCTCGACGAAGGCATTAAGGGACTTGACGACATGGACGTCTTCTTGACCTGCCTTCATCAAGTCGGCGCCACGCACACAAAGATTCCTGGCTTCAATCCACAATATTTTTGGGTAAGTTCTCTAAAACTTAACACCAGTATTACTCATCTTAATTCCAACATGGCTCTACTTAATATAAAATTAATAAAACAGCCTGAAACTCTCATAAACAAATTCTAATGTAGAATTATTTCGAATGTTGCATAACAAAACGTAAAATATACAATTTTTCATAACAGAATATTCATTTTCGTGTAATATGATTAAATTAGGATATATCATTAATCATAACATACCTATTTATAAATTGTTTATAATCTATGATCATTATCATTTAACAGTTATGCACATATTTGGTTATTTAATGGTGCAGTTATTATTTAACGTTATTATATCTTTAAAGTTACTCAGAAATTTGTAAATCCTATATGATTTATTTATTACAGACGTTTACTTTTAAGTATGACAGTATCTTTCGCCAGTAACCTTTATAGCAATGAACGTGTTAATCTGTTAATTATCCCCAAAATAATAATTCAGTGAAAGATATTCAGAATGTGCAAGATTGTCTTAAATTCCTTAAACACATAATTCAATATAGGGTTTGTTGGTTTTTAAAAACCGGGTTTAAAAACTGGATTTCATTTATAAATTTGTAAAATTTGAAAACCGGTTTTCAAATTAAAAAAAAAACGGTTTTATTAGAATTAATATGCAGAAATGAATTAATTATTTAATTAAAAACCATGACATTTTTACTTGAAATCGCCTCGGATACAAGCATATTGTAGTAAGTAACAGTTTACTGTGAAAATTATCTTCATGAGTTCATATTTCCTGAAGAAAAATACTAAATAGAATAATGATTTATAATTTGGTACCACCTTTTAAAAGATTTATATTTTGTACGGATTTTAGTTATTTCATTTTTTCATTTGGTTTTGTATGTAGTGTATTTTATTGTTATATTTTTGTAGATGCATCAATATTAAATGAACTCGAAAATTGTACGCATTTGTATGGATTTTGGTTATTTTAATTTTTTATTTATTTGGATTTGTATAGATAGAGTATATTTTATTTTGTTATATTTTTGTGATTCCATAATATTAAGGAAACTGAACATTTTTAAAATATGTACAAATATTTATTTACTATTTACAATTTTTTGTGAAAATTCGAAAACCGGTTTAACCGTTTTTTGGGAATAGTGGAATTCGAAAACCGGTCTTTCCAAAAGTCGGTTTTTGTATAAACTCTAATTCAATGTTAGAGCGTTAAAAAAATTAATGGTTATAATACCATATTATTTATAATTATACCTTATTATATGCAATCCTTATGGAACTAAACGATCAATAAATTCACCTAGTTTTATCTTAACAATAAGAAAAAATAAAATACTCGGATTTATCGTATGAACAATCTATTACCCTTCCAAAAACATTCTCCCGCAGTCAAACGTTCAGTCTAAAATTCTTCTGTCAGTCTATCACTCCTCTTTAACGATTCTGTGTCGGCAGTAGCACAAAAGATTCTTTGATTTTTCTGTCGGCTCGCCTACACCTCAAATGTCCGGTTTCATAGTTCTGCTGAACCCCACCCTAGCAATATCGCTCTAGACGATTTCGGGGATTGCCAGCGGCGGGGTGGGAACACATTCCTCTGTTATCCAGAGCAAGGGATGCCTATCCCTCGCAGCGACAAAACCGGAAAGATGCATAGTATGCAAGTTTCTGGTACGTTCACACTGAAAACGCCAGCGCAGACAATGAAGCATGCTCGTCTATACATTCGCCAGGGATTTAACCCGACAGAGCTTTTACTATCTTGAATAAGATCCGAGAAGTGTTACTGAACTACCAAAATGTGAAATGAAGGATGCTAGCCGCACCCTGGTTTAGCTGCTAGCCTCCTAACGCATAAATTATAAAGTATAAAAAAAAACATTAAATTTTCATTTTAACCATTTTTTTAAAATAGGAAAGCGTGTATTAATCTTTAAGGGGTGTTTTCGCCACAAAGAACCAAAAAGTAGCAGAAAATACAAATTGCCTGATTCTTCTATTGCGATTCCCTACAAGCCTGCAAATTTTAAAAAAATCGGTGCTTTCGAGTCCCCGAGTTTCCCTTGTAAGCTGGCAACTTAAAAAATTATACGATAAGTCTACTAAGCAACTCAGTTTAATAACGTCTAGTTTCCAAGACTATCGACTACATAAATGATACTCCGGGTCAATCAGTGTGTCATAACAAATCGTAACTTATACATAATTGGCAGCGAAAAATAGAATGATCACCCATATTTTCGCGAGTATCGATTTGCAGACCTATTTGACTAGTCCATTTTTGTAAGTACTACATTGAATTCTTTGACCCCTTTTTTGACCACTTGGAAGACAATTTCCAAATAAAAAGGAAAATGAAAATTAATGTAACAACAACTCAAGTAATTCGAGAGCTTTGTAAAAAGAAAAGGAAGCTGGGTTATATTCTTTAAATGAATTTTTATAATCACCTTATGAATTTTATTGAAATTACATTAAAAATATTTTTATCCATTCAACTGGGCTCCCCTCAAGATTAAATCCTGAGTGCACCACTGGACCACCCTATATATCAAACAATTACAAAGAGCAAATAGGTGATCAAACATTTAGCAAAACCGTGTGGAATGCATAATTTCAATAATGACTGACTGATCCTGAGACTGTGCTTTAATATAATCGACCGAGTACTCGAGTGTTTAATTCAATTAAGATTTTAAGAATCCAATTATAATATTCAAGTATCCAGATCGAGTATACAGATTAAAAGGTGCTTGATGCTTCTAACAAGTCTTGTAAGTCAAGGCGAATATTACTTGTCGCCAAACGAATTCTGAAAGTTGTCTGAAGCCGAAGAGTGTCTGAGCGTCTGGAGAGAGTTGTCTGAAGTTGCTTCAAGAGTCCAGCCGTTGGAAGCACGAGTGCCTCCTGACTGATCACTGATTGGTTCTTCGCATACGTAATTGTTGACTGAGCAATCAGTTTGTTCAAAAGAAACGCGCTCTTTGTTTCATTACCTTTTTACCAGTCCTTTTTCAAGGACTATTCTTTTATCAAATGGCACCGTTTTAGGGGGTGGGAGCAAAGAAATACAAAAAAAAATCGGCACGTATAAATGACCCTACTGAGCTATATCTTCAAACTGACTGAAACGATTAAATGTTTTAGACTTTCACTAATTTCCTAATTTTCTTTTCAGAAAATCGAAAAGCCATTCCTAGAAGCCGTGGAGCGGACTTTGGAAGATCGATATTCGGAGAACGTGGAGAACATCTACAAACTGACGATCAAGTTCATCATTGAGACCCTGATCGACGGCTTCAATAAGGCCCAAAATGACAAAGCACAAAGCGGCACTGCTAAATCCTAGTCGTCTCGGTCATAAGGAGCCAAAAGAGTGTTTGGTGTTCGATCGAAAGTGTTCCTGATCGCTCTGTCCTTCAGGGCCCGATTTCCGAGTGGGAAGCGATCGATGCCCGTAGCACGTGCGGGCCGCTCGGTCGCGCGATCGTTCGTTTATTCCGAAATATCTCCGTTTCTTCATGATCTGCGTTGTAATCACGATGATCGAGCGTTCAGCAAAACGAGACAGGGAAAAACTCTGCAACGCATTAACGTCGACTAACGTTCTTTTTTACAGGAGTGCAAATGATACTTCGTGGTTGGTTAGGTTTGAGATGCTTTCCCTTCGAGCAGGTCTCGGTTAAGGAGAATGATTCGTGAAAGATCATTACGATTATTGTATTTCACACTCGCCCGTTTCGTCTAGCAACAAACGACGAAACGAAATGTGGACACTTTTGACGGTCAAAGAGAAGTAGCGCGATGTCATATCGAATTTATTACATTCTTGTCTACGAACTCGCTTTCTTTATACAATTACGTTCACCGACAACAATCGCACAACTCTCTTCGTAATAATTCACTGGAAACATCATAGGATTATTCATGACGTGGCGTAAAGTGGCAAGTTTATTGAAACGGTATTAGGTTCGCTTTTCACTTGAGGGCAATATCGAATATCAAACGATGCAAACGTAATACTTAGGTATTGTGGATCATGACTACTGCCAGCAATTATCGACACATAAAAGCTTACGCAAACCGTTATGGAAAACACCGGGGAAATGTATTTAAGATGCCGTGTCGGAATTGCCAATTAAAGGTGGTTTCACACTATCCGTCTAGCCGGGCGGCAGGCTACCGTCCGGCGAAACTTTCTTCAATGGGTTTTACAATTTTACATGGTGATGTTAGGCCGTTAGAGGGAACAATGTGAAAGTCACCATGTACAAAAACCCATTGAAGAATGTTTCGGCTAGACGGATTGTGTGAACCTACCTTTATTCGATAAAAGATGAGAGAAAGCGTCGTTCATCTGTTTCACTTTGTTAAATTTCGCCAAACGTAATGGAAGGAAACAAATAATGTGTAAATAAGTGGTAAAAAGGATTTTAAATTTTCCTTCAAACAAAATAATGTTTGTAGCAATACGTAGTGAGTTTTATGTTATTAAATAAACTATTAAACTTTCGACTTAGTTAACTTTCTTATTAAATAACGTTTTTCTATTTCGTATCCATTAATTAATGTGAGCAACTGCTAGCCAACCAGCAAATACTTCTTAAATCTCTTGCGAACATTTCGCAAAACTATTCGTCGAACTTGGACCAAATTTCTAGAAACTACAAACGGACGTGTAAAATGTGCAAGAAATATAATGAAAAACAAGCGATTACTCGTGCACGCATAGTAATTGAATAAACCTTAATGCGACTGAACAACAGTTTTTTAACGAATTTGCAGTTTGAAACCATTTTAAAAGCAGCAAAGTAAAAGATTCTTCTGTAATTACCAATTCAACATTCTCTTAAATTTGCTTTCGCCTGTTTCTCTTTTAAATTCCGGCAATGAAGTGTAATGAAGATTCCATTGCGCGTATAATAATACTTCGTACAGAAAATGACTGCATATCGTGCTCACCTTGAATATAACTACCCGCCCTGAAATTAAAGTGCAAGCGTGCACATGCAACGGACTCAAGTGCATTCGAAGCGATTCACATGCACTTCTGGCTTTCAGTACGGGCTCGATAATTGATACCAGAATAGTGGTTGCCTCGAACCAATCGAAGCTGGCTGTTGCTTTTATTCATGAAAACCTTGGATTACATAAGTCACGTAAAATAGCCTCCTGTTCGCACTAGAAAGTATTTTCTGTTCAAATGCACAAAAGTGTTCATTGTTCCAAAACGGGGTCGTGCAGTACGTACCAACTTAAAAGTTTTTTTCATTTATCTGCAGACATGGAGCTTCAAAACACGTCTGGCCGGGGGTTTTGCCACGGAATCAAAGCATTTGGAACGATTTTATTTTTGTACGTACATTACTGGAATTATTTACCGCCTGGCATGAATATTTAATAAGTTACTAGCTGGAAAATATTGCGCGATTGTTGGCTAGGTATTAGGAGTTCGATATCTTGGCCAAAATGAGTTCGATGTTAAGGGGCTGTTCCGGTCTAGAGCCCATAAAAATAGGTGATCTTTAGGAATTAATTAAAGGAAAACTACAACATATAATTTAATGGGACTTTTTGCATTGTATTAAGGATGTCTTAAACTATAGAAATAAATTTTTTGTTTTATAATTAATCATTGCAGACGGCACTGTGGAGTCGTCAAATTCGAGGCGTCAAAAAATTCATCCAAAACGGTGGAACCTGTAGCACTTGAACCATTGGTCTGAAATAAAAATACAAGGCCAGATTATTAAAGGGCATGACACTCGCTCGTGGACTTAGCAGTAAAGATTACCAATAATGACATTTTTTTGAGAAAATAACGACACTTGAAGTTTGAAATCACTTTTTCCCAATATTTTTCGCCCTTTCAACGCCTTTAAGAATTAGAAATTTCAATTTTTTTTAAATTTTACTGGATTTTCCAGGAGCTAGAAGTATATTCTTCAAAATAAAAAAAGGTTCAGTCGAATCGGATAATAACTTTTCGAGATATAGGTTCTACCAATTTTAAGAACACAGTTCCGAGAAAAACGCGTTTAAAGTTTTACGTGAGCGCCGAGTGTTGCTCATGCATTTCCCGCTACTCAAATGCCTACAATTTCGGAAATTTAAAAAATTTCAAAAAATCCTTTTAAACAAGTATTCTTAAAAGGTTGAGCATTCGAAAAATGAAATAGAATAAAATCGATTTTTAGACCGGAACCTCCCCTTAACAGTTTTATCAATCAAGTACCTATGAAAATTACGTGCACTGAGTGGATTTCTGAATGATGCAATAAATATTTGCAGTAACGTAGTTAAAAAAAGGTACACTTCGTAAATCAACAAGTATCCCCTATTCAAGAAATCTGAAAGCGAAATTTGTGGTACAAAATTTTGTATCCACGTTTACGTAGATAAAACCAAAGAAACGGTTGATACTTTATTTATTTAATACTCAGGGTGTCCCATAATATGTGCGCCCATTTCAGGGATGGCTGAATTCAGCATTTAAGAATAATAAAAAAAAGTTCATATAAACATATATCCTGTTCAACTTTCTTTACGAGCTATATTGTTTCGCGTTGTAAGATTTCTTTCGACAAACGAAGTTAAAATGTTCCACTAGAGTCTAGAGAATTGAAGAAGTCATCCAGCAAATCCGAGTAACACCTAACAGTATCAAGAAAGCAACAATATTATTATCATTATTATTATTCGTCTTTACAAGACAACAACATACAAAGAACAGTGAAGTAAAAGACGAAGCTGCAGTAAAATACTGTTAGAAGCCTAACCATGACTAAATAACCAAAACTAAAACTAAAACTATGAAAGAAAAATGAAGACAGAAAAATTAAGAGAAAAATTATTAAGAGAAAAATTTATTATGGCGCATTAAAATAGAAAAGCGTAAACGTAGATGGACAGACAGGGAAGAGACAAGGAAAAGAAGGAATATAGAGGTGACTTAGGAATAGTGTAGAAATATATATCGTCGAGCTTTACATTTAAAATTAGGAAATGAATTTAGCCCTCGAATATCAGGTGGAAGGGAATTATAATAGTGAGCAGAAATATAGGTGAAGGAGGATTCAAATTTGGATGTCGAGTGTGCCAGTATGGAAAGGAGATTTTGATGCCGAGTAGAAAGAGAATTAGGCCCGTGCTAAGAACGATTTGTTGCGAAGAATATTATAGAGATAAGGCTGGAGAAATATCAATGACAAGACGTCCACTGGCGTGCATAAAGATGCAAGGTCATCATTTTCAGCATTTATTAAAGAGGCAACCTTATACCCTACAATCATAACTCGTGAACAACTTTGTTCTGTTACTTTCAAGTGTCGAGTCCATCCCTGAATTAGGTCCCGCATAGGTATTACGGGACACCCTCTGCGGTGTGCGTGGTACGTGCACACTTTTTGGACGAAAATTGCAGCCCGGACTTCACTGTATCTGGCATCTCCATGCGGCCCTCGTTAATTCGTGTGTCGCGAAGCGTTTCAAAGTCGCCTCGTTACAAGGGAGCAATATTGGAAAGTGCCACAACAGCCAACAAAGAAATCGATAACCTGTATTCTCACAAGGTACAGAATCCATTAGGCCGCTTATAAACGTGACAAGATGCAACGGGACGTACGCAAAAAAGAACATCAATAAGTGGTGTATTGATTTCACCGGAAACTATGGCGATTATACGAACTTTAAACTTGATTTTCTGTGGAAGTAGATAAAGTATCCTCAGAAATGGACCAATATATGTACCTACGTATGTTTTTCAATTACTGCGCGATGGCTACACTGCGATAACTACAAAATTAATGTAGATTAAATATGAGGTATTTTATGGTTGCTTAGGATATTCTTTATCAAAATTAAACGTATTAAGTTCGCACGACTGTTTTTACAAAGAATCGTAGAAATTTACATTTTACTATTGTTGAAGTTTTATTAAAAAACTGTCGAATGCAGAGCATAGTTAAAGCGTCAACAGAAATATTTAATAAAAATTATACTCCTAAAGCATTTGAGAATCTATAAATACTGAAATAAGTTTTGCAATGAGAGATATTGGAACGAATTCGAACCATTTAATTACGTTTCAAGTGAAAATACAAATTACAGTCCGTGAATTTTTCATAAATACGAAGCTGCAAATTTTGCTATTCATTAATTGTGGGTAATTTAAATAATTATTAAGTTAAAGAAATTCAAACAGTTTCATACATAAGAGCATAATCTAGGGCTGGCAAATATGTGTAAAGAATTAATGTTTAAAAACGAAAAAAGCAGAAAAAATTTTCAAAGGAATATGTGAGCGTGTTAATGGGAAACAATTCCAAACAAAAATCGACATCAATTGCTTTATGACTGAAAACTCATTTTTAATGAATATTAATTAATTAAATTATATTTATTCAAGATATCATGGAAACTGTGTAAGAGTTTTGTGAAAATGTTTTTTCATATATTCGGTAAATAGTAAATAGCATATCACACAGATGCCCAGCTGTGTGCAGCCTTTGCGAAAGGCATAAGAAATATTCCTCTGGATTCATCAAATGCATAACCATTATCGTAGCCACGCGATTTTTATAGCGTAAGTATAATAAAAGAAAAGAAAAGAATGCATTGAGAATGTGCACAATCTTTGACCGTCAGAAGGTGATTATATAGATTTTTACTCGCGACAAAGAAAGAAAACTATGCGAACACTAGGGTGTATGTATCCCTTTGCGCAATGTCAATTTCCTAGGAGGGTTCTTGGAACATAGAACTCCTTTATTTCTGTATCTTCCTCGCCGTATTTATCTATCTTTGTTTCTCTCTGAGGTCAATTTATTTGTATCAATTGTCAGCGAGGGTACCGAATTCCTATCATTTAACAGAATTACCAGGTTCATCTACAGACAACTACAGAATAGATTATTTGTACCATCATGGAAGTATTCAATCACAGAATCATTTATAAATCTCTTACTATCATAACATGTATGTAAATATGTAGTAAGTAAGTAACAAAAACTTCATTTCCGTAAAATTATTTTATATATTCCAAACTACGTTGTTCTATTATTAAAGATTTCTTTATTTTTATTATCAGTTATCATAATAAATATATTATCATACATCTTTTCTAGGACTAACACGTTTATGTTTTCTGCAAAAAATGAAACTCTTTGTGACCTACGAAATTTATAATCTTCTTAGGTATCCTTGAAATTCCACAACCAAATTCTTCAATTCTTTATTGAACAGTAATATTACTGGTGAATAATTTTAACAAAACACTCCTATACATACACATATATTCTTCATTTTGATTTATATTTATTTATATTGTTATACATTACTACTGCAATAGTAAATTCGATGAAATAAATCCAAATACAAATGTCAGCAGAATTTGTTTATCGGTATTTAATTGGGGAAGCATATTAGCTGCAGTAAGTTCCCTTTGAACTACCAGACAGGCCTACTTCTCTCATTAACAGCACAACCGCAACACGCAATGTAAACAGCGCATTATTAAATTTGCCTGTATAACGTTACTCATTATAAAGTTTCGAAAGTTATCACTCCTGGATCAGCGGGAAAAAAGCGATGAATACTTTGCCTCAGAGAGAAAATACGTGTTCAATGATAAGGAAGAAAATGAATATGTAACCCGCCGTCACATTGTGCACGATTGCCCAACTGCGACAGTATCAACTGCATTCGGATTTGTATCGCCATACAAGGAGGATTCAAATATTTTCAACGTACATAGGTACATTGGAAGAAAAGTAGGTAGGGGAGACCGGGGCAGGTTGTAACACGGGGTAAATTGTAACATAAGTAAAATCTTTTGAATGACAAATCTGGTCACCCTCGGCATGCGAGAGCTGCTTGACGCTATTAGCACCGTCGGTTTTAGTGACACAAACGATAATAAACGTTATGTATTCATTTTGTGGTTATAGCCCAGAATTTTAATATGTAGAACGTAAGTAAATTTTGTCTTAGCACTTTTATTTCAATTAACCGTCGTTAGAAACCATTTGAATTTTTGCTTCTTTGTCGCAAACGAATCACTACACATTGGTTTATTATAATGTGTACGCATTTTAGTAATTTGATCTTTAGTTTCTCGTTTGCTGAGATAAAACGCAAAAATTCAAGCTCGGGGTAAATTGTAACATGTTACTACTTACTCCACTCTAAATGGTGATAAAGCAAACATGCTATTTGCTGACACACCGAAAAAAGATGCTCTAGAGTCTAGACGAACAACAGAATAATCGAGAATTCAAAAAGTAGAAAAAACGTATGAAGGCAAAAGTAAAGAAAGCGCAGAAAAAGATTTTGATAGAATCAGATGAATAAGCAATGATTGTTTAACTCATGTATATCAAATGTTTAATAATGATCTGTGTTTTCATTTATATTTTTTAGAAATGTTTAATTAGTGTTCATATTTGTATTTAAATAAGTAAAACAGATGTGTTACAATTTACCCCGGACTGGGGCACATTGTAACAAAGGTTCAGAATTGTTTAAGATGAAGCTAGATGTCTAAGTGTCCAAGATTTTGTCACGTTCTTACACTCAATGAGTTCACCACATATGTAAGTAGTAAGTCACGCAAATTATTTCCTGATTGAGGAAAACACTTTCGAGAAAAAACTCGGAAAACTTTTTTGTCACAATCTGCCCCGGTCTCCCCTATTCTTAAAACCGCTAGCCAAGGGAGAATTTTTTTTATATTTTATATGAATCCTTCGTATTTGCACGAAATTCACTAATTAAAAAAATTGATTGCAAAATATATTCCCGCATGACGATCGTGTACAATGTGAGCATACTCTTAATAACCAGAAATAAGGTTGACCGACAAGTTAGGTAAGAGACCAGCGCCTTCGCGGTTCAATAATCATGTTGCATATAAACTTTATAGAGGAGATTCAATTGCTAATATTTGTTATTGTTGTATTCCGCATGAACGATGAGGGTTTTACTGAAAAACCGCTATAAATTAAATACGAATTCTAGCGGTAGTAATAGTGGCTGAGGGATTGATGAAATGAGTGGAAGGTTTTTAAAAAACCATCTTCATTTATGTTATCTAATGGTTTGTCATAGACAGTGATTCCTTGAAAAATAAAGAATGTAATATGGAATGTAAAAAGCTTTTCGAAAATATGCAGCCTGTTTCATTACCGGTGACGCTGTTTTAACAATGGATTCAACATTGGAAAATAATAAACAAAGCTTATATAAACATATGACTTACTTAAGCTTCCTTCGTAGTTATAGCTGATTTTATGTTTCACCATTTTATGCACATGCATCTTTCTAGTAACTACTCAACACAGACTGTACCTACATCATACATCAGACTATTTAGGTAATATTTGTTACAGCAACGTTTAAACCAGTATGCCTTATCACTACCTAGGAAATGAAAAATAGAATTTTGATACGTATAGATCTTGTTAAGAGAACATATTGAGGCAAACTTAAGAAAATTTGAATTGTCCTAGAAATGAGTCAGTTAAACGCACTTGCTCACAGGAATTAATTTAATGGACCACAAAAACTCGGGATTCACAATTACGTCATATATTTATATGAACTTTATATATTCCTAGTGCTGAAGCCATAGTTAAATCGAATATCACCAATAATGAAACAACTTGTATACATTTTTTCAAATTTATTTTAAAGCGCAGTATCACATCTACAATAAAACATCAAAATGAAGGATGTCATTTAAGTGTGTAAGTGCGTACGTAATATTCATAAAAATAGATAAAAGTGTAAAATCGTTATGACACGTCACGTGCGAACATATGGGCTACTATCACTATAATCGGAACAAAATCGATTCGCCACAGAAGACCTCTTTCACTACTATGTTTTACCTCGAGCACAACTGTTACTTCATCTCAACTTACCGCTCCCCACTTGTTCGCCCTCGATTAACAACGTGCGTACAAAGGGGATAAAGTCTTGCTGTGCAAGATTGCAATATTGCACGCAACGTTGCGGCAACGTTACAGCAATATTGCGCTGCAACCATGCAACATCGCACGGTTGCTGCAACGTTCCTGCAACGAAGTGTGCTGTATGGGTATAGGTTTACCATGTAATAGTGGGGTTTATATGAATAATTCAATAGAAGGGGTGGGAAACCAAGGTGTTGATGGGAGGATCTTTGCTTGCCACCCAAAAGAACTGCTTTAACACTGGATGACCTGCCAAACCTGAAATCTAATCATAACCATCTCTCTTCTATTTGAGCATGCGTGAAGGAAGACCTCACTACTGTTTGATAGACCTATATACCAAACAATAGTGAGGTTGCCGGCAGAATTAAAAGGGGGTTATATAGGACATGCTTGGATCGCCAGGTTTTGTTTCAAAATAAGAATTGAAAACCTCCCTATTACTATAGATATGCCACTACCTACTGTATACTTTGCACCAAAAAGGAAGAGCTAAAGAGGCGAAATAGCGAAACATGGTAGAGGTAGTTTCTGAGTGAGTGGGCGGTCAACTGATATTGTTCATAAAATTTCTTATCGTCTTTCGTATTTTTATTTTCAAAATTGTTGTCAATACCACTTCCTCTGATTACATAACCACACAGTGGTAATGTACGTACATAGTCGCCGATGAACTTTATCTACGTGAAATATTCGACAAATAAAGGACAAGCCGTCTGCGTTTTAGAGCAGAAAATCGTACATTATTTCGGCAGAATTAATTTTGCGCACCAATAGGGTGTTCATAAATTATGGGTACAAACTTTAAAGACTGGTAGAATTCATTGAAAGAAATGCAGAAGAGTAATTAATCGCTTTACAGATATTGAATTTTATTTTCTAGAAATAAGTTGAATATTTACTTGACTGTAATTTAGTTTTTCAATTCCTACGAAGTTCACTGAGAAAATGTGTAAAAGCGCGCATTTGTTATAAAAAGCTTATTGCGTTTAATACAGTATGTGCAATCGTATAATAATTCACGTAGAAATTAAGAAGCAAAAAATTTTTCAAACATCTACTTTTGTTTCTTTCTATAATTTTTATGAATCCGCAAAATTTTGTACCTATAATTTATAAACACCTTGTATATTCATCACTGGATTTTTTGAATCTCTTTATATTATACACCTCTAAAATCATAATTTACAAATGCTCTATATTCTGTAGGATTTTCTATACTACATTTCACTGTTTCACATCCACAACATAATGATATAAAAGTTGTATTCATCTTGAGATGATGTCGTCGCGAAAGCGCATAAACTTTTTTTTTATGTGACGAACCACGATGGCGCTGTATTAAATGTTGCATGAAATGAGTATTAAGAAAATCTGTATGAAATTGTTATTACACAGAATGATCGCGGACTTTTTAATGATTTGTAAGAAATCCGCCACAATGTGAAACTAGCCGCACGGCACATTAGATGTGTATGGTAAGGAAGCATTTGCTCGATTCACGATAATTGGAAAATGTCCACGGAGGTGCCTGCTTTCTTCTGAAACAAGCAACTCCCTGGTAAGTCACCGTAGAAACTGTATACGTTACACGCGACTTCGTATTGCGAAAGTGAAATTACGTGTGAAAACAAAATCAAGTGCCTACATCATTTCCAATTCACATTTACTTTCCGAGACTTGCGATATTGAGTTGCCACAGATATATCTATCAGTCCCCGTCGCTGGATGCTTAGTTTCGTATGAAAATTGTACAGAGTAAAAGAATTCTTACCGTAACCGTCTCGTGTGTAATAAATCCTAATCGCAAAGAAAAAAAAACCTGAGAATTTCGTATAAAAGAACAAAATGCACAAAACGAGCTGTACCTTCCTTTTGCGCGAAACACAGAAAGCACACGAGAATATATGTATATTGTATACATTAATTCATAATATACTTTACAGTTATGCGAATGTTGCATTATCTGTCTGTTTGTTCTATGCAGGTCCAAATGTACTATTGTATCCGATGGAGTATTATATATTTAAAAAATATATACGCACATATATGCATATACATATGTATATGTATGTATGTGCACAAAGGTACCATATGTTTTTAATCTCCTTTCAGACACGTTTTTAGGTACATATATTTAATGTCTAACAGGTCATCCTATATAGTACCAGTGAAATTAGGATCTGTCTACGGAATAATTGCCAACAAGCTATATTTTGGCATCGGCCTTTATTTCGTCGTTTTAAACAATATGTCAAAAGTCCCCATCGATCCGACATCCGCTAAAAATTTTACACAGGGTTGAAGGTAAAACAAACTATATTTCGCGAATGAAAATATTAATAAAACTTGTAAGAAAGTTAACGATCGTTCGACACATGCTTCTGGCGCGATCAGCAAAATGAGAAATAACTTAAAGGAGCAGATGGATAATGATTGAAAAATGTGCACAGACCACGAGACTTATGGACGCGGGGTTGAAGCGAAAGCAAAGATGGGCAAAAAATTATTTGAAATAAAAATTTGTGTACGAAATTTTTATTTCAAACAATTTTTTGCCCATCTCTGAGCGAAAGACGGAAGAGGAATCGACCTCTTTCAGCAGTCTTATTGATCCACACTAGTGATGCCATCTATGTCATGCCGTGGTAAACTTTGAAACTTCACGCTTGCGTTACGCAGGTTTCATTTTATAATGTTTTTATAAATGATACATATACGAATTGTAATACATAGGATGAATAAAAATACGTTATATTTAATTTCCAGAAAATAGTCACTTGACTATCAAGCCATGCTACTTGCAACACTGAAACTGGGCTATAGAGGGCGAATTCCACTTACGCCCCAGATGAAAATATGAGGTTGCTAGGGCGCGCACGTGACCCTTGAGTTTCGCGCGCCAAAAAATATTGTTTTATTTAAACGCTAAACGTTGTGTATTCTTCCGTGTACTTGACAGTAAGGCTGATTCAGACACGTCCAGTAATTTTTTGTAGAGAATTTCCTAAACTATAAATTTCATAATAACTATTTTTTTCGTAAAACTGTTGGATAATCAGATATTCGCGAAGAACAAATTGTTTTACCTTCAACCCTCTGTAAAATTTTTAGCGGACGTCGGATCGATGGGGACTTTTGACATATTGTTTAAAACGACGAAATAAAGGCCGATGCCTGAATTTAGCTTGCTGTGAATTATTCTGTAAATTGGCCATATTTCCGTCTAATTTCATAGGACTAATAAGCAATATTGTGCTTGAAGAAGGGTTTTTGCATTAAAACATCAATGCTTACCCAGATAGCACACGATGTCTGCTATGTTTGGTTGATTCTTATATAGCTATCTCCGCCTCTATCAGAAACGACCAATAAAAGCCATTTTCTGGCATCAGCGCAGAGCCAGCGCGAGATACCGAATTCGATCTCAACCATTCTCATGTAAACGCATCTTTTACATTTGGATTCATATAAACTACGCATAATGAATGGAATAAAGCGCGCCTGCTGGCCATCGCAAGTATCATACATTTTAAATTCCTTGAAATGAAACTGTAACGAATCATTTGGCAGTGGTTCCAGGTGCAGTGAGCAACATAATCACGAGCAATATGACTGATACACGGATTGGGAAAAAGGAAAAATATCAGCATATACAAGTATTTCTTCGCGTTAGGTAAGTAACTAATAATTCAGTGAAGTTAAATATATCAATGTTCAGCAATGTTTATCGTAATAAATTTTGTTAAGCTTCTTTACCATAATAAATAAGGGTAATCGCATAATTTTCACGATATGCTTACACAGATTAGTCATACAAATGGCGTTACTTATTCCAATTGAACTTCCAGCGAATTGAAAACGAAAATAAGCACATTATCGACAAAAATATTTCAAAATTTCGAAATTAAACCAAGGTTTTTAGCAAACTGGTTGCCTACCTTGATTACCTGAATTAAAAAAAAGTTTATCCCATAGTTTTTGTAGAAAATTATCACCGTATAAATTACCTTTTACACTGACTGCATATTGACTTGAGAATGAGAGGTCCGTGTGTTTGAATTTCGATTGGCGCTTATGCTGTTTGTAGATATTATTTTAAATGCGATTTCTTTAACAATTATTGTTATTTATCAGTATCACAGTAGCTTCTTAGAGGTTGCTACTCATTATTTATTTACGTAAACATTATTTCGCTAAAGAAGGATAAAGTTAAATCTAGACACTCATTTGAAATTAGAGGATTACTACACGTTGTTGTAAAGCTTGTATCAAGATGAATTGCATGATATCAGATTTATTTAAAAAATAAGACGGTTTGATGCACTTAGAGGTCAAGTTGTACATTGTGTTTTCTTCTACTGTATTTCCGTATTGTATGTATGCTGGTGTTATAGACGTTTTGCAGCTCGATCCTTGACTTTCGCGTAACTGTTGACTGTAACTTGTCGACTGTTTACATTCGTAGCGGTAACGCCGCGATTGTCTTACATTTGGAAAAGAATCGGCGTGTGTATATTTTGGGGTCACGAGCGACTCGGCCATCGGCTTTTACGTTCCGTCATGCGAGGGTTAAACAAATTGCTACCATATCTTCTTTCTTTACTCAGGGACGAAACTAGGTTGTAAGCGCCCGGAGCAAGGATTCTGTTTGCCCCCCACCCCCCCCTCAACATTTTACCACCTTGTATTGCCCACCTTAGGAGATTGAGTCCACACTTTACATATAAAAGGCATAATAAACGTGTTTATTAACTGGTTTCAAACATATTGCAGGTACCCTAATTTGTTTGCTGTTTGCTAACAAATCAATAAATTTTAAATAAATAAATTGTAATAGTGTTCCATAAAATGTGTATCTCCTTTATTCCCAATGGAATAACGTAATTATTGTAATATATAAATTTTAATAAAGCCATTGATGTAGCTTTTCCAAAACTATGTCTTTTCTCTATAAAGATTTCTCATTTGGCGCCCCCCGCAAATCGGCGCCCGCGGCAGAAACACCCGCTGCCCCCCCTCCACTAGTTTCGTCACTGTCTTTACTTCAAGTACCCTGCTGAAGTCCTTTTTCCAAAATGTGAATTTGCTACAGTTCCGTTTATCAGTTAGTCGCAATTTATGAACTATTTCTTAAAATCGCAGCATGATTTTTAGTAGATAACCACTCTATAGACTCGAAATTGTTTCTTATATGATGGAGTGCAATACAAAATATAACAGAAGCATAAATTATTATTCTCGAAATAATTGCTAAAATAATTTATGTTTTGATACTATTCTAAGAAAAATATTCATAATTCGAAAAATGGCCATAAAGTGCTCATAGGATTTCTGAGCCAATTGTTACAAGCCGATAAGAGAATATTATTGTGTACAAAACTGTAGCTGTAACTATATTGCAACGACAAATTCAAAGGCCTCTAGCATTATGAATTATGAATTTGTATGCTATGTATCCTGTACAATGGGCCTGATGAATAAAAACTAAGCGATTCCTATACGCAATTCCTTATTAGCAAAATCAATTGCTTAAACAAAAAAGAAATTGCTTATTTTCATGTGAATAAAGATCATAAGGAATTACTGGCTTTGCTAGACCGTATAAGTAAATGGTACAGTGAGCTGCATTAATATTCGGACACAGTGATACTTGGATATTTATTGTTGTGTATCTGTAGTAATTCTGGACCTAAGGGATTTGTTTTTTTTTATGATTTAGTACTCTTATTTTAGTTGCTAAAAACGTAAGATTTGTTTATTTAATTTATGCACTTTTCTTATTGCTCAATGGTAAACGAAATAATGCTTAATTTTGCCGTCGTAAAAATATTCGAACACTCTGCAAAGCATAATGCTTTTATGTAAAATATACATATACTTTAACCAAATTACATAAATTTTAATATTTTGTTGGATTTCCCTTTTGTTTAAGTACACGGTTTAAACGTTTGGGCATACTACTTAGAAATAATCTTATTTAAGGGGGTATACCCCTTTGAACGCTCGGAAAATGTGTACATATTGTGGATTTTTTTACAGGTCAACGGCTTGATGAAGATTTTCCGTTTTTGTATTATGTTTACATAGTATTATAAACTACTTAAAAAAAAAGTTTCAGTTAAAAAACTATTGTTTTTCGGAAGTTGCGGATACATATCCAAAACTCTCTCGATTTTAGACGGCTACACGGTGGCCCTGAAAAAAGTTGAATGTCATGTCTGAAATCAAAACCAGTAAATTTTTTTATAAAATATGTTAATAGCTATCGATCTACGGCACCAATTTTGAAAATTTTGAAAAGTAAGGAAATGGTGAGATCAAAGGATAAAGTTAGATTTTTCTAAGTGGAAAGTCCACGTTTCTTCTTTATAAATAATAAACGGGGAATCGGAATAAAAAAAGGCGCCGTAGATCGATGTGGAATCTTATCACGATTCTGCATGCAAAATTGGAAGTGAATTGATTGAACGTAGCGCGAGTTTTTAGGGCCACCGTAATGAAAAATGTAGTTCCGCTGCGATCGGTCGAGCCGCGCGCCGCCCCGTGCTACCTGTTGTTTCACTCAAATACCTATAACTTCGTCAATCTTCCGAATTTTTACATCGGTCTTGATATATAATATTTCTAAAACATCAATCTATGAAAATATGTAGAAAATCCGATTTTTGACATATTCAAATAGTTATACCCCCTCAAGAAATTGCTTATTTAGCAAAAGCAATAGCTTCTTTTATTCATTCGATTGTAAGCAATTCCTTAAACAATTAAGGAAAAGCGTTTCCTTTAAACGATTCCATGGCAGTTTAGGAATTTCTACAAGACAAAGCAATTGCTTGTGATTTTATTCATATGAATTTGAGCAATTCCTACTAAAATATTAAGAAAAAGCAATTGCTTACATTATTCATTAGGCCCAATGTATAGAATTACAGCTTTTTTTTAGAATCTTGTAGTGAATATCAAAATGGGTTTTGATAGTACCAGATCTACCTACTTTATTCTGAAAAAAGAAATTTTTTTTATTAAAATATATGTTGAAATTGCTAAATGTTATATGATCCTAATATCAAATATTATTGCTGATAATATTTTAAGATTCTCATATCATTATAAATTTTTTTACTCTTCGTAGGCCCCTAAATAACATCGAAATAAAAAGGAAATCCAAAAATGTAATAGAAACACCACCCAATGGTAAAGAAGTGATAGTACATGAAAGACAACAAGATAAAGTTTCAAAGAAATTTAAATTCGATAGAGTATTCGGGCCTTCTTCGAAACAGGTATATACTTTTTACTATACATAAATGGTGTTTATACAAAATCTTTATTACATGTGCATTTTTTAATTGATAGATCGATATTTATAATGCCGTCGTTAATCCATTATTGCAACAAGTTTTGGATGGATATAATTGTACAGTATTTGCATATGGGCAAACAGGTACAGGAAAGACTTTCACAATGGAAGGAATCAACAACGATCCAAATTTGCATTGGCAAAGTGTAAGATACTTATCTATACAGTCACTCACCTTATTTTATATAAAAACTAGACGAATTATTATGCGTGTTGCATTTATATGTATTTACAAGAAAAGGCCATAGTAGCAGAACTGCTATGTTAAATGAATTTCTTCTTAATGAATCTAACATCACAATAAATAAATTGCAGTATTTAAAAAGATGTTACATACTGTACATTCCCAACTAACAAAGTGTTTCTTATAAACATGTTTTTTCTTTATTTTCGTGAGAATTCAAGATAAATAATAATGACATGCCACGTCTTAATTATTATACCTTTACTATATTCTTTGCGTCAGTGAAGAATAAATGCAGCACGAATAATAAGTGTCTGTATATATCAACTACATCAGACATAAAATAAAGAAAAATAAATGCATGCGTATGATATAAAATAAGATACAAAACAAAGCATTAGTAAGATTTATCTGGAACAATATACTATATAGGATTCATCTGCTGGAATGATTCCACGTTCTTTAAGTCATTTATTCGATAAATTGGAATTAATAGAATCACAAGAGTACACAGTCAGAGTTAGTTTTCTAGAACTGTACAATGAAAAATTATTTGATCTTCTGTCAACTAATGATGATGAATCTAAAATAAGGTATATCAGAACAAATTATATAAATTATACATATTTATCTGCGTATTTTCTTAATCTAACTGTTTGCGTGAATAAGCTTGTATAAAATATGTGAAAATAAATACTTGTTGAGCAGATTATACGAGGATGCCTCGAAGAAAGGAGCGATAATCATTCATGGATTGGAAGAAGTGACGATACATAATAGAAGCGAGGTTTCTAAACTCCTCGAAAAGGGGTCAGGAAAAAGACAAACTGCTGCAACGTTGCTGAATGCTCACTCGAGGTTATTATCATAATACTAAATTTATCATTTTATGTGTATACATTATTATTAATTATGCGAAAATGATTACCAGCCGATCCCATACATTATTCTCAATTACTGTACATATGAAAGAGAATACCATTAAGGGAGAAGAAGTTTTGAAAACGGGGAAACTAAACTTGGTCGATCTAGCAGGTAGTGAAAATGTTGGACGATCAGGTGCTATTGACAAAAGAGCAAGAGAAGCCGGTAACGTTAATCAATCTCTGTTAGCTCTTGGAAGAGTTATAACAGCTCTTGTTGAAGGAGCACCTCACATTCCGTATAGGTAGTAGAAATATTTTACTTTTGCATTATGTGGAGCAGAGGAATACTCTGTTTTATTTCCTTATTTCTTATTTCTTATATCCCGTAGAGAATCCAAACTTACGAGATTGCTACAAGAGTCGCTAGGTGGCCATACAAAAACCTCGATCATCGCTACTATATCCCCTGGTAGTATTAATCTTGAAGAAACCCTGTCGACATTAGATTACGCACATCGTGCAAAAAATGTTACTAATCGTCCAGAAATAAATCTGAAGCTTTCAAAAACAGAATTTCTTAATCAATATACAGAAGAAATTGAACAGTTGAGAAAAGATTTATTGGCAGCGCGTGAAAGGAGCGGGGTTTATCTTGCAGACGAAACTTACAATGAAATGCAGGCAACAATTTCGCAACAGACTAAAGAAATAGAAGGACAGATTAATCATATAAAAGCACTGGAAGAATCTATGCAAGAGCGAGAGGTACATTTCTGATTAATCATTTTTATCAGTGTAACTGTTTATTAATTTTAATGTAATTGGTTTTAGAAAGTACTTTCGGAACTTGAATTAGAAAATAATGCTCAAATGGATGAGTTGCACGAAGCCAAAGCGAAACTAGATACTACTACCGATGCTCTAAAATCAACAAATTATCGATTAAAAGTGACATCACAAGAATGCGATGAACAGAAGTATCTAGTAGAGAAGCATGCTTCTACAGAGAAAGTTTTATTGTCTCTCGGTCATACTTTGTTAAATGTTGCAGATACAGCAACTACAGATTCCCTGAAATTACATGAAAAAATTGACCGCAAAACGTAAGATAACTGTATATGTACACGATCAGATTCTTTGTCCAGGCACTGATTATTATTAGTCTACCCTCTTCTGTTACTTCTCTGGATTACCTGAAGAGTTTGTCTAAATAATCAAGCAGTCATATTAATTTTTAAGTTGATACTATTTAAAGTTTGCGAACATCTTTTTCGAATAGTGTTCTGACGTTACGTCAGGCGTGCAAAAGCTTCGCATCAGGTGTCCGAGGGTACCTGACATAGCTAGCATCGGTATATCGTAGTATGTGCAATAGATACAACGATTTGAGGCTCATTCAACTAACTACTACATTCTTTAATACATTCTCAAGCTCCGATGAAATCTAGAATTACGATACTAATAATGTAACGTTGGAATACTCTTCGTTTAGAATACGTATTACATAGTATCGATTTATGGGACTGATGTGCGTCTCCCTTAATTTAGAGATGGTAATCAGTACTTTTTTATATGTCTTATATTCATAGAATGAACTCAAAAATACTATTCTTTATAGCAAAGCAGAAGAAACGTTTAAAGTTCTTGGGGAACAGTTCAAGCGTAATTTTGGTGAGTGCAAGCAAGGCATTGAAAAAGAGTTTTCTTCACATGGAGAAGCATTGAAGCAGTTCTGCGGATCTATGAAAAATGATATCGGTAATATAATCTGGCATAAAATATAAATTCTTACCAATATTGATTTACATTTCTATCACCATTAGGTGCACTTAAGAGCCAAAGTGAGTGCGCAAGTATCGACACTGGGGTACCAGAAATGTCAAAGAATCTTACCGATCAACGGCCAATAATTGCAAATAATTTAACGAAAAGTATACATGAATATGTATGTATATAATATGAAATATGTAAAAACAATTTTTTCATTCTTATGCCCCTGTAAATATTAATATGTCTCGAAATATTCCAGTATCAAACTTATCAAAATTCGATAAAAGACGAAATGGAAGGTGCGCATGTGACGATGAAACATAAAGATGAATTATTAAATAGTATTTCTATGAAATTTGCCCAAAATATCGACAAGTTAATTAAAATTGGAGTCGCTCAGAATATGCAAACTGTACGAAATAACTTGTCTGAAAAATTAAAACAGGCTTCAGTTCAAATAAACGAAATCATAAATTCTGCTTGTAATCGTCACATGGAATCTTGCAATCGTCTGAAAACCGACATCAATAGTATTAAAGTAGCCGTCGAAGAGCTTGATGAAAAGCAAAAATTCACACAGAAGCAACGTTCCTTTGCAAAGGTATCGACAAAGAAATCTCTACTTGTAATTTGAATATTATATTGGTTTTTAGTATTACACGTATTTAAAGCGCACTATTTTTTAGAAACTGGATGATGTATCTGCTCAGTTCAAACGTTTAACTGAGAGTGAAAGGGAACATTATGATGCTGTGACTAACAAATATGAGAATATTAATAAAATTTGTAAGAAAGCTAACGATCGTTCGACACGTGCTTCTGGCGCAATCAGCAAAATGAGAAATAACTTAAAGAAACAGATAGACGATGATTTGAAAAAAGTTGAAGCCACTGTTACAGTTGGAACAGAGAAGGTGATATCTGCACTTAATTTACTAAGTTTAAGCGTAGAAGCCTGTTTTGCGGTAAGAAGAATGTATCTACATATCAAAAGGTTCATGTTATGTTATGCTTCGATAATAGATCGAAGAGTTATCAAATAGAACTGAAAGAGAAGGGAAGATTGTGCTAGATGAATTGGACTCGCGTATAAATATAAGCTACAATGCATCGAAACAGTATCAGGATCTGATTAAATGCAATCTTACAGAAATGCAACGGTCAATGGATGTGGATAAGAATGAATACCTTACCGTAATCAATGTAAATTTAATGATACTTTAAACCTAATTACTAATAACATTTGAAAACATTTATGACGGAAATTTCATCTTTATAGGATATAAGTAACGCAAGTGCAAACGTAAGTGAAGACCAAGTGACAGTCGTGAAAGATCAAGCAACTAAGACTTCTGATACTTTTGAGAAAATATCCAGTGAATTCGAAAACCGAATTACAGAATCAAATGCATGGGGTAATAAGGTTGTTGGAAAATTAGATGCAACAGCGTCCGAAATTGACAAATTTGTTGATGAAGATGTACAACGTGACGTACCGACAGGTATATAACATGCAAACTAGAAAACAAAAGGAGGATAAGGTTACATCGTTGTGCTTGTCTACTTTCAGGAGAAACGCCTTCCAAAACAGAATATTCCTATCCTCGGGAATTTACGGTAACGTCTCCGCATGAACAAATTCTTCAGAGGTTTCGGGAAGTGAAGCAACTCGTTGAAACAGCAAAAGACGAAATAGACGAATCATAACGTATATCATTAGGATACATATTAATTGTAAGACAATTATGTCAATTCTTATATAATAGTTGTGTCACTGATTCATCACTGCCCAGCCCAAACCGCTGACCCTCCTTCCTTTTACGACGTAGGTGCTGGATAAGAAGGGATTTTTTCGAAATTCCATTCCCAAGGGAGTGAAAAGGGGTGAAATGTGTTTCCACGGATTTCTTAAAATCTCTTCGGCCCGATTAGATATCAACTTGGTTTTTACTTCGAAAGATTACCCACATAAATGCTTAAACACCAATTTCAGTATTTTGCCCTAATCAACCCCTAAGGGATTGGTGAAAAGATGTGAAATATGTTTTCATGGAGTCCTTAATATCTTTTAGGCTCGAAGCGAAGCGCGGGGGTATTTTGCTAGTATATACATATATATAGAATAAAGACGTAAAAGTAAATTTAATGAACCAGGAACAAACTTATAACTTACATAAGACTTGAGGGGGGATTGCGCCTTATTGGGCGGAAAAATAGGTAATTCTTTATGATGGGATTTTTTTATCCGATGCTTAGTTTTCTTTTAATTGACGAAAATCAGGCACGATTTATGATAAAAATTGAAACTTTTACTTTAAACATCAGCCATTTTTTCCCAAATCAATATTTCGATAAACCCTTCGTTCAAATACTAGATAATATAATATAATAAGTAAATTCTTTTGAATTTTTTATTTTAGATGATCGACTGTCGAGCAGCAGTGGTCACCGCAGAAGCCTTTTTTTTTAGAGAACCTTCGAGTGATGGACAATATCTTAGTTATTGATAAATATTTTTAAATAAAAAAATTACAATGCACGGTACTAGATGCGATCCTTAAAAAGAAAAAAGATTTTTTGAGAAATGTGTTATAGCTTTTGAGTAAAACATTTCCAAAGACCACCCTTTTTCGGCCTCCTGACTGAGCATGACCCCTTAAATATAAGTAGGTAGGGCCGGGGCAGGTCATCGTATTCTCTGATCGCATGTTTCCTCGCGCGATGACCTGCTTTCAGGAAATTTGTGAGAAAAGTCGACGGCCAGACTAGCGCGAGTGGGGTATGCCCTCGCTTCTAACCTCGCTATGTCGACTTTTTGACGCCAGTGGGACATCGCACATTGCCGCTGGTCGCGGTCGGAAGGAAGGGCTTGGGCACGCTATTAACTTTCAAAAGGGCGGACCTCCCGAAGCAAGAAGTGGCCAAAGAGCCGAAGATAGCCCGGCCAGAGTAAAGGGCACATCATGTGGGCTACCAAGAATGGCCCTGATTCCTCGGGTGCAGGGTTATTCTTCTTAGGTGTTACTTTGCCATTATGCTCGCCGGTAGTTGTAGTAGTAGTAGTAGTAGTAGTAGTAGTAGTAGTAGTTTAGTTGGCCATAGGCTGACCCATCGACACCCCCTCTCCTGAAATTGAGCACACCGCGTTTTCAATTAGGGTTGCGAAGAAGATTACGGGGCCAGATAGTGTTGCGACTAAATGTTGATCACGGTTTGAATTAGCGTTGCGAATCGAGTATTCCCCGCGTTTGGTTCCAGCATAGCGTTGCGAATGAATATCGATCGTGGTTGCTTGTAGTGTTCCGAAAAAAAGAGTCGCGATTGTTTTTGAGATTGTTCTTGTATTTTGAATTGGAGTTACTACTTAGAATATTTGACAATCGCAGCCATTGGGTCGGTTCTCACCGATTACCAGGTCTCACCACGAGGAGGTTGCTGCGTTTCGAGGCCCGTAGAGAGATGGATGGAATCAAAGTTCTATCAATCTCCCTGTACATGAAACCCTTAGCCTACTAAACTAAAGAGATGGATGGAAACAAAGTTCCATCGATCCCTTCGGTTTAGATATAGAATCTAGGGAACTGCCAAGCCATCACTCGATTAAAATAAATTCAGCAAAGAAGGAAAGACTACGGGTGAGCATGAAGCGAATATTGGATGGCGCAGTTCCTACCATCCTAATGTTCGTGTCGAAAGCGAAAAGCTCTCGGCGTCTCCCAGGCGATTCCTGTTGCACCGAGTCTTACGCGGAGATTGGGTAATCGGCCCGGATGACTTACGCAGGCAGTATACCAAAAGGTACACCCCCTACGCCCGAAACTTTTCCCATTCGACAAGAACACCAAGGGATGAAACTGATCCACACATATCAATTCCATGCTCAGTCGCTTGCTTCCGGAAATGGAAGCAGCGGCGACCTCCTCATCGGAGATGAGGAGCCAACAAACGGCCAACAAAGCTAATAAAATTCAGTGACAACTTGGCAATTTTACATGGGGCCTTAAATATTTCATGTTATAATAAATTAACCTAGGCTTCCTTAGATGTCTTCTTCCACTACCACTATTCACTATCACTTTTCACTATTTTCTTTTAAATATATTATTTTAATAACCTTCCCCGCGAGAGCGTGGACCTGAAATGCTGAAACAATCAACTACATTATGTTAGTATGTAATGGTGTGGTGGGCTTCAGAGGAAACTAGGAAAATACTTATTGGGTTGGTGCCGATCGAGATGATTTGGAATATCAGAAGAGCACGCACGAGCATGCAGGACCATCGTAGAGATACCTACATGAAGAAGAGCAGGAAATATAAATCCATCTACGAGATGCATGAGAGGAAACAAATCATGCAAAACCATCAAAGGAATGCATCAAATAAAATAAATCATGTAAACACATCGAAGAAATGCATCGAATAAATTAAATCATTTAAACCCATCGAAGAAATGCATGAAATAGGACAGATCATGCAAACCCATCGAAGAAATACACGAAATAGAACGACTCATGCAAAAATCCACGAAGGAATGTATGAAATAGGACAGATGATGAAAAACAATCGAAGAAATCAGTTAAGAAGGAAGAGAAATCGATTTTGGCCTTGGCAGAATAATAACATTTTGAATGGCGTTTAACGAACCCGAAAATTTCATCGGCACCAACCGAATAAGCTAACCCCGGCCAGGGGGGTGAGGGGGTGAAGGAAGGACCAAGGGTTGGAACGCTGACCAGGTCCCCAGGAAGTCCAGGTGGCTCGGGAACTCCATTCCAGGGGGCCGAGGGGGTGCAGAAAGAAGCAGGGCTGAAACCCTGACTAGGTCCCCAGGAAGTCCAGTAGGTCCACGTGGCTCGGCAGCTCCAGGGTCCCCGGAGGTCCTCCAGGCCCGGAGGACCAACGACGACTGAGTACATGGAGCTCCGTGAGTTCCCCACCTAGACTTTGGGAAACCATGTCCCCCGATTAAAACAAGGTCGACGGTTAATTACAATTGCGAAATCCAACGAATTCTTCGGAAAAAATGGATTTTCCGCTAAAATATCCATTCCAGTGGCTATTGCTATGACAAATAATGTTAACAACATTTGCACTAACCGGCCAGTATAAATTATTATTAACTATGATCGATACAACTCGAGATATTAAGCAATTAGTAATATTTGGCCTTGGATTTGCAAATGATTTTCTACACCGAATGAATTCTCTTTTATTCTCAATGTTTAATCGTTCGATAAATGAATGTTAATGCTTATACATATCACATAGTATTATTTATAATGTATAAATACATTTTAGTTGAACTTGGTGTAAATGAATAGTTGGAGGAATATTTGGAGAAATATGAGTGACATACTTATTTCTCCCCCTTAGTTATACTAACATCGACCAAGTATTTAGTTTCTGAAAAAGTCTTCTAGGTAACGGGTATATCTCAGTGGAATCCTGTTAAAAGGCCTCCCACATGGTCCAGTAATCGATGAAATTGTAGTATCGGAATATGTTTAGTGAGACGTTGAGAACCTCTGAGGAGACAGGCCCGTTGGGGAAAACCCAACGCGTCACCGGGCCCAGCGACGCGCGCGAGGGTTTGTCAGGGCGAGAAAGTGCGCGGCGAAAGAATGCCCATATTTGGACATGAGGGCGACTTTGAAAGCGTGCGTGGTGGTGAGGGTAGCGTCTTTTTTGAAAAGGTGGGCTTTTCGAAGGGAAGTGAGAGTTGGAACAACCGGCGGAGGGTGTAGACGGAACGGAGTAGTTGTGTTGAGTCGAGTCGTTTTGTGTCGTAGTCGGTTACATTGTATTAGTTTTAGTTTCTTTCAATCCTGTACATACATCTTTTCCTGATTTTATTAAATATATTTTATATCCCACAAAATTGATGCACGAAATAATATGCACTATGACATACACACACTTCACTGAACACTGAACCGATGAATTTCTCAGGGCTAGACACAATTTTATTTCGCAATGCGGCTTTCAAAAGTAACGCGATTTGCAGTTGCATCTATGCACCCCACGACACTCATGCATCGTGCAACTTTCTGCGAGGCTTTTAAGAATTACTAATACTCAGGGCAAATAGAATCCAATTATTATTACTTCACTAGAATGATTAAACAGTGCATTAGAAACTTGCGGGAATGTTAGTAACAGCGTGAATTTTTAATACTTTTCGGCGTACGATACGTGAAAGGGTTCTACTACACGCAAAGTACTCATAAACAATGTCATCTTGCAATTTATAGCTTACACGGACTTTGATGAAATACCATTTTTGAGCGCCATAGTGTTCTGATCTTTGAAATGGATTTTCGCCTCGGAATGCATCGAAGCTAATTCTATGCACCAAGTTGACGTTTACGCGAGAAATAGAAGCATTCTATGAAGATCTTCAGAAGAATAAACACTTCGGAAAAAAAAATCAGAATTCCCAAAGTGAAACTTTCAGGTTGCGATAGCACCCTCTACGGGCCGTCCTACGTCGTTTCTGACCGAATTTTCGCAAAAATTGAACTAAAAGCGCAACATGAGGGGATCCTACCTAACTATAAGACGATACGCCGGAGCAGAAGCCTGCCTTCAAACAAGTCACACGTATAATAGAACGCACACACCTTTCAGCATTTCAACACATTTCAGAGTAGTTGCTGAGTTGGACGCTGTTCATGAGCAGATGCCACTACATTCAGTCCGCAAATTATCACATTATTAGACACTATATCCATAAGGTGATAGGTCTATCCTATACCTCGTCTGTGGTGAGGGGTATTATCTTTTCCAGCCTGGCAGGACTTTTACGTATTTGTTACTAGCGGGGAAGAATTGTCCAGTTACGCCCCTATAATAACCGTAGGCGTGGTTGCTAACTAATTTCATTTCTTACACTTGTAATTTATAATAAATTGAGAATTATCAATTTTTTCTAAAAATAAGAAAATTTTGCTCCTGTCACTACTACAATATTGCCTTTTTTAAACGATTTTATTCAGCTTTGATCCTCTGTTTGTTGTGTGGTTGTCATCCAAACTACGCACACCTGCAAAATTTCAAGACGATTGGATTGGTGGAAGTAGGTTAAAATTGAGTTTCTAGATTTGAACCAAACAAACAAACATGTTTCTCTGTTGAGATTTGAAGCTGATAAAATCGTTTAAAAATGTGATCGATTTGGCGCGAAGTGCCTTGTAGATGAAGGAATCTGTTGTATCGGGCCAGTGAGAGAAACACAGCAGCGCTCGAAGATAGACGAGACTTCCCATCTGCTATACAACGTGACAACGTCGCATGGAGTACATACGTAGCGGGCATTGGGTCTTTCCCGAGCCACGCGCGCAATCGACGGGCCTGCCCAGGCACCTTCTTTAGCAAATCAAACAAAAGCTATTGTTCTAAAAAATAGTTCCACAGATATTCCTGCAAGTATTCTTTTACCCGAAGTCCAACTAAAAACTATTTAAACATTATAATTAATAATTTGTAATACGTATAAGCATTAACATTAATGCAATGATTAAGTTCAACCTAGCATGTCATAATGAAACGTCGTGTCACATATTATTATACATGAATTATAATTTATATAAATAAATACATAAAATAAACAAAACTTACATAAATAAATACATAAAATAAATGAAACTTATATACATCAATAAATTAAATTATTATATTATCAATATGTTTATATACCTATACTAATTTAATAGCAAAACGATAGCAATAAGAGCATATGCATATGCATTTATCGTTTGAAAAGCTCTCTGCGCAATGTGCATGCGTAACAGATCTCCACATGTTTAGTGGGACAGTTGACCAGATAGAAATGGTTGTCTGCACGGGAGACTTGACAGACGATATTCTTTTTTTCGCTACACTAAATATTTTGTGATATTTTTGAAAAATAACATAAAATTACTTGACAGTGAGTATGCACATTGCTATTGCATAAGCAGTAAAATTATTGGTGTACTGGAATGATATACTTTACAATTTCGGAAAAAACATCCCGAACTTCTAATTATAAGAAAGTCCAATACTTACAGAACCTATTCCTTACATAATGTCTTAGAATATGTTCCTTACATAATGTCTTGACTAGGATTCATAAATATTTACCACTATAATTATTTATTTGCTTTTGGCGTTAATTAAAAATTTTCAACATACTGTACACGTTGTATTTGAGGTTATATTAACATAATACCAACTTATACAGTAAAACTAATTACACAATGAAGAAATATCGACTTTATTTTCACCCTGTTTTAGAAATTCTTTTCTTTTTAATTCATAATCAAACTCTTACTATGCAGTTATATAAGTGAGCTTTACACCTACATAGATGCCAAGTGTTAAAGATGAATCGGAAGTGGAAGGTGAAGAAATGTCACACGATAGTAACGATAGTAATCAGAGTTCTGCATCGTGCGATAGCAGTGCAGAACATAGCGACAGCGATGACTCTTCGGAAATGGATGAAGATGAATGCGAAAGGCGACGCAATGAATGCATGGAAAACCTAGTAGATTTAGAACGACAATTTACTTTGCTCAAAGAGCAGTAAGTAATCATCTTGTTGTTCTGAAATTTTGTAGGAAAGAAGTGTGTTTTCCTATGAGAAATTTACACAAAATTTCAGACTTTACCGTGAAAGGATTACTCAAGTAGACACAAAAGAAGGAGAAGTTCGGGTTGGAAAATCTGAGGAATATTTGGTGCCATTGGAACGTTTGAAAGAAAATATGAAAACAAAAGCAGAAGTAGCTGGGATATTAAAACAATACAGATTACAAAATATACAAAATAAATTCCTAGCTGAAGAGCAAGCTGCGTTGCAAAATTTTGAAAGCGAAAAGGAATTAATCTGGGATTGTATTCATAACGACTTACAGGAAAAGATTCATAGACTAGAGGAAGATAGAAATAATGTTGATATTCATGCCGATTTGTGGCTAAATTCAACTGGTAGGAGACGCAGAAATCACACTGAAAGGAGAAGGGCTGTTTCTGTTGCTGGGCCTTATATAGTTTACATGCTTAGTGATGCTGATATTCTTGAAGATTGGGCATTAATAAAGAAAAGCCTGAGCAGCCGAAAAGCTGAAATAATCTAATGATAAGTGCAATAACGACCAAATTTGAATGATGTTAATGTATCGCCGTTTTATAAAAATGAGATGTTTGAACAACTTAAAGGCGAACATAACCCTCATTTTGCGACATTGGCGCTTTTCGTACATTTATAGTACTTGTATAGGGTGCCTTCCAGTATACCACCTTGATCTCTAGAAAAACAGTTTGAATGATATTCAAATATATGTGACTTATGGAGAAATTCCACAAGAATACAATATTTATGCCTTTAAGAAAACGATTTACGAACTGATCGATATCAAGTGATTGTGGATAGAGTTATCGCAGTTCCAAGGATACAAAGTGTAGTCTATGCGTGAAAATTACTTAATTTTAAATCTAAAGATTAGGTTACTCAATTATCGCCTGCGAAATTAATCTCTATGAATTTATATACAACAGATTCTGTAAAATAAATTTCTTAAAACTGTTTGAAGTTATAAACATAGTTTCTCAGTTTTAAATCTGTAGAAGTCTTCAATTTAAAATTTATTTACAAAACCATATTTAGAAAAAATTCATTTAACTTTTAATGATGTTACATCATTACTCATGTACAAATTGTATCATAATAACGAAATATGTATATTTCATATTTTTTAATAAACTTTCAACAAAAGACAACGGAAGAACTCCACCTTAAAATGGAGCGTCATTTAATCTTTTTGTCAAAAGACTGAAAATGCGTGATCGTGTCCCAATCACTGGTGGCCAGCCACTGACAAGGGACGTTAGACAACCCGAAAATTCAGAAAATGATGCAACTTTGTGTGCAAGCAGAGTAGTGTTCATCCGTAACGCAAACCTATTTTCTGTTGGTGCCATAGTGCGGGTTTAGGGGGTGAAATCACCCCTTGAAAGAAATGTCGAATTTTCTTTTTCGTGGAATATCTCGAGAACGGTGAGAGATATCGAAAAGAAGTTTAAACAAAAGAAAGTTGCATGTTTTTTTATATCTACAAAACTGCGTAAAAATAATTATCGAAAAATCTATACTTTTCAAGTTACCCCTACCACCAATCTTTAATTCGATATTGTTGCAACCCAACCGACGATCAGGTGTTGCAACCATCGTACATTCCGATTGCCACGAGCGAACACCCAAAGCCGGGGCAACGACACGCGAGCGCCGTCAGCATTTGGCGAAACACCGAAGAGCGGGCCAAAGACGGAAACCCCGCTGATCCCCACTTCGTCCCCAATTAGGCTATAAGATCATATACAAGCGACGAGCGACAAGACTTTACACCCGAACCACACACGACATAGTACGCGTTTGATTGTCACCCAGATCGGGACAGAATAAACTTGTTTATTCCTACGGTGAGTTCCAACTCTTTAACCAGCACGATCCCCTAGCTTCGGTTTCCAACGGAATATTCCCCTCCCGGCATTTTTACCCGTATCTTCGGAGCCCGTTGGACGACGACCGTGAAGGACGACCCTGAGCACCTCGAGATTCTCAGCGAGAATCGACCCCAGAGTCCTTGGTACAACAAAATATAGTTATCTATGACTCCGACAGTCGATGCAAAGGAAAACTCGGAAAATTCTAGGAAAATCCACTCGTACTGGGTTTTCGCTCGCATGGACTGTCAAAGCTGGTCGGGGTCAGATTTGTTTAGGGTCTCCGTGAGTGGGGCTGCCAACTTTTGAGAGAGAGATTTAAGATAAAAAATATATATTTTAGGTGATTACACGCTTGTGCAGCTGCTGGGCCAGTCACCGCTTACATGGCTTGCCTTTCAGCACCATATTTTCCATGTGTTTATTCGATTAAAACAAAAATCGATTCTTTTTTAGTTCAATAAATGTATTATTAATTATAAAAAAAATCACATTTCTATCTATTGAACCGGTGCCACAACCCATCTTCGAAAAACACCTCTTTCAGTGTACAATTTTTGTATTTATAAGTTGCTGTATGTTTTGTCAATCGTGGTTTTATTTAATAAATTCTTTAATTGTTTTGGATATCGTTTCGTTTCTTTAATTGTGTCCGTGCTCTCAAAAATTTGCCGGTAATTCACTACGGCTTTCACTAAAATTTGGCTGAAAAAATACATTAGTAGACATGAAATGAATGCTCTAAGCAATTCAATTTATGTGAAACTACTGTGCTAAATTTAAACACTTTAATATTTTTCATTCACGAATTAATTTATTGACCGTGAAATTACAATGCAATGCTTGAGTACGAAGTAATTATACTTTTAAAGAAGAAATGAATTCTGTGTCTGTATAAAAATAAACAGATAAAATATTAAAATCTTATTAGGTACATCAATTTTTGCCATTCATTAGGTAGGTATTCCTGCCTCGAATTTTCAAACATTAATAGCTGAAGAACGAAGCCTCCACCACAATTTTTTTACTTTTTACTTTCCTCTTATTTTGTCGCTTAGAATTACCCATATTTCATTTTCTATTATCTGTTATCGAACATCCTGTATTATAAGCTTGCATTTACTGCCCTATATGTATACATATAGTGAATTTTTTTAAACTCGTTCGCTACTGTTTGATAATTCATAAGTTTGATTTCATTGAAACGAGTTTGATCTTTTTACTGAATTTATTATGAATTTCCTGTGATTTTTTACCACGAAATGTAAGATCACTAAACCTGTAATTATTATTTGAATCATTGTCATCAACGCATGTGGCTTTTGGGATACGGCATCCCGAGATTCCGCGATCTCGGCTATTTTTTGGATTCCAAAAATCCCGGGATTTGATATAACCAATCCCGAAAAGTTTGAAATTTTTGAAAAATGTGAATTAATTTATGAACACCTGAAAAATATAAAAATAAATAAACATACCCATTTCATAATAATAATGATTTATTTAAATAATAATAATAAGTCGCATATAACTAACTAAACTATATTTATTTTTACAATGATATTTTCACTTTCCGCTATTTCGAAATCGCAGCGAGTTACAAATCGCTACTTGTCTGAACACGTAAAGTCGAAACATTGTAGATATGTACTTAGGTGCTTTGCTATTTCTTTGTTCGCATTTCCAAAAATCTTCATAATTGTTTACTGATATTATCTACTTATTGAGACTTTATTATTCTTCATTGTTTTAATGTTTTTATTGTTAAAAATGATTTAAGCTTATGTTTCAGACTAATGATAGAAAGTATGTTTACTTTAAATAAAGATTTAGAATTTTAACACATAATAAATCATTTTAATTACTGAAATTTTCTATCACCCAATCCCGGGATTAATCCCAGAATCCCGAGATAGACTTTAAAAAATCCCGCAATCCCGGGATAGTAAATAATGATCGGGATTGTATACCCTAATCAGAACTCAGAATACAAACGCGGCTCGACTTGTTCATACGTAAACACGCGAGTTACCGTTGCTAAATATCGGTGACAGTCTCGAGAAAAAGAGTTTGCTAGTCATTGGACCTGTTAATTTTGCGAGGAGATTTCGGACAATTAATTTTCATTGAAATCTCACAAGCAAGCTTGATACATCAAGAATCGTCAACCGATTCAAACAGATTGCGTCTCCGGAGGATCGAAGTTTTAGTTACATGTGTTATCATCTGCATGATTGATGCCGAACACGAAATTATGCACGAGCAATCAGCGAGACCAGGGACGTGCACAACGAATAATTTAAAACTACCGTCGAGAAAATTATGTCAAAAAAAGAATGTCCAGTCAGAACACAGGAAATCGGACAAAAAGCAATGGCACGGGATCGAGTCTCCACAATTTGTTGCATTTTCCAATTTACCCGAAACTGGGGACTCCTTTTTCGGTAAGTGATCATATACTTTAATTCGAAAGAATGAAGAAAAGCTGTCAATTTTTCACGGACAATTTCCATTTCTTTCAGATAAGGTGGTCGTAATTGTGAGCACACCGAAACCTGACTTCGACAATGGAAAGCTTTCCAATTCTTTTCAAAAAGAAAATACGTTGGTCGCGTAAGAATCGTGAATTTATTTGAACATGGATGCGATAAGAATCTTTTGAACGGGGAATGTTCTTAGCATAAAATTTATTCATATGATTTCAGGTCTTCTAATAATGATCCTCTGTCCGGTATAAAGCACGTACCACCCGAGGAAGCGCCCTATATCTGGTGCAACGGAAACGAGGAGTGTAGAGAAGAATATGTGGCCCACGATGGTAGCTACGCAATGGTATTTAATTGTTATATTCACGATCAACTTAATTAAGGTTGTTGGTTTATGAATCTGTAATAAACGTTTCAGGAGAAACAGGGTAGAAAGGAAAATTGTGCTAAGGTGAAGACACCACAAACCGCTACCGTGAATCCATTTGCCTCCGATTTACAACCTAAGCATAGACAGGAAGATAAACAAGAGCGTATCAACAAAGCACAAAAAATTGTAATTGTAACTTTAATGCAACATTAACGTAATAGGTAAAAAAAAACTGACTCGTTCATCCATAGATCCTGGAGGAAGAAAAGAAGATGAAAGTATTTCGAGCGAATCCTGTTCCCAAGTTTTTAAAAGCTCAATCAGTGCCCACTAATACTAATGAACATAATAATAATGATAATAGAACTAGAGATAGAAATGATAAAATAAAGAGCAATGCTAATGAGAAGGCTCAAAGTATAAATAGACCTAAAAACCCCATAAAGAAGAATACCGAGGTAATTGAATCAGAAATTCCATACATGCTTCTCAAGTTTACAGTCAAGATATATCGTTCATAATATAATTCAGATCTGGAAGAAACCACCTTTTATGCCATTCTTAATGAAAAAGAGTTTAGTAAGACCAAAAGGACCATACCTTTGTACATCATTACGGGCTCAAGAGAGGAAGCGTTTCGAAAATATCATAAAAGAGAAAGAAACGCAGAGAGAACAAGCGAGACAAATGGTAAGTTGGATGTATTTTAATGGCGTTTTATTTTTCGAGTCAAAAGATCATATTGTAATAAAGTAAAAATTACAGGAGCTCGCTGCCTTGAAGAAGTGGGAGGAAAAAGAAATAAAACGACTAAGAAAGCAAACAGTTCACAAAGCACAGCCAATTCGCAAATACAAAATGTGTGAGCCAGAAACTGGAAAGCGACTATTGACTGATCCTATGAGTCCACTATCGTTCAAACGTCGTCGTCTTGCCTAGATATTGGAAATTATAGTTTAGGAGCGCACAGTCAGGGGTATAGGTAGATTAAAGATTTTATCATAGTATTTTAGATCATTTAAATTTATGTTACCTAGAAATATTTGAATAGTAGTGGATGAACAGATACACTCAATTGGGAGTAATTTCCTTTTCCCATGCCTTTGTCAGATTTTGACGAGTTTTAATTAATATACATATCTACGGGAATGGGACAAAAATAAAAGCTTGTGCTGCAAGCAAAGTGTCCGTTAGTTCTGTAAAGTATGATTAAATATCCCCTATGGCTAAACATACGTAATTTCCTAAATCGTTGTCCTAACGTGTTGCTCACACATCTACCCCACGACTCCCTTAAAAACCTGTGTAGATATTCGTCAGCCAGTGTCAGTATCAGCCAATTAGTAATCCAACACCAGTTTAATTTCAATTCTACAGCAATTCAATCTCAGTTTCATTCTAAGCTAATAGTTCCATCTTTTACTACTTCCTTTCCACTTTCAAATTTTCAAAGCTTGATGTTGTTGCTTGATTACAGTAATCTGGGATGCGAGGAGTAAGCCGACTGTAATAGCGGAGCGGGCGGCTCGCTTACCTGAAACGGGGAACCCCGATTCATTAACAGTTCATTGTGACGCTAATTTTAAAGAATCCATCCTAGAAAAGAGCTTATTTTGTAAATAGCATTTCAAGGAATTATTTCTGTTTATGTATAAAAAAAGGCAGAAAACCAACATCGTACATTAGGCAGCTGCGGTTTTCGGTAACAGCTTCAGCAACAACATCGAGCTTTGAAAATGGGTTGTAAATTCGGCGGTGACGAGAATCGAACCCAGACTTCCCCTCTTACAAAGCAACCGCTATTCGCAACTACCCAACAGACTTCCTTGTAAACGCTTTTAATTTCTCGATATATAACTATTATGTATGTATATGTATGTATATTGTTTTTTCCTGTGTTTTTGCACAGGATAGCGTTTCAAGTTTATTTGCTTATATTGCCCAACGAACTATAGTCCCATTTTTTTTCCCTCCTCTTTCTCTCCTTCGGGTCCCAGCAGCAGCAGGCGCACCGGGAGAAAGGTGGTCTCCCATCTTTCCCCAGTACACTGCCCCGTGATGCTTAACTTCGGTGATCTAACGAGAACCGGTGTTTTCCATCACGGCCACGGCCGCTGGTATATAACTATTATTGTTTATAAAAAATGTGAATAAAAAATATAGAATATCATCAACCGACCTCTACATTTATTCCTTAAAATTTCACATTCGTCTTAAAACAGGCGTTTTAACAACGTCTTAAAACAGACGTTCTAACAAGGTCGTAAGACGTTCAAATCAAAAACAGACATAAAATGGACGTCTTTAAGACGTCGTGTGCCACCTCGGTAGTAACCAGCAATAAAATTGAAATTCTTGAATATTCAAAATTAGATTTGATAGTTTATTTGTTTCTTTTATTTACAAAGTTCTAATACATAAAACTTTATACATATATTTCTCTTTGTGACTCTATTTGGTAACACCTTTACATATGTATAAAACACGAAACACTGTGAGATTTTCAATCACAATCTAAACTCAAGCAACTATTAACATGTTGTTCCAAAGATTGCATACTTCTAAAGCTGCAATCGCACTTCGGGCACAAAAACGTGGACATCAGAGGAGGTTCTAAATCCGGTAACGTAGCCTGGAAATTCGATTTTTATGATAAATGTCGATGCTCAATAATTGAATTCTATGTTTGTAAATCATACTGGCAGTATAAGAACTTACTTCAGCTTCAGGTCCGGCCAAACCTTTCATCAAATAATCAGCAGTCAACCGACTAATTTTTTCCTGTAATTGTTGATTGAACACTATTTGTTTCTGCAAATCATTATTCAGTTTCTCCTTCTCTCCCAGCAATGATTCTTTAATCTTCCTTTCCTGCTTGAAATCTTCTTCGTAGAGATTTAACTGCATCCGTAACAATTTGATATTCTCCATCTGCATTAGAAATACCAGTATCAGGCAACAAGTTTTATTTAGTAACTTTTACATTCAGTTCTATGTATCTTTCTAGCTCTGTGATATTAAAGTCTTTCTTCTCTGTACTCTTTTTGGGATTAGTTTGCCGGACGAAACAAATACTTTATTCCTTATTAATTATACACTAACTTATACACTATACCAAGCCCGTCCAACTTTTGCTCTTGCCTTCGAAGAGCAACCGCGGGTGGTTGCGAGCGAGAGACGGTTGCGCCCCACCATGGGGACCATTCGCTCTTGAGGGGCGCGAAGGGCCAGGCTCGGTGCCTTCAAGAGCGAAGAGCAACACGCGGTTGCTCGTACAAGCAAATCCCTGGACAGGCCTGCACTACACTCACACTAGCTCAAAATTACGCTTAATAGATAAGGGCTATTTGCTGGCTTTCAAGATCGCGGCAACGGCTGGTAACGTCAACGACTCGCGAGACGTCGAAATAATACTATGTTCTGTTCTGTTAGCGTCGTTGGTGGTCGTATTTATGTTCTGTCCGATTTCCGGAATGTTCGGTTCTCGATTCTTCGCAAAACCGTCAGTTGGTCGCGGTCGCGAGTGCTGGTACTGCTTACGCGTCTCGTCTCGAAGTTTCGACTTCTAACTTCTATGTGCCGATCGAAACTTCTAGACAAGTCGCGAACCTGTACACCAGGGATGCTTAACAGATGTGCCCTGGAGCTGTCGTTTGCGCCCGTCCGTTCTCAATCGCCACTTCTCGGTAAATGGTCTCGTAGCGGGGTACCCTGTTAATGTAGACCGTGAGTCCGTTGCAACTAGTGATGCGCGATATTTATCAATAACAGCATATATCGATATTTGCCTGTCAGAATATCGATATTTCAAACACCAATAATTACACGTATCAATACTTTTGGTCCACATATCGATAATTTTTTTGCACTCTCCATGGGCGAATTCCACTTACGCCCAGATCGCCCGCCGCGGTCGCGATATGTAATGGATATCTACGGCGTTGCGGGCGATTTGAGCGTAAGTAGAATTCGTCCGATGTTTCTTAACATATAAATTCTAGTTTGCATTATATTTTTAGAAAATTAAATTACTTGTTTTCATTTTAACACTTTGAATCTTAATTTAAATAAAATAATTTCTTAATACTATACAAAAACTTTTATTTAACCAAATTTCTGCGTGAGTACTGCACAGAGTATCCAAAGAAAACTACCAGCCTACGAAACGAAACGTTGGTGGGTGGGTGGCTTGAGTGTTTGAACGCGATGATTATGTAAAAAAAATTATCGATGTTACCAATATCGATACTTTTTGAGTAATATATTTCGTGTATCGATAATGAACGAAAAAATATATATCGATATGCATTATCGATAGTTGAGACTAATATCGCGCATCACTAGTTGCAACTGTGTATTACACAAACGCTCCGCTCCCGCTACTCCAGCTGCTCCCCAGCATGCTCAACTACTCATTTGACGGGCACCCATTTGTGACCCGTTTACAACCTCGGACGCGTTCAAGGTCAAGCGAGTTCGGCAACGGAGTGGGAACCAACTGGAGTAGTGGGCGGAGCGTTTGTGTGTGTAATACACAGGCTTATATTGTACGTTTTCGTTGGGTCTTGTATATAGTTGTAACGGGCATACGGTCTCTGAAGTAATAGAGTTCCCGACTACGAGATCTTTAACCAAGACGTGGGGACTGGGGACGCCAAACGACTGCCCAAAAGTACGTCTCTTGAGCAATTTTATGTAAATCCGTGCTTTCGGATAGTCAAGTGTAATCCAATACTTCGACTTTTGTACAGGATTTGTTCTATGCTCCATCACCTTTTAATATAACTCTAAGTTCTTTCAAGTATTTTTCTATATTGGTACGATGATTGACTTGGTTATCAAAGGAAATCGTTAATTTTTATACCTTTTCATTATATCACTGTATCTTTTCTTAACGCTACTAGTGGGATTTTGGGGGATTTACTGAACGTTTAATGCAAAATTGTACAGGGGTAGTTGCCTGCAAATATGTATACAGTTGAATACTTGACTGGCAAACTGATTTTTATACACTTATTAAAACACTTACATGTAATTCTTGTTCAAGTCCGATAGATTCCTTCAGAGAATCAATTTCCTTATCTTTTGTTAAACACTTTTCACATTCCGCGCAATTATTCGAAACATTGGACTTTGACATCACGGCCTGCACTTCTAGTTGTTTTATATTGAGCGTTTGTTCTTGTATCGTAGATGTGGCTTGTTGTAACTGGGAGATCATTAAGTTTGAGATGCATAGCAGTTTCTGAACTTCAGAAGATACTTTTTCAAAGTTGATTTCAGAACTATTTAACTCGATTGTTAATGAAGATAATTTGTCTTGAAGTTCAGTTACTGGACCAGATGTTCCTTCTTCTTTGTTTACGCTCGTACTAAGAGCCTGTATGAAATCAGTAGAATTAATTAGACAGTAATAGTAATAAAATAGAAAAAATTAACACTTGCGATCCACCCAAGCAACTGAGCCGTCGCATCCGTCAATACGATTCAGTTGTACGTTACTGACTCGTTACGGTTTCGTATTCATGCTTTTTACGTTATGTTCGTAAAGAGCACGAATTTTACTACGAAATAGGTTCAAGTGGTTTATTTTTAATGGTTGTTTTCACATCAGCGTGTATTTGCTTCGGAAAAATTATGACTAAATATGTATTAGTTTCAATTTAGTTAAAGCAGAAAGTGTTACAGCTTAATGTGGCCGCGGGTGTGCGGGCCGCAATGTATTAGACTTAATGTTCGCACACCTCGTATTCGATTTTCGTGTCATTAGGGTGCTCAGTGGAAAGTTTGATTTTTAATTCTGTATTTTCCTTTTTAAGGTAATTTATCAAATTTCTGGTTTCAAGAAACTTTTTCTTATGATTCTGATGTACGTTCATGATCTGTTCTTGCCAACTGGCTAGGGTGTTAAATTGTTGTTTCATGGCTATGTTGTTCTGTTTCAACGTTTCTTTCAGCTTTGCATTTTCCTGTAATAATTCATTCAACTTCTGCTCTATTTCCGCTGAATCCAATGATGCTATCATAGAATTGTAATCCTAAAGTGAAAGTCCAATTTTTATTTCATAATCTAATTAGCACATTAACTTTCAATCAGATAAGAGATACGTACAAGAGACATGCTTTTTTGTTGAATATCAACATACGATGCAATCGAAGATGCTTTAATGGAATCCAATGAATCTTTACCTAGTACTACAAATGACAGAGTATCATCTGTATCAACAACACTAAAGTTGGTCAGTGTCGCATCTGAATATGTAGGTGTATTATCATCTATTATGAATCTGGCTTTCCCATTATTCAGAGAAAAACCAAGACTCTGTAAATGAGTTTCAGCTTCAATAGACGTTTTAGAGTTAATATCCAATGACTTCTCTATATCTTGTCCTACTAGGGAAAACTCTTTTTCTTGATCAGAGTCCATGTTTGAAAATGAATTCAAATTAATCTCACTTTAATCTCTGTGTCTGATGACTCTGCAAGATAAACATTTACTGTAATTCTAATGTAACAATTACTTTATTTAAAGCTTAACACTATTGAACTAATTTATGATATCCTCGTATCTTGTTTTCTACAAAAATATAGGAATGCATAAAAAAGTATGGTGCAGGAATTAAAAAATTTCATATATATGGTCAAATGAAAAAATAAAAAACATCTGTTACTATTTGTTCCATTCTACGTGTCTATAGCAGCCAAGAAAATGTTACAATCATACGTAAAAAGCATCAGATTAATCATTAAGAGATTGAGTTGTTGTTGCCAAATAAAAAGAATTTACAGAGTATGTTTAAAAAATTACGTCATAAATCAGTGCTTTGAAGTAAGCATTTATCATCTCCGCTAATAGAATTAAGATAAGTCTTGCAATTATTAAGGAAAAAAACAGATTTGATAATCTTAAATAATACTATTCGCCCTACTTTAGATTGGAATTCAGACTTACCTAAAAAGTTATCTCGTAAACATGACAGAACTTGCCCAGAAATGACAGTTTACCAATATTTTGTCTTCAATTTGTTCATGATTCATAATTGCGCGAATGATGATGGCGCTACAGACCAATTATTCGCTGTTGCAGAATCAATGAATCTCGATTATCGGCAGTGAAAATTGCGATGCTTTTCGGTATTTACTACTATCAACATACCAACTACTATTGCGTTTGATTTTGGGCAATTGGCTCTTTGTTTGACGTTCCTCCGCTCCACTCGAGTATGGACACCAGAGCTGCCAACAGTGGAGGATGGTTTTCTACTAAGCCCTTGAAGAAAATCTACTAGAATTCTACTAACTTTCTGTGCGAGCGTGCATGTATGTGTGCATAGCGGGGCGGTTGAGAAGTAGTTGGCATCTTAGAGCATATAGACATGGAGGTCTCATTGAGACTTAGAGCATATAGACATGGAGGTCTCATTGAGACTTAGAGCATATAGACATGTAGGTCTCATTGAGAGCTCGAAACTGTTGCCAACTTCACGCAAGACAGAAAGACATGTGCGAACTGGTGCGAGCGAGAGAAGTATAGATTCCCAATCGACCGTAATGCGCATGCGCCGATATCGCACATGTCTTTCTCTCTCGCGTGATGTTGTCGACAGTTTCGAAGACAGGAAACATAAGGCAATGAGATCTCCAGTAGTATATGCTCTAAGGTTGGTATTAAAAAAAATAATCGATTAATATTTTATGGCGAATTCGGGACCCACACTGATCTATAAGTTATAGACATAAGTTATTGCCAATGCCAACCCTGCGAGCGATGGCCACACGAACGGCACAGGGGCAAGTGTGGTACTTCGCTCGCATTGCTAGTCCCGTCTGTGCCTGTTCGCTCTCTTTGGATTCGTCGATGCTGTCGCGGCGGCCAATAAGGACAATACGTGTGCCCTGCCTCTACGATTGGGTTAGAGAACATAGGCCTATGGGGATATACTATTCGGACCGTAGAGTTTATTGCGACATCTCGTCGACGCACAGATATTCATGCGGTCTTTCTCGTAATTAGAGGAATACCCTACGGGAAAGACCGCACTATTACATGAATGGTAAATTAGGTACCTACATGCATCTCATCATTATACTAGTAACCACTAGAGGGACATATTGCAAAATAAAAGTTCATTATAACAAAAAATTGTGTTGTTCAGATAATTTATTTATTTATTTTTATGAATTTGCCATAAAAAGATCAGTTCATGTAAAAATGAACACAGCCAGAAATCTACTAAAATTATTTTATGATCTACCAGATTTTCTACCATCTACCAGAATCAAAATTTAGTCATTAATCGAGTACCTTATTCTACCAGATTTAGGAAAAATTCTACTATATTGGCAACCCTGTGCCTACTGGATGTTTCTGGACATGGCTGTATGACGGCCGATTTCTTCACCTTCAGTAATCTTCCAGTTAGAGTTATGTTCCACATAACTGCCAAATGGTAGCATCCAACTGCTTAGAAATATATACCTATATTTAATTTCTAGAAAATATAACAAGTTTATTGTATAATTGTCGTTTACTTGAATTATTGGCTTTGTTTTCATAAATATAATGGCATTGTACTTAATTGTACACAGTACTGTATAATATTTTAATCATATATAATTATGCGATGGTTATACATCGGCTTCTGGTTGTTACAGTGTCGTAAGAGACTTGAGAACAAGTTTAGTGTATTTAACAAGCGCAAAACTGTATTCTTCAACTGGGGTATATTTTTCAAATCATTCGTATAATTATAAAGTTGAACTATTTTCTCGCATACGCGGCAAATTAAAAATACGCCATATGTTGGATAAACTAAGCTACCACGATTGTTGACCGTAATTAGGCGATGCATTGTCTTAGGGTCGTCTCGTACAAAACATTAATCCATTGTGAACATCTTATTTTTTATCTACCCAGCCACTTAGGTATACAATAATTTTATCAGAAAATTCAGAATATAGTCTAAAACCCTCCACACTTGGTAATGAATAATTATGTAATTCAAATACTTCGTCGGACTGTTCAAATTCCTTGAATTCTGTTTTAAATATTTGTAAAATTGTCATTGTAAACGACAATATTACAATAAACTTACCGCGGCATGGCATAGATGACGCCACCAGTGGCCCCTACGAAGATAGCTGAAACCATTGAACTATAGAATATCTGAGGCAGTCAGAGCAACAACGGACTAACCCACAGTTTTTTCGAAATTTAATTAGTAGCAATAACGTATTCCAATAGGCTTTACTAACCATATAAAATAGGGAAAAAAATTTTTTTCTAATGTGGGTTGGTCCGTTGTTGCTCTGAGTGCCTCATCTGGAATGTGGGTATTAAAAGCCGGCCGCCGCCCTGTTGTAAAGCGATAGTTACATACATTGCGAGTGATGTTGTTTCACTCAACACATGCGTTTATACCTGCCTATACCCAAATTTACTACAGGATAGTGTATAATAAATGATATACACCCAATGAAATAATCTCCCTCAGCCCGGCCTGTCTCGGATTTTACGTACCGCGTTCGCATTAGGGCTGGGACTATTCGAATAATTTAATATTCGAATATTTTACAAGTATTCGAATGCTATGAATACACTTCGAATGTTATTATTCGAATACTATGCATGGTTCAGAAACATTTCAACATGTCTACTTTCAGGACCACAGGTTCTCATTTAACTAATGAATACAATTCGTAAAAGGAGATAAAAAAGTTCTAATAGACATTGATACGAAATGATTCACTTTCAAGATATTCGATTTCGTAAGTTGTGAATAAATATCTCTAGAGAGTTTAACGCATCAAGTAATAGGTCAGCGGACAATGAATGTTTAAAGAACATGGAAAAGTAGAACTCTGATAGATTAAAAACTCACTTTGACTAATTGAACTTTTTCGTTGCAATCATACATTAATTCATAGTTCCTGTGGTTCCTCTTATTTGCAGCTATTTTTCTTAGCTTTCTTTACTATCCCTATTAATCCAAAATGACTTCGCATGTTTACTGAAATGGACATACGTGTGGCATGCAAAAAATAATTACTAGCAGACCGATAGATATACTTGTATGTATATTGTTTTTTCCTGTGTTTTTGCACAGGATGGGGGGGGGGGGGGCGTTCAAAGCTTATTTTCGCTTGGCTTATAAATATTGCCCAACGGAACTATAGTCCCATTTTTTTCCCCTCTTTCTTTTCTCCTTCGGGTCCCAGCAGCAGCAGGCGCACCGGGAGAAAGGTGGTCTCCCATCTTTCCCCAGTACACCGCCCCGTGATGCTTTAACTTCGGTGATCTAACGAGAACCGGTGTTTTCCATCACAGCCACGGCCGCTGGTAGACCGATACTTCTTTAGATGAATTTCATATACACCTAGAGGGCAAAAAAGTAGGACGGATTTCAAGAATTTTTTTCGATGGAGAAATGTTTTTATCAGAGAAACATTATATATATACATTAGAAAGGCCACACTTTTGTCTATAAAATTTGAAATTTTTATTAAAAAATTCGGAGAAGAAACTGCGTGGTAGCTGTTTCCGTGCAACGTTTTTTTTTTCAGAAAAGGCGTCTGCGGTAACCATCTAAATCAAAAAAAGAAAAATTATTCTTAAAGTAAACACAAAAATAGTCCTCGTAGCCGATTTTATTTTCAATTTGTCGCAAAAGGGCGGGCATATATATTTAGTCATCAAGTCGATTTTTTTGTTTAAATGCCCGCCCTTTCCGACAAACTGAAAAAAAAATCGGCTACGAGGACTAGTATTTTTTGTCTACTTTAAAAATAATTTTTCCTTTTTTGATTTAGATGTTTACCGCAGACGCCTTTTCTGAAAAAATCGTTGTGCGGAAACAGCTACCACGCAGCTTCTTCCCCAAATTTTTTAATGACAATTTCACATTTTATAGACAAAAGTACGACCTTTCTAATGTATATAATGTGTCTTTGATAAAAACATTTCTCCATCGAAAAAAAATTCTTCAAATCTGTCCTACTTTTTCGCCTCTTAGGTGTATATAGACCCTTAAGTTTGCACCTACTTACTCTTCTCGAACACCTTGTACTCAAACTTTATATTCAGAACTTTCTACGAAGTTCACTGGCAGGAAGCAGGGGAATATTTCGAATTCGAAGCGTAGACCACAGCTAAATCCCCAATAAAATCCCTCCAATCTAGAATTTGAATTTACTCGTTACGAATAACCAGGCGACATATTTATGCGTGCTGTGTCGCTCGAGAGCCAGTCGACAAATCACCCGTGGTAAACGGTGAAACACGGGTAAGAAACAGCCGAGCAATCAAGCATATTGTTGCAAATTTGCCAATACAAGGCAGGATTTATTATTCCTGTCTTGGGCAATGCGGTGTCTCGTTATTATCGTCTGTCTATGGACTAGTTTATTTATAGAAAATTGCGCAAGGGATATCCATTCTGTCGTGGCGAGGTGTTACGTAAAGCTCACCGTACTACTTATATGCACTTCAGAGGTTTATCGTTTCAGGGATCACCTATGCACTTACGCCAGTTGTTTCTCCTAAACCCGATTGAAACAGGAGTTAGACTAACTCCAGTACGAAGGTCGATTTGTGGCGTTATTTCTCAGGTTACGATCACGATCCTCTGCCTACGACAGCTCGTATGCTTGTTACATACACGCGTTTAACCGTATTGCAAAATTTTACGAACGAATCAAAAAGAAATCCTTGTGGGAGTCGTGCTGGTATCCGTTTGTTACGGACTTTATTCCCAGCTGAGCTGAATGTTTCTTATCGCAGACTATCGATTCGCAAAACTGGACGCAATTTTCTCTTGTTAGTGTGAAAGGTAGATGGTTAGTAGTGAATGAATAAATACGCGTGTTATTAGGGTAAGATGATTGTAGTGCGATTGTAGATGATTATGTCATCATATAGCACGTGGTGTCCATTTGCACCAAAATAATCCTTTCGGTATTCTATCCAATTCGTTCAGTTCCCATCACACAGATTCTTTGACGCATTTTTCAGCTATAAGTAAGTTAATGTAGGGCAGGCATTCCAGTTTATCATTAATTGATATATCAACATGTGTACATTAGGGTGGCCCTTATTTTCAACCTGCGATTTCTTTTGCTCTCATCCCCTAATATGGTTCCATTTCATAAAAAAATAGTCCCTGAAAAGGATTATTGCCATCGGACAACAGGAAAGGGTGCCGACCAGGCCTTAAAGTTTAGAATTCATCAATAGTTTGGATTTAAAGAATTTCTCAAAAATGGTAAGCCCTGTTGAAATTTTATTCAAATAATAATAAAAGAGCATTCAATTTTCTACAATTACTGTATATATAAGTTTTTTCTGCTTCCAACCATTTTCTAGATAATTGTAGAAAATTGAATGCTCTTTTAATATTATTCGAATAAAATTTCGATAGGGCTTACCATTTCTGAGAAATTCATTAAATCCAAATTATTGATGAATTCTAAACTTTAAGGCCGGGTCGGCACCCTTTCCTGTTGTCCGGTTGCAATAAACTTTTTCAGGGACAATTTTTTTATTAAATGGCACGTTCTAGGGGGTGAGAGCAAAGAAATACAAAAAAAAATTCGACACGTATAAATAAGAGCGACCCTATTCATTTGTTCTAAGCAGCGAATGGAAAGTGAAATTTAAATCCGCGGTGTCTACGCTCGTCTGCAGAATGTGTCGAAGGGAAAAAAGTTTTAATCATCAGATCACAACTTTTCCAATTAATCTCGGCCGGCCGAAAAGTGCAATAAAGAGAGCGCTGGCAGATACGACAGCTTGTTCGAAACTAAACTACGTGGAAACCATGATAGCGGCGCTGTTCTTATCGCGAATAATGCACTTCGAATGCACGATACGTGGTCGACGTGTTAACAGTTTAAACTCGATGCTAGCAACATTATCTGCCCGATGGCTTAGCTGGTGAAGTTCGGGTAATAACTAACTTGCACTGTTCTAAACTATTGTGGTGAAACTTTCAGAAATGCTGGTTGAAAATGCAGTTTCAGTGCATGGGGTTGTAAGTTTTATAATCTTTTACGGCTGCACTGTCGTTACACGAGCAAGCAAGTACCTTTATCCTCGATGCAATAGTTGAGATGGGGATACCTGTACAGTATGCGGTACACGAAGCTGCAGCTCGTAACAACTTCGTGTATGTTCTCCCTTTGCAACGAAATGCTTTTAATTGAATCAATTATCCAGTGGTAAATCCACGCTCAAGTGCAATTAATTCGCGAGATGATCGTTGTTCACACTTGTTATTTCGCTAAGCATGGTTAAACGCTTTTCAATCACTTCGATCCATTTGATAGTGAAGTGTCGAGTGATAGGTCGTATTAAGGTATTCAAATCTTTTTCATTCATTTGCAGCTTTATTTTTGCAGATATAGGCAATGGTTTTTCGTTTACGATAGATACTTTTTTTTTTTAAAGAAATTATAGGACTTTAAGAAATTGTGTAGGTTCAGGCTTTTCCATTTATTTATTTCATTGGACGATTCAGAGACAGAATGTGCAGGAAGTGAATATTTTTATATGTGTAGGTTAATAATTTTAACATTAAACTTTACGTACCGTTGTGGTGGTCCCCCTCAACGTTCGTTGCTCGAATTATAACAATTATGTTGTTTTTCTGGATTTGTGCTGGGAGTACCCACTGATCATTCAATTACTGTGCAACTACAGGTATGTATAAGTACACATTCCCCATAGTATGTGGAGTCCCCCATACTACGTAGTCTCCAAAATTGATGATTTTGTAAAGTGCACGTTTAACATTATAACGTCAAGAACGAGGAAGTGACAAAACAGATAATAAGGCCCACTACAATATTAAGTGGGAACAATATTGGGAAGAGTTCCAAAGCACGTGTCACTCCAATCGGAAGAAAAAAAATAAAAGTCTGTGAACAGGAGTCCATTTCATCCACCTCCAGTGAAAACGTGGACGCCAACTCCTAAGAAAATTGGTTTTGCAAATTATGCGGAACTGAATTCAAAAGTGATATGTGTCTCACATGGGGGCATGAGGATTCCGTAGGGCTCACACCTGAGGACGAGGATGGCTTGTTTGCCCGAATTATACATCCTAAATGACTAGTTACCTGCTTTACACGAAACAAGGCCCATTTTTAAGGTTTCTAAAAACCGAAAAATTTTCGTGTTTGTTGTTTTCATATATTATTCAAAATACCATAGTTCATAGTGTCTTGTTCATAGATTTTTATAACATAAAGAGTTCTCAAAAATATGTATAATTTTCTTTAAAAATATTATGGTTCCATAAGTGGGCCTTATTACGCGCACTTACCTTATGATATTCTTGTTAAAAGAAGTTTATATTTTAATCCTTCTTCTAATGCCAATAAGGTTGGAACTTTGACTATTTCTTCCTTTTAATAATATCTGGTAATTATTACGAAACACAGAATTTTTTACAGTATAAACTATAGATATATGGTGTTTCAATACGTGCTGTATAAAATGACGCCTAATTTTAGGAGCCATTGGTAAGTGGATAATATTTTTTAGTCCGTAACGTAGAACCTGACACGATATTAGCGATACCTGCTCTATTTTGATTGTACATTCCCTTTTATTGAAAGAAAAAAGAAAGAGTTCAATGGCTTCAAATAAAATAACTTAAAGGCCACATATTCCAGGATTGGGCTTCCGTTTAAATAAATAAATAAATATTTAAATCCATAATTGAATAATGCAAATTTTAGCGGCAATGACAAATAAATCTAAATCTATTCGATGAAATGAACTTTATTGCAGCCCCAAAAAGTCTTATACAGCGCAGGAGGTTTAATAGTTCTAAAGAAATTGAAAATATCGAAACGTTATTTGAATGTCTTTGGATTTATTTTTGGTTCGACGACGCTGTGTGCAGTTTCTTATTGGCTGTCGAGTGTAAGATTACATTCTTTCGATTACATCGGCTTTAGCCACTGTGTTATTGATTTACACACGTATCGAGGAAGCCTGACACTGACGGAAACCAGATCCTAGCTCTGCACTCAATTTATTAGTCTTTCCAACATCCGTCTAACTTCATTGCTAATTTTAGACTAACTGGCTCATGATCGACTTTCCGAAACGCGAATTTCAACGTGAAATACTATTCTTATGGTACATAATATGCATACCACTTTCACAATATTGATAAAATATATGACTAGGGTGCTTTGTAATTCTAAAATCAAGCCTGCTTTGCTTTAGAAAATCTGATCAGAAATTTGTGGTTAGATCCTTTGCTAAAAATACACGCGCTTCCCTTGAATATTAACATTTATTTATAATTAAATGATATTTGGTTTACAAAATAAAACAAATACAGTTATGGCATTTATACATATCGTACAATTATCATCGCGAAAGTAAAAGTAGATTTTTCATTTACATGTGAAAAATTGTTCTTTGCTTTTTCTTTGATGTAAAGTGAAAAGGGTGTAAATATTTTTCTTCGTTGCGGCTTATATTATTTCCATCTTGCATTCTTGAAGCTCGAAAAATGGGTACAATTCAGTACTTCGTTCCTCCTTTGTCCACGCGCTAACTCTGTTATTTAAACTACATATGTTGATTCCAACGCACTCACACACCTGAAGCTTTGCTCACCTTTATTTTCTCAAAGTAAGAGAGCACGAGGGCCAGGTAAAAAGCAAATTTCAGGCGTAAGAGTACTGTCAAGGACAGTTGATTACTGTTGAATAATTATCCTGTAACTCTGGCAGGTAATCATCTCTAAACGAGCGCCCTGAAAATGAGTGATATTAATATTGATAGTAAAATTCCACGTTGCTAACATCGAACGAGTGTATTTGAATGCAACAGTCACTAATAATCCCTACATTGTGATCATTTTACACTCCAATGATTATTCTGAGCTTCTCATTAATAGAATAATAGCCAATACGATATCAGCTTCGTTTTCTTCGCACTAGAGACTGCTGAAAATGTATCTCGCCATGATTTTCTAACAATTCATTGCACATACATAATGCTAAGCTAATTCCCAAATGATAATTTTCGAGAGCAATAACCTGTTTTAATCTACTCTTGTTACTCCTATTTACTCTATGTACCCCTGCAACACCCCAAACACTGAGAATTACATTGACTTAGATATTTGTTCACAAAGTACTATTACATTCACGTATCCAAATTATTTCGATAGTTTTATTCTCTATGTTGACATTGGAACAACTAGGCGACAATTGGCTATAGAAACTTGAGGGGATGTAGATAAAAACGCACACATTCTTCTGTATTTACGTGAACAATAGGGTGGTCCTTATTTTTAACCTGCGATTTCTTTTGCTCTCACCCCCTAATATGGTTCCATTTGAGAAAAAAATAGTTTCGGAAAAAGTTTATTGCAATCGGACAACAGGAAAGGGTGCCGACCAGGCCTTAAAGTTTAGAATTCATCAATAGTTTGGATTTAAAGAATTTCTCAAAAATGGTAAGCCCAATCGAAATTTTGTTCAAATAATATTAAAAGATCGTTCAATTTTCTACAATTACTGTATATATAATTTTTTCGTGCCCTCAACCATTTTATAGATAATAGCGTTTGAATATAGAGAGGTCCGCACTTCACGCGTCCCATCTGTACGGCGTGACGTATCGTCTATACGGGCGTAGTGCTGACGAGTCTATATTCAAACACTATTATCTAAAAAATAGTTGGAAGCACGAAAAAATTATATATACAGTAATTGTAGAAAATTGGATGATCTTTTAATATTATTTGAACAAAATTTCGATTGGGCTTACCATTTTTGAGAAATGCTTCAAATGCAAACCATTGATGAATTCTAAACTTTAAGGCCTGGTCGGCACCCTTTCCTGTTGTCCAATTGCAATAAACTCTTTCGGGGACTACTTTTTTATCAAATGGCACCGTCCTAGGGGGCGACAGCAAAGAAATAAAAAAAAATTCGACACGTATAAATAAGGGCCACCCTAGTGAACAAGCCCTGTGAGCAGTGGCGTAGTGGGTCGAAAAATATTCGTTGCCAAGAGGCAAAGGGGGGCAAAGTCCACCCACAACTATAAAGCTGTCATTTAATTTTTATAAGAAATAAATCAAATTTTAAAAAATCCATTAGTGGCAAAAAATACAATTAAAATTTTTGTGACATGAATGTATATTTCTTAGTAATTACAGTGTTTAAGGGAGCCCACTTGCCATCGGGCAAGCTGTCGCCCTGCCCAGTCCGCCACTGCTTGTGAGTGAGTGCATATCAAGCGCTGTTCCACGTCCAAGAAATCTTATTTTAAATACATTTCACTTGTGTCGTTCTGAAATCATTTTAGCCTAAACAGAGTCTTAGTTAACGACATATTTGTTATTAAGTATTCGTTTGGGATGCTACACAGACACTTTTGCTCGATTAATCTCGCAGATCGCCCACGAAGGGTTAGTGCAGTTGGCGCTGGAGTTCTTGTGAGAAAACTAGACGACCGATCCCCGCTGCTGGTTGAGGTGGCCCACGACGACAGACTGCCACAGACATACCTGAAACTTTGCTCACCCAGAGGGAAATTCACGGGCAGAGCAAAGAGTCAGGCCCGTCCGTAACGTTCGAGTTTTATTCACTAGCTGCCTCCTCCGTGCTCCTTTCCTCCCCCGATTTACGGTGTCGCGTTCCTGCGCCGGCCCACGAGGACACTAGAACAGAGAACTGCAGATTCTTCATTGAGAAAAGATCCGGGAAAACGGGTTACCGATAAGACAGGGACCCTCAAGTGCCATTAGAAGCCGCAGGAAAATAGGCTGCTCGCGAGGAATAATGGAGAAAGAAAGAAGTGAAGAGTGCAAAGAACTCCGAAGCTGCACTCAGAAATGGCGGCCAAGGAATCAAGTCTGTTCACGGGATCATCCTACTTTTCACTCTTTCTTCCTTTTTACCTCGAGACGACACTCGAGCCTCCATTGTTCATGGTCCGCCTGAAACAGAATTGAAAGGACGCGTGATATTTGCCACTAGATTACATACGGCCTGTAAATATTTTATGGAGGCCTATTTATCGCCGCCCCATAAGCGTGCAGGGAATTTCCTTCATTGTTTGGTGGGTGGGAATTACTGTCGGCCAATCGACTGCCACTGCGAAACGATCGATCGAACGGTCGTATTCAGTTGTTGAATAGGAAACTATGTGAACAGAATCGATAGTTGCGCTACTTAGGTGAACTAAAGAAAAAATTGTGTTTGCACGTGAGAAAATGAAGACGGCGTAAATGTGTAATTTTTCACGTGTTCGAATCGTGTCTGTAATATTATCGTTACTTGCACCATACACTTTATTAAATATCTGATCGATCCGGAACGAGGGCCACTAAACCGATTACCACAGTTTATGCTGTACTACCAGCCGTCTTATAAGTGCACCTAATAGCGACTTAAATATATCCGAGGGGTTATTAAAGGTCAATCAGTCTGAAATTAATCGATGGATATTAATCGGTTACCTTCAAGATGATGGAAATTTATATTGCAAAATGTAATGTAATTTCTAATGTACGAGTAGAACTCTGGATTTCTATAGAGTGGAGGGAACAGTTAATAGAATAATTAGAACAAACCGTGTATCTTCGAAATACATATCCCTCGTTCCTTCTTTTATTTCTTTCTTTCAAGTTTAACCAGTCTTCCACTAGAATGAAAGTTCCTCAATCTTTTTAATACTCTACGCTTCCAAATGAATTCGCATTCGCTGTGTTGCCAATGATCCTTTGAATCAAGTTTCTTCAGAAAGGAGGCACTGTGTTTCGTATAATCAATTTTACTCTATACATCAAACTTATCTCCCCATCTCCTGTATCAACTCCACGGTACATCATCCACTTCCAATACCCGGTTCACACTTTCAGCCATACACACAGAAAACATTGCACTCATCAAGCTATATCTGTCCCACATGCAAAATACATTCAAAATATGCTCTACGGCAAGAGTAACAAAATTTATCTGTCAATTCCTGTAGCCGTAAAATCCGCAAACACTCCGAGTGCATCCCCCCAACCACGTACAACGGAAGTTACCAGCGAACCTCTGCATTTTGATCGCCAATCGACGCGAGCCGCCTCAATTAAAAGGACACTCTTGCCCCGGCGTAACCTGGGGCCGCTGCTTTGTAGTGCAAATCCAGAGAACGGGGCCAAAGAACTTTCCGTGCACCCACTGCTTCCGCGAACCCCCCATTTTTTGCACAGATACACATCTCGCTACCCAGTCCGTTGCGCGGCGCAGGTCGGACGAGGCCGGCGTGAGTGCTGGCCCGTGAAAGAGGCCCAGGCGGCTCACAGACGCCCGCTGTCAGAGGGCAACGCCGGTGTCCAGGAGAAGAGAATACAGCGTCACGGCTGGATGTCAGTGACCGGAGCATAACCTCAAGATAGTTTCACCATTACCGCAGTCTTCCTTCGACTTGCTCCTTTCCGTCCATTCGCGCAGCCACGCTCGCACTCTGTTCGCCCGTGGCCGCCCGCAACACCTGAGTGTCTCCAATTGCAAATGTCCATGCCAACGAGCTGGTTTCCCGCTCGCGGATCCTCTCGATCAAACGGGCGACTCGTCTCACCGATATACAGGGTGAATCGAGCAATTGGGGCTAGTCGTAGCTCCTCAGGAGCTGGGTGATTGGTTTGTTGTTAGATAAATGTAGGACACTTCAAGAAGTAATTGGATACAACTTTAGTATCGTGGTTGGAAGGTTATACTGGGTTAAGAAGGTTTTATAGGTGGGCGTAGTTTCATCCCTTGCGGAGATAAGGGTTGCATATTCTTCATATTAAGACGAATCGACTCTTACCACCATTCTAAGTATAAAAGTGTTAGGTGCACTCTGCATACGATTCATTGTCTTCTACCAGTTCTTTCCCAAGTCGAACAAAATGGCAGCTACGATTCCTCCCAATTCCATGACAGACTCTGCCACTCGAGCGATGCTCGTTCAGTTCCCTTATCGGCTCGGTCCGCTTCCATTTTTCCAATCTTCCCCGATCAAAATCCTCGCCCCGATACGTCGCTTCATCCTCTTTCGACTTTCACATTCTGTTCCGTTTCTGGCCCTCGTTTATCTCCCCGTTCCTGTTTCCTTTTTTCTTTCCTCTTTCGTTGGAACTCGATGGAAATCTCCACCGACGATTCTTTCGCGCAGCACTTCGGTTGCTCGCTTTGGAGGATTGATTAATTGCTACCCCCCTCCGCCCCGCACCCCGTCCCCAGACTTCGTTAGATCGCAACAGTTGCCAGGCATAATTCCGCAGGGGAGGCCCGCGTTTTAGTTTAATTAGGTTCGCGATTTTCATTAGCGCTATCGGGGTCTATTAAAACGAGGGATCACCAGCCAACTAGTTTTCGAGCGATCGCGTACACTGATCCCGCTCCCAACAGGAGATTCGAGGACGTGATCGACTCGTGTACCTATTTCGAATGTTTAATCGAGATTCGTTTGTTAGAGGAATTCTAGGATACGATTCTCTGCCTCAATTTGTAACAATTGGAAGTCGGCCAATAAGTTTGAATATGTTGGAGTGTGATTATGTTTGTTGGGCTTTGGTACATAGTGTTATTATTGGATTCAGTTGGATGAAATTGAAATCGGTCGTGTTTCCCGATGAGGTATAGTGCCAGTTAATGATTTGCTATTAAGCGGAGATTCTCGTGTAACAGACCAATATATAACTGATATTTATGAATTTCTTTGAAAAAACTTTCCATAATATAGGGTTAAACTCTTTTGAGATATAAGGAGGCATCTTTAACCCTTCGTTATCACAAGTGGTGTATCGCACTCCAGGATATGTATTGGCCAATATTTCTGTAAATTTTTAGACCTTAATAATAATAATTAAAACTTTGGTGAATTTTAACCCCAAAAAATGTATTTTATCCACAACTCTTTTTTCAAATACAAATTTCAACATATCACAATTTACATTTCTAGAAACAGACTATTAATGTACATTTATCACTCAAAAGCTGAAAGCTTCAAAAATACGAAAATGGTAACTTAAAAATGGCGGTGATGTGCCGCGAACCCCATGGGACCAATTTGTGATTATAAGAAGGTGTGACCATGGAGAGTTAAACTCGCAGAATTTTTTTTATGTCGATTCTTCTTATTGTTTATTAATTATTGTGGAACGTTGGGAAATTTTTTTAAAGCCAGGTAGTTTGCGCTGGGATTGTACATAATTTAAAGACAAAAAATGAAAAATTTATAGCTGTTGAAAGAAAAAGTAACTTTCTTCCTCAGATAAATTTACTTTATATCGCTGAAGAAGGTATTATAAATGAAAACTGAAATTAAAATTCTAGATTCAGTCCCTGGGTGAACTATTTTACTTTAAGAAATTTTTCTTTTTTGTTGCAATCAGATGACTGACAGTTACTACCCGTCACGCCAAAAGGAGTCACATCGTCGAAGAGTTTAACAAGATTCCACAATATTAATAAATAATCAGAACGATCGACATAAAAAATTCTGCCAATTTAAAGATGCCTCCTTATATCCCAAAATAGTTTAATCCAATATGAACAATAGTTTTTTACAAAAGAAATATCAGTTACTTCTGGGGCTCTTACGCCAGTTTCTCCCTTAAGGGCCACCTGAAAGAGTAGAAATCTTTGGGAACACGGCCACCTTTTTGTCTACTGATTATTCTGTATTAGATTGTTACGTGCACCTAGCCGCAAGCAGACATGAAATGTATACGAATTGAGTTATGAAATTCATGATGCAAAAACTTCAGCCTCTCTTGTTTCATGTTACGCGCAACGTGACGGGAGATTCGATCCAGTCGAACCTTGTGTAATTGGCACACTTTGTATCGTGTTACTTTCATACTAATATCCTCTCATGCATAGTAATGATGATCATATAAAATTACATTCAATTTGAAACGCATAATTTTAACCGTGGAACCGGTTGAAAGCATGATCCCCATACAGCTGGGATCGATTCTGAGTAAACATGTGGCGTTTGAATTTATATTAACATCAACAGCAACGAATGATCCTTCCACGATGCGAGAGTTATGAGATTTAACTATGAGATTTATTAGAGTATCTCATGGACTGAATCTTATTCGAATAAATCAGTTGAACTAAAAGATCACTTGGACAAGTACAACGACATTAGGCTTGAAACGCAGGAACTAATAATACACAACAGCTCGCCACTGTTGTAAGCCGGAAAACCGTAAAAATCTCAAAGCCTTCCAAGTCTCGCACACAGAAATCACGAAATCCCCCAAGCAACATTGTTGCGGTGCACAAACAGCAGATCTCGTAAAAAGGATTAAAGCCTCTGCGAGACACAGTTCTAGGACCAGCAGCAACAAGCTCAACGACACCTCAACTGGTAGCTCCGCAGAAAAAGGGAGAAGGAAGTAGAAAAGCTTCTTCCCAAGTGTAAAGCCAAACACTCGATACTCTACAGCCGGCGGACTCGCAAACAGCGGGGCCAAGCAGCGCAAACGGCCAAGCCCCCGTTACGGAAGCAGCGAGCAGGCCGATTGTCATTATTTTTACGCCATCCGGTGTCGCCCGGAATCCCGCGTACCGATCACTTTAATGAGCGGATCATCGAATTGGGCTTAACTTTTAACGACGGCCGTGAACGAAATCGAGCGGGCGGCCGATCGATAGGCGGCCGGGGGGAGAATCGTTGGATATCCGTGCATCATAAAGGGTAACGACCGCGGGCAGTTTGGCAGCATTCGTGAAAGCAGCCTTTCTTCGGGGTAACGCAGCCGGGATCATGCGATGACGAGAGCGATTATGAACGCGCCAACGAACGGAGGAAGAGATAGAGTGGGCTTTCATTTGGTATGCGTGGATGCGTGCTCGCGTGAACGAACGATGGCTGAGGGTGGGCGAGAGGGGAGGGGATAGGGGGCAGAAGAGGGTCACAGGCCTGGGGGAGGAGCGGGGACGAAGACAAAAAAGAAGGAGAAGAAAAGAAGAGAAGTCGAGACAGAATGGAGGAGCAGAAGAATACGAGACTGAAGAAGGGACCCGGTGATGCAGGGGGGAAGATGGAGAGGTGGAAAGGTGAGGCGAGAAGACAGGAGGGAAGGCTGAGGAGAAATGCAGCGGTAGATAGGGAAAAGTGGAAAATGGAAATGAATAGGAGAGACTGGCGAAGGGAGCGAGAAACAGTGATAGGAGAACAACGTGCGAGGCCAGGAATGCGAGCGCTCGGGAAGACGAGGGGTTACGTCAGGCCCTCAATTTAAATGGCCGCCGTTGCTGAAATTGATTTGGAACGACCCAGGGACTCGTTGTCGTCTCTTCATCCAACCCTCTTCTGTCCATAACCAGACACCGTCTAGGTGTCTCTGGAGGTCCACGGGATAAAAAGGTGGACCCGTGGCGTGCAAACGAAGGACAAAGGGAATATCAGGCTGCCGGAGCGAGGGGGTTCGGATGGGACGGGGGGAGGGGTTTGGGAAAACATTCGTAATTACACGATCATTTAATATGTCCGGGATTTCCAGGGTCGTTTAACGCGCCACGGCCAAAAACGGGTCGCTGAATGCGCCGTTAACAAAGGGTGAACTGTGGCCGACAGCAATTTCGGAACTTCGGGGATGATTAAAGGGAAAGAAAGCGGTTTTAAAATCGTGGAATTAACCGGACGCGCGAACTACCGTCGGGGGAACACCGAATGCAAATTTCCCTATTGTCCATCTGGACTTGCGCAAATTGTGACGCGCGCTGGAAGAGGGATTGTTTTTTTTCGCGAATTATTGGAATCCTGGAACAGTTGCTCCTGTATGTGGGTTTAACGCGTTGGAAACACGGCTGCCACAGATGAATCGTTAAAGTTGAAAAAGTTGTGAAAAAGTCGAATTGTATTATTCAGCCGGAGGGAATTTTGGAGATGTGTTGTATTCTTTGTGGGTAAAAATTTAAGGGAATGCTTCTTAGTTTCATAGACACTTCACTTGCAGTAAACTTCTGGGGCACCTGTCATCCACGTGGCGTTAAAAACACTGCTATAAATAGTTTGTCTAAAATGTATTAACCCTCTATGACGTCATGTGATTGCGTGTGTCGATTCACAAAAATGCCATATTCAACTATTACAAATTATAACATCGGAATCACAAACCTTTATTTTATAGTAAAATGTGTGTGAAGTGAAATTAAAACGTACCTGTTAATCGATATAAAATCTTTAATGTCTATCAATGTCATGAAGATTTCGGTTGTAGAGGGTTAATTGGTTTTTGCATTACGTAGGATAGAAGATTGTGTGAACAAGGCTGTTTGTTCAGAATTTTAAATGAAATTCGTGCAAGTTTTTACATATTTTTGTAATGTTAAAATAGTGAATGTCTGCAAAATTACAGGGAGGTATAGTTCCAGTCCCATTGATTTACAGAATGTGTCTGATCACAAACACTAAATACTTTCTTTTTCTTTGGTATCTTATACTTTGATACTTTTTCACATTCTAATCGTTCAAAACATGTTTTGTTAATATTCCTAATTCTACATAAAAAAACTCACAAGATTCCCTGCGAAAAAGAATTCATAACTTTCATTGCTTTGAAAGCAAAATTTTCACACTCAGGCTACGAAATTTTCTGGTAAATCCTTTTACAGTTTTGTTTATATTTAGACACTTGTACATGGTGTCTGACATGAATTCTTGTAACGTAACTATTTTACCTCCTCTAACTACACTTATATACGGTCTCCTCAAGTTTCAAAGAGGACAAGCTAGTTTCCCAAGGTCTTTTTAATGATCCTCCTTCGCTCATAAATCATCGTTTTTTCCGTGATTTATTTGCATTAGCGTCTCGTGTCATGGAGGCGTGGCACGGGCGTGAATCCTTGGTGTCTTTTTTTTTAGTTTAATTTATTACACGTGCCACCACCGATCCACAACCCCATCGAGGAGGTTGTGAATCTTTCACGCTAGGTTGTCTTTAGTAGCACGTCATTTTTTCGTAGCTGATCGCCTGGAAAAGAGTAGTGAATTTATAAGGATATAATGTTCACTTGATTTGCTTAGCGCGTAAAATGATTTTTCTCCTGTGAAAATATGATTTATTATTCCTCGATTACTGCCACATGCCTTATATTCCCTTATAGAAATGTTTTAACCTTTATATGGACATTGGGTCATTGTGACCCAAAATAGAGTCACAAATTCTCACTCCTCCTTTACTAATGTATTATTTCGACTGAAACTCCTTCATATATTTAAATAACTAAGAACCGTCAATAATAAATAATATTTTTAAATTTTTTGTTTAATTTTTTTATTGTAGAAAGGGTCTAGCCGGATAAGCATAGGGCTTTCATTTTTTTAAAATATGTTCTATTGTACAAATTTAATAAGTTCTTAAAATATTAAATCGTGATAATTAAATGAACTGAGTTTTATTTTTAAATGCTCGGTTCTTGTAAATATACGGTATTGGGTCAATTTGACCTAAATTTACTTATCCGTGCAACTAAAGGGTTAAAAAATATTACTGTTTTTATTGTATTTTCTAATGTATTCATTCAATTTTATAAGTCACTCCAATACCAGAATGGTAATTTTATCTAAATCGCCAGTTGGAAATCGCAAATAATAATTTTCACGTGTTCAACATATCAAAATTTATAATAAATTTTAACGAAGACTTTTTTTAACCATTTAAACTTTCTACGCGCTTAAGACGCCTCGCAAAACGAACTTCAGCGACAACTCCATTCTTCCGCGGGCAGAAATCTACGTTTTTGTTGCTTGTGCTTATGATTTTACTTCAAAGATGACGGTAAAAAAATTGTTTTGTAACAGACTGAAATGCGTCGTTACATGTAGAAAGGCACGAGTGATGTCGGGGAGAAAGGGGGTCGAAAGAACACGAGTAGACAAATGGAGATTTGCTTGGAAGGTTTCAATGAGAATAAACGAAACTGTGCGCCTTTTCATTCGGTCGCGTGAGCATTCTTTCCGTCCGTGTGCGTGTACAAGGATGCGAGAGAAAAGAAGAGTTTCAGAATGGAGAGACAAAAGGAAAGGGTGTACGAACAAGAAGCACTAAATCTAATTGCCCGGCGACGTCGTAGAGAACGGACGACGAGAAGACATTGTTTCACATCCTTTTTTCCCCCGAATCTATTGTTTCAATAATTTATCGAACTCTTCACAACTTGATTTCTTTCTTACCCCTTGGAAATGAGCATCTTTGGATTTTCTAATTTTATAGTAATTCCTTTCTTCAGTAATTTCTTTGGACCTGATCTCTTCTTTTCACAAATATTGTTTCAATAATTTATCGAACTTGTTGGAGCTCCAATTCTTTTTTCATCTTAGAAATAAGCGTCTTCATATCCCCTAATTTCAGTGTAATTTCTTTGGGCATGGTCTCTTATTTTTACAAATAAATTACCGTTCCAATAATTTATCGAACTTGTTAGAAATCGAGTTTTTCATTTTTCTCTTAAAAATAAGCACTTTCAGATCTTTTAATTTCATAAAAACCTAATGGGTACATGACCTTTACGTAAATTGTAATTTCTTTAACATCTATCTCTCCTTTACCCATATATGTAGGTATGTATACTATTTTAAGAATGGATCGAACTTTTCAGGAGTAGGTAGTCATGTTCTTTCTTCCTTCATAGAAATTAAATATTCTTTGGTTTGTTATCTACTTGCAAGGTTCAGTCAAGATTGGTGAACAACACTGTATACGTGCCCTCCTTCTTAAAACCACAATGCCTCAAAGATCCTATTCATAAGAGGCTAAGAACGATTACAAGTAATAGTCCCCAATATCCACTACACATAATTTCCAAATTAACCGCACGATTTTCGAGTGACAAATCCTGAGCTGTTAAAGTGCTTGAAAAAACCAGGAGCACCGAAACGTATTTACATCAAAGATACAAATTAGCTTTGCTTAGCGTGCGTGTGCCTCGCGAAAGAGAGCTTAAAAAGTCACAGGCTTTTTAAAGTCAAGATCTGTGACGCCTTTGACGACATTCAAGGAGAACTTATTTACGTCTTATAACTTACAATAACTTGTGCCCCTGCTTACCACATTTAAAACCCCATACAATGTCATCAAGTAAATAATAAATCTCCCCTTAAAACATGCCCATCGAAAATTCGATCACATTACTAATAAAAATTCCCCACAAAACTTGACAGAAAATTTTCAATATCAGCGCTCCCATTAGCCTTCCAGACTATCTCCCGTTCCCACGAAACTTCTTACTGCTTCCATTTAGATTCTCTCGCGGCCACAGTGTGCCTCGTGTGAGATAAAATGGGCCTAGTGGACCCATCAATTAACTCGCGTATAATCGCTTGCGTAAGACGGTGGGCCACGAGCCATTTAAAAGATCGAGAATCCACGAGTGCCGGCTTGGCGTCTTCGGAGAAGCAGGGAAATTGGATGCAGATGCGGGATTTAAAGAACAAGAAACCGCTCGCCGCTCGTGTACACGAGGGGAATCACGCAGCGGGCACACGTGACTCCCGTTGGCAGTCAGTGCCCGCTAAGGCAACCAATAGGAACAAGTTATAATTCCTGACGTCCGCGGCCCATGACCCCAGGGAGAGAACCGTCGTGAGGCTTTTTTTTCTTTGTTGCCATGATCGAAGTAGGTCAAGCCTACTTCCGCCTACTATACGGCAACGTGCCCGAGCTACCATCATCCTCGCCGTCACTATCACGATCACCGTCGTCATCCGACTTAACTGTCTGCGTGATGCGAAAAACGGTGTCAACCGAACAGACCGGCGCTGTGTATGTTGCTTGTATTTATCGAGACGTTGAATAATAACTTACTTTCTAGTTAAGGTGGAGGATAGAGGATGGGTGACGTGTAAAGATTTGTAATCGGAGGGAGGATATTTTTAGACTGCAGAAGCTAGAACAACTTGATTTTAGGTGGTCCATGATTTTTGGGGCACTGTGTCTTGAGAATTAGTAACTGTAAAAAGTTGATTCTCTTTATTTCAAACGGCGCTGGGGATTGCATTTTTAGTAGATCGCTGAAGGGTAGGTCTATGTGTGGCAATTATAGATATATAATTAGAATGACAATTGGCAGGTTATGGGTAAAGATTGCATTACATTGGTAGATCTTTCCACCAGGTAGTTTTCTTAATTTCTCTCTTAAGGGGGAATCCTATTCTTTGGGCTAAAAACATAGCGAAATTTTAGATTTTTTTTTAAGAAACTAGCGATTCGAATAATGTGAAATTTGGACCATGTTTTTATGCATCCTTGAAGAAGTTGTAGTTTTTCTTCATTAATTTTTAATAATAAATATAGGAGTTATGCATGATCGACCATCACGTCGTCGTTGTCCGCTGGTGTGCACGATATTTCTGTAACCACTGAACCGATTACCTTCAAATTTGGCCTGTATGTCCAGCAAACATTACTTTATACATTGATGAACCACGATCTCGATAAGTTATATACTTCTTCGATTACGTAAGAAAATTAGCGCAAAATTATATAGCAAAAGTTAAGTTTCAGACCTTTCAATTTGAAAACTCTCCACACTCCTCAAAAAATTTTTGTATTTTTTTCTGGCTCATCAAATTATGGCTACATATGTATACAGTGAAACGCCGTTTCATTGGTCGATCATGTATAACTCCCATATTTGTTATTAAAAATTAATAATAAAAAACAATTGCTTCTTCAAAGATGCATCAAAATATGGTCCAAATTTCAGGTGAATCAAATCGCTAGTTTCTTAAAAAAATTCCCCATTTTGCTATGTTTTTAGTCCAAAGAATAGGATTCACCCCTTAACGGGCTACACGCAGTCACGAGGTAGAAGAAGAATTATTCTTTGGAAATATATTTCGGAAAGTGTAAATGCATATTTTTATGCAAAGGTATTTGTATTCCGATGAGGGACACTTTAACAGGTTATTATATTATGTTTTGGTGTAATTTTGCAATAAATAAATACTTTTACAAGTATTTATTTATTGCAAAATTACAACTGATTTCCCGAAATGGGTGTTTCGATTGCGGTGACCAAGATTTCGTAAAAACCGCTTCACCAATCTTTCTGAAACTTAGTAGGTTTCTTTTAGACTATTCAAATCTAGTCTTTAATCAAAGGATTTGTTTTTCCAATGCATAGTTTTTATTTTATGGAAGAAAAATTAGTGTTTTTTTCTACGAGAATCGATCATTTCACTTTAACATCCACCATTTTGTGTCAGATTAATATTTTATAAAACTGAACGATTAAAGACAAGATGAACTATTGCACTAACTAAATCTTCTTCATCTTTTTATTTCAGATAACCCAGTTCCGAATAATGCTGGTCACCGTGAAACGTATTTCTAAAAACTGCTTCCGGGAAATCAGTTGTGATTTTGCAATAACTAAATACTTTTATAACAAAACATAATATAATCACCTGTTAAAGTGTCTCCCATCTGAATACAAAAACCTTTGCATAAAAATAAGCATGTAATTTCTGAAATAAATTCCTGACTGCGTGTAACCCCTTAAAAAAAAGGGAGAAAAAGAAGATCATACGTTAAAAAGATATATAACAGAAGTCTGCATTCGAGTGAATTTTAATAAAAATTTGGAGCAGTTCCTCCGAAAAATCTATTATATATCCACCACGGCGTATGTGACCACATAAAAAACTATTGATATTCAAATTAAAACATAAATGCCTCCGTAAATATTAATTTCCAGTCCAGATACAGATCCATTAAGACTTTCCTGTTTCTTGCAACGAGCCCCATTCACCTCTGAAATTTATACCCATAATTTATTTACACCCGATGTGCCAGAGCTGCGAGTTTAGCAACGGTATGATCGTATATCTGTGTCAGCGTAATTAATTACTGCTGATGAAATGTATAGTTAGGGTATCAAAACCCGCGGTTTGTCGATACAAGCAGGATGTTATATATCAATTCCAAGATCAAAACCGTGCATTATATTATCTCCGGAGCACCACTATCGTGCGCAAACGTGAACTTCGGCGAGCACCCATTTGACCAGTGTTATTGGCCTGATCATATCATAACCCAGTGATTTCGGACCTAATTGAGCGTTTGATTTGATTAGCGTGCACGATACTTTCCAATTGGATTTGGTGATAATGGTATGAATCACATTGCGTTTAATTATTATATGTAAATCTCATTACTGGGCACTTCCTATACAATCTTTTGCTCATTTCATTGTTTAAATGCATACGTAAGAACAATATCTCTATTTGCAAGGGTATTGTTAGTGAACAATTTTATTTGGAGATCTGGCACCCCTAGGCTAATAAGTGCCTGCCACGCTTTTCGTGAAACATCATCAAATATTTTAATTTAAAAGAGTTGAGACAATTATAAAATTAATGCAATATAAGAACTCACGTATGAGTTATTGCTAATTTGATACACGTTGAAAGATTTGTTAAATCTCTGCGTTTAAAGATCACCCTTCATTTTCGGTGTTAGGGAAAATAGATAGACATTTTATTTTAGAACGGTAATCTGTGCTATTATTCTTGATGGAAAAATAAAAACTTACAGGCAAAAATATTTTGCTATCTTTTTCAATTTTTCGGCCAAAATTTGCCGTCCTAGGCTGCAGCCTACTTAGCCTATATACAAATTCTATCAATGAGATTTTTGGAGGCCTTTTGTGTAGAAAATAAAGATTTCCAAATCATATCCAGTGGAAATTAATGTTGATACCATTTATAAATTACCAAGAGATAGTAATTCCATGATAATTCTATTAAAAAACGTAAAAAATTCGTGAGAGAAGACGTTCGTTGATTGCAGTTCGCTGAATTGGATGTCAGTATAGTCAGACCTAGGAGAAAATAATTTGGGTTTAAGTAATGAGAAGTGGGTAACTCGTTCCTATTCTTAAATTCACGATAATATCAAGAGTCAGTAGCTCGAGTGAGAAATCCCTAGCTGATAAAGCTTCTCGAGCTACGGAGTTGCGAATAACGCAGTGAAACAGAGACAGCTAAGCTTCTTTCGAAGAGAAAACTTATTATCACTCTGCGAATGGGAGATCGTTCAATTACGTTCTTCTTTCCTCTCCGCTTTTCTAGTACTTACACAATGGCACGTACGCCTTGTCTTTTTCCGTGAGATCGTGAGCAACTCGAGAAATACTTTCTCAATAAGACTAAATGAAACTATCGGTCGTTACTGGATTTCGAGGGAAGTGATAACTTTACTTGGAGCGCTAAAAGCGAGTTCCTTCAGGCAGCAACGGAGAATTGTTTCCTTTAGTTTTCTACAATACATACATGTACATCTACCTGGAATATATTGTAATTTCGTCTCCTAGTGACTTAAATTTTTTCTACTGTAATACCATTCTCGACGGGAGCTAAAGCTAATTTACGTATTTAAATTGTTGCCACATACCCATATTAAAATGTCCAGCATTTTCTATTGCACCTTGTAAGATCTCTTTTTCACATTCCATCGTGATAAGTAGGTACTGACTAGTGAACATTTAATATGTCTTTGTGAGTGAGTTGTCCCCTTTTTTGAATTTAAGTTTAGAATAAAACGAACGTTATAATATTAAGCTTCTGTTATACACCTTCTCAACGTCAGCTTCTACTATTGTTTATAGAAATTGTTTAGATGCCCAGAGATGAGGTTTTAATTAATATTCTATGCAGAGAGGCTTCAAGCTTTCCAGAAAAGTTACTAAAATGATCCTTTGCTATTTTTCTAGGACGTATTTATCAGCTCGAAGGTGGAGTACATATAGAAGAGAAATACCTGCGTTATCTCCCGTTTTTTAAATCTTTATGGCCGTGGACGTCTGTCCCCCTCAAGGCGTGCATTAATAGGCAGACCAAGCAAGCAGTTGCTCAGGGTGCTGAAACAAAGAAGAAACAAAATTATTTGTAAACATACGCATGCAAAATATTCCTCGTTAGAAAATCAATATCTTTCTCATTATAGACAGTTACCGAATTAATGTTTAATTAAAAGCGTGAACAAATAGAGGGTCTTGTTTCCAGAATAAACGCAAAAGTGAGAAAATATCTATTGTCATATATAAACTAAATGCAAATGTTTAACAAATGCTAAATGTTTTGACAATTAAAAGGACAGTTAAGAGATTGTAAGATCTTATTGGTAAAGAATTTTTGAATCATGTCTATTAGCAAAGGTATCACAGAATAATCTATACTTCGTGTTTAGTAATTTCTTCAGTTTTTTATGATCCGGTCGTTAATGAACTGGGTCATTGTCAGTATAATTATCTGATATGTTAGACGTCAGAGAAAACACTTTTTCATGGAATGTCATTGTAGGGCGCATTGACACTTCAACTTCACTTAGAAAAACCGATTACTAACACGTGATTATTTGCAATGTATTGAATTCAATAAAATTGAATTTTTAAAATGTTCCATGATCATTTTGATAACACATCAGCATTATCCAGGTGCATAACTTAAGTTCATACTATATTCTACCATACAATCAGCTCACACTTATCACGCTAGTAACCATACACTACACAGAGAAGAAGGTATCCCCTTTTAGCAAATGTCTTGACTCTGACCCATTAGAGTCAAGACACATTCCAAAACAATCACCTAGTTGCAATCCGTTTATCTGTACGCAGCGAACCACCCCCAACATTATAAGCAAAGATGCATAAACCCTTGGACAGCGAATAATTTGATCCCATGACAGATGCGGGGTCCATTTCGACCAACAATTTAATTTATACATCAGAATAAGCTTTCCTAGTAGAATATGATCCTGTTATGATTTAAAATTCTCAATTTCAAGAAATAATACTAGTAGTAAGTGATACACATGTCTGCGAAATTTGCACCCCCCAATGCAAATTTTTATAGAATAGCAGCAGTCTTCATTTATCTACGATTTGTCCACGTTTGTTCATTCAAAATTTTCATCTGTCTACCCGTTAAAACAAAGTTATGACTAAATTAAAAATTTGTCAGCAGCACACGCATGAACATTTTTCATTGATTTTTAAGTGGGATAAGATTGTCCACGATTTTTCCACCCACGCACTAGTAGCATTTATTTGCTGGGAGTTTGTTGGGCCAATGACGTGTTATCCGTTGGCCAATTGTTGAAGTGTCGCGCTATTTTTAAATGGGCCAGCGATTGTAACCAACGCAGGCCCAACTGAAGGTTTCTTTCCATAGGCCCAACTGAAGGTTTTTTTTCTATAAGCCCAACAGTTTCTTTCCAAAAGACGTCTTACAGACGTCCAGAAGGCGTCTTGAAGAACTTCAAAAGACGTCTTAAACACGTCTTCTTCAGGCCTGGTTTAGGAAAAAAAAAATTCGCGGTGAGGAGAATCGAACCCAAACATATAAACACTTCTAATTTCTAGTCACATACCTAGTATTAATTGTTTATAAAAACTGCGCAGTGACGCGAAATATTCTACAAAATATCATCATTCGACCTTTAGACTCATTCCTTAAAATTTCACATTCGTCTCAAGACAGACGTCCTCATTACGTATTTATAAATAAGAAAAGAAAAATCACAACTTCGAATATAATAACAGGTTTTTGGATGTAGCAAATTTTCTGACGTTTGTAAGACGACATTTAATCATCGTTGTAAGTTTTTGTTAATTAACCAACCATAATAATTGTAGGCCCAACATTGAATATTCGTTGGCAAACTGTCGTAAGTTTTTTGCCGTATGCCCTATGTTGGGAATTTGTAGGCAAAACGCTAACTATATCCCAACTAATTCCCAACTGTTGGTTACCGTTGGCCAACCAAAAATGCTACTAGGGCAATTTTCGGTTTGTCCACCTAGTAGAATAGAGTTATTAATAAAGAAACACAAAGAAAACCTTGATTGCTATGAACTGTGTAAAATTTGATCCAGTTTGGTTGAAACGTTTATGCGACTCAATAGAGGACGTGTTGACAAACAGAATTATTATTTTATATATAAAGTGAGCCGAAAGTCAGGACCATTCCGAAATTGTTCCCTTTCCAAATGATTCAAGTATGCAGTTTGAAGGAAATGCACTTAAGTTCAAGTTCGTTCGTAAATATAATTCCTCCTTTGTTTAGTGTCTTTATAACTCTCTTGTGCAGGGTGGAGAAACGAAAATTGTGGGTGGACAAATCGTGGACAATCATATCTCACTAATCAATGAAAAATGTTCATGAGTGTGCTGCTGACAAATTTCTTAATTTAATCATAACTTTTTTATGAAAGGTGGACAAATGAAGACTTCAGTTGGACAAACAAAAACTGATTCCATTGTATAAAAATTTGCACTTGAGGGTCCCAAATGCACAGACCTGTGATACATGTACGCAGTTTGACATTTCCGATGGGGTTACACTGATCCCGCCTCCGCCATGCGAGGGGCAAAGGAACAGTACCAGGGAAAGTTCTGCAACGTACGGTCCTCGTTTTTAAAACCTATGAATTCAAGACCGCTCGGAAAGAAAGCTCTTCGATTATCGTCCCGCCCGGAACCCCAAAACGTCACGCTTGCAGCCGAAGCAGCTTTCATAAATCACCGCGTAACATGGAGTTGAACGCTCGCCGCAACGGTAGACACAATGCGCGCCGAAGAAATGGTTCTCGACGTTTCGTTTTTTCCCCTCCCTTTCTTGCTCTCTTTCCTTTCCCCCCCCCCAACCCGCCGTTTCAAACCGAGTTTCGTGTTCTTGCCCGACGAACCCATTTGTTATTCCCGCGGCCGCACCGAAATCGTGGACGTAACACGCGTTACGCTTCCACGCGGAGCGCAAGAACGCGTCCATTATTTTCCGTTCAGATGCGCAGCCCGGAATAGATAAGAAGACAGCGGGACAAAACGAAAGCGGAGGGCGACGTGTAAATTTTAAGTACTTCCCACCCCTAAAGTGGATTCAAACTTATCTCTCGCCCTACCCGCACCCCTTTCACCCCCTCCCAGCCCTCTTTCCCAGAGCCCAGCCCCCTGTTTCCTTCCTCTACCCCCTGACTTTCCATTTTCAGCTTTGACTTTCGTCGCGACTAAGCGAAAAAGGAAAGAAAAATATATGTATCAAGCAGAGGGGGGACGGCGAGGCGGAGGGGCAGCCGTTTCACCGCGAAAGTACCCCCGCTCTCCACCCCGAAGAAGTCGTTCCCGTTGGAACAGAATCGTCGTCTTTTAAAAAAGCGAATCGGCCAGACACACGCGGAGGCGCGCTCTGCCCCGACGACTCTTCCGCAGCAGCGTTTTATTACCATCGCGCGCCGCACCTCCCGGGGGGCATTATTCGCGGGGAGCGTCACCGTTGCTCCCAGGGCGCCGAGAAAATTTTTACAATGACAAACGAGACGTTAGAGAAGCATACGGATTTAAATTGCGCCGGAGAGGAGCTTCGTCGCTGTTACACCATGGAAATTTCTTCCGCGCCACGAGGGGGGGAGGGAGGGGTCGCGCGCAACGTCGCTGGACAGGAAGGAAGCGGGAGGGGTGGCAGGGTGATGTAAGGGGGTGGACGAGTCGAGGGAAGTTATTCGCATAACTTAATTCTAATTGAAACGAGAACCGGCTTAAGAGAAAATAATTCACCGGATATTTTCGAATAAATTTCCCGCGCGCAATGAAACCACCCCTCCCGCCGCTGGAAGAGGAGCGAGGGGAGGGGGCAGGAGGAAAAAATGGTGTTAAGCAGCAGCGCGCTGGTTTACCGGCCGGGGTGTAAATTATACTCTCCTTACAGCCAGCTACGCGCCGGTTTTCACTCTATCCGAAGCCTGCTGACCCGAGTATTTATGCTGCGAGTTATTAAGAGAAAGTTTCAGGTTTTATGTCGGCTAACGTCCCACACGACGTGTCTCTGACTCGCGAGAGGTACGCCGACGTTGTCCTAGATGATATTAAAATCTACCGCGGAGCAGAGGCGAGGGATACTTTAGAGCAGAGGTTGATGGGCGGAGGTTGAGGCTGGATGTTCATTCGTGACGCTGATAAAGTTTCATTCGATTGGATGCTGGTTTAAGGCGCTTTTTATCTGTAACTGGAGGATTGAAATAAACGGGATAAATTACAGGGGGGTGATTTTACGACGCGGAATAAGTCGAAGTGGTAGAATTTAGTTTTCGTTCCTCGTTTGAAGCTAAATCGAAGGCTGGATCGAATCTTCAGTGAATTCAAATTCTGAGTGGACTTTATTGAGCTTTCTGCGATCACTAACGAGTGATTTCTTAGTTGCTGAATGGGCAAGACAAATTTTATACGAATTCGAACCTTGACATGGTGGGGGTTGATAATATATTTTGGAAGCAATTGACAGGTGGCATTTGGTCAAACTATTTAGTCACTAAGGCTAGCAGGGCTAGTGACTAAAGTAGGAGAGACCGGGGCTAGTTGATACATTTTTCAGTTTTTAGTTTATAATTTTTAAATTACTTATTTTGGAGAACTAATACGATTTCCATTTATCTAATTGACAATGAGTACATAGGAAATCCTGATAAAATCCGCATTTTTTTATGAAAATCTCGAATTTTTACGGACCATATCAGCGGTTTCGCGGGAAACGACACATGTTTTACACATCCTGTAATTTTTTCAAGCCGAGCTGAACCCCTATTCATTCGCAATTAGGGGAAAACCAAGAGAAAAAAAGATTCGAGAAAAACGCGTTTAAAGTTTCTGGGCAAAGGCGACGCTGTAAGTTACTGCTGGACCTTTTTAGCTGCCAAATCGACAATTTTGGAATTTTAATATAAACCAAGCGGCACGTTATTCCGAAAAGATAGTACTTTTGGAAAATGCAATAAAAAATCGATTCTTCGACTGCCTAATCACCCTTAAGCGATAATTAAGATATATTCACACAAACTTTAACGCTGATTTTTATTTTCCTTCGTAAGAATCAAAACTCAATGCGCAACGTTATTTAACGAAATATTTCTTAAGCGTGCTTACTCATTTCTATTTTTGTATCTGAGTATGAGAAGCGGTTTTTTTTAAAAATTACAACGTCTCAACTAGTCCCGGCCTCAACCGCTTTTATAGATATTTAAAACATATCCCGTTTTAAACTTGGTTTCATCACTAATAATAATCCTACCGAATAGCAAAAAAAACTCCTTTCAACAAGACGTTTTCGCGGCTCGTGACTGTTATTTCTAAGATTTTTCCGTTTTTTTTTTCATTTTTTTCAAGCCAGCGTAGTCTCTATAAACACCAGTCATCAATCCACTGGCGGATTTAACAGGGAGGCCGTTGAGCAGTTACCACCTGGGACCCTACTCGGAAGGCCCCACTATAGAGCCCCATTCTTAAAAAAATTATGCTTTTATCCAAACTATATTTTCTTTCTGTATCATTACACTGAGCCTGTTTTCAGTAAACTACCGCTTTAGTTTCTCGAAAAATGGGCCCCTGCTCAGAAGTTCCCCCTAGGACCTTGTCTTCAAAAATAAATTAAGATTTTATCCAAGCACTTTTTTCTACACTTTTCTGTACATTTGCCACCTTTTAGTAGACTACCTCTTCATTTTCCCGAAAAAATGGGCCCCCCTCAACGTTTGCCACTTGGGCCTTTTTTCTTAAATCCGCCACTGGATCAATCCCCAAATGTGTCCTCTGAAAAGGGCCAGTAGTCGAATAACAATTTAAACAATAATTTATCCGAGTACCGTCCAACTTTGTTATGGACCCGGACCGTGTTTGTTTCCGCTTAAACTTCCTTCCCCTTTTTCGCCGCAGAGATGCGCCGTTTCCTGAAGACCCCCCCACAACTCCTCGCCATAATCTAGCGGATTCGATCGGGAACAGCGCACTAGATTAAATCCAGCAAATGCGTTTACGAGCTCGTACGTGGTGTTTAGCACGTTCAGAATTCGTTTGCTTTACGGAAATCGTATTTCCTCGATTGCGCCGGCCTACAGATTGCTTTCGAAAATCGATGGGACGCGGTTATCTCCCGCGTGTAAAATGGGTCTCACCAGTCTTACAGTAACACAGAATTAATTCTACGTGTGGCGAGTATCGAAGGGGAGAGATTTATTTCGGAGCCTTTAATTATTGACCTTTATTACTCTGATGCTTGCAGGCACCGCAATTGTTTCTAGACCGTTACAAAGCCTTCCACGAATTAGGTCAGTCAATGTCTATTAAATTATAGGTATTCTAGGATGCAGTAAGGTTTATGAGAACGAAGTCGAGGGGGCGAAGAACGAAGGTATCCGTGGGTGCTTTTGATTACTTGTCGCTCACGATCAGCAGTAATGCCTCGATACTAGATATCCCATATTTATAAGCTACCCCCAAGCATCCATTCTACGGGATAGAGGGGTGAAATCGCTCCGCTCACTTTCCCGTCTACTTGCGCGTGCGCATTGGAGACCTCACTATTACTGTACAGTTACACCCACATTCCATTACCACACACAATTAGTTCACTTTTTGCGGCAACATTTTTCATACGAAACAGGCCGCTGAGCACGGAGATTAGAATTCCTCGAAAAACCCCGGCGTTGTGAAAAAGTTGCCGAATGGTTTTAAACCGCGGAAGAATTACGGCCAGAATAAGGAGAACGAAGCAAGAAAGATAAGCGCAAGGAAAGCACTGCTCGGTGGTTCATCACGAACTATTCCAAAACGGGGTCTCAGAATCACCTCGTCATCCCTCCGAAACCGATATCGGATGTCTTCGAGTGACTCAGCTCTTTCGATCCCCCCTCCCGTCGCTTTCAGTAAAATCCATCGATCTGCCAACAGATAGGATTAAAGGGTGGGACGATCGTAAAGGAATACCGCAAACGGGTCGTATCTCCTCCTCTGGATTCTTTTGCGCCTCCATTGCTGGCGATAACAATGATCGAGCGATACGTAAAAAGCCGTGCGTGTAAAAGGAATACACAGGAAGGTGGGGCGAGGGATGGGGTGGAATGGTATCGAGTGAACTTAGCATGCACTGAGAAACGAGCGACAAAGAGCATTTTCCAGGGGTCCTTAGGGGGAATCCTATTTTATGGGCTAAAAACATAGCAAAATTTAGGATTTTTTTTAAGAAGCTAGCATTTGCATTCATCTGAAATTTGGACTATGTTTTTATGCATCTTTGAAGTTGCACTTGTTTTTTTTTATTCATTTTTAATAATAAATATAGCCCCGCGCAAAACTCGTCGTCCGCTGGTGTACATAATATTTACCTTTCAGGTAATCCGAAACAGAAAAATGAAACGGCGTTTTACTTTGTACACATGTAGCTTCAATTTGATGAACCAGTATACCGGTAAGTTCTATACTTCTTTTGTTACGTAAGAAAATTGGATAGCAAAAATTAAAGGTTCAGACCTTTCAGTTTGAAAACTCTCCACACCGCTCAGTAATTTTTTTTGTTTTTGCTGGTTCATCAATTTCAAGCTACATATGTATAAAATAAAACGCTGTTTCATTTTTCTGTTTTAGATTACCTGGTAGATAAATATCATGCATACCAACGGACGTCGAATTTTGTGCTCGTGATGGTCGATCATGCATAACTACAATATTTATGGTTACAAAATTAAAAAAAAAACTGTAGCTTCTTCAAAGACACATGAAAACATGGTCCAAATTTCAAAGGAATCGAATCGCTGGTTTCTTAAAAAAAAACTTTGTTTTAGTTCAAAGAATAGGATTCCCACCTTAAAATCGGTTGAGGATTGAAGCGTAAGGGATAGGTATTTGTTGAGGGGGTGAGGTTGAAAATTTTCTTGAGAATGAGCTTCATCCTGATGGAGTGGAAGAGTGTAGGTACTTCAGATGAGAGGTGTTTTAAGAAAAATGAGAATTGTAAAGGAAATCAAGTAAGGGAGAGTGGGGTAATTGCGAACACCTAAGCAAAAAAGCAAACAAAACGAAAACTATATGAGAAATGAATTTGTTTATTATTTACAAACATACTTAAACTATTCATCTATAAAGTACTGCGACGAATTTTTGAAAAATTATAATAAAAATCAACTTTATAGTGAAAAAGCAAAACCCTTGGTGTTCGTGATTACTCGACTGCCGTGGGGTAATCACGAACAGAGTGCTAAATATCGCAGAAGTGGCACAGAAAACGCGACTTCCATGGTCAACCCATAAAAAATGTTGCTACAACCTACACCTACGGTATTTTCCAAATTCATCTTCTTGTGCGTTACAAAAAAATTGCAATTGGTCGGAATATCGAAAAAAATAGTAAAGGTCGTTTTTTAAACTTTTTTTTCTGAGCCTGGAATAAAAATTCAAAAATCCCTTTTGTAGATTTAAGTAAGTTTTATACATGCTGAAAATTTCATCAAAATTGGTTAACGTTGCTAATCTCGGAGGTTCGAGATTACCCCATCCGAGTTGTTCGTCAATACCCCACGACATAAAAAAATAAAAAAGAATTTATTTCAGAGGTTAGAAACATGATTCAAGCAACGCCTTGGTCACAACATGCTGGTAAAAAAGTGCTTTATTTCAACTTAAAAAGAAAACAATTGTATCATTAATTCAAGAGTAATTATATGCAATTGAAAATGGACAAAATATTACTTGAAACATGATGAAAATAATAAATTGTGTTTATCTTGAATAGCACAAGCGTTCTGTATATATTACTTTCTGCCCGGCGTTGGATACGACCTAAACTATTAGCTACTGGAGAGGGAACATCGTTTTTATTTATTAAAACGCCGTAACATCGTATTCGCGATTACCCCGCGTGCGTGTTTACCCCACTCTCCAATATTATTAATTTCATATACGATGTGAGGGTGAGCAGAAAGGGCGCAGAGAAAGTGGGCGGATTAAGAAGGTGACAATACCAGAAAGCACTGGAGGAAAAATACGATCAATAGATGTTTATAGCCCGAGAGGATACAATTTTCAAGATTTAGTTGAAAGGTCTTCTAAAATTTGATAAAATTATGATGGAATTACGAGGGCAAACTGCCGTGTTCATTTAATGATTTGTTTGGAAATTCGAGGTTTAAATGCGGGCATATTGATTTTGAAAAGAATCTAGCTAAACCAGGCATGCGAAATTCTAGAAATAGTCTGCGAGGTGTTGTAGAAGAAGACCACTGACCAAAAAGGAGTACTTTAATATAACATAGTTGAGAAGGGGAGCAACTTTCCAAGTCCAAAGATATAACCCTTTTACAAATAGGCGTACAGGGAAATAACGAATTTCAAGTTCAAGTGCAACAGGAGAACAATTTGATAAGTCCACAAAATACAAAGCAGAGTTATTCACTGAAAAGGATTGAATGAATTTAGGAAGTTAAATGACAATTTAATGGAGAAATGCTGGTAAATTCACGAAGTTTTATAAAAGAAACCAGGAGTAGGTATAACAAAAACCAAATAGAAACAAAGTTTTGGTAATATGGGATTAGTTGAGAGCGTTTTGAACGTTGCAATTGCTACTCAATAAAAGACGGAAAACGTGACTTATCATGTTTTTCCCCTGTGGTCTTCATTTGCAACGATCCAAGGAACCAGTTAAAGATGTAAAACATCGAGAAAGGAGAACGCCCTTCCAAGGAAGCGGAGTCAACATCCTGTTTCAGCATATTTCCGGAAGGTTACGGCTATCAAATCGCACGAGCCTGCGGTTTCCAACGGTCCGCTGAACTCGTGCTTCTTACCGGCTTGGTTGTTGTCATCGTCGTCATCCCCACCTCCTTTTGTCTTTCGTTTCTCTTTTTAACTGCACTCTGGCGGGAAACGACGCCGCCACCATTTTTTCCCCGTCCCAGCGTCGGTTTTCTTCCTTTTGACTCTTCCACCTGGCCGAAGATAAGTGTTTCCATTTCACTGGCGCACCGCGTCCCCGAGACTCGACTAGGACGTTTGTTTTTGCCACTGCCGGGCCGCGCCGCCCGTGGCAAAGAGCTGTGTCCTTACAGAGCCTGCTGGAACTAATGCAGTGTCGCCTGGAACGAGTGCAACAGTTTTCTTTTGGCCCCTTCCTACGGAGATTATTCCTGGATCCTGGACCGCGCCAGCTAACACTCTTCCTGCGGGCTTTTTGGGACCACTTTCCGCGATACGCGATTGTGCAAGCAATTACAGAGGCTCTGCACAGTGCACCAGCGCTTGCAATCGGAAAGTTTAATGAACAGGGTAGGAGAGTGGAATTAATGGTCCCAAAGTACCATTACGGCTGCTATGAGACACAATTGTGTGAGTTGTATTGCGAGAATTTGGCTAGCACTGGATTTGACTAACATTGTTATCGAGATCACATTCGAAAAGCGAATGTCTTTTAATATAAAACAGAACTGTCATCTGTAAACGCACAGATGAGCGTTCAGGTTTGACTTTCTTTGATCCCAGCTTGATTAATCCGTTACAAAAGAGCTCACCCCAATTACTTTTTACAACAGAAGCGAAACAAGCTCCCTTTGCTGAACAGGCCCACGCAAGCTCTTCATCTTCTCCAGGGAAAGCTATGAAGAAATTAATGAATTTACTGAAAGGATTAATTAAAATCAGTTAAGAATTCTTTAGGCGAGACCTCCACAAGAGCATCGGAGGGAATAAAAGTTTAAAGCTCGTGGTTTATAAAGCAATTTCCCCAGGACAAAAGGCTGAAGTGTTTGCGCGCGACTTGGACTGGACGCAACTTGTCCACGGAGCGCGAGGGAACTTTCTTTCCGTCAGCGTTAAATTGTAAACTTTATTTCCCCCTATTTTCACCGCGCTTGGTACCCGCGACTGGCCGAAACTCCGCGGAGATCGCATCAGTTCTTAATTAAAATGCAACCGTCGTACAAATATCGTCGAGCAACCGTTGCTTACAGGAAAAGAAGATGGCCAGATAGAACGCGGTTACTTGGAGCGTTGAACTTAGAGGAAGGAACGATCGTACGGCTGATTTCGGGTAGCTGGGTTGCATGACCATACGCCTCGAAGGGAAAACAGGGGTTATCATGACCGGCATGACAAATGACGATCACAAGATTCTTTCCTTTATGCGGAGAACAGGCCTCCTTTCATCTCTTTCGACGATCTTGGCCTCTCCACTTTTGGGATGCTAATGGAACGACGGGACGAGAGCTGGGAGCAAGATAGGGCAGTGTAACATTTCTCGTAGCTTGAGCCGCTTGAAAATGGCTTGGAAAATTTCCTTCTCAAGCTTCATTCGTTGTATTTTAAATATCGTGGGAACAGATATACTAATAAGGAAATAAGTTTACGAATACAGCTGATAGGATATATCATAGTGTGTTTGCATTGAATATTGAAAGCTGCAGTGGAGATTTGAACATCTTGATTTTCGCGTTGGGAGCGATACTTTTTGCAATTATGAAATGCTTAATGTCATGGCACAGAATGCAGGTTGTTGCAGAGTTAGAGATTCAAGCTTGACACTTCGATGGTCACTTCAATCCGGTTCACTTGAATTATCGTGCAAGTAAGCTTATGCTATGTCAAATGTTAATTATGATATGAAGCCGCATATTTTCCATGAACCAACATTCCTAGCATCTTCATACAGGGTAGACCGGGGGCGATAGTAACAGGGAGGCGATTGTAACACGTTAAATATCTCAAAACATATGATAGATATTAACACAAATTTTGGATATATATGATGACGAATGACATTTGGAATATACACATGTATGTCCTAGCAGTATAGATACACGATAGGCATGTATAGTGAAGAAAAAACTCTTCGATACCCTAAAGTAACTTTTTCCTACTGATTTAAAATTGTAATATAAATACTCCCTTTGCAAGTACGTGTTTTTTTTTTTTTTTTTTTAATATTTAATCTGGCCATTTTTAAAGTAATACTGATGGTTAATTACAACTTTTAAGTGTCTCGTTAATCAAAATTTATAATTTAATTTCTAAAGCCTGATTGTAACATCGGCGGTCAGGGTCGGCTGTACCGCGACAGAACCGAATAGTGACAAAGAAGATGAATAATATTGTCTTGTTTGCATGGAATCCTATAGCACAGCAAAAGCAAACCAAATAAAAAATGGGTACGATGTACTGAATGTAAGGATTGAACACACGAAGAATGCACCAGCCAAAACGTTTTCTATTTCTGCCATAATTGCGATACCGTATAATTGGTTATAAATTTTACTTCGTTCATTTATTTTTATAATTAAAATCAATAAATATTTTAATTTTGTAAAGTTAAATTTGTGCTACTATCGACTCCATGAAGTGTTACAACCGTCCCTGACTCCGGGTCGGTTTTTATTAATAACCTGGATATTACTTGACATACAGCGAAACTGTTGTGCCTCAATAATGTCAGATAAGTAAGTAACATTTTCCTATAAGAACTATTTTTCTAACTGTGATAGTTCTTGGGTAATCGTATTCCAAAGTCAAAGTGTTTCTACCGCCCCCGGTCTACCCTATTTTCCTTCGGTCTACAAAACATGTATGTCAATCAATTCAATAGAATTCACATAAATTTACAATTACCCAGTGTTTCACGAAAAAAACACGTTGGTCCAAAACTGTTTCTTTGTTCCTCCTGTGACGTCCACTTTCAAAGACACACATTTCAACAAATATCACACACTTAAGATTAAATAGTTACAAATAATAAAATTAGGTATGCTGTGGTATCGTTCCAATTATTATAAAATTTCATATCTCAAAGTTTCCTTTCAAGGACCAATTTCAAATTATTTACTCCAAAGCGTCCAGCCATGATACACCAGCAGAAGAGAATTTTCCACGTGCAGAACAGCTTTGGTATTTTTCCAACGTCTGAACAGCTTCCATCGGCACAGAACGAACCAGAAATTAACCCAGAAGATCATGCATGCGATTGAAAGCTTCCTCTGCGCCAAGAATCGTGGAGCAGCGTTGAATCGAACCGTGGGGGAGGAAAGGGGGAGGGACTAGACCAACGAAGCCTCGTTACCCGGGTCGCAATTAAAAGAATCGCTTCTATCCCTTCTTTAAAAGTCAATGGCAGAGCAAATCCTGAGCGGGCCTACAGAAACCTTTCGATTGGAGAAGCCTCTTTACGACAGGCAGACGGTTGGCCTTTCACGTTATTCTTGCGCCACCGCTGCCTTCCTAAACGACGAATTTCTTTGAGCACCGTGGAAAAGTTTCCCCCGCTATTATCAGCATCTGTGTCGTTACGCTGGCATGAAAAAAGAAACGTTTCGAGTAAACTCGAAAGCAAGCGGGAGTAGTGGGGGTGGAAAAGAAAAACCGGGGAAAGGGAGAAAGAGAAAGAGAGAGAGAGAGAGAGGGAGAGAGTAGGCGAACAAAAGGCGAAGCGTCCGTGCGAGGAAGAAATTCTCAAGTTGAAAATTTCTCGTTTCCAGGGCAATCGAGCTCCGCGCAGGAGTGCCTACTCGACGTTCAATTTCACGTGAACACGGGGCAGTGCAGTTTTTCAACGTTAAACAGATTCCGTGGGTATCGTAATCGTACTTCAGAAAGTGCGGCGCGACGGGCGGTGGGGGCGAGGGGTGCGAGGGCTCGGTTTCATCCGAGACGAGTCACGTCTGTTCGGATTTTTCCTGCGGAGGAGTTAGTCAGTTTCGAACTGAAACTAATACCGATGACGGTAGTTGCGGAGAAAAGGAAGGAGCCGCGGCCTCCTGGAGAACGGGTGGAATAGGAGGGAGGGAGACAGAGCGCAGCGGATCCAAAGTGGCGGTCGTGAAGGAGAAAGAGGAAGCCCACGACTCCATGTGTATATGGGGTGTCTCGAGCGGAGGCGAGCTGTTCAAAGTGCTCCAGATGTATCGGGGGATCGAAATTCGAGACGACTGGGCGCTGCTGCTCGTGGCAGGGGTTTTTTAAACGTGGGTGGAGTGAGGGAGGTATGCATCTGGAGAGCAAATTTGCAAATGTTATATTTGTAATGTTGTTACCAGTGATAATGGCTCAAGTCTACCTGCTGGGCCTTAAGGTGCGTTTAGACCAAACGAACGAATGCTCGTTCGCTCCTCATTTCGACAAAATTCGTGCTCATTTAGTGTAAACGGCAATCTTCACTTGCAACTTTTCATTACTTGAATTTGGTCGAAGTGGGGGGCGAACGAGCATTCGTTCGTTTGATTTAAACGCACCTTTAGTGATATAAGAATTAGGCCAGCAATAAGGTTTGATGAAATTCTGAGCAGCAGTACACGTAAGGGTACTAGCCAGTTATTTTCGTCGAAAATGAAGCATTTCTTTTTCGATTAATTCCAAAGAAATAAATTGAAACTGGGACATGTTCTTTGACACAAAGTTTATTAACATCATAAGCTTTAAGAAAACATGTTTCTTTAGTCAAAATATGCATTATATATGACGATACAGATGGATCATTAAAGAGGTTTTTTAAAAAAGTTTCTTTTGCTTCGCAGTAATAACTCAACAACGGAGGTTCTACCGATTCAAATCGAATTCGAGCATGTTCACAAAATGTGTAGTTTCTTTTATTCCTTATGAGAAGAAATTAAAACCTCATCATATTTAACGAAAAACGTACTTTTTTTAAAAATCGCCATTTCGTAGCTGTCAATTTAATAAATATGCTTCTTTTATAGGTTCAATGCAAAATCAGAAGTATTTTGAAGAAGACTTTAGAAGCAGGTCGCTGAATTTCGTTTCGTTTTGTCAAACTTGCTGCGAAACAAAAGATTTCTTTCCAGAAAGAAAGAAACTTTTTTAAAAAGTATCTGTAATGATCCATTAGGGTGGCCCTTATTTTCAACCTGCGATTTCTTTTCCATTTCATAAAAAAATAGTCCCTGCAAAAGATTGTTGGAACTGGAAACGGTGCCGACCAGGCCTTAAAGTTTAGAATTCATCAATGGTCGAATTTTAAGAATTTCTCAAAAATGGTAAGCCTAATCGAAATTTTGTTCAAATAATATTCAAATATCATCCAATTTTCTACAATTACTGTATATATCATTTTTTCGTGCTTCCAATCATTTTTTAGATAATACCGTTTGAATATAGACAGGTCAGCATTACGCCCGTATAGACAATACGTCACGCCGTACAGGTGGGACGCGCGAAGTGCGCACCTCTCTACATTCAAACGCTATTATCTAAAAAATGGTTGGAAGTACGAAAAAATTATATATACAGTAATTGTAGAAAATTGAATGCTCTTTTAATATTATTGGAGCAAAATTTCGATTAGGCTTACCATTTTTGAGAAATTCTTTATTTCCAAACTATCGATGAATTCTAAACTTTAAGGCTTGGTCGGCACCCTTTCCTGTTTTCCGATTGCAATAAACTTTTTCAGAGACTATTTTTTTTATCAAATAGTACCGTTCTAGGTGGCGAGAGCAAAGAAATACAACAAAAATTCGACACGTATAAATAAGGGCCACCCTAATGATCCATCTGTAGCGTCATCGATAATGCATATTTCTGGCGAAACAAACATGTTTTTTTAATGCTTATGATATTAATAAACATTGTGTCAAAGAACAAGCCTCAGTTTCAATTTATTTGTAATTAATTGAAAAATAAATATTTCCTTCTGGACAAAAAGGACTGCCTAAGTACTATTGCGAGATGAGAAGAAGAACGACTACCCACAAGCTGAAATGTCACAGGGGCAAGGGGAATCGTCCACTCGCATCAACCATCCCCTCTAACATAGTTCGTCCCGTGACGAAGAATGCGAACGAAACCAATCGCGACAATCCGCGGATATGGAGAGCCGCTAAGAACCGAAAAGTAGGACTTCTTGGGGGGGGGGGGGGGATAGGGTGGAGCGAGCGGGCGATTCCCCTTGCCACTGTGACATTTCAGCTTGTGGGTAGCCGTTCTTCTTCTCATCTCGTAATAGTAGTACCCATAATTCTGTTTTTACAAGGTAGACACAATCTCGAGAAATCCGTGTAAAAAAGATTCCAAAGGGAGCCTTGCATCAAACAAATCGTCAAACCTCGAACTCAATCTTTAAAATGAAATTGTGTTGCGTATCCCTTCAACTTCGAGTAACTGAACGAATTTCAATTATTCCAGTAGTTGGAGTAGTTCGAAGTAACCAAACTACTACAACCCACGTGAAAAAGTCGATCATCTGATTACACAACTATTCAAGCCCTCAAGTTGAGTTGGAGTCAGAGACTGAAGGATCTGTTAAAAACCCAACTTACCAAGCATCTCCCTACAAAACGAAAAACCAAAGCAAGTAACCCATTAAACCTAAACCAACGTACGAAGTCCCCAAATTCCCACACCTACCACTCAATTTCGTGATGAACCCGCCCGACAGCACACAAAGCACACTCGAAGAACACCCCAGAAACCCTGACTCCCATAAAGTACACAAGCCTATGGCGCAGCCAGCTAAACGTATACAGTATACACAAAAGCGGAGTGGAGGCAGCGGGCCGCCGAGGATTATTCGCGAAAAATGAAAACCCCATTTTTCGAAAATGGTAGAATTGGATAAGGGTCGTTGGATAGGACACCCTGTATACCCGCGGTAATACCGCAGAAAGTCTGTATCGTGTATAAAGCCAGGCCGGGGAGAAAGAGGAGGGAAGGAGAGATGAAAAGGGAGGCAGGGGGGTGGGGGGCGAAAGGGGTAAGGTAGAAAGAGGTGAGAAAAAGGGGGAGAGGGAGGAGGGGGGTGGTGGCGGTGGAAGGACGGAGGGAGGAAGGGTAGGGGGCAAAGGAGGAAAGGGGAAAGAGAGAGCAGACTATGCCCGATAAAAAGCCCTGATTCCCACGAGCGTGGATAGCCTACGATGAAAACCTCTCAGCTCGCCGACCACGGCGCGGCATTAGAACGTCCACGAGCACCATGTCGGATTTTTCGTCCGCAGACGCTTCTACCCGGCAGCGTAGGGACCAGCCAGCAGGCATGCACGTAACGATTCGTTCTCATTCTACGTGTTTACTAGGCTACGATTATGTAATCAGAGGCAGCTTCTACGATCCGAGCATTGTACCGGCGGCCATTGTCTTGGACGGTGGAGATCCCTCGCTGCAACTCGCCTTCCCCCCCAATTTCCCTTTACACCGTCTCATATTCCGCGACGCTCGTCGGGTTTGACAGTTTTTTGCGCCGCACGGAACCGGCGCGCGTGCCTCGACATTTTCGAAGAACCCCGGGCACGTCACGGATAAAAGAAAAATGGTGCGTTGGACGTTACGACGGTATCCGCGAGCGGTGTACAGAGCGTTTTAGAACCGCGGCGTTGGACGACCCGCCTATTAGCTCTGATTCAGTGGAGGATTTGAGTGGTTGGTCTTGCGAAACAGGGATTTAATGAGCTTGGTCATTGAAGGCTAAAGTCAGAGCACTTTGTGTAATTTTTCTCTCGTTAGTTTTAACATTGGATAGTTAAAATCTGCGAACTAGTGAACTGGCGAAAGTCCGAGGGAAGATCTCCAACCCGGAAATTAAAAACATTATGAAACATGGGGGATATGTAGAGAACATATAGGTATGTATTACGCAATTTCTTTGTTGCCCAAATTCACTCTAAGGGGGTGAAAATCACCCCTGAAAAGTTTCCAAATAAAAGTTACTTCTTTTAATTAGCATTATTATTTGGTAGCTCACAGTTCTTACAGTTCGCGAGTTGTAACACGAAATCGGAAACAGCCGGATTTTCAGGTGTCAGTTTCACCTCCTCAGAGTAAATTTAGGAAAAAAAAATGCGTAATGCATACATATCTAGATATCCTCTACACAGCGCCAAAGATCCATAATTTTTTTAATTTGCGGGTTGAGGGTCTTCCCTTGCCAGTAATTTATTCTCTATCAATTTTAGAAAATACGCATATTTTGGGGGGCTCGAAAGGTGAAACCCCTAAGGTGATGCAGATAAAAGCGCAAAAGCAATGTGCACCAGTTTTCACAATTAAGGGTACCCTTCGGTCGAAACGCTTGAAAAATACGCGATTTTCATGAATTAAAAAAAAAGAAGCTGAACCACATACAGTAAAAATGTGGAAGAATGTTTGAAGAATATACAAAAAATTATTGTTTGAATTCTATCAATCTTTGGCTTAGATATACAACATTCAATTTACCACTGCAGAACTTACAGCTTTTGACGGGCGCCACTGTAAAAAGCTTAATTATGAACCGATTTCAAAAACTCTTACGGCATTGTATTCATAATTAGACTCGCTATCACCTTATTCGCAAAGAGTAATTTGGATCACCCATTTTTTTTATAGACAGATTTATGCGTAGAAAACTTCTTTTTTTTTGCAACATTGTGTTTAAACATGTGCTAAAAATCGCCAGATTGTTTGTTTGCAATGAAGACGGATAAGGCGATAACCATTCACATATATTTTAAGAATATTTGTAGTTTTTTTATTTCGATGGCGATATTGATGATGGCACCAGGAGCTCTAATTTCTACAGTGGTACAATGAATGCTGTATATCTAATGCAAAAATTGATAAAATTCAAACAATAATTTTTTGTTTGCTCTGCAAATATGCAGTAATAATGTCCAAAATGTTTTTTCCCTGTATGTTGTTTTGTTTAATTCATGAAAATCACGTATTTTTCAAGCGTTTTGACTGAAGGGTACCCTTAAATCTTCTGCTGTATGCACGCGAACGAATTTGAGTGAACGTACATATATCTAAATTTTAACCCCCATCGTGTCCTTCGATTTTTTTATATTTACACGCACGACTGTCTCGAAACCCTACTCACGGAGCGTGTCAATTTTCCTCAGCGTACGTTGTCGAATATTCTTCCCGCGAAAACTTCCAATTTAACGCACTCGTTGCCGCGGTTACGTTGCCGCGAAGCTGCCGAACTTCTCGGGGAAGCAGTTTCGTTTTATCCGGGTCCTGTCGAAGCCGGGGAACTGTCGTGCATCGATTTCACGGATCATTCTGTACAAGTATATTGTTACTCGAGTATCGGCTTAAAGGGACTACAACTCGACGAGACAAAGCGATTGATTGTAACGCGATAGTAAAAGGGGTGGCACAAAAGGAGGAGCGGTATCTTCCTCTCGGAGGTTCCTCGACAGAAAGAAATCCACAAAAGAAATCCGGCGCAGTGATTACCGGGCAGACGCACTCGAGGAATTGGAATAACGCTCGAGAACGATATTTCTCTTCTCTTTCTTTACTTCCTTTTTTTTTATTGTTCCTCCCATCGTTTCCTTTCCTTAATTCCCGACGAAGCCGGGGAACCGATCGAAGAAGAAGCGTATCTCGCCCCGCGAGAAACACCCTTCTTTCCGCTTTGATGATTTTCCGACGCCGCGAGAAAAGCGAACGAAACGCGAGCGTGTGATGTGGTAATGACCAGGTCTCAGGATCGATTGAATTGCGAGCATAAAATTACATAGTATCACGCACCGCGAACACTCAGCCAGCAGGCTTGAGCCTGAAAGCGTTTGCTGGATTTTTCATCTTGAAATAGTGACGGGGTTCGAGTTGCTTCGAGTCGAATTTTTAACCTAGTCGAATTGACAGGGCTTAAAGTGTTGCTCCATGTGCTGATCAATTAAAACTTCGAGGCTTTGTATGGTCAAGAAATTGAACAAGATAAAAGTAACCAAAGGTTCCAAAGATCAAGGAACTCAAGTGTTTAAAGTCAAGGGATTTAAAGATTCCAAAGTTCGAGGAACAGAAATTTCTGAACCCCAATTGAGGAGTTAAAAATTCGAGGTGTTGAGAGGTCAGAAGTCCAAGGAATTGAAGGGTTATAGATCCAAGAAATGTAGATGGCAAAACTACAAGAATAGAAGATTCTGAAGCGCAAGGAATTAAAGGGTTTAAAATCTAAGGAATTCAGAGTTCAAAAGTCCAAAGAATGAAGGTGTCAAGAGTCCAAAGAACAGGGAATTCTGAAGCACAAGAAATTAAAGGGTTTAAAGTCCAAGAAATTGAGGGGTCAAGTCCAAGCAACTGCAATGTCCAAAGTTCAAAGAATTGAAATTTCTAAAATCCAAGAAAAGAAGGATCTAAAGCCTTAGAAATTAAAGACTTCAAAATCCAAGCACCTAAAGCTAAATGCCACGTAACTCTACTTTCCAAATCATCGCAATAAACCGTAAAATGGAATTTCCCTATATAAATTATTTTCAAAAGTCAATGCTGTGCAAACGAACATTTCGAAACATCCCCAAAGATTATTCATTGGATTTTCAAAATTTTGCGTGCGCAGACACATAAATCTCTACAAATTTTACACGCACAGGTGCAAAGCATGCAAAAGTTTCATACAAAGGGTTAAATAGGGCAAACGCCTGCAGATTTGCCTCTTTTCCCTTCGGCCTTTTCGGCTTTCTCATCCCGCCGGTGCACTCGGGGTCTGATATATAGCGCGTTTATCGACCGGTTCTTGTCTCGTCGCGGATTAGAAAGAACGGCCCTACCGTGTTCAAGCGTGATTCCAATTCCTCGATCGTGTCTGCTAGTAATCACGGCCCCGGATTTCTTTCCGTGGCGGAACTTGGACGCGCCGTGATGTCGTTCTTCCTTTTGTGGTTCCTCGCCATCGCGTCACGATTGATTGTTTTCTAGCGGACCTTTAATCCTTAACATTGGTCGGCCTGCTCCAACAGCAGGCACCAAGTCGCAGGAGTGTCCATTCTATCCAGATTTTGCGTTTCAGACTGCAATTATGTGTCGAGGACAGTGACAGCGGTATAAGTTTGCGATAAGAAAACGATTTCCAGCTTACTGGGAAGACTAAACGTTTTGTACACCTTCTCAATCAAGTGTCAAGGTTTTACAAACACTTCGTACTTCCAACATGGAACAGAATTTTAAGCTGAATCGTAACTACAGTTTAACACTCATCTTCAGAAATTCTCAAATCCTACATATGCCGCTGGCACCGAAAATTTTGCAAAATATCAGCAACAGCCTAAGAACTTTCTAAGAGCGTCGCTTACTTTCGCATTTTCGCGATCAATATTAAGCGATTCCTTCACCACCAGCAATAACGCTATGAAACACCACGAAACCCCCAACGAACTCTTACTAATCTCACAAGGGGAACACCGCGAACCCGTGCTCATCGATTGAAACGCAACTTTGTGGGTTTATCGAGTGACTCAAGACAAGAACAACCGTATGTTTCATTCTTGCCCAATCGCCCTTTACGGGTGTGAAAACTAACCTCAAAGTCAAATAGGCACCCCCACTTTTTCGCGTATAACTTCTGAAGTATAAGCGAGAGAAAAAATGGTTCAATCAAAAGTCTAATGGTACAATAAGCGCTGCAAACCTGCGTTAACAAAATTTTCAAGAGTTTAAAAAACATACCCGACGGAAATTTTTCTTTTTTCGAAATTTTGTTAACAGAAGTTTGCAGCGCTTATTGCACCAATAAACTTTTGTTCGAAACATTTTTTTCTGACTCTTGTACTTTAGGAGTTATACGCGAAAAAGTGAGAGGGCCTATTTGATTTTAAGGTTAGTTTTCACAACCTTAAGGGGGGAGGCCTAGCTAGAACGGTCAAAACGACATGCTTGTTTGAGAATTTTTTCTAGAAAAACCGATAAACTTTTATTATTAAACATTAGTTTATTGGAAATAGTACATCTTACGGATATATCAGTATTTTTGTGGTAAAAGGTATTGAAAGGTTCGTGAGTTATAGGTTATGCCCGAGACGTTCTTTTATTTTAGGCGCTTTGCGGTGACAACCGTAGCTCGGTGCAGGATCATCCAAAATTGAAAATTCGATTTTTTTTAGATAAGGTATGAAATTATCTAGGCGCTATCAGGGCCCGATTTTGGAAAAATTATTTTGAGACAAAATGGTTCTGCAAAGTTGAAGTAAAAAAAATCTAGGCGAAAAAAAGAAAAGCTCCCGATAGCGCTTAAATTTTTAACCCTAAAATAAGCCTGCAAAGCCTGGAGTAAATCAGTTCATTAATTTTTTAGTAATGTGTGTCACCGGCTTTGAAAACATGATTTTGAGGAAAACGCGTTTAAAGTTGTGGATCTGAGCGCTACACCGAGGAACACCTACCTACTTACACGCGTATAACTTTGTCAATTTTGGTCGGACTAACTTGACACTTTCAGGGAATATTTTCAAGATGTCGTAATTCAAGAAAATATAAAAATCGAAAAATCTATTTTTCGAAAATTTCTAGGTAGGCCTCCGCCCTTAAAGGGCGATTGGGCCCGAATGAAACATACCTTTGTTCTTGTCTTGAGTCACTCTATAAACCCACAAAGATGCGTTCCAATCGGTGAGTGGGAGTTCGCGGTGTTCCCTTGTCAGTTCCTTTACGAGACAACAGAGCACCAACAGCATTCATAAAAATTCACCAACATCGCACATTACCCAGCGATCACCTAATTCGTCGAGGAGTATAGAAACGCTAATGTAACGAAAAATTGCACTCTGTCGTTTTCGGTTTGCCGCGTCCCGGGATCCCGCGTCACCGGAAGCACCGCATTCAGCGATGAGGTTGCGGTGACAAAGGCCTTTCAGCCGAACGTAGGACAATCAGTCGCAACGCGTTGCATCGCGATGCTCAACGCGACGCGGGTGTCCCTCACAGAAGGCTTGCATAAACGAGACGAACATTATCGATCCGCGTTGCAATGAGAAATAACGCATTCTCCGGAGAACGCCGCGCTCCCCCTCGCTCCAAAGGAAACACGCGCAACCGGTGAATAAACCGTTTCGCATTCTTTCCACGGAATACGAGCAATCGCTCTTTTCAAACCCGGTCTCGGGGCCCCGCTCCTCAGACGCATCCATTTGTATTTCAACCTTTCACCTGACTCCTCGGCTCGTTTAATCCCGTCCCGTTCATTCGGCGTTCACTCCGACCAATTGATATTTAAATTGGAGGCAGAGAGCATTCTTTTCGCGGGCCACGTTCCGCAATAGATCTGAAGACGAAGTCTCGCTGCCCTGAAAGATTCCAGCGTCGCCTCGCGCTCTCGTGAACGATGATGTGGTGGATACTTTTTGCAGGGGAAACTTTTGGGGTGACTTTTTGTTGCAAAGTTTTCGGGCACTGAAGATTGCACACAGTTTTAATCGTAAAATTAACTATATTTGAACAAAATAAATGCCTTAATCTAGGTACTATTGCTAATAAGCTTTTCACTCGGCTAACGCTGCACACTCTCGGACACAAAAAGCAACGCATCACTTTCGGGGGGAAAAGACGCTAAGGCGTAGATAGTGTCTACTTAGTGTGTCTACTAGACACACATGCGATTTCTATTGGTAAATGGATACATCTCTTTGGCGCGAGTTTCAACACTTTTCAAATGCACGAGCAGCTTCTGAAAAAATTGGAGTTGGAAGGGGATGCACGATGTTGGAGGTCATCGATCTGGTTCAAATTTTCTACATTGTGGTTAAAACATAAGAACATGTTGAATCTTTGAGGGGCATGAGGTTCTGAGAAATGCCCCTTGAAATCAGTCAGGCCTTTTTCGAGTGATCGCGTCTGCTGAGAAAATTCTATTTAATTCGACCTGAGCAAAGATTCGATAGTATCGATACTTCCCAGAATATATCGAGGAGAAAGCACTGATTTACCCTCTATACTGCCCTGATATAACTCTTTCGATGTTTATAAAATCATTTACAAGGAAAAAGATTCAACTACTTTTCTCCAAAGAACAACCTACAAACTTTTATGAAAGTGGCATAAATAAGTTGATAGAAAGACGGAAGATTGTTATAAACAATTGAAGAGTCCTTGTAGAAAACACTGTAAGTACCAAAATTAAAAAAAAAATTATCGGAAAATGTTCTACGTGCCAATGATAATACTGTAGTATAGAATTTGATTTTTGGCACTTATAGTGTTTTCCACAAGGACTCTTCAATAATTGGGGATATTACATTGTTGACTAACTAAATGAATAATATTTAAAAATTGTATGCTTTCTTTACATATGAAAAAAAAAACGAAAAGACTTTCATCAATTTTCAACTTTGCTCGCGACACGCTCGATCCCATTGCTAGAAGAAGGCATAATTAAGACGTAACGGCAGTGGGAGTCTGGCTTGGCTGATTTTAATATCAAATTTGATAAGTCAATCACAAAAGACCGCGCCAACAGGGAACGAACCTCTTCCAGCGAGACTCAAAGTAAACCGACCCCACGTCACCGCCAACTAAAATGACCCACCCCTCCAGCAAAGGCTGACCGAAGTCGATTGTTCGGGTCTCACTTCCTCGGAGGAAAATCCAAGAATTATGTTAACTGTAAGTGGAATTACCTTCCAATGAATTTATGGACGGCGGGCTTAATTTCAAGCGTCAGCTTAACTCGGCGGCGCCAGGGAAATTAGATAGAAGAAGACAGCTCTTCCATAATTTAATGCGAGGAACTGCGTTTACCCCGATGCTTTAATTTAAACCACTCGCGCCGCGCTTAGAGAGAAAGGAAAATTGAGGCTCGCTGATAAATCGAGATTACGGGATAACCGTTGGTCGAAGTGAGGCTGTGGACATCGTTAATTAGTCGACTTGTAATATTTCTCTTCCTTTTTCTCTGTGCAACGTAAATGCCGTGGAGATATTATTGTTTCGAATTCTACGGTTTGCAGTGCGGTGTAACTATTATATATAATTTCGTTTGAAATTCTGAGAAGAGTTGCGCGTCAGCGTGCATTTTATTAAGTGGACTGCAATTGTTGGAATACTACTGGTTTTTAGTAACAGTGACGTAATATAAATTCCACGAGGACACTATTACTTGTGGCTGTGATTACGAAAGTAGCATAAGTAAAAGATTTGGAAAAATTGAGATTATCTCGTTTTGGAAGATTTAGTACACTTAGAAGTGAAACAGAAAGTATCATAAACATTGCAATAAGAGTAACGTGTCACAGTGTTTGTTAAGGGCACAACCTGGTTTAGGCGAATTTTTTTAACAAAGAAAAATAAATTCGATCTTTCTAAATCTTTAGGAGCATTTTAATATAGGTATATTTATACAATACAAAAAAATTAAACTGAAAAATTTCAAGTTTGTCGCGCCCAAATCACGGATGCGCCTCGCCACTGGAATTGTGAAATTGCGGGAAAGATAGGACAAAAACTATTTGACCGATCGACTTTTCCCGTGGCTTTTTAGTGAAACAATGACCAAACATCGTCAACAAACTAAACACGTTTATGAAAAAATTAAATTAAACCTGTTTCTTTTGCATAAAAACATCGAAATTTTTTCGTCAAAATCATAACTTTTTCTTAAAATCCCTTAATTTTGTCAATTTGGGACTCTTTTCTCACTTTTTTAGTTCATCGGCGATATAAGTTCATGGAAATTAAGAAAAACTTCGGGTTTTTTTATTTCGGGCCAGAATTAAAGGCTTCATTTTTCCCGACATTTCACAATTCCAGTGGCGAGGCGCATAAAAGATTAATCAATTTCGACGCGACAAACTTGAAATTTCCCAATTAAATTTTTGTTTGTATTGTATAAATACATATTAAAATACCCCTAAAGTTTTGGAATGATTGAATTTATTTTTCTTTGTTAAAAAAAAGTCTCGAGAAGCACATTCCTTTCAGTGTCCGAAACCAGGTTGTCCCCTTAATATTACCTCAGGGTTAATATTCAATTTAACAGAGCCAAATTTTGCTTTCTATTTTACTTATTTTATTCCTCTTTCTTACACTTTTCTAACAAAAAGAACGAAAACCTAAAAAGAAAACTACACAGTTCACACTCAAAACATTAGTAGCACACTTTAAGTTTTTATTTTTCTATTTCACTAAAGATGTTCCCATATTTCATTGAATCATAAATCAAACCCCTAACGAACTGAAAAACCCGTGCCACTTTTCACACTGGCGAGCTACGTATTTACAACTTAAATGTTCCCGTCCAGAACGTTCGTATCGAATTCGAAGCTGATCTTATCTTTCAATTTAAAAGAACGTAGGAAACGACGCATTGCAATGACGCGGTGAACGATGTGTTTTATACGACCGCGTGTTCCATTGGCAGGACGAGAAATATCTCGATACGCTGAGATAAATACTCGAAGGGACACAGTGCTCTGCGTGTCGTAACGGCGCTGTACTTCGCGGGGAATTATCCTGGCTTGTCTTTTCCGGTGACGCAATCCTATTAAGTTTCGAGACTAGATAAACCGCACTTTCCGCGGCCATTAAATGATGCGAGAATTTATTTTTAACCGCTCACGGAGACACGGGAGCGGCAGAAAATGAAACGAATCGGTCGGGTTCTCCCTCTTGTATCCGTTCGCCCGTGCTCATTATGAAATTAATTTAAAATACAATTCAATTTTAATCCGCTCAGGTGCTCCTTCAATATTCGTCTCCTTTTTTTCGGCCAACAGGGAGAGAGAGAGAGAGAGGGGGGGGAGGAGTATAATCAGATTAAAGTGATCTTTTCGAGGGTGGGGAGATTCGGTATAATTCGCGTATTAATAAATTTGCATTAATTACCGGGGGTGAGGGACGGAAATTTGTCAGTGAAATACGATCACGATGGATGCAAAAAAACTTCTACGCGCGGGGGATCGCGATTTTTCTGGGAACGTAAATTAAACGGCGCGAATGTGACCGACATTTATGTGATCGTAAGTTAAAGTGAAAAACGTTATTTACGGCGGTCGTACATTTCCATTTTAAATTATTCACTTTTAAATAATACAATTATTTCGTCGACTACCAACGGGGATGATAAATCAGCGGAGTTCTCCGGATTTTCTTTTTTCTGGATAATCGCTTGCAGCGTCGAAAGTACGATTTACGCGAGAAGGGTGATTAATTAACAGTGACGGGTTATGTGTATTTTACAACAAAAGAACGAAACAAGTGGCGTATTAATTCATGTCAATTTTCAGTGCAATATTTTAATTATTCGTACGTTCCTCTCTTTATCCACGAGATAAAATCATCCTGACAATTATTTGACTGCGTGGAATCTGTGAAGTATCGCCCATCCATGTAAGCTTTCTTTATAAACTTTTGACACTCACCATAAGCACGGGCTGGTTTAATCTTCCACTCTAACTCCGAGGCGCTTTCGTGGTTGCATATCTGAAACAGATAGAACAAGATTATAGGTGAGGATTATGTAGAAAATATGTTCACGTCAAAAGAAGTGGGAAATTCCTTTATCATTTTGCAACCTGAGGTGTCCCTTTCAAGACACAAACGATTAATCGCTGACATTTAAATAACGCGCCACGGAAGTCTGACTCGCAAACTTTCACCACTTACATACACATATCTTGAAATTAAAGCCTCAGATCAAAAAGTAACACAGGACTTTTCGACTCCTTTTTTTACGAGGAACATGCATATTTCCATTTATCCCAATTCACTATTGAAACAACGGTCTCCTCTGTAATTCCCAAGACTTTTATATTTATATATTCATTCAAAAAATAATTCAGCACAATTAGCGTTGTAACTGAAAATAGCTGTGCGCCAGAGGCGAAAAGGTGTCGGGCCCACATTTCCGCCCTTTTCCCTCACGCTGACGCGTAGAATACGCCACTAAATTTTCCAACACCGCCACTGAATCACTCTGTACGAGCAAACAAGCCGAGGTAAAAAACACACGATTGTCCGTGGGCATCGAGGATAATCTGGGCACGATCGACTGATATTAAAATAAACAGGCTGCAGGCGATATTGTCCGACTGTTTATTCAATTCCAGGAGCTACTGACGATAGACGGACGACATCAACAATGCTTTATAGTTAAATCATCTGCCGTGGCTATGGAAATTTATGACTACTTCATAAATAATACAGGGAGCGGGACGGGAGCGCATAAATCGTGACGAAGTGGCATTAAAAATGCTCGGTAGCTTCGTTTTCATTGAATCCTCCCCTACTCTCGAATTTTATTAAATATCCTCCTCCGCGCCGAAGGAGCCATCGAGCAGCACGAAATCCACCATTCAGACGGCAAATTGATTCACGGACGTCAGAGGCATTTCGACGTATTCAGCGTGCGCCCGATGGAAAATGTGATTCGCCGTCGGAATTTATTCTATTTCATTCTGTTTCGCTCGGCGAGAACTAAGTATAGCCGGCTCGAGGGGTATTCCTATCGATGACAGGGCCTCGTCGCACGGTTGATAATATTTTTCATAATGAACGCGGGGCATTTCTCATCGCCGGGGGAGGTGTGCCCGTGATGAGACAAATCACGGGATAAAGGTTTATGCAAGCGAACGCGACAGCCTGAGGGACGAGCGATTCCTATCTGAGGAAATTCCATCGAATGGAACTGATAGATGTGATTAATAGCGCGAACGTATCGTTGATCTGCAAACAATTCGCGACGTTGCCCGCTGCGTTTTCTTCGAAACATTGCCGTAACACAAAATGGCAATTGACGGCCGTCACCGTTTGCTAAATGAAAGATTTCAGATTGGGCTGGGATCCTGTCGCGAGAAATTGTTGCTCTATGATTTTCTGACTGAGATCGGCTATCTTTGGAACAGGGGATAATTGTATTCACTGGCGATTCAAGCGGTCGCGTTGATTAAATCTTGATTCAGAAAGTGGGTGAGATGTATGGATTGAGTCACGAAGTTTGCTGATAGGTCTCTGTGGGAGAGATAGGAATTCAATGGTTCAATGAAATTTAAATTCCTATGAAAGTGCAATTGTACTTTTTGAAAAATAGATTCTGCATTCTTTTAGCCGCATATCTAGTCTTCTGAATAGTCTGTGTAGGGAAGTGCTAGGATAAGATGTTTGAAAAATGAATAATTCAGGGATGCTTGAAACCTCTTAATTAACAGGGCACTATTCAAAGGAATTTTTGAACTTTGGCCATGACGTGACAAATATTTTCTGCATTGCGTTATATTTTTCATTAGAACAGTGGCCACTCTTTGTACTCAATTTAAATATGCGATTTAAGTTTATCTTCTACTCTTTCCAAGATTACCCTAATCAGTAGTTTCTTGCAGGAGAAGCTAATTTCTTTCCTCGTTTTAAGCGGAATAAAAAATATATTATTCTGCAAATTATCTCATTTCAATTCACGATGTGTTTTGCTTCTTTTTATTTGAAAGAAAAAGGAATGAGCAAGCACTAAGATACCACGTATATAGCACTACGAAATTTTAAAGTTAGTATATTATGAGCAAGTGACAGTAAAAAAACACATGGGAACTATTTCCACAGTGTATACAAAATTGTCCAAAAGTTATGGGCTCTTGAAGTGAATCGGGGAAAGGAAGGGCAACATTTCACGTGCATCAATCTAATATTTTCTCTTCCCATCGCGATTTCGGAGGCAAACAGAAATTGTCTGCGACACGCTGGCAAATCCAGATATCACTTTAGTACATGTTTCATGTTCCTGCTCTGCCCCCCCCCCCCCCCCCCCGAGTTGAACGTGGAAGTTCCTCGTACAAATTCGATGCAGTTTGAGACAGCCAGTAGACAACGCGGAGGGATCCAGAACCGTGGAAAAGAAATCGCGAGAGGAATCCACGTTTTCAATTTCCCGAGTATATACGAGCAAGGTGTGCTTCATGCACATTCCTCACGATCCTTCCGAAGTACTGAACACGCGATCTCGTTCTCTTAATTCGGCTCCCTTTACCGTTTCCGACGCGAACGCACCCCGGAAAGTGGAATGGCTACGTGGTATGTACTGTGTTTCTGGGGACGATGCAAAATTATAACTTCAAGTGGCTGCAGATTCCTGGCAGAATTTAATGTTACTTGAATGTTGGCACATATTCATTTTTAAGATGCACAGGTTTCTACGGCGATCACCTGTGGATTTAATTATAAGTATTCCTTAAGACGCCAAAAGTAATCGTATTTTTTTAATTTTTGGAAGGTTGAACAGAATTCCATGGAAAGTTGAGGGATTTAGAAGACGGAGTACATTCAGTATTTTATTTGCTACATATTTCTGCACAGAACGTAAGATTAATGAGTGCAATATTATTTGCATGGTTTGGAGCCACTTTGATGAACTTTATGCATTAAGGCGAATTTATTAAGGGGTCTCTCTACTTTGACGGCCTGAAAGGGAGGGTGATTTTTGGGATTTTTTTTAAAGAGAAACCCTTAAATTATATTAATTGAAAACTTTATGCCTATATTTGTACATATTTAGGTAACGTTTAAAAGAAAAATTAATTAAAAAATAACAGTACCTAAAAAACTTTAAACGCGTTTTTCTCAAAACGATGTTTTGCGAATTAGTTAGCATGATATCTCAAAAACCAATCACCCGATTTACTTCAAACTTGGTATATATCTTCAGTGGATGTCCCATTCTCGTTGGTACTAAAACTAAGTCGGTTTTTGCAAAATTAGACTTTCGCGACTTAAAAAACCAGCGAATTTTTTTGCAGAAATTATTTTAGACGCTGCCATTTTTTTTTTACTTTTCAGTATTTCTCATTTAATTTAGTTCAGGCGATAGCCACACTTATACAGATTACACAAGTTTTTAAACTTTCTATTTCAGACAATTCAAACCTCCTCGTCCCCTAAAAATCTAAAACAAAGTCCACTCTTCCCCTTTCTTCCTCAGAAAACATAACCGAATTTTCGACTTTCAATCAAAGCGTTCGAAATTATTAATATAAAACAAAAGATCTCTCAAATAAATGACCGAAAGTTTCGCCTGGTAATTTTCATATTGCCCTCCCAGTTCTTCCTGAAACAGCATTAAATCTCGATGAAAGGATTCGCCAGGCAAGCCTGAATTTCCTTTTTCCATACACGCGGATACAATCCCGCATGCGGACGGTCCGGGAGAGGAAAGGAACGCGCTGTACCTTATTGGTATTTTATGTTAAACAAAACCATATATAATGGCATGCAATGCTCAGAAATGAAATCGTTGGCAGCACGTGTCCTTTCTGGAGTTTCATACGTTCCGTTGCTATTATTTACGAGGCTGCAGAGTGCAGGCTGACACGGGACAAGAAAGGGACAACAGTCAGGGAGCATCGGTGGTCGGGGCAGCAGCTTATGATAAAATCGAATTTCCTTCGGTCTGGATGGAAAGCAAACTAAAGGGGAACAGAGAGAATATCTTCTTCAGAGACGAATAATTCTGTATCGGTTAAAGTCTGCTGGCACAGTAGTTTTCCGATGGTTCTGAATAATTCACTGAGAGTGACTCATACTGTCGACATGTCGTGCAATTTGTAATATTACAAAGTAAAATGTCCCCTCTGTCGTTACCGCTGCGACTCCTGTGCAATTAGAAAGTAATATTTCCCGATCCATTTTCCATTCAGATTGTAGCTGCATGTTCCCTGCGAAATACGAGCACCACGAAATAGGTAATATTAAGAATAACGAGCCGGCCTCTTTTGTATTATACTTTTAAATATCAATGCTCCATGGGAAGGCTCGAATGAGTATTACGGAAATGTAAAAAGTGATAGGGATCTATTGTAAGTTGTAAGTGGTAAGGTGAGCTATACATATAGCACTAGGGCGGTCCTTATTTATACGTGCCGAATTTTTTTCTCATATTTCTTTGCTCTTACCCCTTAATATGGTTCCATTTCATAAAAAAATAGTCCCTGAAAAAGATGATTGCAATCGGATAACAAGCAAGGGTGCCGACCAGGCCTTAAAGTTTAGAATTCATCAATAGTTTGAATTTAAAGAATTTCTCAAAAATGGTAAGCCTTATCGAAATTTTGTTCAAATAATACTAAAAGAGCATTCAATTTACTACAATTACTGTGTATATAATTTTTTCTTGCTTCCACCCATTTTTCAGATAAAAGCGTTTGAATACAGAGAGGTCCGCGCTTTTCGCCACCAATTTCGCGCCAATCATTGATGAATTCTAAAATTTAAGGCCTGGTTGACACCCTTTCCTGTTGTCCGATTGCATTAATCTTTTTCAGGGACTATTTTTTTTATGAAATCGAACCATATTAAGGGGTGAGACCAAAAGCAATCGCATGTTGAAAATAAGAGCCACCCTAATATAGCACTTTCAAAGAATGAGGATCCATATACAGAAGGAGATATTATCTCATTTCTTTAACTTTGAGACAATAAGTAAGCCACAGCAAGATCATTAATTATTCTTACAGCTTTCTTTGAAGTTTGTTAACTCAATGGAAAAGTGACGCTAAAACTTTTTTCATTTAAATTCGTGTGTTCACGGTTCAGGTAAACTTCCAAGCGAAACGGCATAATGCAATAACAAGAATGGCTGTTCCCACGTGGCCAATTTAAGGACATTTTAAGATACCGGTACACACACGCGCGTTATGACAGTCTCGCTCAAACAGCTCTGGGGAAGACGATTTACATAATATATAACGAGATCGCCGTATTAGAAACGGTCTATCGAGCCAAGCATCCGGTTGTCTGCGCTCACTGCGTATGCAAATCAGAGAGTCGCGTTCAACGAAACCTAAAAACAACCATTTACCAAAGTGTTTCCATTGCAACCGTTGCATCAAGAAAACAGACACAACTTCAAGTCATTAAACTGGGAAACACCCTGTTTCTATCCTTTATGCATGGTGGTTCTCAATGGAGCGTTAACACTTTCCACTGGTGCAGCACAGAGCAGGAACAGAAGGTGAAATTAGGTTTTACTTTTGAAATTATGCCGACTTAATCGTATATTTTCTGCTGAAATTATCAGTTTTGCTTTAGGCATATTTTCGACTTGACTATCCTTAGATATCGATTTATTCATTTCATATTGATTGGGTTGATCAATCGAGATTCCAATTTGTCAGAGAAAGCACCAACTTTCTTTGGCTACTTACTTTGAGGAGTATGGCCTATGTATTCGGTTCATAATCATTTCTCTTTCACGCGTGCAAGTATTTAGTAATCGCGAGGAACTGGGTGACAAGCCAACGAGTTTATTAGTCAGGATTACTTAATTATGATAATGCCCTCGTCACGTTTAAATCACGCTCTTTCAGACCCGCGAATGTACCTTATCTGACATCGTTGGCGGAATTGTACAGAGTAGAAGCGGGCAAGATTAAAACATCGTCCACGGGGGAACGCGAATGTGCATTTTTCTCGTATTAACCATAAAAGATGGGCGACGCAAACGTGTACGTTCCAGTCGTAATTCATTTTATATTTCCTCTGTTTCCTGTTAAACCACCACGTATGGCCGAGCCCCGCGGTATTACAGCGCAACCGTCTCGTGCTCGTGATTCGCAAAAGCGTAACCGAATTTCCTACGGTCCTTAATTTCTACCCTTTTTCTGGACAATCTCTCTCGACAACGCAACGCTTTGCGAATTCACCTCGAATCTCGCCATTTCCTTGCCGGGGGATCTGCTTTTCCCCGTTGCGGAATCACGGCACTCGAAGGTCTTTCAAAACTCCTGTGCCTAACGCGCAACTTGAAGCTAATAATCATACAAATCGCTGGGATATCTAAAAAAAAAACCGATTAATTGTCGAATCTATGATCGTTAAGAGCAGTGGAGGATTTAACGGGCGACCGATGAGCAGCTTGGGTCCCTACCCAGAAGGACCCCAGAGCTTCATCTTCCAAAAAAATATGATTTTATCCAAAATCTATATTTACGTTGTTATTTTGCCACCTGGGCCTTTTTCCTTAAATGCGCCACTGGCTAAGAGTCTACACGATTCACTTCTGTAGCTCAAGCTTTCTCTCATATCTGTATGCTAACTGACTATGTTCCTTGTGTCGTTTCATTGATTTGTCCTTTTATTTAAAAAAATGTGGGACGTTTCACGATTTTGCATGGCATCATTGCGCAGGGGCCATGCTATTCTTCTTTGTATCATCCCCATTTTTATGAGAAAAGACCCAAAGGCTTCTTCTATTCACCAGATGCTTCTGTACCGATAATTCTGAAACCCCTCTACAAGCCTATATACCCTAGCCGAGAAGAAACCTTAATCTCATAAAACGTTCGACTTCAAAATGGAAAAAGGCCTCGGAAATGAGTAGAGCGCGCAGGAATGAATTTCTGAAGGAGAGCCATCAGGCGGACATTTCAATGACTCAGAGCTACCAAAAGGCTGAACATCCGTCACCACGTCGCCAGACCTGGGATTATAACCATTGCGTAACCATAGTAAAAAGACGGATCACCATTGTAAGGCTAATGTAACGCGCAGCAACTGACATTCCCAAATAAATAGTTTACAAAGCAGGTTAACCGGCTCGGAACAAGTAAACTCACGCAATGTATGTATATTGTTATGTCCGTGACGAATGGCCATCCACAGTCCGAGGGAAAGTTAAAGAAAAGTTCCAGACGCAGTTCCTGGGTTGTGGGGATGCATTCTCGAGCAGTGCATGCGAAGGCCACCCAGGCTCAGCGCGCTCATCTGGAAATGGACTAGGCCGGAATGCTCGAGGATGAATACGGTCCTCGAAATCCTGGACACCCAGGGATCTTGCAGGCTGTGTCGCGTCTGGTTCGTACCTTCGGCGTTTTCTTATGCAGTTGAGATTACGTGATGCCTGGACTTCGTTAGTCACGTTGCATCGTGGGGAGATAGCTTGGGTACACTTGGGACTGTTTTACCTTTTGGCTATTCGAGAGAGTGACAACCATCCAGCTCACGTTAAAACGTGGTTCCTGGTGGCGAGCAAGCGTGTCATCGATGTATTCTCTTCCCGAACCATCGAAGTCCCTATCCCAGGGTAAAGGTCTCAGATGATTTGACCCAAAAAGGGGGACAATATTAATGAATATACATACAAAAATATTCAGACACCGATATAGTTTGACTTTTATGCTCTGTATTTTAAGTTTCATTGAATAAAACAATGTATTATGTTATGCTAGACTATAGTTTCCAGATAACAAGAGTACATTTTTTTGTTTATCTCATAAGGTTATTGAAATACAAATACAAGAAAAACGGAAGAATGGCTGATTCTTATGTCACAAAAATATTCGGACGACAGTAGCGATTGCTCTGAAGATTCTAACCGACTTGGACGTGCATTTGTCAAAACCTCGCGCCACTCAAAGTGTTAAGAACTGAATCTAGTTTGGGTCACAGTCATAATCCCTTTTCCAGGCGATTCCATCGATAGTGTCCACAATTGAATCGTACTAAATACGTCGGAATCGTCGGTGGTCTGTTCGTCGTAGGATCGATTCTACCCGCGCGTCGTGGGCTCGTAGATTTTCCAGGATTTCGTAACCCAGCTACGCAACTGCCGCATGACGCACTCCTCGAGCGTAGGATGTCCTCTGGCGCGCGAGCGGTGCGTGTATAACCGCAAGCAGAGACGTACGCGCGTGTGTATTCGCGTATTTCCGCCCGCATCCGCGCGAGCGCAAACTGAAACGAGGTGTGCCCCGAATAACGGCACCGCTATACGCCTGAAACACGCGCGGATATAAATAAGGTTTATGACGTCATCTCCAACAGCAGGGCGGGAGAGAGAGAGAGAGGGGGGGGGGGGAAGAGAGGGACTCGAAATCCGTTCCCCGTTGTTGTTTCAGTTCCTTTCTGGTTTCTCCCTCGCTTCCTATTCTTTGTTCCATCACGTTCCGTGCCGCCACAGGCTTCCGGTTTCGTCGGAATATTCCGAAAGGCAGGCGTTTTAATTTCGTCACGATGCGCTTCAAACGCCCCCGCCACGCGGCGTCTTCCTTAGCATTCCCGTCTGGGGAAAAATTGATTGGGTTGATCCTTCTCGTCGTCATGGAAATCGTAGGGAACTTGAGGAATTTAGAGTTGCGGCTGTGACCTCCTGTAGCTTTATACTTCTGTAGGTCTCTTTAGCCCTCTGCAGGTTTGTGGTTCTGTAGGTCCCTGTTGCTCTGTACTTGTATATATCTCTGTAGATCTCTGAAGCTCTCTGAAGTTTTAAATCCCCTTAGCTCTCTGTAGTTTTATAACTCTTTAGCTCTCGGTAGTCCTGTACTTTTGCAGATCATTAAATATCTGTACTTTCCTAGATCTCTGTAGTTGCCTGCAGCTCTGTGTAGATCTCTACTTCTGTAGTATTATGCGGCGTTTCATCTCTGTACCTCTCCGTACCTCCATATCTCTCTGCAGCGCTGTAAGTTCTGTAGGTAATCGTAGCTCCACATGTCTCGGCACCTTTGTAGCTCAACAGAACTTCGTTTCGACTCTTGGGCATTTGGAATGCATTGTATGCAAATACATCAGCGAACGTCTGTCCACAGGTGATAGATCGGAGTAGATCGATCAAATTATGTCAACACGATAAAGCTCCTCGATTTGTATACACATCACTCAGAAATAACTCTTACATAGACTCATAAAAGTGTAAGTTTTAACGCACAGGCTATCCATTAGAAAACACTGGTCAACACGTTAATCATTCGAAGAGTACAAGTTGCCGATTCAGAGAAAGACCGGAGCAAAGTTAGAGTTCGCTATCCTGGGAATAATTATGACTGGTACTGTACGAGCACGAGAAAATCGAGCACCCACGCGAGCTCGAGAACACTTTTCCTTGTTTTTCTTCGCTCGAACGCCAGGAAGATTGATCTCCCCAGTGGAAACTGTGTGATTTGGATCGCACGGGGGGGAAAAAATATGGCGCCAGTCCGTGCATCCTTCGTTTCTTCCTTCCCTCTGTCCGTGCTTCTCGAATGCTCGTGACCAATTGAATTTTAATGACGAATCGTTAACAGCGCTGCATAAATACGGACACGCCATCGTTCCCGGTGACGTCTGCAGCAACGAAAAAGATCGCTCAGAGGCTGCGTGCTATTTATTTCCATCGCCAGTCGTCGCGAAACGATGAATGCTCGTGAAATAACAGACACAGTGAAACTGTTGGCTCACTGACGAATTATGTATCCTCGTGAAAATTCACAAAAGTCTTCCCACAAGTAGCTTATACATATCGCTGTTTCGAAATTTCATTAGACGCTAGCAATATTAGTATGCATACTGCACTGTCAATATTTTTTTTATTTCGCTTATTTCATTTCATGGAGTCGAAACATGTGTCACACAGAATGTGGGGAAACCTCCTTGTAATCACAAATTGGTCACATGTTTGAGTTACCATTTTCGTATTTTTGAATCTTCTAACTGTTGAGTCATAATAGAACATTCGTAACACTCATACAATCATGCTGTAATAGTCTTTCTCTAGAAATGTAAATTTTGATACGTTGAAATTTGAATTTCAGAAAATAATTTTTTTTAAATTCACCAAATTTTTAAATTTTATTATTAAGGTCTGAAAATTTACAGAAAAATTGACCACAAAGGAATATTCCAAGTGAGAAATATTTATGTTTCAATCTACTTTTCTTTTTAATTCTGCTTCCGTGTAATTATGTAGTTTAATTACGGGAACAGAACGTGAGCCCCTACTAGTGTTGCATTATTATTATTATTATTATTATTATTATTATTTGCAATATATATTGACTCTTATTCACCATACGTAGATCTAATTTCTCAGTTTGTATTTAGTTCATTTCCTGTATCTTCTATTCTTCATTAAAACTCTTGTCTTTATTCTCGTGTGCTACTTCCAGTAATGAGCACCAAAAAATAACCATCAAATCATGTCATTAAATTTGCATGTAAATTTCTCGTATTATTTACTTTGTTTCACGTTGCAAGATCTTAACATTCAAACGCAGATTCGTTTTAATTTGATGCTGGAAATCGAAATATTATTTTGCTCCCACACGTTTCGAACGTGATCGAAGCATTTTCTCCAGGAAAGGTTGTTACAGCAGCTCGATCGAATACGCGAGGTACATTCGCCAGCTAGCGCGGCTTAGAAACTATAATCTTAATTACAGCATTAATTAAGAGTTTATCTGGCTGGCAACTATAGTCGCCGATTGTCCACGTTCCATCGAAATTTTTATCACCCCCGTATCTGTTCCCTTTCCTCCTGATAATCAGGCACACTTTTACGAAATGAAACTGGTTCGCCCCCGCGAATGAACCGCGCGCGTTCAGTTCTTTAGGAAATTAGATTCCGTGTAATTGCATCGAATAAGTAGGAAGGGAAAGCAGCGGAGATAAAAAATAACAATTACGGTTTTATGTTTGTACGTTCGTGGTAACACTCGCCGTACAATCAACCGCGGAATGCTAAATATTCACCATTTCGGCTGTGCACTTTTGCGCATTAAGAAATTAGGGTATTTGTGATTTCTTGGGTATAATGATCTGTTACGCTGCTCGAAATAATTAAGGCTCGAGTCACTCGAGTGATTGTTACGGGATAAGGTATCTTATAGTTCGGGACAACTTTGATGGTGAAACAGCGATCGCACGCTATCGTTCATCAATCAGGCGAAAAATCAATTACTGCAAAGTAACTTGTTTTATTGCTTCAGCCGAGCAACGCTCTAATTGAGCGGGCACGCAATTTGTTGCAAGCTCGTCGATAACAATTATTTCTCCCTCGTCTCGTAATCGATGGTGTTCGTTTTCGAAACTGCTTATTGAACAGCAGCAATTAAAAATAATGAAATTGAATCGTCCAGAGCTCTGATGATTGGGCATTGCAAGTATAAGCTAATCATGAAATTTCAGATGACTCAGTTTTCTGTCATCGTCCCATATAGGAAGCACTTACATTAGAATTCGGCTTTCTTGGAGCCTTGCACGATGGTAATACGATTTCTTGAATACTGGAGTGATTGCAAACGAAGGTCGAGCGAATTTAACCGCCATTGAGGTGTCATTATCGATTCATAATTAAGGGTCATGAATAAAACCGCGATTGCTTGTATGGCGAACATATCTAAACTCGTTAAATATTATGCAGGCGCGTAATGTTAATCAAGGACACGTAACACGTAACTCTGTGACAGCAATATAAAGCACGTGCTGAAGGTTTAATTATTAATGAGCAGACGCGGTCCTCGTAAAAGGAAGAACGATCTGATTTTCTCTTTGTTGGATCTTGTCGATACGTAACGTGTTAAAATAATAACTCGTCAACCACTTCCTCTATGCCCAGAAAGAAATTAATACAATATTTTCAAAATCAACTGTTACCTATTGCACTAGGGCTGCTACGAATATTCGAATATTATATATTAACTAATATTCGAATCTCAAATAGGAATTCTCTGATATTCGAATATTCTAAGTATTCGAATATTTGAATATTCTAAGTATATTCTAAGTATTCGAATATTTGAATATTCTAAGTATATTCTAAGTATTCGAATATTGGAATATTCTAAGTATATTCTAAGTATTCGAATATTCGAATATCAGAGAATTCCTATTTGAAATTCGAATAAATAGGAGTATTCGAATTTGAGATTCCAATATTCGAATGAACAGAAGTATTCGAATTTGAGATTCGATTAAAAAGGAGTACAGTAATGCCTCGTTAGAATCCTGACGATCGGGGCTGGCGGCAGGACACTAACGCGATGCGGACACTATTCCCTTAGAGTAGTATATGCGCTAAGACTATTCCGTGCAGCCGATGCCACGAGTGAGAATACCCCAGAGCCGAGCGAGAGGGAACGAAACAGTTGACACGAAGTTGCCGTCGTCTCTTTCGTTCTCTCACTCCCGACCGAAGGATTCCAAGAAATGGTGGGGATAGTGAGCGGGATTATAACGCATGGTAAAAACGGGACACTAACGACGAATTACTGTATTCAAATTTGAGATTCGAATATTCGAATAAATAGGAGTATTCGAGTTTGAGATTCGAATATTCGAATATTCGGAGTGAACGAATTTCAGATTGTACCTAACGAATAGGAATCTGAACATGAAATATTTTCTCACACTTTATCATGAAATGCTTTTCATATTGGCCTTCACAATAATTTGTTTTTCAAATGATAAATTTGAAACTTTATTACTCTGTGGTAAATTTATAAATGTTGAAACGAAACAACCATCAGTTATTAATATTAGGATTATACTAATTATTTTACAATCGTTATTCGGACAAATTATTCAAATGAACAATGATAAATTATTCAAATAAATGGAAGAAATAATTTGTTGCAAAGAATAAACAATTATTATTTAAATAAAATATTGTACTAAAGAGAATTTATTTGGATAATTACGTTACATACGTAAACATTTTACTTGAAACAATTAGAATAATGCCCAATTCTGTTTCGCAGTCCAGCTACGCGACTTCATTTTCAACATAGAGTTTGAAATATTAGCATAAGCAGAGAAAGCTGAAAATTTACCAAAGATTAATAATGTTTCAAATGTATCGTTTGAAAAACAAATAATTATATACTAAAATATAATTAATATTCCCAATTATTCGAATTATTTCAAGAAACTACTCGTATTCGAATTGTTCGAATTTTTGAAGATTCAAATATTTACAGCTGTACTACCTACATATGTACCTACAGTTACTCACAACAGTATCCGTCTATATATTACATATTAAATCGATTTGAAAGTGAGAATTCGCAATTCCCATTCACATTAATATAAACCTTGATTAATATACCTACTTTTGTTAGGAGTGCATTCAATTAAAAAAATTGTAGGTATACAGTTTATTTCAAGGTATTATTATCCCTGGAAGTACCAAAGATCGTGCAAAAAATATTCGCCCAAATTCAATATTTAATTTATAAGCTTTAATCCATTACGCATATATTCAACAATTTTTCTGGGAAATTATCTTGTTCCATTCTTCTAGCAAAATTTCTTTAAGCATTTCCTTGGTAGATGGTGCTAACTAAAAGTATATTAATCAAGGTTCATACCAATGTAAATTATAGTGAGTAGGTAAGTCTGAATTTAGCATTACTCGAATAAGTAAAATATGTTATATGTATGAGGAGGGCGGATACTTTTGCGAGTAACTGTACATTTCCATTCTTGCGACAGAACATAATCTACAACGACACTCGACGATTTTCGATGCAAAAGCCGCGACTTAAATAGGAGCTCGGTTGAAGCCGTTTAAGAAATCAATAGAAACGTGAAGTGCACGTGGCGAGGAAAGAGCTTTGAAATCTGATTCGAATGCAGCCAACGAAATATAATATTTTTCCTCGCGTTTCTTGCCCCAGCTTTTTCTGTAACAACCGAATCGACCCACCAGATGCTGTACACACGAGAGGCCAGCGTCGTAAATTATACTTAAGTGCCAAACAGCCTTGTGTTAAGTAACGTATACAAGCAGCAGGAATATTCCTCTAATAAACAGAGCGGTTGCGCTCGAATTCCGCGAATTCAATGGTCATGAATCAGCGTACTAAGAATAATTAAATTTCAAATTTCTGTCTTAACTCCCGAAAACGGTATCTGCCTTCCGGAGAACCACCAGAGGCTTCCTGAATATTTTAACGACGCCGTTCGTTTATTAACATCTACCCACCGTGGAATTATTCATTCCAAAAGCTGTTTCGGGCGTTGGAACGCGAGCATCCACGAACTCGGGCTCCTCAGCCGAGGCTGTTACTCGCCGTTCAAGTAATCGTTTCTGGACGATCTCCAGTACTCTAGGACTACAAGCTTAGTGGCTCGTAATGGGATTTATTTTGACAATCTTCGACAATATTGATTTTAGGAAAAGTTGTTTACGCGTAGCTTTCAAGAATTCAATGTTATATTGAAGTGTTCACATGGGAATCTACTCTTCTACAAAAAGAGACAGACTATATTCTTGGGAACGTAGAGTTGATAGATTTATTTCTCAGGAAGAGGCGGGTGGAAATTTCGGGTTTAGAGAAATATTAGATGACAGGTGGATAGGAGAGGAATGAATGAAGCAGTTGGATGAGTGACGAGGGAGGGGAGGAACAAAGAGGGAGGCTGCGGAGATATACGGTTAGGGGTAGCGTAGAAAAAGTTAGAGGAGGTATAAATAAGTAGGTAGTAAAACAGAGTAGGAATAGGTTACGAGCTAGGTTAAGGTAGAAATAGAAGCAGTAGCAGGCGAGGAATAAGAAGCAGCAATAACATAGATAGAAATGCAATTTATTAATGATGTAGATGAGATGTAAAGAATATTTTAAAATGAATTAGGATGTTTATTAATGAATACACAACAAGGAAACCGTAAATTAAACCACTACTTTTTATATCCCTCTATTAAAGACCTCAACTTCATACGATCATTATCTATAAAAAAGAACCAAAGTGGCTAAATTTCAGTCACGCGATAAAGAGATGTGGATTGAAATTTCCACTGGCGGATGCTTTAAATTCTGTACTTAGACACCACGGTTGTGCACAGAATTTTTATTACAAACAGAGGCAAGATTGAATTCGACCATTCCAACCACTCACGTTTTATGGAATTGTTAATCCATCCGGCAGCGTAAATATTTTGCTTGCGTGCCAGTTGCGTATCTTTTTTTTTGTTTTTCGAGCGAAGGGGCAGCTATAAAAATTCGTATCAGTTTCCATTTCATCTACGTCGGACGGGGGATTACGATCTGGTTAACGATCACCGGTTTACGCGCTACCCGACGAGATTACCGTCGTTTATGGTGGCGTAACCGGTTGGGATCCACGCTCACGATCAATTACAATGTACGCCATAAGAAATTATTACTTGAGAAATCGTGCCGCCTGTTACTACACGTTAATGCTCGGTTACCTGGATTTATTGCGTAATTCAATTAACCACATTCGGCGTAAATAATTAGATCGTGTGATGGCAGAGTTAACGGTGGATTACATGGAAATTTTGCTGGGTTGTATTGAAGCGCTCGAAAAACTGTCCATCTTATTCGCGGATTTTCGAAACTTTTCTTCTAAAGCGCACCATTTTAACAAAAATAATTTGTTTAAGAAATCGGTACGTACAACGGAAACTACACTCATATAGATTATAAAAAAAAAATGAAATTTGATTTCGGACCTGCTGTGCCATAGTTACCAATTCGACCATCTCGCGTGGTGGGGTCTAGAAGATTAATTAATATATTACAATTTATGCATGTTTTTCTATTTATTTTTTTTTTGTATAGTCTCTTAAGGCAGCGTGCTAAAGGTAGGCAATAAAAATTTTCTATGAAAACTGTAAATTATTCCTGAAAAAAATTCTTAAAAATGGCTTACTTTTCCGGCCGTCACAGTGGTGTTCCCCCTTAATTTCAGAGTTTAGTACAAACATAACAGAATAGTAGCAATTTAGTTTCAAACAAGCTTCTTCATTCCCCTTACCATCGTTGGAAACAACCCACCAAACACCTTCAAGCACACTTATTTGAACTGACTCAATCCCTGAACTATATAACACTATCACTTCCACCAGAATTTCACCCGGAATTCCACCCTCTCCAAACAAGATTCAGGAAGCATCGATCAAATCGACACGGTGCAAATCTTGCATCGACGTTCCTGTGTAAAAAAAAAAAAAAAGAAAAAATATACGTTGCAACGACTGTTCGACGTTTCCTGTACGGAACTAATGGCGAACGAAAGTAACGTCACGCGCGGTGTTTTACACGGGACGGTTAGTTATGACACGTTTCGCCCTCTCTATTCTTCGCGTTACGCGCCTCGGGCGAGGAATCGACAGTTTGACGGATCGATGACCTGGCGCAACGTCGATCGACCTGATCGCCGCGGAGCGCATAGATTCCCGTGACAGGATTGCACGGAGGCGCAAAGGGGGCCATTATTTATGAGGGCGTAAATCAGGATCGAGCACCGATCTGCCGGATCGATCACCCGTCAACCGCCAACACCGCGCTCCCCCTTTTGTCGAGGAAACACTGACGAGCCGCCCACGTATGACGTGGCTATCATCATCGACGTGAGGGCCACGAAACGCGAGTCGGCGTTGCACTCTTGCCCCCTGACATCCTTATGCAGCGTCTCGTCTGGATGCTGCGCCAAGAAAGCTAGGGAAGGGGCAGATCGGGCCAGAGAGATCCCAACCGGACTGAATTTACATTTTGTTGATCTCCGCATCGCACCGGAAGCAACGACCCTCGAATCGAGATTTGTACAGATTTATCTGAGATTCACAGCGATTTACATGGGCTTGGCCTATAGGGATGGCAATGGTGCTCGGGGTTTCACAGGATGTTTTGTTTCTTAGGTTGGTGGACACCTACTCTGTGTGGAATGATTGAAGAATGAAAAGTCCTTGTAGGAAACACTGTGAGTGTCAAAATTAGAATTTTTTATCGGAAAGTGTCCTACGTGCTAATGGTAATACTATAGTATAGAATTTTAATGCAATTTCCCTTTGTAAATAAGTTACGAATAGTGCTAAAAGATGGTACCGTTGGTATGTCCAACGCCACTTCTGTACATAAACAATCTAACAGTAAGAGCCAATCAGCTACAGACAAACGGGATTGGCACTCATAGTGCTTGTAAATTTAAAAGAATGGCAAATTCAGTTTTCTCTACAACTGAGAGATGGTACATTCAGTTTTCTCTACAATTAAGCCATGGCACGTTCATATATTGAGATATTTAAGGGTTTGCGTTTAAATCAGCTTAAAAATATTGGCAATCGTTAATCAATTCGGGTAATGTTTTTAAAACTATACACTTGTTACATTTTATTATGCAATAATAATTAATAAAAATCTTAAAGAAAATAAACGATTTTTTAGCTACGTATACCACTTTCAACAAAAACATTCCTGCGATAACATTTTACAGTTCAACTTTTTTTGATTAATTTATGAGGATGTTGTACACCATTGACTGTGTGATTATGAGTATAAAAAGTGGATATCTATATCTGACTAAAACTACCATTAACTCATTTTTTCGAAAAAATTGACTTATAGCACTTTAAAAGAAGCGGCTCAATTACACTATCCGCTATTAAATAACCCATTAAAAAACATAGCAAAACAATAACAAGAAATAAGATATGCCCAATAGAAATAATGCTTCTTTTCTATAACAATTAAAATCTTCAAACTAAATTTACTCAGTTTAAGATCATTGAGAATTGGCAGCTTTCTGCATAATTAAGCCCAAATTAGCTTTGAGCTTCTCAAATCCAGAGCCACCTAATGGATAGAAAGTAACTAATTTCGAAGACCAGCCGAAGATAGTAGGGCAGAATCAACTATAACAGGATAGCACTCTATTTCTCAAATTCGAAATAAAATCTATGGCAGTAACTTTCATAATCAGTTATTTCCTGGAAACATGAGAAGGAATCTGCACATCACTGTGCCCATTCCCACAGGAACTTTGAACAAAATTATCGTCGACTTTAACGATTCTAAATGCAGCATTCCAGGAAAGTCGTACTAACAGGAAGAGCAAAGTAAATGCTTGAGATTATAATCAATTCAAATGCATGCTGCACGAGGTATGGTACGCTTTAAGGAGAACCGTGAAAAAGCCAGACATTGAAACGAATTGATATTTATTACGGCCACTCGATCGAGGGAACGTTTAATTGAGTTACCTCTCGTGGCCAGTTAATCGCGATTTAACGGCGGTTAATGACGTAATAATTTTGTATAGTGAGCACTGCGATCGATCGGCGGCGGCCATTACAACCGGTTACACTATAATAAACGACGGCAACCTCCACGGGCAGACACGTAAACCGGGGGATCGTTAACTGGTCTTCGAGTAAAACTAAATGGAAACTGATTGTTCAAATGCAAAACATTTTACGACCGTTTCTTCGTTAGTGGTAATACACGTGAAAATACGTCGTCATGATCCATTCTGTTGCGTGAAAACATAATTGAATGATATTCAGTACACGATGGTGTAACCTCTCAAACAAATCTTTAAATGTAGGCTTTCATTTATGTCAACCACATGGTCCCATGAAAATTTACAATAACGTAGATCACCTTCTGCTCGATTTATATTAAAATAATAAAAGGGAGCAATGCTAATAAGTTTCGAAGCGTTGAGTAACTTTTCCCACAACACAAATCTCTGTCATTTACATGTGATTTATGTGTGTAACAGTTGAAGCATGAACTCTAATTAATGCATTGATGATTCGAAAGGGTTAGTGAAGATGCATTGATAGATCTGTAATTTCCAAAAAGTTTATGAATTTCATTAGACCTCCGTGTAATTAATTACATTCATTTCATTTCCTAAATAAATGCTGGGCAGGTACTTTCCACTTCACATGTAAACAAACAACCCCGATATTCTCACTCTTCAACATCTATTCAAATTTACACTTTAATTCTACCACACACGCATACAAATAACTTCGTGAGAAAGTGTTCATTGCCATCCATCCTGTTTCATCAGTACCCTCTAAAATGACTCCGTTAATAGTACCGTTGTAACTCGCCCTCTCCCAACTTTATGTGCTACATAAAACTATGATCGCAGGGCCCTTACATAGTCATCGCCGCCAGACGCTGAGGCAGCTAGACTTATCCAGCCATCTTAACCGCCTTCGAAAACATTGATCAACATCCATTCTACGGGGGCTGAATTTTATTCCCTCGTTGGAACGGCATTTTCCTTCCTGCCAAATGTCGCCAGGCGAACGAGCGAGAGTGTCCCTTGTCTTTGTCCCTGATTAACGGCGACAGGAACGTACAGCTGTTTGGATTTTGGGCCTCCACGTCCTCCATAGCCTTTTTCCTCAATAAAACACACCTTGGGTCCTTCCGGTCTCCGCGCAGGATACGCAGGCAGCGTCATTTCGCTCGGTTCGCACCTGTCCCCAACAGGTGACGGAGTCTGATTCTGCCGTTGCCACGTCCACGTGTACTTATGGAACCGTTCTGGGCGAGGGATCCTCTCCATTCTTATCGTGAAATGAAAATCGGGGGCAGGTAAAAAAGTGGCCCCAGTCGTTGACGGTGTCTTATGCAAATCCGTGCTCCACTTGGCCTGGCAGTGGGCTTTGTTATTGAAAATAACCGATGGTCCTCGGACTCTGCGCGTGGATTATTCGAATAACTTCGGTTCGAAATAAATTGGTACTTTCGGACCTCGAGAATTTCAATGGACTTTATTCTTCTTTCACTAATTCGATAGAGTAGTCAGTAGAAGAAACTGAACAATTCTTATCTTTAAGGGGAGAAGACCATATAAATCGAACGAAAAACAGAAACAAAATTTTTTCCATAAATCGCTTCTAAAACGTTTCAAAAATATATTCTCAAAGTTACAGGCCGAAATTCAATTCCGTATCGATACTACAACCTGGTGAGTCAGCGCGCCTCCGAGCGCCGAGCATACCTAAAATGCATTTTAAGGGGGGAATACTATGTTATGGGCTAAAAACATAGCAAAATTTAGGAATTTTTTTTAAGAACCTAGCATTTCGTTTATCTGAGATTTGAACCATGTTTTTATGCATCCTTGAAGAAGTTGCAGTTTTTTTTTATTTATTTTTAATAATAAATATAGGAGTTATGCGTCCCGCCGGGCAAAACTCGTTATTTGCTGGTGTGCATGATATTTACCTTCCAGGTAATCTGAAACAGGAAAATGAAACAGCGTTTTACTTTGTACATATGTAGCTTGAATTTGATGAACTAGAATACCGCTAAGTTCTGTACTTCTTTTGTTACGTAAGAAAATTGACGCAAAATTCGATAGTAAAAGTTAAAGGTTCAGACCTATCAGTTTGAAAACTTTTCACACTTCTCATAAAATTTTTTTGTTTTTTGCAGGTTCATCAATTTAAAGCTACATATGTATAAAATCAAACGCCGCTTCGTTTTTCTGTTTCAGATTACCTGGTAGATAAATATCATGCACACCAATGGACGACGAATTTTGCACGGCGTGATGGTCGATCATGCATAACTACTATATTTATGGTTAAAAATTAATAAAAAAAAACCTACAGCTTCTTCGAAGATGCATCAAAACATGGTTCAAATTACAGATGATTCGAATCGCTGGTTTCTAAAAAAAAAAATCCCAATTTTGCTATGTTTTTAGCCCAAAGACTAGGATTCTTCCCATAAACGCGTTTTTCTCGAAACAACGTTTTCAAAATTGGCGCCGGGGATAACTCAGAAACTATTTGACCAATCAACTTCCAATTTGGCATACTTTTAGTTTATAATATTCCTCAGAATATGAACCACAAGGTTTAACCAAATTATTAATTTTAACCACTGTTTTTAAACAAATAAAACGCCATTTTTTTCGCTTCATATTTAATTGTTTGAAGTTCCGCCATTTTTAAAATACGAAATTTTTTGCACTATTTGTGGTTCATATTTATACAATTGGTACATAAATTGGAAAAAAATTATTTCTCTGTTTTACATAACTACCAGAGACGCTACAACCGGCGCCGTTTTGCATCTCGAAAAAGAACCTATTTCAGATACGGCTCTATTTCTTTTGTATTTATTCTTTTGTATTTTGTATTTCACTCCTTCGAAGTAAATTTCCGCAAAAAAATGCTCATTGCATATTCCAATACACGACATTCATACGAAGTTTCGTTAAAATCAGAATTTTCGTGTTGGCAGCGAAGCGAAATACATGTTGCACGAGTCGAGAATGATTTGCGATAGAGGAGGACGGGTTATCACGCTCCCTATTGGGATCAGAAGGTGTGAAAATGCAGAGGCCCTTTACAGAAAATATGCCTGTACATATTCTGGAAGATAAATACTCGAGAAAGCGAGCTTCTAAATTGATTAACATCTACGCCACCGCTTCCTCCAACGACGCTGCCGAGAACAGTGGGACAGCGGAACGTGACAGAAAGCGTGGAGGTGGCAGCGGCAGCCGGAACCCAGGAGTTAGGGGGCCAGGAGCGGAGTTTCCCGACGAAAATTGGAGAGGTGGAGACCCAATTACTCGATCCGATATTACGAAAATAAGTAAAAATAAAGAGAAACTCGCGGGAGTCCTCGTGGTAACCCAATAAACTCAGGGAAGAAGTAAGATCGACTCATCTCCTCCGGGCGGGGACTCCGCAGCAATCTTCTTGAGGAATCTCCAAACGGCGAGGAATCGATTATCTCGTGAATAAGTATCGTTAGTCTTCCGAAACGATTAGCCGTCCTCGGCCACTCCGCATTAGTTGGCAGACGCGTTGCTGTACGTAAATGTTCCAGGTAAAAAGTAAACTGCGCATTAAAAGCGAGGGTCGCGCAGGCGGAAGATAATAAAAAGATATACATAAGCCGGCAAGCGGTGGAGCAGGGGGGGAGTGCAAGTGTTCGTAACGCGACGTGGGTGTTGTCTGCAAGGACACCACAAACGCGCCTCGTGTAATTCCACTCGAGCTACGAAGACGAGGGAAGGGAGGGGGGAGGAGGCAAAAAAAAAAAGGAATAGTAACTCGTATCGCGATATCTCGGGCGGAGGCGGACTGCCAGAGGAGCAAGAACTTCTGGATCTCGATTTACGGATACTTGAAGCACACCCACGAGTGCGGTGTTCTCCAGGGGCATTTAAGAGGAACTTCTCTGTATCGATAATGGCTGGGTAACCTTGGGCTTCGTTAGATCACCGTGCTGTCGTTACGTGAACAAGCAATTTCGAATGAATCAATCCTGGGAGTCCCTGCTTCTTATTGCGGTGCTTACCGTCTTCATGAGTTTCCTCCCTCGTTTTCTTGGGACTTTAATGATCCCAGGTGACGTGACGTTTGTGGTACTCTGCATCGTGGGATGGCTGGTTTCCTCTTAGATTTAATTATATATGTCATTGTGCTCCTCTTGATATCAGAATAAAGGTAGAAAGAAATGATTGAGGTACCTACACCTTTTTCTATGTAACCACACATTTGTGTAAAAGCGTGTGGCACTAAAATAGTGAGAAGATGTATTTACTGCATTGGCTTATACAATGCTGTCTTTTGTCCTAGATCCATTGATTAAGCAACAACGAGGAGGAATCAACGACCCGACAAGCCCTGCTTGAGCGCATTGCCATGGTAAGTGGTGTTTAGACAAGGAATAATTATTTACTGGGAAATTATCTCCACTTATAGGATGCGTTATAACGACGCTAATCCTCTGTCAATATCTCACGCCGTGTTTAACTTGGTGTAACTTGCGCTCCCGGTGAAATCGCCCACTTTGAAACGATTAAGCAACCAAAGTGGTCACCTAATGAGAATAGTTAACGCGTTCAACTAGTTGCCGGCCGTTTCATTAAACACTCGAAAATGGGTCTATTTAACGCCTGTTAAGCTCTGTTTCGGATTAATTGTATCGGGGTTTAATCTAATCGGTGGCGTGCCTCAAGATGCATCTGGAAATTGGCGGCGAGATTCTGCGGGAGTTCGAGTCAGCGATTAGACATTCTCTTCCTCTTAAAGACTTGACAGGTTCCAGTGCTGGGGAAGATTTGAATGCAGTGTTATATGCCCTTCGTTGAACTATGTGGTCTTTGGTGGAATTCGTTTCTGGAGTCAATTAATATTTATAGGATCGTCGAAGAGAATTCATTGAATTCGCGAAGAGAGAGATTTTATCATTTTCTGAACAATGAGAAAAAGTAGTCGTTGAGGAAAGGAGTGTTTAATGTTTGAAAGATTTCTTACTTGATGATTTCTGAGTTATAAAGACACAATAAGTTGATTGCAACCGTTTGTGCAACAATTTGTATAGAGAGAAAAATTACGGGAATCGAATGAAACTGAATTAAGTTGTAAGTAGATTCAGCACTTCTCCGCGCGGCTTAATTAATGCACAATTTGCGAAAGGGAAAAATGAAATAGAACAGCGCGACGGAGAAACTATTAAAGACCGGCATGCTAAAATGCAACGTCGGAAATTCGTGAAATGTAGTGGTTTATATGCCAGCAAAATTTATGTTTTTTGAAGAATTACCTTTCCTAGTGCCGGTAGCCAAATTCAAAATTTCTGGTAAATAATATGGAATCACTTGTGAGTTGTGTTTTATCCATTAGACACCTTCACTTTGAAGAAATATTGCAGTATTATATTAACGTATCTTTCAAAGTCATTGTTTCCTAAGAATAGCATTTGTATCTTATTTCATAATCTTTTCCCTTGTATTCTTCAGACATAAATGGCATTTATTAGATTTATTTTCTGAGAATAATAGCAACTTGGCGGAGCCATGCTTCAAGAATATAAAACACACAAAAAGATGGAGAAATTAATTTCAGATTTTCACGATGGTAGAGAAATCAAGGAATAAACAAATAAAAATATAAAAAAAACTTCAAATGTCCTCCCACCGAGCCGAGATCACAGAGAAACAAAAAAATGGTACTCTACATTTCAACAATTAATTTTTTACCCTTTGAATAACATTTTTCGAACCGGTACTTCCCTTTTCATTCACAAACAGGAATGCATGCTTTTGTCAGGTGTATAAAGCTTCCAACGAAATTTTTATCCTTTCCCGTGCAATACCATGCAAATATTTGGTCCGGGCGACGCGGACGTTTAAAAATCCAACAATGGCTTACTAAAACTGCTAGATGTATATTTCATTCAATAATTAAAGTGTCCAAAACACAACACAAATTTTATTCTGCGATGTGTTCGATTCAAAACGAAGACAGGAAATGATTCTGTAATAAAAAGGGGTCGAAGGTAGGGTCCAATACTTATAGGGTATATAGCATTCACTAAATTTATTTAAAAAACCTAATTAATATGTGTCGAAAAGTTGAACCTACATATCAAAATGAAATGGGACTTTTTGTTTTACGTTCGCCATACGAATCATTCTAATAAAACTGAAGAATGATGCAGTCCACATGAAATTAGAGTTTAAATGTTCACGTATGGCCGCGGTACGATGAGCAGGTGCATTACTCCCAACGATACAAGCAGTCGCGATAAGGAGATTCAAGGCGATTCCGAAAACAGATCTCCAGATACTCAGTGCTGGGTCTGTTTGGACGCAAGCATAACGTTCCCGAGTTTAATAGTAGGGAAAACCTAGGAAACCAAAAAAATGTACGTACGTTGATTACAGTTCTCGCAAAAATATTTGACACCTATTCTACTTAGTTCACGTATAGTTTTTATTAAATAGTCGAAATTGAAAAATTCAAAGTCTGGCCTGCAGTTTACGTTGACTTTACGCCAAAATGGATCAACAATCTCTAAGAGAAACGAGTGAAAAATTACTACTTTTTAGTATATTGTTTAAACAAATTGACGTATTACGAATCTGATTGCGTGGATGAATTTGTTACAAAAAATACATCATTTTCATCTAAAAGATTTTTCTCTATAGTGCATATTTTTCAAGATATTGGGGCAAACGTGTTTTTCACCCCAACTTCGAGGGCTGATTTCACCCCCTAGATATGGATGATTGCTGATAAAAAAAATAGGTGCCAAATATATTTTCGAGAACTATGATGTACGTAATCCTCACTAAAATCGGCGTGTAACAGTTGGGAAATTTTCCTTCGTAAGACAAAGAACATCTTTTAAAAGTCGTATAGTAGGATAGTTAAGAGGTTAGACCACCTTGGCCAGGTCCAGAAATATCGCATCTTCGGGAATTTATTTCTAAGTGACAAAACACTTTTATCGATGAAAATTATTCAATGAAGATAGAGACACCTTTGAATAATATATAGAATTCTTTTTCAAATATCAAAACATTCCGAAAACTTTAAATGCGTTTTTCTCGAAACCACGTTTTCCAAAACGGTGTATGCTGTAATTTGAGTAAAACTTTATGGACTTTTATACAATTTTGCACAGATGATCTTAAATATATTTTCTATTGTTGGACCGTCAAAATTTTCGATTGATTGAAAAATTAACAAAATAGCTACACTTTGAAGCAAAAAGCTCATTTTCGTGTGTAAGAAAATGGACTTTATTTACGCATACGTCAGGTAAACATTAAAATATCGAAAAAATTAACGGTGCGGGTCAAAACTGACCCTGGCGTCCAAGTATTTCCGTGTGACCACTCGAACCGTCCGCCATCCGAGGGTACATACTACGAATAAAATGAACAATTTTTACAAATTAGATCAGTGCTTGAATGAATATATTCCCAATCCCATTATTTCTCACAATCAGACTTGTCTATGGAGCCCTTCCTTTTCCACATTCTGTGCAACAGTTTTCTGGCACGTTCCAGCGCGTACCGCTGGCATTGTACGTTTTGGCGCGTTAGCCAGTCTGGTTATTTTAACTAATGACAGTCAAATGCAATTACATCAGGTCCCGTGCTCTTGCCGGAAGCGGCCGCATAACGAGCACTCGTGTCCGCTCAGCGCTAAAGGCTTGCCTGGCGCATACCTGACGCATGACGCCAGGTTTAAGACGTGCCTCTATCGCCCAACGATTTCCATCCCGTCGAGGAAATTGTACAATGTAATAACAATTAACCGACTTGCTTAAATTTCACGGCTCGCTGGCCGCCCGATAACATTATGCGCCATTAGCATCAACTGGACGCTGGTCAACTTCCGTCGACCATAAAGAACATTCCTCGAAAGGGTTCCCCATGTTTTTTTTTCCATTCAACTCAACGCCGATTGCAATCGATTGGTCGGGTACTAAAATAGGCGTTACGTCCCACGTTTGGTCTAGAAAACTTTTAAATAGTATTAGAGGAGGGAATGACGCACGCGTTCAGCAGGGAACGTATTAATAATACGTGGGTCCGCAATTGTTCCAACAGCTCTACGGAGAGAATTGCGTCTTTTGGATGGAATATGCTGATTTATTTCGAACGTGCAGCAGTGCGAATTTTCGGCCCTGATCTAGAAATAGAGATGTACTTGTTAGCGGCCACCTGGGCGCGTGTGTCCTGCCACTTCGGTAGGGAGTAAGTGGATTCTGTGTGTTCAATATTCTTTGGCGTTTTGCGGATTAGTTTGCGTGGTTTGGTGGCGCTCGAATGTTTGGATTTAAGGCACGAAAAGACGAATGCAAATGATTCATTGACAGTAAAGTGTCGACAGATACTTTTGACTATGGAATTTATCTTGTAATAATTATAATCTTCTGTAGGAGGACACGTGTGGTTTCATTTAAGAAAATATTCACCACTTTGGTTACTCTGATAATAAATGGTTTCTGAGAAAAATCATTTACACACTTGGTTCGTGTAAGTCCCATCGTAAAATCGGCTTTCCTTATCTCTAACGACAAAGGTGATTACGTGTTCTATTTCTGCTAGATTATCCTGAACATCGGTTTAAAGGATTCCGTCTACGTTTGTCGAGCACATCAACAGACAGTAAAAAAAGGTTTCTTACCTTTTCTTTCAACAATAATCCGAATCTGTACCAAATATTCAAGGGCGAATCTTCTTTGAATGGCGTGGGGTAAATGAAACAAATGCCACCTTTAATATTTGCAAAGTAAAACTTGAGAAATAACTGGGCTTCTGTCTTCAACTAATGCAGCACAATTTCCATTTCAAAATTCACTTCACCAATTTCCAAATCACGCATGCACTTAAACTTTCTATTATTTTTCAATATCATCCAATTATCTTTGGAGCCACTGCAATTCCGGTTACACTCTAATTGCTTTTCACACTTTCTGCTTCCCAATTGTATAATATTTATTCAACGACAGTTCACAGGATTGTACGTGCACGCTGTTTCGCACTGACACGTAGTTTGTAATATCATGACAACGATTGTCTTCTTAATTTACAAAGTTCACATTACCAGGATCCCACGGAAGTAATTTTAGTGTATTTATCATTTCATTTGACGCATGCCTGTGTCGGTCTCCCTACCGCGCTCTCGCCTCGACCGTTTTCCTCTGATTTCTATTTCCGTGACCACCGGAGCGCAATTTCAGGTACGAGGAAACGGATGGACGATTCGATACTGCATTAGACCAGCGTAAAAAATATTGCGCGTGAATACCGAGATCCGCGAGCCATTTCAATGCAAATCCGTGGTAAAAATATATCGGGACATCGTGCTTGAGTTATTCGCGACTCGCGATGTTCAGTTGCGCTTCTGTTGACCTCAGTTTTGCGCGGCAGTAAACGCTCGTGAATCACTACCGTATTGCGCAAGGAGACGAATAGAACAGTGAAAATGGCGTGGCTTACGCGGGACGTTTCATTAGATCGCTGACGTAGTTTCCACGACGGAGAGCGATGTTGAGGTGATCTGTTTAAAAGTTTATCGCGTAAAGGGTTCATTCGTTTCATACAGAAGAGAATATCGCGATTTCTTCTTGAGGGAGGAACAGCTCCAAAAGTAACTGATATTTAAGAATTTTTATTTAAATAACTGTTGGTCATATTGGATTAAACTCTTTTGGGATATAAGGAGGCATCTTTAAACTTGCAGAAAATATTTTTTTTTATGTCGAACCTTCTTATTATTTATTAATTATTATGGAATCTTGTCCACCTCTTCGACGATGTAACTCCTCTTGGCGGGATGCGTAGCACCTATCACAGTCATTTGATTGCAAAAAAAATAGAAGTTTCTTAAAGTTAGATAGTTTACGCTGGGATTAGTCCAGTTTAAAGAGAAAAAAAAGAAAAATTGAAAGTGTTATAGCGTTTGAAAGAAAAAGTAAGTTTATTCCTTAGACAAATTTGTCATATTATTCTTTATATCGACGAAAAAAGTATTATAAATAAAAACTAAAATTAAAATTTTAGGTCCAGTACTAGCGTAAATTATTTAACTTTTAAAAAAACTCTTCTTCATCCTCGAAGAGATTAACACGATTCCACAATAATTAATAAATAATAAGGATCGACATAAAAAAAAAATTCGACAAGTTTAAAGATGCCTCCTTATATCAAAAAATATTTCAATGCAATATTAACAATAGTTTTTCGAAAAAAATTCACAAATTTCGGGGGCTGTTACACGAGAAGCCCCCTTTAATAAGCTGAATAGCCGTACCATTTTTGAATTTTAGGTGAAATTCTTGACAATGCACGAAAAAGATAGGTAGTTGGTAATCCAAGGTGCAAGGAAAGAAATTGATATTTATTTCAGCTAGATATAACGAAGCGAAATAATTGAACGCAAGATCATTAATAGGCAAGTATTCCTGAAAAATATTTCTGAATTAGAAATTCAAACGTGAAACGTCAAACGTCAAACCTTCAAAACGTGAAATTCAAGTTGAGCCCATTTTTCTACACTATTATTTAAACATTGGTGAATTATAATAATTTCTGCGGTGGCCTTAGGTAAATGAGATATTCTGCGCGAAATATTTTTTATTTCACCGAAATCTTGATTGCAGCCCCACGAGCGGAGTTAAAAAACAATTAAACACAATAGCTTTCTACGTCCTTGCAAAGTTCTCGTTAGCCTGAGCAACTTTCACTCGATACGATTTTGAAAATAATGTGCATATTGTTGCGAATATTGCGAACATGGCGTTTGCAATTAGTCAAGCCCATTGCGGTGCTCGGGTACTAAGAAGACTATATTCTTGATTAATCAAAATCTGATAAAATCTAATTTGAATGTAGAGTGACAGCGTGGTAGAGTATTGGAAATAAATTTTCATTTTAATGTTAGAAGGTTATTGGTGAAATAATAAATCACTATAATGGAAGAAGTTACCACCTCAGAACGTAACAATATATCAATAAGGCATCAGAAGATATGATTTAATCTGTACGAACGAAATGCAATGGAAAAGTAGAGCGTGACAGGGTAAGTAGATAGGGATCGTCTATGGCCAGGCGTGTCCTACAGGCTAATACAGTAATTCGTCGTTAGTGTCCCGTTTTTACCATGCGTTATAATCCCGCTCACTATCCCCACCATTTCTTGGAATCCTTCGGTCGAGAGTGAGAGAACGAAAGAGACGACGGCAACTTCGTGTCAACTGTTTCGTTCCCTCTCGCTCGGCTCTGGAGTTTTCTCACTCGCGGCATCGGCTGCACGGAATAGTCTTAGAGCATATACTACTCTAAGGGAATAGTGTCCGCATCGCGTTAGTGTCCTGCCGCCAGCCCCGATCGTCAGGATTCTAACGAGGCATTACTGTATGCCTGTAACTCTTTAACTGTGGATTATTTTGAAAATAACACTAGTCAATTAATCTTTACTAGCTAATAAGTTCCTCCAACACATACAATTCTTCTTCATATTCGGTGCTTCGAATTCAAGCTAGCATGCCAATTTAGCGATACTCAAACATGGACTTTGATCTTCTTCATCATTCATCAATGTTCCTCTGATATCTCGTATTCGCAAACTTCTTCGACATCCTCTTTTTCCCTTTCTTCTCTCCCACTCTGAATGCGCAAAAGTTCTCCACGGTCGCCGCGACAATCGGTCATTCCAATTCATCGGCTGGAAGGATGATTCAATTCAGTGGCCTCTGCTCCAATTATTGATCGTGTAATTCATTCGTCCCGCACGGCGGTATTTCGCATAATTGTGCAATCGTCACTGAACGCCGCGAACCTTGAGCGCGTGTCCCTCCTGGAACGCTGCCTGGGGAACAACGAGTCGTTGTGATCGTTGGAACGAGAACGGTCGAGTGGAGCAGCATAATGGCCGTTCTGTATCGCAGTGACGACTCGTTCCTCGTTAGACTGTCGAGGCGCCGTGAATCACTCGACGTGCGAGAAATGACGAATTAACGGTGTCGATAGACAGAAACGTTAGTCAGGGGGATCATTAGTCACTGGCTCGCACCTCAGCCAGCGCGTTCTCTAGCAGCGATGGGACTGATCCAAGAGTTTCTCGTGAGTTTTCAAGCATTTCGATAATCCAGCACTTATTCGGCAGATTCGAAATGTACGCAGGGACAAATTCGTAGTGTTGACGTTAAGGATTTATAGATGTCAGGGAACTTTGATAATTTGAACATTTTGATTTTTTTAAAATTTGCAAATGTGCAGGGAACCTCAGTAAAAGCACCAGCAGGCATTTTTCTTCTCATACTTTTTCGCTTCAGGGTGAATGCACCTCTTAAAGATTAGTGTGCTTTCCTATTTTCCTGTATATCTTGAAAACTGACGTATAATTGTAAAGATGTGCAATCGACTTTACTACTTAATCCTCGAACTTTCAGATTATTTTACTGCACCCTAGTCAGACCTCACATAGAATATGCGTCCGTTATTTGGTCGCCTAGCCAATTAAAATATAAACCACTCATTGAGAGGGAGCAGCATAGTTTTCTTGGGTTTGCTGCATGTAGATTAGGTCAAAGTATGGCAGTTACAGACCACGATTACATCCCCATCATGAACCAGCTGAATTTACGATCCCTTGAGTTTAGGAGAGCTGAGGCGGACTTGCTTTTCCTTTTTAGAATTATTAATAGCTTTATTAATTGCCCTCAACTCCTCGATTTGATAAATTTTTATGCTACTAAAAGATCGTTTAGATTTACACGGACTTTTCTTCCACAGCGTTATATTTCCTCAATGATCAACTCGGACCCTGTAAACCGTATATGTAATGTGGCTAACGCATATTACGCTAACATAAATCTATTTGGTGTTAACATAAGCAGCTTCAGAAATTCGGTTCACAGAAACCGGCCATACTTGTGATTTGTTCGTCTGAACTGTAATTTCAATTATGTATACTAATGGGGACTTATCCCCGTTTATCAATAAAAATAAAAATGAAAATAAAAATAAAACTATAGTATGTATCAAAAAATTTTGAAAAAAATGGGCTTGCTCGGTTTTTCCAACAAGCCAACGATATACTTTGGTGATAGGAATTGATTCTAATAGAAAGAATTACAGCCATCACTACTCTCGAGGCACTTTAACTCTTTGACTGTCGTGTCACCCACATAAGAGTGGCAGTCATACTTTCACGATCTCGTGTCGTAATTTTGAAGGAATTAAATATTTAAATATCCTTGTATGCCAAAATTTTAATCGTTCCACTGTGAACTGGGGATAACCATTAGCTAATGAAATAAGACTTTCAAAAAAGAGTGTAATATACTTTGTGTGTAATATAATAAATTTCGAAGTCTAACAACAAAACGAGGATTCCCATTTTTGTGAAAATTTCTTGTTATTGCTCACAAAAATATTATCAAACAACAATGGACGCCCATATAAGGTGGAAGATACGTTACACATTAATGCAAACATAAAGTGTTCATCAAGTTTCACAATCAGTTCTCCTTCGCCTGCGGCCCAAAATGCCCATTTTCTTCATAATTATCTACATGCTCCCATCGATAATTACCAAACAACCGTAGCGCGCCGAGCCGCTTCAATTTAAAATCAACCGAAGGAAAATAACTCGAACGGAATCAACTACAAAATCGCTCGATTTCGCAGCCCCCTCCCCACCAGCTATTTCCATTATTTGTTAAATTTGATATCCGTAAAATTATACATAATTTCCATTCGAGCACCGCGTTAATTCCCTTCCCGTTCCCCCAATCAGGGTTGAATGCTCATTTAATTTTCATTGCTTTTATCCAGGGTCGCACGCACACGATTCTCGTCTATTTATTACACCGGCCGAATCGATATTCCTTTTATTTACTTTTCCCGTCGCTTCGGGATTTACTACAAAGATTTCCTCTTCGTAAATTTTCGTCCATTTGCGCGTTCCTCGGTTTCCATGCCCCCTCCCTCCGATCGTTCTCTATCCGCGTTCCTCCCTTTTTTCCACCCCCCAGCTGTAAAAGCCAGCCGCGATATCACGCGGACGTGTAAAGCATCGTTCATCCATTTTTAACACTCTTTTCTCGTAAAGCACGCCCGAAAAATGTATTTCGCGAGCAGCGTAAAACGGTTCGGTCAGATTCCTCGCACGGCGGTGTATTTTTTTTTCGCGCGATAAAGGGATTAGCTCGGTTTAGATTCCCTGAACATTTCAGTGTCGCGCTGCTGCACCCCCTCCTCTTTCCCTTTGTGCCGCGACGCTCCAACCCTCCACCAGGTACCCCGTGTACGCGGGGGCACTAGACTCGAGATCGCTGGTTTTTCGCGACCGGCGAGAAGGGGAGGCTGAAGGAAAAGAGCAAAGGTAAAGTTTGCCGCGGAACTCGTGAGTGTCCCTTAAAAGTGACGCGTCGCGGAGGAGATTGCTTTATCCAGCGGAACGACGGTAGTCAGTGTTTCAAGCTTACGCGGGCAAATACTCGGAAGGGAACGAGGCAAATTGAATTCCGTGAAAACGTGGGAGGAGGGCAGTATAAGTGGCACGCAAATATTTACTGTACGTAGAAGAAGGTAGATCGTTGGCATTAGAACGCGAGTTGCCTGGTTCTTGGAGGACCTCATTCTTTTGGTTCAGGGTTATGCAACTACCTTGTGGGTGGCAACTGGGCTTGTTTGGATCGGTTTCTTCGAGTCTCGACGATCCGAGCATCGAGATTTCTGTTTCGTTTGGAAGGCAGGGCAAGTCCGGTAGAGATGGACCACGTTTTTGAAATCGTCTCAAACTTAAATATTTTCAAAGTAGGGTAGACCGGGTCGAATTGGATCAAAATAAGTATTTAGTCCATACTCCTTACATCGCGATAGAAATGAGCATTCCGATCGCTTGTAGTACCTCGTCCCTCTCCCCCGATTCTGCCCCAAGGTATTTCATACTATTTATGGAAAAAGAGTTGTTCAATTTAATTAATTTATAAAACTTTTAGGTCCATCGAGAATGTAATTATACGAGAGATAAGAAAACCCTTGATGTTTTTGTTTCAGGGAAGAATTGGGGCCTCCAACATAACCGCAAATTTGCAACTCCGGCGGCGAGGCCCTACGAACGTCTTAATATATCTCCATCTCTACCCACCACTTTGTAACGAAAAAATTAATCTTTATTGTTTGAATGTGAACTAGAATACCCTGAAAATTCGGAAAAGATCCGCTTAACAGTTTATTAGGAAAAAATTCCTAAAAAGCACCTTATTCTTAGCGTCCTAAATAGGGTTCCCTCCTTAAGAAAAATTTTTACAAAAATATACCCTCTGCAGATTTTGTTTTCTGAGTTATGGTATGCAAGGCAAGATTCTGCAAATTATCACCTTGCTCCGTCTCGATGTGTCTAAATAGCTCCCTGCAGAAATGGGTCGAAGAAACTGAAAATGTTTCTGACTGCAGGTAGATTGCAACACTTGCAACCCAACATCAGTGTCACGCCACCGTCCAAGATACTCTGAAAGCCATTTATTCCGGACTAATGATCAATAACAGCCGATGTCGGCGCGGAACAGCGACAACGTCCATTACATGCATAAATATCGGCCGCGTTGTATCGTTAGCAGCGGCGCTGTTTAAAACACCGCGGGAACGGCGGCAGTATTTAACAGCAGAAACGACAGACGGGCTAGGAAGAGTAATTCAACTGTCGCCATTACTCGTCGAAGCCAAGATTAAACGGAATATCGATGGCACTGCTCGCCCTTTCAGCGCGGAAACAACGGGGCCGCCGTCCCGACCACGTGCTCGCCATGGGGTTCCCAGCCTCATTTTCTATGCGGCCACGTCCATCGGCTGTGTACACGTCGTTAGCAGCCACTTTTCAGAAATCCACTTCAACATCACACGACAGAAGCCAGTGATGTTGAAGCCAGTCTCTCCGATTTCCTTTCCTCCACCTAGCCACGACCTAGTGCCCATCTTTCCTTCGTCTCCCGTCGAGGGTCTCCCTCCTTTGTGTCATTTTTACTGCTTCTTAAGCGAGCCCATCCCTCGCCGCCGCCCACACCTCCTCCTTTCACGCGGTGAACTCGGATCCAGGAGCAGCCATTCCTCTTTCTGTCTATCGGCGCTAACAAGGCGGACGATTCAAATTGCCCGCAGCCCTGTCCCTTCATCCTCCCCGTGGAAAATAAGTGGAAGACGCGAGGCGGCCTTCCATCGGCCCTGTCGCTCTCGTTTCGGGGAGCAGCAATTACCGAGGGAGCGCGAACGTGGATTCGGAGAGACACGATCGAAATCACGCGTAACGACTCTCCAGCCAACTTTAGCGAGCTTAGAGGCTCGGCCCAGCTTCTACCCTCCTTGTTAATTGTTTCATCCCCGTGCCTCCTTCATCGCGCTCGTTTAGTGGCCACTACCTTGGGGGTTGTGCCTTATCGCGGCGAATTCTTGGCGAATCGTTTATTCTCTCGGGTCCTGAGTATAGTAGACGTTGGGAGAATTTATATCCCGGGTCTAGTAGGTTTCTAGTCCTGCTAAGCAAGCTCCACTTTTCGCAGCGTGAACTCTAGGAGCGGAGAATGTGTTGTACGCCGAATCTCGATACAGTCTTCTTTCATGTTTACGATATCGTGGTGCGTCCTCCAAACGATTCTGCAATGGAGCAACTAGCGGTGGGTGCTCTGTTGCAAGCCTCTAAACGGGATTAACAATAAATAAAGAAAAAGCTCGAACGCGTTGCTGGGAGACGGGCGCGTGGAAGTTTCTCGGCGCGACCCCTCAAGTTCTCTCGTATGTGCAAAGTTATCAAACTTTGAAATTGCACGGGAACTTCATAAACGTTTCGCGCGTCCGCGGAATTTCCGACGTCGAAGACAAACGCGACGCTCTGGGCATCTCATAGCCATTCTTCTCGCATTGAACTTTTGCCGCGTCCGGCTTAGTGTGCCGAGTGTACCTCGACAACCCGCAGAGGGGAGCAAGCGGAAAATGGCGGCTGTGACTTTTGAGCAAGATAATAAAAGGGGAAGCCTCGTCCATGGGAGATTTAATCCTGTCTGCAGGATGACTTCCTTCGATTCGTCCGTGCTTTCTCGTTACCAGCTTCCCTCTTCGAGGATGATCGACCTCTATTCATCTCTGATCCTGTCTAATTCTAAGCTTGATATCCGGCTTTGGGAATCTTTTATTTTATGCGTAAGGTTTGTTATATGAAGGGTAAGGGGAAAAACAAGGAATTCTTTTTTCGTCTTTTTGCGATTTATAGCATATTTTGTTGGTGGCAACTGGAACTGCAGAAACAGGTACAGGTTAAAAAGAGGACATGTGCACTGGAACATAATACGGAAGCTTCAAGCTCCTGTCATCAAGGTAAAACAAGAAATTATTTAAGAAGAAAATTATATAAGAAAATTAAATTTTTTGAACCTTGTTTCTTTACTAGTGGACAAAGTATTAAAACTTCATTTTCTCGATAAAGCTGTTATGTGACAGTCCCTGTTTTACCCCCTACCCTTCATGTACAGTTACTCAGAAAAGTATCCACCCACCCCATATTTATAACATATTTTACTTATCCAAGTAATTTTAATTTCAGAATTATTCATTATAATTTGCCATCTAGCAAAGAAATGCTTAAAGAAATTTTGCTAGAAGAATTGAACAATATAAGCCCGAATTTCTCAGAAAATTAGTTAAATCTACGCATAATGGATTAAAGCTTATAATAAAATCGTAAAAATTTTAGAAGAATATTAACTTATTCTAAATACGTTTCTACAAATTAAATATTGAATTTGGGCGAATATTTGTTATATTATCTTTGCTACTTTCACGGATAATAATACTTTTTTTTAAATAAACTGTATAATCTTTCAATTGAATGCGCCCCAAACGAAAGTATATTAATCGAGGTTTAGATTAATGTTAATTACATAGAATTGCGAATTCATACTTTAAAGTTGCTTTAATATATAAAATGTTGTCGATTTTGTCGACTTGATTATGCTTAAATTAGTATTGGAAAGTTGAGTCGAGGGCAGGTTCATAATATCTATGTTCTGATTTGTGAAGCGTATTTGAAACAGAAACAAAATTGTGGAAGTTTACTTTTGTTAATGATCCAGAGAAAAAGAATAAATAAGTAATACTGTTGTTAATGATCTAGAAAAAATGAATAAATAAGTAGGTAATAGTACCTACTATTAATAATAAGTAATAGGTACCTACATAGAAATATTTTTACTAAATTTTAGTTTACTGGTGCGTGACGCATTGAAGTTTCTGAATTATCTTCGGTGGTTTAAGGAACCATGAAGCCATTTGAGGCCATCCTCCAGTTATTTTGATTTAACGTAGTCTACATTTTTCTATCTGCCATCTCTGGTGTATGTACTACATACTATGTACACCCACTTTTAATGCGCCTCGACTGGAGTGTTTTATTCAATGCAGAAGTGTGTTAACGACCATAATTTCGTCGGTCATTCCTGCTGTCATTCCTTGCCAGCGAAACTTCGGCACTTTCGTGGATTACGATGTGAATGACGATGTTACGAGCGGGAGGAAAAGTGTCTGAGAAAAGAGGAGTCAAGTGCCATTAAGTTTTCGCGTGCTCTGCAAGAATTTTACTTCTTAAGGAGGAGACATTTCTTGCCAATAAAAAGAGGAGAACAATGCTTTTACAGACCGCTCAAATATAGATTCCTTTACAGATCGTACCTGAAAACAATTCGTTGCAAATTGAAAGAAGCTGGCTTGAAAGAAGCAATCGAAACTTCATTAAACCCAAATCCTCAGGCTCCAATATTTTCCACGTACCCTTCATTATTCAAAATTAAAACCACCCCTCTTCAACACGTTACCACAATTTAAAAATTTAGATTTAGAATGAAAGATTCCTCGCAGGTCATTAAAAGTGAAAGAAAGCCTTAGATTGTCTATTCAATCGCACTCCGCATCGCGTCAAAACCTTCGTGGTTTCATCGTTATTCTCCCCACTTTCATTTCGACATCGACACAAAGGAAGCGATTCTTTGATGAAATCCCCTCGCGATAAACATCATAGGCTGCCAATAACCGGGACCGCGGCGAACGTGTTAATTCGCATCGGTGAATTCGCCCGGTGTTCAAACAAACCACCACTTCCTCGACAGAACGCAGCTTCCACGGGCAAGCAGACGTTAAGCAGCACTTGTCGTTGCTCAACCAGTCCCATTCATTCGAACGCGAGCGCACCTAATTCCCCCAGCTCGCGGAAAACGCCGGCGAGATGACGAAACGATATCGTCCAGAGGAGAGGCGAGGAATAAACGAAGGCTACGCGGTGCATTCTGCCGCGATGATAGAGTATCCATCCTTCCAGCCAGCCCCCCCTTTATCCCCCTGTTCCGTTTCTTTCCGCGGAGCCTTACGCTGGAAACCGACGTTACAACGTTTTTATGGGACATGCCCCCTGGAGAGACGCCCGAGTGGGAGGGTGCAGATTCATCCGGCCTCGTTTAGATACGACTCCTCCACCAATTCAGATACACCGAAATTGCGCAAACCGTCGGGCATAACCGCGGCAGTAAAACCTTCATCGTGCTTCTCCTCCACCTTGACTCTCGACCCCCTCGCCCAGCAAACGCTCCCCCAGTCTCCCACCCGCTTCATACCCTTCTTTCCCATCTTCGCCACCCCCGGCGACCTCTGACCCCGTCCTCGCCGCTCGTATTCCACGTCCACCGACTCTCCTTCCAGAGCTTTACGTTCTTTCCTCCTCGGAGGCCAGGGACCACGGCGATGTCGGCCATTTCTCGACCGCGTCAAACGGTTAAACCAGCTTAATGTGGGGGAGGGGGTGAATCCGCCGTTTGCATTCACCGCTATTGTCCGTTTCCCGTCGCGCTGTGGCTCGATTGAGAATCGATGATGGTTTCGGGGAACCTTGTGGTGAAATTTTGGGATCGAGTGGATGGGTGGCTTGGGAGTGGTTGAATGTTGAGGGCAGGGGTTGCTAAGAATTGGGGTGGTAGGATGAGGGTAGTGGGAGTTTAGCTGGACGAGGGAGTTTGTAAGGGACAAGCAGAGTTAACCCTTCAGCGTGGAGGCTTTCTGCCCAGAACAGTACCTAGCTGTGGGATGAATTTCATTGGTCGAAACCTTGACCCCTGCTGTTAAGGCGTTACTGCATAGCAGATCTGAAGAAGTATTGTCACACCTCCTAATCTAACCAATCGGACTTGCATCCCTCCCAAACGGCCACTCTCTTAAGGAAGCCCTCTTCACGGCAATATTTTCTTCCTAAGGCCTACACAATGTATATGAGAAGAGCACAGCACGCCTCTAATTCGGGTGTCCAATAGACCTTGGTCCCAAGCCCTACTCGCTACGCCTCCGCTTCACGTCCCTTGACGAGTCCTGCTCGTCATACCACGCTGAAGGGTTAATAAATGTGCTTCTGCAAAGTATTTTTTATGGAAACGAAAAAAAGAGCCTTGGGCGGTGGGACGCGAATCCAAGATCTGCGGGTCTTCTGTTAAAATATTCTCGCGGAAGAATCCGCGGCTCGGAGTCGCGCCGAGCCGTGGCGAGTGGAGGCGAGGCGAGGCGCAGTGTGAGTCAAATTGTCACACTACATAAAGCTGCGTCTCGACTTTGCGAGGCTTCCTCGCGAGGCACGCCTCGCGGAGTGGATTCCCCGTTCCTTTTCACTTTGCACAAAGTGGTCGAGGTAGTCTCCAGACACTCCACTCCGCGAGGCGTGCCTCGCGAGCAAGCAAGCCTCGCAAAGTCGATCCGCAGCTTAAGAAAAGCATAGGAAGAATAAAATGAGCCCAGGCGAGGCGAGGCATAGTCAGAGCCTACCTTCACTCTTTTCCAAAATCTATAAATGCCCAAACTAACGGGGCGCCATGTATGTAGGTTCCAATCCCACCATATGTCGTTCCCAAACGATTCGAATAGAATGGTTTTTTATTATTTGCTTTGGATTTTATAGGTATTTTTGCGTATATGTAAATGTGTGAGTATAGGTCTGGACTCTAGGATGTATGCGTTATCTATTCCAGAGTGTATTCCCAAGAATTCTTTTAACATTGCTGAGAATCATATCTAGAATTATGTATTGTAATATCTGAGAGGTCCGTGAGGAGTAGTTACTCCAATGAATAATACATTTCCTAGTATCTAATGCTCCATGGCATACAATGGTATTTCAAACTTTTAAGTCGCGTAACTAACGTTTAAAATAGTACAATATAAAGTGTTAATAAACATATTTCCCAATAGCGATACTTATCGACGTATGAAAAGTATTCTGTCACTTCGAGAACAGGTGTTTCATACGATTGCCTCCCATTGAAGCGCAAATGCAAATATAAAATTGAGTACCTTTAAATATGGAAAATCAGGACTATCTTCTTCGTCGTGTGTACCTCAATAAAAATTAGGTCCAGCACATACGGTTATTCAGATTTCTTTACTTGTTTGAGTCAAGGCCCGATGTAGCTCTTCCGCCGCTCTGGGCAAAAATGATTTTTACCGCCGTTAATATTTAACTGTAAAAATTATTTAAAAATATAATTTTTAACAGTGAGGGTTTGTAGGTATTTGTTGAGTAACAGAAGCCCTTAGTTTTATAAAAAATTTAATATTCACAAATTACTAATTAACCAATTTTGGCAGTTGCCCTGCTTGCGCCCCTCTATATCGGGCCCCGGTTTGAGTCAGCACTATGAATTTCACGGGTTCGTAACCCTTTTTGCGAAACACCCTGTATGTACGTATTTTGTGGAATCGTTTGGAGTGGCAGGTTTTAGTAGATTCGTGCAGCATATTAATGCGCAGATGTTTAGTTTCAGCGGAAGTATTTACGCAAGAAGGTGTTGAAACGCAACATATGGCGATGCCTCGCGAGTCGAGGTTTCATCCTCGCCTTGTTTCCGGCGAAACTGCATCTCGCGTAAACGTCATCTTTACGCTGTAAGTGCAGAAATGTGTTTACACGGTGCCGGAAATGGACGTAAACCTTCGTAAAATGGTTGCTAGATGTTTCACTACCCAGTTCACTCTAGCGAATCTCTGCTCGGAACGCAAATAACGTCTCGTCTGTAATGAGCCAGCGATGCCTCTGCTCTCGAACCAAAAGCAAGCAGACACTTTCTGATAATAATTTGCACTTTTGTCACTGGGCACACTGAAAATAGAGGATGTATGCTCTATAAGTTTAGAAGACTCGACATTTAAAGTCACGGAAGAATACAAGTTTTTACGAGTATAAATAAAATACTGTCAATCGATTTTGTAATAATGGACATCGTCCAACTGTTACACGCCGATTTTGACGAAGTTTACGTAGATTACAGTTCTCGAAAAAATATTTGACATGTATTTTTTTTATCGGCAAATGTCCATATCTAGGAGGTGAAATTAGTGCTCAAAGTTGAGGATGAAAAACACGTTTGCCTCAATATCTCGGAAACTCTGCACTGTAGAGAAAAATCTTTTAGATAAAAATTATATATTTCTTTGTAACAAATTCAGCCATGTAATCAGATTCTGTGAAAAATTATTACTTTTTAGTATATTGTTTAAACAAATTGACATATTACGAATCTGGTTGCATGGTTGAATTAGTAATAAAAAAGTACACAATTTTCGGCTAAAAGATTTTTCTCTATGTTGCATAGTTTCCGAGATATTGGGGCAAACATGTTTTTCACACCAACTTTGAAGGCTGTTTTCATCCTCCACATATGGCCGTTTGCCGATAAAGAAAATGTGGCAAATATTTTTTCGGGAACTGTAATCTACGTAAACCTCATCAAATTCGGCGTGTAACAGCTGGGTGATGTCCCTTGTAAGCCAGAAAAAGAAGTCTTCTTTTGAGGTTAACTCGCAAGGTGATGCAATCTCGTTAGTAAGAGAATCTTAGAAGTATGAAGTACAATTAAAAAGGAATGTAAGGACAAAGTACTTGACTCATTTGTTTATTGTGTAGTAATTCAAAGGGAAGCTGAAAGGTTCAGTAAAATTAGCACCCTGACGATGGTTATATTTTCGTGTAAAACGATGAGTACCTACATACAGCTCACGCAAACCGTATCAGTCCGGCAAGCAGGGTCTATAAAGGCGAATATTTCCATTGATATTTGTTTCGTTTCCCTATTTATACGCGTAATTTATGCTTTGATTTCGTATTCCGTCCAGTCAACGCTATCTATCAAGTCAATTTATATATGGATGCATTGCGCCGATGGTACATAACGTATATTTATGCATGGCGTGAAAATTTGAAAGCAGCACGGACGCGTATTTCGACCTTTTATGTTTTATAATCTCCTGTCACGAAATACGGGCGAATTTTCACGTTTTCCGGAAGATGGTTTATGGAGGCGTTTTCCCCACAGTTTTCCAAAAAATTCTTTCTGTATATAAAACCGACAGGTTCTACCACATCATTCATCCCTTGCTTCGAACGATGTAAAACTTCTTCGAATTTCATGGTGATTAATTTCATAAAATTCAATGACGGAAAACAAAACAAATGGTTACTCGCCTCCTTTATATTCAAAAACAACAATACGATTTGTAAGCCTTTATCAAAATGGTTAAACCATATTCGTTATGAGATCAGTTACTAACAGTCCAATTCAAAGGTCAATAATTAATTGATACAGCCCGCTCATGTGTCAACGATAGACCTCACATTTCTCAAATCTGCCGATCAATTCGACACATCGAACCACGTATGTAAAACTTCTCAGACAAAATACTCCGAACTTCAATTTCCAACCCTTTCCCTACATACAAGGCAACAATAAGATGAACTGCTCAACAAAAGGTACCAACTGTCCTCGATCCAACTAAAACTCTCCCAGGTCACTTTCACGCCGAATCGCTATAATTCGATTTAAACGGCCCGCCAATTAACCGTTAAGACTTCAACGCTGCCTATTATCCAGGGATTCTGGCCAATGACGTGGTACAAAGTCATCGACGTCGAAAGCGCCCGCGGCCTGCAACATTCTCCTCTCCAACAGTTGATCCACTCCACCGTCGCCACCTCCCCTTGCGTCACCCGCCCCCCTTTTCGAGGGTAGCGGCACCCTTGCTCTTCCTCGAGCCAACCCCGTCACCTGGCAGCCTCGCGTTGGAGCCGCAAACTTCGTGCCTATGCTAATTGACTTCGCACACCCCCGCCCTTCCTGACGCCCGTTTCCCATCCGGTCCGCTGTGCAGCGCCCCGACACTATAAACCACCGTGGTTTAAAGTCAATTAACGCCTTCCCCGAGACAGCTCGTTCTGACCTTTTCGATCAACCAACGCTATCCCCCCCGCTACCCCCTCCCCGCAAACCGCCCTCGCGCGTCGAATTCCATTGTTCCTTCGCAACGATGCGGGCACAGAGAGCGAGATAGAATCTTCTTTCTGTCCCATACGGTCGGGAGGTGCACGTTTGATGAATTTATTTTTCAGGTCCGGATTCAGTTTGTCCTATCGGGGTTATTGATTTTTCCTCCGTCCTTTCCTGGGGCTGGGGACAAGCGTACAGTGGGCTCTGTTTGAATCGAATACTATTGAATTAGGCCTGCTTCGCGCGAGATACTTGTGTTCTTCTGTCGCGTTTAGTTACCAGAGGCAATGGTTCCTTGCGAGGGAACCTTCCCAACTAGAAATTCTGATTCTAATGAAACTTCCTGTGAATGTAGAGCACAGTGGAGTATGCAAGGAGTAATTACTTTTTATGCAGAAATTCACTCTGAAGAGCCATTAACGTTATTGCGTTTTTTTTCTCGGTTTTTAAAGGAATAGAGACTCTGTTATTCTTCTCTTTGGTAATTATTCCACAAATGTACCATAGGGTAATTGTGAGAGAGATGCCGCACTTTACGCAAAATTGTCACCGTGTCTAAATTTTGCAATGGAAATTTTTTCCAGGAATAGTTGCACATCTTGTGCTACTACTTGCATTGAGGAAAATACAAATTTTAATATTTGTCACCCTTAAAAAATTGAAACTAAAAACATTCTTTTTGGGGAGAGACGCCACACTTCCGGGCTTGATTCCGCATTTCGAAACAATTTTAATTTTCCATAATTACCTTCAATGCCTCACAAAACAATCGAAAACGTGCTAAAGGTAGGTACTTTGTCGTACCCCCAAACAGTTTGCAAGGGAACGTTCTTTATATTCACGGAACATCTGCTTTTTGAATCGACGTTTATTAATATTTGCTCATCAGCATTCCCTTTCACAAGCCCAGCTAGCCACTTAAGCCAGCGCCTGTCAATTCCGAACGTCCTACAGTGCCCAGGGCCATTAAACTCGACCCAGATCCGCGGAAACAGAAATTGCTCGATTTCAAATGGGGAGCCGCGACGCTGCACGGGCGCGACACGAGAATTTCTGGAAAAATTCATCCCTCTGACGCGGCCGCGATCCATCGACAAGTGTTCTCGCGGGTTTCTCGAGCGGCGAACGGGACGTAAAGTCATCGATGTGTAAGCGACGCGAGAGAGTCACATTTCTCGCCAATTCAGCGAGTTACAAGGCTGACGTCACCGGCTCGGCATAATTCGATTCAATTCGCTTAATTTTGCGAAAATTGCCAATCTTCTCCGGGCGCGTTACGCCTAACGTGGCTCCTTCGTGTCCCTGTCTATCTCCCAGATTCTTTCCTCCTCCGTCTCTCTTCTTTGCGCCTCTCCGGAAACCGTTTATCGATTACCACCCTCTTCTTTCGCCGGAGACGCAATTGCCGCGAATCGTTGGATCTCCAGCACTGTGTTTGTATACTTGTGCCTAAATATACCCAGAACAAGCCACTCGTCACCACAACTTACATTCCAAGGTGCAAATTCGTACAGTACCTTACTCGTTCGTCCACTGACTAAGGGCTACAGTCACGTCCCCATTAGACGCCTAGTCTATGCAATACTCAAGGAACTTCACATCGAGCATTACGAGTCAAAATCGATACATTCGTTTCAGCGGTGTCGTAAAAACAGCAGGGGACAAAGTCGGTGGTACCACTGAGTGTCTTGATGACAAGTCAAGGAAACAGATATATTCATTATTCAGCACAGTTTTTGGATATTAGCAGTTCAAGTTACTTGGGATGTGTAGGGACGTGACCAAATAAGTGTTGCATTTTTATTCCCAGATAATATAGGTGTGCGAGTACCTACTCGAAATTTACGAGCTGAGCTGACCTCGGTTCGATTGCTCGAGCCGAATCGAGCGTTCAAATTTTCCGAGCTGCCAGAAATCGACGGACTATTTGAAACAAATTTGAGCTACTTGAAAAACTCAAACGGTTCGAATATCCGAGCATAAGACTTCGAATTACTTGAAGATAAATTTTCAACTCGAAAATTTTCGAATTACTCAAATAAATTCGACCAGATATCCATCTTTCGAGTTACCCGTAAATATTCGAATTACTCGAGTTACTCGAATATTTATGTATTTACTATCAAATACTAGTCTAACTGTAAGGAAGAAATATAGGTACATGTTACTAACTCGAAGTAATTCGAGTAATTCGAAAGCGTTCGAGGTGAAAATTTATCTCCAAGTAACTCGAAGCCTTACAAGTGTTCGAATATTCAAGCCGTTTGAGCTTTTCAAGTAGCTCGCATTTTTTTTTCAAACAGTTCGTCAATTTAAAGCAACTCGGCAAATTTAAACGCTCGGCTCAGATCATTCAACTGGAAATTCCAGTAGTCGAATAAATCGAGTACTCGCACACCCCTACCAGCGATATTCTTCTACACATACTTGAGTGAGTTTCGCCACCATATCTCTGACATAGTACTCAAGCTTCTACTCCAGTTGTGCTTAATTCATTTTCTACTAGCACCCAGTTTATGTCACGCCAGATCAATTTAGCCTAATAGCGAGTTATAACCACTGCCCAATCACTGACTTGCCAAATTCAAAGTTGAACGCATCACGTTACCGGAGTGTAATCGGTCTACATTCCTCGGCCAGGATCCCAACGACACGCGTCCCTTCATTTTGTTTCCCGTATCAAATGGTCGGCTCGTATCGGTTCGCCTCTCGCCAAGCCCAACAAAGGTAAATGAATTAGACGAGGGAAACGGAGACTGTAAGACGGAAAAAGGGGAGAAGGCGATTCAATTTAGATGGTGGCTCCTTTTCCGCGTTTCCAAAGATCCTTTTGTCGGCGCTGGTTACAATGAAGAGGCGACCGTTTGCGCCTCCATTGAACGCACCTTTCCAGCCCCGTCGGCGACTCCGCGCGCTCTGTTCCCTTTTTTCCCTTCGCCGATCTTTCAGATCAATTGGCAGTCCTCGGCGGAAAGATGACGGAGCTCGTGCCAGCTTTAGCACGATCTCCCGTTTCTTTTCCACCGTAGCTGCGCATCCCTGCCCCGACCGTCATGGCGTGCCGCCATTAAGGTCATGGGGTCAAAGTATCGCGGACCTGACATTCCTTCCCACGAACGATTTGGTGCACCGTCGAATTCGCGGGCACCATCGCTGCGGTTCCACGTTTCCGTTCCTCAAGGCTTTGGTTTCAATCGACAAGAGTGACGGTCCCACCAGAAAGGACACTTTTCTGGCTGGCGACTGGCACCTTGAAGACACTCACACAATCTGCAAGGTTTTTTAAATATTTCAAACCGATGTTGTCTTTGTAAAATTAATTTGTCATTTGTCGTAAGTTTCCAGGGCTTGGATTGTTTTTCTTTGGAGGGAATTGGGAGTGATAGTTCAAGCTTGAGATGTTTGGTGACTGCTTGCTTTAGGTAGATGAGAATCACAGGGCTCACTAATTGGAAAATGAAGTTTCCATGTAAATGTTTGATTTTGTATTAGTATAATTTGGGGAGAACATTCTAACGGTTTCTTAAGTGATTTCGTTAAAAATTACATAACAAGATATTTCGTAAACCGGTGTATCGTTTGGCCTAAACTTTTGCAGACTTCTTTTATACATATATCAAAGACTAGTAGATGAATGAAGGATTTTTTATTTTAAACGAACAATTCAGACATCAGAAAATCGTGGTTTTCCGTTAAACGGCCGCCATTTTGTCAAAAATCAACTTTTTGAAAAACCCTTCGTTCACCTACTGAATTCAACCATATATTAACAGAATCTTTTTGAATTTTTAATTTTAGATAATCCGGCTCAGGGAAATCGTGGTCACCGCACAGTGTCTTTATCAAAACAGCTTCCGCGAGAATGGCTGTTATTCGTTCATTTTTGTAATGCTTTTCTATAACAAAATTATTGAGAGTTGCTGCATACATGTACTTTTAAAATAAGCGAATAGTTTTAAAAAAATATACAGTAGATATTCCACAAAAAATTCCCGAAAATCGCGTTCTTCTTTGCCAGCTGACTAGGCATAACCCCTTAAAGAATTGGAGAAAGAATGATACAGATAGCTGTCTATTTAGATACTAGGTTTAATGAACTCGGCAGACGTAGGTACTGTTGAAGCACCTTCCTTCTAACCTCATTGTTCAAATGATCGATCAAAAGCTGTGAGTGATCATTAACGCTTTAACACGAATAAATGACGATTTAAATCGATGTCAATTAGAGGATGCACTTGAAAACAATGATTGATGATGCATTGGTACCAGTCGTATTGATGTCACAGCTTACACGTATAACTCTCAGAGAGTATTCACTTAAAGGATCTTCGGATTTGAATATTTTTAAATCAACGATGTCACTAGTAGATATATTCAGTGGTTTAATTGAATCCCTTGCATACAAGTACTACATCGATATTAAGCATGTAGACGTATCATTATATGTATAGTAGCTCTAAATAGTTTTCCAAAATTTCGTTGCTGCATGAGAAAAGTGGTCTTTCAAGGTCCTTCATTGTAAAGTTTATTTGTTGGTATAGATTCTGGTCACGTTTCAGAAAATGTGATTTATCATGTCGAAGTTAAATAATCTTGACCTATATTTAATTAAAAGGAGTTCAGCTCAATTTTAGCATTCAGTACCCTAAAAATTGATAAATCTTCATACTTCAAATTACATTCTGAAATCCACTCAGCGCTAATGATAAAATTTTAATACCGATCAACAAAGGTAATGAGTCTTAATAACGATAGGAGATTTCATGTAGTTCCTCCTCAGAAAATGTTACATTAAACATTAAAGTTGAATAATAAATTTCATACACGTTCGAACGAACAACGAGGTCATCTAAATGTAAAAAATTCGTTTCATAATGTATTTTCAATAGGCCTACCTCGAATACTGGAAGCATCCCATTAAGTTCCAATCATTTAACAATGCGCATGGGCTTATTGCCATCGAGCAGATATTTCATTTTCGATTCTCCATTCTCCATTTCTGTGTCAGTTCATCACAGCTATAATCGATCCTAATGAATTTATTTAATCAGTTCCTTAATCGCTAAATGATCTACCTGAAATGAGATTCAACTGATCCAATCACACGCTTCATTAATTTTCGAATTTATCCCTGTTTCAATTGCAAATTTACGTCAGAGCCGCGGGTAAACTTTTTACGGTGTTACGTGCGACCAAATATGGCTGGAAAATAATTTTAGTACGTTCATAACATTCTCCTCCACCAGTCACTCCTCGAGAACACTTGTTCGTTTTCGCCGTTTAAATAAAAGCCACCTCCGCGGAGAAAGCTTTATCCTTCGTTTCAGATAGAAGATTCTGCCCGCTTGAAGCAAATATTACTCTTCTGTTGCAACGAGAAACTAGATTTCTTATTTGAAGCAGAAAAATAAGATGCTGCTACGTACTTCTAATATCTTTTATGGCAGACCTAAACGATTCCCTTGGAACTATTACCATGAAACTCAGAATGAATTTCGTCGCTTCCACAAACACTGTTTCTGATGCAAAGATTATTTTAGAATGAATCAAGTCTAAGTGGAAAATAAAGCAGTGTGTATTGAATCCTCTCCTTGGCTATGTGAAACAGCAGGCAAAGGAGCTTCTATTCTTAGCAAAAAATTGTATATTAAATGCGTCAGTGATTTGTTCTGATTAATAAAAAACGCGCTAAAAACTGAGAAGCATCGCTGTATTTAAAAAATTAGAAGTGATGGAGTAAGAAATAATGGTTGTGAGAGTAGATATCATAAAATAGGCAATAAGTGGTTACTTTTGAGGCAACCATAGAATTGAAAAGTAACAAAATGAATTGAAAACACCCGAAAGGATGTATTCTCGGGTGTTCCATGAGAAAAATCTCGGTTATTTCTCGACAAAAATTGTTAATTGAGCTAGGGGCTATAGCGACACTCATGCAGATTAAGAAACTTTTGGATTTTTTTGTTTCTGGTAAGCCTGAGACGGGAAATCACCTACGCCATGAACCTATCTCTTTTTTTTTAGGTGCCATATTGACGCTGTAAAAAAACGTTAAAACAAATTTAAAAAATTATTTTTAATTTCTTTCTATAATATAAGAGTAGTTTAATAAATATCAAAAAGATTTATTTCATTATATGTTGCATTTACTGAGAACTAAATCTTTACAAATAGCTCAATTTTTCGGCCGATCAAAGTAGAATGACCCCTTAATTCCAGAAGCTTCTGACGAAGCTACTAAAGAAAGTCAGCTCTGAGTTAGGTCCTACGTATCTCACGTCTTAAAAAAGAAGGCTTCTCTGCAATCACATACAATTCGAAAAGAAATTCTCAACCTACTCTGATTTTTATAAGAAGAGAATTTAAAGCCTTCCCTCGTGATAATCTTTCGTAGCTCATTGCAAGTATACAGGACACGTCCCCATATCTAACATCCCTTTGTATCTCCATTAACCGACTATTGCAATCTCAGCCATGTCGATACATTTAAAGTATCCACCAACCGCAACCGACAGTAGCGTTTTCTCCTAAAAGCAAAATTCACTTGCCATCCACAACTATCAAGAACACAGAATCAAGTCGATTCCCCAAAGCAAGAAAACGCCCGCGTCCCTCGGCGATTTCCGCAGTTGCTTCTACCCCCCAGTTCCAGCCCCACCAGAAACTATCGCCATTACGATTAAACCCGGGACGTCAGCTCCTAACTCAATCGAAAGCGTGGCTGGCTAAAAGTCACCTGAGCGGAGGGCAAGGGACCAGGGTATCTGATAATCGAGTCTTTCGCCTCTAATCTCTGCCCACTTCTCAAGATTATGCTGACCCCGTTGTTTGCATCGCGTGCAAGCGTCGGGACATTTAGCAATCCGAACAAATTGGATTTTCCTCGTCTCGACCGCCTTTTTGTCCGCCCTTATTCATCTCCTACTGCCACCTCCACCTCCGAAACGGAAATAAAAACAGGAAGGAAGGAGGGGGTGGGGTGGGAAAAAACAAAACCAGGGGGCGAGACAGCGAGTGGAGGGAGGGGGTGATGAGATCTATTTACCAATGGGTCGGCGCGTCGATTCAATTTCCCGGGAGGTGCTTTTCGTTTCGCGTTTCGAAGCCTTACAACGACGCCGTTATAACTCCGACGACGACGCGGGGCGCGGGGGAAGGGCTGAATTCTTAGCTCGCGCGAGCGGCAGATTGCGAGACGCTTCTCGGCCGCTCGTTGAAAATAATTTCGAGTCCTGGAGTGTCGGGGGGCAATGGAACGCGGACGATGTTCCCGGCAAATGTGATGTAATTTCGTTGTAACGGCCGTCCGCGATTCGCGTCCGTTCGACGGAGCAGATTAAGGAAATCATTCCCCGTATCGATCTCCGCCTGCTAATACTCGGAACGCCCGATTCTGTCACGCTCCCCGGCGATAGCGCACCGTGTGGCTCGCCGGCTAATATTTAGGTATCGGCTTGGTGCGCCTGAGTTGCAGAGTAATATGTAGAGCGACGATTTTCTCGGGCGATATGGGGATTTTGGGTTCTTAGTGTGACTAGGGTGGCCCTTATTTATACGTGTCGAAATTTTTTTGTATTTCTTTGCTCTCACTCCCTAATATGGTTTCATTTCATAAAAAAATAGTCCCTGAAAAAATTTATTGCAATCGGACAACGGGAAATGGTGCCGACCAAGCCTTAAAGCTTAGAATTCATCGGTAGGTTGGAATTAAAGAATTTTCCAAAAATGGTAAGCCTTATCGAAATTTTGTTCAAATAATATTAAAAGAGCATTCAATTTTCTACAATTCCTGTATATATAATTTTTTTGTGCTGCCAACCATTTTTTAAATAATAACGTTTGAATATAGAGACCTGTACGGCGTGACGTATTGTCTATACGGGCGTAGTGCTGACCTGTCTATATTCAAACGCTATTATCTAAAAAATGGTTGGAAGCACGAAAAACTTATATACACAGTAATTGTAGAAAATTGAACGATCTTTTAATATTATTTGAACAAAATTTCGATAGGGTTTACCATTTTTGAGAAATTCTTCAAATTCAAACCATTGATGAAGTCTAAACTTTAAGGCCTGCTCGGCACCCTTTCCTGTTGTCCGATTGCAACAATCTTTTTCAGGGACTATTCTTTTATGAACTGGAACTATATTAGGGGATGCGAGCAAAAGAAATCGCAGGTTGAAAATAAGGGCCATTCTAGTGTGTGACTTGGAGCTCCCATTTGTATAATATATGTGGGGTAAGATTTATTTAGGCACCAGTTTGATGCACCCAAGTTGAAAAGTGGCGATTTTTTTAGGTGATATGAAGATTTAAGAATTCATTGATGACATTTGCTTGATGCACTCAAATGAAATTACGATGTACGAAACGAATTCTTTCCAAACGAGTCTCCTGCAGTTCTCGCTATTACAAAATATTTCTATGAAATTATTCAATTTACTCTAGATATTATTATTTCTACTCTGCATAGAGCTTCGAGTGCTCCTTCCAGTAATCATGGTACAGAAAAATGAATGCAAATTGCTTTTGCAACTCAACTGTGCTTTCAATTTTCGCACATAAATTAATCAACAAAGCATCGTATCGGGCTTCCTTGTGTCTCTATGCTAGCTATAATAGTATCTAACTCCGTGCATACAATTTACGGTCTATCAGTTTGAAACTAAAGCCTGCTCTCGCACACACTCGTATCGTACATGTCACCCTGTTGCGTCTCAACCATTTCACGTATGCACGAGAAACGCTTACGCTCCCCAACCGAGAATGATTTCATTTCTACTCACCGATTTCATTGATCGAGGAACCGGCGCTGGCTGCTCCTCTTCCGTCTTCAACGATTCTCGTCAACTGTTCTCAACCACTCGCGAGAATTCACTACCCTCATCGACGAATTCTATCGGTATTCAATCGACACAATTAACAAACCCTAATTACGAGTCTGCGCTGGGGTATCGATTGACAACTCCACACTGGCAGACGATTAAAACTATGAACTTACGAGGTCTCATAAAATCAGCTATCGTTCAATATAATTTAAATTAGAAGGATTACCTGGAACCCGACTCACATTAAAAAATAATCAAACCTGCCATATTTAAATTCAATGAATTCACACAATCCCTTCTTGTTAAATTGAGGTCTATGTTTAAAGTAGCCAACACAAACAAATCTCACTAAAGCACCCACTAAATAGACTCAAATCCAAAAACGAATGTATTCACGCCATCTCATCCAAAGTCTCAATTCTCTTAAACACCCCCGCTTAATTCTTAAATTCCAAAGTGAAATGACTCCACCAAAAGTGAATCCAATTCACACCCCCATCGGTCATCCGGAAACCAGGGAACTTCACCGCGAATCTTCGTCACCAACGATTATCTTAGTCAGCGAATCAAAGCGAGCCACTTTTCGAGTCAAAATGACTGCTTCGTCGCAGTAGCTACTAGCCCGCTGCTAGGCGGTTAATCGATCGCCATGAACGCGTAACGAATCGCATCGGGAGAGTCGCGATAACTCGCGTGCAACAGTTGACGGCGAAGCTATCGGCGGTGTTGGCTGGGTAATTGCGGTAATAGTTGCACAAAAGTGGCGGTCGTTATGTGTATACAAGCCTAGCGGGAGCGTGTTATTAAACGGAGTAAGAAATTACCTTTTGGCTGCGCGCAACGAGCCCGCGACACGGAACCAAGTATCAACGTTAATTACAGAAGCTGCGAATTGGAATTGCAATTTGTCGGTTGCATTCCGTTACGACGACAAAACCGACGCGTTCCTTGCTCGACAAGCTTTACCGTGGATTTTTACCTCGAAGACACTTTGCACTGTCTGCTTATTGTCTTCAGGCGAGGTCCCCTCCACGCCAGACACTTTTCTGGCTAGTTTCGTCAAGATTCCTATACCTTTTCCATAATTTTTAAACGTGGCATCGAATGGCACTTTTCAATGTGAAACAGTAAGACGTCATTCGTCAGCCACAGAAGTGTCTCGCGAGAAAAGTCCCCCGGAATCGTGACAGTCGCCTATGACTCGGCCATGAGGCAACGACGAGTCCTTGGAACCGTGAACCGCTCGCGGATCGGAAGAAAGTAACGAGGGAAGCTGCAAGGGGCGCTCGAAACGCGGAAAATGGGTCGGGGAGCTTAAAAATGGACAATCGGAGTGGCGAAGAGGGGTCAGAACTTTCGTCCCGCAGCCGATAATCCGCGTTTGCGCGCTAGCCGAAGCGGAATGGAACGGGATCGGCCTGAAACGATCCTCAAACAATGCAACTGGAACGAGAAGTTAAATATTGAACGCGTTGTTGGCACCCACCCCTAACCGGTCGGATATCGATAAACGGGACTATTATATTAACTCGAACGATTTACAGGGGAAACACCGGCATTTTCCGACGCGGTGTCCAATTAATTTAGCCTTTTCCGCGGTGGTATTGTTCTGGAGGCGAGCGGCGCTGTTGGTCGGTGAAATTTTAGTGGGATTGAAGTCTGCTCGTGGGTGAGCCGATCAAAGAGAAACGGAGGATCGTTTGAAACAATGCTCGGGGCTAACAGAGCAGCTACAGAGGCTTGGCTGATCCAGCAGCAATTATTCTTAAAGATTTTAGCATTTCCCTGGGTTATGGCGAGCGCCTCCGTTTAGCGATATCGGCTTTAAACGCGGCCCCATCGCGGAGCACGTAGTAACAGCGTTTGGACGCCTTTCTGTGGACCAATCGCCACGGCGAACGTGGAAAATTCGTTGCAGAAAGTATTTCGAAAACTCCTGCACTGCCACGACACGAAAGTTCTACGATAGGATGCGCTAGAAGTAATTTAACATGGTGCGAAAATTTAATTTCGATAAGCTACTGAAGAATATTCGGAAGCTCGGTGCGTTCGGAAAGAAGTCGTGAAATCAAAGATAATAGCGAGAACTTGTTTCCCTCTGTCCGATCGAGTGAAAAGCCCTCGCTCGATACGACGAAGGTAATTAACTCGAGTAATTAACTCGAGCGGCACGTAATAGTGTTCATGCTGCCCGGGCGCCGACGAAAGGCGTAAGAAACGATTTCGATGGAATCAATAATTTCAAGTGGGCTCCTCGAATCGTAATAAACTCGTGCACTGGGGGCAAAACGAGCTAGAAAAGTGCAGGAAATTAGACGAGGAATACTAAGAAAACACTGTAATTTTGGAGAATTCAATAGCCCACGAGTGGACATGCCTGTTTTATTGACTCACGTACCTGTACCACGTGAGATTTCGAGCAAATCCAAGAGTTCACGACAGCCACTTCGCAAAAGTGTAACGCGGCAGTAAGCTGGTCCTCCAAGGATATTACAGAGGAGCAAAGATCGCCGCAGAAATTCAAATTCGATTTACATAATACCTCGGAACGTCGCGTTTGCATCCCGCGAGAGAAAAGCCAACAAGTTACTCGAGCGGCGCTGGGACCGAGAAGCTATCGGGATTCACGGAGAAAAATGAGAAGGCTTTTTCGGAGCGTGAGTTTAAAATTTCCACGGGTCGAGTCAGTTACGTACATTGTCGAGGTGAGATAGAAAAGCTGACAAACCTCACGGCCAGGAGGAAACGGTGGATCATGAAGAAAGAAAGACGGAATCCTACCGACACGTTCGACTCGACAGGCTTGATCCTCACTCACGGTCAAACTGGGATCCTCCGACTAGCTTCTCGGGCAACGTTTTTACGATTGCTGGCCAACCGCGTATCGTCTTTGCCTGTCGAGATCGACCAAGATCCTCGAGGAACGGAAGAAAGCAAAGAACCGCTGCACACTTTCGGTACATCCCGTATACACGGGCCACTGGCTGGAACGTAACGGAGCAGCTGACTCTGAGCGCGACTTTGACAGTCCCGACCAGTCCATTCAGACGACTAGAATCCGGCTTTCTTCGGCACGGGACGACGCGTGCGAGCGAACTGTGGGAGATTACTACGGTCACTGTGGGATCGATTGAATTTCCACTCGATTCGACTACGACCTATAAAACCACCTAACTGCGTCTACACGGTGTTCGGCGTTCTCTCGATACCCCTGAACCTCTTTCAACTCTCCTCCGATCCCGGTAACAATTTTTCAATCGCGACACATTCACAGGGTGAGGGCAGGACATCGCCGAGATAATTGTCCATTGGTGACGAGCACGGAGTTACTCGATTTTTCCTTCACCGGTGATTAAAAGAAGCCCCGAAAGTTCTCGTGTCCTTTTTGCCCGTTGCCAGCGTGCAACCCTCTTCCAGGTGCTGTGTTTCAGGCACGTCCCCCCGGCATGGACAAAGACGAGCCACGGTCGACGAGGGGGTTCGGCGATAGACAAGTGTCACACGTTCGCTGGCGGCGTTGTGCGGGTGTACACGGTGCGAGGTGGTACGCGAGCACTCGTCGAGTGCGGCTGGCCCAGCCAGCAGACTACTCGGAAGAGAGACCTCAGTGGGATGGCAGTTTAAATGCAACTATGCTTCCTCGGGTTTGGGTTGAGCGCGCAGGGTCCGCGTCGGCCTTGCTCGGTGGCGCTCGGTCGCCCTCGGATCTCGTCGATATGCCCATAGACACAGTGTATATGTCTATGGATATGCCCGTGTCGTGCCATGCTAAGCTATGCTCTCTCGCTACCTTCCTCTCTTGTCTTCTACTCTCTAGCCTCGTGTGTTAACTGCCCCTCTCCCCTCCCGCGGCAAGTCCCGCTGTCTCTGTCATCCTCCCACTGCCACCTCGCGTCTCCTTCCTGCCTGTCCTAGAGGCTTTCGCTCCCTGTCCCTCCATCTAACGGAGCCTCTCTCTCCGGCTCGTCCTTCCTTCTCGCCTCCTTCTTCCTCGGGCTTCCCTTCTTTTCTTGCCGACGCTCCGTCCTACTCCCGTAAGACGATGCACCGAGAGACTGGCTCGCAATTAGTGTTGGTCACCGGCCTGGAGGTGGTGGTACCGGTGGTACAGGTAACCGGGCAATGCTGGTGTGGGTGGGTCGTTGGTGAGAGTGCGGGGGTGTAGGTCGGTGGACGAGCGGGCGCGGGACGGGGTGGCCTGGCTTCGGAGAAGGGGCAAGGAATGACGGTAGTAGGGGATCGCGACGGAGAGGGAAAGAGCTCGAGACAGAGACGGTCATATGGCGCCCGAGTCGGAACGGGGATGTCTTATGTCATTTTTCTTCGCGATATTCTAACGGGTGTCCCGAGCGACCCGAGCGACCCTGGCCTCTTACAGGCGTCAGCCTGATTTCCTGGAGGGTTTTCGTGAAATTTTTATTACTTCCCTCCTGGTTCCTGGACGCCAGCCTCCAAGCAAGCCGGATTTAAACGGCCACCCCGCTCGCCACGAAGATTTTTGCGGAATTTTTATTGTCCTTTTATCGCGCTTGCCGGGGTCCGACGTGGAACGGGAATTTTCGAGTTTATCGGCGCGCAGGTAATATATTCTTTATAGTTTACTGACGAAACGGTAATTGAGCTACGGTGAAGATTTCTGGAACTCCAACGCGATGGTACGATGAGAATTCTGCCGCAGCAAAAAGCTTTTGTGTTTCAAAGGTGTTATAATTCTTCCTGTTTCAGTTGAAACATTTATTGAAGGAGTAGGTACTGGGTTTAAGGATTTTGATAAGGGTTTGTTGGAAATATGTGTTTTCAGCATTAATTAATTGTGGGATATACTCGTTTTTTGTGTGTGAAAAAGGAGATAGATATGTGTTAATCGATTGTTATGGCCGTATTACAAGAGGCGCTTGCGGAAAATATTGGAAACGTATTGGAAACTTTTTTTTAACGTTTCAGTTGCTGACATTTTCGCCGCGAGCTCATTACCTTCGCGCCGATATAAACTGGAATTATTATTCCTGGCTTCCGCTAGCGCTGGTAATAAAAAAATAATAAAATTTCTGCGGAAACCATGCGGCAAAATTGGGTCGCCGCTGAATTTATCATATTTTTCAGCTACGTTTCACGATTCGCCATCAAAAGTCACGCGTGATAAGAGTTTTACAAAAAACGTGCATTGAACGGGCAATTATGAATGTCGAATTTGACTTAATGCTTTATTTTTTACTAGTTTCCAGACTGATTTACTTTTTCCTCTTCGTCATGCAATTTGAAGGGTTACTTATCGAGTATGTAAGGCTTTTTTCAAACAATACGTTACAATTCACGTGTAAATGGTGGGAATAACTAGACGACAGAGTGGGGTGATAACACTTTTCAATTGATTTTATTCGAACCATAGCTTACCGCATTCTCAATTATTCTAACTAAATATTCCTCATTGCACACTTCATTTCAGCCGAATTATATTTATTCTTCCACACCCTTAAGTTCACCCTAACTGAAATAATTAAATATCTGATAGTATGCTCAAGTTTTCTCGAAAATAATTTAAAATCAATTTCCCAGGTGACTGAATAACAACGTTGCAAACACATATATACACAGAGAATTTATTTCAAACGGAAATTCAATTTGTTCAGTAACAGCATTACTCAATGCACAAATCATTCAATAACACCCAACTTTTCTTTTTGCGGAAATTCACGCCGACGGGGTAAAATAAATAAATAAATAAACTGTAACAGTCAGCCTACAATTCAATCCTAATCCACGAGAACTAATTTCAACATCTCAACACAAAAAAAAAATAAAAGATCCAAAAGACACCACTAAAATCTTTCCCTCTCGAGAAATCACTTGTTATTACGATTGTTATCAGAATGCTGCAATATAATCTGTACCTCGAGTCTGGGTTGCAAACACGGTGCACGGTATCCGTGCACCTCATAGGCCACGGAAACCCTGCCGATTTCGAAACGCATTTCTGCACGTTACATTATTCATAGGCAGTAATGGCATACTTCGTATATTATACGTACCGCGTACCCGCTAAAACTATCAATTGTGCCTGATTCAATGCGACTCATTTCGGCCCGTCGATGTTTCACGTCCTGCGTATCCGCTAGCTCCCCCCGCACACACTTTCCACGTTTCGCTGGCTCTGCCGCTAGCGCCGTTGCAGCTGCGAAAGTTTCACCGCCGGGAACAGAAAAGTTATCGCGCTCGACGGATTTCCAAACTTCGTCCCCCGGAGCGTTAATCGAGGAGGCCATTTCCCGATGAGAGAGGAAGTGGATTCTTCGGCTCAGCACCACTCCAGATGCATCGTCCCAGGGACTCGATTATCACAATAAAATGTAATTGGCAGGCTACACCGCGGCGAATCAGAGGCACGGGTTTAAACAGCTCGATGTTCTTCGGTACTGTTTTTCTTCCGTTTAGAGCTTTAGAGCGTGAGATGATAAGGCCCGCTTAGGGCCTTTTCACTTGGAATACTTCTGTAGATTATTAGTAGTACCTCTCAATATTGATATTTAATTTAGCAGAGATAGAAGTTATTTAACAAAAAGAAACAGATGGGATATGTTTGAAATATCATTGAAAGACTCTTGGAATGAGATGCGAAAGATGGTCACGTTTTGCTTTCTTCTTTGTGTTGACTTAACGATATAGAAAGATGTCGATGGCGTTGAAATGTTAATGATATTGTTTTCATTTTATCACAAGTGTGTAGACTTCTTTCAAATTAAATAAAAATATGAATTAAATTCATTCAGAAGAAAACTAAATATAATTAAAATCGTATAACATTTCATTTCTAAATATAAATTTATAATTATTTTAAAAGATAAAAGAATAATTTATATTTAACCCTTTCAATTTCGGGATATACTTTACTTAATAAACCCTTAATAAAATTTTATGATATCTAAAATAATAATCGAATTACGATTTTAGTGAAACGATTGTTCACGATACCTCCAAAATGTATATCTTTTTGGGGTGAACTTCAAATTTTCAATGAATTCGAGTCACAGTAAGATCATCAGTCGAGCAAAGTTCCAAGATGTGATTCACTTGCATTCAATAATTTTTTCCCATCGATCGAGCGTCGTTTAACTCCCGTCTTCGACGCGAATAATCGAAGGACTGCAACTCGTGACACTTCCCAGCCTCTGACAGCGAAGCTGCAGGAGGAACTGCTGAAATCTGCTGACGCGAAACACGACTGCCTTTAGGAAATTCACCAACTAGAACTCGATAACCCAGATTTCAATGTAGCCGCATAACATTCGGGTAAGCAACACAGCTATGTATTGCGTATCTAGTTTAACAAGTTCGTGACTGCAAAATTAATCCACGAATCCTAATATCGTTTCTGAAAATCATAAACGTCCGGTCAAGTTGCACACGCATGTTATTAACGTATTAGGTTATGCCATGTGTAAGTATTACGGTTCTTTTTATGCGCGAGTTAGATCACAATAAAAATAATAATAATAAATATTTTTCTGCACAAAAACTTTACCTTTCAATTTTCCTCCAACTTCGTTACGAACTTTCTAATATTTTGGACAACCCAATATTTCATTTTTCCTCACTTACTACAATTCTTTCATATCTTTCTGTCAAGTTTTCTATTTAGCTTTTATAAAACTCCTTCGATTTAGTTTGATAAAATTATTTAATTACATTTTCGAGTTCTGCTCTTGATCTCTGCTCTTCAGCTCTAACACCCACTTATTGTTAGACTAATAACCTCCCCTGGCACTTGAAAAATGTTTCTCACCGATAAAATTGCATTATTTTAATTTTGCATGAATTTTTTTTCTCTTAGTTTGTATAGATTAATTAATATAGACTGCCTCTTACTTACTTACTTATGTGTTTCGTTGTAACTAAAGGGTATTACCCGTTAAATAAATAAATAAATTATTTTCTTTGTTAAAATCGTGTATTATAACAGAATATTCACTTTCGTCAGGTCTACTTCAAACATCTGAAACAAGTGAAATATTCGGTCTACGCCCTTAAATTTTTGATACATTATTTCCAGGATATCCCTACGTAGACTACTATTTATTTATTAAAAACTCAGTTTTCGGGAAAAGCATATTACAAACCTATTCCAAACTTTTAATCCTTTGCATCCCAAGCATGCCTCCCAAGTACACACAAGTTCAAATCAACATTACATATTAATTTCATTAAATTCCACAAGAATGACACAATTTATAATTCGTAGGATTTAAACAAAGGACTAATTTCGAAATTACTGTGCCTGATTATCTCCTTTCCAAAGTTTTTCGTTTAATAATAATAATAGTACGTCTCTATTACATTCCCAAAAACACGAAAAGATGTAACGGGCGAGACTCAGCAATTTGCTGCTTTTATGTCTAACCCGAAGACTAACGACAAAGTACAATAATAATAGAAAGTGACTATAAATGCAATAAGTTTCGAAATAGAATAAAATAAAATACAAAATACAAAACCACCAATCACAGCACTGAGCAAAAGTGCCTCTGATCCATGGACCAGTTAGAGGGGTTAAAAATGTGGCGACCCTAAGTCGAAGTGCGTGAGCCAAAGGAAACTCGATAACCTAGATTTTCTGAGTCCTAGTGAGAGAGTCAGCGCACCCCAAGACTCATTACATAACTTTTGGGGTCGATCGATGCACAGGGCTCGTTCTTTCGCTGTGCATATACAGGAACAAGCATCACGTACATACGCGTACACCTATCCACGCGTAGCAGCGAATTGTTCGCTGTTATCTTGCTATCAGCTATCGTTCGATGGCTGATAAAAGCGCGCGGGGGTAAAAAGCGCGCACAAAAGCGCCTCGTAAAGCTTCCGGGACGTTACGAGCCTTCCCCAAACGCTTTTTACGACTCAATCGCGCAAAAGTCTATGATTCGCGTGAGGCAACTTAAGAACCACTTCTGCCAATCTTGCATGGGCTTCGGCTTGGAAATTTAGTTGAAAACGCGCCAGGTTGCTTGCCTATGTTGCGCATTATAAGTACAGCTTGCATGAACGAAAGAAGCAAATGTCGAACTAAAACAGTGGAAAGGGAATGTTGAAAGTACGCGAAAATTAAATATAAGCAACAACGAATACACGGGTAAAACGTCCAAAAATAAAATGTTAACAAACATCGAGCATGTTTTGTATATTGAATATTGTGGGAGTTTGGATGTGTGTGACAGAATGAGTGTCACTGTAATATTTGGAATGGTTGAAAAGCGATTCTGAATTTACATACGTGTTTGCCCATGTAGGGGGTGAGTTCTTAAAGTCGAGGCGTCAAAACATTGTATGAAACTCGCTCGTGAACTTGGCAGTAAAAATGACAAAAAATGACATTTTTTTAAAAAATAGCGACACTTGAAGTTTGATATCAACTTTTCCCTATATTTGTCGTCCATTCAACGGCTTTAAAAATTACAAATATTCTTTTTTTTTTAAATTTTGCTGGTTTCTTCACGAGTCAGAAATATATTTTTCAAAATAAAAAAAGTTTCAGTCGAATCAGATAATAACTTTTCGAGATATACGTTTCACCGATTTTAAGAACACTGTTTCGAGAAAAACGCGTTTAAAGTTTTACGTGAGCGCCGCGTGGCCGGGTGTTACCCATGCATTTACCACTACTGAAATGCCGACAGCTTCGTGAATTTTATGAATTTCAAAAGATCCTAGCAAACACGTATTCTTAAAAGGTTAAACATTCGAAAAATTAAATTAAAAAAAAAATCGATTTCTAGACCGGAACATCTCCTTAAGGGGGGCACCACTATGGGCGGCTGGATAAATAAGCCTTTTCTAAGAAGTTTTTTCGGGAATAATTTACACTTTTCATACAAAACTTTTAATACCTACCTTTAGTACAATGTCGTAAGAGACTATAATAAAATGAATAGAAAAACATGCATAAATTTTAATATATTAATTAATCTTCTGAACCCCTCACAAAAAAAACATAGGTTGCTCGCAGAATGTGAATTTATGGAACAGTAGCTCTGAAATCAAATTTAATTTTTTTTATAAACTTTATGAGTGTAGTTTCCGTTGCACGTACGAATGTTTTGATCGAACACAGATTTTTTTAAATACGCTCGAAAAACTGTCCATCTTATTAGCGGAATTTCGAAACTTTTTCTTCTAAAGCGCACGATTTTTACAAAAATAATTTGTTTAAAAAATCGGTAAGTGCCACGGAAACTACACTCACATAGTTTATAAAAACCAATTTAAATTTGATTTCAGAGCTGCCGTTCCAAAGATATAATCCCGCGAGCGACCTATGTTTTTTTTGGGGGGGGGGTTAGAAGATTAATATTAATATATTAAAATTTATCCACATTTGTTTATTCCTTTTTCTTTTATAATCTCCTAAGCTATTGTACTAAAAGTAGGTAATACAAATTTTACATGAAAACTGTGAATTATCTCTGAAAAAAATTTTAAGGGAGAATGCCACCCCCGAGACGGTTAAATGTAGCGTATGTTTGCAGAGCTATAACAAATCAACTAACAGTTGCACATGAGAAACAATAATGGATTCTTTTTATTGAAGAAAAGCAGATTCTTAACAGTTATGGTTTTTGAAAGCCATAAAAATAAAATAAATGATTTAATGAAAATAAAATAAGGATTTTCGGGGCCTTTCAATTGAAGGCCTAATCAAGACCACGCTGACGTGGTGTGCAGTCTCCCGCTGGAACGGTGAGCTCTGTCACGAAACCAATTATCTCTACACAATCAGTACGACAGTAGTTCTGGTATGAACCACTATCGTTAGGATCAAAATTAATTTGACACCATTTTAGATACTTTGATGTCATATAACGGAAAACAAGCACAAGTTTTGAATAAAATATTTAAAAAAAAAAACAGGAAATAGAATTTCAACAGTCTTGCCCAACAGTCTTTGGTTCATACCAAAACCCTACGCGTGGTTAAACTACCTTAAAAAATTCAAAACTGTAGACGCATTAGCTTTTGAGTAATCATGCACACCCGTTCTAAAAATGGTGTTTTCGGGAAGTCAGCATCAAAGTTGAAATTCACATTTAAAGTGACATTATGAACGCATGCATTGGCTTACTGGTCTGAATCTATTCCAGTATTAATCTAATGCTATTAAAAAATGCGAAAAGAAGAAATCGAAAAATTTTGACTTCAGAGCTGGCACGCTCAAAGATGGTGAAAGTGTGTTTTAAAGAGCGAGCATGTAAAGAGTCCTTAGAAAGAGCGTGTAGCGACTACGGAATTTTTTAATGAGTTATACACACTCCTCAAAATAATTAAGGGGTCACCTCTAGAAATCCGAAAAATGGGGGCAAGTTCAAATAGTCATAATTTTATTCCGGCAGAAATGGTCGTATCGATATCTTCAAAATATTGTTTGAAAGTGTTTGAAAGTGTGGAATCTCTACTTTCAGTTGCTTTTTTTCAGACTTTAGCTGCATTCATTTGCAGCAAAGTTATAGCGATATAATGAACACTTTGCCAATTTTACAAATTTTTGTTCAACTTTGTGATGTTCCATGGGGCGAATGAATTTTTTTACACAGGCTACATTTATACCAGTCGGAAGCGACTACTTTCCTGTGTAAACTCAGTGTTCAATGGTTGTCATACGTTTTTTTTTTTGGCCGAGTTATTCACCTTTGAAGCAAAAATGGTCCCTTTAACTATAGTTGCATCTAGAACTCTCTTTAACACGCATGTTTTGCTTTTTCGATTTGGTTAACATATCAGTGTGTCATGTCTTTTCGAAAATATGCTTAAAAATTGCACAAATCCCATTTTTTCTTTACCTCGCTGCATTAAAACCACCCTGACAAATCGTCAAATTTAAAGATTAAAACCCCTGTCTTGTACATGATCGACAGCGTGAAAAATCCCGTTGAAACGTTTGCGAGCTTGTGACTCGGTAACGAGCAACAGGAGAACAATGATTCGAACGGAATCATACAATGCTGCATGAATAACAAATGTTGAACAGCCGTCACTGGAAAACATGACTGGTACGGCAGTGGGTCGAGGCATATTCTGCTCTGTTAATGTAATTTCTGCGCGATATTGCACCTTCACCCGTGATGCAGCAGCCTTTCACCCCAAAAAGATGACAGAACTTTTGCATTAGCCTAAAATTATACGCTTTCAGCGTATAATGTAATTCGATGCAGTCCTCTGCTGAAAATTTCACAGTGACCCAGATTTCTTTGCGCGGGATTAAGCCCGCAAAATTTTTTTTTACGAACATCTTTGCCATAAAGATAGGGCGTAATGAATGCTCTGTGCCTCGAAACGGGATACGAAATATGTACCTCGTATTTTAAAGGTATTACTTTTAAATACGACGTTTCGGAATATTTTACGTGATTAAAGTAGGAGGTTGTGCAAATTTTCAAAACAAAGAAGATTTTCGACGGGAAATATTTTGTGTAAAGATTGGAGGTCGCTGGAAGTTATGCAGCGAGATTTTGTGCAAGTAATATTTTCTTTAGTGTATAAAACACTCGTATTATTAGAAGACATCAGGACTGTTGTAAGACTTTTAAAAGTTATGGTATAAGAGTTAATATGTATAATTATATGATTTTGGTTACGTGTAACTATAGCGTTCAACACTATTTTTTGCCGAAGATATGATTATGTATACATTAATTGAAACATAAATGCCAGAGAAAAGGCATATACAACCTTCCTAAAAATCATGTAAGAAGTTAATAAGACAGAGAAAACAATTTAAATACACGAAATTTACATACAACTTTAGAAAACTTATAGCGAGGGCTAATTTATTGTGACACATTTTCTTGACGATAGAGTTTGTCGCTTTGAATAGTCACTTGTTTACTGATTCTTAAATTTGAAACAATACGCCATCTTCTTTTAACTAATAATTGATAATTTAATACAATACCATTTATGTATCAAACGATACACTACTTATTTTGCAGGAATTTCGTTTAACATTTCGCGTGACCGATTGACAAAAAATAGTGTCCAGCACTATGTTATGAATAATTAACATTTTTCTGGGCTACCAGTACCCATTATCAATGACCCGAATTTTATTTTGGTTACCGATAACCATTACCTACGGTGAAAAATCTTTTTTGTTACCGCTAACCAATATCGACGCCAAATATTTTTTTGGTTAAAAAAACGGTAACCATTAGTACATGTAATACAATACTTTTTATCCTATTCTTTGCTTCATATATTTTCAGACCTATTTTTTGTTTAATAAAATATATAAGTTTTCTATTTAATTTTTTTAATGTTGTCAATCAATAGGTACTAATTATCAGTAATGTTAATAACAATAATTGACAATGATCGAATGTAACCAGAAAAAAATTCGGGTCATCAATAATGGTTACTTGTAGCTAAATTTTTTTAATCATTCCTAATAGTTAGTTGTAAACGGAACAATTAAAAATTTGTATTTTTTAATTATTTTATTTTTTGAGAAATATCTTTGATGTTTAATGACAATTGGCTTCCATTTAAATAAAAATTATTTTTTACTTAATGACTTTCTAAACAATTTTTAAAATAACTGTTATTTTGGACCTCTGATTATTAGTACCCAGAATTTTTCTTAAAAGCAGAGAAGTTAATATCCTTTGCTCGGAGAGTTCCTTTGTAATTAGAAAACTGCACACTTTTCAAATGGAATCTAATTCACCATCCCCTCGTCAAAAGGGCCTAAACGTCTCCCTCCGTTCTTATTCTACACCGTTCATTTGCAAAACGAGCAGTAATAACTCGCTAACTATTCAGTACACATCTCTGTCCAATATTTCTGCCAATACTAGCCGTTTAATATTTCACAGAAGCAATCTTTTCAAACAGAATCGATACCACCCTTCATTACTTAATCACCCCAGACCCCAGGTAATTTACAGCCAACCTGGTATGGAAATAAAAACTACCGAGCACACTGTTAACCAAACGAAACTGAGCGCGGCAGAAATTAAAAACGGCACTTTCATTTCAATCTCCCTTTATTTTTCATTCAATTCCTGGCCCCCGAAAAATACCAGCAGGGGAACAGTTTCCAACCGTGGCGCGGCGTCTTTCTTTCGATTCGTCGTTCCCCGAAATTGAACTGAAAATTTGATCGCCTAGAAATGATCGTTCCCGCGGGCAAGATATCTATCGGCCGTCAGTCGCACAATTAGCCTGCAATCTTCCGTGTCGTAATAGAGCGCGGCGTTCAATTGCACAATACGATCATTTATAGAGGCAACCCGAGGAGGGAAGAAAGAATTAATAGCCGACTAATAACGCGGTGAATTTATGGACAATGGCCTAAATCATAATCTGGTATGCCAGAGTGGTAACACCATTAAGACTACATTTCACCGGGCGCGACAGCCCGCGGTACGTTGACGTACGTGCACGCATACGAAGTTGCATACGGTTTGAATGGAATGCATTCTGCATTATGCGTCACGTCAGAATGCCGCCCGTCTGGAGTGCGTTGCGCCAAACGAATGGAACGAACAAGCGCCGCGCCGTTTCGTCTTTGCGATTTCCATGAGAAACGCCGCTCTTTTATCGAGAGAGGTGGTCGAGTTATTAGCTGGCGAGGCGATTTTTAAACGGCAGTTTGCTCGAGTTATTAGTTGGCGTAGCGAGATTTTAATGGCAGTTTGGTTTCATTTGTTTGCCCACGCTAAGGAGCTTTTCTCTGACATTTTAGGCGGGCTTGACTCGTCCAGGTCTAATTGTTGGATAGTCTGGGCAAGCTATTTTTGGTCTAGGAATATTGAAGGGTTTATGGATGACTTTTTGTTGTTGTATAGAATAGATGTAGTTGCTAGATTTATTCTCTGATTTAATTATCACAATTCACGTGTGAAAGTAGTCTAAGAAGGCTATCTCTGAGGTGAAAATTCAAAAAATTATGAAACTTTGAGGATATTTATTGCGTAATCGACAATAATTTGTAAACATTTGTATATAAAAGGAGTCATCCGTATAATAAAGTAAAATAAGTAATTTTTTTGCTGCCCAAATTCGCTTTAAGATAGTGCCTTTGACCCCTGAAAATCCGGCTATTTTGTGTTATAACTGTAAGTTACCAAATGATAGTCCTAATTAAGAGAAGTAACTTTTGTCTGAAAAACTTTTTCCTAACTCTTAACAGCTCGCAAGTTATAACACAAAATCGGAAAATAGCTGGATTCTCAGGGGTCAATATTTTTGTTCACGCAAAAAAAAATGCGTAGGTAATAAATATCTATATATCCTCTACATATCCCCAAAGTTTTATAATTTTTTGAATTTTCGGGTTTGGGATTTGGGGTATCAGTGGAAATTCAATTAGATTTTGGAGTGAAGGTGCTTGGGGTGTATGAAATTCATTTTGTCCTGCCTTTACGTTTATAATTATAATTTTGTTTTAATTATAGTTAAGCTGTGGTTTGACAATTGTTTGTGGGTAAAGAAACAAGTCGCAAATCTGTTTAAACGCCTTTATTATACACATCTTAAGTAGTGTCAAGCTATTCTTTTTCTTTCTTTTTTCCAAAATGGCACTTTAAACGCATATTTTTCGGAACCACAGTTTTCAAATTGGCCAGCAGCACCGTTTGAACAAATTCTATTCGATTCACTTGAAATTTTTACAGTAGCTTCTAAACTACATTCTCCATCGAAGTACGTACCGATTTAACGACTTGTTGAAAACTTTTAAAGTTATGAACAATTTTTGAGCTGAAAATGGTGCTGGACGTGGTGGTGAATGGAGTTAGAGAGTGAACTTTATGTACAAATGCTTACCAGTTCTAAGAAAAACAATATTTTACAATATCGTGTTTAAAGTGCCATTAAAAAAAAAAGAAAAGTAAAAAAATAGCCTGAAACTACTTAAGATGTGTATAATAAAGGCGTTTAAACAGATTTTCGACTTCTTTCTTTGTTTACCCACAAACAATTTTATTGTCAAAGGTACACTACGTTTTTGTGTCGTTCCAGTGGTGTTACCCCTTAAGAGCCCAGGCTTTGCAACAATTTTGTTACGTAATGTGTACATATGTAATAAAAAGGATACTATTATTACTATAAGTAATATTGATTAATGTATGAATATATTTCCATGTACATAAATTGTCGTCTAAATTGTTGACTAGTTTCTGTCCCCTCCCTCCTTTCGTAAAAACTGCTTCTCCCCGCTCGAACGATCGAAGACTGGATCTATTATCAGAGTAGCTAATTGAACCAGTTCTCGTGCCGAGATTTACAACACATCGATATGGACACTAACGTTGAATTCATTTACATCACTTTCTCTATAGCCTTACGATTAGATCTTATGCAACATTTAGTTATCTTTTCTGCACGATGCACAGATATATAAAGCGTGGCGATAATAGCGTGGTGATCGGCGTACGTTTCGTAATGTATGTGTAATGCATGTTTTGTATGTGCACAATTGCACATGTGAACATATAATTTCATTCATGGGAAGAAACTACAAGTTTTTCTCAATACAGCTATCTTTACGTACCTTCAATAACTGACATATAATTATACTATTGTTTAGTATTCTGCTTCTACAGGGTGACCCCTTTAAATCGATCTACTCGAATATCATCGAAACTGTTGAAGATACTAAAAAATGTGTCGGACAAAAGTGAAATGGTTTCAAGAGGCACATATTATTATATAAAGCATTTTTAAACAGTAACCGTACAATCTGTATCAGTCCAATCGATTCCCAAAAATTATAATACACATTTTGAACATTGTAGAATATGGAATAGTTGCGTTTTAGTAAGAAATGACAACATGCACGAAAAAAATCGGAAAGGAAAGCCAGGAAATTACCGGTATCAAGCTCCAAAGTTAAAAAGCGGGTCTATTGGGCCCTGTGTGACCATGAAGAGTTAAAAAACATATAATTTAAAAAACAAAGTTGACTTCAAACTGACTATTACGGGGCGGGCCACCTAGGAAAAACTTCCTCACATCAGATGATGGGCCTCCTGAAACCATTTCACTTTTGTCTCACACATTTTTTAGTATCATCAACAGTCTCGAAGATATTCGAGTGGATCGATTTAAATGGGTCACCCTGTATTAGGTTCCCTAATGTTCACTAAATTTTTCACTAAGTCCACGTACGAGTTCCCGTGAACGAAAAAAGTTAGTGCAACAGGAGTTAGGTTTCTATTCCTTAATCCCCTTTAAAACGAACCAAAATTGGCATCTCTCTCTCTCAAAGATCCCATTAACAAAGAAGAACAATAAAATTGACTAAGTTCCCTCCATTTTCATTCGCATCTAGAATAACCAACATCTTCCACAAAATAAGGCTTTCTTTTGCCTCAACCACTAAGTTTCTACCCAATTCCGGCATCCAATAAACAACTTAAAAACCAATGAATTATTCAACCTTCACGATTGCATATTTCCCTCAAATTGAAAACCTGCTAGCCTGCTTTTCACGATTGAAAAGCACGAGTGTCGGCAAGCTAGTTGTGTTATCCATCTGAAATCAATTTCGAGGCTCTTCACGGGGCAACAAAGAATCACAGAAATTATTGCAACCCGGGTAATTGCGTTTCGTCGGGGTTTAATAGCTCGGCGCCGAACATTCGCAAAAGCAATTCGCGAGCAGAGCGTACTTGTAGTCATCGAGAGTTCCTAAGTACCGGATAATTAACTCGACTTTTCCCATTCCTCGCGGTTTCTTTGTAAACCCCTTTCCCATTCAGCTGCGACGCCGAGCGATCCGATCGATCTTCGCCGTTGGCTGAGCCACTCTGACGAATAGAATCTGTTTCGTTCTTGATCGTCGAACACCTGTGCGACAGTAATGGCCACGTGCCACGACAGATCTCGTGTCGATTTCGTGTGCCTGGCGGCGCGACGATTCCTGCCTCCGAACTTTCTTCCAAATTTATGCCCCCCAGGAATATTTCATTTCGGCTTTGACCATCTCCCAAGCGATTATGGGGCGTAAGACATGATTGGATATTGGTGTATCAAGTTTTAAGGGGCTTCTACTCTGTCACGAAATTTTTCCTGTTTTGAATGGGTGCCTCTTATTCGATTTCACATTTAATGTAGGTCTAACAAGAGATGTTTGAACACTTCGATTTTTTTTTGAAACAGTGCAGATTTGTAGAGGATCTCAGTAGAAGTATCAGGCAATTTTTCGTTTGTGACTGTTTTCGGTTCTTTAGGGTGAAAACAGCCCTTAAGGGGGGATTCTGGTCTAACAGGCCCAAAAGTAACTGATACTTAAGAATTTTTTTTGAAAACTGTTGGTCATATTGGATTAAACTCTTTTGGGATATAAGGAGGCATCTTTAAACTTGCATAAAATATTTTTTTTATTTCGATCGTTCTTATTATTGATTAATTATTGTGGAATCTTGTCCACATCTTCGACGATCTAACTTCTGTTAGCGGGATGTGTAGCACCTGTCACAGTCATCTGATTACAAAACAAAATAGAAGTTTCTTAAAGTTAGATACTTTACGCTGGGATTGGTCCGCTTTAAAGAAAAAAAAATGAAAAATTGAAAGAGTTATAGTGTTTGAAAGAAAAAGTAAGCTTTTTCCTTCGACAAATTTTTCATATTATTCTTTATATCGACGAAAAAAGTATTATAAATAAAAACTAAAATTACAATTTTAGTCCAGTCCCAGCGTAAATTATTTAACTTCAAGAAAATTTTCTTCTTTTTACAATCAGATGACTGTGACAGGCGCTACACTTGACGCCAACATCGTCGAAGAGGTTAACACGATTCCACAATAATTAATAAATAATAAGAAGGATCGACATAGAAAAACAAATTCTACAAGATTAAACATACCTCCTTATATCCCAAAAGAGTTTAATGCAATATCAACAATAGTTTTTTCACAAAAAATTCATAATTTTCGGGGGCTGTTACACGAGAATCCTCCCTTAAAGGTTAATACATGATTTCCTATTTTCCTGTGTATTTTGGAAATTATAGTGGATATAAGAAAATTGGTATAAAGAAAATTTCATGGTTTTTGTGCTGTATAAAACTCTGTAATCAAATTGTTTAAAACTTATGGTGGGAAACATTTTACTGTTTAAATTGCAAATTTGGAACAATTCGATTACATAGTTTTATAGGTCATAAAAAGCCGTTAAGTTTTCATTTTAATAATTTTTTTTATATCTACTATAGTTTTCAAGATATACAGGAAAGTAAGAAATCAGACATTAACCTTTAAGGGGTGTTTCCATCCTGAAGAATCAAAAATGGGCACAAACGAAAAATTGCCTGATACTTCTATAACCCTGCACAGTTTAAAAAAAAAAACGGAATGTACGAGTAACCGAACTTCCCTTTATTTTTTAAGTTTAGCGAGCTAAGCAGCTCTTCTAAAAGAATTTAATTTTATATCACAGAAATATTTTACTTCAAATTTTACGATCTTTAAGGAATTCCAACGCGATGGATGTGCTGTTTATACCACGTTTTAAAGGATTTCTGTTCTGTCAGCAGCAATTTCTATTTTTCTGAGTGGGTGTTTCTTATTAAATTTGGTATCCCATGCAGGCTGGTGTTAAAGTTTCCTACACTAACCAGTCCCAGCGGAGGAATTTAAATTCATACCTGAGGATTAAAGAGCTTAGGGCACGATTATATCGTTAACATCGCGTTTTAAGGAGTTTTTAATCTATCTCAAACAAATCCCTGTTTTTCTGAGCAAGTGCTTCCTCCTAAACTCTATGACCAACATAAAGTTTGTTTAAAGTTTCATAAATTATTCCTTGTATAATACAACTTCTCGCAGAACAATCGTGCCCTTTCCTTTAGAAACAAAGGGCTTGCACACGACGAAGGTTAAATTCTCGCGTGTCCCTTCGTCAGCCAGCAACTCTGGATGATAAAATATTTAAATGAATAATTTCTTGGCCCGCGAAAGGAGAGGAAGAACCATCCAGGGTAATTGCTTTCCGAGTTATTAGGAAGCAGAGAGCACGACTTACCTGTGCCGCGTGTTTCGCGTGTATACCTTCGTAACCGAGCCTAATTGAAGGTTTGCTTTCACGCGGATATCGCGGCCATTTACAATGTAAATGACAGGCTCCCTTATTCATCGACCGTAAAGCACCACTCCCACGAATCGAAGACTATCAGCGCTGCTCCCACAGGGAACAGCCCGATACGGCTGAATTTATTATGATAACAGCCGATTACAACGGCAAACCGTGTTCCCAGCGATTAACCAGACCTAAACCTACGAGGAATTTCTTTGCTGGAGAAATCGAAAACACAAAAGAGGGAATTAGGAATTTTTAAGCAATTTGTGGCCTATTTTATTTTCTCCATTGGTAACCATTCGGCGTGGCTTGAATTGTTATATATTATTTATTTAAACGGGACTAATTCCAGTACGACAAGTGGAGATAACTGACCGTAAAAGCCTCGATAGAGGAGCCAAAGAAGTTGTTAATGGAAGAAGAATTGTTAATGGGGTGGGGATCAAATTCCATATGTACTCACTAGGGTGGCTCCTATTTTCGACTTTTGAATTTTTTTGCGACACCCCCTAGAACAGTTCCAATCAATAAAAAAGATCAGTGTAAAATTTGAACCCAAATGGATAAAGGGAAAGGGAGCCCCTGAGCCTTGGAACATTTAAACAATTATTTAAAACGCACAAAGTCGAATTTATTTAATTATTCTTATGAATTTTGCGGGATGGTTTCACTAAATATGAAAACGGGCCAATATGAAAATGTATATCTTAGTTTTCGGTTCTCTAAAACATATCCAAAACCAAAGCAATCGGAGGCGGCCACCTAAAAATCCTTTCCTTACAGTGATTTTTCAACGGGACACATTTCCATATAGAAAATTTTTTCAATAACTACAAAAAACTGTGGTACCTACGTTTATTAAAAAAAATCATTTTTCTTTTTATTAGTACATGTACATTTTATTCTTTTATTCTTCCAGTGTTAGATTGTTTTGCCATATTTAGTTTTGGGAAAATTCTTAAACTAATTTAACTACGTTTGTGTAATACTATGGAATTACGTTCCTTTTGTTTCGAATTCATTACAATTTCCTAGACGAGTATAGGAAATATGTCTGTTTTGTTTCAGACTGAAAAATTATTTCACTATGTCATCAGACAAACTTGGAGATAAGACCTTTTGTATGAAACATGTATTTTCACTTCATTTTTTCAAAAAGGAATTAAACCTATTTTGTACTGTTTTGTGCCACTGGGAGATGTAATTTAACATTATTAAGGCGATGCCATCAACATTTGCTTCAAGATCAAAAATGGAAACATGCCCTTTTGAAAAATCACTCCTCAACCGGAGTGCAAGACTGACAACGAAACGTTACCAACCCGAAGATTCTGATGTTAATGAAATTTTGTGTGAATGTGGAGCATATTGGAGTATGAAAGTGGAAGTTTTCTTTTTTGCGGAAATTCACTCTGGCGGTGTGAAATCAGCCTATAAAGTTATCGCGTTCCTTTCGTTTCTTTAATATAACTTTGTAACGGTGCGAGATGGAACAAAGCTTTAAATATAAAAATTGTTCAGTTTTTATGCTGCAGCACACTACCAAAAGAAAAATAAAGTTATATTAAGAAAACAAAAATCGCGATAATTTTAAGGGCTGCTTTCACCCCCTCAGAATGAAGTTCCGCAGAAAAAATTGCTCATTTACACGAAATTACATTAACATCAGAATTTTCGGATTGGGAACGTTGCCTCGTACGCGCTGTATAAGGATGGAATGGATGTACAAAAAATGCTCTGTGTCAATGCTGTCCTACGTCTTAAATATGATGGATTAGCTGTTTGATTCTTTCCTTTCTACCTTTTTATTTCTGCGCCTATTCTTTGTACCTTGGAGTGAAGAGTATGATGGTGAGTTGGTTTGGACAGAAATGATACAAAGCCTTTACCGAGGGAGCTGCCTACTAACAAACGGAATGTTAGCAGAAAGCTGGTCACCCAACAATCCATTTCAATGATCACTGTAAAATATCATAGCACAAAAACAAATTTCCAAGGTAATCTCATTGGTTCTGGCGTGTCTCTGACGAGAACTCTTGCATTACTTAAGTAGACACATTTCCGGATATATTTCCGTGAATTTTCAAAGGGAACGCGGCGCACGGGAATATATCGTTCCTCCTCTTCAATTCCTCGAGTTCTTTCGACGAAGAAATAACTCTTTGTATCTGTGTCATCTTCTACCCCTCTGCCTCTTGCGCCCTCTTCATCTCTCCGCCCTTTCTTCCCAGATCCTTATTATTCCAGCCTTTCTCCTTTCAGCGTTGAAAGAACACATTCAGGGGAAAACAGAATAGTTTCCCTGGCGTTGCTGCAGATCGTCAATTATACTTGTTTCTCCAGCACGACTACCTCTTGCGCATCAAGCCTTGCATTTTATCAGAGGCGATGACGGTTTTCGCGAACCATAAGGACAATATCTTCTTCAATTACAACGACACCGTTCCGATGCAGATATTTTCCCTTTCAACAGATTCGATGTTAACTTTGGACGACGGCGGAGAGTTATCGCGTAGTTCGTGAATACTTGTTTCAATATGTTTGTGCAGGGTGCAATATTATAAAGTAGAATGTGCTGGCGGTGTCGAAACTTGTTTGATATTGAATGTAATGGAATTTTCGTGTAAAATAGTTGGAATGCTTAAGTGGCTGGAGTAGTTGAAGTTAATTGTGAATTAAGTAAACGTCTTTATTAATCTTCACTCTGTTACCTCTGCACTTGTTCTTATTTTTTTATTGGCAGAAGTGTATGGAGAATTGTGTTCTGTGAGGATTAAAAGTGCCTTATTTATACATTCTTTCGTTCTGACTTTATTACTGCATTCGTTAACGAGTGTAATTAAGGTGGAAATACGAGATTGCTTATTAACACAAGAGGAGATGGATTCTAGTAATGTAGGTCACAGAATCTGTTTTATAAATCGTCGTATTTAATGATAAGAATCTATTAACGAGTTACGCCATCCTGAGACACTCAAAACAGCACCAAATTAGACGATTTTTTTTTATAATGCTATGAGGTTGAAAATTATTTCTATTCTCCTTATGTTTAGGGCATGTATTAATGAATAGATTGTATAAATATTGTAAAGCAATATTAAAAAATGGGCGAGTTATTTGTTGTCCAGCGAAGATCCTGGGAATCACTTTTTTCAAATTGGGTAGCAGCATAACTTGATCAATTTTTTACGATTTTACAATTCATTAAAAACTTTTTTGCTGCAGGCAATTTTAGACACAATTTAGGCTTAAAATTGTATGCAAATTTTTCGGCTAGAACTCATATTCTCTTTAAATGTCCACCATTTTCACAAAAAGCAATTTTTTGACAAATCGTCATTTACTTCTGTAGGAAATGTCATGTAAATAATGAAAGTTTTCGGTTTTTTATCCTACGTCAAAGTATACGGGACTTCTACTGCTAGCCATGAAAAGCGTCTTTTCAAAAACCAAAAGAATGGAAGAGCACTAGCAACGCCATTCTGTTTAAAAAAGTAGTTATAATTTTTTTATATACCATAAGGTATGTAGAATAAAGCCCTTAAAAAAGTTTTTTCATTTGTTATCTAATTTCGTCTAAAAAAAAATCTGAAACTGTAAGCTGTGAAATGAATTATTAAAATTAAAGAGAAGTTAAATGATGTGAGTTTTTGAAAAAATTGTGGCCGGAATTTGAAGTGCCAAGAAACAGAAATCTCTGTAAATGAAGTTTTCAAAAACACGAATCTAATTAAGCAATTTTGAAGACGTAATATTAATAAGACGTATGGTAAGTATAATCTTTTAAAAAATGACAAATGTAACATAAAATTAATAGATAATACGACAGTAAAAAAGTGGATGAAAAAGTGGAGTTTAGGAAAGAGAAAAGCGTAGCAACTTCAATTGATAAGAAAGTAGAAGAAAGTTAAGGAAGAAAAGGAACTATAACAATTACAAACTAAGAAATGCAAGAGTCTTTAGAAAAGTTTAGGAAGCTTGTTTCTACAAAAGATCAGCAGAATATACCATCACATTATCAAAATCTAATTTATAATACTTCAAGCATCGCTTACTTGCTGGCTTAAAGAAAATCACTAAAAAGGACAGTGTATAAAATTTATTTATTAGTGTAATTGCATTGCGAACATTCACATAACAATTGACCCAATTACCAATATTAAAAGAAGCAAAGTTCCCGACAACCTCTATCTCAAATCCTTTTATTTATGAATAAAATATAATAGCTTCGTTTACCTAAATTACTCGTTTCCTTCGATTCTATTCCATTGTTACAATCAGTGATCCCAAAGTCGTTAACACTGCCATACGTTCAAGAATCTCTGCAGCCAGTAAAATCCCTGCTTACTCTATCACTTAATTATTATTCATTCCACGCCGAACCAGTAACGAGTTTAATCACTCAACGTTCATTAAGAATCCATAAGTTTCATGGTCCCACTGCTCAATAGATTGAATCGCAGAATTTTTTCGTCGAGGACTTCAATATCCATCGAGTGAAACAGAGGTCACATTCATCGCGTATTTTCATTGAAGATTGAGGAAAAACGACGGAAAAGTGCATAAGGGGAAGAGTATTCCTTCCGTTTGAATCGTTTGCCGAGGAAGAAGCCTGCCCCCGCCTCTAAATTTCCATTCTTTCTTCACAGAGTTCCTTCGTCCGTTATTTGTCCCTTTCCTTTTATATTCTGATCCCACTCGTCTCAAGTACCGAGGGAAAGTATGCATATATTTAATGCTCTATTGTGAAATAATAGCCCCGCAAGAGAGCGATGGGATATACGAAGATGTATTCGGAATTTCGTTTAACTCCGTGGATAAATCGCAAACATTTTGTCGTCGCGGCGAGTACGCGTACAAATATGAAATGGTTTCCCTGCTGCTCTGCTCTTGTTTCCCTTCTGCATTCTTCACGAGAAATCCTTGTGGATCTTCCGTTTCACCTTCATCCACTGTGTCAGCGCAAATACCTATGCACGTCTCGCCTAGACACAATGTTGTTCAGAGACTGACAGCTGTTTTATGAGTTTCAAGTTCAAGCTCTTGATTGGATGTTGAGGAAACGGAGGGCAGCTCGATTTTCGTAGATAAATTGGTTTCTATAGTATCTATGATTCGTAGAATGAAAATTCGGGGAAGTTCTTGAAGCAAACAGTAATCCTCTAAAAGATAATTTGTCTGCAGCTTATTAGAAGAAATCAGAAACATGTGTTACTAGGGTGTCCTTTATTTATACGTGTCGAATTTTTGTTGTTGTATTTCTCTTTGCTCTCACCCCCTAGAACGGTGCCATTTGATACAAAATAGTCCCTGAAAAAGTTTATTGCAATCGGAAAACAGGAAAAGGTGCCGACCAAGCCTTAAAGTTTAGAATTCATCGATAGTTTGGAATTAAAGAATTTCTCAAAAATGGTAAGCCCTATCGAAATTTTGTTAAAATAATATTCAATTTTCTACAATTACTGTATATATAATTTTTTCGTGCTTCCAACCATTTTTTAGGTAATACCGTTTGAATGTAGAGAGGTTCGCGTTTTGCGCAACCAATTTCGCGCCAACCATTGATGAATTCTAAAGGCCTGGTCGGCACCCTTTCCTGTTGTCCGATTGTAACAATCTTTTTTAGGGACTATTTTTTTATGAAATGGAACCATATTAGGGCGTGAGAGGAAAATAAATCGCAGGTTGAAAATAAGGGCCACCCTAATGTGTTACATCTGTAACAAAATCGAGATATGCTTCTAATGCAAGCATTCGAAAGAGCTTAACCCCCAAAACACAAAACGAAAAATCTGCGTTAAATTTAAGGTGAAGCTGTAACCCCACGGGCGAAGACCATCTAACCCTTTCTACCGCGTCCAGATCGGCTCGATCGCAAAAATTTCTCCTTTCGATAAATCAACAGGGAACCCAAAAATGTTAATGCAGCACTTGGTAACTAGAAACAGGTCAACAGATTGCAAGAATTCTCTCCGAAACCACCCGTATCTTTAGCACCCCCGAAATTACAATTTAAATAGCAACTCCCTTATTCATCGACCGTCAGATGTGAGCTCTCGCGACTTAAAGAGTGGCTATCTTTTTCGTCGTGTCCCTCGAATGGAACCGCGAACGACGGAACGAGAGAGCGAACAGGAAAATAGGGGTAGGGGGTGGTTGGAAGGAGAAGTAGGTGGTCGGCGAACGATAGAGAGAGAGAGAGAGAGAGAGAGAGAGAGAGAGAGAGAGAGAGAGAGAGCGGAGGATGCACGTGTATGAGAAGGAAAGGGTGGAAACGCGTGGGTAGGGGTGGTGGCGAATCGAAGAGAAACAGAGATGGGGCAGCGAGACGAAGATGGAGGGAGGTGTTCTTTGTGATGGGATTTGAGAGGCGAGCAAGGAGACGTTCTTGACTCAATGCTGTCCTTCAACCACGAAAAAGCTCGAGAAGTTCGAAAGCCAAGGGCTGAGTTCGCGGAAATGAAGACCCGCCTTGGTAGCCTTGTCGCTCTTGTTCTTCGCCTTCTCCCCGTCTCACTGGCTTCGAGTTTTACCCTCGTGGCTCTGTCTTTTGGGTGACGGACTCGGATCGAGATTTTGAAATCATTTTTTCGTTTTGAAGACTGGATTGCGAACGAGTCATTGCCTGTTTCAACTCTTCAGGGAGAATTTTCGTAAAAACCTTGAAGGTTTTTCTGCTCTGAGACTTTAAGCGGAATGAAGTGTTGAAAGTGTTAGAATTCTTTTGTTGGGAGATTCGGTAGTGAATAGTTATTCATGTCTGCAGTTTTTTACAGTAGTGGTGAAAGGAAAGTTTAAGTTGTGGACGGTAACAGAAATAAGACAGTTCTGTTAGAAAGACTTGTATTGTAAAATTTATATCAAATTGATTGGGGCTTGCACAGAATATATCTGTGACTTGGTGAAGTATCATGGAAAAATATGAGGTTTAAACTTTCTTTTGACCACGACTGTGTCAGTGTCCCTGACGAGGGTGAAGGGTGGGAAATCGAGGGATGTAGGTATGTATGTTACATTTGCTAGGTAACCGAGAAAGTTACTGCTACTTTTTTCGTGCAGTCACTTCAGCATTTAGTATCGAAAGGTTTTATGATTTTTATTGTTCATGAAAATTTGTGGGAGTTTGAAATACTAGAATTGTTAGCATGTATTTTCAATGAACCAGTTTTGCAGTGTCCTTAGTTCAGTTAACTGAGGTGAAGATTTAGAAAAGGTGGGGGATATTAAGTTACGGCTGTGTTATATTAAATAGGGCAACGTGTACTTAATATGGTATTTATGGTAGTAGGATTTATTAGATAGGGAGGGACAAAGGGATTGCGAGGAAGATGCTAAGGCTCATTTAGCTATGATGAAGGTTTAAATATAAAATGAAGAAAATTGGTATGTATCGTGTCAGCAGGGAGATGAGTCTTATTAACAGTTTGTTAAAGAACAGATTGTTCGCCTTGTGTATATTGCAACACAATCAAATAACTTCAATGTTTAACTTACATTAGTTATTTAAGTTATATAACTACATCTATTTAAATAATGAAGTCGGTTAATGAAACAGATTTCTTATTTTTGATGTAACTTCAAAATTACTTAACCGATTTTGATAATTCTTTCTCCATGCCCTAAGTTGATTGGATCTAAACTACATGCAATAAGTTTGATGAAAATCGGTCCAGTAGTTATGGAGAAATTCGGGGACAAACATAATTTTACTCTATAAAATTTTAATGTACGTCCAGCAAAAATGACTAACTTTATAACGTTACAAACACTTTCACCTTTTGTCAATATTTCCGACATCATTGTTATAGAACCTCTTTCACTTCATTTTATCTCTTGAACCACCTCCCTCAACGTAACCCGTCTCATCATTATTAAAGGGAACCCATAACGAACACCTACCCCCACCATTAAATAACCACTGAATTCTACAAAAGATTCTTAAAACAAATCAATTTTCGTTCAAACGCAAACAGTCGGGCGTAAATACTGCATTCGTTGTTTTCACTCGTCGCTCATCGCGCGTACAAAGTTCCGCCCATTTCCGGGGCAAAATCGGAGCGCCGTTGTACCCTCGAAACGCGCTTCATGTTTCGATCGTTAAACTACCCCTGCTCGACGCAGCTGAACTCCGGGCAAATTTCAATTTGTTGCCACGAAGCAAAACGCGTCGAGATTCCTCGCGACGATTTCCTTTCGTCGCTGCGCGAGCCGACACCCCCGCGAGGGAAATCCTGCGTTCCTGGCGACGGGCGTGCACGCGAGCCACGACCTCGAAAATTGGATTTACTCGGGGATCGATAAGCCGTCTCATAAATTTGTCCATTATCGTCCCCGTAAAGTTCTCCGTGCGAGTCCGAGGGAGTTTCGCGTCTCTGGGCGCGCCCCTGTTATACAGGGTGGCGCGAGCGAGAAGGGGTTGCCATTTTCAGCAAGGATGAATCGAAAATGTACAGTGAAATTTTTCCGTACGAGGGTCCGGTATCGAGAAAATCAGGTTTGGATATTTATTGAGGCGTAAGGGGGTGAAAACGACTTACAGGGGTGGATTTTGGTTTTACGAATGTAAAAATAGTGGAAGTTTGGGGATGTGTAGAAGTGTGAGTGTGTGTTAATATGTAATATGTTGTTCCTTTTTATTGCTTGAATTTACTCTAAAGGGGTAGAATCATACATAGTGGGATGAATGAAATGATTTTTGGAGGGAAAAGTGATATGCTTCTTATGAGCGGATTTGTGTTGTGAGAATATCTGATTGTGTGTGGGATTGAAAGAATTTGTCATCGACGAGCCGTAGTTGCTATATCAAATAATTGTTTATAGTGTACTGTTCATTTTAACCTTTAAATGGTGAGGTGGGGTTAAGTCTGGGTCTCATAGACCCCTTGACGATGCTTGAAATACTTTTTTATTTCGACGTTTTTTTTCACGTGAAGATACAAAACAACTAATTATAGTTTTATATTTGTATACATATAAGATTTTATTCGGATCACTTGTATTAATATACTTACTGAAAAGTCAAAACTGTAGTGTGTAAGTGGAAATAAAAATTGGGAATGTCAGGCTCCAACTCATCTGTTACTAAGTAACAAATTTTCCAACTCACAAGTTAAGGGTTAATTACATAAATAATTTTACTTGTTCCAGGAACGTTGACGATCATTTCTATTTCATAAAGAATTCTTCCAAGAGGTGGTTCATATTGTTTCGGAATTTTTAAAAGAATGACCTCAATGTAAAATTGCAGACAAAGAATTTCTTAATAATTTTCATGTTACAATAAAGAGTTTCTCATCGAAAGAAGAATTTATTCAGAAAGGATAATGTTTTTGACCTAAAATAAAAGAAGAACAAATTCTGTATTGTTGATAATTTCGGGGATAAAAATTCATTTACCAGAGCTTGTTTTCGCGAAAATAAGCAAAAATGCGAATTTTGGTGGCTTATGCTTTTTAAACAAATTCGAAACCAGTAAAGCGATGACTTACGCCCCTCCTCCCCCTAATTTCGCGTAGACTACATCATGTCTCAATTTCATAAAAATCCCTGACTATGTAAAAGATGATCGATTCGGCGTGGAATGGCCCATAGATTCCTGGCTCATAACGAGGAACACGTTTCACGGATTCCCTGGACCAGAAGCCAAACTCCGAACACGATAATACTGCAATTTACACAGCTAAATTGATGAAAACTTTATCACTAACTCGAATTGTACCATATCATTTTAGTGTCTCACATTTTTGCCTAAATAAAGCCAACAGAAGAAAACTGAACAAGGAAGACTCGGAACTATTGATTTCCCACATATACTATTCCGAAGAATACTAAAAGACATCTAAATTTTCTGAAAACTTACATAACTCAGATAAGGTAAATGTCCCAATGCTTGGACATTTAAGGTACGGAGGAAACACGTTGGAAAAATTTTGAGTTATATAAGTCGATTTATGTAAAAACGATTTTGCAATTACATGATAAAACCGTGTGTATTTTACCATTAAAAAAAATTATTGGATTGAATAATTTTGTAAAATATTGAAAATTCATAGTCCTTACAATGGCCAGCTTTACTACTTAAAATGTCCCGGTGTCCCAATTTTACAGTTCCATTACATGGACACATGATGAAACATCAGCAATTTAGATGTTCTCTAGGGAAATTGAATAAAAAAACAAACACAATAGTTTTTTCTTTTGACATATTTCTTCTGTATAAGTAATTTATGGAAATCAGTAAACAAAAGTGAGTAAAAAGAATCTATTATTGAATGACTAATTTTAAGGTTATGTTTGGTTAAAAAAAAGTGGAGATGGTTTAGCAAATCAGATAAGAGCAATAATAAAATGGTGTGAGCCGGAGAGTTCAAGAAAATTAATTTTTTTTACGAGCGTTACAAGTTTACTAAGAAAAATATGTACATGAATATATTTGATTAAATATTTGAATAATTGAATAAAATAATTCATTTATGGATAAAGCGAATATTAAATGTAATAATCAGTATAATTTGCAGTAGTGTCCAAGTACTGCGACGTGTCCACGTATTGGGACATTTACCTTATCCGTTTTTCAATTTCAAATTTCACTTTTCATACACCCTCAACACAATCTATACGTCGATACTACCAATCTTATAAAAAAAAAGGTAATTATCTTCCTCCTACACCTTTCTCAACATGAAAGTAAAAATGACATCCCAACTATCAGAAAAGCCAAAAAAAATTTAACTCTGGATTTCAACCCTCTACATCCCCCGTGGAACCGAATTCCTTAAAGCCTCGAATCGAAGGACCGAATTGAGCGCAAGAGAACATACGTGTCTGTCGCCGACGCACGATCAGAATATATCCCCTTCAGCCAGATCAGACCAGGTCTGTATTCAAGATCCCCAGTTCCTCGAGGAAGGGAAGGGTGTTGAAAGAAGCACGAGTCGAACGTTAATTCGGCGTCTGCGTCTTTCCCTTGGAAATTCCTTTTTCGTTCTGCACCTTTCGCTCTCCCCTTCTTCTCCTCTCGCTGCCGTCTGTTCGTCTCCTAGCGAGGTGCGGCAACGGTGTGGACCGAGTGCATTAAAATAAATTAATTTTCATGAGATTTTCCCGTAGCGAATGGCCGTTACGGGACTTAAAATAATAATTCAACGGGCCGCATGGGCGCGAATTTGCATTTCTACGTCACGGCACGATTCTACGGGGTAGCCAGCGATCTCGCTCGGTGAGAAAGGAGCTGAAATGGAATTCAAAAGACGGGTGACACCGTCTGAATCGTAAGACGCAGCTTCCACGAGGGCCGAGCGGGATGGAAGCCTGTTTATTGTAACTGTAAAGGATACTGAGTGACTTCGGCCAGTGACGTTTATGTGTGCTTACGAGGAAGGATATTGTTAAGTTTCTGGACTCTAGAGTAATTTTAATCTTATGAAGTGGAATCGAATGACAGCACTTCTGTTCTGAAGATCGGGTGGGAACATCTGCAATCTTTATTTTATTCTATGTATTAAGGGTACTACTTTGGCAGTCATATTTATCGAAAATGAAGCATTTGTTTTTCAATTAATTACAAAGAAATAAATTGAAACTGAGACTTGTTTTTTGACGCAAAAATTATTAATATCATAAACTTTAAAAAGCATGTTTGTTTAGTAAAAACTATGCATTATATACGACGCTACAGATGGATCATTGAAGAGGCTTTTTAAAAAAATTTCTTTTGTTTTGCAGTGATAACTCAAACACGGAGGTTCCAATCGATTCAAATCAAATTCGAGCGTGTTCACAGAATGTGTAATTTCGGCCTGAACCTAAATGGGAGTTAATGCAATTTCTTATTCTTTATGAAAAGAAACTAAAACTTTTTTTTTTTAAAGGAAAAACGCACTTTTTATAAAAATAATTTTGCTCCTTTTACAGGATCAGCGCAGAACCGGAGGTATTCTGAAGAAGAATTTACGAGCAGATCGCTGAATTTCGTTTTCTTTCATCAAAATTGCTGGAAAACAATTAAACTTTTTTAATAAGCCTCTTTGATGATCCATCTGTACCCAATCATTTTTACAAAAATAAACATATTTTTTAAAGCTTATCATATTAGTAAACATTGTGTCAAAGAACAAGTCTGAGTTTCAATTCGTTTCTTTGTAATTAATTCATCAAAAAATGCTTCATTTTTTAGATACGATTGGCTGTATGCATTTACCACAAATCTAACAGCCTCTTAGATTTATCACTTCATCTTTTCGAATTCTGAGGTTTTCTCTATTAACCACTGTGACATTTGTGGGTTGAAAAAATGCTTAATCAGTTGCTTAGAACACGATGGAAGAAATCTAGCATGAGCTCTACCTGCAGTTGCGTCTTTTATTGCTACTAGGTCGAAATAAATTAACGATCGTTGAAGAACTTTCCAACTTCTCGTTCTGTCCAGTTCGACCACGTAACAGCGTCGTAAACGTGCCAAGTGGAAGGGCCACGTTCTCTGTCGCGTTTATTCGCGGCAGACCCTTCCGAGCCCGAAAGTGCCCTCTGGCGCTTCTTGACCAACCCTTCTTCCTCTCCGCCGCTTCACCCCCTACACACTGGCACGTGTTATTTTCCTTCTTACGTTCTCTTGTCGTCGTAACGGAAGAACACTGGCACGAAAGCCCAGTGTCGATTAAACCAGAGGAATTCCCCCGCTTTTAGCTGAGGATCGACACTCCAGCCCGACTGCCCCCTGACCGACCATTATCACTTGGTGGCTCGTGTCTGGTAGGATTTTTTAATTTACGCCTACGACGGCGTTGCGACAATAATTTTAGACTTCTTTTGGGCATGTTTCGCTATTTTTTTAAAGCTTCATGGGGAATGTACGATTTTACGATTACGAGGCAAGAAGTTTTGTTATGGTAGGATGGCGGACTGTTCGAGTTAGGATTTAAAGGTTTTTAAAAACTGGGTTTAAAAACCGGTTCTTATTTATAAATTTGTAAAATTCGAAAACCGGTTTTTAAATTTAAAAACCCGGTCGTATATACTGGAATTAGTATACAGAAATGAACTAATTATTTAATTAAAACGTTAACAATTTGACTTGAAATCGCCTCGGACACAAGCATATTGTAATAGGCAACAGTTTACTGAAAAATTAATCTTCATGAGTTCACATTTTCAGAAAACAAGTACTAAATGGAATATAGATTTATACTTTGGTACCACCCTTTAAAAGATTTATATTTTGTACGGATTTTAGTTATTTTAGTTTTCTTTTCATTTGGTTTTGTATGCAGTCTATTTTATTATGTTATATTTTTGCAAATCCATAAATATTAAATGAACTAAAAAATTGTACGTATTTGTACGGATTTTAGTTATTTTTTATTTATTTATTTGGTTTTGTATAAATAGAGTATATTTTATTTTGTTGTATTTTTCGTAATTTCGTAATATTAAGGAAACTGAAATTTTTTAAACTAAGTACAAATATTCATTTATTATTTTAATTATATTTTTTTTTGTGAAAATTCGAAAGCCGGTTTTTTGGGAATAGTGGAATTCGAAAACCGTTTTTTTTTTCAAAAGTCGTTTTGGTATAAACCCTATAAGGAAGTCTGAGATGTGAAATGTAAATCCATGAACACTAAAAACTGGAAAATAAAAAAATATATAAAAAACGTTTATGTTAAACGATTTTATTAAAATTGCACTAAAAACTAAAAAAATAATTCTTTTTTTGTACTACAATTTCGATGGTGGTTTTTCACTTTAAATAAAATCGTAGAGCAGGATATCTCAACGACAAATTCATTTCGACGCTTGATGCTATATTAAATTGATTCGTATTCTGTTATGAAACATCCTGCTCCACGATTTTATTTAAAGTGAAAAACCACCATCGAAATTGTAGTACAAGAAAATAATTATTTTTGAGTTTGTAGTGCATTTTTAATAAAATCGTTTAACATACAATTTTTTCTATATATTTTTTACTTTCTAGTTTTTAATATTGCATTTAATATTGCAGGTTGAGTTTTTGATGGTAAAGGACATTTTTATCGCTGTTACTACTTTGTATAGGTTCAATATTCAATATTTTCGTGTGATTACTTAATTATTGTATTTTGCGTGTACCGAATGATAGATTCCTCTACCTATCACGCGGTGATTTCGTCAAATGTCAAATTGATTTGAAGAAAATACTTAGTTTTCGTGGTACAATCTCAATTTGTTTGATTACTAAGTATGTTTTGGCTTATGAGTAAGGTAACATGGAATACTAAAATTATATAGGATTGTATTTCTTACTTAGAGAAAATAAAATGACAATCCAAGCAGTGCAATTTTTGTCTTGATAAAATATTTTGTCTTATTCAGTTTTCATTGTCAGTTTGTGAGATTGTACCATCACGCACATCTTCGGTGAAAATAAGTGTATAAAATTACAATTTAATTACTATCGCATTAAAGCGATTGCAACTCGATTTAAAGTTATAACTCACCGAACGTAGAATCTTGTTGACTTCCTTCATGGAATATTCTGCAGCACAAAATTACATATTTGTTAAAAAAATTAAAAAAACAATTAAAAATCTTAAACTACAATAAACATAAAATATTGAAAATCCACAAAATGGCGCCATTCTAAAGGTAAAGTCGTATAAAACTGGTGTCTTTTTCATTAATACCAGAAAAGTAATCGCAGAAATTGTTATAGTTCTAGTTCATGCACCTACAAGACAGCTTTACAAGTTTTTGATATACCACATCCGCAAAGTTGAAAAACGTGGTTTTCAGAAAAACGGCTTCAAAGATTTTCTAACGACTCCCTATACTCTCATAATTTCTGTATGTTATCCAACAGCCAACGAACACGTACGTAAAATTGAAGACTGCTGCAAAAACGTGGCAGCTCCATAATTTGCTGAAATTGAGTTATAGATGGCATTAAGAGGGTAGGTTACCCTCGATAGCCCTAAAACAGGCCTTTCTTCAATCGCAAATTGTAAAGTGATAAATAACAATAGAGACAACGTTTTTCCCCTAGTTTTGATCGTTATTCTATGAGCTTAAACACAAAAAAAAGAAAAGTCTAAATATCTCTATGTACATAAAAGTTGTGAGTAAAAACGTAAAAGCGTGTACGCGGTGCACCGTTTGATGGTGTACATAAAATCTCGAAAATCGCTTCAATGATTTGGATGAAAATTTAATGAGACATGCAGAAAACCATTTTCTAAGATGTGTCGGGAGCAGATTTTCGAAAAAAAATAATACAATTTTTATGTTGAAAAATACGATTTTATCGATTTCTTGTATGAAAAATATTTTTTATCTTTTTTTTTAAGAATTTATTTCGAAATTCTGCTCCCGACACATCTTAGGGAATGGTTTTCTGCATGTCTCATTAAATTTTTATCCAAAACATTAGAGCGGTTTTCGAGATTTCATGTACACCATCAAACGGTGCACCGCGTACACGCCTTTATGTTTTTACTCACAACTTTTATGTACATAGAGATATTTAGACTTTTCTTGTTTTGTGTTAAAGCTCATAGAATAACGATTAAAACTAGAGAAAAAACGTTGTCTCAACTGTTATTTATCACTTTACAATTTGCGTTCGAAAAAAGGTCTGTTTTAGGGCTATCGAGGGTGACCTACCCCCTTAAATGTAAAAAAAATCTGAATAGACAAATGCAAGAAAAAGCAGATCCAATTATCCAGTCCCATGTTATAAGGATTCTAGTACTTGCACCCTAGTTGGGTTATATATTATATATCATATATTATACCTGTTTACACCTTCAAAATTATTTATAGGCAATAACTTCGTAATTCCAGAATAAGTAGTTGTGAGTTTTTGTTAAACATTAAATACATTTTTTTTAACCACTTCAGCTATTAAATTTTCATTTTGGACCACTGTGGAGCAGTACAAAATTTTGAATATTCCCCGCCATAGAGAAAATATATTTTTGCTTACTAATACTGCTAAATGCTGTGTTAGGTAATATGTAAATTGTAAGTGGCTAAAATACTTTGAACATGCGTCTAAAAATATTTTGTTAACACTGTATTTATTACTATCCTCAAAGTTAATACATTTCGAGCTACCTCCTTACTGCAAAGTCTTTAATTGGAGAATAACACACCCAGTAAGTAGTTTCCTCCCTATAAATTCTTGAAAAAAATACCCCTGTTTCGGGTCTCCTAAAGAGAAACTCCCATTAACTTAACAAGACCGATACTCAACATCACTATATGTATAGTATCTTCACGGGGACTTCAGCACCCAGAGATGGGCAAAATTGTTATTTAAATAAAAATTTCGAATAACGAATAAAAGTTAAAAACAATTATTCGTCATGTGTCATGTGTAATAAAGTTAACCCGAGAATATATTTACACGAATAAATTCTCGTTGAATAAAAAGTTAAAATAACTTTTATTCAAAACGTTATTTAAATAATGTTTTATTTAGTCAATGCCTAGCTCTGCCAGCACCTCCACGCCGATCCCATCTACCCCGATACACGCGTATCCCAAACGATCTCCAGGCGTGTCCCGGTAGCAGTCGGGGCCACGGAGGTGCACTCGAGGAACTAATTTTAGTTTTAAGTAATGGTGGCGCAACACGCGCGCCGCCTCTGCTGGAACTCGTTACGATTCCAGGGGAGTCGGGCAAAGTCGACAAAGGAACTCGAGCGAGTCCAAGTGTTGTCTGTGATCCATAAACACTCAAGAGAAAAAGCTCGAGGGGGCTGGTCGAGTGGGAGCCGGAGGGGGTGGCTTGAAAACGGTGGGCGGTCGGGTGGGATTGTGCATTGGTTTTAGGATCGTCATGGGAGCGAGAGGCTCGCGGGCCCGACACGCTCGTTTGCCTCCCGTGGACCCAACCTCGATCTGGAAAAGAGTCACCGGGGACTGCTTCCCGCTACTTCCTGCCCGCGTGCATCCGCGTCGCTAAAGTTCCGCCGTCCAGGGCGAGCGCCAGTTTGTTTCAGTCGCTACACCCGCCGCCGAGGAATAATAGCTGGGCTGCATGTGCGACTCCGGGCGAATAAATAAGTTATACTTGCTGGCGGAGCCGTGCCGGCCTCGTAAAATCATTTAGACGTTGAAGTGAATAGATTTTGAGCGCCGAGATAAGCTACTCGAGATAAATATTTAGTTATAGGGGATGGAACAGGGAAATCCTTGTTGAGTGTCAATTGATAGCGCTTGGAACTCAAAAATCGGAACCGATTCGTTGCCCTGGGCTTTTCTGTTGACTTTGATATAGCAAGCTTGTTAGCAAGTATGCATGTTGCTAATTCAGAAATGATTGATTGGCTACGGGAGAGTTAGGTAGACAAAAAATGAGGTGGAAAATTGTAGAGTGCTTTTACAGGTTTTGGATATATTTACACTCGCTTTACTACTCGGCTTCAGACGGAATTTACATTCTGATTTTATCAAAAAAAAATTTTTGTGAAAATAGTCACATTCATTTGGACTAGCCAGGCATAATGAGCTGAGGCACGTTTCGTGATCCAAGAGTTGACCGTTCGAATGTTTTTAAGCGACAAACAAACACAAACATATGAACCTTCTGCTTTATGTATTAAGATATTTTATGTCGTTCAACTTTCTTTAATACTGGGGAAATAAAAAATTGAAAAGGTGGACCACATGTAGAGTTATATGTGCACGACGTCTGTAAAATAAATACAGATTATTATGCATACCTATGGCTCAAGGGTGAACCGAGTGTTATTTCTTCCAATTGAGTATATACAATACGGTGGCCCTTATTTTCAGCCTGCGATTTCTTTTGCTCTCACCCCCTAATATGGTTCCATTTCATAAAAAAATAGTCCCTGAAAAAGATTGTTGCAATCGGACAACAGCAAAAAGTGCCGACCAGACCTTAAAATTTCGAATTCATCAATGATTTGGATTTGAAAAATTTCTCAAAAATGGTAAGCCCAATCGAAATTTTGTTCAAATAATATTAAAAGATCATTCAATTTTCTACAATTACTGTATATATAATTTTCTCGTGCTTCCAACCATTTTTTAGATATCAACGTTTGAATATAGACAGATCAGCACTACGCCCGTATAGACAATACGTCACGCCGTACAGGTGGGACGCGCGAAGTGCGGACCTCTCTATATTCCAACGCTATTATCTAAAAAATGGTTGGAAGCACGTAAAAATTATATATACAGTAATTGTAGAAGATTGAATGCTCTTTTAATATTATCTAAACAAAATTTCGATAGGGCTTATCATTTCTGAGAAATTCTTTAATTCCAAACTATTGATGAATTCTAAACTTTAAGGCTTGGTCGGCACCCTTTCCTGTTGTCCGACTGCAATAAACTTTTTCAGGGACTATTTTTTAAATAAGAACCACCCTAATATACAAGTATGAAACATCAGTTGTGAGCTACAGAAGTGTCCCGTGGGAAAAGACCTTAATGGCTCGGATCGATCAAAGCATTCCCAACTCGTAACTGCGTCGAGATAAGTCTGATTGAAAAGCTTTTCCTTAAGTTCTTGAAATTAAGGGGCCAATAATAATGAAACTATATTAAACAAATTGAAATAAAACGTTGGGGTTTAAATTCCAAATTAACTACAGCTGAAGGAGCTCCTCCGCCCCACACGCGGAGGAAAATAAGGAAATACAGGAATGCAGGACCTCCGTGTTATCGCAACAGTTTCCCCAGGCCAATTCTAGACTGCACTGAACATAAACGACATGAAGTAACAATAATAGCCCCTCCCAAAATCTGAAATAAATGTAAATTTCACCTATCGTATTAACTGAAAAATTTGCATAATGGTCCAAGGAGCGTCATCTTCAATTCCCTTCCCATCACTGTAACAAACGTGAAAATGATAATAATGACATATCTACGATCTCCAGTATTCCTCTCCCTTTTCCAATCTGATAGCTCGAGGAACTAAAACATTTTTACATATTCATCCAGAAATACCGTCTTCCCTGTTCTTAGAGCAGAATAGAAAAAAAAGGTGAACGGGTCTGGTCCGCCGTATATCTTTTATACGTTCTTTAAATTTGAGAAAAAATACAAGGGGAAACGTCAGGAAAGCTCCTCTGCATTTCGTCTGATATCCGACTTTTCGATGGTTGATATGATTATCAGACAGATGCCTCGAGCGGCACTTTCGTTTCGTCGTTTCTTGTGTCCCGGGTATCTTTGATCTTCTAAAGCGTTGCATCGAGCGACGCATCTCAAATGGAAGGGAACAATGCATTTAAATGGGACGATTCGAGGCGGAAGTCGTAGCTGGGTCGCGTGTACTCTCGTCCAAGCACTGGGGTCCGAAACAATCCGAGATAGTTTTTCGCTTTCAACTTCCGTGAAAAGTTTTTTGTCACGGAGAACCACTTACAAATATTAATTCAGCCAGCTCGTGGTGAATTGAAGTATCGGGAATCGCATTAGCACGGTGAAATGTGGGGATGAAACAAGCTAGTTAGAGAAAGTCAGAAACGGTGGAAGTTATAAATTGAGAAAACGGAGGGACATGGCAGTGATAAAAATTGCTAGCTCGAGAGAATTCTTGACAAATACGTAAATGTTGGAATTATTTGAAATTATAAGTTGGGAGAATTGAAGGAAGTTAATATTCATCCAGAAGGTAATTCCTGGACGAAGGAAAATTGCGAAGATTGTCAAAGAAAGGTTGCTAAATTGTAATTTAAGTGATTTAAGGGACAAGGAAATTCAGAAAATCTACTGCTCTAGGAAATTAAAATAAACGTTTTTAAAAAGAACCCTGCACGTTAATTATTCCCTCCTTCAACTTCCTCCGTCCCATTGCAGATACTTTTAATTTAATTCAAGTAGACTTATTAATATTTCACATTCCATCTCCTGGAAGCAGGTCAAGAAGACAACATAACATTACACAGCAAATCCGACAAGAGAAGATATATTTTTATTCCTGTCTGTTGCTACAATTCCCTTAAACTCATGGAATTAAAATTCACAATTAAACAAGCACTGTGCTCTTGAAGACCAGTAAATCCGCCTGTGAAAATTACTTTCGTAATTGTCATACACTCTATTCTATCAGCGCGCAGATAATATCAGCAGGAGAAAAATTTTCAAACAGACGATCAATCTCCCAAAAAACAATTCCTATCGATTCATCGCATTTTAAGCTTCCTCCCCATCAAAGTGCCATTCCTCAACAACGAAATACCACCGTGAAACCGAAAATTCCTCCCACTGACAAGTGACGAACGCCGCAACGATAAATCAACATTTCGACGCGAGAAGCGTCGCGTTCAAAGAAGCACATGGTCCAGCGGCGAGCAGATGTTGCTTCCGTTCGTTTCCACACTTGGCATTCCCAGTTGTTTAAACGCGGTTCGAGGGACTTCCTCTCGCCGGGATCGGCTCGGTTTCACGATGGCGACGGTATTTTTCCGCCGTGGAAGCCGCAGCTCCTGGACCCGGCCAGGCCATTCTGCAATTTGCCTTCGCCCGCGAAAATGTCAGCTGGAACAATCAGCATCGCGTCCCAGGGGCACGATGGACGTTCCTTGTGAATAGGTGGCGGGTCCGCGCGATTTATTATGCATTCCGTGAACAACGGTGATTACGAAATTGTACGGTTGAAACGGAGTTCCTGAGCGAGTTGTGCGCGACCTCGACGCGAGTTCGAAGCTCTTTTCGGGCAGTTTCTGCTTCGAATTGCAACCGACGTTGGTGGCCTTTTTCAGGGGGCCGCAAGTGTCGCTCGGAAATTTGAGTGTAGCTGGCTCTGCTCTTATACGATGACGTTATCTCGTTGGATTACGTTGAAAACGGAAATAGGTAGATTTCGTCGTTGGCCGAGTTAAATACGATCGCATAAGCCTATTTTTGGGGTAGAACCATAGCAAAATTTGAATTTTTTTTAAAGAAACTAGCGATTTCGATTCATCGGAAATTTGAGCCATGTTTTTATGCATGTTTGAAGAAGTAGCAGATTTTTTTTATTAATTTTTAATAATAAATATAGGAGTTATGAGCCTGATATTTATCTTCCAGGTAATCTGAAACAGAAAAATGAAGGTGGTTTTACTTTATACATGTGTAGCTTCAGTTTGATGAACCAGAATACCGACAAGTTATATACTTCTTTTGTTATATAAGAAAATTGGCGTAAAATTGGATAGCAAAAATTAAAGGTTTAGACCTATTAATTTGAAACCTCACCACTATCCTCAATAAATTGATTGATTTTATTCTGATTCACCAAACTGAAGCTATATATGTATAAAGTAAACCGCCCTTTCATTTTTCTGTTTCAGATTACCTGGAAGATAAATATCATGTACACCAGCGGAGACGAATTTTCTTCTATTCATTATTAAAAATTAAAGGGGAAAAACTGCAACTTCTTCAAAGGTGTTTAAAAACATGATACAAATTTTAGATGAATCGAATCACTAGTCTTAAAAAAATCCCAAATTTTTTTACGTTTTTAGCCCAGAAAATAGGATTCCCCCCTTAAATATTTGCCATTTTTATGTGAATACTCAATTTTGATGTGTGGTGGAGGGTAAGAATATTTGCTGTAGTGAGATGAAGTTAACCCTGCTAAGGTCTTCACTTCACTTAATAACTTCTTTATGGCTTTTTCAGAATTAGAAGAGTTTTTAGAGGAGGTGAATGCACGAGTGGGTCAAAAAGGACCCGTGAACCGCAGTAGGGTTAAAAGTGAGGCGACACAGGTTGAGTTTTTAATGAAAAAGAGTTTTTATATGGTTACAGCTTCGTCGACTTTCAGTGTTCGTCATGTCCATGTGAATGCTGAATTGTAATATATAGTATGTGTTCAGTAGGTACTTGCCACGCGGTGACTTCCTCTAATGTCGAATTGATTTGTACAATGAACTTGGTTTTTGTGCTATTATTTCGATCTGTTTATTATGGTATGCTTTACAAATAAAATAACAAACTGTATCTAAAGTAGACTAAAAGTATTATCACAGATAAAGTAAAATGGAAGAAGAATTTTTGCCCTTAAAATGAGGAATTCCTAACACGAGTGCTTAAGAAGTATAGAAGGGATTATGTATATATGATGTTTCTAACACTATCCTTCTATAACCAAAATTTTTAGAACATTGGTACTGATTAAAGATTGCATATAAATTAGCAGACACATTTCAATTTCATTTCATAAACACCTTATGGTAAAATAAAGGTTTGTGGTTTCTATGTTACGACAGTTGAATATGGAAATTTTGTGCATTAGCAACTACAATATAAAATACAGATAATATATGATACCTCAAAGTCACACGTTGTTATAAAAACTTTTCTGCAGGTTAAGGAATACTTCGTATTTTCAATTTTCGTATTTTCGCAATTTCGTATTTTAGTTAAAAATATTAAAAAGTATTGAAAAATGAAATCCCAACTAGGCCAAGTTAAGCAGAAAGCTATAAACCATCAGTGATCTGAAATTGAGTAAATTTAGTTTGAAGAAAGGCCACATAAAATCTTCATGTTTTTGATAAGTGTTGATGAAAGTATTACCAATCGATTCCTCATGTCTTCCCGATGAAAATGGCCCCAAAAATGATATAATTCGGACCATAATTAAGGATATTACGTGAGAAATTTATTTGCAGAATTCAAAGCTCGTTTCGTTAAAAATAGTCCGATTTAAATTATTTTCTGTCCAATTAATCGGCAGAACGCCAGGAATTCATTGGTGTCACTTTCATATTGATACAATGAAAAATAAACAAATTCAGATTCTGTAGAATCTGACCGGCAGGTGACCGCGCGCGGGTCGGGCCGCAAAGGCTCACACCGGTTATTCGACCTTCTAGTATAAAGATAGAATGAAAGTTGAACCGTTATTCGAAATCGAAGTTGAAAGCCTTCGAATAAACCAGCTTCATCCGTGGCGCTCCGAATAAAGCTAACTTGATTCGAAAAGTTATTTCATTTGATTTTGATCTAGATAATGCCCATCTCTGGCTCAGACCTACAGACATACAACAGCTGTAGCATACAACTGCCAGGTAATACATCGTGCATTTGAATTTTTTGTCTGTAATTAACTTTTGGTGTTCCAAATTGTATATACGGTACAATTTGAGATGAATAGGTTGCAGAGGCGCAACTAACAATACGGCGTCCTCAACTTTCTTCATAGAGTATCTAGTGACGCAACGTGTGCGTCTCGAAATAAGTTTCGTTACACCGCTTGAGCGGTGAACAGCTTGAGATTTTACAGAACTTGAAAATTTGCGATTCAAGTGGCAGCTTCTCGTAACTTCAGTGGCTAGTGTTCTAAATTAATTTCGTAGTAGTCAGCGTCCAAAATGTACAGATTCAAGGAATTACACATTTGAACACACCTATTGCGCCGTCGGAGTATCGCAGCTTTTCGTTGGGCTGAATTTCGTGAGAATCGTTAATAATTATTCATCTCCCATAAAATATATTAAATTGTAGGAGCAGTATCGAGTATCTGTTTTCGTCGAGGTTGTTTGGAAAAATATGTGAAATTGCACAGTATTGGACAGTAGCTACATAATTGTAATTAATATATACCCAAAGTTCAAAATAATTTATCATCGTCAAAAATGCTATATCTGAAAATTTTTGAAGTAAATATCCAAAGCTCTGTAACTTTAAGGATTAAAGTTTAAAGCAATCTGGGTGTATCCTCAGCGAAGTTTTCGTTTGAATTTCTAATTTATAATTGGAAAAGATATATCAAAGTACTAATACAACCCAGACAAGCAGCCAGTAATAAAAAAAACATAAAACAGAATGCTCCAATTTATCATTTTACCATCACATGCTTCAGATTCTAAATCCACAAACAAAGAGTTACCTGGTTACAACCATTTCAAATTATTTTTCGCAGATATAAAACCTTCTGTGATTGAGGTCCAAAGTTCATTTTGCAATATTTTTAGTAAAATCAATCGTCAATTAAGCCGAAAGGCCGCTTGATGTATATTACAACACGAAAGCTAAAGTTTCAAGAGTCAATTATTATGAAACACCTACAACAGCATCGAACATTCCGAAACCTTCGCCACTTCACTGATCAAACTCTACGTAAATTTGCCGAGTTTTTCAATTATCGTTAATTCGGTGAAATTTTCAATCAAAACCCGTTTACCGGTATTGAAAATATATTAGAGTCAATGTTACCAAAAAAATTTTTTTAATCTAATCGAGTATTATAAAAAATATATGCAAATAAAACTGTTCTGAACATAAAATATAAAAAGATATGACACAAAATACATACATTAGCAAACTATTGACAAAACTGATTAAATATGTATCTTCACCACGAAAAGAATGGAAAGAAGCTTAACTTACAGACATAATTCAATATTTTTTATTTATCAACTCTTTTTAATAAATAAGCACGCAAAAAATATAATTTGTCTAAACTTTGGTCTCCTAATTGCGACCTTATTTTTGTACCAAATAATCTGGCCGCAGAAAAAGCTGCCTCAGATTCTACACTTGTTGGGCGGGTAGTCATTAGGAAATCATATGCCATTTGTTGAAAATTTGTACCTATATATTTTCCCCTTACCTTTTCTTTTTGAAAATACGCAAATTCTATTTTGATGAATTGATTCAGATTTTTAGTTTACTTTTGGATCAGAGTTGATTTTTCATGAGATACTTTGGTTATCGTCTTTATTCGTAATTGAAGATTTTCTTTCATTGATAACGTAAGTAGTAGATGTCGAAGGAATTATTGAACGTACATACGCGCTATATTGCAATATGTAATTTATCGATTTACCGGTAAAATTTTTTAGAGTATTTCTCGCGATTTACCGGTATTACAATCCTCATAATAAACATCGCACAAATTGCCAAAACTTGAAACACAAACAGGAGAGCGAAACAAATTCTCCACTTTGCAGGGAGCTTATCGCTGAATCTAGAATCGAAATCGAACGCCGACACGCGTTTCGACTCCGAAATCATCGTTCGGCAACGCTGGAGAAGTAAATTCACACGGTATCAAACAGATACGGCTCTTTGACAGCTTTTTTTCCCTCTCTGTAACGTGTGAATACGTATTTTCCAGGCAGATATGAGTAACGAGTCAACCGACCGGCCAATGGGAATTTATTTCTGTGTCACGAAAAAGAGGGGAATTCCCTATGTCGGTCTATCGCGTAGATGATATCATCGCTCGTTCAATCATAGCCCGAGATACACGTGCGTTCAGTACCGTGACTAAATGTGAGAGAGCCTGAACCGTCCTTCCCTTTTCCTCTGGCCGATTCGTCCAATTTCTGAGCAGTGGACACGGTAAAATTCTGGCGAAGAAACTTTCTTCTTTCCTGGATGGAAAGGGGCCGCCATTAGACCGTTCCTCGCGCGTGGTAGTTTTCTTATGTTGGAAGTAGAGGCTCATTCAAACTGCGCTCTGCCTATTCTGCAATGCTTTCTAATGTCGTTATCCCGAGTTTCTGCTCCTGCTATCTATATTCTGTCTAATTTATCTATGATGTTTCAATCACTTCGATTGTGTAGGAAAAGGTTCAAATCACTTTGAATAGTATTCGAATCTGGGGAATGTTGATTACCTACTTCTAGAATTTGGTGCAAATTTTTAACGGTCATGAAAGTCTACTTCAATCTTAAATTTCTCATGTTTCTCATAAATATTAGATGATTTATTAGAGGTACCTACGTTTGATAAAAGAGGAAATAGAACGTCTTTTCACGTACTGTGGTCCCACTTGGATATTCCTTAGCACATACAGCAATCGTTTCATTCTATTTACTCACGACAGACTGGAGAAGGTGAATGCGTTTAGGGTAAGAGGTTGTATGTGTGTGGTGGTGTCTGTTAATATTTTTCTCCAAAACTATTGGAGCGTTCTTCATACGATTGTTTCGTGAACTTAAAAGTGGTTTTCGAACTGCAACCCGATTATTATTATTGACACCTGTAGTCTTCCTCTTTCGTGAGATATAACATATAACTGTTGGCAACAAAACACGATGCGACAATATAGCCAATGATGAAATGTGACTTTACTAATATTTAAATGACAGGGTGTATCACACCCTAGGTTATGCTTTTGCCAATATTTTTGTAAATTTTTAGACCTTAATCATACAATTTAAAAAAATAATCTCTTTTATTCACATCTATTTTGTCAAATGCCAATTTGAACATATCGAAATTTACATTTATAGAAAAAGACTATTAGAGCATGATTGTATGAGTATTACGAATGTACAATTATCACTCAAAAGTTAAAAGATTCAAAAATACGAAATTGGTAACTCAAAAAAAAAAAAAAATTAAAACCGACTTCAAAAAAATAAAAATGCTCTGAGAAGTAAAAAATAAGTTTTTTTCTTATTTAATCTGTTACTTTCAATTTTTTTATGTCGGCGCCTCGTCATTTACACTGTGTAAATCTGGCGCCGACTTAACAAAATTGAGAGTCATAGATTAAATAAGGAAAAAAATTATTTTTTACTTTTCAGTGCATTTTTATTTTTTTGAAGTCGGTTTTAATTTTTTTCAATTTTTTTTATTTTTTACATTTTAGTCATTCAAGTTATATAACTACATTTAGTTTAAAAAGCATGGGTAGGCCTACAAAAAGAGCTGCTCATAAAAAAAAGAACCGTTTACTAGAAACGGAAGATTCCAAAAATAAGCGACTTGATAATGAAACAGATTTCTTATTTTTGGTGTAACTTCAAAACTACTTAACCGATTTTCCCTATGCCCTAAGTTGATTGAAACTAAACTAAATGCAATAAGTTTCACGGAAATCGGTCCAGTAATTACGGGAAAATTCGCGGACAAAGGTAATACATACACCTCGAACTGAGAACTTCTTTCTTTTTGAAATCGGTTAGAAAGGTAACTCAGTTATTAGGATCTGAACAGTTGAATCCGTGAATCACATAAAAAGCGACAATAATAGCCTCATTTCTGGATTACAGTGGTAAAATTGCACATACACTAAGAAAAAAGGGGTAATAATTTGATAAAGGCAAACAGTAATCAACTATGTTACGTTTTATTCTATTTTCTCAAGTGATCAATATAATAAACCACACAATTTACTCTCGCAACTTTAATCGTTGCCCCACGTATATATGCGTACCATCGAATAAAAAGCAAGAAACCTACCAACTGTTAATAATTTTAATATTCCAAGTGTATTCAAAGCGATTTGAAATTGAGTCGATTGAAAATTCGTTAATATCGAAAGTCTACCACTACATGCAACAAAATAGCGCCAGAGGAAATGTTCTCGTGCAACATTCTCGTAATCCTCAGCGCCGTTTAAACAACCGTTGCAATGTAAACTTCGCCGAGGTTCCACCCCAGGCTTTGATCCGTGCTCCCATGTGAAATTAATATCGTCGTTTAGAAACGCGCGATGTTTGCTTTAAATCGATCGTGCGTATCGATCACGGTGGCTTAACACCTTGGGTGGGTGTTACGCAACTGCGATCGTGTATCCCGTTTCAGAGCTCACGAAGTTGCTCCAAATATTTGAGAGCCAGTCATTCGTGCGGTTTGAAACTGCTGCACCCGGCGATCGAGCGAATAAAATGGCGTAACTTGGGCGAATCGGGACCGACAGTGCCCTCCTAACTGACGAAGGCTGTTAATCGTCGCGAGTAGGTAAATAAATAGACTTGGGAGATACAAATTTTGTCTATGGAGGATGTTTGAAACTTCTGCTTAAGGGGACCTTCTGGTCTAAAAGCCGATTTTTTTTATTTCATTTTTCGAATGTTCAACCTTTTAGGAATACGTGTTTGAAAGGATTCGTTGAAATTCATCAAATTTCCGAAGTTATAGGCATTTGAGTAGTGGCAAATGCATGGGTCACAACCGGCCACTCGGCGCTTCCGTAAAACTTCAAACGCGTTTTTCCCGAAATAGTGTTCTCAAAATCGGTGGGACCTGTATCTCTAAAAGTTATTATCCGAATCGACTGAAACTTTTTTTATTTTGAAGAATATGCTTCTGGCTAGGGGGGGGGGTGCAAAAATTACAAAAATTACATTTTTTTAGAAAATAACGACACTTGAAGTGTGAAATCACTTTTTCTCTATATTTTTCGTCCTTTCAACGCCTTTAAAAATTATAAATTTTCAATTTTTGTAATTTTTCTGGTTTCTCTCCTAGCCAGAAGTATACTCTTTAAAATAAAAAAAGTTTCAGTCGAATCGGATAATAACTTTTGGAGATACAGTTCCCACCGTTTTGGATCAATTTTTTTATGCTTTGACTTTAACGACTCTCCAGTGCCGTCTGCAATGATTAATTATAAAACAAAAAATATATTTCTATAATTTAAGACATCCTTAATACAATGCAAAAAGTCCCATTAAATTATATATAGTAGTTTTCCTTTAATTAATTCCTAAAAATCACCTATTTTTTTAGGCTCTAGACCGGAAGGTCCCCTTAACATCTGCCACTGGTGACACAGTGCTATGTACTTTACAAGGGGATCGCTCGAACTTCTGATGACCGATGGGGTTAAAAATTTGGATACATTTAGGGCACACCTTGTATAATAATACATTAAACGCAGAGGATGCACTATTTAAAAGTTTTCGAGAAAATTCAGTTCATAATTGTTGTTTGTAGAATCTATATAGTACTGTTCAGTGGCGCACTCAGGATTTAATTTTGTAGGAGCCGAGTTGAATAGATAAATTTTTTTAATGTAAATTCAATAAAATTCATTAGGCGAATATAACAATTTATTTAAAGAATAAAATCCAGTTTTCTTTTCTTTTTACCCTTCTTTGGGGGTGCCAGGGCCCCTTGCCCCCCTCTGGGTACGCCACTGGTATTGTTGTATTCCGGAGACTGGTTATTCTTATTGTATTTAATAAAATCTCAGTACAAACACGAAAACTTAAACAAAAAACAGATGTGCATGTAGTGGTGTCCTTACACCGATACTATGTAAAATTCCACTTAAGAGTGGAATATAGGTTGTCGACGCTGGTTGGCCGTGGTTGGCTTCGCGTTGGCGTCACTTGGCTTCGCTTGGCGCTGGCGTCGCCACATGCACACATGTTACCACCACTCCTGTAGGTACTCTCCCTCCGCTATATAAGTGGTCCTGCATAATGTTGTCTGGCGACCCTGGATGATACACAGAGCACGATGATCGTTGAGAGCATGCAGGAAAGAATTTGGGGTATTTACTGTCAAGGAGTGATTTGCTAGGTTTACAATTGTTATCAGACAAAATACCCGGATAACTAACACTACTACTATAGGTCAGAAAGGAAATTTGAACAGTAATATCGTTGGTATAACTACAACAGTACCTGTACCTACAACCACCATTAATTAAATTACAGCGGCTGTGTGTTCTACCGTAATTCATACTCTAATAATCCTAGGCACATATTATAATATCCTGTTATGTTTTTTAATTACACTCATGATTAGCGATTAACATTAATTTCGTTCTTGCGTGTGATACGTGCGTGTACGAAGCCTATGAAAGGTAGGACTTTGAACTCCATCTTCCTGTAAAATTTTAATTATTACGTCCTATGTGGTTAATATATTGTGATACGCGGTATGTACTAGCCGCATGCAAAATTTCAGCCAAATCGGTAGCCCAAACCCCATGTACTCCCTTTGTTAGCTGGAGGCTGTTAGCTCAAGCCACGTTCCCGCGTGGGTAACTCGCTACACAGAATGTACTTAACACGTTCACTTGGGAAAATGAGATATTCCGTTCCCTATTTAACTCATAAGCTATTACACACCTAGGTACTACATCCTAATTAAAAGAATATTTCTAACAAAGGAACACCGCTAACCTGCACTCACCGATTGGATCGCTTCTTTGTGGGTTTATAGAGTGACTCAATACAAGAACAACCGTATGTTTCATTCGTGCCCAATCGCTTTTTAAGGGTGTGAAACCTAACCTTAAAGTGAAATAGACACTCCCACTTTTTCGGGTATAACTCGTAAAGTACAAGAGACAGAAAGAAATGTTTCAAACAAAAGATTAATGTAAACTTGCGTTAACAAAATTTTGAAAAATGCTTTTCTTCGTCAAGTATTTCTTTTAAACTCTTCAAAATTTAGATAACGCAACTTTGCAGCGTTTATTCTACCATTAAACTTTTGTTCAATTTTTTCTGTCTCTTGTACTTTAGGAGTTGTACATGATAAAGTGGGAGTACCTATTTAACTCTGAGATTACTTTTTACACCCTTAAAGGACGATTGGGCACAAATGAAAAATACCGTTGTTCTTATCTCGAGTTACTCTATAAATACACAAAGCTGCGTTCCAATCGGTGAGTGTGGGTTTCGCTGTGTTTCCTTGTAAGTCCATTGAACATGCCAAGTTCATTATGGGGGGAGACCACTGTAAAAAAATCGGAAAAATCGAAATTTTCTTTTTCACAGTTTCTGGAAAAAAAACGTACGTTTGAAGAATGTTCTCTCCAAATTTTCTGAAGAAACTCGCAAAATTGACGGACATGTAGTATTTTCCGTGAAGCGGTGCCAAGCGCGCGACTGAACCGAGCGGAACTTTGAACGCGTTTTTCTCAGAATAATATTTTTCAACCGCGTTGACAGTATACAGTGAAGACTATACATCCAATTGACATGAGCAAGGGTATTTATTGTACGAAAAACCCGTGCCTATTACGTGGCGATCAGTTTTTTTTTTTTTAATTAACAGCCGCTTCCTATTTTTTTTATCAACATTTCTCCAACTTCTTACCCCCAAAAAATGATTTTTCTTCAGTGGTCCGCCATTTTGTTATTTTTTTGCGATATTTACTTTTTTATCGCCACCTAATAGACGTAGGCTTCTAGTTTCTACATATTTTTGTCTTTTTGAATTCAGATTAACCATATGCCTAGGGCACTGTCAACGCCACAGGCACGATTTTGCCGCTGCGCACATTTTGACGAAGAGTACACCGGAAACGGATTTATGAATTTGATTGAAAAAATTCTTTTTTTACCCTTCAATATGTACATATTAACTATACTAAGCAATGCATTGATTTACTTGTGTTGTTTGGTTGAGAAAAACTTTTCAGACCATTGCAGTGGTCACCCTCCTTAAACACTAAACCTACTGCATGCTTTTTACACTTATGTCACTCAACATACTTTAATCATTACTTAACTTAAGTAATGTGTAATTTACGTGACGTAAGAGCAAATAATTCTTTCTATGCTTTAGAGAGACTACCAACGCGTATAAGTCCCTCGGCGTGAAAGCACGCCGACGCCAGGCAAAGTGTCAAGTAATTCCCAAACGTTGTTCATTTCCGTCGAATTCATCAATGTTGCAGCGCAGAAAGTATTCGCATCATACATTCGGTCCAAAAATTGTTTCGCCCCATGAAAAACAACCAGAGCGACCCCCCTCGCGAGATCGTTCCCGTTTCCCGTTACAACCGTTCAATTTCATCCACCGCAGTCCCCTCTGAGCCCAACGCAACGTTCCCCGCCGACCTGACACCGTGCACCGTCCCTATCGCGAGAGATATTAAATGTTCCCCGTGGCCGTTAAACACGGCACGCGGGGAACCGTTAATACGCCGGGCGGGGGTGGAAAAAATCGTTGGCAAAAAGTGTCGCGGCCCTGTTCGACAGCGTTTTTCCGCGTATTACCGCCAAGTCGAAGCTTCCAGTCTACGGTTAAATGACCTGTAAGATGAATAATGCGATTGTTTGAAATATCGCGTTCACCATTGGGGGTGGGTGGTAGCCATTTAAACATCGTTAGCGGCTTTTCTTGTTTGCCAGTGCCTGTTACGCGCTGATTTTAAATGAAATTCAATGACCCCCTTTTCCAACGGCGTTCCATCAAATTAATGTGGAGGCACACAAACTTCCCCCAAGTTCGAATCGTGGAAGCTATCCTCCCCCCTGTCTGCCTGCTGGGTCTGAGGCGGCTCCGTTGCAGTTTCGCCACTCGAAAACTTCGAAAGTTGATATCTCCGCATTAATTTGGCCGAATGCTTTATAAAAGGGAGCCAACGGGCTAGCTCCACCTTCCTTCGTGCGACGAATCGAGCACACAACTGCCGTGTCGTCGAAAAGATAACGCTGCGGCCTGTCTGGATATCGATCGTCCCGCTCTTTTGAAGTTGGCTGGTGTAATGGACGCGGGAAACGAACGAGACAGAGGTTCGTTCAACGAAACGTTAATTAAAATTCCGAAAATCGCCTATCCGGGAGCCTCGCTCTGTTATTATTTCTACCGTTCGTTGTATTGCAAATTAACAACGACTACAGGCGAGTTACCTGACGTATTCAATTACTTATTATTTACCCACGCCATACGAGTGACATTTTGAAATTTTTTAGGCGAATCGAAATTTTCAGACGACGAATTTGGGATCCTCTGTTAAGAAGTTAATGCTTTACTAGCACAATTCAGGGAAGAAAATAGATCATTGTAAGATAATTAGAACCGAGATTTGAAATTCAATTTTATTTCAAATTAAAATTTTAAGAAACCTTGCAGAAGCCTTTTCCTTTTTATTACACGTAAAATGGGTGGAGAAGCAATGATATTTTTTACTGCCAGTGTAAGACCACTGGGTATATTTTTTTTTGTGAAAGAAGATTGAAATTTCTGCTCCACTGAAATTTTTATATGGGCTTTTTTAGTCATTTTAGAGAACTTGCTCTTTATTTGAAATGGTGGGTTTGGAAATACCCGCTGGAACGGGTGCCTGTCGCCCACGTGTACAGCCTGTGCCGTTCAGTTTTAAAGGGAGAAACGGGGGTGAGGGGGTGGAAGGGGACCGAAATGTTTATCGAAGTTATTCTGGGGACCGAAGGAACGGGCTAACATAAGCAAACTTTGCCGTGAAAGGGCAGCAAAAGCTGATTATGCCTGCTCACTTTACACTTTCCTGACGAATCAAGACGACGTCCAGTTGTCTCCACCCCCTGCTAATTATATTTCTTCCATTAGTCGGCATAAGTAAGGAGTAAAATGAATCAACCTGTCACTAAGTTGACCACAGATGTGCTCGAAGGAAACAACAAATTCTAGAAAATAATGTACGTGTAACGATTTATTGATTTACGCAAGCCACACAGTCACACTTTTCTCACAATAATTGGGAAACTCTGTAACGACTGCAATTTTGAATAAAAGAAGTACCAAAATGAACAGGAAAAATGGTAGAATCTAGGTGATTGTTTCTGTGTAAAAAAACAAAAGACAATAAATTAACCATCGACTGTCTCGTGAATTGGTTAAGATCATAATGGAATTTTATAAATAAGAATTAAGTAAATATGCTGTTCGACTTATACAAACACAGTATAACAAATCTCTGTTTTTCGAATTTAAAGAATTCTGTTCTCCATTAATTTCGACCGTTTGCATTATGAAAATAACACGAATAATTTGGTAAATCACGGACTACCTCAGAAATAGGAATAATAAAAAGGACACGAGAAGTGACTTCACAAAATTTCGAACAATGGGAACGAGCGGAGGTAAAGCTGCATTCGAGCTGGTGCCTCGGTAAATCAAGCACGAGGAGCGTACGGTTTCTGATTACAGGCAGAAAAACCTGCGTGAAAAGTTACTCACACGTGCCCCCTGGGAAACTCAATCTCGAGGATTAACGATTCATAGTCTTTCAAGGGCGCAATCGCTTTATTACGATGCCGTTCTTTTACCTGCACGTGGCTGGAAGCGAAATGAAGAGATATTAAAGCTGAAAGAAACATGAGAATAGATACATAATACTTCGGTGGTAAAAAGCGCGATGAAGAGACTTAGGGTAGGAAGAACAAATGGAACACGATGTTACAGCTGTTGTAATAATCTGCCCCCCTCCCCGGTCTCTGTGTATCCTCCACTACTGCAGGACCAGTGATTGAAGAAAATACTAACTTAACTCTTTGGATTAACGCCACGTGCTGATAATAAACTGTAAAAGAAATAAAAGAATTCTTAATTCGCGAGGAGAAAAATTATTTATTTTCAAATCACTATGCTGCATCTTTTTCGATTGAAAAGTTCTGTATTTACAAAGAGCAGCATTGAGATAAATATCTATGGTCGTTCGATGAGCGAATAATTTGAAGTGCAACAGGGCTGATGCTCGTTTCCACATTCCAATGAAAAACACTCGAAGTGTTCACCTACAAGGGACATCACCCAAGGGACATTACACGCCGATTTTGAACAGGTTTACGTAGATTATAGTTCTCGAAAAAATATTTGACACGTATTATTTTTATCAGTGGACGTCCATAACTATGGGGTAAAATCAGCCCTCAAAGTTGGGGTCAAAACACGAATGTAAGTAGTAGTTTTTCACAGAATCTGTTTACGTGGCTGAATTTGTTATAAAAAAATGCATCATTTTCGTCTAAAAGATTTTTCTGTATAGTGCATAGTTTTAGAGATATTGGGGCAAACCTGTTTTTCACCCCAACTTTGAGGGCTGATTTCATCCCCTAGATATGGGCGATTGCCGATAAAAAAAATACGTGTCAAATATTTTTTCGAGGGCTATAATCTACGTAAACCTCATCAAAATCAAATTATTATTCCAACGCGTTTTAAATTATTATTTTCATTCAATTTAAAGCAAATCATGCAGAAGTATTTCATTTATTTTTGAATAAAATTCACGTTTTCAACTGATCATTTAGAAGTTTGTATAATCGCCTGGTTGTAGCTACTTAAACAGGTCTTAGTACCCTGTCGTTCGCAATTTATACGCGTTTGCAGCGCTGGAACGTATTGAGATTGCCAGTCGATACTTTCGGTTATATCTGCACCCCCGAACTCCCGATATGTCAGCCAGAGTCGGAAGCCCGTAAAATTATCGACAGTATCCGAGGAAATAAAGACGTCCCTCCAGGCGGGAGACGAAAGTTCGACTAAAAAGATCGGTGGATTGTACAACGTCAGCGAAACGTTCATAAAAGACATTTTCACGGTGAATTGTGCTTTTACATATAAAGCCCGACTCCAGATGGATAGCCCAGGGAAGAGTCTTACATTCTTGTGCCACTGCAGTCGACTGCAACGCAGATGTACAAAAAAATGTCGCCCCTAGATGGGAAATATTTTACAAAATCTCCCATTTCCATCCGGGCAATCTTTCATCTCTTCTGTTTCGCATGAATGGTAATCTGTTCCCTATATCCTCATTTTATCTTCCAACATCACTCATGAATATTCCCCTATCTATGGAATTGTCCTTTTTGGAAAATAGTATTGGTTTTTTTGCAAGAAACTTCGGAAAAGAACGTAAGAAAATGCATTTCTTGTGTTTAAACGATATGTCTTTTTTAATTATAATTTTTTTCCCTGTTTTTTAGGTTCACCGTATGGTTATATTAATAGTAATTAGAATTCCGTTCTGTTTATTTTGTTTCTATTCAGCATTTCTGGTTTTACACAGGCAGCCATTGAAGAGACGACCCACGCCGAGGTTTATATTATTATAACTATGTGTTATTTTGAGTAGAAAAAATGTATGTCACTTCTTAATCGCATATATCAGATGTATGTAAAACCTGATCTCATTTGGTTGCGTAGATTTTTAAACAAAAAATCTGAAAGAAAACTCATTTTATTCCCGATCCAAATGACCCCCCGTTAAGTACCGCGTCTTATGCACTTACCCCTTTACTATAAATGACATGGACCAACTACACGCCAAATTTCAGGCAAATCAGTGACCTCAACCTTATGCACTCTCTTCGTAAGAATCAATCGATTTGATTTTTCCTATTTCGAAGCTTCTACTTTCTAATTTCGTTTTTAAATTTCGACGCTTCTATTTTCCAATTTCTTTTTTAAATTTCGAAGCTTCTATTTTCCAATTTCTTTTTTAAATTTCGTAGTTTAGACTCTCTCATTTTTTTTCTTTCAAATTTCTTATAATTCTAGCGTTCTTGTGTTGCAATAATTCTTCTTCCAATTTTAATAAGAATTCCATGCACCGTAATTCCGTCTTTGCCAAGAATAATACCCGCGCGAGGCCCATACTAGAACCAGGTGTTCGACGTGGAAATCGATCGCGCGAACGCGAGCCCGAGCGATAAAATTCGCCCGTGCGTCAATCGGTGCCAAATTTAGGCTTGGCTTGAACCATAAGCCACGCCAGCTAAATCCGTTTCAGCTATACACCGCGATGTTTTGGTTGATGGGTTTCGGTCGACGTTTTGTGTTTGGTAAGTTCGACCGCGCAAGGAGGTTTACACACCCGCCAATGAATGTCCGCGGTCTCGATTTGACAGGCGATTATTTCGTCACTGTAAAAATACGAAAATACTCCAGTGGATGTATACTAGCACCGCCAGTATCAGAACACCTGCTATTGGAACGTCCTACTATCGGAATGAGCTCTCATTCGAACGTTGTATTATCCGATGTTTAATTTAGATACCGAATAATAAGTCAGAAAAACGTGTGAGCTATAGTAAATATTGGGAAAGGAGTTGACTAAAATTAGTTTGAATATTTCGAATATTTCAAAGTCGAATGAATCGAGTACCTTCAAAAACATCGAGTCGTTCAATTATACGATAAAATCACTGGAATTCCGTTCGAACTATTCAAATAATCGAATTACTCGAATTATTCAAAGAAAAGAGTTACTCGAAATATTCAACTGAGTTACTCGAATTATTCAAACAATTGTGTTACTCGAATTATTCAACTGAGTTACTCGAAACATTCAAATAATTATTGAGTTACTTAAATTATTTGAATAGTTGAGTTTCTCGAATTATTTGAATAATTGAGTTACTCGAATTATTTGAATAATTGAGTTACTCGGTTTATTCAAATAATTGAGTTACTCGATTTATTACTCGAATGACTGAGTATTTGACTGGAATTTCAAACTACATGGGCGATTCGAGTACAGGAACAAATCCTTTTAGTTTTCTACTGGAATATTAGGTATTTCATTTTTGTATGTAGCTTTAACCTCTTTCGTTGTGTGCAACAGTTCTTCGAGGTCGAAGTGCAGATTAACAGTTTACGTAAACGCATATTTTAATAATAAATTCTCTTCTCTCCTTGCTTATTGTTCTAATATAGTCTATTCTAGCGCTAGTATAATCTGGAAGAAGCTTCCAAAGAAAATATTTAGATTCAATTTCAAGGACCCACATATAGGTCAGATTAAAATGAAATAGTTGGATATTGTTATAAGTAGTGCAAAATCATATCTTACAATAAAATACATATTTCCATCTTCATTAAATCTTCGTTTTATAAATGTCTTTGAATTAGTAACTTGTCAGCTTTGGGTCAACAGAAGTTCATGATTAAAAATCATGTACAATTTGTTAATAAAGTAAAGCACACAATTCTTTTATGTTCAGTAAACAAATCTTTAGAAACTCCAAATAATGATTAGAAATATTATTAATAAGGATGCAGCATTGCTATCACCTTACTTTCTGCTTTCATTTTGAACTCAAAAAATCTACTCAAGAAATGCAAAACCAATAGATTTCTTTTTAATAACACCTTTAGCAATACTGATGCAAGATCTAAATAAGCTGTACACTCGACAAATAAGCTCCAATATAATTAGAGAAACAGAAGAAAAGGGGCTTATCAACAGAATTAACAAAGGATAAACCAGTAATGAGAACTAATAATGAGCAGACGCATGCCTATTCCGAAAGCAAATCATACACCCCAGTTATTCTAATTAATTTCCCATTTTGTACTAATTAATGTGTACAAAACTAGTCTTCCCACTGTGTTTTTACTCATTTTCACATGCACTGTTTTCAAATTCTGCATTAACACGTTCGTTGCAGTACGACGTACATATGTCCTGTATCAGATTTTGTGATGCAGCAACGAAACTGTACCGTTCGCTTTAAATAATAACTTATGGTTTTCTGAATTTTGTACGGTTATAATAGTTTCTGTTAACTATTTAGAAGACCATGCAGGATACAGGAGTCTTGAATCGCAGCAGTAACATTTACACCTGTCCGTTTTCACGTTGATATTTCCTATAACTTTTCACTGTGAAAACGAATCAAGGTTAGAGCTCGCTTCGTACTAAATTTTCCTAGCAGAAGCGATCATTTCTCGAAACCTTGACACTCAAGGTAAAGTATGAATAAAGTGGAATGGAAAGCTGCAAAGAATTACAAGAAAGAAAAGCTGCGCCTTACATCTTCCAAAATCTTGCGCCACTCAAAGTGCCAATAACATCCAAATGTCTTGAATCTTCGAGTAAAATAAGTGGCTGCACACACGACTCCTAAGCTACTTCAAACACGCATTATACAATAATGTACTCGCCTTTGAAATTACTCATGCTTACAAATATTTCTCGCTTTCTCCTTTTGCAAACACCCTATCACTCTTGTCTGCGAAGAATACGCTACCTAGACTCGACAACAACGTGTCATTCATACCCTACGAACCTTGCGCTATCGTAGTCTCGATATCGTCTCGAAGCTTGCTCCATCCTATCCCTACTGCTATTTTCGCAGCTACCTTTCAAAACTCCAAGACATTTCTCATCAACGCTCAGAATCTCTCAGGAAGTCAGTCCTCTCGCTTATTCTCTATATAGTTCAGAACATTGTAGTAATAAACCTGTAATTAAAACGAATTGGTGGTTCGAACTTCTTTGTGCCCCTTACAGCATAAAGGCTCGCAGAGATCCACAGAGATCGACAAAGATACCCCAAGAAGCCCGAAACTCGTCTGAATGGCGCGATCGTCATTCATTGTTAATCGAAGAGTGCATCTCGGGCCCAAAGAGGATTATTCAACCGCCGCTGAGAATCGCTGGGAGCGCATATCGAGTCTGTGGCTAACCACGCTGCAGGCCATCGGCTGTCCGGTAGATAGCGACGGTACCTTGAATTTGAATACGCGTGTTCCCGTCTGCCACGACGTATAATCGCATCTTTGGTTGTGCGTGCGCGTGTTTGCTGATTTCGCCCGCGCGTGTATGTGTGCGTAAGCAGATAGCCACGGTGTGCATCGTATTTAATCTTATTGCGGTGGAAACGAACACGAAGGGAGTGGCGACAGGTCGCAGTGACACGGCACTGTCAGCCTCTCCTGTCCATGCGGATTTCGTAGACGAATTGATTTTACCCACTGCCGTTATTCAATGCTCTCTCTCTTTCTCTCTCTCTCTCTCTCTCTCTCTCTCTCTCTCTCTCTCTCTCTCTCTCTCTCTCTCTCTCTCTCTCTCTCTCTCTATTTCGTTTCGCACCCTCTGTTCCGTTCGATTTGCACGATCAAATTTATTTCAACAGAGGGAGAAGAGAGCACCTGTCGCACTTCCAGCGTTTGCTCCCGTCGAACTGTTACTGGGAACTTGGGTGAAATCTTCGCCGGGAGTTTTGGATAGCGGGCCTCCGCGAGGTGAGCGAAATACAGGGCCGAGGAGTTCGGTAAACTGGAAAATTCCGAGCAAACGGAGGCTCACAAATGGATTCTGTGGGCGTAATGTGGGACCTTCTGTTCGAATAACAGGTGTACGTGCAGAGTGCAACGAGGAATTAAAGGTCTTAATTAAAACGAATCTATATCGGACTCTCATAGTCGCGGAACTTGCAGTCTCACAACTTGGCTCGAGTGCTCTCATAGTTTCCAGACACTTAAGGGAAATTGGTAAAGTCTAACAGTTCGAAAAGTGGGCTCGTTACACGCTCCGCGAGAATTCAAGGAGCAAGTGACGCGAAGTTTTTTGGTCCTTTCTTTAAGGTCTTTTTACTGGGCAATTTTCGGTTTCACTGATGGCAGGAGACACAGAATGTGTACCAGATGAGGATCAACAATTTGGTAACTGGGTACTGATGGATCTTAATTATTTATGCTGATATTATGTAAGTTGAATCAAGCTTAACGGATGAATATCCTACAGAAGTTAACAAACAACACTAGGGATAGAAGAAATGGATGGAAGCATAAGAAGATATAGGTGTAGTGGCACTAACAAGGGAAGTTAGGCAACTCGAAAATTCAAAAAATCAGAAAGTTTGGAGGATTGTAGCGCAAGTGATGCTAATAACGTAACTATTTTCTAATTCGGCAATAAAACAGTCCTAAGAGTGAAAACACCCCCTTAAGAGGTTTCTCGTCTACCAGCCTCCGAAATTTATGAATTTGTTTTGAAAAAGCTATTGTTAATATTGCATTAAACTCTTTTTGGGATATAAGGAGGCATTTTTAAACTTGCACAAAATATTTTTTTTATGTCGATCCTTGTTATTATTTATTAATTATTGTGGAATATCTTTGACGATGTTGGCGTCTCGGATAACTCAAGAACTAATTGACTGATCAACTTCAAGTAAAGCTCATTTTATTCGTTATACATTTTTCCAGGTAGTGGACCAAAAATTCAATTTTAGTTTTTATTTATAATACTTTTTTTCGGCGATATGAAGAATAAAAATGAAAAATTTCTCTCGGGAAAAACGTTACTTTTTCTTTCAAACACTATAACTCTTTCCATTTTTCATTTTTTTTTTCTTTAAACTGGACCAATACCGGCGAAAACTATCTAACTTTAAGAAACTTCTATTTTTTTTTGCAATCGCCAACAGGAGTTACATCGTCGAAGAGGTGGACAAGATTCCAGAATAATTAATAAATAATAAGAAGAATCAACATAAAAAAAATATTTTCTGCAAGTGTAAAGATGCCTCCTTAAATCCCAAAAGAGTTTAATCCAATATGACCAACAGTTTGTTAAAAAAAAATCTTAAATATCAGTTACTTTTGGAGCTGTTAGACGAGAATCACCCCTTAAAGAAATTGTAAAAGATATCGAAAAAAAGTTCAATTCAAAGTTTCATGGCTTTCGATAATATGGCGATAAAAAATTGTCGAAAGAAGAGTGGTGGGAATAAATTTAAAAAAAAAATGTTTTTCACAAATTCTTTATCGCCGCTTTATACGACATACAAACCATAGAACTTTGAATTTAACTTTTTTTATATCTATTACAGTTTCGTAGATATTCACGATAATCGAAAAACTTCCCGAGTGGGTGTTTCCACCCTTAGGACGTCTTTATTGCTCCAAAGGTTCATATTTTTTTGAATTTTCGAGTTGCCGAACTTCCCTTGCCAGAAACAAATAAGCAAATAACATTTGCATCCTTTCACAACGGGCGCAGTTTTTTAATATTGGTGACGAGTTTAGCCCCGTTAAGAAACATTTTCTAATGATGACTTAACTCGGGTTAAGTTGAATACTTCGATTAACATCGCTGTCACAGTGAGACAGCCTGGTTGCGACAATGGGGCAGCGTGGTTAAGCCAGCGGAACAAAGATCGTATTATTTTACACCGTGTCACGGCCTGGCGACGCCAGCGAAAAGGCCCAGGGAGGGGCCCTACGCCGCAAGCAACAATGGCGATACATATCCCATTAGCGGGGACGGTGCAGTTCGCGGAATAACGAGCCACTGAAAGAAAATGAACATCTTAAGGGGTTGACGTGAAGGGGAGGGAAGAGGGGTTGGTAACAGCAACGGGGGAAGACACATTGCGCCGTGTCGAAAACGTTATTGCCCACGAGCCTCCGGAGAGTCGAAACGATAAGGTCGCCGTTGCGGACGGTTACGTGACATTTGAGGATTGACATTAAACCGAGCGCCGCCGTTGCGCCGCGACTCCCCATTCACGGCGACATTTCGTTAATGCCACGACTACCCGCCTTTAAGGGCGCTTTTTACGAGAAAATCCGACGTAGAGCGTCTGTGTGTGTTTGAGCGTTCTGCCAGGCTTCCTCCATAAAGCCGCGCAACTGGCAAGGATGAAGGGATAGGGTGATACGAGGCGTTCCACTTGATATGTGTTCTTTAAGCCGGCAGTGTGGGGGCCATTTGCAATGAGTGGTTGTAATTATTTAGTGTAATAAATCGACGACGATGAAATGGCGCTGTCAGTCGGCGACTGTGAAGTGGATTATTGTGATATATTCTGGGTAACTGAAGCTGTCAGGAACCGGGTGAGAAACAGACATAGGTTATACTCTGATAATAAATATATTTCGGGGAGTGTATCTTCAAACACTCGGTATGACAATAAGAAAGAGTAGGACTTCGCGGTAGCGTGGTGCAATGGAGACTTATATACAACTACAACTCTATTTTTCTTGTGGTAGTGCAATGGAGCAGAAGAAACTGAACAATTTTTATATTTAAAGTTTTACCTCGCAGCGTTACAAAGTTATATTAAAAAGACGAAAAAACGTGATAACTTTAAGGGCTGATTTCACCTTTTCAGTGTGAATTTTACCCTGCAGAAAAAGTTGCACCTTGCGTACTTCAATACGCTCTACATCCACAGGAAGTTTCATTAAAATTAGAATTTTCGGGTTGGGAGTGTTTCCTTGTAAATTTGTTTCTGTTCAAAGTACCTTGGAGTTAAAGTAAGGTGATGGTACCTAATATTGCCTAGCAAAAGTTAAATCACTGTTGCTCAAATAATAATTGAAATTTTTGTATATAATTTTTTTCAAAGTAAAGAGAAATTATTCATGTTTTAGTGCTTCCTTTGCGAGATAGAATGAGTGGCGATATTAGAATCATGGACGGTATTAGGTACCTTTACCCTATGAGCCAGTTTTGCTCAGAAGTAGGAGAGACCGGATTTTTGTTTCTGTATGAGAAGTAGTTTTTTAAAAAAAATTATGATGTATCAACATGCTCCTGTACCAAATTGCTTCGGTTTCCCCCACTGCAAATTCCTTATCGGGGAGTAGATACCTATAGGTATTTATACTGACTAACAAAATGTTAGCAGAAAGCTATATACTGATCTCTTTCTATCTTGTTTAAACTGGCAGTATTTTTGTCGAATATATCTGAAATGTGAAAAGGGTCTAAACTGTCCATTGGTGGTTTACTGATTTCCTAGCAGACGAATTTCACAATACCTACTCGATCTCTTCAAATTTTCGTCACCTTCCTGCTGTTTGTACGCATAAAAACTACAACGCTCACATAAGCTCTAATCCAAATTTCGAACTCTGAAAACACCAGCAATCCACCCAAAAAAATTCGAACTCTCAAAGCATCAGCAATTTGCCCCACCCAACTCGCACCATAAATTCATTCTCGCGCCGTTTTTTGCCTCGCTTTCTCCGAAGATTTCAAAGTAAATTTCAACCCTTCTTTGAAGAGACCACTCCAGCTGGTGGCGTGTAAAAGGGGTGCAGAACGCTCGTGTGTTTTGATCGAGAAGACTCGAGGAAGCTTGCTAGCCCGCCCATATATTCGCGGCAAGGGATGTCCCTAGTCAAATAGAAGAAGTGGATGCGCATAGAAGAACCCTTCTCCTTTTTTTAATATTTTTATTCTCGTATATTGGTCCCGAGAGGTGCAACCCCCTGCCCCGTCGCCGTGTCAGGGCCAACTGGCTGTTCGAGGATACTCGTATTCACGAAAGTTCCAGAGAAAACGATTACCAATCTAGCCGAGTGTCACATGGCGTGAAATTTTATCGGCGCAATATTAGTCCCCGTGACAGGTTTATAAACGGGAGAAAACGCGATCCGCGATTCAACTTGAACGAAAAATTCTTGCCACACCAGTGAGCGCGAGATTTGGGAGGAAATTTTAAAAGAACGCAAATGGGAATGACAATCTTTATGTGAAATTCATTATAGTATTGAATGGGTATTTTAGAATTAAATTTTGATTCGCGAGAAAGGGAAATTTGCAAATTTGGGAACAATGACGGCAGTTTCGTGAGATTTTTACTGATTTTTAAATTTTGATTTGTTATTGGGTGTGATGTTGAAAAGAATTATATTTTTCTGCTTAGAATTTTGCAAAATTAAATTTACTTCGTGCAAGTTGTTTTTCGATTTGTTGAATTTGTCAGAAATAAGATTTGAATATTGGTTTAATGATTGATTAACGAATCTGCCTATTGTTTTACATAGTCTTGACAAGTGAGATTGATGTTAAAGAATTCCTTTAAAGTATACGTGTTTCAGTTGTTGAAGAGTTACTGAATGTAATTAAAATTTAATTTTAACCCAGCTTCGCAGAAGCAAAAATTGTGAAATTTTTTAAACTTTTGATACAGTACTTCATAATTACTTCCCAGTTTTTTAGGGAAGATGTTACTTTCATGTAAAAGACATTGTTGGACGCAAACCTTATACCAGCAGAAAGTAAATAGTCAGAATTTAACTAACAAATTTTCACCATCAGCTTTCAAACATCTCTATGCAATGTAAATCTTTATTATAATAAGTATTATATGCAAAATTGTTCGTTATTATTCAAGTACCTAATTACTCCTCGTTAAGTTCTTATTTCAATGACTATTTAAATAGTCGCCAAGCTGCACGTATGCTATGCATTCAAGATTTGAAAATTTTCCGTCCAGCGAACAGGAACTAAGTTTTTCGAACAATGACGATACTTATCGTACAGTGTCAGGTTTTATGACAGCGAAACGGTTATCTTTGCTTCTGCAGAATGTATTATACAATACACATGTCACGGTGCCGTGAACACCGTTGTACTTGAAGTGTTAAAAACCGAGTTACAAACGTCAACTGATGTTAATTAGCTTTGACAAGCGTGTTTTATGTATCCGAAAAATTAGGGCACGTATCTGTCGCGATCGGAATAAATGTCCTCATTACCGTTATCATCGCGTCATCCACTTTGTATAAAAAATGATCAACAGGTAAACGCGACACATCCTTTGGAACTATCGCGTAACAAAATCGTGGAACTAATTTACGTGTTCATCCTTGAGAAAAGTGTTATCAAGGAAGATCGACTTATTATTCCACGGCAAATCACAAAACAAAACTGTTTTACACACCACGTACGAAAAACTACAATGGGTATAGAAGATATAAAGTTACTTGATTAATTTCCAAATAAGCAACTCTCCTTAAGAAACTCTCAAAGACTCTAAGTAAATGCAAACAGCTATCAGCATATAATTAGTACTTCATTTATGCTCCATTTCCCCCACGTTTCTCCTTCCTTTACTCAATGCAATATTTCTTCAAATTAAATGCAGCTTCCCCGAAGGAGTTACGCTTCAATAAACACTATTCCCATTGATGTAATCTTGTAATCACATTACAATGTACCCGGCGCGGAGTCCTACTTAAAAGTCAACTTGAAAGTGGACTTAAAACGTGCAAGTATTTCAAGCTAATGTGTATAATATTCTTTAAAAAAGGAGGAGAAATATGGAGGAAAGTAAACAGACAGTTTCCTCTGCTCTTCAAAACGTATAATACTTCAAAGTGCTGCGCTCGACCGCCTAATCCCGAAATATACACAGCGTCCCATTTCAATTGCTCTGCCGTGCAACAGTTCTGAATTTCGCGTTCTCCCCTTCCGTGCCCCTGTTTTAATCAGAACAACAAGAACAGGCACGCTGCCGGGGATGCTAAAAAGGGAAAGAAAACGCGCAGCACATTCAGTGCGCCCGTGCACGCATTAAAACATGGCGCGGAACGTTTCATCTGCAAAAGAATGCGCCGCGTTTATGACTCTTACTATTCTACAATGGGGCTCTTTGTCTAATACGAAGCCCAGCGAATTAACATAATCGCGAAAACGCTCCGAAATCGAAAGAAAGAGGCGTGTACATGGTGGCCTTTCAAATTTCGCGCACCCCTATTCGTCCCTTCGAGCCCGTTTTTCCAATGGATGATGGCGAAATTGGACTACAGGCTATCAGCTTCTTGAGAACTCTTAAGGGGTTATACCTAGCCAGGCGGCTGAAAGAACGCGAATGTTTGTGAATTTTTTTTGAAAAAGCGGAACCATATATTTTTACAGAACTTTTTGCACTTAAAAGAGCAAGATTTAAAGAATATTTGGTAATTTTTTCGTAGAAAAATATTGACGTGTATAATAAAGTAACAACCGACATCCAAGATCCTGATTTTTAAATCAAATTTTTTCGCGCAAAAGTCAGGACTTCGACTTTAAATAGCCGCCATTTTGTTTTAAATTAATATTTCGGATATTTCCTCCGTTAATCAGAGGATACATTAATATACTAACGAAATCTTTTTTGTTTTTAGATAATCTGGTTCCGAACGGCAGTGCTCACTGCAAAACCAAATTTTTAAAAAGGCTTCTTGCATGTCGATTGCAATTTTATTATAAACGTAAATATTTTTGTACGAAAAAATTACCAATTTTTTTTTAAATGTTGCTCTTTTAACTGCAAAAAGTTCTGTAAAAATATATGCTTCCGCTTTTTCAAGAAAAATTCACAAACATTCGCCTCTTTTCGGCCGCCTGACTAGGTATAACCCCTTAAGGGTGGAGCCTCCTGTAATCAGTCCAAAAAATCGATTTTTCGGGGGGCTTAATCGATAGTATGTCATATGGAAAACATGTGTGTAAAACGTCCGGCCAAAATTTGTGCGCGCACAAATAATCCAATTTTGGATTATTTGAAACAAAAAAGCGAAATTTGTCTATTATGTATAATGTAATGCCTAAGTATGAACGGACCCGTTTTTTTTTTAATATTTTGAAAATTCGCTGGTTGAAGAAAAGCATGCTGATTTTCGCGGAGAATTAAATCGGCATTCTTTTCTTTAACCCATGGACGACCATTGTGGACGAAATGCATGAAAGGATTACTAAATGTACAATTTGAAATAAATAGGAAATGACCCAGTAAACAAGCTGGTTTTAGCGCTTGCAACTTTTAGAAAAATCGAAAGAGAGGCTTCACTGTTTTGGTACGCGCATTGGCTTTAGTCAACAGTAGCCAAGTACCCCCATATGGTTATCGTTCTCGATGACACTTTAATCCTATCCAAACATGTACTTCTGCTCCATTTTATGGTTCATTTTGTTTTACACGAGTTCTGGACGTTTTGATGAGTGAATGAATCAATTGGATGCTTGTTTCGCCTAGGTTATTGCGACGGGCCTTGGGCCATTTCCATTCGAGACACTTCTGTAGCTTCCAAGTGGCATTTTAGATACATGTCTACCTGATGAAGGCAATGTTTGTGTAAAAAATTAAAAATATTGTATCCCAAATGATTGTAAGTTTCCTGATAGAGTGGGTACAGGGGGATTAATCTTCGCAAGGTAAATAAATTTATTAAATTATAATACCCAAAGCTGTTCTTAAAGAATTGCCTTTTTTCAATTACGATAATAAGGATACCTATCTTCCAAGCTAATGTCTTGCAAAATTATTAATAAAATCAGCTCCCATTAAAATTTCACAATATCCCGCACTGACCTCCTTCACAAAAGAAATAATTTACAAAGGGCACAACGCAACAGTTAGAAATCAGTGTTAAGAAAAAGTATGTGTATGACAAATCCGGGCAAACTTAAACACATCCGACAGGCAGGGGTGAATTAAATTCTGTAACAATCAAGCGTCGAACGGGGCTCGTTATCACGTTTGAGGGACCACGGTCTGTTCACTTTTAAATTTTAACTACTTTAATGGCTTTCGCGCGAGCAAATTGACCGTTTGTCACGGGTAACTGGCAATAAACCTCTCGCGAATTCACGAGCAACAGCGACACATCCGGCAACGGAAGGCTTTATAGAATCTCACAGATCGCGCGGAAATAAAACGCGCGACTGGACTCCAAATATTTCCAGGGGCTCCTTCGTCCCAGCCGATTCTCCTCCATCCCTCCCCGCGACGATATAAACGAATAAGGTCCGATCTCCGATTCCGTTCGCTTCCACCATCTACTCCACCGATCGTTGGCCCGATTTCCAGTAGCTTCACGTTCAGCAGCTTCACGTTCCATGAAATTCTCGCCTCGCGTCGCGAGCAAACGAGCAACGCTCATCTCTTCTCCTGGGTAAGCGCGTGAGGATAAAGATTTACTATGTTTCGCCAAATAGCCGTGTCGCGAATAAATATTGGATTACGCGAATAATATGCCACCCCGTGGAAATGTGAAGCTGTGCACGCTGTGAAATAAAACCGAGTGCGTGCGTGCATACAGGATGTTTCTCAAGTATTGGTAGGAGGTCAACGGGTTTATAGGACTCGCTGAAAGGAGCAAAGAGGTTTAATTAACATTAGTCGGTGAACTCATCTTTTTTTTTTAATATTTGAGGTTTTAGGTTGGGCTAATAGTTCTATGTTTAAGTCAGAGCCGGCGCGAGGCGGGTTCAGCGCGTTCTACAGAACCCGGCCCCGCGCTTTAAAAGGGCCCGCGGTCCACGAAAAGCTCATTGTAATTTTGCGGGGCCCTAGGCATAGATATTTACTGTTATAAAATTTATTTAAAGGCCCCGCAGTCCACGAAAGGTCATCATAAATTTTGCGGGGCCCTATGTATATATATATTTATTATTATAAAATTTAAAAGTGTATATAAACGCGTTTCTTTTGGCCTCGTACAATTTTGGAACCCGACCCCGCCAATGTTCTCGCCGGTCCTGGTGTTTGTACATAGCACAGATAACTGATATCTCGAGAGATCGGAATATTGACAAGTGATTTTCGAACAGATATGCTTGTTTGTTTAAATTGTCTACGGTCCATTTCCTGGAATCTTTCGGATTCTTATAATCCATTTTAAACCCCTTCGAATTATCAATTTTTTCAATAACGTTGAAGGAAAAAGTTTAAGGGGTTGGGATTTGGAAATCGAGGAGACCATATGGGTCTCCATTAAAAAATTGAATATTTCGAAAACGATGAGTTTACCAATCTACGTTTGTTAAACTTTTTTGTTGCATTTAGTAGGTTCTATTAGCCTCTACTAAGTTCAGAAACACCCTTTATGTTACGAACCAATGATTTCTGTGTAGCACTGGTCATACTTTAGCAGAACCAATTCACGTAATAAATTGAGGGTACTGGGAGTGAACCCTCCAGGCTCGATAAATTGGACTTTATTCGCTATTTTTTAAGGGTTTCCTTTCGTTTTTAAGGAGGTATTCGCATTTCAGAGTCCCAAAAATAGGTGATTTTCGTGATTTATGTTTTAATACAAAGAAACACTGTATATCTTTGTACAATGTTTTTATTAGTTTTTAAGTATAATATATATCAAATTTAATTTGAAAAAAATTAATACTTGAACACTGAACGTTGAACAACAATTTTTAATTTTTTTTTAGATGGAAACTTAAAAAATCGTACAATATGAGTCGTATAAGATATGGATGATTCTAGTAGTGACGAAAATAGAAACCATTATGAATATGAAAATAACTTTGTTTTTCATTTCAGATGGACACGAAACACGAAATCGTGCTTACTAAATGTACAACCTAGATCAAACCGCTGCTACGTCAAATGTATTGATTTTTTTAAACCAAATTTGGTATATATTGTATTTAAAAATAAATAAAAACATTGTACAAAGATTCAAGTTATATCACCTATTTTTGGGACCTTCAAATGCAAATACCCCCTTAAATGATCTTTTCGGGGTTAAGAAGTTGTGTGGTTCTGCAAATTGGTTTTTTAAATGATAGGTACTCTATTTCTTGAGGAACTTTATAGTGGCCAATTTTTATGCATTCTTCTTTATGTATGATTTTTTTAAAATATTGTTGGAAAGGAATGACTGTGCGTTGTTTTGGAGAAATTTAAATTTGGATTATTAAATGATTCTTCAAAAAGAAGGGTACCGCAAACCGGGGGAATATTGACATGTTTTTCTAACATTTCGTTATATGTATAATATAAAAATTAAGATTTTTACACTTCCTTTAAGTGTCCTATTATAACATTGCATCTTTTGCTATTGTACTACAAGTGTGAAAATGCGTAAAACTTGTGTCCTTTTCTTTCTTTAAGACATATTAATTAACTGGCAATGTTCCTCCAGTTTACGGGACGTATTCCTGCCAACACATATCCACATACTAATGCTCTCAACACTCCAGCAATTACTAACTTTAATTAGAAAACCGTGCCCCAGATAAATCTATTATATCGATTATGAGTCAAACACACGTTCTTCAAATAGCTATTAAAAAATTCTATGCAATCTTCCTCTACTTTTCCACGCATAATCACATGCACCTCCCCTTGGCAACCAAATCACAATTTCTCCCCCCTTTGAGACATGATTCTCGAGGACGCGAAGATAATTCAAGCCCTTTAATTACCGCCTTGGTAGATGCCACTGAATTATAAATGTCTACCATAAATTAATGGAATAACTTAATTCACGCGAGCGACACCGTTGAATCATAAATTCCTAGCGTGTCAATATTTCATCCGGTTTTATATAAAAAAAAAAAAAAAAAAGGAGAGAATTTTACGCGACGGCGTAGCAGCGCTGACGCATAAATCAAGCATTCAAACAGCAGCCGGCGAATCCGTTAACTAAGGCCAAACAAGATGGATCGTAAACGGTCCCGCCTCTGTGCCAATGAAGTTCTTGAATAATTTTTAAGCCCATTAATCCTTCCGTGCTTAATGGGACGTATACGTCACGCGGACGCGAGTAAATGTCCGTCCAGAGAGCGGTGCTCCAGTTTCGTTCCCCCCTGGGACAAACTTGTTCCGCCGCTGTTCGATTTCATCGACGATTCAGCCTCTATCCGTCACTCGAAATCAATTTTGACCACGGCCTGGCCGAGAACGCGCAAAATTAACTGGACTTTAGTTCTGGAACGCCTGCCCTCGATCCTGACACGCTGTTCTTAATGGAGATGTTGGTGCGACTGAAAGAGTAGATTGACACCGAGAGAGGACTTCTGGGGCCTTCAGTCACTCCATACATTTTCAATTTTCTTTGCAATTTGGCTTGCTCGGTTTAATCGTCGATTATTTTGTTAGAATGTAAATAGAGCTGTGTTGGAAATTAGATATGTGAGTTTGGTCACTTGCTACTTCAGTAATTGAGGAGTTGAAATTAAACGATAGTAAATGATGCAAGTGCCACGGAAATCAAATATTATTTTTTTGTGGAAAAGGATGTAAATTCTGTGCTGAATACGGAGGTGAACGCTGCAAATTCCAAGAATAATTTATTTTAGTTTCTAGGGCTGTCGTGAGATAGATCTGAGATCACAAGTGCCAACGTCTATGTGGTTGAAAAGAAAATACTGAAAATGTTCGCTTCTGGCAATTACATCATTTACCATTTCAATTCCTCAATTAGCAATGAAGGTAGCGATGTGATAGAGTAAATTGTACTTTGGAATGTGGTAAATGTAAAGAGAGGCTTTTAAATTAATTTTGTTCGTTTTGGGTCCAGTTTCAGAGAAATTTATTGTTTTTTTATTGAAGCATTTGTTGCGTAAGGTAGTCGATTAGTTTTAAGGTGATCCTCATTTGGGATTGCCACTTATAACCCACAAAAACACCTGCATCTTTCTACCATTTATATAATTATTTTCTTACACATGCTGCAAATTCATCTAATACAAACTTGATATTGAAATTCCATGTAACGACATGGGTCTTCAATGATTCCAGAATTCAAATACACCATCAACAGATGTCGTATGGGTTAAGACTCTTATTTATTGCTGAATTGGAAAATGCTTAATCCAAATTACATAATTGTCCCTTGATAAGCTATCCTATACTTTACGATAAAGGATGCTTGTTACATGAGCATCAATGTCTTAAGGATTAAATCTAAGTGAAAAACCAAGAAATAGTGTTAATATCAAGAGGAAATTTTAGGTGAGAACTGTAACAAGAATATTACTGTTTAACAGAAATAAATTATATCCCATAGTTCATATTAAACAGAATTAGCAATACCAACATGACATGTACAAGTTAGCATATGCAATAGCGGACAAAAATTACCACATTTTCGGTTCATTTCATTTTAGTTAATTTTATAGCATCAACTT